>MCGE01000001.1:1298504-2597009 GCA_002105175.1 Absidia repens | reverse complement strand
ATGTGATTGCTTTTGAATCGTCATTTATTGAAGTGCGAAGTGCTATTACGGTAAGATGCTCTATCCGTGTCACAATATATGTTGACCTGGGATGATCTGTCACTGCCATTGAAATTATACTAATTTTTTTTTTTTAAATTGTATTTTTCCAGGGGAATCTGGAACAAGTGATACGTGGAGAACATATTCGATGCCTGCAACATCGAATAGGGAACACTATATACGCCGTCATGTCTGATCCAAGCCAAAATGATAGCGAATATGTATTCAATTTGACTCCTTTGGTCCAACCGTCTATCTCATAGATTATTCTGCAATTCCCTCCCCATCCCCGTAGCGGTATCCCCGACCTATACATATATGTATATATATATATTCACTCAACTTATTTATTTCATATCCATCTCTACTATTTTACCTGCTTTTGTATTATTTTGTATTATCTATTCCTATATTTCCATCTTATATTTTATGCTATTTATTTATCTTTTAATATATTACTTCACAATTTTCGTTTAATAAAGTATACTGCTGTTATTCTTATATACCTGTTTTGTATCACACAAAGGATCAGACATTTACTGAATATACAAAAAATGATGTCTCCAAATATACCATGTTTTATTACTTCGGGTTGTTTCAAGAGTGGAATATAGTGCAATTCAGCAATTTTTATAATCGATTTCAAAACATGCTCCCACTTGCAAAAACCTGACCTATTTGGTGGCAAGGAGGGATGTTTTTTTAATTCGATTCATGATGAAGCTATTTGGTACTTAATAGGCGACGCTTTGAGGTCAACTCGGTTCAGTTTCGGTTTCGTCTTTCATATTATTATTACTATACGCACACAAAAAAAAAAAAAAAAAAAAAAAAAAGAAGGGGGGAGCGGGATATATACTCTATGTCTAGTCTAGTAGAGTTTATGCCGGCGGGACGGTCTAGGTCAATTGCTATGAATGGTAGTGCTGGAAGAGGTTCATGTTCAATATCAAGTGACTTAAAGCTGTCAACCAGTCTCATTTGGGGGGGGGGTTGGATAAAATGCAGTGCAAGTATTTGGTAGGACGCTCACAATACAGTTAAAATAGCCCCATTTTCTACTATATGATGGGTCAGAGTATGTTTAATAAAAAGGCATACTTTATTGAAACATAATTTTCATACTAAAACTAAAAACAAGGGGCTCATAGTGGTAAGGGATCTAGTGGAGGTGGTATGAGGAAGATTGAGGAAGACTATCATGAGATTTGAAGGATGTTCAACGCTAATATAAAGGGACAGTAGGAAAAAGGGGCATAATATACATGGAGTGAGAAGGGCTAAAGGAGCATACGTCATTGAAGCACAACGACGGTTAACACTAATCAAAAAAGAAGTGATGGTGGTGAAAAAGGGATCTATTTTACAAGGCATAAGAGAGACAAATGGGACATTTTTCATTGAAGCATGTAAAAAGAGATATGTTTTATTCAGATATAGATAGAAACTATGGTCAAACTAATACTCGACTAAACTAATGGAGGCTCCAAAAAACCAACCGACGGTGCCCTCAAATCTCGATCCAAAATGAAAGGGTTCTGCCATGCATGTTGTAATCCCCGATCTTAAAATCCTTCTAAACTAGTCCTAACACTAATCTATGATTACCATGGCTTCCAAAAAAAAAGTTGATTGATTAAAAGAGAAAGAAGGAAACGGAAGAAAATAAATATTCACGTGTGCGGGGTTTGAAGTGGTTTTATTGTGGTGAATTGGTTGGGTTTTTTCCCGATTGGTGTGGCCTATCGTCGATTCACATTCCGCATGCACCTAAACACCTAACTTTAAGAGAGGTGTCAGGTAATATCATGTAACTACGTAGTTTAGTTTAGTTGGTTAGTTTATATCAACATATAAATGAAATATATATGCTTTCTTTTTGCTTTTACTATACAGTACATTGTCCCCTATCCGTTTAGTTTGTCTTGTTGAATTGATATACCCACACTATATATTCCCTGTGCGAGTGGCGAAAAAAGGATTAGATGCCGGGCAACATCGATCAGTTGTCGTGTTCGGTGCTCCATCCACCGTACTGGTCTTTTAAATATAGAGAATGAATCGAATTTTTTAAGTCAATGACCATGGTGGACGCCCAAAAAAATAAAGAGCAACAGGCACATAGAAATATGATAACTAAAGTACTTTATCTGCACAGCATTTCTATCTTATGGTTGTAATCTCTCAGTCCCTCAGCCAAAGCTTCCCAGCTTTGAATGCCTATAGCTGTTTTGCTTTTATAAAAAACCAAATCCAACCACGAACTCTGTTCCTTTTCAGCTTTACTGTCATATTGTATTGTTAAAAGTTTTATTGCCATGTAAACAAAAAAAGATCTTTAGTACTTTCCAGGAGACGTGCATTTTTTTACGCTCTTGCTGAGCTGCATCAGAGGCGCATTTATTAGTTTGACTTGTATAAAAAGCTCATATGCGCCTTGTATGGAAGAAGCTGGGTGCGATTTACACTTTATTCATGAAAGCATAAAGCGCTGTTTCAAAAAAAAAATAACATTATATCTTGGTGCGATCAAATGCATTTCATTTCATTGTTGAAGACAAACCATTGTGCGTTTCTCAATCTCAAAATTGCACATCACATTTGATAAATTATTCAGCAAGTAAGTTTCCAAATGTTAAAAATACTAGTTTTTTCGGAGCTTTTTTTATATTTTTTATCACTGACGAAGACATGACTGAAAGCTGACAAAGGATTTTCGTCGGGAATTCAATGTTATCTCAATAAACTTTATCTTCCTTTCTCTTTTTTTTTTTTTTCCTTTTCCTTTTCCTTTTTATTTAATACGCGATCTCATACCCAATGTCACAACAAATCAACCCCGATCGTCCTCTTCTTGTCGGCCCCGAAACACCAATCGATCCCTATCCTTTTATTATCTCTGGTATAGTCGTAAAAGGTTTTGGAAGGGGTTCCAAGGAATTGGGTATTCCTACTGGTAAGAGAAAATAAAGTTCTACCTGGTATATGTCAAGCCCTTGAACTGATTGATTGACATGCTGAAATGACCATTCGTTTGTCTTCAACATCCTCTATAGCTAACCTCAATGAAGAAGCACTCGAAAAATTGTACACTGGACTTGACGTTGGTGTCTACTATGGCTGGGCTCAAGTGGGTGAAGTGAATTCTACAGTGTATCCTATGGTGATGAGTCTTGGCTGGAACCCTTATTACAAAAATGAAAAACGTTCAGCAGTAAGTAACAAAGTTATATAAATATATATAGAGAGAGAGAGAGTATGATGATCAACTCATTTTTATTCTTTATAACTACAGGAAGTTCATATTTTAAACGACTTTCCCGAAGACTTTTATGGAAGCCCTATGCGTGTGATCGTTCTGGGGTATGTACGTCCTGAGCAAAATTATCCTTCGCTTGGTAAGTAGCACTTGACATGCACAAACAAAAATGAAGGGCGAGAAGACTCTGAATATTGAAATAATTGATGATTGACAAAATCGGCTTGGTTTTTCCGTAGATGCTCTGATCTGTGATATCCGAACTGACGTTGAAGTGGCGAAACATTCTTTAAAGCGAAAGGCATACGACGAGGCGCGACACCATCCCTTGTTTACTACTGAAAATGTATTATTAGATTAGATATACCATTTTACATTTGAATAAAAAATCAAGTATTTGTCTTTGCAAGTCATGACTATTTTTTTTTATTTTATTTTTTTTTGTGGAGGAAGGGATTGCATTGTTTATTTGAATGTGCAGTATGTCTGCTCTGTGGGGACGATTATCAAAATTGGGTCAATATGTGATAGTGCAGGCATAATAAATAAAAACTGCATAGATTGAAGATTTTATTTGATACGGAATTAAAAAAAAACTGTAACTGTGTATAATATATATGTGTGTGTGGGAGGAGGTGTATATATAAAAGTGGTGGAGGAAGTGGATGATATGTAGACGGAATGGTGGGGGTTATAAAAAAGAATTCGGAAGAAGGGATTCTACAACTAGTGGAGGGGTGTATTATTGGTGAATATAAAATAATAAAATCAAAGAGAAATGATGTAAACTAGGACGATAAGCTAGGGAAGTAAAGAGTGTATCTTGCTCTAGTCGATGGAATTGTCAGTTATTGCTTGTTTTCTTGAATGATATTGACAAGCCTATAAAAGAAAATTGAAAATATATGAAAATTAAACATGCATGTGAAGGTGATATCGTCATTTGATCATTTTGTCTTACCAATCCAATCCTTCAGTTAAACCTTCACCTTTAACAGCACTTGTCTTGTATATCGAATATTGCCTGTTTTTCAGAGTAGATAAACCAAGAGCATCCGCCACTTCTGCTGATGATAAAGCACCTTCCATATCTTGTTTGTTAGCAAATACCAATAACGCGGCATCCTTAAGTTCTTCTTCTTCCAGCATTGCGTGTAGCTCTTCCTTTGATGTTTGCATACGATCTTTGTCAACACTGTCAACAACATAAATGACAGCATCTGTGTTCGAGTAGTAGCACCGCCAGTAGGGTCTATGAATAAAAGCAAAAGATTGAGTTAGTGCTCTCATCAGGATAATCCAACGATTGCATAGGGAGCTCTAATATTACCTTATACTTGTTTGTCCACCTAGATCCCATACCTGGAATTTGATATTTTTATACGCCACCGTTTCAACGTTGAAACCAATAGCTGTAAAATACCAGAATATTAGCGCCATATTTAACTTTTGCTATGCTACCATATCAGTGCGGTACTATATACTTACTTGGAATGGTGGATACTACTTCGCCAATCTAATCAAGAAAGAAAAAAAAAGGGTATTGAAAAGTGAGTACTATTCATCATCAAGCTCTACTTTTGATGGACATCATCTTTCATTTCTTACTTGCAAACGGTACAAAATCGTAGTTTTTCCCGCATTGTCAAGACCTAACATAAGGATACGGACTTCCTTGTCACCCCAAAGCCTTGCGAATACTTTGCTGAAAAGAGCACCTAAAAGACATATTGAAAGTGATTGTTAGTGAAGGTATACGTAAAATAAAATAAAATAAAAATAAAAATATTCACAAATTCAGCTTTCTATTTAGCTTCGAATATATTATATGTTGTGGACTCTTACCCATTATCGAAGTAGAATATATACGTCAGCGTTAACTTATAAGAAGAAGAAAAGGAAAAGGAAAGGGTAAGAGATACGACGAAAACAAAAATCCAAAGGCCACCAATAAGTCCTGGCGGGGTTTAAACATCCTGACCCAAGACCTGCAAGAATAAAACAGACAGCACTCTCATTTTTTCTTCCTATTTTCATACACTGTCCTCCTTCTCCAATTTCACAAACACCTATTTCTTCTTTGACTGAAGTCGCTATTTCAAAAATATTTCAAGAAGACAGTGATACCCAAACCAAATGAACTATACCAGCCGCCCACCTCCCTCAGCACCTTCGGGAGACCAAAACAAGCTCTTGACCCATGTTTTGGAAGTCGTCAGAGTTCAAAGCTACCATATGAAAAAGTGTCTGGTAAATTCGTATATATTCATTAAAACAAATTTATTTTTTAATCAACTTCACTTCACTTTTGCGTAGGATGACAACAAACTTATGGATGGTCTAAAATATGCATCGAACATGCTAGCGGAGCTGCGTACCTCTAGCCTTACACCAAAAACATACTACCAACTTTGTAAGGAACCTGTATACTGATCGAAATGACTTTTACCAATTGTGAAAACTAATACCGTTTTCACTATTCTTCTTATTAATAAAATAGATATGGCAATATTCGATTCTCTTCGTTACTTGACACTTTACTTTATCGAGGCACACCAAACTGACAAACACCACATGGCGGACCTTTACGAGTTGGTACAATACGCTGGCAATATAGTTCCTCGACTCTATCTTATGATAACTGTTGGTGCGGCGTATATGAGTATGTCTGATGCTCCTATACGCGAAATAATGCGTGATATGATGGAAATGACTCGTGGCGTGCAACATCCAATGCGTGGCCTGTTTTTGCGACATTATCTGTGTGGTCTAACCAGAGATCATTTTCCTACTGATACGGATATAGAGTAAGTAAAATGAAGATGAAATCGAGTTGCATATTCAAGATTAATTGATCGATTGTTTTGTGTTTGTTTTTGTTTTTGTTTTGTACAACTTGTAGTGGGCCTGAAGGCGGCATTCACGAATCGATCCAATTTACCTTGACGAATTTCATAGAAATGAACAAACTTTGGATACGTTTGCAGCACCAAGGTCATTCAAGGGACCGCGAAAAAAGGGATACTGAACGACGGGAGCTACGTATTCTGGTGGGAACCAATGTGGAACGATTAAGTCAACTAAGTGGTGTTGATCTCAACATTTATCGCTCGGTAAGGCATCGTCATTCGGAAGAGGTTTATGCTCATTTTTACTAACCAAGCTGACTTTATCTGTCTATCTGTAGGCTATCTTACCAGAATTATTGAACGAATGCATTAATTGTCGTGATGCTCTTGCTCAGGAGTATCTTATGGATGTTATTATTCAGGTAAAAATAAGACGAAACTATGCGAATCTGCATTTTTTTTTTGGACCTATTTTCTGACCAGAGTATTTTTTTGTTTTTGACTCTAGGTGTTTCCTGACGATTTCCATCTTTTTACTCTTGAACCATTTCTGTCTGCGACAGCTCAACTTCATCCAAAAGTTAATATCAAGCTGATTATTATTGCTTTGATTGATCGCCTGACTGCTTATGCTACTCGTGAATCGGAACTGGAAAAAGAAATGGAACAACAACAACAGCAGCAGCTTGATGAGCCTATCAGTGGGAATCGAAAATCTGACAAAAATACGGACTCAGATGACCTGAATCCGGAAGACGGACCATCTTGCAAGGAAACAACGGTAGACTCCCTCCATGTGGAAGAACAATGTGACGAGATGGATGTTTCGCAAAGTGACAATGACGATGGTGAAAATGTGGTCAGGCAAAACGACGGCGACAAGAATCAGCAATTGATTCGGGGCATACCAAGAAATGTGGAACTTTTTAATATGTTTTGGGAAAGAATCATCATACTGGTCAAAGTAAGTGAAAAAAAAAAAAAAGTTAGACAGATGGCAGGATGACAGGTAGAATGAAAAATGATTAACTGTTCTCCTTCCTTTTTCAGGCTAGACCGGACCTTACCATCGAAGACATTACCGAACTTCTTGTTTCGTTGATCAACCTTTGTTTATCGTGTTACCCGGACAAATTGGAATATGTGGATCAGATACTGGCATATTGCAAGGAGCAATGCGCGGAACATTTGAACACCAAGGAGCTTACATCAAAATCTACTGGAAGCCACCTTATGACACTACTATCTGCGCCAATCAGAAAGTACGAATCACCCCTTACCCTACTTATGCTTCAAAACTATGGCCCCTTACTGCGACAACAACCTTACAACGCACGACATCACTTGGCTCTCGATATTGTGAAGACGATTCTGGAAAAAGGCACTGTGATTAATACCCCGGAGGATGTCCATAATATCCTTGAACTTTGCGATGTTCTTATCCGTGACCAAGACGACCACACATCAACTATGTCTACTGTCCACGATACTCACCGGGGACGATTACCATCAAAATCCCCTGTTGGCCACCACTATACCTATTCATCTTACGATTATAACGACGAGGACTCTTTACTTCAAGAACAAGGTCTCATTGCAAAATTGATCCAATTACTCCAATCAGACGAAGACGACACCCAATTTTTGGTAATATTATACACTTAGCAGTAATATGACTTGAAAATTTAGGATAACTAATATCCCGCTCTTTTTCATATATAGTTGCTATCTGTCGTCAGACGACAAATTGGCGAAGGTGGGAAACGAATTCGCTACACTTTCCCTTCATTGATCTCTGCTGTGTTGAAGTTGTCCTCTCGCTATCAGCTACACGACAGAAAGGTAATCGACGAAATTGACTGGGAACACACCAGAAGACTCACTACTTGATGTTTTACATTTTGTTAGGACGACATCTGGGAAAAAAAGACGTCGACACTATATCGCTTTATTCACCAAGTGATAAACATCTTGTATACAACATGTGATGAGGCGGCGGACCATTGCTTACGTTTTTATCTTATGGCGGGTCAATGTGCAAGTCATTCTGGATTTGAAGATTTGAGCTACGACTTTTTTGTAGAAGCGCTGAAGGTTTACGAAGAATCAATATCCGACTCCAAAGCGCAATTCCAGGCCATTGTATGTCTCATCGGGGCGCTACGACAAACAAATGGACTTTCTCAAGACAATTATGATACACTTATTATCAAAGCGGCTTTGCATGGATCTAAATTATTGAAAAAACCTGATCAGTGCCGTGGTGTGTATCTGGCCAGTCATCTGTGGTGGGAAAAAAATGATATGGATGGTCGGCAACAAGACAGGAAAAAGAATGATATGGATTATCGGCAACAAGGCAGGAAAAAGGATGATATGGATGATCAGCAGCAAGGCAGGAAAGAGGATGATATGAATGGTCAGCAACAAGACAGCAACTATGATGATATCGATGGTCAGCAACAAGACAGGAAAAATGATATGGATGATCAGCAACAAGACAGGAAAGAGGATGATATGAATGGTCAGAAACAAGACAGCAACTATGATGATATGGATGATCAGCAACAAGACAGGAAAAATGATGATATGAATGGTCAGCAACGAGACAGGAAAATCCATGATATGGATGATCAGCAACAAGACAGCAACTATGATGAGCAAGAATCATCTACTAACAATACTTCCAACAGCAACAACAAACGAATTCTGGAATGCTTACAAAAGGCTCTTAAAATTGCAGACAGCTGTATGGACATGGTGACTAGTTTGGAACTATTTGTAGAAATCCTGAATCAGTGTATTTATTACTATGACAAGGGCAATGGTGCGGTAAGTGTGCAGGACAAAAAGCAAAATCATTAAATTACCCAGTAAACTCCGATTTATTGATAGATCACGGCCAAATATATCATTGGCCTCATTGATATGATTCAATCTCAATTATCTGACTTGGATGAAACCGATCTGTATCCCTTCACGTCAAGTTCCTCCTCATTATTACAACACGAAGGGTCATCTGCAGCAACACATGTACGTCAATATTTTGCAGCAACGCTCAAGCTATTGAAGTCCCGTCAGGATCGCGAAATTGAACATGGTGGTAGCAAATACGGTGATATTCCGATTACCCTTGATTAGCTATATTAGCGTTAGTTTAGTGTTTAGATGGTGTGTAGTAGTTTTCAAAAATAGTGTTATATAATTTTGTTATTCAATTGTCCCAATGCTATTTTTTTTTTAATAAATCATCCATTTTATCCCAAATCAAATCATCAACAACAGAAACACAAGTGATTGATTGTATATAAATGTTTATTTCGGTGTACAAAACAAAAGAAAAAAAAATGATGTGAATGGGAGGTGTAGGTGCCTAAAAAAGGAGAATGGGAGGGAGAAGATAGTGACAAATGGGAAAGGGAACTAACTGATAAAAAAAAACTATTTCTAAAAGAAAATAATAGCTGCGACGACGAGAAGGCTTATTTGGACATCTATGTAGAAAAGAACCCATATATTAGAGATTGACCCAGCATTATTTACAAGTGTTTATTTTCAATGGCTTACCATCATCTTCACAAATTCTTCGTAGTTGATTTGACCGTCGCCATCAACATCGGCTTCTCGGATCATTTCATCCACTTCTTCTTCAGAGAGTTTTTCGCCTAATTATTATATAACATAAGAATATTTGAATATCTTGTCACAAAGTAGGCGTTTTTTTTTTATCAACGATATTCCTTACCAAGAGAGGTCATGACATGTCGTAATTCAGCAGCAGAGATATAGCCATTTCCGTCTTTATCAAATACTTTGAATGCTTCTTGGATTTCTTCTTGTGAGTCAGTATCCTTCATTTTTCTATCATGATAAAATGTGGGTCATTGAGTGCATTGCTCCAATATCATCATTTATATAAATAATAATAATTACCTGGCCAACATGGTTAAGAATTCGCTAAAATCGATCATTCCATTACCATCACTATCAACTTCATTCACCTACGTATATAAAAAGAGATCAATACACAATAAACACCAATCCCTTCCCTCCCCGAATATGCCAAGACAATACGCATCCCTATTTCTCGGACTTGACCTCTACCCCTTCCCCTTCTATGTTTTCCTCCCAATGGACCCCAAAAAGATCACTCATTTCTTTGTCCATCAAAATATGGTCCCTTTTTTGCTTTTATCCTCCCCTGAATTCCCGAAACGCACAGAATAGTATTAAAAAAAACACTTACCATATCTTGAAGTTCAGCTTCAGTTGGGTTCAAGTTGAGAGAGCGCATGACAGTACCAAGTTCCTTGGAGGTAATAGAACCATCACCATCCTTGTCAAATAATGAGAAAGCTTCCTTGAATTCGGCAATTTGTTCTTCAGTAAGTTGATCAGCCTAATACCGATATCATCAAGAAAAGCAAAAAAAAAAAAAAAAAAAAAAAAAAAAAAACCATCAAAAAAAGTTGAGTAAACCAGGTTTGAGAGTACGAGTTCCAACATACGAGAGTGTGACAAATATAAAACATATCTATCATCTTGTTTTTTCTCCCTCTTCTCTATGTATAACTGGGTATGATACTTACCATAGCAAACGATAGCGAGATTAGATGTTATAGAAACGAAAAGAGGAAAAGAAACAAAACAAAAAAAGAATGGAAAAAAATCGCACATAGCTGACTTTTAAAATATTAACACTGGACCTTCTGGGGGTTTGCAAAAAAGAAAAGTCAAAACAGTAGTCATTTTGGTACCACAGCCTCTAATTTTTCTTTGTTGTTCACATGAATCGTGTGTCTTATGTCTTGTCTTGATAGTTTTAAAATAGTAATTGTTACACGGATTGCACATATGTTGAGCATTTATTTTCAGCCAGAAGACTATTCCAACGTCGAAAAATAGCGGAGAACGATATAACACTATATATGGCAGACGACGGCAGATCGTTCGTTAAAAATAAAAAAATACTATAAAAATGAATAGCGTATTAAAAAAAAAAAAAAAAAATTTACCTTCAGTGCAAGCATCCAGAATCCCACCACCATATAAAATGGAAGTTAGCTGTAGATTTAATCCATGACCCGATCAGTCGAAGAAGGGATACTATTTCCAACATTCTCAATGGAGATGGTGTACTGCGGATAGTCATGCCAGTACGATAGGTGATCCAGGGAACAAAGAAACAAGTCATGGAGAGGTAAGCGGAAAAGTGATATAACTTCTTTGTTTTTTTTGAGAAAAATTAAATCACAGGTCTTTGTGAGCAGATGAGATCAGCTCCGAAGATTTATGGAAAATGGGGAAAAAATAAAGTGGTATAGTACAGTGCGGCAAGTGAGCCAAAAAAAAAAAAAAAAAAAAATTGGGGCTCATGGAAAATGCTAATGATATTTATTTTACTTGACAATAACGCTTTTAACCGCGTGGTATGATACGGTAATAAAGATGACAAAGAACAAAGTTACGTGTTTGGAATTTTTCAACGTCTTTAGGTGTTTGATGCTGATCGGTTTTCAATCATGATAATTTTTTTATGCGTCCATCAAGGCCATTATCTAAAAACATTCAAGGAATTCCTCTAACCCCTATATTTAGAATCCAGTACAGTGCTATACAGTAGATGGGGCGCTGAGCACGATGTTGATCGATGTTGCCTCCTATCTAGTGCTTTTTTTGCACGCATACATGATCAGTCTTTTATATATATATATGCTCAACAAGCACTGTACTGTAGTGTACTGTACAGTACAGCTCAATGTCGACACGCTCATTTGAAAGACCAACCAACCATATGAGAGACGACGTAAAAGCAGTAAGACAAGACATATTTTATTCCGACGCAAATATAACCTATGATATGACAATTAAGCTAAACTGGCCTAATGATAATAGCTTGACACATCTCTAAAAATGAGGCAATCAGGGGTAAATGTGGGTGATTGTGACATGTGGATTCTTTAGTTATAAAATAATCATAGCGTCGTATAAGCGAGTACAATCATGGAGGGTGAGTTATTCCGAAGAGTGACAATCTATTCTACGGTGAAGGCGTAAACTAAACCACGACTTTATCTTTGACTCCAAAGTTAGCAAAAGAAGAGAACAACAGAAATGTCATTGTTGAATATCAGATATTACTGTCATTATAATAGAACCAATATGATGAAGTTTCATGGAGTTGTTTGCAGTGAAAAAAACGGAGGGTTCCTTTTATGTATTCATCAAAATTGAATCGCCTGGAGGAGCCAATTTATAGTTCAAATCCCGCCCACGTGAATATTTATTTACTGCCATTTTTTTTTCACTCTCACTTTCTTTCTTTTTTCTCTTCACCATTCAACTTCTTTGAAGCTATCGTAATCTTAGATTAGTGCCAGGACTAGTTTAGAAGGGCTTTCAGATCAGGGATTACAAGATGCATGGGGAAACTCATTCATCTTGGATTCAGGATTTAGAACAACAATTAGATGACTTTCGCATCTTCATTAGCCTAGTTTAGTATCAGTTTTGTTCATAGATCTTCTATACATCTGAATAAAACATATTTACATGCTTCAATGAAAAATATCCCATTAGTCTCACTCATGCCATGTATAATAGATCCATTTTTTTAAAACCAGCACGCTTTTTGACTAGTGTTGACCGCAATTGTGCTTCAGTAACGGAAATCTCTTTAGTCTTTCTCACGCCTTGTACAGTGTATCAGCTCCCCATTGTACAATTTTGTTTTTTAAATTAGCGCCGACCCTTCTTCCAATGTCACATTAATCTCCCTCATTGTTCCTCCAGTAGATCCGTCCATTAAATCCCTTCCTACAATGAACCCCTCTCCATTAGTTTTAGTATCTATCAAATGCTTCAATAAAACATGCCTTTTTGAGAATCATACTCAGACTCATCGTATAATAAATGATGTTGTTATTGTAGTTATTTTGTGAGAGTCCTGCCAAACACTTGCTCTCGAAAACGGTTATGTTTCATATTAAGTGGTCTGGAGCTGTGAAGCAGTCTCTAGGCTCGGAAGGTGAGGGCATAGCCATAGATAAGCTAGAAAGTTGTGCAAAATGCTTTATTGCGACGGCCTAGATTATTTATATGATTGGTGCAGCAGGTCTATATCTATCTTTGATACAAAGTAATTTGAGATTTCCAACCAGTTCCTGGGTCACGGGGGGGGACGAGTAGTCATAGTGGGTGAACTCTGCTCATCTACTCATATCAGCTAACCTAGACCATACGACTAGAGTAACCTCCACTAGACAGGACATATAATATCCATTAATTTCATTAATTTTATTTCTTGCACATGTGCACATGTGTAGTAAAAAAAAAAACTAGTCAGTTGAGTCCCCATATGGATAAGCAAAAAGTAGCAAGATGATGCGTGGTGTCTAACTTCATCTAAAACTACACTGGTTTTAATTTTTGCTTACCGTCACGGCTGTATCTTCTTGTTTCCCTAACTGAAGGATTTTGTATTACTTATCTGATTATAAAATGCGGCTGCCCCAATCCGCTATTGTAGAAATTTTAATGATCCTCTTCTGTCACTGCAAATTGACGTCTCATTATGCCTTTAGGTTTTTCGACTTTTTTTTCAGCCTCCGGCGGCATTTTAATTTGTGGTCGTTAACCAAGAAAAACTCGATTAAAGAATTTTTGTTTTTTGTCAGTTATTTTTTTACGACATGGTTGATCAAAAGAAGGTAGGCAATGATAATTCAGAAAAAGTTGACACTTACTCAAATATATGTTTTCTTCTTAGAGAAAACAAACAAAGTCATTTGACAATCAATTTTTATCCGGGCCTGACTATGATCGACAACGACCGGGAAAACAGCAAAAGACTTCAACTCAAGATCAATCTGCATCGCACAAGTCCATTACTGCTGGTAAACCACGAACATATACTGTCAGTGTGGCTATTCCTTGTAGTATCATTGATGCTTGCCCTACTCTAGACTTAAAGACGATCCTTGCAGGACAGGTAAGAATTATCTATTGATACTAGTTCCTTTTCAAACTACCAGATCTTCTCAACCAGCCCATCTTTTATATATAGATTGCACGCACTTTGGCCATCAATAATGTAGATGAAATTGTGATTTACGAAGATCGATCCTCCTCCAACAATACTACGTCCAACCAAAAAATTAATCCAAACTTGTTTTTGGCCCGTGTCTTTCAACACATGGAAACTCCTCAATATATGCGCAAAACTTTGGTTCCCTTCCATGAGGATTTGAAGGCTGCAGGTAAATACTTCCCTTTGAACAATATACAGCCCACTAACAAATGACCGTTTACTGATTTTTGTATAGGTTTATTACCTAGGCTCGAAGTGCCACATCATCCCAGTATGGAAGACATGACGATCTATAGAGAAGGTGTAACAGTTGGAACTTATCACAAGGAAGGTGGCTCTTTAGTGGATATCGGCTGTTTTCGACGAGCGAAGGTGGATCGATTATTACAACCTGGTGTTCGGGTGACTTTGGATTTGGCATCACCTGTGGCGGCAAAGGATACAAGAAAAGGACAAACGCCGCTTTCAGCGACGATTGTAAGCCCCAAAACACCAAGGGAAAAGGCAGGTTTGTATTGGGGTTATAATATTAGATTGGCATCTTCGTTCTCCAGGGTCATTACTGAATCACCTTACAATGTAAGTGAAAAATAAAAAGATAAAGGTGGAACCAGAAGGCTAACGTTTTATTTTTGGTAGGATGGCTATGACTGTACCATTGGTGTCAGTGATAAGTCAGGACAAGATATATATGCGACTTCATCGAAACCCAAGGCATCCTTCAAGTAAGTAAAGAGATATAGAAAATGAGAAACTACATCGAAAAGTAGATATATATATATATTAACATTATACCTTTTCAATAGGCACCTTTTGGTGGCTTTCGGTGCTCCAGGCGGTGGATTAGAAGAGGCAATAGAAGCGGACGAAGATCTTAAGGTTGGTTCTGACGATGCTGCTGAAATCTTTGACCTGTTTTTGAACCCCGGGCAAAATATTGGAACAAGATATCTCAGACTGGAGGTAAGTGGGGAAAAGAAATATGGACACATGAATGGACTCTTAACTGACCACGGAGACCATTTGTTGCTTTTACGTTTTTTATTTTCATTTAGGAATCTTTACCGATGGTGATGGCTGTCCTTAGGCCAACGATTTTGAAAAATGTACCTTAGATTTTAGATTTTATGAATATTTAGGACGCGCATAGATTATAGAATTTTTCTTTTTTTTTTTGCCCATCGGCCTTTGAATAAAAGTCATTTTTCTTGCGGCTTCTCTTTTTTTATTTTTTGGCTCTTGGTCTTATTTATTTTCTTCGCTTTAATACTTTATCTTAATTTGCTTGGAAATGTCTCTTCAGTCAAAAGTGCTTGATGAAACAGAACGGCAAAGACTCCTACTATCGATACCCAAACTTGAAGATTTTGGAAGCAATCTTGAAAACATTCAACCGTTAAAAGGCGGTCGGCGTGCGCATACTCTAGTTACTCTCTCTCAGCAAACCGATGAAGAAAGACAATCCATGATTGAACAGGTACGCGCTAGCTTTGCCAAGGAACTAGAACAATTGGACGATATGGATGATCCTCTAGAAGTATATGTACGACATTTACAGTGGACTTTACAAACTTTCCCGCAAGGCAATAATCACGAATCTCAATTAGTGGATCTTTTACAACAAGCGTCGCATGCATTCAAGGATGATCCGCGGTATACATCAGACCCTCGCTATCTCAAGTGCTGGTTGGAATACGCAAAATGTGTGGACGATGCCAAGGATGTGTTTGTCTTTCTCGCAAAAAAAGGTATTGGGCAAAACTTGGCTTTATTTTATGAACAATACTCAATTTTATTCGAAAGTCGGGAAAAGTAAGTACACAGTATTGATCAAGTAAAGAGTTTCAAAACAGTATACTCACTGCCATGTATTTTTCTTTAATAGATATAAGGAGGCGCGCCATGTTTTGGAGACGGGTATCAAACGACTTGCACAGCCCATTCGACGACTGGAACGTCACTTGGAACATTATAACGCCCGTATTGAACGCAGACTAGGGGAACTACAGGAACTGGCGACACCAACCCAACAGCAAATGCAATCGCTACATCGCACAGGCGAACGAACAATACTTGGTCACAAACTTCATTCTCGGCATGCGCAGTCAATGCCCCAAAACATATTCAACAACATGCAAAACACCTCAATAGCAACAACTTCAGGATCAAACCATATCACTTCTAATAGCTCCTCATCACGGCGTTCTTTTGGGAATTCATCGTTATCATCGTCATCATCAGTATCAGCAACTACAGTACCTACACCTACAACTTTATCATCAACAACACAACAACGCGGACCGATGAAATTTCAAGTTTTTGCGGACCAAGACGAAGAACCTGCCACCTCAATATCACCTTCTCCAAGTCGAGTGTTACCGTCATCATTGGATAGTGTTTTTCCACCAACTACAACAGCATCATCAGTACCAGATAGGTCTGCATCTGCCTTTTCAAGAAAACGCCAGGAGAATGCAGTCCCCGTGGAATCATTTGCCGGTGCCAAGTTACCACAGAAATCAACACTTGTGACACGACCCTCTATACCCAAAATTGATGTGTTTCGGGACGATGTAAGTAACGTCATTTTTATTCTATTTTTGAAGTGGGATTAATGTGTACACTCTATCGTCTTTATTTCTTCTATAGGCCCCTCCACCACAAGCAACACACATAGCATCATCACGCGATACACCAGAACATCCGAAACGAATGGAAATGGACAACAGTAAAGATGACCCTTCTATAAACCATTTTACTGGGACAACGAAAACGATGCAATCAGATAGACGACATTCTCAGCAACAATATGATCACAGCACCACCACAAACTCCCGACTCCATAGATCACTATCAAACATGCCTTCATCGTCTTCTTCCTTACATCTACATAATCATGGCGTCATCGATCCGGAACGACACGTTACCATCCTCACATCTCGATATCACAACATGGAGAACGATTATATTAAAGCAGAGGATTCTGCTGGCAATCCAGAAACTATTGCTGCTCTCACTGATTGTTTGGGACCTTCTGGGCCTATCAAGCCTATCAGCTTCGATGAATTGCGGGTGGCGCGGCAAGTTGATCGATCAGGGGAACCACAGGTTATCAATGGGAAAGCCCCAGGTACAATTTCATTGATATCATCAGGTAAAATTTTGCTTGTGCGCAAAGAGGCGGGGGAGGAAATATCATTTGTTGACCTTTTTGTTATTATCTGTCTAGCCACGATACCATACCGTATTGGACGAGGAAGATCACCAACCAAGGAGTACACAGCAGAGTCTCTAGGGGCAATAGAATCTATAAGTGCTTTATTCAACAAACGAAGGGATGACACGGATGACGAGGATAATGGGGACGATGATGATGATGGCACCAGTCCGCAAATGAAACGAATCCGGCGAACGTATGTGAACGAAAATAGTTGAATAATTTAGTTATTGCATCATACATAGCATAGCACAGCGTAGTATATGATTATCTTTACCTGCACATCCCATCAATAAAAAACTATTTGCATTTTTTTATCTACATATCCCATCAATAAAATCTACCTGCAGTTTTGTTTTTTTGTTTTTATCAAAATCGAATCAATAAAAACCTTCCTACAAATTATTTACCAATGATATTTTTGACATGGCCACTTTAATTTTTGTAGTAATATTTTTATCATCAAATCCCATCAATAAAAAAAAAAATCTGGTTCCCTTTTTGTCTTCATATCCCATTAGAACCACATCAATCAAAATCGTCCTGCAATTATATTTTATCAAAGACATTTGTGGCAGGACCTACTTCAATGATTTATTTAGGTAATACCGCATTCATTAAAGGGGGGATGGGACAAAAACATATACAATAAGACAACAGTTGGACATAAAACTTTTTTTTTATTAAGTGTTTCAATTGAATGTAAAATGGAATATGGACTATTTCTAACAGAGTATGGGATGGGGAGGGGCAGAGGGCAAAGGGAAAAAAAAAAAAAAGGAATGCATAATAGTAAACGAAGATAGAGAAGGGGAGGGGATGAGGGTTGATAAACTAATCTATTTTTTCACAACAGCGGCACCGCCAACACTAGATGCTTTTGCCACAGTAGCCAAGAAGGTCATCTTCTCATCCAAGCCATATGAAGCATTGCTACCTACCAAAGATTCCAGTCCACGAGTATCCAAATTACCAGGCCATTGGATGGATTCACCCATTGACAGGAAACGAGTGTAATCACCAGCGTTCACTTCCTTTTCCAGTTGCTGTTGCTGTTCCTTGTCGATGGTAACATTGTCACCTACAGTGGCATCGGCAGTTTCTTGAATGACCGATTCCACAGGATTCAAAGAGGCCCAGTCAATGTCTTTGTCGATAAATGTGGTAGCACGTCGTGTGGGCCCTGAAGTAGATCCCGCGCCGTAAGATGTAGCTTTTTTCTTATCTTGACGCTGTCTTCGGTCACGTTGTTGTCCTCCTTGACGTTTGTTGTTTTCACCGGATGCTTGTTGTTGCTTTGGTTTTCGTTGTTGCTGTTGTTGTTGTTTGTTGGCAGATCGCTTTCCAGCAGCAGATGTATCTTCGGCGGCGTCATCGAATTGACCAGGCTTTGCTTCCCGTTGACCTTGGTTGGGACGTCGTTGTCTGTTGTTGTTTCGAGGTCGTTGTTGTTTCTTTTGTGCTTGAGCTAAAAAGGAGGCAAATACATCCTTTTCTTGTCCACTGGATTCCATTAGTTTACCACGACCACTACCACCGAGTCGTTGGGAAAGGCTAGGTCGCTTAGCATTGTTGGCTTCTTGCTTGACAGGTTCAGAGGTAGATGAGGTCGAGGTAGTAGATTCCTGTCGAATAGCAAACAAGGATTGTCTCCAGAAAGGTTGTAATTGTTGCCCAAAACGAGTAGACTGGATTCGTAACATATCTTTAGGATAATCAAGGGTGTGGAAGGCGTTAACAAACAAAAGAGAAAGGAAAAATGACCTTGGAAACGAAAGGCTGATAAACTTTTTTTTCAAAACAAAATTCATTCCCCGCGTCCAGTCACTTTTTTTTCTTGTCAAGCTCACAGGCACCAAAAAATAAACACATAGAGCAAGGCATATGACTGCCGCTCCCACTTTCAATAGTGTTTGTACTGATGTATCAAGATTTTGATCACTTGCAATATTCACAAAAATGTTCCTACCGCCAAAGTGATCACAAAATGCTGCTTGTTGCTCTTGCCAATAGCAGAGGAGCCATGCGCTCTTTTTGGTTTCAAAAAGTGACGACGACGTAAGCGGAATTTAAAATATCCGGTTTTCTTTTTTTTTTCTTTTGGTGTCTATAAAAAGTTTCAAACTTTCGAAATATTTCAAAAAGCAGATCTCTTTCACTCTTTCATTACTTTTTTTTTTTTTTTGAACTGCCCTTTATTCCCAACCATGGCTCGCAAACGAAACGAAGAAGAAATGCATGAACAAGTCCCCTACGGCAATCCCATGGATGACGAAGATGACGATGAAGAAGACGACGAAGACAATGAAGAAGTGGTAAGATAACCAAAAAAAAAGGAGGATAGGAAATGCTGGTACCTCATGTTTACTGATCTCTTCATTCTACAGCGGCCTTCCAAACGAAAATTCAATCCCTTCATCGACGAAATGGCTATTGTGGACGACGATGAGGAAGAAGAAGAAGAAGACGACGATTATTCAAAAGAAGGTAAGTAAAAGAAAAATTGTATTTTGACGTGGATCAAGACATTGCGAGACACTAAATCTTTTCTTGTATCGATTCCTCCTTTTTGTAGACGGATTCATTGAAGAAGAAACGGGAGAACTCCCCTCAGCTACTGACATTCAACGACGGCACCTGGACCTTGATCGAAGACGACGAGAAGTGGAAGATATGGACGATGAAGAAGTGGCTGCTTTTTACGCAAAGAAATACGGTGGACGCAAGACTCAGGCTTTTAAAACATCCCAAGACGTTCCTCAACAACTATTGCTTCCTAGTGTTAGTGATCCAAACTTGTGGGTGGTCAAATGCAAGGTAAAACAAAAAGGACAGGACTCCAAATCAATACTGAACTGACATGTCCTGTTGTTATTTATATTGATGGGCATTTTCGTATAGCCTGGAAAGGAAAAGGACATTATTTTTGGTATGATGAAACGCTATTTTGATCGACAATACAGTGATAACCCTTTGGAAACATTCTCATCGTTTTCCAAGGATTCGTTGAAAGGGTATATCTATATTGAAGCTAGAAGACAAGCTCATGTACAACAAGTAAGTTTGTCCAGCAAAAAAAAAAAAAAAAAAAAACTCCAGCTTCAATTTATTGAATGTCTCTTGTATTGTTTTTATAGGCATTGGCCAATATTCCATTTGTATATCAATCATCGCTCAATTTGGTGCCAATCAAAGAAATGGTGGATTCAATCAACATCGTACGCAAAGAGAAGGATATCCCAATGGGTGGCTGGATTCGAGTCAAACGTGGAAAGTATACTGGTGATCTTGGTCAAATCTTGGAACTTTCTGATGCTCAAGACACTGCGTTAATCAAACTGGTGCCGCGTCTGGATCTGGAAGCGCAACGTGATGAAGATGGATATGGGCAACGCAAGAAAACATCCGGTAGCTCTGCAACTTCCCGCCCTCCTCAAAAAATGTTTAACCCGGAACGTTTGGACAAGCATACTATCTCAAGTCTACAAAAGAAAGGTCCGTACTGGGTATTCAATGGCGAACATTTCCGCGATGGTTATTTGGAAAAGCGAATGAAGGTGGCAACTTTACAAACTGGCAATGTGAACCCCTCTTTGGACGAAATCGCAAAGTTTGCTGGTGATGGTGAATTGAATCCTGAAGATGGCGATCGTACATTGGATTTGGCGACACTTTCGGTGCAATCGGTCAACGACGTACAAGCATCCTCCTTATTCCAAAATGGCGATACTGTGGAAGTGATTGAAGGTGATTTGATACACAGTACTGGTACAGTGGTGAGTGTCAGTGACTCCTCCGTTTTGGTCTCTTTAAACGTCGATGGATTCAAGAAGCAAGTTCCCTTCCCTCCAAAGCATATTCGAAAACAATTCAACGAAGGTGACCATGTCAAGGTGATCCACGGTCGGTACAAGGATGAAAGCGGGATGATTGTCAATGTCAAGGAAAATATTGTCACTATTTTGTCGGATGCTACTCTCAAGGAAGTCAAGGTGTTTGCAAAGGATTTACGGGAAGCCATGGATGTCTCTTTTGGAAAAACTACTATTGGAAATTATGAATTACATGACCTGGTACAATTGGAGTAAGTTTACAAAAAAAAGGGGGGATGGGAAATATTACATTTGTTTACATGCTTTTTTGTATTTTTCTGTTAGTTTCCATACGGTCGGTGTCATCACTAAAGTAGACCGCAACTCATTCAAGGTACTCACACAAAACGGCGAAATTCGTACAGTAGAACCTCATCAAATCACCAACAAAAGAGACAGCAATCGCGCAGTAGCAACGGATGCGGCGGGAAATAGCATTCGGTCAGGAGATACGGTGTTTGAAGTAGGAGGCGAACGACGAAACTGTATCATTTTACACCTTTATCGACACCTGGTATTTCTACACTCTCGGGAAAATGCTGAAAACTTCGGTGTATGGGTAGTACCTACGCGACAAGTCGTTAATGTTGCCACACAAAACTCTAGATCAACCGTAAGTTGCATCATACTATCACATGTAGAATGAGTTTTTGACTTACTTTTTGTTGTTATTTTTCATTATTTCAAACACCTAGTCGTCGTCACAATCTGTCGATTTATCAAAACAACAACCTTACGGTGCTCAAGGCTATGGTCGCGGAGGCTTGGATTCTCGAGGTCGTGGGCGAGGTACTCGGGGTGGATTCTATGGTCGTGGACGTGGTGGTCGAGACAATTTAGTGGCGAAGACTGTACGAATTGCACAAGGTCCTCACAAGGGTTATCTTGGCATTGTCAAAGACACTACTGACACAATGGCTAGAGTGGAACTCCATACGAACTGTAAAATCATCAATGTTGACAAGGCGAAGCTGGTTCTCGTCGATTCTCGAGGTGGCACTATTGGTCCTGCTGTGGATGGTAATGAAGGATTTGGATCATCACGCAACGAATTTGCAGCACCATCAGCAACACCAAGACGTTATGGCGAAGGCGCGATGACACCTATGCATCAAGGCTTATCTGGCTCCAAGACTCCTGCCTGGAACTCAAGCGCAAGAACACCAAACCCGTATGCTATGGATGGATCAAAGACACCAGCTTGGGATGTCGGTAGCAAAACCCCGAACCCTCATGCTTTCCAAGATGGCTCAAAAACACCTGCATGGGACTCGGGTAGCAAAACACCAATGTGGAATAGTAGTAATAGCAGCAGTAGTAGTGCAAAGACCCCTGGTTATAGCTATTCTGGAAACAAAACACCCATGTGGAATAGTCGATACAATGACAACGATATTGCACCTACACCAGCAGCGCATACAACAGCACAAACACCTGCAGTAAGTTTTTGGGGATTAGGGAAAAGGGAAAAGTCGAGAAAGGATAAATGCTTACGTTTATTTTTATATTATTTAGGCAAGTTATGGTCATATTGCTCCTTCTCCTGCGCCATACCCACAAACACCAGCTGTCAACTTTGCACAAACACCTTATGATCATGCTGCTACTCCATACGATAGTGCTCCCACACCAGGCGCCAGTTTGGTACCTGCAACGCCTGCTGCCCTTTCTGCACCAACACCTGCCGCCCACATGATGAGTGCGCCTACTCCTGGATCTTATATCCCTGCTACTCCTGCCGCTCTTCAGGCTCAGACTCCATTTATGCCAAGTGGTGGTGATTATGGCTATGTAGAAGAACAACCAGGTAAACAAAAACAAAAAAATGAGAGAGACACAGAGAGAAGGGGAATAAGGGAAGAAGAAGAAAAATTTGGCTTCTCTAACCACTTTTTATATAATTCAATAGATGCTTCAAGTGATTGGCCCATTGAAGAAATCGAAATAAAGATGATCAAGTCAGTTGGTGGTGCAAACGTAGGACAAATTGGATCCATCATCTCAGTACACCATGGATCAAGGACATGTAGTATTCAGGTTTATGATACCAATGACCGTGTTGACAAGGTTAGATTTGATACTATGGAACCTGTACGACCAAGCAAAAAGGACAATGTCAAGATTGTTTTGGGCGACCATCGGGGCGAACTTGGATCACTAATTGGTGTGGATAGTCAGGATGGTATTGTCCGCATTAAAGGTGGTGGTGGTGGTTTTAAAATTATGAGTATGGGCTCGGTTGGCAAATATACTGGTACTGAAGATGTGATGTAACTTGACCCTTCCGCTTCCCTTCTAGCTTTATGATAGTACGTTTATTGTTGTTGATGATGACGATGATGATTAGTATTATTATTGATTTATTATTATTTTATACGTATATACAAAATAAAAACTACATTACATTCTCGCTATTACGGTACATACTGTTTTGTGCTGTGTTGTGTCATGTTGTGTGGATAGATGCGTTTCATATATTATACCATTCTTTGTCTTCTTTCGGCGATTCTGTCAAAAATGAAAGTGATAATTATTACAATAAATGACTTTGTATGTTTAGGGAAATAGAACAACAGCGGCAAATGAACGAAAAAGGCAACATTCCTTCAATCTCTATTATTAGAACCACCGCGCGCAAAATAAAAAACATGAACCGCCATTTTTATTTTTATATTGGTCTTTCCTTTTTCCTTTTTCTTTTTTTTCCTTGTTTTCTTTTTTTTTTTTCTTTTCCTATCACCTTCGTCTTCTTTTATCACTTGGTATGTCGACCGAAAATATATCTGTTAGTTTATCTCGACTTGCTTTAGCAAAGGCCATTAAGACTCCTGACGCTGGTGAAGATGAATCAGAACCATGGTCGAAAAGCGTAATCTTCCACCAGTCTCACATCTCCCCTGGTATGCGTGAAAACATGATGAATCCTCAACAACAACAACGCCGGTCACAGCAGCATCCTCGTCACCGTCAACAAAATAGAAACCACCAACAACAACAACAACAACAACAACAACAAGACTATCGTTCCCACCGGCAAAGTCGCCAGTTACTAGATCAACAGCAACAATCTTCCAGCACAAGACGTGATAGACCTTCGTACAAGCAGCAGCCAGGCATGTCACGACCAACTAGCTCTTATGGTATTCTCTCTTCCTCTTCAAATTATACTGGTAAGTAACTTGCTCGGATAGGGGATCATATTTTATTAAAGATTAATTTCATTCTAGGTCAACCCTCCGAAGACCAGCGACCACAAAGAACACCATCGCCACAAACTATGAACCCAAACAACTCACGTCAGCAGCAACAACAAAACCTTCAATTGGCACAAAGACAAAAGCCAAGGTATGCCTCAAGTGACGACGACGAAGACGACGAAGACGAAGACGAAGACTCTGATGATGCAAGCTCTCAATCATCGACACCTGTTGCTAACCCTACCCGCTCTTTGACACCTGCTATCGCTGGCCATACACCTTTGAAATCTTCATCTGAACGACAACAATCACCACATCCGTCTGAAAAACTGGTAACAGCTCCCGTAACAGCCAACGCCGGGAAAAAGAAGATTGTTCCTGTGGCAAGTGACGATGAATCTGAAGATGATGACGCTACAAGTGTTGCTGATAGTCAAGGTAAGGGAATTTTCTGTAGAGTGTTGGGCCTAAAAACGCACACATAACTCATATCCTTCCCGTTCTTATTTTCCGTTAGATGATCAAGAGGAAATATCAAATCGTGAAAGAGGTCAAGCAGCGTTCAATGAATGGACTGTTCCCCTTGTTGACAAAGATGCTCCGGAAGATGCTCATATGCAGGCAAGACGAATGTCTACCTTACGACAATTGGAACGGGGACCAAGCGTGCACAAGCGGTCAAGATCTGTGGGTGCTATGGAAAAAATTTATGCGACCGATGTAGCCCTCGATAACGGGCTCCTTCATGGCGATGCAACTCACTCACCACCTCCAGCAGCACAACAGCAAATACAACAACAAGGGCAAGGCGATGGAATTGAGCAATGGCGTCAAACGGTGTTGGATGCTGTGGATTCAATCGGAACGACGGCAATTTCTTCGCCTGTGGCTGGATCGACCAACAACAATACAACATCATCATCCTCTGGAGGGTCATCAACACCTTCGGATACAACGGATCCAATGACCTCTGCTACAACCCCTCCTGCCAATAGATCATCTTCTGTTTCTCGTGGACGGCGTACTACATTAGGTGAAATGGATATGATGTACTTTATGCAGCAACAGCAGTTACAAATGTTACAACAACAGCAACTAGCACAAATGCAATATCAACAAGCGGCTTGGCAAGTAGCGCAGCAACAGATGATGCAACAACAGCAGCAACAACATATGATGATGAATGTACCAGTGGAGCCACAAAATAATCGCCGGAACAAAGTGAAAAGTGTTTCTGCCATGGACATGATGATGCAAATTGAACAAGAAAAGGAAGCCAAGGCAGCTGCATTGCGGAAACCAAAGCGAATCGATCCTTCCAAGGCCCACATCGATGGATTACTAGGCAAGGTCAAAGAACAAGGAAAACACAACATTAGCTTCCAACAGCAAACCATCAAGGATCGTGCCGAACGGATGGCTGGACGAACTACTCGACATCAACAACAGCATTATCAGCAACAACAGGCTTCTTATTCCCGTCAATCAATGATGCTACCTGACACACGCTCTCAAACACCTATGATGATGATGAGTAATCCATCTGATCCTTACTTGTTACAACAGCAACAACAACAATGGCATCATCCGCAACAAATGAGCCGAAGTGAAAGCTCTCCGGGTTTACAACAACAGCAACAACTCTCGCATATGTATCGTCAAAGCATGGCTCTTAATTCTACACCAGGCTTGGTGTCCTCCTCCTCTTCAACCTCTTTGGCGGCTCCTCCTATGATGACTACTAGTCGAAGCACTGGCAGACCCATAAGTATGATGCGGCCTCAGAGTGCTTGGGGAAATGTTTAGATTATTATTGCTATTATTATCACCATTATTATTATTATTATTATTATTGTCCACCCATTTAGTTGCTGTAGTACTTAGTTTTTATTGCTCGTTCCCCTTACCCCGATTTTTTATTTTTATTCCTCTTCTCATTTCTCTTCATTCCAAAAACCTTAGTTTTATTTATAGACCAATCACTTTTCCCAACAATGGCATTCCCTTCCTCCCCTTCACTCCTCTTTTAATTGTCTTTTTATTTATTTATCATTGAAATTATAGAATAATAAAAAGCCTATCTTGACGTAATGGCTCTTTTTTTTTTTTTCCTTCACATGACATTGAATTTTGTTTTATTTATTTATGCATTTTTATTACAAAGAAAGGAGATACATTGGGCTTTTTGATTATGTTTAATTTCTAAGCACGGTCTCATATATCATAAAATATTCATTTAATGCATGTCACATATGATGCAGAAGCTGTGAATTATGAGTATGTGGCGATATTGGGTAGAAACAGGTCAAAGGTTGAAATGTGGTTAGGATAGAAAATCTGGTGATAATAGAATTTGGGCGGGATCATCCACAATGTGGGCTCTGTTCTAATTCTTCGTGCTTGCAGATGAACGCAATATTTTCGCTTCAGCGTCGCTCAGCAAAGGATCAGTTATACTACCCTGCATGCCTAATGTGCAAATGCCTGTCCTAAAGTTTTGGTACCTTCATTTTGCTGGGTTTAAAAATGACCGGTCAAGTAATGACCAGATCCCTTTTTTTACCTCTTTCGTTTTATTGCTATTCTCTCAAGCGTTTTATATTATATGACTCAACCTGCTAGTAATGAGGATACCAATGCAAATGATCAAAAAGCAGCAAACCAATTGACAGCCTCTATCAATGATGCCTTATTGACAGATGATACGAAACAAGCAATTCAGGCGACTACCAGCGACAATTCCGCACGACAACGCGAACGAAGTCAAACTGTTACGCAAAATGATATCCAACCATCATCACTTTACATGAGCGATCAAGATAATCTCTTTCATGCCATTCAAAAATTTGATACGGTGGAACACGTTGATCCTCATGACTCGGACTCTGACTTTGAACTGGACCAAGGCCCTTCAATAAAAAGCAACCGATCTACTGTGACATCCATCAGCTCCCTCTTATCCAGTGACACCACATATGATATGCTCTTGAATAGGATGGGTTCTAACTCCCTGAAAGCGAATGTATCTTTATCCTTTGATCCGTCGTTATCTCCAACAACTCCATTCTCTTCGTCTACAACAGCAGTAACTCAACAAGAACATGATACTGATTGGGGTAAGGACATACATCGAATTATCTCTTCCTCTAACACACTGAAACTGATCCATGCCATTCATGAATACTTATGCAAAATATAGAGTTTTGGTCCCAAATGATCTCCGATGCTGATCAAGTCATCAAAACCAACAAACAATATATTCATCATATTCGCCAAGGTGTGCCCGAGTCGCTACGGGGTTCGGTGTGGCCAGCTCTATCAAAAACCAAAACGACCAAATACAACAGCAACAATATCACTAGCGCTTCCATGGTGGATGGCGTATTTGACGGTCAAAGCTATTTGGACTTGCTGAACATGGACAACATTTACGAAAAAGCGATCGCTCGGGATCTGGATGTACTCTTTGCCGATCAGGATAGTCTATTTGCCGCCAATGCAATGGATCAACTCAGGGACCCGCTCTTCCACCTACTGAAAGCATATGCCAATTATGATGGTCATGTGGGTTACGCCAAAGGGTTTGCGCTCATAGCTCTTCCGCTTTTATTACATGTATGTTGTTGCAAATGAACGAAACCATTATTGGAAAAAGAAAAAGAAAAACAATACTGACTCTTTTTTTCAATAGACACCTGAAGAAGAAGCCTTTTGTATCTTTGTTGAGTTGATGAATGGAGTTTATCAATGGAAATCCTTATATCAGCCTCCTTTGAATGGACTATCAAGAACCTTGTTTCTGATGGATAGATTAATAATGGAGCACTTGCCCAAGCTATACCAACACCTTCAGGCTTCGGGTATACATACGAACGACTATGCAAAAATCTGGTTCACCGCTTTTTTTATTCCCATATTACCCTCATTGGATTGTATTTATTCTCTCTACGATACCTTATTGGCTGAAGGTACAGATGTTCTTTTTGGTTGTGGTGTTGCTCTTTTGAAAGTCAATCAAGATAGCTTACTGGCTTTGATGGAACCAGATGATTTGATTAATTATCTGTCCGGTGCTCAAATGGGTGATTTCTACAAGGTAAGTAATGGACAATGCAACAACGAAAGGTAATTTTATATGTGGCTAACATATGGGCGCTTGCTATTTATTTATTTAGAATGATTCCAAAAGGCTGATGCAGGACGCAATGGATCTCAAGATACAAAACAAAAGATTGGTCAAGCTTTCCAAAGAACATCAACAAATGCTTTCTTCAATATCTTGGAAAAAATCGGTCCCACTGTCAATACCCTCCTTGTTTCCACCATCATCTGTATCAACAACAGCGGTAGCAACTTCGGCATCAATATCAGAATCAGCAATAGTATCGGCAATAAATGACAAGAACTTGATGCAACTCACTAGACAACAAAACAAAGCCCTCATTGATAACGTCAAGCAACGTCAATTACAGTTGGAACAATTATCGAAACAACAAGGACATTCGACCGAAGAACTGATGGATGCAAAAATGGAACTAGCACGTGCTCGCCAATCGAATGATGATTTACGACAGCAATCGTTTGATTTGAAAAGAGCATTGGATGCATTACCGGCTGAAGTTGAAGATCGCTTAAAACAGCACATCCACTCATTGGTTGGCAAAAACATGGGCTTGGTAGATCGAAACTCTGAATTGGAATACCAGTTGACTGCTATGGAAAATATGCTGAAGGATATCAAGGCCAAATTTGCTCAAAGCGAAAATGAACGTGATGAACTCAATCTGCGGTTGGAGGAACTTCTAGAACTGGTGAACTGATAGTGGTAGAATATAGTATTTTAGTAGTAGTAGCCCATCCCCTCAATGCAATTTTATTATTCACACTCCGGTACAATCTTTTTTTTTTTTTTTTTTTTTTGTATAAACATCTCATCTCCCTATTCTATTTTATTTTATTTTTCTCTCTCTTTCGATTATTTACCTTTTTATTTGTACACTCGGTGAACGCATAAATATCTATATTTTTGTTGGAAAAGGAAAAAACAAAACAAAAAGACCACAGAACAATACCGAAATGAAGGTGCAACATGAAAATGGTAAGAAGCAAAAAAAAAAAGACCCTCCCTTCTCCTTTATTACTTCTTATAATGGTTCTGCTTTTATTTCTTTTTCTCGTCTGGATAGAGAGGAGGAGAAGTAAAAGCATCCATTAAGATAACCACACTTTTTTGTTTACTATTATTACATATCAGATTGTTGGTTTGTTTTTCCCACACACTTCTTTATTTGCATATATTCTTGAACAAACACACAGATAAACTCGTCTCTAATTAGGCTTTTCTTTTTTTGTCATAGGGTACCAGCAAGAATTGAATGAAGATGTGACGATGGAAGATAATGACAAAAATCAGCAACTATCATGTAACACAAACACCAATGGAATAATCAGTGACGGTGACGGCAGTGGTGGTAGCCAATTTATCACGCGTTTTTTGTCAATTCCTTTGATAAAAGAAGGTCTTTCAAATACTCAATCTGTGGCTAGTCAATACAAGATGGGAAGATTTTTATTGTGTCAAACGGACTCGATGGTGAAATATGTTACTCATATAGTGCAGAGGACTCAAAAAACGCCGACCTACCAGCACTATTTCCGTCATGACGGCTACCTGCAACACTCTCTTGTCAAGGTAGATGGCTGGGCTTGTTCCTCCTTAGATGCAATAGCAGCAAAGGCTCCTCTTATTCAACAATCTACAGAAAACATCATCAATACCCTGATTTTGCAGCCCCGTCAACATGCCACATCAACAATCGACTCTACTTGGAATTTAGTGAGCGGAAAAATCAACAAGGATTTGGATGATGTGGAAAAATGGATGGTGAACAAGAATCTCATCAACGTTGTCAATGATGATAGTGATGATAGCGACGCAAGCTCTGGCTCTATGAAAATCATGGCCCTATCTCAACGTGTTCGCTTCATTGGAGGATCGGCTATCAGTACAATTATTGGGATTGGAAAGGACCGAGCAAGCTTCGCCAAACAGTGGTGTATTCAATGGACCAAACAGCAAGTTAGTGGGCCATCTCTTTTGTCTGAAAAATCTAGCCAATGGATACGCCTCTCTCCAAAACCAGAATCGACCCACTAACCACATTACAACAATTGAAAAAAAAACTGGAAATTCTGATCATATCTATGTCCTCCTACTGGTGGTTATTTTTAGTTTAACTGCTTTTACTTTAGTCTTTACCTGTATCATCTCTTTATCCTTTCTAGTTTATCATTCGTTTGTTTCTTTAAAAATAAAAATCATGACTCTTTTTCTTGCCTTATCATGTAATGTTATTTTATGTGGTCTTTCAAATTGTGATTTCTTTATCTCTATCAGTCTCTTTTATCTTTATTGCAAAAAAAAAAAAAAAAAAAAAAAAGTGCTCGGGCCTCATTTTCAATACCATCATGGCCCCCACTGCAATTTTCAATTTCCGGCAAATGAAGAACTTTTTTTTTCAGGGACAACAACAGGTCACCTTTTACAACGTCGCGGAAGCATAGATGAAAGAATCATTCAGTGTGTGATATGTCAAACGACCACACGATGACATAAGGTTATAGGTAGCACATATTTCATAACGAAGAACCCCAAATGAAACGAAACGAAATAAATACGGAGCAAAAGTTTACTTTTTTTTTTTTGACATGAGACTTTTTTTTTGAAATTCAGAGTCTTCTCATTTAAAAAGGGAATAAAATGAAAATTTATTGGGGTCCGGCAAAGAAAGAAAGGGGAGGAAGCTACCGACAATGAGGTTCGATGTTTCTTCTTTCTGCACGTGCTGAAATTAAAAATAGGACGTTGGTAGCTTTAAAATGAAAAGAATGAGGCTAGTTACATTTTAACTTTCTACTGTTTATCACCATCGATTAACATGTGCTAAAAAATTGACGCTCGAGCCTATATTCGATATGTCTTGATAAAGGGAGATCGAAGCAGAATAAGGCGAATCAAACAATTTGAATGAAAAATGATCGCCGGACTTTCTACATGAACTCCGTCTATTTTTTTCTAATGATACTTGCTTTTGCTTCGCCCCACGTGAAAAATAAAATGGGATTGTTTATATTTGAGTTGACATGCCACTATGGAAGACATGTGAAAAAAGCTTTGTTGTCTGTCCATGTGGATCCCTTTTCTTCCAGATAACGAAGAGAATGACGCTTCTTTTCTTTTCGTTTAATTGTCAATGAAATGCATATTTGTCATTTTGTTGTTGTTGTTGTTTTTTATAAAATTGGGCGTCTCAAATCATTTTTAACTTTTTCTTTATAATGTATCGTATAAAACCACTTTTTATCATGCATTAAGTCTATAGATCAATCCCGAAGACCCGACCTGACCGTAAGCCGTGCGAGCCAATTAAATTCCATGTGGCGGGATTTGAAATGATTATAAAAGGCTCACCTTACTTTTTTGTCCTATTTCCTTTTCTCTCCCTCTTTTTTCCATTTTTTTTTAATTCTCTCGTGTTATATTTGCACTTTGTAAGTGTCTGTGCACATCTTTTTTTTCGCTTCTCGTATGATTTGAAATATCAACTGACTCATCTTGTCAAAACTTTATCTAGTCAGTCAAATACTATCCGCGATTTGAAAGGTGACTTTTTTATAACATGATCATATTTTTTTATTCAACTACTTATTTGCTACTTTTTCTTTTTCTTTTTCCTTCTCTTTCTTTTAGATACTCTTTTTTTATTTTTATCTTTATCTTATTAGTTATCCAGCTATCAATTACTATGAATACTCTCTCATCACCACCTACACAACAATCACAACATCGACTTCTAAACCCCTCGACTATGCATATTCAACAGTCTAACAGTTTGCAGTTAGCGCATTACGAAGAAGGTAAAAAACAAAACAGTAAAAAACAATAGTATAAAGGCAAAATGTTAATAACTACTATTTTGTTTTTCGTCATTGATAATTATGATAGCAAAACCGACATTACACGAAGCCAATTGCGAATGGTCTAACACCCCTCCCGCTACGCCAGTAACACCAACCGATAAAATACACAAAACAATGATGATCCAATCGCCACTCCATCTGAAACAATCATTACTATCAACTTCACCCTCTTTTACCACCATGGATGTTACAACAACTGGCGCCACTTCTTTGAATGATGATACTTTCCCGGGACGTGAATTATTGGCCCACTCTTCGAATCATCGCTGGGATGTTTATGCCGACATGCAAAATGGGTTAAAAATGGATTACCCCAAGGTAAGAAATAGAAAAAGATGAAAGGGTTGGGGGTAAATGGAAAACCGCACTCAATATTCTAAATTTACTTTTTAATTTTTCAATTCAATTAGAGCTCCAATCAATCCTTCCATAATTGTGTTACATCGACGGAATCATCAAACGACCAAGCCATCCACGAACGTCACAACTCTTTTACAACATTTTATGGCATGACAGAAGATCAAATTCGATATCAAGACAATATGGCATCAGCTAAGCATGCAACACCACTACCTACTCTGTGTAACAACATGGATAATAGTGCCAATCTTGTGGACAGAACATCTTTAGTCTCCTCATGTACCGCCTCTGTAGAGGAAGAAGACGGTTGCTTCTCAGATGGTGGTGATCAAGATACTTTGTCGACCGCTTCGTCCCTTTTTGGTCATCTTTCCAAAGCTCAACTGATTGAACGTGTGGTTCAATTGGAACAAGAAAAAAGACGTACCACTTTGTCTCCCTCTTTGTCGGATTGGTCATCATCAGGTAAAAAGCTTTGACTATATACCATACACATCCACAAACACAATAATCTATATATATATACATATTTGTATAATTTTCTCACACCATTTTTTTATTATTATTATTATTATTGTTTAGTTACTCAACAAGAGCCGAAAAAGAAAATTTCCCAGTATGACAATACCGGTCAAGAACAAGACATCCATATTTGCCGTTGGGTTAATTGTCGCACTCAGACAACAACCTTGGACGAATTGATTGCCCATTTACGTGACACACACATTGGTAGTGGAAAGGTAGCAAGCATTTTCTTATTTAAATAAATAAAAAAATCAAACTAACCATCGCTTTTTATTATCATAGGCTTCTTATCATTGTGAATGGATTGGCTGTGCAAGAAACAAGAAACCTTTTATGAAACGACATAAAATGCACAATCATCTCAGGTAAATAAACATATGCACATATGTAACCTGCACTGGCTAACTCTTGGTTTTCGTTTTTTGAAATAGAACTCATACCGGTGAACGACCATTTATATGTACTGTTGAAGGTAAGTCACATAACGTAAAATATACAAGCTATTCAAACACCGATTTACTCACGCATCTGCATGAATGCTTTTTTGTTTGAATTAGGTTGTGAAAAACGATTCTCCCGTCCAGATTCTTTGAACACGTAAGTATATCTTTGACAATGCAATCATGTGACTACCAGATCGATACTGACGCAGACTTTTTTCATTCACCGTAGCCATATCCGAACACACAGCAATATTCGACCTTACCTGTGCCGCGTCGAAGGCTGCCCCAAAGCATACTTCCACTCGAGATCACTTAGAAAGCACGTCAAAGGACACGAAGCAGCAGGTGTATTCGTCCCCCGACCCCCAGCTAGACAAGCTGCCATTAACAGGAAAAAACACCAAGCTTCCAAAACGACCTTCTCCTCTCCTTCACCTGAAAAGCCTACTCAGAATGAGCTCATGGTAACAGCTACTACTGCGGAAGCATTATCACCATCAACATCAACATGCAGTGCCGTATCATTATCATCTACCAGTGCTCTCCTTCCTCAACAACCAGCTACATTCCCTACATCCATTCATTTACCCCTGACTTCAACTTCTTCATCACTGCCTCAGCAAGAATGGGATTCATCTATCACCACTTCTTCATTTCCTTATACAACATCCACTCCGTCGTCATCCGCATCTTCTAGTATTACCCCACACCAACTATCCCATAGCTACATCTCTATCTCCACTGCATCTTCACCGCTCTCATCATCTCCCTCCTCTTCTGCATCCCCATCCTCGGCCACTTTCTATGCTCCCTCCTTACCTTTATCAGATCCTATTGTAGCAAACTGCTCCAGTCTGCCAATACAGCACCATCAATCTTCATCATCATCTCCCTCCTCAGACCTTCTTTATGCAACTTCCTCTTCCGCTGATTCCTCATCCTATATATATGCCCTGTCCAATGACTACCATATTCCCCATTCCCATCTATCACTCTTTTGATTTACCTTTGCTTTATGCCTCTTTCATTTTCTCATAGTTATATTATATTTTGATTCCTTACATTTACTTTTTTAGTCTATATACGCATTTTTATTCTCTTTATATTTTTTTTGTTAGCTGGTTATTTTATGTATTATTATTTAGTGTCATTGTTAGTAGAAAATAAAAATTTATCCCCCATTTGTATATCCTGTTTTAATACGTAGACTTTTTTTTCCAGCGATGATGTCAAATGTATCATATATAATTTGTATACGCTTATGATGGTTTTTGAATACAATGACTGGGTAGTTTTTTAAAAATCCGCCCACGTGTATTTTTATTTTTCTCTCCCAATTTTTTTTCCCTTCTTTCTCTCTCTCTCTCTCTCTTTCTTTTCATTTTCTTCTTTTTTTTCTTCATCATGCAAATTCTATAGGGTCATGGTGAGCTTAGATTAGTATCAGGACTAGTTTAGAAGGACCTTCAGTTCATGGATTACAAGATGCATGGGGAAAGTCTTTCATTTTGGATTCAGGATTTGGGTCCACCTGTAGTTGGCTTTTTGGAGCCCTCATTGGCGTAATTTAGTTTTAGTTTGTCAATAGTTTGTATTTACCTCTAAATTAATACTGTTCAATAAAATATACCTCTTCTAAATTGCTTTAATGAAAACTGTATCAATAGTTTCATGACTTGCAGAAGAGATCTCTTTTGTATCATCGCTAGCTATTTTAGATTATCGTTGACTGTTGCTGTGTTTCAATAAAAGATAGACCGTTAGACTTTGTCATGGCTTGTACTAGATCCCTTTTTGCAATCGACCCTTTAGATTAGTGTCGATCAGTCTTCATATTTCCCAATAGTTTCCATCATGCTACCTCCATCAGAACCGTGGTTAGATTGAACCTCTCGTTTTAGTTTTAGTATCTATTAATATTGCTACAATAAAGTGTGCCTTTTTATTAACCATCCATTAGCCCATCTAATATCTACTTGTAAGCAATATTGCTGCTGTGTTTGTTTTTGTGAGTGTCCAACCATACACCTGCTTTCTAGCTCATCCATTACAAATACCTCCCCCTCCCAGAGTTCCAGTGTCTGATCGGCAGTGTTAGGTTCATGTTACACCAAGCGTGGTCTTATTCAAAGAAGGTCAATGATACAATTTAAGTCAATCCCCATGTCGTGAAGGTAGCCACCGCTATGTACAACCCATTTTCCTCTCCGGCCGACTGATTAGTAGTTCTAGGACCCCTGATATGAAAGGTGGCGCTGTTTCTTCTACCATTCATATAAAAAAGGCGGGATCGTGCTGCCAGTATATTCTCTACTAGACGGAACATAATATATATGACCAGCTCGTTATTTATTTATCTATATATTATTATTTTGCATCGAGTATATTAAAAAAAAAAAAAAGGAAACCTCAAAGTACCGCTCACCAAGGTGCAAAAAGTTGTGTTGGGCATCAAAATCTACACTCCAACAACCTTCTTCCCAGTAGTTTTTTATTTTTTGGAAATTGGGAATGCAAGTGGAAGTGTTTGAGTCATACCTTGGAGAGCGGTTGAGAATTGTAACAATTAAGGCCTTACTTTACGCTCTTCCTAGACCACCCCATATGGACCCAAAAAAAAAAAAAAAAAAAAAAAAGATAGGTGTGCGGAGCTTTTTATATAGTGGTGGGAGCGGAAAAGATTTATAGGAAAAAAAAAATAGTATATGATCGATTTCAAATGCACCAGTGGTGCTATAACACATCCTTATTGGTAAACTATTGAAGGAAGCAACAGTCCTTTGATTAATTCAACTAAAAGCCAGAAACAACCTACGCACCTGACTTCTCAATAGTTCATAACGCAAGCAGCTACATAATCTAATTCAGGGTAGACGGAGAAGGAGAAACTCCATATTTGTTTTTTAATTAGTGTTCAGAATGAGCCATATCGATATCAAATTATAAAATCGAGCGTCGCGGGTGTACGGACAGGGCATGGCTGTGTGAAGAAGACATGGGGTACATAAGGGGGATGGGGAAAGATTTGAGCCGTTATCATTGGCCAATGATCATTAGGCTACTTTTTTTTACTGGACAGCGGGGCATCTCGCTCAGTCACTATATTTTTGTTTTCCCGACTCGTCTCTATTTTTTTTTTTCTTTCTCTTCATTTTTTTTTTTTTTTTTGTCACCCTTAATAATGTTTGGAAATAAAGTGCAAAAGCTGATCTCTCAACAAAATGGATTGTTGCGTCGACAAATAGCAGGCTCTTTGAAGAATACATACAAACCTTCCATGACAGCTGGATTCGTTTCCAAGTTCTCAACATCCTCTACCGCTCAACAAGCTACGCCCGCTCCCGAAACTATCACACCTGGCTCAGGTAAAAACAAAACAAACAACATAAAGACTATCTACGCAATACTGGTATCAAACGATCAATGGATACATTGTCTCATCAATTTTCTATACATGATTTATTTATTTTTTAGACTCCTTGGGCTTTGAATCGCAAGCTGTGAAAGAACAAGGCCGGCCTATTTATTTGGATATGCAAGCAACCAGTCCCATGGACCCTCGTGTGTTGGATGCTATGTTGCCTTACATGACCGAGATCTATGGTAATCCACACTCCCGAACTCATCCTTACGGCTGGGAAAGTGAAAAGGCTATGGATAAGGCCCGTGAGGTAAGTTGACGTATTTGAAGCGGGGACTCTCGGACTGACGAAGAAAAACCACAGCTAATAGGCTTTTGCTCTATTTATTTATTTACTAATATCAATAGTACGTGGCCAAACTGATCAACGCTGATCCTAAGGAAATCATCTTCACTTCTGGTGCCACTGAATCGAACAATTTGAGTCTGAAAGGTGTTGCTCGGTTTTACAAGAATAAGAAGAAGCATATCATCACAACCCAAACGGTAAGTGAGGAGGAGAATGGGGAAGGGATGAAATATAGACAAAGATAAAAAAAGTCGTGACTGATTGGATGACTAATATCATTCCGTTTTTGTTTTTTTTGTTTTTTGTTTTTTTCCTATTATATAGGAACATAAATGCGTATTGGACTCATGCCGTGTGCTCCAAGAAGAAGGATTCGATGTGACGTATCTCCCTGTGCAAACCAATGGTCTTGTGGACTTGAAGGTACTGGAAGCTGCGATTCGACCTGACACCGCCATTGTGTCTGTGATGTCTGTCAACAACGAAATCGGTGTGATCCAACCCATCGAAGAAATTGGCAAGTTGTGTCGAAGCAAAAAGGTGTTTTTCCATACAGATGCTGCTCAAGCTGTTGGTAAAATCCCTCTTGATGTGAACGCTATGAACATTGACTTGATGAGTATCTCTGGCCACAAGTTGTACGGTCCTAAGGGTATTGGTGCTATCTATGTTCGTCGTCGTCCTCGTGTCCGTTTGGAAGCTGTGCAATCCGGTGGCGGTCAAGAACGTGGTATTCGTAGCGGAACCGTACCTACTCCCATCGTCGTTGGATTTGGTGAAGCTTGTAGAATTGCTGCTGAAGAAATGGAAGTAAGTATATATAAAAATATTGGAACAGAGGAAATGGATTGGAATGGATTGCCCATGATGAATCGTGTGTTTTTTTTTTTACCGTTTTTTGTATGCACGCAAAATCATTGACAAAAAATGTATATACAGAAGAGCGGTGGATTTTGTCACTGCAATGATTCTTGTGCAGGGGTTTTGAGGCATTATATCCATTCCTTCCATAGATGGCTAAGGGTGATGATCATGGTATCGATGAACTTACTGATTATTATTATTATTATTACTTTAGTATGATCACGAACGTATTAATCGATTGGCGAACCGTTTGATTGATGGAATCACTTCAGGTGTGGAACAAGTAACACGAAATGGTGATGATAAGTCGACCTTCCCAGGATGCGTCAACTTGTCATTTGCTTACGTTGAAGGTGAATCATTATTGATGGCATTAAAGGATATCGCTTTGTCGTCTGGCTCGGCATGTACCTCTGCTTCTTTGGAACCCTCCTATGTTTTGCGTGCCCTTGGTGCTGACGATGAAATGGCCCACAGCTCTATCCGCTTTGGTATTGGCCGCTTCACCACTGAAGAAGAAATTGATTTCGTGGTTCAAAAAGTCCGTCAACATGTACACAAGCTCCGTGAAATGTCTCCTCTGTGGGAAATGGTAAGGAAAAAGAAAAAGAAAAGTGAATGAGTGATATCTACTCGGCCCTAACGATTGCTTCTTCTTAGTTCCAAGATGGTATCGATATCAAGAGCATCCAATGGTCACAACACTGAAAACACTACCTATTCAAACACTTTGGATTTACCCTCAACCCTGCTCCCACCACCATGTTATTATTTTAGTAGTTAGTGCTTTTTTATATATCATTGTCCTTATATTTTTTCTTCTTTTTTACATATATTATCTTCGTCTATTATCAATAAACAATTCTACTTGAAGCATTTTCTCACAATAGTATATTGTCTACTTTGTCTTGTTTCCTGTCTCTTTTTTTTTTTTTTTTTTTTTTGGTGATCTCAATGATATAAGTCATCATAAATAACCCCTGTTACTACCGTATACGTTCATATACTGGCAATCTATATTCTTTGACGCAATAATCATGTTACATTTTATCATCAATAAACGCTCGGGCGCTCTGCTGGAGCTTTTAGAAATCTTCCAATTTATTAAATGTCAGAGATTTTTATTGAAGTGTGGTTTGATAGGATCGGACTAGAGCCTCCGCCAAGTCGCACCAGGGTGGGCAACCTCCTTGGCGCCCGACCGTTGTACTCAATGCTCGTTACTTTAACTTTTTGTGCCTGTTGAAAAAGAAATATAGGATGGTGAAAAAAAATCGATTCTGGCTCCGCACACAAGATTTCTATTTTTTTTTTTGGACTTTTTTTTCTCACTCTCTTTTCCTTTCTTTCCTCTTTTTTTCCTTCATAAACGTCTGAATGATATGATGGCAAGGCTCATTGGGATACTGGTGATCTAGGATTAGTATTAGAACTTGAATTAGAGGCATTTTCAAAAATGCAAAACAAACATCACGGGGAAACCCTTTCATTTTGGGTTCGTGATTTCCAACCTCTATTAGATTAGTTTTCATCTTAAAGTAGTGCTATTACTTAGGTTAGTGTCAGTTGCCATAGTTTACACTGTATACATATCTGAATTAAACATGTCTTGTCTTTATACCATTAATCTCTTTCATGTCTTTTATTGTCTCGTTCAACGACCAACGACCAGCATAAAATCTCTCTCTGTGTGTGTGTCTGTGTGCGTATGTATCTATGTATAGGAAGAAAGGCATACGCTTGTGTAAAAAAGGACCCCCTACGGAATATTTTGTTGTCTGTCTCCTCTGCATTTCGCACTGAGTGGATTCTATAGGGTATCAACGGTAGTGTTAGTATTAATGCAAATTATTCTAGGTCGGGGTTGAATACTGGTCACTCAATAGGAATTGAAAATTGCGGTAGTAATAATGATTAAAATTAATTAATATTTATTTTATATATTTATTTTTATTATAAATACTTTATAATAAAATAACCTGGGTGATATTGATCTAGAAATGTCAGTTAACCGATATTGCTTTTTGTCTGTAAAAAAAAAAAAAAAAAAAAAAAAGTCGCCATAGCAGTGTACTTTCACTCTGTATTTCACAATAAATAGAGTAGCAATGGTGGGGATAGTATACGCCAACTACAGTTTGTCTAAATAGCGTTGGCTATGGGGAAATGGTGGTGGCAGAGATACAATGGAGCAATGGATGGATATTTCAAAGCCATAGATCTTTATCTTAGATCAAGATTTGAGATGTTTTTAGCCTCTCTCTCTTCAATAGAGGTATAAAGAATGTAACAATCATCATGTCAAATTTCTAAATCTATACTCAAACACCCCTATTCCTAATTGTTATCGCATCACCATCAATATTATTGTCAATATAGTTTCAAATAAATAGTTTATTTTAAAATAAAAATACAAGACAACCCGAATCCGAACGGGTAACTAAACTAGATAAAATAGAGGAAGGGAGAAGGGAATGAAAACTAAGGATTGGATGGGCGAAAATGGGGCGAGGGATATAACAATGGAAGTAACTGTACAATACTATATAAAGTGAGTAAAAGGGAATAATCCAGGCATAGATACATAAAAATATAAAGAAAGCGTTTGTATATGTTTGTGTGTGCAATGAGAGAGATAGAGGAATCACCTATTTGAAGTAAGGGCCTTGATTGTATGCTGTAAATGTTCGGTCCAAAGGTTCTGTTCCTCCAAGGACTTCATACGCAATATATGGCGCCGGATCGAGTCAGAAGCGGAGGCATTGTTGATCACTGCACCACCATAACCATTAAGTTGATTTGAATATGTCATGACATTGCTATCCAAGACAAACTGAAAGTAGAGTTCCAAACCATAGACATTGAATTCTTCGGCTGTATTTGATGAGGCTGTGGAGGAGGCGCTGCTACTGGTAGTACTTGTCCTTATGGATGTGCGACGATGAGGTGAGCCTGCTGACACAGTATCATTACCGCTGTTGTTGCTATTCTGCTGTTGTTGTTGTTGTTGTTTTTTCATGCCAAAAAGAGATAGTTTCCTTCCGCCATTTCCTTGCTGTATCGATTTTTGATGTTTTTCATAAATCTTATTGGCCACTTTAGAATCCATCGGCTTCAAGGTTGCCTTGTCGAGAATGACTGTGCCTTTGTAAACCAGTTTACCGTCCTTTTGTCGCTTGCAATAGATGAGCAGATCGTTATACAAAATGTAGAAGCGTCGGTCGGTTGTGTCGGTTGGTGAGCTTGGATCCACATGAATGAGTTCGCTGTGTAATAAAAGTCGGCGTGTGGGCGTCACAATTGCTGGAGAGTTTTGTACGAGACGGAAGCATTCATATACCCTATAATGTGAGAGACAGTTGTCTATTCTAAATTGAGATAGTAGGAAGATATTAGTATGCAATATTTTTCTGTTCGAAGGGCGTGACGCTTACGTACAATGATTGCCAGTGTTGCTGCCGAGTTTTATATCGTTGTGAAATATGGACAAGAGCGTTATAATCAGGATGGGAAGGTTCGGTAAGTTGAGAGCATTGATTCACGGCTTGTGTATAAATAGAAATTCTAGTAAGAGGGAGGCGAATATAATAACCAAAATCTTGAAGTGGTTGATCTGGTTGTTGGCGCGACTTTGACAAAAAAAAAAAAAAAAAAAAAAAAAATATTTAGCACAAATCTTGCCCCTGAAAAGTTATTGGCGGGCTTCCAAATACGGTTGCCTTACCTCTAGGAACTTGACGAAGGCATTTGTTTTATGCAGTCGGTCCAATGTCATCAATATGGTTGAGAAGCTATTGAGAAAAATAGAATAAAAGGGATCCATATGATCAAACTAATTGAAAAGAAAGGGAGACAAAAAAATATCAGCCTCATTTTTTAAGTGGACAATGATCATAGTATATTATCTTACAAATCGGTGGAAAATATCACTCGTGATTTGAGTCGGGCCATAAATAGAGAGTCTATAGAGCAAGGAAATATGTTTGGTTAAGCTGCTAAACCTTGCCTGTGTTGGGTTTTTGTCTTTATATGTATATATACCTTTGTCGCAATTCATTTAACAGAGTTTGATGAGAAGTAATCAAACTAAGAATAGGGTTGAATAAAATGTCACATTCGGTGGCCTGGAACGCCAATTTATTCTTTTGAAATTGATAGTGAGGCATTGTGGTCGCATAATGCAGTTGAAATGCATACAGATCCTCGAGGAATTGGGATTCAGTTTGGATCAGGTGTTGCACCATTTGTTGTTTCAGTGCACCATTTTTCGTAGAGTAAGCCACTTGGTTATCTTTATAAGCGTAGGGTATAAAAATAAGAAAGATAATGTTATTTTTTTTTTTTGCCAGTTTGGTAGTACAATCAGGATGATTGTACCTTACATCACTTTGACTGTGAATTTTATCCAAGTTTCTTACCAATCGCCAAATTCAATTGTTCATGATCATAGCTATTGTAGATATCATCAATAATAGAAAGATCGTCCATAAGTTGATGATAATCGTTCGTTTGATCAACATAATAAGATAAACTCTGTGATGAGGAACCGGTGGATGCTGAACCAATGTCGGAAACTGGTAATGCTAGTGATAAGTCCATTAGCTGTTGAGATTTGGCTCCTTCATAATACATGTTTCTTTTAATCGTACTTTAATAATGGAAAAATATAAGTGAACAAAAAAAAAAAAAAGAGAGGAACTTTAGGGGAAGTGAAAAAAAAAAAAAAAAAAGAATGGGCTTTATAAATGGAGACAATAATTTATACTTTTAGATGTAACCGAGAATGACTTTTTTTGGCACCATTTTCCTAAAACTTACCACTCTTTTCTTTTTTCTCACTGTTGCACCACACTCCCACCTCCCAATCCAACGTCTTTTTTGATTTGATTTCTTCCTTTTTCATAAAAGAAGGTTTGCCTTTGATGCTTCATATATACAATACACCCAGATCATTTTTATACTAAATCCATATTTTCGTATCCCACGTGGTTTTCCTATCTTCACTGGCAATCTTCTAATGGCGGATTTTCAAATTTTGGATTTTTGGATTTTCCTTGTTTTTATACTCTTTCCAGTTTTTTACTTGATTGCTATCTTATGACCCTTCAATCGCTTCCTTTCCATTTCCTTACCCTTATGTTTTTCCAGAACTATATATTGTGTGACAAGCTTGTATTGAAATACACCGACTTTGAACCTTTGATATTCTCAGTAAGTACGACTGCATCCCGTAGGGAGCTCTCTGACGCTCTACGTCATTACAACAACCAAAATGAATGAAATTACAAAACAACTTCTCAATTGATATTCTATGGCACTAATACGATCACTTTTATACAGGGTACTTTGGTTTATCTCTAACAGCATGTTTATATTATCAGCACGTCATTCAACGCGATCCAACTGACAGGTATATAAAAGTTGCATAAGAGGGGTATATGATCATTATTTCCCTTTAAACTAACTAATTTGTGCTAACCATAGTGACCTGCAGAAAATGGATATACGGTCATCAATGTATATTGAAGAACGATGACGGTATTCTTCGCTGGGCGCACGACGAGTCAATTGAACTGAAGCCTGTCGCAACACCAGATGATGGACTGACTGACTTGACTACTCGAGGTAAGAATCATGTGGCCCAAGGCACACATTACATTATCACCATTTGTTACAATTTTGTCGTTTTTTAGCCAAGACTTTCAATGAAAAGGACCCTTGTTCTTTTTGGGCTTAGGCGGCGATCTTCTTCGCTCGTTTAGATTTTTTTATGCATGTATACCTTATTTGATTAAGACCTGTGCTTGAACTTGTAAGTATTGAAAAAAAAAAAAAGAATAGATAAGGGTAGTAAATGATGGATACTGAATGGATGCTCAAACATTTTTTAATAGCGACCATCCGATCATCAATGGATCCATTTTTACTAGACTCTGGTCATCTGCTCATAATTGCATGATATTATTCAATGTACGCAATTTATGGTAAGTTAAATACATATGGAGTCAGTAAAGTTACAAGCATGTTCCTGACATTCTTTTTGTTTTATATGTTTTCAACTAGGATCGCCTTTATGATGTAGAATGGGAAGGATTATCTTATGACCGAAACTTGATATGGTAAAAAGAAATCAAAAAGGATTATGCTCTTTGTGACAAGTAACCATATTTTTTTGATTTCATATGGTATCATGCAGGGAAAAAACAAAAATGACACAGATGAAACGATGACTATGTTTGAGTTACAAGGCACTATTTTTTTTAGCTGTAAGTATTTTCTCTTTCTTTTTTCTTTTTCTTGAAAGACCGTTATTGTTTGGATAACTGTGCTACAACTGATCAAAGGCCTTCATCTCATTAGGGCGTTGATGATGCAATATACTGATTTGGCAATCGGTTTGCTATCCTTTATGGCTCATATTTATTATATAAGCAAATATCTTGGGTGGCTCCACAAACGGTTGGATAAAGATGGCGATTGTGACTCTGGTCTGGTCTATTAGCTGCGAAACAGCATCTCAGATATCTGCCCAGCTACACGGAAATGCTTCATGTCACACATAAGGTGGAGGTAACTTATAAAGATTATAAAAAGGGAAATGAAAGTGGACAAAATGTGGCTAACTACTATATATTGTAATTTTTGTTTTTTTAGCTTCATTTTATTTGTTGGGTTTTTTGGTGATATCAACCTACCAGTGTCTGCATGATATGAGTTTGGTGGCAAATGAACGAGAAGAACAATCAGTTAGTTAGTTAGATTTGGTGTAGCTTGCATATTGGGTAAGGGATGAAAAAAAGGGGGGTGGAGACCATTGATACGGTAGAATATTCAGCAGGTGTGATCACGCGATCAACTTATGAAAATACATATTTGGTACCAGGTAAAATTGCTTATCTATAGAAGATTTCCACGGAAACCAGAATAATGGAACTACAGCATAACTAAAGGTATTCTCTCTTTATTATATAGAAATTTATCCATTCTTTTTTTTTTTTTTTCGGGAACTCCCATACTGGTGATTTATTTATTTTTTTGGTACAAGACAACAAATTACTCAAACAATGCTTACTGTGGTAAATATATGTATATGGATTGGTGTTAGTCTTAGGGTTGGGGAATCAATTTGTACTCGATGATGATGAAAATCGAAAATAAAAAAGCGGGCACTAAATTTATTTTATTATTCTTTGATATCATAGGTCGCATGTGAAATGAGTTGGTCAGTGTTTTGGATGGTATAGACCCCTCGAAGGTCAGGGCATTACTTTTTATACATTACTCTATCAATGAGAGATAAGTCAATCTGGCCAGAATATACAATGATAACGAAAATTATCCAAATAGGTAAAATATGAAAAATTAGGAATAGCGTCTGACACAGCTTTATTGATCATCATTACTTTTTTTAGTTGGCCAAGTCTTCCTTTGTTGGACCAGGTTAAAACAGCTCCGATTATCAAAATCAAGCAATACCATATCGAAAACAGACAGTGGTCCGAGCGGTACGTACATGCTTTCACTATTACCATACTTGTCATTAATCTGTCACTCACTTTTTGCATCTTTATTATTAGCTCATTGATCGTCGACAAAAACAATGAATCTCAGCAGTTAAGGTATACTATGGATAGGTATGGCAATTCTGATGACTTTGACTTGATGGATTATGTGGCATCTGTCGCTTTTCTTGGTTGATAGCTAGACACATTGATAGGAATCATTATCAACTAGATATTGTAGTATTAGAAATCGTACTTCGGGGTCGCCTTCTCTTTTCTTTTTCTTTTTTTTTTTTTTTTTACATCAAAATACATCAAAATACAACAATAAATGAAATAGAATAAAACAACTTGTCTTTATTAATATGATTGTTTGTATATACTATATTTTTTGGGGGTAAATATAAAATGGATGACAAAAGATATAATAGAGGAATGGATAGCGGGTAGTAGAATAAAAAAAAAAAAAAAAAAGCGGGGGAGTGATGTGAAGGAAGGTGTGGTTTGATGGAAAAAACGGTTAGGTCAGCTAGTCATCATTCATTGCCGTTTTCTTGTTGGTCTTCAATGGCGTCAGGGGCATTTAGGCAAGTTTGGATCAGATTCTTTCCTTCAGGCTTGGTCACAAGAGGTTGTAGTTTGGGTGTTGTAAATGTATAACTAAAACCGAAACCAGAAAAAAAAAAAGGTTATGGTATATCTATACTGTAGTAGTGCCATTTATTCATGTCTTTTCCCACACAAAAAAAAACACATCGTACGTACACCCTTTATTTTTCTATACTTACACTAAACCAGTTTCACTGACAACCAACAACAAAACTTGCGTTCCTGTTAAAGTACTCAGTTCATAAGCCTATAAAATAAAGAAACAAAAAATCACTGAGTCAGTTACCACCAGAGAAATAAAAGATAGACAAACCAGACTTACTTTTTTCATGATACCACTTTTTCGTTTCGAAAAAGTGATATGACGCCTTGTCTTGTCGTTGATATACTCAATCTTGATTTTTCTTCGGCCTGACCGTTTTCCAGGTTTCTTGGAGGTATCATCTGAGTCATCATCAGCCAAATCGTTGTCATCTTCCAAATCTTGAGGACCAAGAGGAGGGGGTTGTTGTTGTTGGCTCATATCAGGTGGGTTCATAGAAGAGGACGGTGATTGCTGTATGACCGGAGGAGCAGGCGCTGGATACTTGAATCTATCATCTTGCTGTTGACCTAACAAGTGATAACTTTGTGCGGTAGGAGGTGGTGGGTGATAAAAATTGGAAGACTGCATAGTTGAATTTTCTTCTTTTGGGAAGAAAGAGAAAGAGTGAGGAAAGAAAGAAATTACCTTTTTTCTTGGTTCATCCCCCGCTTTCAATTTGCCCCACACCCCTCCCCTCCTCCTTAATTTCACTACTATCCAATCTTTTGCTTTAACATTTGTCTCTCTCTCTTACATTTTAAGAGAAACAAGTGAGATCATGTTGTTTTGGTTACACCAATACTTATATTCTCTCATGGTAATCACTGATATTATTGGATGCTCTCACACCCTTCCTACAGTTTATTTTAATTAATGCATTTTCATTGGCTAAACGTTTAGTATAGCATTTTCTTAGATGAAACTAAAATAACTGGTGATGATGGGGATTGACCCTTTTTTCCATCACGACATCCAACTGCGAAAAGTTTAAACTTCCCACACTTTTACTTTTTACCAAAACTTCAGTTGTGTTAAAGATCGAAAATCTGCCTTTGAAACGAAAAGGATATTCAGATCATAATCATGTCGAGACTCATTCAGGGTGTGCTGTCTTTTTGAGTAAAAGTCATGCATGCTCTTGTAAGGGCTGTCAAGCTTGCTCGATTTGACTCACTTAGTGGAATTTGAATTGCCGACCTTTTTTTTTTTTGTTATTTCCCAGCAGAAATAATTTTTTTGACACTTCTATCACACTTCCCATATTCGCTATATTTTACATATGCCGGCACCACTTGAAGAAATTATTCCGTCTACAACAATAGACTCAACACCAGACGATGTCTCTCCCATCCCCGTGACAGCTCAAGACATCGTGAATTGCTCCTTCGCTTCATGGTATGAAAGATTCCGTCCGGTTACCTTCAAGTCAAAGGTTGTTCCTCTATCTACTGACTTTGTACATTATCTCAATGCCGATGGTATATATCTTCCAACTGATGGGTAAGAACAGCAATCTCTCCCATCTCCCGTATTGTTTACTGACCATTGACTCTCCAATTGGTTTTCTTGTTTATAGTCAACCAAGAGCTGCGGCTACTATTGAAGAGCTTGATTCCTCGGACGATGACGAGGCGAATGACTCTCAGCAAAACCAAGACGACAATGTAAGTAAAATTGTTTTCTGGTAGAAGTGACATTTTAGGTACGGATTAATAACTGACAATACTTTGACGGGGGGATTCAATAGACACCACACTTTCCTATGATTGAACAAGCTATTCGCCAGGCCGTTGACGATTTTGGAGGAGCTGTCTTTCCAAAGCTCAATTGGAGCTCACCAAGGGTAAGTGATAGCGAAGGATATGGAAAGGTGGAAGAAGCAAGGCGTTCTCCTACAACCAGTTGTCGTAGGTACTAATTGTGACAATATGAGCTTCGTTTATTTTAGGATGCAGCTTGGATCTCAACAACACAATCCTTAAAATGTTCATCACCATTCGATGTCTTTTTGCTATTAAAATCATCGGATTTTATCAATCACGATCTCAACCATGCGTTTGAAGTGTGTGGACAGGACCAGCAACCTGAAAACGACATATCCTATGACTTGGTACTTCGAAAATGGCATGATTTACAACCTTCTTTGGAATTCAGATGCTTTGTGAAAAACAAGGAAATCATTGGTAATAATAGAATCTTAGAGAAGTACATATTTCAGGAGGGGTACTTATAATAGTAATGGTTTGTTTTTTTTAGGTATCTCGCAGCGTGATATGACGTATTATGGGTTTTTGATCGACATTCAACAAGAACTAGAAACCAAGATTTATCAATTCTTTGAAGATTATATCCATGATGGTTTCTCTAATACTAACTGTAAGAACAAAAAAAAAAAAAAAAAAAAAAAAAAAAAAAAAAAAAGATACGTGGTATTTACTATTCTTTCTTTAAAACCTCACTGTTAGATGTATTTGATGTCTACATTCAACAAGATCGACAAAAGGTTTGGCTGGTTGATTTCAATCCGTTTGCTGAAACGACTGATGCTTTGCTCTACAGTTGGGATGAATTAAATAAATGTAAGCCATATATATATATATATATATATAAAGATACTCATATTATTCTTTTCTCTATTAGTTGATATCGAAAATGATGACCCTGAAATCAGAATTATTGAATCAACACCTGAAGCCAATGCCCTTAATTGCAATGCCCCTAGATTTGCCGCCAATATGGTCCCGAAGGATGTGATTGATTTGTCAGATGGGCGATCTATTGCCGAATTTGCCGAAGAATTTCAACGAGCCATGGCTTTGTCAGCAACGCAACAAGATGACGATGACTCAGATTGATCACATTGCCCAACTGCTTTCTCATATTAGGTTATAGCTTATCGTCATTGTATCTGTATTTCTTCTCCTCTATTCATAACTTTATATCATCTACACTACCATCCATATTTTTCTTCTCATTCATTCATATATTAGTCATTACTATTTATTTTTTACTCATTGAACAATATCAATAAAAAAAATCTATTCAAACCTTCACTATATCAATGACTACTGCTGGCCAACGCTATTGAAAAAGTGCATTACATATTTTATTCAGATGTAGGTATAAATTATGACAATTAAACTAAACTAGTATAGTGATAGTACCATGACACCTTGTAACTAGGTCAAATCACCCGTGTTGAGACCAAATCCATCATTTGAGTACATCCAGCATACTTACATTGCTCAATGTTGGCAAATGTTGCCGTGACAAAAAAAAAAAAAAAAAAAAAAAAAAGACTATGTTGATGGCGCTGAATAGTGTGTTGGCTGTTGTAAAAAAATTCTTATAGCGAGGGCTGTCGGGTTTTGAAATCCCGCCCACGTGGATTGTTTTTTTATTTATTCCTAACTTTTTTTTCCCTTACTTTCTTTTTCCTTTCTTTCTTTAATTCTTCACGATTGTGCCTTCTATGTGGTTATGGAAACCTATATTAGTGTCGGTACTAGTTTAGAAGGGTTTTCACCTCAGGGATTACAAGACGCAAGGGGAAACACTTTCATTTTGCATCTAGGATCTGAGAGCACCATTAGCTTAGTTTAGTTTTAAATTGTCCATAGTTTCCACTACATACGAATAAAAATATCTATCTTTTTACTTGCTTCAATTAAAAATGTCTCACATTAGTCTCTCTTATGCCTCGCACAACAGATTTCTCTTTTTATCGATGACTCCTTAACATTAGCGTTGACAATTATTAGGTTTCAATAGAAGATATCTCTTTATAGTTATTCTTATGGCTTGTACAGTGTATTAGATCATTTTATATTATTGTTGACTGTATTTCAGAGCCTTTACTGGTAATCTCATGCCACTATTAATAGATCCCTTGTTACAATGAACTCTGCGCTCTTAGTTTAGTATATGCCATATGCCTTCAAATAAAATAAAAAAAGACTTGGTAGCAAGTATTGTGAGCCCTTTGGATAATTCTTTATTTCTATTAAATGTATTATCTTACTTATATTAATGTTTTGGTGTGTGGGTATCCCAAAATAAAGGTAATGAATATGGTAGGGTATTTTTGTACTATGGCCTTTGGCAAATACCGTAACAAAGGAAATTGCCATGGTTTCTGTTTCGAATCCCGACGTAATGGCTTCATATATCAGCACTCGATTCTTTTTTCATCGGAGCCTTGCTAGCTCAATCGGCAGAGCGTGAGACTCTTAATCTCAAGGTTGGGGGTTCGACCCCCCGTAGGGCTTTCTTTTTGCTTTCATTTTGCTTCGCGTACATCCGCAAGATTGCCTTTTATGGCACTATATTGTTGTTGTTTTTTTTGGCTAATCCAAACTGGATTGTGTTTTTATAGTTTTTTTATGAAGGTGAGCAACAGAACTTTTGGGCTTGTTACGGCTGAATTTGCTCTTTTTGTCGGTTTTTATTTTATGTAGTATGAGCACCAGAATTTTTGAGGATTAAGTTCAACCGTTTATAGCTTCAAAGGCTTAAAAATAAAATAGATTTAGACTTGATAGTCCTAGTTGTGTTGTATTGTTTTCAGAAAAGATTTCACTAATTGAATTTTCACTGTTGAATTTTTTTGTTTTTATGTCGCTATTCCATTGTCCAATTTAGCACTTCATTCCGAACAGTTCACCGAGCGCCACAGTATTTTTGTTGTTTTTATAGTTTTTTAATAAGCAAGTACCAGAACCTTTTCTGCTTAATCTCAGTTACTTGTAGTGTGATACGATAATGCAAAGAACTTTAAAGGTAAATCACCATCGCAAAGGAAATACATAATAAAATTTAAATAAAAATTTATAGGATATGCCGGAATATGATGCAGTAGGAACTTACAATAGCGATGTAAATGGGAAACGAAACTGCATCGTTTTTCTGATATATTTGTCATACTTTATCTATCAATGCAACGGAATGATGGGAACTTTTTTTTTTTTCAGCGAAAGGAGAAAGGTTGTCAGGGAAATAAATGTTCAGAACTTCAGTTCAACGGAAGGCTACCCAAAAAAATAAAATAAACATATTTCAAAGCCCGCCCACGTGAATTTATTTACTCCTCGTTTTTTTTTTCTCGTTCTATCTCCCTTTCTTTTCATTTTCATTTTTTCCTTTTTTTTTTTTTTTTTTTTTTTCATCGCTGTAACTTTTTTGAGGTTTGGAAGGATATTGGACTAGTTTAGAAGGGTTTTCAGCTCAGGGATTACAACATGCATGGGGAAACCCTTTCATTTTGGATCTAGGATCTGGGGCGCCATTAGTTGGCTTTTTGGAGCCTCCATGAGCTTAGGTTAGTATTAGCTTGACCATAGTTTTTATCTGTATCTGAATAAATATATCTATTTTTGCATGCTCAAATAAAAATTGTCCAATTAGTCTCCATCATGTCTAATGCATTAGATCTTGCTTTATCTACCATCGCCCTTTTTAGATCCGCGTTGATCGACATTGTTTCTCATGTCGTGTACAGTATTATATGGTATACTAGCTCCAATTTCATAATTGTCCCTTTAGATTAGTTTTGAACATTCCCCGCATCCTACTGTATTATTTGCTACAATAAAACCTCTCTATCAGTATCAGATAGGCTTCAATAAAATATGTCCCTTTTATTAGCCTTCATTTGATTCATCGAAGAATGGGTAATGTCGCTATTTTATTTGCTTCGTGAGTGTCGCGCCAAGCATTTACTTTCTAGTCTATCTACTACAGCTACTTTTACATTGTATAGACCCGGCCAGGCTATAGCCTGAGACCACTTACTGTTGAATATATACAAATGAACCTATTTCGCGCTGTGTGTATCGTTGTCGCTATAAAACATTTTCTATTGCTTTCTAGCTTACCTATATGAACTATTGACCTACCCCAAAGGCTTAAGAACCCGGTTGACATTTTTATGCCACCTAATATGGAACGTAGATGATAATAATCATTTAAAATATGTCAGAAAGCCTAAACCAAGGCCAGTTGGGCCCAAGGGGCGACCTTTAAGGTGCAAAAAGATAGAGAGTTCGATTTTCTTCAAAGCATACTTCAACAACATCTCTCTTGACCGAGTAGGTCAACTTGAAATTGAATATAAAAAATGCAGCAAGCAAGGTTTACTTTATGTGTTCTTGCTGAAACGGGCCGTAAAGACATGGTAGCTTACCGTTGTCGTTTTGTACCTCAGCCCACTGAGCGCGTTTCTTCTTTTTTTTTTTTTTTTTTTTGTGTTATTGGCACAAATATTATAGTGCCTGAGTACCGTTCTTTTTGTTTTTATTATAATATGTTACACTACTATCGGCACAAAAAACTATCAAGAGGAATCATTATTAATGGTTTTTACTTAAAAAAGATTGCTGCAGGCGTTTCTTGTACGGTGTTTGAATGGGAATCCCCCAGTCGGCGATTTTGCAATTTTTTTAGTAGGTTTTCAAGCTTTTTTCATTTTCTTTCACTTTTTCTTCCACACAGCAACGGAAACTTCACTACCCGATATCTTTATACCATGGGAAAAATATTGAATTTTGGATCCACCAACGTTGATGAATTCTTCATTGTTCCTCATATCTGCAAATCTGGCGAAACTCTTTCCTCCAACAATTATTTTGTCCGAGCCGGTGGAAAAGGTAATCTAGGAACAGCAACGCGCTCGTGGGGGGGGGGTTACTACACTCCTTGTAAATCAACGTATTACTCAATTAATATATGGTTTTTATTTTTTGTAGGTGCCAACCAGTCCGTCGCATTAGCAAAGGTAAATCAAAATAAGAGTCAACACTCAGTGTGATTTACACCATCTTAACCAATTCCTTCTCCTTTGTATTGATAGGCAGGCAGCAAGGTGTTTCACGCAGGACGTATGGGTGGCGATGCTATTTGGGTAAACATATATATAGTGCAATAGCAAGTTATTTCGCCTTACTGACTTCAATTAAATGCCTCTACTCTAATAGGCACGCGACGCTATGATAGAATACGGTGTTGACATGTCCATGACTGAAGTTGCAGAGGATCAGGCAAGCGTTGGTTTAGGAATTATCAATAAGCAATCAACTCTGCATATAACCTCACACTAATTTATCCTGTACTTGATCTTTTTTTAGAAAAACGGACATGCCTTCATTCAAGTGAGCGATGAAACCCATGATAACTGTATTGTCCTCTTTCCCGGTACCAATGCTACCTATACCGGAAAGGATGCCGTTCCAGTGTTAGAGCACTTTGGACCTGGTGATTGGATCATACAACAAAACGAAATTAGTAATGGAGGCGATATTATGCGCTTGGCAGCTGAAAAAGGTATGGTATCGATAAAACGAACGAAAATGACAGTGTAATCAAACTCATTTTTTTTCTCGCTGCAATCATGCTAGGATTGTCTATCATCTTCAATCCGGCACCTTTGACCAAGGGAATTATGAACGAATTTCCATTCGACAAGATTACTATTTTGGTAGTGAATGAACACGAAGCAGCTGATCTATACAAGGAATTGGAAAGTGATGGGCGCACATTGGAAGGCTTGGATTTGGCTACAGAACTCTTCAAACACTTCAAGCATATGCAAGGTTTGGTCGTGACTTTGGGCTCTAATGGTGTTGTGGCCAAGTTTAGACATCAAGACAAGGTCCGTGATTTTAAAGTACCGAGTATCAAGGTGAATGTCAAGGATACAACAGCTGCAGGGGATACTTTTGTTGTAAGTAAAAAAAAAAAAAAGATAAAATGGTCGTTGATCGCTAACTTTATGTATGATTCGGTTGAATGACATTATAGGGTTATTTTTTGTCCACTTTTGTTGGCGCCGAAAATGAAGATTTCTTCGTCAGGGTGCAACACTCACTCGAACAAGCCAACTTTGCCGCCTCTCTTGCTGTGCAACGTGAAGGTTCGATGATCTCTGTGCCCACCTTGGACGAAGTCAAACACCACTGGGAGTCCATTACCAAGTCTCATTAGTGTATTATATATAGCTTAGATTTGTATTTTATCAGCAGCTCTTTTTTTTTTTTTTTTTTATGTTTATTTTTTGCAATGGCTGTTTTTATCCTGATTTACAATAAAGTATCAATGAATGGGAAATTTCTATGTTGCGGGGATCAAATTTCGTTTTTAGCTTATTTCAGTTTTTTTTTTTTTTTTTTTTTGTAGCAGCTTGATACTTCAATGATTCAAATCGAACACCTAGCACCAAATCAAACAGATTACATTGAGCAGCTGGTACCACTAGTACAACAGTTCTTATCTTCGTCAGCCACGTTGGAACGAATACAGCAAGCTGTGGCATCTTCATCGACTTTTGTTTTGATTGCTCTGGACACGACAACATCACCTACATGGACAGTCGTTGGCACGGCGACTCTGGCGACCACTGCCTGTCTCACGGGATTACGCTCTCATATTGAAGATGTTGTGGTGGATGCTGCATGGCGTCGCCAGGGGATTGCAGGACAGCTTATTCAAGCCGCCATTCTCTATGCCCAGAACTCGCTTGACGTGAGAACCATCGATTTAACTAGCCGGCCGGACCGTGTAGCTGCCAACACTCTGTACAAGAAACTAGGCTTTGTTGAACGGGATACCAATATATATAGATACCTACCCCCACAATAGAATTACATAGTATTCCAATTAGCTTCACTTGATATAGTTTTTTTTTTTGTATCTTACTTTAGCAATAAAGAATTTCAGCTTCCAACCCTTTTTTTTTTTTTGCTATGAAAAATCATGTATCTGACTTTTTGTGCTTACAGTAACTGTATTTTAATGATGCTTATGGCTCCAAGGATTAAACGGCTTTTTTTACTAAATTTATGTACCAAACGCGCACCGGTCATGGAGGAGGGGAAGGGGGTGAAATTACAACGATTTACCGTGGAGCTAGTAGCAAATGATACTGCCAAGGTGAATATGATCAAGTTGGTATTGGAGCAAGCCGAAGGATATTTATGAGAGCAGAGATCCGTAGTGATGGCAATGAGAGAGGGGATGGGCTTTCGAGGGAAAATTTGAAAGCGGATCCAGTGTCTTCTAAGTAAGCCATACAATCTTGGTATGATACTCTTGAATACTCGTTTTCAGCTACGATATCCTACATTAATATGCCCTGGACGTATTTTGCATCATTGATAAGCTAGAGATGAAAAACAGAAAATTTACACGCGCATTTAGAAAACTGCGATTACTAGTCAAAGTCGTTGAGCTAGAATACAATAGGGACATTTCTCATTTTCTAATGGGTCAGAGGTTGCTAAATACAAATTGCATCTTTTATTGAAGCGTAATTAGTAAACACTATTCTAAAGGGATGGGTTCATTGTAACAAGGGATCTAATGGTGACAGCATAGGGAGAGTAACGGGAGGGCTCAAGAACGGCCGACATTAATTTAAAGGGGCCGTCGCAGAATGAAAGTAATATACCGTATGGTACATGAGAAAAATTAAAGAGACGCCCGTTATTGAAACATAACAACGGTCAACACTAATCAAAAGAGGGTTGATGGAGAAAAGGGATCTCCAGTGTAAGACATGAGAGCGACTGATAGGAGACATTCTTCATGGAAGCAAGTAAAAAGAGGTACATTTTATTCATATATAAATACAAAATATGACAAACTAGTACTAAACTAAGCTAATGAAGACTCCAAAAAGCCAACTAATGGTGGTCCAAAATCCTAGATCCAAAATGAAAGGGTTTCCCCATGCATCTTGTAATCTCTGAGCTGAAAACCCTTCTAAACTAGTCCTAAAGCTAATCTATGAACACCATCACCCCGAAGAAGTCAAATGATGAAGATATAAGTGAAGGAAGAAAAAGAAAAAGGAGAAGAAAAGAGAGAGAGAGAGAGCGAGAGCGCAAAAAATAAAATGGGAGTAAATAAAAATTCACGTGGGCGGAATTTGAAAACACGTGCGTCTTCCCTTCACAGTAAAATTAGCGTGTCACTAACTGTATGACAGCTCACCCTTTCTCATTATATCAGCTCCTCTGATGTTATATTTAAACTACAACAAAATAATACCTCCTCTCCGTTCCCCACATACATATAATCCACTAGCACGTACACACACCCCTATCATTTCCTCTTTCGATAAGTGTCAAGGCGTTATTTCAGACAAATTCAGTTTAATTTTTATGGTTTACACGCCCGTCTGAATAAAATATGGGTTTTTTTTTTTGTATTGTTGTTATTGTTTTACATTCTTTCTCGTGTCCTCTGATTGTCTTGTCAAATGGGTATACCTCACTGTAGGCTTGTGCGTGTAGAAAGAAAAAGACTGATTTGAGTGTGCCAAAGAGAAAAGAAAAAACAAACGCTATGATAGGTATAGATAACATCGCTCAACGTTGTTTTCAGCTCCCCGTCTACTTTATGAGTTTCTCAATATAAAAGTGAGAGGTATTTCTCAAACCTTCTTTAAAAAATGACTGAGGCAGACATTGAACCAGGCAAAAAAAAAAAAAAAAAGGCGACAGGTTGACCAAATTCTCTTTTTTTTTTTTTTTTGCAAAATGTGTGACAAGTAATTCCGGAAACACTGTACAACAAAATTTTTATCAGAACGACCTAACATGTCCAAATTATTTAATTATGGACCTGCGTAAGACTTTGTTACACACTAAAGGTAAGAAATTCTACTGTACTGTACTCTACAGTATAGTAATGTGAAAGATATGCTGAAGGCATCATCGCCATCCACTCCCTCGGGACTATTGATGACAAGGTGAATGTTACTTGCATGAACCAAGAGGACGATTATATGAGCGCTCAATGCGTATCCTCCCATTTGTTTTTGTTCAGGATTGCTGGGTAGTATTACTGGATTGGATGGCACTAAATGGCATACCGCTGGTGGTTAGTATGATTGTGCCTTTCATTCTTTCCTGGCATTTATGGTGTTTTCTCCTACTGAAGTGAGTAGTTGAATGCCTGAAACGGTGTAATCTTGCTTAAGGACCTTCTGTAATAAAGTGTGTGTATTTTCAAAGTAGCAATAGCTTAATATCATGTCATTCATATCATTATATATTCATTCAATCAATATAAAAATAAAAACACTATTCTATCCAATGAATGAAATTCATCTTTCACTTTCCATCTGCCTTCCTTTTTCTTTGGTTCTTTTTTTTTCAACTGATTTGAAATTTATGCGTCTCTTCCAAAAAAAAGATAGATGCTGAATTCTTATTGGCTGGTTTCATCCTGCGTGACGATGTTTGAAATTATATATAAAAGGCGAGGGGTTATTTTTTCTTTTTTTCTTTTTGCTATTAAACTATAATGTCAGTAACAAAACCAGCCTATGACTTATCGGTGGATGTTCAACATCTCAATTTTGACTATGGTGGACCACCTATTCTCAATGATCTCTCATTGACTCTTAAACCTGGAAGTCGATGCCTTTTTGTGGGAAGAAATGGCGCTGGCAAGACCTCCGCTTTGCGTATCTTTGGTGGCAAACGAATGATCACTGGAAGTCATATCAATGTCCTCGGCAAAAATGTATTCAGCGATGCTCCAAAGGTAAAAACCTGTCAATAGTGTATGTGCTACTACATTTCGAAATTCACACTTGCCTGCTTTTTTTTTCTTTCTTTTTTTTTTTTTTAAAAAAATAGGGTGTTACCTATCTTGGTACGGAGTGGGCAAATAACCCTGTGGTACGATCTGACCTGTCTGTTGAATACCTATTGTATAGTATGGGTTCAAAGCGTTGGCCTGAAAGAACACGACGCCTGCTCGATGTCCTGGACGTGGATACGAAATGGCATATGCATAAAATATCGGATGGTAAGCAAAGAAACCGCACTCCCATACAAAAACAACCATGATTAACATACGTTTTGTGAACACCCTCACTTTCAAAAATAATAGGTCAACGAAGAAGAGTACAACTCGTTATGGGTCTCCTTCAGCCATGGGAACTTTTGTTATTGGATGAAGTGACGGTTGACTTGGATGTTTTGGTGCGTGCCGACTTTTTGGATTTTTTGAAGGAAGAAACTGAAACTCGAGGAGCTACTATTGTTTATGCAACTCACATTTTTGATGGTAAAAAAAAAAAAGGATCGATGTGGTTATTTTATTGAATTACTGAACTTTTTTTTTTTTTTTTCGTCGTACGCGTATTCTGTGTAGGACTGGGACAATGGCCTACTCATATTGCTCATGTCAACGAAGGAACTGTTGTCGAAATACATACCATGGATGAAAGTTTTGAAGCATTGGAAAGAATCAAGAAGGAAAACAGGCAACGCAACAGTATGGATTCGCCTTTGATGGAACTTTGCTATGAATTATTGCGCCAGGATAGAGTGCGCGAAAGCATCTCCAATACGAAGATACCTGTGGACCCTGAGACAAACTTGCCACATACCAAATGGGACGATCTTAGTGCCAATATGAATGAATATGGTGACAAATATTACAATTACTGGAATAGATAGATTCTTTATGATTATGATTATTATCTTAGTTATGTGTATGATTATTCAAATAAATATTTTTTTAAAAATGTCTTTTTTTTTTTTGACGGATGTGTGCGGTGTTTTAAAGGGAAAATGCAGATCAATGATTGTGTCTCCTTTTTAACCAAATTGTATTTGTTTCTTTAGTAAACTCCCCCCCCATCAAAATGATTGTTTTTGTGCAAGTGAAATGACATCGATTGGCTATTATCATGAAATCCAAACTCTCATTAATTCATTTGTTTATTTGTTGGTGATGGGTTATGAGGAGAAGCGGCGTTTAGAGCGGTATAGATAGAATACATGTGAATCTTTTATTTTTTATTTTTATTTTTGTCAGTCTCTTTCTCTCTCCTTTACGTCTCTCTTAATCATATTCTTCCCTTCCCTTCCCCCTCTCTCTACCCCCTTTTTTTTACTTTTTATTTTAACTGATGTATATCAAAAATTCAAATCTGCCATTAGCTCAAACCCTTCACAATGTCAAAGCTAGCTTACCGCCAACTTTGCAGGCACCGTTCATGACAGCTCTTCGCGCGTTTGGCCTATCTTGGTCCTTGACAACGGTTCCAGGCATTATTAGTTTACTGATCAAGTTATGTCTCGCAGTACTTCGGCATCATCCGAACGGCCCATCAAGTACGTTACTGATTCGCCAAGCTCTATTCAATCAACTTCCCAAGCTCTTGAAGAAAAGCATCTACCAAAATGGATTTCCTTGGTTGGTCACGGGTGCCTTTGCAAGTCATGGCTTTGTCGCTTACGTTTTGAAGCGCTGGGATATATTGATACGACGTCAGTATGCTGCCTATATGAAACCTCTTTTATGCACAGCAGGTCAAAACGACAACAGCAACGATACCCCCATCACGGCCATGTCGATTGATGACGATAACAACAGCCCACAGCAACACCGTCCACTGTACATATTTTTATCTACAGCACTCACCATGTTCCTTGTTCGACGTGTCTTTCCCAACAGTAAAACATCAGAACTGACCTTCTTTGCCATTGTCCGTGCTTTGGATGTTTATGCTCACCGTGCTTATCACTCTTCTGCTGTCACTCGCTATACACCTGCCTGGGTATTGAATTATGGAAGTGTTATTGCTTTTTCTGCAGCTTGTACTGAAATCATGTTTGCATGGTTTTATGAACCTTCTCGACTACCTGGGTAAATATCATATAGATAAACGGGGACAAGCAATGGACACTGGAAGGAGGGGGTGATGTCGCCAGGTGTATGATCTTAATAGTTACTTTTTTTTTTCTGTAATTGTAGAGGCTACTCTATGTGGATTACAAAGGTGGCACAAATGGATGAACGATTGGTATTGGCTCTCAGAGGAATACGAAATGGCACTTGGGTTTATGGAGTAAGTGAAAAAAAAAGGTTGACTGGATGATGTATAGAAGGTATTGGATCCAATGACTTAAACCGAACTTGGGTGTTAATTGAATATTTATAGAAAGATACTGGCGAAAACGATCTTCTTGGAAACTATTGTCTAGACATCGGGATGCCGTATGAAGCAGGACTGCCTACTCGGGGAAGAATTCCTTGCCGCATCGTGCATGACGGTCAACCTTGGGGATGTGAAGTCAATGCCCTGACTCGGTTCGTGAAAGGATTCACCAAGGTGTTTTTGGTAAGAAGTTGACTTCCCCTCCCGTAAAAAAGAATATTAACCATCTTTTTTTAATTTTTTATTTTATTATTTTTATGCTAGTTGTATTTCACCGTACACATGACGCCTCCTCTTTTATTTAAACGGGACAAACTCATTCAAAATCCTATCAGCAGTCTTCAGCACATTGTGAACTCAACAGTACGATCTTCGACATTCTTGGCCACCTACATTACACTGATTTGGTATTCGGTGTGTTTGACACGTACACGTATTGGACATCAGCTTTTGGGGGTGGACCAAAACCGGCTGGACCATACTTTGGGGCCATTGATTGGATCAGCAATGTGTGGGCTCTCCTTGATTATTGAAAACAGGCATCGAAGAGGTGAAATGGCATTGTATGTAGCTCCGCGAGCATTATTTTCTTTGACTGAACGACTGATTGGACCGTGGGCTCACCGTGGACGATGGTGGGAACCCAAGGTGGCGGAAATGACGGAAATTGTGTTGTTTGCAGCCTCGGTGACAACGGTGCTCAATGCCATGTACATGGACAAAGACATGGTACGAAGCTCAGTGCGTGGGATTCTTGGTTGGGTGATGAAATATGAACTACCTCCACAAAAGGATCAAGAAAAATCGGAAAAACCAATTTAGATGGACTGGCCTCTTTATATACACATGTTTTTTATTATTATTATACACTTAGTATTACCCTTAGTTTCCACATTATATCTTTTTGATTTTTATTATTGTTATTTATTATTTATATATTTAATTAATAAAAGCAAACACTGATTTTATTCAATGATTTGGAAAAACCTAGAATGTTTATGATTGTTTTTCATGGAAACTAGTCAGTGGAGGAAATAATGCACGATAAGAAACTAAACCAATAAGATGAGTCACGTGGCTGCCCTGCTTGTATATATCCAGTTACAAAAGAAACATAGCTCGTGATCAATCTTTAGTAAGGAAAAAAGTTGTTCGGGTGGATTATCATCTGTTCAATAGGAGGCTTTTTTTTTCTTGTCACCCATCGATCCAGCCACCTTTTATTTTTTCGTTTTTTCTTTTTTTCTTTTCCTTATATTTTTGATTGTTATTATCGTCCATACTTTTTTTTTTTTGACTATTATCTGGCTACAAAAAGGTATGATTATCGATTAATAATGACAATGGGCTGGGACGGACGAACCATTTTATCCTCCTTTTTTTTTTATCTTTTTGGGCAAAGGGTGGGGATGGGGTTAGAATGAAATACCGCTCTTCCTATCCTTTCCTTCCTTTTCCTTTTTTTTTTTTTTTTTTTTTGGCTTCTTCTTTAGAAACTTTCTTTTTCTCACCAGTACCTTTTTTATTTTTATTCGTTTTATCTACTGCAACACTACAACTCATAGACCTATTTATCATCTAGTACTTCTTTTTTTTGTTTTGTTTCAGATGGCTTCTTCCCTTACTTATCAGTTTCGTCAGCAACAGCAGCAGCAGCAGCAACAGCAGGTAGAGGACAAACAAGATGGCATGACTGCAACCAACCTTCCATCACCACCCAATTCGTCTTGTGGAGAAGAAAGCACCTCGTTTACGACCTCTGCACCAAGTCCACCTTGTCTAACCACTCCCGATGATGATGGCGTCACTGGGCCTCAACAGCAACACACTCCACCTACAACACAGCAGGAACAACGACGGGACTCGTTACAATCTCATTTCAGCACGCTGACATTACAAGCGATTTCCAACTCACTTCCTGAAAACTATACCATTGACCACTCCTCCATCAAGGCCTCTTTACAGCAAGCTTTGGTAGCAACGGTGGCAGCCAAGACGGCAGCAGCGGCGGCGGCAGCGGCGGCATCGTCAACCAATAGAAACAACCACCAAACAACGCCACCCATTCCAATTGAATCAACTACCGGGCCTTTTCGACGACGAGGGTCCCAGCAACACAACCACTCCTTTCGAGGCGGCTCTGGTGCTGGGGGCGACGCATCACCACATCATCAACACCAACACCTCTCTTCGCCTGCATCTGTGGCGGCGGCAACAGGGGGGTTGACCATCCGTCACCGACGACCTTCCACCATCATCGAACAAAGAAAACAACAACAGCATCGTCTCTTCTCTGAATCGCCTCAGTTTCATCACAACAACAATACCAGCAGCATGATCAAATCATCCACGTCACTACCATCGTCGTCGTCGGGGCATCACCATCATCATCAACATGAGCATCATCGTTGTGCAGATTGTGGCAAGGTGTATAAACATTCCAGTTATCTTGTCAAGCATCGCTGGGAACACTCGGAAGAATGGGAATTGACGTCCAAATTGCCGTTGACCAAACATCAGCAAGTGCAAATGTTGGAAGCGGCGGCGATTCTTGTCAGTATGGATCATACTCAGCAACCGAAACATTCAGCAATATTGGACCAACAACAACAACCTCCTCCTCCTCCTCCTTCTGCTCCTCCTCGGTCAATGGGTAATGGCAATGGAAGTGACAATGAGATGGAACAAGACGATGAAGTGGTGGATATTTTGAACGATGACGATGATGATGATGCTATTACTCACGTCCATGGGGAAAGATATCGTAGTATGGGTATGGAAGAAGAAGAAGAAGAAGAAGATGATGACAACGACAACGAGGGCGATGATGAATCCATACAGGTGGATGATGATGATGATATCTCTATTGAAATGGATCAAGATGATGATGAATCTATGACGATGTATCAAGAACAACATGCCTTCCCTTCAATGATTGGCTCGACTCCTGCTATGCTACCATCTTCTTTCTCCACCAATGTGATTTAATGATGATGACTCAATTGGGGTTTTTTTTTATTTTTTACATTACATTTACCTTACCTTGTATATTCCCTCAACCATTTTAGTTATTTTAGTTTTATTATACTTTTTATATTATATTATTTGATATCTCTTGAAAACTACTTTATGTAATAAATCTTTTTTTTTTTATCCTTTCTCATGTCATGAAAATGCATGTGCGTGTGTATGTAGACTATGAATAAAAAAGGGTGAACTATATATCATGGCATATATGGTGTATGTTAGGGAAATTGATTTTTATGTCATGGGGAAAGAGGGTTGCGAAGGAAAAATGAACGGCAATACTAAAAGGCGTAAAGGGAGGCCATGGGACATTGGGATGTCATGATCAGGCAACAAAAAAAAAATGTGATTTACGTGTGGAGGGTTTGCACTCATTTGGAAAAATAAAGTGACAAGCATCAGCCATTCTATGAAGGAGAAGAAAGAAAATGAAATGGCATAAAGAGTATATTCAAAAAAATTGCCAAAGCAAAGCGCGGAACGGAATAAGCAAAAAATCATGTTACTGCATTGAATAACATATGAGGTACCTGCAAAAGGTATTTGTTATTCCAATCTCCCAATGTTTTTTTTTTGTCATACAGTACATGAAAGCATCAACAACACAATTGAATACAACAAATAAAAACAAATAACAATACAGTAAAGTACAATATAAAAAAATGGTCAAGATTTTTTTTTTTTATTGATAAAAATATTCAAAGTATATAAAAGACAAAGATGTATACATAGTATATATATAATATATAAATAAAAGAGAATAAGTATATAAATAAATAGTAAGCTAAAAGGTTGGGAGAGAGGGGGGAGGGCGGACTAAAGGCAAGCGGGTCTAACAACAACCACCAGAAGGTTTTTCTTTTGATTCTGCGCCGGTCATGCTTCGGACACTAGGAGGTCTAAGTTGAATACGATCACCAGTAGGACCAGTTTGTGATTGTTGGTCGGCATTGACTTGCTTTTTGGGTACGTTACTGTAGATAGTGTTGAAGACGGTAGCAAATGAATTTTCCACATTGGTGGCGTCCAGGGCCGAGGTTTCCATGAACAAAAATCCTTCTTGTTCCGCCAAAGCACCCCCTTCTTCTGTTGTCACTGCGCGGTTCGTTTCGCTCAAATCCAATTTGTTACCTACTAACATGATGACAATATTAGGATCGGCATGTTCACGTAATTCCTTCAACCAATGGGTGACATTTTGGAATGAGGTTTGTCGAGTAATATCTACAAAAGAATAAGGTTGGTGAGTCAGTTACCTTTAATTTGTGTTTGTGTCATATACATAAAAAAAACAAAGAAAAAAAATATCCTTCATACCATAAACCAAAAGAGCACCTACAGCACCGCGATAGTAAGCACCTGTAATGGCTCGATATCGTTCTTGGCCACTAGTATCCCAGATTTGAGCCTTGATAGTATGTTTTTCTATTGAATACCCGAACAACAAGGTATGAATGATGGGTAAGCTTCTTTTCATACACTCCGTCCGTCATCATATTCTTTTTCTTTACCTATTTCAATGTTCTTTGTTGCAAATTCTACACCAATGGTACTTTTGGATTCCAGGTTAAATTCGTTAGTCTAAAAAAAAAAAAAAAAGAGCGAGCGAATCCCGATTAGGTGAGGAGACCTTAAAACATACAGCCAAGCTTTTATATATTCCACTTACTGTGAATCGAGACAACAAATTTGATTTTCCAACACCACTGTCACCAATCAAGACTAGCTTGAAGAGATAGTCATATTCGTCGTCGGTCAACATACTTTTGATTTAGTAACAATGATGATAAAAAAAAAAAGGAAAAAGAGAAGCAAAAAAAAAAAAAAAGAATAGTGAGGTGCTACCAGCCTCGCCACCAGCGGAATTTAAAAATATTGGGCTTTGGGCTTTGACCTGCACTGCACAGTAAAAAAAAAAAAAAAAAAAAAAAAAAAGTCTCAGTGTTACAGAACAGAATGGAACGGATGGTCTAATCCGCTCATTCAGTCACTTGGACTTTTAAAAAAAGACCAAGCCAAGATTTTTAATAATAATAAAAATATTTTCTATGATAACTTATCTATTTCTCGTTCCTGAGCAAAAAAGCCATTGTCCCCACTTTACGTGCCTTGTATACAAGTACAGTCGGTAGACTCAGCCAGAGGATTTCATATGATAGACGCAAGATTAAATAGGTCACGTTTCGTTTCCTTGGTTAAACTCGTCGTCGCATGGTTTAATGATATGAGGGTACCCTCGTGTATCCTCCTATTGTTCATGGTACAATTGGAACGTAATGGAAAAAGATAACTACAATGCAGTAGTAGTGTTTGATGGTCGATTTTATCTGAACGGTGAATGAAAACAAAAGGGACAAAAGGAGAAAGAAAGGGGGCATGAAGAACACAGCAGAACGATAAAGAAAATCCATAAGAGTCAGGTCTGCACGAGAAAATGTTCCTTTTGGGTATAATTTCAATATCCGATGTGCTTGTTTTTTTTTAATGCATCAACGATATTTTTTTCTTCTTTCTTCTCTTTTTTCTCTTTGTTTGTCGCTTTTTCGATATCCCCACTTTTTCTCTTTTTCTTTTTTCTTTTTTCTTTTTTTTTTCTCTCTTGCCCCTCGTCTCTCCCCCTTTGTTCTACTTTGTGTGTATTTTTCTTCTAATTCAATTACGACCATGCTTCAAACACTTCCACCTCAACCTCTTGGCGGTGCAATGTTGGACGGCAAAGTTTTATTAGCAGCAGCAAAAGAAGTATGTTAAGTAATAACTATGATTGAACAACCCGTTTACTTTATTAACGCATGTTTTTTTTTATAGAGAACACCAGGATTACTAGGACGTAAACGTACTTCATTGGGAAACTTACGAAAATCGAAATCATCAACGACAGCGGATAATCAACAACACAAACCTGAACAAATGACGGTAGTTGATATGACGATGAAACGACGATCTACTGGATGTCTTCGACGTGCGTCGTTTTATTCAACCAAAAGTACAAAATCTGCTGATGCATCACAAATCAACAAGGTAAAACAATTTAGTTTATATTTTTATCCCCTTAGTATTCTATCATTGGATCACATGGCTCACCTTTCTTTTTCTTCTTTTTTTGGGTTTCATCAAATATAGGAGGTGTGGCGACCCCCAGGTTTTTACGAAATTCCAAATATTCTTGGCAGCAATGCATTTTTGAAGCCTGAACCACATACACAACCCACTTATAGTCTCCGCCCTTATACACCTCAAAAGCATATATGTAAACGCCCTTGGTTGCCTGCTGGAAAGTCAGTAGATATTCCTCAGTTGCCTCCTTTGGTGCGATCTGAAAATGAATTTGAAAAAAGTATACGCAAGGCTCTTCCCAAAATTCAAGTCTCTTCACTGGACCCGCGAAACAAATATGCTGGCTTTAAGGAAATTGGTACTGGTGTCAATGGATCCGTGGTTCGTACTACCCATCGTTACAAAAAGAATCTTCATCTGGCCATCAAGCGATGTCGCTTGGACCCCGATCGTGAATACAAATTGGCTATTGTCCGTGAACTCAAAATTATGGCGTCTGGTCATCCTAATCTAATTCGTCTGCGGGAAGTCACTCTTTGGCGTGATGATGTTTGGATGGCTATGGATCTACAACGCTGCTCGGTGTTTGCGGTGCTTTGTCAACGTGGTATTCCTGAAGAATATGCTGTCCATATCACCTGTGAAACTCTCAAGGCTTTACAATATCTCCACTCCAAGAACTTTATTCATCGTGATATCAAATGTGAAAATCTATTACTAGGTTGGAACGGTGAAGTCAAACTAGGTAATGATGCAACGCTGTAGAAAAAAAACCCCCCATCATTTTTTTATTGATTCCTTTACATCCATTACTGTAGCTGATTTTGGTTTGGCTACAAAAACCACCAAAAGAAACAAGGATCGACTAGGTACAAGTAAGTGGATGGCCCCCGAAGTCATTCGTGAACAATACTATGATGAAAAGATTGATATGTGGTCTCTTGGAATTACGGTGGTGGAAATGATGGATCGTGTCCCCCCTCACTATTTGTTAAAGGATGAAATTGAATTGTTTGCTGCTATCTTAAGTGATCCAAGTCCCACCTTCACTTATAGTTATCCTACAATGTATATGCGGGGGTTAGTTGCTTGGTTATTGGATGAAAACTCTCGTACTCGACCTAGTGCAAAGGATGTGTATCATGTAAGTCTAAATAAGTCTATTACATTTCATGTTTTTTTATATACTAATCTATTTTTTATATAGGAAATTATCGCTCATGTACAAAGCAATCTTCTACGAATGGCCACTACAGCTGAATTGGCAAGGTTTGTGAACCATGTTTTGCCTCCTTACTGATGATCCTTCCGATGCCTTCTGCTTTTTTTTTTTTTTTCATATAACCTTTTCCCCTCCCCTTCTCTTTGCGTTTACGTTTGCCTTTCATTTTTTATCTTACTTTACCATTATGATTCGTTTTTTATTTTATTCTTTTATTATTTATTTTTTTATTTTGCATCCCCAAAAGAAAAAAAAAATTAGTCAACGCTTAGCAACTCCCTTCCTATACCATGTCATTTAACTCCCCCTCTAAAAAATCATACCTCTCTTTATATCACTACCTACCCCTTCCCTCTTCTCTCTTTTTTTGTTTGTTTTATTTTTGAAATAGCTGGTTTCTTACTATCTCTTTACTGCTGCCTTGCTTGTCAAACAATTCTCGCTTGTGCCTTTATTTACATAGTGTATCATGCTTTTTCTTTTATCCTTCCTCCCATTTTTTTTATGTTTCTTTTGTATGTTTATTGTTTTTTAATTATTCCCCTCTTCATCAACCCCCTCATCACACATACGCACTCATGTGCTATATCTACACGCCCAGAACACACATACACACCCACACACACACACACACACACACAAACAAACACATAGTATTATCTATTTTGATATCATTCAAATAAAGATCGTATGTTTTTTATTGATTATTTATATATACAAAGACTATTTTACATATACTGTATTGACTATTATATTGACTATTATATTGACTACACTAAAAAATAAATAATACTACTACTATATCACGAACTAAATCCATTTGTTGTCATGTTTATGCGACATTGAGGGATGACAGCTTGATATGATCACAATTCAGATACATAGTTGCCTAAACAAAATGAGAGAAACAGTTAGAACACTAAAACCTGCCATCTGCATCTCTCCCCTTGTTTTACTTTCCTCCTCCTCCTCCTCCTCCTCCTTTACTAGCCTAGTTTTCTTTACCTGGAAAAATACCGGTTTGCCCATCAAGTTTTCCAGTCCACCAATCATTTTGATCGCTTGTACGTTCCACCAATTCGATTTTATCATCTTTTCGGAAAGACAAATCACCATCTGCCTGTGCTTGATAATCATAAAGAGCCAACACATAATGATGAACGGGTGGTATATTGGTGTTGTTGTTGCTGTTGCCACCGCCACCAGCGGCGCTATAGCTGGTGAGATTAGAGATGGCCTGAGGAGGAGGAAAGGCATCCCAGGCTTGATTTGAAGACGAGTGGCCACCGTCTCCTTCCGTATCATATTTGCCACCACCACCACCATCATTGTTGTATGGAGACGAAGCAATACCCCTATATGCAGGTGGTGGAGATAAAGCCGCTGTGGATGCTGTCGCCGCTTCTTGTTCACGCAATTCCGCTCGTTCTTTCAATGTCAATCTTGAATTGTTCGCACCACCAGAAACTACGATAGATAAGAGAGAGACAGAGAGAGTTGGGGTTGAGTGAATGGAAATAAAAAATATGATGTCGTTTTTTTTTTACCTGATAACCAAGCTTTCCCACCTGCTTTTAATAAATCCATGTTTTCCATTTCCGCGCGGACGTCATATTGTGATTTTCGATATTCAAATCCATCTTCAATGCCCATTTGATTGGTGATAAAATGCTGTGGATTGGCATGCATTAATTCGTAATAGCGAGAATAAATAATACCATAAATTTTGGCTTGGACTTGATAAAGATTTTCAAACACCGGTTGAATAAAGTAAGCTTGCAGTTGGAAGTAATGCGGTAGTTGTTCCTTGAGCATATTGTTGAGATATTCATAATCTTGGGTGGCTGTTTCTAGTGCTGTTTCCGTCTACAAAATAAAATGCCATAGTTTAGTTTTCGGGAGAGAGGAGAGGGGTGGGATGCGTGGAAGGTCTTTTTTTTTTTTTACCTTGAATATTTGTTTTTCGTCACTAAATGAGCGATCCTGCTTAGTATTCAATTTGTTCAAGGCTAGACGATGACGATCATAATCAATCAACTTGTGGCTACGTTTGACAATGGTTTTTTCTATCATTTTGACGATATCCAAAAGTTCCAACAATGGTCGTGTCACATCTCGATCCAACATGTCAAGTTCCGGTAGGACTTCGTCCCGACAATATCCCAAAGCCGCCTCTGCATCATTCACTGCTTGAGTAGCATCTGCTGAAGTGGTCGGTACCCGTTTTTGTATCATGCCTTCCACCGCAGGCGTACCAATATAAGGATCGTACATTGCTGATAAATAGGACGCCATATTGGCTTGATGCATAATGGCCGCTAATAAGTTAGTAGGGAGGGAAAGAGGATTAGTAAAGGAAGGACTTTTTCTTTTGTATGTAATGAAAGGGAGTTTTACCGACTATACTATCTCGATAGGTTTGTGTATCCTTGTACAATCGTTCAACCACCTTCATATTGTTTGAAAGCTTCTTTTCCAAGGCATTGAATTCAGGATCCTGAGTAGCTAAAATGTAGAAATACTAGATGAGTATGACAGATCTATCAAGACATCACTGTTTCGTTTTGGGCGGGTCTTTTTTTTTTTTTTCTCTTACCTTCGCCTTTTCTAGTAAGAATTTGGTGTGGTAACCGGTGAATAGCTTTTTGTAACCCCTGTATAATAAATACACAATGAGTATGATATCACATATAGTTATATATACATATGCATACCTTCCAACTCATGATGAATAATATAAATGTAAAGTGAAATTGGTATCCAAAGAAAGAGAAAAAGGTTTTACCCAAAAACTGAGTTTAAACCCAGCATGGAGGGTTTGAGATTTCCTGCACAAATTCTTATGCTGCAGTTTATTAACTTTAAATTGAGATGAAGGAAAAAAATAAATAAATTGGGATGAGCAAGAAATAAATCATAACAGGCGTCTCAAAAAATATGGAAATGTCGTCTTAATTTTCAGTTTCCATCGTCCATAAAAAATTGCACTTCGTCTCAGTTGAAACTTTAAACACTGTAACCATTCGTTAAGTAATGTGGTCAGCTATACTGGCCTAATTGTTCCATCTTGTCTGCAAGACATAGAAAGCAGTGACTATACATGCTGAAACTGTTGATGGTGGCGATTACTATCATAGGAAAATAATCACCATGTTGCATGGTATTGACTGTTGTGAAAACAATAGTATTCTGGTGAGACCAAAAACATTTCAAATCCCGCCCACGTGGGTTTTATTTTCACCCCGGGCTTCCGTCTTTTCCCTTCCTGTCTCTTTCTTTTCAATTTCTTTTTTTTTTCCCTTCATTTTTTATTCACCGTTCAACTTTTATGGTGTTATCTTGGCCTTAGAATAGTATCAGGACTAGTTTAGAAGCGTTTTCAGAAAAGGGATTACAAGATGCATGGGGAAACCCTTTCATTTTGCAGTCAGGATTTCGGACCGCCATTATATGACTTCATTAGTTTAGTTTAGTATTAAATTCGTCCATAGTTTGTACCTACATCTGAATAAAATAAGTCTCTTTTTACTTGCTTTAATGAAAAAATGTTCCTGTATTCTATGTCATGTTTTGTACACAAGAGATCCCTTTTCACCATGACCCCATTATGTGTATTGTTATGTTTTAATAAAAGACATTCCGTCAATCCTTTTCATGTCTCGTACAGTATAGTATCTCTCTCTCTTCGTTGTCCTACCTAACACTTTACCCCATAGAAACCCAGCAGCTGGTTGATAATCTTAAATCACTTATTATCTGAAGATGGCCGTATTCCTGCTGTACCAATCAAATAAATGTGTTATGCGTGTCGTCGCTGCTTATTAATGCTTGCTATCTTATTATTGATTATATTCCCAACCTCTGGATACCAAGTAGACCTTCTTTTTCTGCGAGTATGAGAGAATGTTTCAAAATTGAATATAAAAGGCTACATCAATAAATTTTTACTTTACGTCCTTGCTGAACTGCCTGATACAAAGTAAAAAAGTAAAACGTTTTATTAAATAATAAAGAAATTTTATAATGGAATACATAACTAATATCTAGGTGGGATCGGGGATGTTTGTATGAATAATTAATGATGTAATTTAAGTAGAAGTGGGTGAAGGTGCGGGTGTCGTTGGCGAAGAACTGCTTTCATTTTTATTTGTTGATGTGCTTCCACCAGCCCCCTATGTTTATATAGAAAAACAGATGAGAATCAGGCATAAAAACATAAAAAAAAAAAAACAGGATTGATTTCATCATTCTTACAATGTGATTGAAGCCAAACCACCAAACCAAAATAGCGATGACGACACAAAGAACGATGCAAATACAAAAGCACCACCATTTTTTCTATTATTATTATTATTAAAAAATTTATCAAATCAGTTTTCATCATGGTAGAGCACATATACTATTTTTGTTTACCCTTCTTGTAGCCTTTGCACTTTTGATTGCTTTGGAAATAAACGTGTTTCCTTGTTCCATATTTGCCGTCGTGTCTTCAGCATGGTGCTCAACCTGATTCAATGTTTCACCTTGTTGTTCGACCAGCATTGACATATCCATAAACAATTGATGTAATTCCTGCCATTACAATAACTGTGAATAAGACCATTGAGGTATCCTTTTTTTTTTCCTCTTACCACAATCGTTTTCTCAATTCGTTGTATGTCCATATGTCTGTCTTGGACTTCACTGAGAACGGCTCTAGCTTGACTCGTCCGACCTGCTTGCATTAACTATGTCAGAAAAAAAAAAGGCAATTAAATGTCCGATCCCACCCACTGATTTCAGACCCTTAAATCTGTCACACTTACTGATTGAGAGAAGACTTGACTTGAATTATCAGAATCGATAATATTTTCCATTTCTTCTGGCGTAGCATCAGGTTTAACAATTCGAATTTGCCGTTCAATACGTTGACGATAACGTTGGTCATACATGCGTTCCATATCTTGATATTCCTGAATGGTTCCCAGAAATCGTTGTCTAAGTGCATTTGTCTATCAAAGTGAAAGGTTATTAGTCAGTATATTTTATATATGTCCGCAAGTCTTTGATATTACCTGAGTCCGACGAATCTGCCCATCACTATTATTGCTTGGATATTTTGCATTAGCACCTGCCAACACTTTCAGCCCCAAGGAAAAAAAACAAAAGAGAAGGATAAATATTCAAGTTCATATAAAGGGGGTGCAAATGTATTAGTAGCAGTAGTAGTAATACTTACGTTGAATCCGATTCTTTATATCATCATTTCTTTGCTGTGTTTCTTTTTTCAAAGAGGCCAATTGAGCTGCATAATTCTTCGATTGGGCATCATTGGTAGCACTGAGGGCGGATTCATGAAGGGATTGGATTTCTTGGACATTATTTCCAACCGAGGCAATTTCAGCCTTGAGGTCATCAATTTCTCCAAAAAAGCCAGGCATGGTGGTAAGGTCGGCTGGAGGTCGTGAAGTCATTTCATAAGCCTGATGATCCGATGGTTGTCGTTGCTGAAATGCAGATGGCGGTGATTGAGGTTGTGTACCGTAACGTGAACCGGGTGCCGCTGTTCTTTGTGATGGATCATATCCTGCTGGTGTTCGTCTAGGTCCGAACCCATCATCGTATCCAGTACTATTTAATAAAAAAAAAAACAAATGAATACGATAAACATAGAACAACGATTAACGGACGTGAACCAAATAGTATGTCCATATATCAATATGTTGCATACCTTCTTGTTTGGTCAGCATCATTACGAGGTGGGTTCTATAGTTTATAAAAAATAAATAAATAAAGAAATAAAAAAACTCAGTACTTTTAATGTTTTGTCATTGTACTGCTAAAGAAAACTTTTACCTGTGTATCGGCCCGTAGTTCAGCCATACGGTCTCTGCTAAAAGAAAATGACATTGAATTGTGTATAAAATAATGTCGTTAATATTTGTAGTAGCTATTAAAGTAAAATTTCTAGATGTGTAAAAATAAGCCTATGTGTGCAAAAATAATACAAGAGTAAAAAAATGGGGAGAAAAAAAAACGTCAAGCAACGTCAAAAAAAAAAAAAAAAAAAAAGCGAACTGCATGGATTTCATATGTTGAACCTCCGCTTCTGGCAGTTGGAGACAAATTTTGCGTGACTCAATTATTGTTCCTAAAAAAGGCTTTTGAATCGCGCGTGATAAAATCGAACCCTTCAGCTTCACTTTTTTAGTTTATTTCACGTATCCTATATTTTCCGCTTTTTGACATGCCCCTTACTAATACCCGTGGAAATAGAAGGCTCGATGAAATATTTACATCCATGAATAACACCAGGGTGACCAATATCGCATCTGATGAACGAAATGCTGTTGGCTCTGACCGATTTGTTTCACCAAAACGACGTCGTCGATTGCAACCTGAAAAACAAGAAGAACTAGCCAAGGTTTGACAGCTAACATATAGATACTTTTACCTACATACAAATGTGCATTTGAACTGATACTGATATCCTGTCTATTATTGATAATTCTTAGTTATTCGACAAAATAAGCAGCGATCCTTTCTATGAAAACGATATACCATCCTTCAACAACGGTAGCAACAGTGAAAAGGACTCAGCATTGACTCAACATGACGAAGAAAAAAATCCACCATTGACTTCAGCAGATCAACAATTGGCTTGGCTTTATCATGATGCTTCTATTGACCGTGATACTAAAGGCGATACTACTGCTCCGACAGCCCATGAATTGGCAACCTTGGCGGACGAATTTTTAGAAGATGAACTGACAGAGCAACTAAAGCAGGTAAAGAACACCTCCCCGACCCCTCTGTCATATGGCCTATTCAAGACTTGTCACTCACTTTGTATAATATTTTTAGGCACTCGCAAGCACAGATCTCAATGACGATAGTGGTGTCAGTTATCGATTCTTTTCTGACCACTGCAAGGTAAAAGTATATCAACCTGTCCCCCCTCCCCTTTTTGGCACACTCGCTCAACGCACTCATTGTTCTATTCATTCTAGCTCCCACATCCATCGTTACAACATGAAGTGATCGAAATGACTGACAGATCAGCAAAGGCAAAATACGATCATATTATCAAATGTTCTCAATGTAAATGACAAGGTGCATGTGGGGGAAAGGCGCATTCATCACCATTTCTCGGTATATGTTATTTATGTATTAACATATTCGCTTTTTTTAGCCGAGGACAAACGAAACTTCATTTTATCATCTGGTCAACTCACCCTTTGGCATCGGTTGGGATGGCAATGTCCTCACTCGGTATTCCAATGGCTTATTGAAGTTGGTAATAATAATAATATATACATATCTGTGGTCATTATCTTCATATGAAATTACTTTTTACTCATATAGTTTATTCTACCTTTTATTTATTATAGTGGCGTTTGATAAGAATATTGAAACAGCAAACCAAGCTATGACTACTGTTGATACATTATGGTTTAATATGGTAAGTGTTTTGTTCCTAAAGAAACATAATAGCAATATACGCTTACTGAGGAGTTTTTTTTCTTCCTTGAAGATTAGAAGAAATATGCCTTTACATCCTTTGGTAGCGGATGGAATTAACTATGATCGGAACATGTCGGTGGATACATTCTCATACATTTTGACATCTTATGGCGCTTTAAACTTACCAACAACTGATGATGATTTAGATACAACTGTTAAATCTCAACAAAAGAACGGAAACGACGATGGGATGCTGGAAGACGACAACGACAGGATACCTTTGACTCAATTTGAATGGATACTTGATCTCTTGAAAACATCCTTAAATCGTTGGCCGAAAGCTTATACCGTCTCACAATTACAGTATTTGGCAAAGACATTCGTCTGCATAGGAATGGATGGGATCGGCACATTAGTACTAAGACATATTCAAGGTGCTTTGGAAGCATGCTTGCATGCCTTTCCTAGCGACGACTGGAAATCACAGGTGCAACAACTGGCCTTTTCTCTATGTGACAATCAACATTTCAAACCGGTGGAATTACAAGTGCGATTACCAACAACAGCGAAACTAACATGTGATCGAAGCTTATACCTACGACGTGTGCTCGCTTTGGTTGCCCTGGAATTAGCATTGGAAAAGGATCAACGAGAAACAACAAGAACGGTGGATAGTGCTGCTATTGGTGCTGGTGCTGGTGCTGGTGCTACTGCTGCTGCTGCTTGTAAGGAGGGGCTCCCACCAATGGTATCATCTCAGGTGACTTTGAAAGGTCTATCTCTGTATTTGGACGGTGACAATGGCATTCTCCCTCGGTTGGTAACAATAGTGAATGATCCTTGTAGTATCTTTCAGCAAACAGATCCTTGTTACCGAGACTACGCTTACCGAATTTGTTTATTGGACTATGCGATTGGCAACGATTATACAGAATTCATGATTTCCATTGTAAGAAAGAAAAAAAAAAAAGACAAAGCAGGGGTAAATAACATGGATTCATTTAACACTATGATGACTTTATATTTGTTAGAATGCGATACACTCCTTGGTTACACAGTTACAAGCTTCAAGCCGTAAAATAGGTAAAGACTTTTTTTTTTTTTTTTTTTTTTTTGGTTCAGAAAAAAAAAAAGGTCTGGTGGGACAGTGTGCAATAAATCAGACTCACTGTGTCTTTTTTTTTTTATTTTATTCTCTTGGATAGGTGGGCGTTTGGGAACTCTTGAAAGAACAAAAGTAAGTTGAAAAAAAAAGAGATCAAAACAAAGAGGGGCTTTTGTGGGTGGTTGGATTGATTCAATGATCTGTTTAAACCATATTTATTATAGGCCAACGAAGTAACTCAAAAACTTTGGAGTCGACTTGCTTATGTCATTAGTCGAAATGGAAATACTGGAGAAGACATTGAGTTCTAGTATCTTTATATTTGATCTTTCTATACTGCCTCTCTTTGCTATCTCGGTTTGAGCCTAATCCAACTCAAGCAATGTGATCCCTCATGGCCCAGTCAAATATGGTAAAATATGGAACTGCTGTTAGGTGTGTCTTGTGTCTCTGGATTTATCCTCATTCTCCGCATCCCCCTCTTTTTTTTTTTTTTGTATAAAATATCGTCATTTTTTTTGTTTTATTTATTTTATTTTATTTTCTTTCTTCCCTCCAACTCCTCCCTTCCATTTTATTATATTGACTTTTTGTCATTCCTCCCTTCATCTTTTTATCTTTATACCAACTTTTGAATATATTCCCTTCCTCATCAAATAAAGTAACACTTGACAATGGTATGATACAATTTTTTTTTTGTTTATCTTGAAACTAACTCAAATTATTTATTCTATCGCTTTATATAGGTTGGCCCTCCTACGAGAGAATATCTTTACAAAATACTAGTGGTTGGTGATTTAGGAACAGGTAAGCTGATTACCCAGCTCTCTCTCTTTTTCATTCACAACTAAGCTTTTTTTTTTTTTTTGACAGGCAAGACTTCCATTATAAGACGCTATGTACATAATATCTTCTCAAACAACTACAAGTCTACGGTAAGTCAGAGGGAGTGCTTTTTCTTAAAAGAAAACCAAACAAAATAGGGCGGCATAGTGGCATTGGAGTATAGAGTAAAGGATTGGTAGACGAGGGAAGTCAATATTTGTCACAATATTCTTTTTGATCAAGTATTCAACTTCCCGTTTTATTTTATCTATACGTTAGATTGGTGTTGATTTTGCGCTCAAGGTGATTCAATGGGCTCCTGAAATCATCATTCGCTTACAACTTTGGGATATTGCTGGTCAAGAACGGTTCGGCAACATGACTCGCGTCTATTACAAAGAAGCTCTTGGTGCCTTTGTTGTCTATGATGTAACTCGACCACAAACCTTTGAAGGTGTGACGAAATGGAAACAAGATTTGGACTCGAAAGTTTCTTTGCCTGAACCTTGGGGTGGAGGTCATATTCCGGTGGTTTTATTAGCGAACAAGGTAAATCATAAACTGTGTGCGGTGTAGAGTCTTGAAAAAAAAAACAAGGGGAGGGAGGGTGTATTGAAGATAGACCTTGTGTACTTAACCATCTTATCATACGCTTCTATAGACTGATATGCTGCAAGAAGGACATGGACAGCCAATCAATCACCAAGAATTGAATCAATTCTGCCGGGACAACGGCTTCTCAAACTGGTTTGAAACGTCTGCCAAGGACAACAGCAATATTGACGAAGCAGCAAGACATTTGATTGAATCTATTGTAGCTATTGAAGACGAACATGGTACCTTAATGGTGGATGACATGGATGATGATTCTATTCACTTGGACCAATCGAAGCATCATGATCATTATAGTGGTGGTAGTGGCTGTTGCTAGATTGGTAGTCTTCCCTTCTCTTCTCTTATGTACATTTCTTTTCCTTCATATATATCATCTTTATAGTCCTTCTTTTCTATATCTATTTTTTTTTCTCTACTACCCCCATACATTTTTTTTTTTCTGTTTGATTCCTCTCTTCTTGTCTATACAATTTTATCTTCTTTATTTTGTTTTATTACCTTGGTGTTATGTTGATTTACTGAATAAATTTTTTTTAATAAAATTACATCTCAATTTTCTTTTTTACTATCAAACTTTGTTTTTTATTTTTGGTCTTCCATGACGTAACGGATCTCCTGTGATCAACTTTAAATATAATAGATTACCCCCTTTCATACTCATGTGGACGATATTGTCTGTAGAGTATCTACCCTATACACGCACTGAATACCTGTCATGAGTGCTCAAATACATCTCCGCCGGTGTCGTTTTTCTCTCCGTGGACTCCGTCAAGATGCATTTGGTATCACTTGAGCCACACGTTAAAAAAATCACCTTTTTTTTTTTTTTAAAGTGAAGAATGTCTAGACTTACTTGTTTGCGGTCTTTTCTTTTTTAGAGAGGGAGGGGGATGGCAGGAGGGTTGAAAGTTTACAAATGGAATGGATGATCATTTCATATGTACGCCACAAGTGGGGAGGGGGAGGTTGCTTTTTCGGTATTAAAATCACAAACGTCATGGACGACTGGGCGGGGAGAGTTGGAAGCGGGGATCCAAACACGCATAATGATGATCTAACGAATTTTATTTTTATTTCTTCTATGGTTTGCCGTCCTTTACCACGTCGTTCAGACGTCCTGGATCTACATTATGATTAAGTATCAATGAATGGCCAGATTAAAAATGGACTCAAACATGGAAAATATATGTCTGTAGCCTACTCAGCGGACCTCAAATGTATATGCCCATTTCAGAGAAGTACTCACTATAGACGCAGGTGAATCTCCGCCTGTGTGCAAAAAAAAAAAAAAGACCACAAACATCAATGCGCAGCAGAGATGACTATTAAAGTTGAGTTGGTGGCTGAAGAAGCATTTATGGGATGTCAAATACGATGAAGACGTTGCATAAAAGGATACATACCAGATCTTTAATAGCTTCAATTTATGTGTACCGTGTAATTGAGGTATGATAAAAAAAAAAAAAAAAAAGACACAATATAATAATATTCAAATACCGCTCACATGATTTTCTATTTTTAAAAATCGTATTTTTTTTTCTCTCTTTCTTTTCTTAGGAACATCAACTTCTTTGCAATGTAATGAGATGAGGCAATCTTAAATTAGTGGTTAGACTTTGAATTAGGGGCATTTTGAAAATGGAATACAAACATGCATGGGGAACCCCTTCCATTTTGGATGTCATTTTTCAGATCATTAGATAAACTTCGTCTTGGAAAATAGTGTCATGGAAACTTTCTTAGATTAGCTCAGTTTTAGTTGCAATAATTTATACCTTCATCTGAATAAAAGTATGTCATGTCTTTTTACCACTAATTTCTCTCATGCAGAAGTTTACTTGCATTGTTGAATGGGTTACATGTGTCCGTGTAGAAAAAACCAAATGTGTGGGTGAGTGTGTGTATATATGTCTGTGTGTGTATATATATATGGATGAGTGAATGTGTGTGTATATGTCCGTATGTGCGTCTATGTGTGTGTGTGTGTGTATGCGAAAGAAAAATGGCTAAACTACCAAGTGGCTTCGCGCGACCGTCATGCTCAGTGACTTCTTCTATTGGTCAAAAATTAACGATGCTCTTGCCCAGTTGATAAAACCTCTATATTTATATGGATATGAGGCATTGATTAATACCAACTCTATTCATTAACATATTTTGCAAAAAGATCTAGCAATTCACATAAATTGATGTCACTACCAGGACACCCGCTTCATTTTGGTAGTCACCCATCCCTTCTTGAATTTTCGCCTACAATCTAATATCCATGGCGCCACCCTTTATCGCCTCTCATATTCTGCGGAAGATCTCACATCAGCTTTCAAAACCATATCACTTAAAGACGAAATAAAAATGATAGACTATAGACAATTGTTTTCACTTTATTATTTTATTCATTCTAAGCTAAAACTAAAAATATAAATACTACATCCAGCCTTGCCATTAGAAACGCAGCATGGAAAGATCGTCATAAAAGAAGGGGTGTTCCTCAGCCTATTATTATAAAAAGTACAGTTAACACGGTTCTTTCACATTTACTAGTTTTTTCTTACCTTTTGAGCGGATATCCGATTGTAGGGATCATAAACAAGCAAAGACTACATGTACGATAAAAAAAAAGGTGGCGCGTTGGTATTTGGTTTTGGAGGAAAGAACTTTGTACAAACAGTATTTGTTGTTACCTTTAATAAATCGATAGCTAAATCATTTACTTTGAGGGGATAAGGTGTTTTGGAGAGTCGTTCCCTGATATCGGCCGGTTTCCAGGCTTAAGACCAAAGCAATAAAAACATAATCAATATCATAACCAACATCCTAACGTTCGTTTTCTTTTTGTTTCATAATACATACGAGGAAAGGTGACATGAAAGTCAGGTAATGCTGACACGCCCGGCCACATTTCTTCAGTAGGAGTTCCAAGTACCCTAAATATCCTATACAGTTCATCAATTTGTGAATCCCCTACCAGCCAACAAAAAAAGAAAGGGTGTCAGATCGAACAGGCAAATCACTTTGTATTTTCGTCTTACCAGGGAACAGAGGTTTGAGTGTGATCATTTCCGCCAAAATACAACCCACACTCCACATATCCACCGCCGTAGAATAATGAGGACTACCAAGTAAAATTTCAGGAGCTCGATACCAAAGGGTGATGACTTGGTGAGTATATGTTCGCATAGGTACTCCAAATGCCCTCGAAAGCCCAAGATCAGCAATGGTCAATTTTCCGTTCCGGTCGATCAGTAAGTTTTGTGGTTTTAAGTCTCGATGAAGAATGCGATGTGAGTGACAATAATGGAGTCCACGGAGTAATTGATGTGAAAAACTCTATATATAAAAGAAGAAAAAGAGGTTGTGAGTTGAATAGCCATGTCATCCCCCCCCTCCTTCTCCTATTTTTTCCACCATACCTTGATGTGCTTGAATGTCAATCCTTGTCTACCCACATCATCCATGTATTTCCGTAAATCCTAAAAAAAAAAAAAAGCATAAGTGAATAATTCTATACATTATCATCATCACCCGGCGTTTGTATCTTCCACTTCTTACAACATCACAATAATCAAAGACGAGATATATAATGGTATCGAAATAAATCAAATCAACCAATCTACCACCACCCCAGAGAAGAAGAAGTAGAAGAAAAAGATTATGAGTTCACGAATGTTTCCATATGTGTATGGTATTGTTGTTCATAGAAAAAAAAAACAAAATTATTACCGAATAACATTGATATGTTGAATTTCCTTCAATAGGGCCACTTCCCTAATAGCTGTTGTGGGCACACCACCTTGACTAATATTGAGTTGAATCCTTTTGAGAGCCACACTAGCATTGGTTTTCTTGCACAGCCCCCGAAACACTTCACCGTATGTTCCTTCCCCAATCTTGGTCAGTTTCTTGTAGCCCGCTTCATCAACGTCATTGTCTTCCATCTTTTGCGCATCGGCATCTTGTCGTTGTTGCTGTAATTGCTCCTCTGTGAATTCCGTACGTTGTTGTTGACGCTGCTGCCGCTGTTGCTGTTGCTCTTGTTGTTGTTGTTGTTGTTGCTGTTGTTGCTGCCTTTGCTTTTGGTTTTGATCTAGTTTGCTTGGCGATCCTCCACGACCCTGTCGATATTTACTTGTTTCTATCGTTTCGTCCTTATAAACAGAAATTTTCTTCGGTAATAAAGCTGTTGATGATTCTTTCGTTGCTGTGTTACGTATAGAGTGGCCGGTAATTTTTGTTGATTTGGTTGTAGAGCTGTGTGATTTGTCAGGGGAAGTGGCTGGCACTGGAGTAGGTGAAGAAGCCATGGTTTGGTTGTGTCTGTTAAATTAGCTGATTATTTTTGGTTCAAAGGAAACAGAGAATATTCATAAGTAAAGGAATACAAAACGATAAATATATAATAAAAATAAAAGACGAGGGCTTTGAAAAGCTTTTTTTTTTCCCCTTCAACGCGAGAGAGATAGAGAAAAAGAGAGGAGGGTCGAAAAAAAAGAGGAAAAAAAAAGATCATTACAGTGCGCGCGCGGAGTTTCTAGATTTTAGATTTTTCAGCGTGACACTACAACAACGCGTACAGACGTTTGTAGAGAGATCGGGGATAAAGAGGATAGAATATGTACAGATATATTTATTTTATTCATAAAATGTAGTCATAACAAAATCAAGGGGGAAAAGAGAGAGATAGAAGGAGGGGAATATAATCGTACAGTACAATGAAAATGATGTTAACTAAGGGGCATAAAAAACATAGGATTGGTAAATATAAACAAATAGAGGATATCTTGATGAAAGCAAGCAAGCCTGTGAATAAAAGTCGTCTTGATAATAAAGGCAAAGACAGTATCTATGAAAATAACATTATTTCTTGTTTTTAAAAAATGGGTTGTCATTTATGTGCTTACCAATTAGAATGTTCAGAGATTTGTATAATAGTGTCCTTCTGGAGATATGATCAACCTATGGTTATATGAATAAATAAATGAAAGTTGTTAGCGATGATCACTGTCCATCAGTGTCAATTTACTTTCTACTTACTTTTCTTATTCGATGGTTGTGGATTGCTTGAGGTAATAGAAAAAAAAAGTCAAGTACGTAAATCAATTCAGAGAGGCCTTGTAGCAATATAGAATACACCCCAAAAGATTGTCGTTTCCATAAATAGGTGATGCATAGCATGAGTAGGCCCATTGGTACAATAACGTTGCCAATTCGGAGTCGCAACCACTCTTTGTCAGATACCTTGGCTCCTGTTTCCGTACTCTTCAAAACGGATGATTGGTTTGGATTTTGCCGCATAATTCCATACTGTCGACATTGTTGTTGTATCCAATCCAGAGGTGCCCAGCGTTGATGTGCTGGTAAAATCTTGTCAATTTTCCATACTTGGATAGCCATAGAAAATCCATGAGTCAATATCATTACCAGCGACGTTTTCGTAGCACGCTGTACATCCATCGTCTTGCATAATAAAATCACATGTGCTAGTAATTGTAATTTCATCCCAAACAATGACACACCACTGCAGTTGGTTTTGTTTTTCCAAAAGAGAACGTCTATCATACACAAATAATAAATAAATAAATAATAAAAAGTAAGCTTGGATTATATTGAGAGGGACAGATATAGTAAGTGAGGCATTTTACCGTTTTGAAAAGCCAAAAAGGAGAAGAGGCAATATAGGCCACTGAGGGTCAATAGAATACATAGCCATGTGGGATTCATTTCAAGGAAAAGACGTTTGACCTGTTCCATTTCAGTTATTGCCATATCACCAAAGGGGTTGGAAACATCTTCAAACGCAACAAGGGTATTGAATTTCCACATGGCAATTGTTTCCACTTGAATAGTCAATGGCAAGTGACTAAGGATGATAACCCAAACCCGAAAAAATCGAAAAAAACCGAAAAAAAGTAAGAAAAGGAGGGGGGAGGTGAATATGTGTTATACAAATAATATAATAAACTTACGTTGTATTTTCATCCAGAGGATAAGCGTTGTGTTCAAGTAGCCAAAAATCATTGGGAAAAACAATCGGACGATAAAACCCAATTCGATGACCAGTATCTCCAGCAAGTAAGGGCGGACGTTCATAATCTGCGGTACTTCCTTTCGTAGGAGTGGTTTCAAGAGATATATCTACAAGAATTAAATAAATAAATAAATATATACATTTAGCTGCATCATGCGTATTGATACTTGCTGCTTTTACTTACATTTTAAAGTGGCAGGTTGCAAGGCTGCAGTTGGGATGGCTTCTTTTCCGTCGTTGACAAGAGCAATGGTCACTTTTTCATGCCAATAAGATACCAGAGAAGCTGGAGGAGGTGGAATAGGCTCTTGATAGGATTCTGTACTTGTTGTTGTTATTGTTGATTGAAGTCTTTGGTAGAGGGATTTTAACACAAAAAGAGTAGAGGTGGAGTTTTTGGGTAGGTAATGCTTTGTCAATACTAAAAAAAAAAAAAAAAAAAAAAAAAAAGTCAACAGTTCCATTACAAGGATTCTTCGACTATAGTTTATTTACCATGTCTTTTATATACAATGTGCTCTGGGTTAAATCTTGTGTCGTCGGGGTTGATGGGTGAATTGGTTCTTGTAAGAAATATATGGGCATACAACGTAGCATTGGGTTCAACCTATAGGAAAAGAATGTATCAATGAGATTTTTGCATAATAATGATCAATCCGACTTTACCTTTGTGAGTGGAATCATGAGTTGTTGAGCCTCAGGAGCAAGGACCTGGTTCAGGACAATATGCCGGATGTGACAGGAAGGGGGGAGGTAGTAATCCATGAAAAATTCCTTTTGACTGACATGGACGATCAGATCCATAGAAAGACCCTGCTGCCATAAACCAACCAAAGCTTCAGGTAGACTGTTCATACGTGTTTGTAAAGGGAACGGATTGTGATAGACACCTTCTGGTAAGGACGACGGTGCTGCAGGCCCAGTTGTAACCATTGTGGGAGGATCAACATTTTTGGTTGCGGAGGGCGAGGGTAATGAAGCAAAGGGGCCACTACGATCTATATACAAGGGACCGTCAGTATTGAGACATTATTTTATATTGCTCTAAGCTTACCATAAAAAACAATGTATTGAAGGTATAGGATACAGCAAGGGATTATCATAAACTTGTAATGTAACTTCAGCCAAAGAAGTACTGACTGATATTTGCGAGGCTGAACGTGGTTCATGTTACTGACAAGAAATGGGTAAAGAGATAAGAAGGTCCTGGCGTAGAGTGCAGATAGCTGAGGTGTATAGCACAAAGGAGAACAAAAAAAAGAATAGTCGTGTTTCTGAAGTATTGAAAGAAAAAGGAAAGGCACCCACAAAAAAAAAAAAAAAAAAGGAGCACTTTTCATTTACTTGTCGGAAAAAGGGCGCTCCTTAAGCGTCGCCCTCAGTTTTACTGCAAATGCCTGAATGTGATACAAATTTCATGATGTGATCCTTTCTTGTTTCTAAACAAAATGAATCGAGACACACACAATTCTTGGCCTTTTTTGTTTTAATTTTTTTACCCATTCTTCAAAACAAATACATTTGCTTTTATCATACCACTTAATGTCAAAATGTAATCTCTGATGATGATTGCCTGAAGAACTTCAAACTTTGCCAACATCAATTTAAATTCCGCTATTTTTTATCTCTCAATGGTCCTTCCTTCCTTTTTATTTTTTTTATTTTTTCAATTTTTTTTTTTTACACCAAAACGTAAATAAGATATCATATACTTACTATACACTGTTAAATATTTCTTGCTTCTTTACAACAACACATTTGTTTACCATTCACCTTCATCTACCCTTCTTCTTATCTAATTCATCGTTTTTACCATATACACAACGCCTAACCCTGCCTCCTTTGTTTTATCGGCCCAAAAGCAAGCATGTCCAACTCTGAATTTCTTTCTGTAAGTATGAACCTTTTGTCCCTTATTGATGGCTATGCTCACCATCTATCTTTTTTTTTTTACCCTACTATATACTTGTAGAAAGCTATCGAAATTGTCAAACGGGCTACTGAAGAAGACCATCGTGGGAACTACAAAGAAGCCTATGCCCTGTATCAAAACGCTTTGGATTACTTCATGACAGCCATCAAATGTAAATTGCACACTATGACTACTGTAATGGAGAACATATTTACATTTTGGATTCTTATGAACCTTCTGTTTTATTATTATTATTATGGTTAGATGAAAAGAACGATAGATTAAGGGAACCTATCCGCAAACGATTTGTGGAATACTTGGATAGAGCAGAAATGCTGAAAGATTATTTGAACGACGAATCTAAAAAGAAACAGCACCAAGAAGCCATAGGCGCCAATGGATCGCCCAAAAAGTAAGTGTCACATAGAAAAGGTTGAATCAGCAACATAGCTTACTCATTTCGTGTATGTTTACTTTGCAGGAAAAAGGGAGAAGGAAATGACAATGATACCGAAGACGATGATCCGGAAATGAAGAAAATGCGCTCAAATCTGACAGGTAAAAGGGTGGTGTAGGAAATTATAGCAATAGAAATACTCATACTGTCTTTATGGGGTGAATATTTATGGCTAGGCGCTATCTTGACGGAAAAACCAAACGTACGTTGGGATGATGTGGCTGGATTAGAAGGAGCAAAAGAAGCTATCAAGGAAGCTGTCATTTTACCTATCAAGTTTCCCCATTTGTTTACTGGAAAAAGACAGCCATGGCGTGGTATCTTATTATACGGACCCCCAGGTACTGGTAAATCATTTTTGGCAAAGGCGGTGGCAACTGAAGCAAACTCCACCTTTTTTTCCGTCTCTTCGTCTGATTTGGTATCAAAATGGCTTGGTGAAAGTGAAAGGTAAGCGCTAAAAGAGCTAAAACACATATATACACACACACTGGGAACTATGCCAATTTTTTTTTTTTTAAGACTGGTCAAGCAACTCTTTCAAATGGCAAGGGAAAATAAACCTGCTATTGTATTTATTGACGAAGTGGACTCGCTTTGTGGTACTCGTGGAGAAGGTGAATCAGAAGCATCACGTCGTATTAAAACGGAATTCCTTGTGCAAATGAATGGTGTGGGCAATGATATGGATGGTGTCCTTGTTCTTGGTGCAACAAATATTCCCTGGGCTTTGGATTCAGCTATCAGACGAAGGTACGTGACATGCGCTTTTACGCTATATATTATTTACCTTACATTAATTATATCTTCCCTCTTTTTACCTATAGATTCGAAAAACGTATATATATCCCACTTCCAGATGCACATGCCCGAGCCAAAATGTTTGAACTGAATGTTGGTACAACACCTTGCAAACTCACCATGTCTGACTACAAACAATTAGCTGATTTGACGGAAGGCTACTCTGGGTCCGACATTGCCATCATTGTTCGCGACGCTCTTATGCAACCTATTCGAATAGTACAAATGGCTACACATTTTAAATGGGTATGATAGATAATATATATATATATATATATATACATATATAAGGAATGGGGACAATATTGATTGATACTATTTTTTTTTCACTAGGTGGATGCACCATCACGGCAGGATCCAGATGTCATTAGTGCTCACCTTACTCCTTGCTCGCCTGGTGACCCTACTGCTCAAGAAATGACCTGGGTGGATATTGAACCTGATCAACTACTAGAACCTGAATTGACGATCCGTGATTTCCTTAAGGCTGCTCAAAATTCTCGTCCTACTGTCAATGGCAACGATATCAACCAACACGTCACCTTTACAAACGATTTTGGGCAAGAAGGATAGTGGAAGTCATGAATTAGTTTAGTTTATATAGTTTTTTTTTTTTTTTTTTTTTACTTTAGTTTACCAAGTACTTAGTAGTTTATTTATATATTATGTTTTTAGTGATTTAGTTTTATACGATATACAGCTAGATACAATTGTCAATGTGTGGGATGTTGAATAAATAAATTTGGAAAAAGATACCATGTTTTATTACAATGATTTTATACTTATTTGCCTTGTACAAATTGTCTTTCTCACTCGATGAAGATGATGATGGTGATGGTAGGATCACACAAAAAAAAAAAAAGCATCATGCAAATTTCATTAAAGAAAAAACGAACGTGTTACAAAACACTATACCCGATGATCTTTTATTGTTATGCTGGTGGAACGCATTTAAAAAAATCAACACAGAGAGTATTTTAAAACCACAAGTGTGATATTTATATATTAGTCTACGGGTTACGCAAAATGACTCGACCCAAGTCGTTGGTTTCCGATTGGTGTGCAGCCAACAATAAGTTTAAAGTCAATGACGATCGCCTACGACAATGACGGTGTGAGGCAAGGCTGGTGGTAATTGACAAAAAAGAATGGTCATATTATATCTATCACTTTATAATAGAAAAAAAAGAAACTATATAGAAATATGTTAGTTGAGCAATCAATCATAAATCACAGACGACTGGTGTGATAGAAAATATCGACACATTCCTGTCAAAACAAAACAAAAAAACAAAAGATGCTTCTATGTCATAATATCATACATGCAATGATATGTATGATAACAAAGGTGCCTCAACGAATCATCATAAAGAACTCCCTCCCACTTTATTTTCGATCTTAGATCAGGTCACACTTCCCTTCTCCTTTAGATTACCCCACTATGTTTATCATATAGTATTGATAAGTCGAGAACAATCTATTGGTTGATCGTCTTGTCCCTCCTGTTTTATTATATTGAAATTCTTTACATTATTATATACTACTTGTCAAATAAAAAAAACTTACGAGTCAATGATACTCCTTTTTCTATATGCCATTTTCTATATTTTTTGTTCCCCTGAAAAAATAAAAAATCTATCTTAAAAACTTGGCGGCATTTCAAATTTCTTACGTTAAAAAATATCTGCTGTTGCCATGAAAAATAGGTCAGCTAATGATAATCTTGAAACGTAGCCGTTGTTCATTATGGTAAACATCCCCACAAAAAAAAAAAAAAAAAAAAAAAAGACACCACGCTTTATTCTCCTTTAGTATTACTGATTGTTGGGACTGTTGTACCTGAAAGATGAGAAGTCGGGGGAGGGGAGATAAGATTTTTACAATAATAATTCTTTTTTTGTTATATATATAATTATGGATATGCGCGCGCGTGTACGTTTATAATATCACATATATATATGTGTGTGTGTTTTCAAGTATGACCTTTTATTTGATTGGATGTGGAATCAGCTTGGTGACACACACACACACTTTGTTCCTTTTTTCTCGCAAACGTTGTCCCCCCCCCCTCTCTCAGGTAATGAACAATAGAAGCTGTCGTACCATTTGATGATGTACCACTCAGATTTCCACTCGTCATCCACCGCATTAACAAAACAAATAAAAAAAAAATAAAGTAAAAAAGAGCGTACGATAAAATCGAGTTCAACTCGTTTCATTTTTTAGTTTGGGCAGAGCCCATGATGATGATGTTTGAGCTGTACGACCCAATCGAATTTGTTGGTCTGGTAAAAAAAAAATGTTACAAGGGAAGCTTCTAATCTTCAGCCAATGATATTAAATGGATGATAAGATAAAATTTGAATGCCCGCCAGTTGCACTATGTGCGGTAGACTAGTCTAGCCGAAGACATTGATTAGTTGCCTTTGAGCCATTGGTGGGATAAGAAAATATTTTGCAGAGAGGAGACAAAATGAAAATAATATTGGTCCCTTGATGATGGATGTACTTCGAGAATAAGAAGAAAGCGCAATTTCTATCTGTAAGGTGTGGACTTTAAGGGCACCGTTACAGTATATATAATATAATAAATATTTTTTTTATATATAAAAAGAAGCTTATTGTATAAAAATTAACAAGAGGCAAAAAAAAATTGGGGGAGAGGGAAAAGGAGGGGGGAATGAACTTTCTTTTTTGTAAGTATGACCAAGAAAAGGAATAAAGTTGCGTGTGGGCGGCTGCCGAAATTTACCAAAAAAAAAATTATAAAAATGTTCGTTTACTATTTAGGCTATACTTTTTCTTTTTCTTTTTCTTTTTTCTTCTTATTTTTTTTTCTTTGAACACTTCAATAACTCCCTTCTCTACTATATTTTGTACCTCTTCCTCAATTTACGCTACATTAACCTACCTTTTTACATTCATTGTCTTCAACTTCTCAAATGGTGAAAACTGGAAACCACTCCAAGGCGGACGATATTTTTGGAAAGGAACAGCCCTTCTCTCAACTACTCCAACATTCTTTGCCTTCCCCTTCCTCTTCTGATGGTCAAGACTTTAGCAACTTTCCCTCTCCTATCTCCTCTAGCGATTCTTGTGTAGAACAGCAACAACAACATTACCACAATCAGCAAAACCAGCCTTCCGCTTCCTCGACTCAACCACTTCATTTTGATCTCCATGCGCTTCAAGGTCTACCTATGAGCATATTACAAGCTCTTTATTCTGGACAACCTACTACCAATGGCACCAATGGCTCGGTACCTGGATTTACAGCAGAAAATTTCGATCAATTTGTCCAATTTGATGGGGAGGGTTATCCACAACAACAGCAACAGCAACAGCAACAGCAACAGGATTCTGTAACAGTCGCCCCTGCATTTACCACAAAAATATCAACGCTCTCTAATGCAACTAGCACCGCTACTACAGCAACATCTTCCGTTCAACAACGTACACGGGAAATATCATGCTCAAACTGTCATGTCACAAGCACCCCACTCTGGCGACGCACACCCGACCGTACGCGCTTTCTTTGCAATGCATGTGGACTTTATTATAAACAATATGGAAACCACCGACCTCTTCATGTGCGACAAAAACAGAGTCCTCAAAAACAGAAACCTGCCTCAACACCTGCTACTGCCCGTTCCTCATCAAGCCCTCGTCCGCAAGGAAGTGACAATGGTAATCTGGCGATCCATTCTGCGACTTCACCAGTGACAACTCGAGCCAGTGTGACCATACCTGCAACTACTCTGGACGATTCCCTTTTGCTACATCAACAACAACAATTGTCACCATCGTCCACTTATTTATCTACGTCGACTTTACCGACAGAGGATCAACAACATGAATGCGTGAACTGTCAGCAAACTGTGACACCACTTTGGCGCAAGAATGAACGTGGTGAATTTGTATGCAATGCTTGTGGTCTCTACTCCAAACTTCATCACCGCGACCGTCCTCCTGCTATGAAAAGGCTAAACTTCAAAAGCGACGAAAACTCATGACACCTGAAAACGATATTTCCATGGATCATTATCAACAGCACAAGGTCGAGTCGACAGCTTGCACCTTGCCATTGTCACCGCCAGCCTCTTTATCATTACACTCTCCTTCATTTTTGCAATCAAATACCATTTCACAGCAACCACAAGGACAGCAACAGCAGAAGCAACAACAACAACAGCAACCTAAAGAATGGAATGATTTTGATGATACGCGATTCAAGAACTTGCTCAACAAAATGAATCAACAACAAATGTATGGGTTTCTTGGCATGCTAGAACGACGATGTGCCATCTTACGATCTATTCTCGATGCCAATCCTCATTATTTGTCTGCTGTTGCCACACCCACCACCACCACCGCTTGGTCCACCAACTCCGATACCTCACCCTCTTTACTATGAACCAACGTTTAGTTTTCTTATACATACAAATTCACCATCCCCTTCGTTTTATATATACATATACATAGTTACACCCAATGCCCCCACCCCCTTTTATTTTAGTATATCTCTCTCGCTTTCATATCTATTCATGTAGTCTTTTTCATTTTTAGTTATCATCATACATATATAATATTAGTAGTATTAGTAGTAGTTTAAATTTTTCTACCGTCGATCGAGTTGAAAAATGCTTTTTAGTCCCACCCCAACCCAAGGTTTTGTATACATTTTTTCTTTCTTGCCACCTTCCCAACTTTTATCTTGTTTGATACTCTATTCCCTCTTTCTTTCTTTTTTTTTTTTTTTACTTTTTTCTTTTTTATATCAATAAAAACGTTTTATTTATATATGTGTACTGTATATTATATTGTTTACATTAATAAAAACCATATGTTGTTGTTTTGTTTTGTTTTTTTACACACGCCCAGGGTGCTAGAAAAGATCAACGTTCGACAGAAAAAAAATTTGTGTTTTACCTGGGAAATAATTTAGGCTACCTTTTTTTTTTTTTTTTTTTTTTTTTTTTGGGTATTTTGCTCTAAACGAGGGAGGGAGGAAGCAGTTCAGCAAGAGCTGAGCCATAAAGGATAAACCTTAATTGTTGCGATGTCCTGTATTCCATTTCAAAATATTCTCACACTTGCAAAAAAAAAAAAAAAAAAAAAAAAAAGAATTGATCTACTGGGAAGTGTCGTCAGGAAAGAGGGAAAAAGGCTGTTGAAGTGTGGGTTTTAATGAAATTAGACACACCTTCTCACCATTCTGTACTGGCTCCTTGGGCCTTAACTGGCTTCCGTTTAAACAACTTCCTTTTTTGAGTAATATTATTATTATACCACATGCAAATACAAATAAATAAAACGAAAAAGAGGGAGGGATGGATATATGCAGTATAGTTAATCCAGTGAAAATGACGCTGGCGGTACAGCGTAGGTTAATTGATATGAATGATAGATCAGGAATATGGCTACGTTTCGTATTAAGTGAACTAGAATTGCCATCCAGTCGCTGAGGTTTGGGGGCGGGGAAGTACATAGTCGTAATGGTTGAGATAGAAAGCAGACGCTTAGTAGGATACTCATAAAAAGCTATACTAGCGAGCAACATTTTTTCAATTATCCGATGAGTCAGAGGATGGTTGAAGAAAAAAAAAATGCATATTTTATTGAACAATATCGGTAGATACTAAAACTGAAGGAGAAGGATTCTAATGATGACTACATGAGGTATACAAATGAAAGGTCTGAGGGATGTTCAGAACTAACCTAAAGAGACGAATATAAAATGGAATACAGTACACCGTATAAAACGTAGGAAAGACGGAAGTGTTTTCTTCCTTAAAACACAACAACGGTCAACACTGATCAGAGGCCGCAATGGTACTAAAAACCAGGGATCTATTGCACAAGACGTGAAAGCGATTAATGGGACGTTTTTTCTTTGAAGCATGTAAAAAGAGGCATTTTTTATTCAGATGAAGATACCATATATAACAAACTAACATTAAACTAAGCTAATGAAGGATCTAAAAAACTAACTAATGGTGGTCTAAAATCCTGGATCCAAAATGAAAGGGTTTCCCCATGTATCTTGTAATCCCTGAACTGAAAACCCTTCTAAACTAGTCCTGATATAATTCTAGACCCGAAATAACCCCATTGAAGTTGAATGGTGAAGAAAAATTGAAATGAAAAAAAAAGGAAAAGGGAAGGAAAAGAAAGCAAGAGCGGCAAAATTGAAGGTAAATAAAACTTCACGTGGGCGGAATTTCAAATCTGGCTTTTGCCTGCTAACGATTTTGGTTTGGCGACTCTTTTTGATGGGATATCTTCACTTTGTTTTGTCTTTTTACAACAACCGATCCCATACATGACCAGCATGGCATTTCTCTTCTTGTAACAGAATCTGCTACCCGTTAACATAGGCAGCATGGTCGTTCTCTTCTCTTATTGCCTTTGCAGGCAAGATGGAGCTACTCGGCCTGCCAGTTTAGTTACCTCTGTGATACCATAGTTTATATCCACATCTAAATAAAATATGTCTTGTCTTTTTGCTCGAACTTGATCTCTTATACATCTAATTTATGTCTTGTCGAATGGGTATACCCACATTGTACTTATACTTGCTCGTGTACGAAAAAAAAAATAGAAGAAAAGATGATGTATTTGTGCAAAAAAGAAAAGTCTGAAGCAATATCAATCAACCTTCGAACTCAGTACTCCGTCTACTGCATAGCACTAGGTTTCTATATATAGGGATCAGACGTATTTTATTACATGGTTTTATAAATATGTTCCTGATGGAGACGAAAAAGGATAGTAAGAGCACATAAAAAATAATAATAAAAATACACAGTGATGTAATTATAACCACTAGAAGATATTTAATGTATACGCATAATCCTCCTTTGTTTTTTGATAAACGTATTTCTTGTTGCAATTTATCGACCCCTCCGCCAAAATCTACTAGCCTAAGGCGTTTTTTTATATAACCAAAAAATTACTCCAACCAGTAAATATTTGTTCCTTTTGACCTTTCCTGTCATACGTATTAAGTAATTAAATGTTTTATTGTCAAGTTTAATATGTAAATATCATTTGCAGCCCAAATTTTTTGTATGCTCTTCTGAATTGCACCAACACACATAAGCATACGCTAGCACACACAAGTACACACAAACACACACATACATACACAAATATCATATCAGCAAATAGTAGCAAGAGTATATTTTTTCATGTTTTCAATTCATTTTTATTTATTATAAGATGAGAATGATACGAAAAGGAAAACAAAACAATGGAAAGGGAGAAAATGCAAGTGCATGAATGAATATTAAAGGGGAACTAAAATAAGAAGAAGTGGGTAAAAAAATGACTACTGCTATAGCACACAAAAAGATATGAAGAGGATATATTTGAATGATAAAAAAAGGGAGGATGGATCTAAAGTTACTGTTTCCACCTATGCGTTCAACATTTGTGCCGCTTGGTTGGTCTAATAAATATAAAATAAAAACATGGTGAGTGATCCATCCACCTAACGTGAATATAATATTAATAAAAAAAAAAAAATTACCTGAATAGACGAGAAGCGACGCATTTCTTTGACGTCAGTGCTCATGCTTTTATTCATTCCAAGCAAACGTTTTCCAAAGTTTTGAGGACGTTCCATAGATTTCAAAGAGCGAGTACGATTGGCATAGTATCGTGCAGATGAAGTAGCCGAGATTGCCGACGCACGACGAGAGTGGCCACCAGCCAATGGAACATGATTTTCTTGAAGACTATTACCGGTAGGTTCGAAGAAGGGTCGCATACCGAACTTGATCAGGTCCATGGGAAGGAACCAAATCAAATTCCATCTACAATAAGAGAAAGAAAAAGAAAACACCCAATGTCAACAATCGAATTCATTTCTAATATATATATAAATTCGCTACTTACACCCAAACAATGGCAGCCCATTTCCATCCACAGCCACGCACAAGAGTAAATTCCCAGTCAGCATAAACTGCAATAAAGGTCGCCAGTAATTGGGCTACAACAAACGCACTCATGAGCATCAAGGATGGACGTTCAGTAAACCACATGCCGCGAGACCGAGTGATAAAAATGAGCGCCTGAGAAATAGTAGACACTTGGAGATAAACAATCGAGTGGTAAAGAGGTTCGTTGGGATCGGTGAAACGTTCCACACCGAAATTATCCTTGAAAAAGTCGGTTTTGAAGGCGACGGCAAAGAAGGCGACAGTGGACACACAGAGGTACATTCCATAAACAATAGCATAAGAGAAGATTTCACGCAAGTTCCACGCATCTGGATACGGGGAAGGTTTCACACGATCAGTAGAGATGGTCATAATAGTACCGTCATTCAAAATAGCAATAATCAACACCAAGAAGGGAGGGAAATCGTGTTCAAAAGCCCAGCAGAGAATGGAAAAGCCAACCACCACACGCACAGTCACGGAGCAAGTGTAGATAGAATAGTTTCGCATACGTTGGAAAATTTGTCTTGATCCAATAATAGCTTCCACAATCACCGAAAGACCAGGTTCCGTCAACACAATATCAGCAGCAGAGCGAGCAGCGTCAGAAGCATCAGCTACAGCAATACCAACGTTCGCTTTGGAAAGAGCAGGAGCATCATTGACACCATCACCTGTCATTGCCGTCATGTGGCCCATTGCTTGCAAACGTTCCACAATTTCATACTTGTGTTCTGGATACACACCGGCAAACCCATCACATTGCAGCACCATTTGGTCGATATCGGCATAACCAGAGCCAGGGGGAGGTCCTTCCTTAAGAGTTTTTGATAAAAACATGTTGTCACCCATGCCAAGACGGCGACCAGTTTCCTTTCCAATAGCGAGTTGATCACCAGTAATCATCTTGACTTGAACACCCAATGCAATAGAACGGTCAATGGTTTCCTTGGTATCAGAGCGAGGAGGATCATAAATAGGCAATAACCCAATCAATCGGAAGCCTTTGCCTTCACCATCCACTTCACCATTAGGCACTTCGTCCACAGCCACAGCGAGTGCGCGGAGACCACGACGGGCAAATTCATCTACATCATCGTTCAAGGCCTTGATCTGAGCATCGTCTTTGTCCCTTGAGCAAAGATCCAAAATGGTATGTGACATGCCTTTGGTGACGCGGCAGGTGACACCATCCGACTGGCGAAGATAGGTGATTTCCGTCCGTTTGACCACAGGGTTGAAGGGCTTGAATTCCAGTTCTTCAATGCCAGCACGGGCCATAGCAGGGTCTGGTAAAGAGTTGGTAATACAAAAGTCAATGGCATCCTGATTTTCAGTACGACAGGCAAAGGCGGAGAGTTGAATGATTTCATCGCCATTGAATTCGGCATAGGTCTTGATGGTCGGTTTGTCCACGATTAACTTATTCAAAGTCAACGTACCGGTCTTGTCCGAGCAAAGGATGGTCACTGCCGCCATTTCTTCAATAGCGGTAATACGAGTCACAATGGCTTTGTGTTCAGCGAGTTGTTTGGCACCAATGGCAAGCGTCACCGATAGTACCGTTGGCATGGCAATAGGAATACCACCAATAAGCAACACCAATACATTGTCGATCCCACGGCGGTAGGCGTAATGGAAACCAGCATACATCACAATGATTTCAATCACCAAAAAGATACCAATGGTAATAAGACAAAAGTTCCCAATCTTGGCCAAAATGGTTTGCAAATGCCCTTCTTCTTCACCAGCTTCACCAACGAGCTTTGCGGCACGACCGAAGAAAGTGTTGAGACCAGTACCGATGATAATGGCTTCGGCTTCCCCTTGTTTCACAGTGGACCCAGAGAAAATTTCATCGCCCGATTCTTTCCCGACCGGTAAGGATTCACCTGTCAAAGCGGCTTGATCTATTGAGACTTGTCCATGCGCCTGAAAAAGAAATGTTAAGCATTAGAGAAAAAACAAAAGAAGTTTTGGACAAAAAAAAGAACTTACAGTAACTAGACGACCATCGGCAGGAATAACATCACCCAATTTGATAGAGACTACATCACCAGGCACCAAGTCAGCGGCTTCCATGGTTTTCCATTGACCATCCCGTTTGACTTTGCATTCAGGGGCCAACGATTCCATCAAAGCTTTCACCGCATTCCCAGCTTGACGTTCTTCCATAAATCCGATTGTTGCATTTGCAAATAACAAGAGGACGATACCAATGAAGTCAGGATAATCAGGAGGTCTGTTGTCACCGTTAGATAATGCAATGGATACCAAAGCGGCTGCTTCCATGACCCATGATAAAGGATTCCACATAAAACCCAAGAATTGCCAGAAAGGATTGATGGTTTTTTGTTCTAACCGATTGGGTCCAAACTTTTCAATGCGTCGCGTAGCTTCTGTGCTTGTCAACCCATTTGATGTTGTTCTAAGAAGGAGTAAAAGAAAAAATAAAGTTGAATAAGATACGAGGAAAACTTAAAGAAAAATGAATAGAATAGGGAGGAGGGAGTTAAATTTAAACTTACTGTAATAGTTCAAAAACATCGCCAGGTTCCATTGTAGAAAGGTCATACTTGTCTTTATCGTATAGCTCTTCCACCGTAAGTGATTGAAGATTTCCTCTCTTTTCCGACATTATTCAACGCAAATAGATCAATGTACAACGGGATAATGAGGTGTAAATATATATATATATGGATATATGGATGTAAAAAAAATATAAAAGATTTTCAACTATATAAAAGATATATGTAGTGTGAAGTGTAGAGGGAGCTGGAAAGGTGAGTAAGAGGGGTGGGGAGGGGTGGGGCGAAGCACACTTTTTCTACGTATTATAAAAGTAGCGTGAGTGCTATATAATAGTATATAAAGAAAAAGTAATAGGAGTATGTGTATATATGTGTAGTCTTTTTTTTTTGAAAAAAAAAAAACAGAAGTGAATGAATGACTGGAGAAAGAAAGAAGAGAAAAAAAGAAAAAAAGGAGCAAGTTATAAGAGCCATTATTCGGCGTTTAAAAAGTCTACCTGATTAAGTTTTGGGAAGGGGCGACGGAAAAATGATATGCGAGATCATGGAAAACCGTCGACACATTTTTTGGAGAGTAAAGGTGATACCCTTTATCTCTTTATCTTTACTATATAATCTCCTTTTTTAAATTTATATAATATAATGAGTACCTCAACTCCTTATTCCGCCAGCAAGATTAACCGAAGAAAATCTTACAAATTCTGAGTTCATCCCCTTTTTTTTATCTCGAGTTAAAAGATGATCCATGTCGAAATACGCCACCGGTTAAGAAAGTTCAAAAAGATAAGCAGCGCCTATAATTATCAAGTAAACATTGATACTATTATAATTCTTTTGATAATAGAAATGATATAGGAATGCCGGTTTGATATAAATTCTCTTATTTGAAATCACCAATCGTCCAAATTATTCAACGCACTTGCTTATTCTTTTATATATATATATATATATATATATACAAATTATGGATCCTTTAACTATCTTCGTTTTTGTCTCCCTTTGAGAATGAGTATGCATCTTCTTGTACTTATGAACCATAATCCACTGTTTTTTCTGTTCTCCTTCATTCTATTATGATAGATCATCATCGTAACTATCGTCTTATCAGGATTATCATTTTCTTCCTACTATTAGACTTCAACAAATCTTACCTATTGACAAGACTTTCTTTCTTCGGCAACTTTTTTTTTTTTTGCTCTCTTTGACATTATTAAAAGGGATGAATTACTAATTGGATGTAACCCTCGGGAAAATGCAATAGTAGCATGGGTATGTCTTAATAAGGAGCCACCCTGTTTTTATTTCTTATAAGCGAGATATTCACTTTTTTTATGGTTTGTGTTGTATTTCGCCTTTTTTTTTTAAAAAAAAAATCAGGGGAGCATAAAATGCTACTAGAGAAGAGGGGCATAATGTTTTTATGGAAATACTGGAAAGGCTTGATTCAGTTGTGGAAAAATGTTGATCAACGCGCATGAGCATGAATCGCGCGGAGTTTAATTTCCGAGCAGAGCTGTACCTGTCTATTTTATTTTGATTGGACCAAAAAAAAGTATTAAAACAAAATGATTTCCGCAGTACACACTGTGTGTTTTGTAAATACCATATATAGTTTTGAAGTTATATAGTCGATAAAATGGTATGATCCCTTGCAAAACATGTTATCATCGGGACCCGTTTTTAAAAAGTAATTCTATACGAAAGATCTTTTAAAGACGTTTCTTTTAGGGGAAAGAAAAAGAGTATCTCATTTTACCATGTCGCAATCGCTAGAATCCTCCTATTTTCAACCTCCTGAGCCAACCTTTTGACTGGCCGATGGCTGTTATAGGTTATATATACTTGTCTCCGTGATCCCGAAATTATTTCTTGCTGGAAGTACTTAAAATGCCCCTTTATTTCTTTTTCCTTCTGTAATGTCCGTAGTTTTTATATTTGTCCTTTTTTTTTGCTTGTTTCCTTTTTTCTTTTTCTTTTGTTATAGTACTGTATGGATAAAACATCAAGATACCTGAGAATAAGATGATAAAGGGTATAATTCACTCATCAATGTTTCCCTGATAATCTATATTGTACTGGATAATCACTTGCAAAAAAAAAAAAAAAAAAAAAAAAAAAAAAAAATTATTGAATAATATAAAAGTAATAAACTATGGTAAGTGTGGAGTCTAACCATTGATATACAATACATTTGTTGGAGATCGCCATACACTTATTCTAATCCAGATACTCACATTGAAAACCATCACCATCAACGAGGTACCATGGATATCCAGGTCATATTCAGTTATAGATTTTTGTTGTATTCTACCGTATACACTCTGTGGGCGGACTAATTATCATGTTGATGGAAATGGAGAAATAAGTGAAATTGAGCATTTATTTATTTTTACATCGAGATAAGGGAATATCTTTAACAAAAAGGTGTAACAGAAAAAAAAAGGAACCTGAACAAAGTTTAGAATATTTAAATGCCGATGCTGACGAGTGTACGAATATGAGTGTGGCACCATGGTTCGCGCGCTCAAGTTTTTGACAATCGTACCATTCAATATTACCTTCGCGCGAGCGGTGCTTGAAATATTGGTGCGTAAGGAGAGAGACAAGACTATTTAATAAACAACTGTACCTTTTTCGCTTCTTTTTCTTTTCTTCACTTCCTTCCTTTCATCTATTGTCAAAATACAACAAACATGCCAATTCGACTTGGATCTCCTGCTCCCAATTTTACTGCTCACTCAACAAAAGGCGAAATTGACTTTCATGAATTTTTAGGTGACAGTTGGGGTATTCTTTTTTCTCATCCTGCTGACTTTAGTAAGTATAACAACCAAGTACAATCACATGAAGTAAGAAAAAAAACTCCCATATTAATCAACTATCTCCGTTTTTCTTCTTTTTCTTGGTAGCTCCCGTATGTACAACAGAACTCGGATTAGTGGCGGCATTGCAAGACGAATTCGAAGAACGTGATGTCAAGGTGATCGGACTCTCTGCTAATGGCTTAGCTGAACATGACCAATGGATTAAAGATATCAACGAAGTGAACAATGTCAACCTTCAATTTCCAATTATCGCTGATGGAGATCGCAACGTATCGACACTTTACGACATGTTGGACAACCAAGACCCTACCAATGTGGATAACGATGGTATTCCTTATACGGTCCGCTCAGTGTTTGTGATTGACCCTACAAAAACGGTACGTCTCATGATGACCTATCCTGCATCCACTGGCCGAAATTTTGATGAAATCTTACGTGTGATTGATTCTTTACAACTTGGTGATCGTCATCGTATTACAACTCCAGGAAACTGGAAACGTGGCGACGATGTCATTGTCCACCCTGATCTCTCCACCGCCGAAGCTCAACGGGTCTTCAAGGATGTCCGTATTATCAAACCCTATTTACGCTTGACCTCTTCCCCCTTTTAGGGTTATTTACTTTTTTCCCCTCCCCTCTTTATATTCCTTTATATCATATTTATTACTGCTATTATTATTGTTATCGCTATTGTTATTGTTATTTTTATTATTAGTTTATTATATGTTACTGTTATGATTCATTCCCCTATTCCTTTTTTTATTCTTTTTTACACATATCTCTCTCATTTTATTTTGACTACCCCGTTGTATGGATACAACCATGGGTCCCATGATGCATAACCCATCCCTTTTACACACACACACAAGCACACACACACTCACACACTCACACACTCACACACCTCATGTATTTTGAAATTTTGTATATATTAGTTAGTATAGTTTATAGTACGTATTCCTCTTAAAGTGATTTTTAAAATAAAGCGTCATGAATATCTTTATCTATCGAATACTGTGATCTTTTTTCATTATTTTGGTTGTGATGATAGCTCAGGGAAACCGATCAGGGTCTTTTATTATCATTATATTGGGGGGGGAGGGAGGGAGAACAAGTGAGATACGCTGGAATAGCCATTTACAGTATACACTACATTATTTAATGTCTTATCTTGGACGATATGGGCAACCTGATGTTGATGTTTGATTTTTGCGTGATTAAAAAATAGGGGGGGAGGTTCATAAAATTAAAGTTATTCACATGGTCTTCGTCAAACAGAGTAATCCCGTTGGGGCGCGACCTGACCATCGGAGCAAGTAAAGAAAAATTAAAAATCAATCTTAGTATGTTTTATTCTTACGAGTGAAGTTTTACGCTTTTGTTTGTCCCAAGGGTGGTGCGGTTTGTGGGATATTATTGGAAAATAAATACTCGATTCTCTAAGGAACGCGTCTTACTAGGAGTGGCATCTTCATTAAGATCCTAGTAAGAAGACAACAACTGCCATCAAAAATATTTTTCTTGGTCAGCAGTCTGGGCATTGACCTTGAATAGGAAATTAGGAAAATTCAGATAAAGATGGGGGGGGTTTGCTTGGTGGCAAAAAGAACATTTTGGTCAAAGTGCTTTAGTACAAGACTGGAATTGGATGTCCTGGGGTAGATATAATTTTGTAATGCATAATTACAGGTTGTACTATCTTTGATGTGAGGATAGGTCTGTCTACTCAGAGGCTACATAATCGAGGACTAGATTATAGGGCGGGTCAAGAAAGGAAAATGGGACGAAACGGTACTGTTGGAACCCACAATAACGATGACAACGGGAAAGCGAAAGACATCGTTATTGTGCGTAATATCGTTATTCAGATTTACGTATCCTTGTTATATCTATCAATACATCGGCCTTCTGGAACCTTCTTCTGTGTCTTTTTCATCGAAATGAAATAGGTTATTGAAAAAAGTCAGAACGGCTGTTCAGCGAGATCAGAAATGATATTTCAAGTGCCGACCACATGATTTTTTGCGATGATTTTTATTTACTCCCATTTTTTTTCTTTTCCGTCTCTCTTTCTTTTCACTTCCTTTTTCCCCTTCTTTTTTTCTTCACCGTGCAATTTCTTGGAGGCTATAGTAGACTTAGAATAGTGTCAGGACTAGTTTAGAAGGGTTTCCAGCTCAGGGATTACAAGATTGCATGGGAAACCCTTTCATTTTGGATCCAGGATTTAGAACCATCGGTAGTTGGTTTTTGGGACCCTTCATTAACTTAATTTAGTGTTAGTTTATCCATAGTTTCAATATATATTTGAATAAAATATTCATCTTTTGTCTGCTTCAATGAAAAATATGTCCCATTAGTCTTTCCCATGTCTTGTGCTATAGATCCTTCTTTACCATCGACCTTTTAGATTAGTGTTGACAATAGATGTGCTTCAATCAAAGATACCCATTTATAGTCATTCTCGTATCTTGTCTGCCTTGTATAATTCCAGATCCCTTTTTACCATCGTCGTTTTAGATTAGTGTTGACCATTCTTCAGGTTACCCAATAGTCTCACTTATGCAATTCTCCGATTGATCCCTTGTACTGTAGTTTGTTTTTATTGTGTGTTTCTGGCGTGGGTTATACCAGGGGAAGTGGGATGTCGTCAAGTGACTTTAATGTTTCTCCGTGTTTCACTAGTATTTAGAACTTTCCTAACGACGATATTGGGCAAAATGGGAACTGTTGGCCTATATTTTTATATTTTTGGCGGCGAGTATGATTTGCAGGGCATTCTCTTAAAAACGGTTGTTTTGAGCGGACTGAGTACATATACTAGAGATGCTTATTTTGCTCAAAATACATTGTTGACGCATTAAATAGCTCTATATACATTCTAGACCTTCTTGAAGCCAACTTCACTCACTGCTCTCCTCACCCAAAATAGATGAGGCCTAGGAGTTCCAGAAAATAAAAATCGTTATTTGAATCACGATATCTCATAGTCAACAATCAATATTTTCCAAGAAGTTTGTGTTATTCCAGGGTTTATCGTTATTCAGTATCGCTATGTGGGTTTCTATTGTAAAAAGAAAGAGACAAGCTCTGTGCAGGATATGTGTGTACTTTATGATTGTTATTATTATTTGTAGCAAGCCATATACCAGACAATTGTGATGCATATTATACAGTGGTTTCTATATTCTTTTCTACAGTACTGTACTATAATGCACAGGATCAACATTTGCTTCTTCACTGTATAACGACAGCGTCAATGTGCAGTCTCTTCCATTTTTGGAAATTACCCCTGCCCGTATATAAATGCAATGGTTTTTTTGAGTAGCAATTCAAAAGAATACATCAAAGGTCCACAGCACATCATGCAATACACAACAACGTCATTCACAGCCCAACAGTAAATATCAAATAGAACGAAAGACAAAATAATATAGTTAAAGGTAATCTTATTTCAAACAATCGTCAACTTTATTGAGTCAAACAAAAAATAAAATAAAAAGATATTGTGCAAACCCAACTAAACTAAAGCAACATACACTAAATGCAGGGGAAAGGGAAGCGACGGAGGAGTTAAACTATATTAATGAAGGAAAACTTCAATCAACCCTAGCTTTGTCCTTGTTCTTCTTCTTGGGGCTGGACTTGTTCTTGGTATCATCATTGGTGCTGGTGCTGGTGCTGGTGGTGGCTGGTTCTTTCCCCGTCTTCTTGTTATTGTCTGTGGAAGATTGACGAGAATGCAGGTACATTACCGCAAATAGAGAGACAACGATAGCTGTGGATATGATAAATAATGGAGACTTGAATCTAATTCAATGCGATTTCCCCCACCCAAAAAAAATGAGACGTCATGAGCAAAAGATTTTGTACCTTTTTTTCCATTGATACACACCGCCAATTCTAACTTACTGTTCAAATCGATCATCGCTGGAGATCTGACTGCCTTGTCTAGCTTTATCAAAAGCACGATGACCAGGTTTGACATCCACTAATTCCACATCAAAGATCAAAGCTGAATTCCCAGGAATTGCTGATCCTGCACCTTGACTACCATATGCCAAATGAGGTGGAATTTTCAATCGTCGTTTTTCACCAACACACATACTAAATTATACATACACAATTGTTCCCATCAATAAAAAGAGTGAGTATTGAAATGAAGAGAATGTTCATTGACGTAGCCTATGTACTTACTTTTTAAGGCCTAAGTCCCATCCCTTTATCACCTGGCCTGTCCCAAGAGTAAATTGAAGCGGTTCGTTACGATCCAAGCTACTGTCGAATTTGGCACCAGTGTCATATAATGTACCAGTGTAGTGCATAGACAAAGTATCACTTTTGGTAGCCCATATATCATACAGTGAGAGAAAGAGTCAGTAACAATGATGCTGTGAATATGATATACATCCGTTTTTTTTTTTACTTTACCCATCATGAGAGCGTTTTGTGCACAACTCTTCCGGTACTCGATGCTTGATACCTTTTTTTGCAACAAAGAAGTATAGATATCGATTGTGTTAGTATTGTTCAAGTATCTCTTTTTCGGGAGGGGGGCAGATCATTATATATTTCTTGGGCGAGGTATTGTCTTACCGATTTGCAATGAAGTTATAGGTTTCTTGGGTGTAGAGGCACTAATCAAAGCAGTAAAGCTTGCCAATAATAAGGGAATGACACGCATTGTATATCAAAATATTCTTCAGCAGTAAAACGAAATGAAAAGAACGAAAAAACGTTCACACGAGAAAAATTTAAAATAAAAAATAACAATTCAGTGTGTGCATGTCCTATTGGCTGTTTCATTTGAAAAACCGCTCCATCAATTGTGCGAGTCTTCGTCAATTTGATAATTGTCATCAGGACGATAAATTTTACGCATTGTAGTTTAGCAACATCTTTATATGTGCATTAAATTACGAGGTCATTTTTGGAAATGGTCTCAATTTTTATGCTTCTAGTTACCCTGGTACACCATGGACCTCCAAGTGAGGGAAATTAAACGTCCGACAATCATGCGTCAAGGCTCACTGGGCAAGGCTCAGGTGTTTTTGGGAGTGTCCCAAGAAGACTTTTTTCATGCTTTTGTTCTCGAAGAAACTAGTCACATGAAAATAGAGCCTGTCGAAACTCGACTTTATTAATTACTGAATATCTGCGTGAGATTTGTCCAATTCTTCCAAATGCTATTTGGAGCCAGCGATGCTCTTCATAATTATACCACTGCAATTCAACATTTAATAAAAATACTGGATACTCGAGATTTAAACAAATGTGTTCTCCAAAACTCTTTCCAGTGTGGTTCAATAATCATAGTGGGTTTCCATTAATGATAATGAACAATATTGTACATTATTCTGAGGCTATAACTTATATATATTGTAGGTTTACCAATTGGAGTATAAGTTATTATTATTGCGTATTTCAAGTCACTATGTGTAAATCAGGAAAATGGTAAATAGTGTTGGCAGGTGGACAATACATTCGCTTATCGAATGACCTTGGAACCATTGTGAGGAGGAAAGGTGTGGAATTCAGAAGAGTTGTCCCATTTTCCAGAGATCGGATCTGGTAGTTCGAGAAGTAAGGTTTTCTTCTGTATGCTATGAAATCTACCATGGAAAATTAGAACCTACTATTTTACCACCCATTCATAAATATTTAACCGAAAATAATCATGTCAATTAACAAAATGCAATACCTGCTAACACTAAAAAAAAAAAAACAACCCCTTTTGTTTTTTCTTCGGTCATTGATATCTATCGCAGATTATTGTATCATTACTGTCCCATAGTATTGGCATTCGGTTTATTTGGTATAGGATTACTAGCGCATATAATATAATTAGAGAGGGGAGATGCTATTCTACGGTGGGTGGAAAACTATTCTTCCATGAGAGAAAGTAAACTAAACTAGACCCGGATGTCTCTATAGTGGTTCCAAGTCAGCCTAAAAGAAGAAGGACCATGTCGCCAATACTGAATAGTGGTGTTTGCTGTAAAATGGAGAGTAAACCATCTTGTTGCCGTTGTAGATTGGTAATTGGTGCTGTCATGAGAATAGTATTACCGTATGAAGTTTGTTACATAGTGTTGATTGTTCCTTTTTTAACAAAAAAAAAAAGTGTATTCCTTTGCTGTACCTATCAAGGTTAGGAAAGTTTCAAATCCCGTTCACATGATTTTTTATTTTGTGCGGGACTTTTGTTTTTCCGCCTCGCTCTCTTTCATTTTCTTTTTTTTCTTTCACCATTCAACTTCTTTGAGGTTATGGTGATCTTGGATTAGTGTTAGGACTAGTTTGAAAGGGTTTTTAGAACAGGGATTACAAGATGCATGGGGAAGCCTTTTCATTTTGGATTCAAGATTTAGCACCCACCGTTAGTTGTTTTTTAGAGTCTTCATTAGCTTAGTTTAGTACTAGTCTGTAATAGCTTGTATTTAAAACTGAATAAAATTTCTCTTTTTTACTTGCTTCAATGAAAATGTCCCATTATTCTCCTTCGTATGTTATGCAACAGATTTCTTTTTTATTGCCACCTCTCCTTCTTGTTGAAATAGGCCGTCATTGAGCTTCAGCAAAACATATTTTGATAGTCATTCTCATGTCTTGTACAGTGTCTTATTTACCATTGTCCTTTTATAATTAGCATTGACCGCTATTTATATTCCCCTCTTCCTCTCCTTCATGCTACCTCTAATAGATCCCTTGTTATAGTGAGCCCGAGTTCTTCGTTTTAGTCTCCACATTATACTTCAATAAAATATGCCTCTTTATTAACCATACTCTGAATTCTCCTATAAGTGAACATTGCAGCTAATGTAGCTATTCTCTTAGTGTCACTTTAAACAGCTGGTTTTTAGTTCATCCATAATGACTAATTTTCTTTTCTAGAGTCCCAACGATTGATTGATAGTCATAGATCACCCGATATCAAACGAAGCCTTATTCCCCAATCGACTAAACCCTGTTATTTTTGATTGACTCCCTGTCATAGTAAAAAAAAATTTCAATGGCTGTTCCACCATGTATACTGATGTACGCACTGATCTATCTTTTTCCACTATAAGCCATTCTTCTCTCCGAGTGACTGATTGGTATTTCCAGGCTCCTTGATATGAAAGGTGCTGCAAACACTGTTCTACATTTCGTATCCATATACCTACCTACCTACTCCCCACTAAAGAAACACTAATAGACGAAGCACTGACAACTGCAGTTGGTCCCCAGTAAGCAACCCACCAGTGTACAGAAATGGTGGAGGTGGCAAAGACAACCCCCATTAATGTACAATTTTTTTCTCACTGGCATGCACATCCTCAAACCAGATATTTTTTCTACATATACGTATATTACTGTTAGACAGGGAGCAGTGCACGACAATTGAGTGTGCATAGTATGATACCTAGTCCATTTTTTCACATATGCTCACACACTCATCACGCACTTGTCTTCTTTCTACAGCGCAAATACACTCATTCCACAAGACAACCAAATATACTGTATGAGAGATATCATTGTAATAGCGACAAGACAAAGTTTTATTTAAACGCAGATATATATATATATATAAACTATGACAACTAGTACTAAGCTAAGCTAATGACGGTTTCACGACGCTATCGGCAAGATGAATACTCATCTAATGGTGGTCCCAAATCCTACATCCAAATGAAAGGGTTTCCCCATGGCGTTTGTATCCATTTTTCAAAATGCCCCTAATTCAAGCTCTAAAACTAATCCAAAACTAATTCAAAACTACCCTCACTTCATTGAGGTTATCAATGAAGTTGATATCCTGAAAAGAAAAAAAAAAAAAACCTTCATGTGAATCGGAGTCTTAACAAGTTTTTTTGTTTTTAAAATAAAATACCATCCGAAAGCCAAGCACAGCGATTATCCCATCAAAACTTACACCTAGTAATATTTTGGGAGGAGGGGAGATTGATAAGATTGTTTTCTTCTTTGTTTAAATTTGGAACCTTACCTGGCTCATAACTATTCTCCTTTTTTTTTTGGATAAAAGATTTATTGTGGCATTCGTACTAGGTGACATGCGTTGGTATACTACATTGACTCAAGTTCCACTTCATCACTCGTCCAACTCAATCATTTTTTTAGTATTTGTAATCTCACACCGACATCTGCATTTATTGCTGATGTTAATTTGATAATTTAGCAAAAAAATGTTGTGATGACAGTGATTGACGGCGTTTCATAAAAAAACTATGCTTACCTTGTGCCCTGAATTAAAAAAAAAAAAAAAATCTAGCGAATAAAGATAAAACATTCCCACGGTGACATTTTCTTGTGACATATAAAGAGGAATTGTTTTTCTCACGAGATTTGCGTACAACGTTTTGGTTTTTTGTTTTTTGTTTCTTTTCCTATTTCTTTTTTATCATCCACAGCTATTCCGCTATTTTATTATTATTATTATCCTACTTGATACAATGATTGGGTCATTTATGCAGAGAAAACTGGCCTTGCATTTATTGAGAATTAATCCTCCTCCACTTCAGCTACCAGCTATTGGCGGCGCTATGCGCTCCTTCCATCAATCAACAGCGAAATTCACCGAATCCATATCACTCGACCCGAAGAGTGCCACTGTTGCACCCTCTTTTTCTTCTAACATCAGTCATGGATTTACTAGTAAAATGAAGTTTGTCGATAGTTTGGCCGATATGGATGCCTATCGGGTACTCACACCAGAGGGAAAGCTACTTGATCCCCAACATCAGCCGGCAGATTTAACACAAGAGAAGGTGATCGATCTTTACAAACTGATGGTCCAGCTTAACACCATGGACCAAATCATGTATGAAGCACAGAGACAAGGTCGATTTTCATTTTATATGACCCACTATGGGGAAGAGGCTTTACTGGGTGTGGCGGCTGCTCTAGGACCTACGGATGTAGTACATGGCCAATATCGTGAAGCATATACACTGTTATACCGGGGTTTCAAAATGGAAGATTGCATGGATCAATGTTTTGCTAATGTCGCTGATGGAGGAAAAGGACGTCAAATGCCTGTCCATTACACTTCGGAAGAACATCACTTCCAATCTATTTCCTCACCTCTTGGAACACAAATCCCTCAAGCTGCTGGATCCGCCTATGCTCTTAAACTGGAAGGATCAGGTGATCGATGTAGTGTTTGCTTCTTTGGAGAAGGTGCTGCTTCAGAAGGTGATTTTCATGCTGGATTGAATATGGCTTCCACATTGAGATGCCCAGTCATATTTATTTGGTAAGCTTCTCTAACCGAAATTCCAAAAAAAAAAAAATTTGACCATATCCTCTTTTTTTTTTTTTTATGCAGTCGAAATAATGGTTATGCGATTTCCACTCCCGCCAGCGAACAATACAAAGGGGATGGCATTGCCAGTCGAGGGGTTGGCTATGGTATGGATACAATTCGTATTGATGGGAACGACATCTGGGCTGCCTACAATGCGACAAAAGCAGCACGACAAATTGCTACGCAAGAGAATAAGCCTGTGTTGATTGAAGCCATGACCTATCGGGTGGGTCACCACAGTACATCGGACGACTCAAGCAAGTACCGTGATCGTAAGGAGGTGGATCATCATCATACGATGGACAATCCCATTGTTCGATTAAGACGGCACATGGAATTACAAGGCTATTGGACTCAGGAACAAGAAACACAATTGAAAGAAGATACCAAGAAAGAGGTTCTGGAGACCTTCAAACGATCTGAAAAAAAGAAAAAGCCTGCCATCGACCAATTGTTCACTGACGTCTACGACGAATTACCACCCAGCCTCGTAAAGCAACAACAAGAAATGTACCGCTTGGTGGAGGAATACCCCGAATATTATAACACTGACGATCATGAAAAAATGTTTCGCCATTAAAACTTAGTTTAGTTGCAATTTTTTATTTCAAAAATAAAAAAAAGATATACTTGTATTCTACGTCATTGTTTTTTTTTTTTTTTTTTTTTTTTTTTTTGTCAATTGGTAAAGGGATAAATCTACTGGTGGGCGTAAAATGTAAGTGGTCTAGTCTAAAGAAAACTACAGTGGGAGATTGATTTTTGTCGGTCGGAGCTTGGACCACTAAATGGGGAAAAAATTCCCAATTTCATCAGGACAGTTTTCTTTTTGTTTATTTCTTAGAAAACTTTGAATTGTTTAAATATGTTATCAGACGATCGGGAAGAAATGTTCCGGGAAGTATGTGCCCTAGGAAATACAAAGGCAGCACAGCACTTTATCCATGCCGGTGTCAAAGTGAATTCACAAAATAAAATGAATGGATGGTAAGAGCAATAAACATCAAAATAAAATGGAACTGGTCCATTCATATCTTGTTCTTTGTATAGGAGCGGTTTGCATTGGGCAAGTCATCGTGGACAAGAGGATATTGTGCGCTTGCTACTTAGTAATGGTGCTGACGCTTCGATCAAGACCGAAAAAGGACAAACACCTTTAGATCTGTGCAGTGGGAAATACCCTGTTATCCAAGCTTTGCTCGAATCTTACAAAGTAGAACGGACAGCTGTTGGACCTGAACCAGCACTGCCTATTGTGCCAGCTTATATGAAGGAACCCGATTTGGAAAAATCTTGGCTTCTACCTGATGAATTCTCGGAAAACAAGATCGAAAGGGTGATACGACAGGAAACAGCAAAGGATTTATTGGCAAAGGATGCCAATGGTGGTGCTCAGGGGATACAACAAGCTAAACCAGAAGTCTCAAAGGCAACCACGAATATCGAAGCCCCTGAAGGTAACACTTTGGAAGCTGGGATATATTATGTTTTTGACTTTTATATTTTATTCTATTCTATAGAAAAGGAAATACTGGTATACATGGGATCAAGGTCTGACGACACCATTGTTGGAAGTGTCTATGTAAAAAATGAACAACTAGAGACGATTGTAGTTCAACTCAAAGAGGTACGTTTGAAAGATAAATCAAAGATATCGGTATATTAACAATATATATTACAGGAACTGGATGGACTCCCTGAAGAATTCACATTGGCTCGACACAACGGAAAAATGAATATTCCTATCAACAAGAAACAAATGTCAAGACGACTGTTGGATATCTTCCGAAGTGATGATGATGTTTTAGTGATAGTACCCTCCTAGTATAGAATGAATCTTCCCTTCCCCGATTTTATAATTAGTTATAGTTTTAAACTTATTTGGATTACAAAATAAAAAAATCGATGGATAATGCAAATCAGGTGCAAAACGAAAGCGGGGTTTTTCCGATTTTTGACTCATTTTCCGCCCTTTTTTTTGGTTTTTTATTTCTTTCTTTCTTTCTTTTTTTTTTTTTTTTTTCTTCTCTCTTTTATTTTATTATTCTTCTCAATGACTTTGACTCCAGATGACTTTGAGTTAAATAATGGACAACACCAAAAAGCTTCCACCAAGAACACTGGTAGCCGTATTATCAACGTTACTCACCAAATACCATTTGAAATACATCATCAACCTAAACGCACACCTTCACCATGGTTCTTCACTGCACGTAGAAATCATGAAGCTATGAATGGCGGTATCCAGTCACTGACTCAGCATCAACAATGGGACATTATACATATTGGTTGGACTGGACAAATACAGTGGCACTCCGACCAGGCAGGCGATGGGGACGACGCTGAAGTTACTACCAACAAGCGTTTGACTGAACACGACCAACAAGAGCTTAGACAGCAACTTTGGCAAACCCATAGGTGCATCCCACTTTTTTTGGACATGGAAAGCGTCACAGGTCATTATGATGGATACTGCAAGACAAGTACGTAGGTAACAAAAGCAAAGCCAAGGATGATGATAGCAAAACAACGCGACCAACCTTATCTTTTTGTAGTGTTATGGCCCTTATTGCACTATATTATATGGAGTGATGCAACTGATGGTCGATTGGAATCAAAACAATGGGAGGCATATGCAGCCGTCAATCAAAAGTATTCCGATCTTGTGATCGATCATCATCAGCCTGGAGACGTCGGTATGTGATGTGAACAGACGGAAAAAAAAAATGATCAGATGGCTATCTTATTTATTTACTCACAACAAACTTTATTACGTTAGTATGGGTTCACGATTATCATCTACTATTGATTCCTGGAATATTACGCGCCAAGATCCCAAAAGTGTGTGTTGGACTCTACGTTCATTCTCCTTGGCCCACATCAGAAATTCTTCGCTGCCTGCCTAGTAAGTATAGAAAAAAATAAATTTCAACACGAAACTGCGATAGTGCTGTGTAAATAACACCTCAGCATACTAACATGACTCTTTTTTATATATTTTTTATCACTTTGCCTACCTTTATTATTGATCCGTATAAGAAAGACAAGAGCTCCTCCGTGGAATGATTGGTGCAAATCTTGTTGGCTTCCAGGTAACGCAAAATGAATGAAAGGTATCTACCTACCTGTAAAGCACAATATGGGTTATCCAATGTCACATTCTCAATTCTAATTAAACTTGCTTTATTTTATTATATGGGGGGCGTATTAGACTTACGGATATGCGCGGCACTTTATTTCGACATGCACTCGGGTGTTGGGGTATGAAACTACGTTGGAAGGAATCACTGGTGATGGTGGGCATTTTTGTTATGTTGGAACCTTTCCTATTGGCATCAATACAGCGAGAGTGGAACGAGTAGTCATGGAGCCGGAGACCTTGGAGAAAATGAAGACCATCATTGAATTATATCCTGGCAAGAAAATTGTGGTGGCAAGGGACAAAATCGATCTTGTTAAAGGGGTATTACAGAAACTGGATGCATTCGAAAAGTTTTTACACCTATATCCACAATGGCGCAACAAGGTAGTTTTAATTCAACTAACGGACGATTCGGCAACACTAACGAAAACGGATGAGACGCTCAAGTTGGAAAATAAGATATCAGCAACAGTTGCTCGCATCAATGGCGTCTATGGTTCCTTGGAATATACACCGATCTACCACTATCACCACCATGTGCAAGATGATGAATACCATGCCCTACTTTCTGTCGCGGATGCAGCTCTGATTACGTCGAATCGTGATGGAATAAATACTACAGCCTACGAATATATTATCTGCCAGCAACAAAATGCAAGTCCTTTAATCTTATCGGAACTCACCGGAACTGCAACATCCCTCAGCTCAGCGCTAATCGTCAATCCCTGGGATCTTCGTGGCGTGGCAAAAGCAATTGATGATGCATTGAAGATGTCATCTGTTGAGAAAAGGTCAAGACATAGTGTAAGTGTGAAAGGAATAGAGAGAGAGAGAGAGAGAGAGAGAGAGAGAGAGAGAGAGAGAGAGAGAGAGCACAATGACTGACTTATTCCATTGTTTTTAAATGAAATAGCAATTACTACATCATGTCAAAACGCATACTGCTGAATTCTGGGCAAGATCATTTATCAAGAGACTTCTTGAATCACGGGAACTCTCTGAACAAACAAGTCATACGCCACTGTTGAAGCTGAAACAACTTTTACCAAATTATCAGTGTGCAAAAAAACGACTCTTATGTTTTGGATATGACGTAAGTGAAAGAAAAAGAGGATGGTAAATATAATGTAGAGAGCGACGAGTTAATTGCTTTATTTATGCATCTGCTTCTTGTTTAGGGGACTTTGGTGCCACTGCAAAGTCGGGGGAAATTTGGTGTCAACGTGCCATCCAAAAAAGATCTTTTATCTTTACAGGCGTTATGCGACAATCCTCGAAATATTGTCTGGGTGGTATCTAATCAAGATGAACTGACGTTGAATCGAGCTCTTGGCCACATTGACGGTTTGGGGTTATCAGGGGAAAATGGTGCTTATATCAAGTATCCACACAAGCAGCGATGGATCAATCTCATGGAGCATATGGATATGGAATGGAAAAACGATGTCATTGAACTCTTTACCTATTATACGGAACGAACTAGTGGCAGCTTCATCGAACACAAACGCAGCTCAATCACATGGAATTATCTATTGGCGGATCCTGTTTACGGTGCGTTCCAAGCAAAAGAATGCCAAAATCATCTCGAACATGCGATTTTGTCAAAGTTGCCAGTAGAAATCATCATCGGGAAAAAGAAAATTGAAATCAGGCCACGCACCACAAACAAGGGGGAAATTATCAAGCGACTATTGAATGATGGGAACAGCAACAGCAACAACAACACAAAATCGTCGGGGACATTGGCATCATCGGCACCAACAAGCATGGATGATGATGACAGTGTTGACTTTATCCTGGCTTGTGGGACGACTGAAGACATGTTCAAGGCTCTGAAGAAAATGAATCGGCAAGATGTGGTCTCTGTGATGGTTGGGGCGGATGAACAAAAGAAAACTTTAGCTTCCTGGCATTTACCAGCGGTAGGTGACGTGATGAATCTTCTGTCTGGCCTGGCAAGCACAATTGTAGATTAGAATACTTTATTACCCATTAGTTTATTACCCATTAGTTTATTTATTCATTTTTATTTATTTTATATTTATACTATTTCAATAAAAATTGTTGATGATTAGTCCTTTTTTTTTTATTATTTATCTTCTTTATACCTATCTTCCTTATGAACAGAAATTATTTGATATGTTTTTTTATTTGCTTAGCTATCAACACACGGGGCATCTTCATTAGCATGTTAGGGAACATCATGCCATGGTGTGATTTATTATTAGCTTTCGGAAAAATAAGATTGCTGTTTATATCATATACCAAGGTGTCGGTATTGAACATCACAAATAGATATGATTTTAAATTTAACTCTGATAATAAACATTTGATGCGTGTATTCTCGACAGCTGCCTTATATTTGCGGTTTTTGAAGGTCTTTATTAGTTTCCTTTGGGCACTCCTTTCCTTTTTTTTTTTTTGTTTTTTTTTTTGGTGGGGATTACTCTGTTTGTATCTTTATTTTTTCCTCGCCACGGTCCTTTTTTTTCTCCTTCCTTCCCATCTTTTCACAATCGGTTTTTTTTATTTTTTTATTCTATCAAGTTTTACATCCTTTTTCACCTGCATATTACCCATCCTTTCTTTCTTTCTTTTTTTATATCGATTTTTCGCCTCTGGGTGATCCTTGATTCTCATTAAAAAAAAACAACTTTGCAGTCCAAAATATATATAATATATATATATATCAATGCCATCATCGTCGGAAAATAACAATGAGAGCACTCCTGCAAAAGCTTCATCGCGACCATCAGATTTGCTAAGAGTAGATACGAATAATCTCGGTCAATCATCCATGACAGCACGATCCGATTATCATCCCTCCTCAAGAAACATGCCACGAAGCCAACAAAATCGAGTGATCAATAATATTGATGATGAAGATGATGACCTTACTGAAAAATCCCAACCAGATGATTTACTTTCAAAAGCTAACCAGACTAGACACTCCATAAAAACGATCCAGCCTGAGGACTTGAGGCGAACGCATTATTTAAACCCTACAAATGAAACTCCGAAAGCGCATAAAGAAAATCAAAATCAAGCGGGATGTTGGACAGTGACAACTTGGGTATTAACTTGGTGGGCTCCCTCATTTATTTTACGAGTTTTCGGTAAATCCTGGGAAGATAAAAAAAAAAAAAGAAGTTGACATCTCACCAACAGGAATATTGTAGGATTACGAGATCGACAAATGCAACAAGCATGGCGTGAAAAAGTAGCACTGGTCCAAGTGATTGTGATGCTGTGTGGGATAGTTGGTTTTTTGACTTTTGGATTTAATGCTGCTGTCTGTGGTCGACAACCGAATCGGATCCGTACTACCAATGTGGAGCCTGATCATATCATTATTTCTGGCCGAGCTTATGACCTTAAATCTTTCCGTCACCCTACCCCCTATCCCAATATTCCCGGTAGCGGTGATTTACAAGAAATGGGGATTGGTGGAAAAGACGTCTCGTTTTTATTCCAACCTGTCAATTACAATTGCAAGGATATTTTAAAACCAGTTGAATCTGATGATGCAAAAGGAAATGTCATGAATTATTTTCCCTGTGTACCGATCGACCTGAAAAACCCAGCCGTCAATGGCACTGATAATCCTGATCGCAAAGGTTGTCACGTTAGTGAAAAATCAAGACGGGCCCTTCGCCGACTTGAAGTGGTCGGTGATGTTTATTATAACTGGACTGATATTCAAAAACCTGGTACAAGTCTCGTGGCATTCAGTGGGTAAGGGTCAAAAAAAAAAAAGGCACCGTCGGCATTTCAATCCTCATAAAATCTCACAATTTTTTTTTTAGAAATGTTCTTGATCTTTCTCGTCTTCGATTCTTGACTCCAAATATACCATTACCTCTTCGTGTTGCTCAGATATTTGGTCCTGGAAGTGCGTTTATTGGTCGTGATGCAACTTATTGGCTTAGCTCGACTGCTGATCGACATAAACTTGGGAAGTGCCTAACGGATATTCTCAAAGTGGGCGTCTTGGATTCAAGATCAACTGGATGTATTATATCGGATATTGTGCTCTGGGTCTCTCTCGCTGTTATTCTTGGTGTGGTCCTCATTCGGTTTTTCTTGGCTTTGATATTTGGATGGTGTATATCGTGGAAACTTGGCAGCATACGAGAAGAAACAGCAGAAGAACGGCGAAAACGACGCGATGAAGTACTTCGATGGGAAATGGACAATGCGGAAGAAATGCACTATCCCAAGACAAAAAGTATCAGTTCCATTGACTTGCCACGTTCAAATTCGCCCCATCCTCAAGAAGAATCCCTTGGCTCTTTGGCAATGACGGAGAATGGTGGTGCCGGCGGTGGCTCCATCTCGGTCGACATGAACAACTCTATTGCTAGCAACTCCATGATGCGGGATAGTAGCGCGGCCAGCTTCAGCGCAGCAAGATTCACTCACCAACAACAACAATATACTTCGAAAAACAAACGTCGATTTTTACCAACCACTTCGCGATTCACACAGCCCAACTCACCTGCTCATGGATCACGCAATACTCTATTTGGATCAACTACTTTTAACCCTGAAAGTCCTCTTCGAACGTGTTTTACACCCTCATCTCCGGCCAATGGTCAACACTCACTTGGTGGCTCACAAACGTTTAGCAACAGCGCACAGGATATTATCAGCAGCCATCAGCAACAGCAACAAGTCCAGCAAAATCAATACAACTTCAACTTTGATTTGATCCATACGTTTATGGTGGTGACCTGTTATTCTGAAGGTGAAGAGGGATTGCGAACGACTCTGGATTCCCTGGCAAATACGGATTACCCCTCGTCTCACAAAATGCTTCTTGTTATCTGCGATGGGATTATTACTGGCTCTGGAAATGGCATGTCAACACCAGATATTGTACTCTCCATGATGAAGGATGATGTGATGCCCCGCGATCAAGTTAAACCAGCGTCTTATGTGGCGATTGCCGATGGTATGAAACGACACAACATGGCCAAGGTGTATGCCGGGTTCTATCGATACAATGACGATCCAAGCAAAGGTGGACAAATGCAACCTCCAGATGAACAACAGCATGTGCCTATGGTCGTCATCATCAAATGTGGTACTGAAGCCGAATCCAAGGAAAAGAAGCCTGGCAATCGTGGCAAACGTGATAGTCAAGTGATTCTGATGAACGCCATGCAAAAGGTGTACTATGGTGAACGGATGTGCAGTTTGGAATATCAATTTTGCAAAGCCATTCTTCTGCTGACCGGTAACCATCCTTCGCGCTTTGAAACATGCCTGATGGTAAGAATTAGTCCATTTTTATTATTATTGTTATCACAGTCAGCAAATACATTAACATGTATCTTGGATATTTTAGGTGGATGCCGATACAAAAGTTTACCCAGACTCTCTAGCTCGTATGATTGCATGTATGTCACGGGATCCTTATATTATGGGACTGTGTGGGGAAACAAAAATTGCAAACAAGAGTGACAGTTGGATTACTGCAATTCAAGGTATATATAAAAAAGAAAAAAGAAAAAAAAAAAGAAAACACATGAAGCATACTCATTATCTTTTATATATAGTGTTTGAATATTATATCTCCCATCATATGAGTAAAGCTTTTGAATCTATCTTTGGTGGTGTCACCTGCTTGCCTGGATGCTTTTGTATGTACCGAATCATTGCTCCGAAAGGGGATAGATATGTACCCATCTTCTGCTCCTCTGATATTGTTGAAATGTACTGCGAAAATGTGGTGGATACTTTGCACAAGAAAAACTTGCTGCTATTGGGTGAAGATCGATACTTAACAACACTGATGCTTCGAACATTCCCAAAACGAAAGATGATTTTTGTTCCTCAAGCTGTAAGTTCGCTAAAAAAAAAAAAAAAGACCAATCAAGCGAAATGATTACTAAAATATATAATTTTATATAGGTTTGCAAGACAGTGGTACCTGATACCTTTGGTGTTCTCTTATCTCAAAGGCGTCGATGGATTAATTCAACGGTGCACAATCTACTTGAACTCGTCCTCATTCGTGATCTCTGCGGCACCTTCTGTTTCTCCATGCAGTTTGTGGTATTTATGGAATTGGTAGGAACGGTAGTACTTCCAGCGGCTATATCCTTTACCATATACCTTATTGTTATCTCCTTCTTCGTCACACCTGTTCCCATCATTCCTCTTTTGCTTTTGGCTGCGATCTTGGGGCTGCCTGCTGTGTTGATTGCGCTCACGACTCGAAAAATGGTGTATGTTGGATGGATGTTGGTGTATCTCTTCTCGTTACCTATTTGGAATTTCATCTTGCCAGCCTATGCTTATTGGCATTTTGATGATTTCTCGTGGGGCCAGACAAGAAAATTGCAAGGAGGCGAAGAAAAGAAGGAAGATCATGGACGGCGGGAAGGCCACTTCGACAGTACTGGGATTATCATGCGACGGTTTGAAGATTGGGCCAAACAGGAACGCAAGGAAATGAATGATGCTCGCGCTAAATCCTCTTCGACATTAATCCATCGGTACCCCACGATCTACTATGGACACTAGTGTTATGACCCCCCCTATCTTCGTCCTTATTTTTATTATCTCTTGTTGTATAGTTTTATATAGATATGTGTTTTTTTAGTATATCAATCATTACCACGCACTGTTACCCATTTTTTTCCTTTTTTTTTTTTTTTTTTTTGGTCCCTTATCATACATATAATAAAATTCAAAATATGCATCTTTTGCCTCATTTTATATACAAAACTTGACCACATCTATTTTTTATCATGGATGCGTTTTCTTGGTTTTATCTTGAATAAAAAATAATACTGTGACTAGGGTTTCTAAATGGTTTAACGGTTTGATTTTCGCAAAAACCAAAATCCAAAACCAGTGTATACAAAAAAAAAAAAAAAAAAAAAAGCCCAACTACATGTATGCAAAAAGAAAAGTAGTCCAATTCAGTATACTATAGTATATTATAGTAATGATTATTGATTTCTGTTTTATTAATTAAATAAAAAACAACAACATTTGAACTTGAGCATGACATACTTCTCACTGTGAAGGTATAAAACGCGTAAAGGGGGAGGTACAGGGACAAAAAAGCTGGATGGCTTGCTATATAGTATGCAATCTCAAAAAAAAAAAAAAGGTTAAAAATAAATGATATATTTTATTGTGAAAAGGAATGTAATATACGGTATTGTACAAGGCCTGTGAGAGATGAGCGGGTTGCCATTTTATAAAGCATACCAACAACGGTCAATATTAAACAAAAACACTAATCTCAAGGAGTGACAGCAGTATAAACGGGATCTATTGCACAAGACATGAGAAAGATATACGAGACATCTTTCATTGAAGAGGAAAAAAAAGACATATTTTATTCAAAAGTAGACACAAATTATGACAAGCTAAAACTAAACTACGCTGTTGAAGACTCCAAACAGTCATATAATAATGGTGGGTCTAAAATGTAGATCCAAAATGAAAGGGTTTCCCCGTGCATGTTGTAATCCCTGAACTGAACCCCATTCTAAACTAGTCCTGACACTAATCCAAGTCCAATATTACATCAAGTAAGTCGAATGGTGAAAATAAGAAATTGAAGGAAGGTTGCGCACCGAAAAAAAAAGTTGGGAGTAAATAAAATCCACGTGTGCGGGGTTTTTTTTTTTTTTTTTTTTTTTTTTTTTGGTTCTCTTAAGGGAGTGTAGAAAGAGGGACCTGCCCTTTTTCCGTGTTTCTTTTTTTACAATTAGCAACACCATTAAACTTCAACAACATTGTTGTCCCTTCCAAATATAGTCACCATTACCACCATCATTAATTACCAATTAACATCGACAGCATAACTTCTTTTTTCTCTTGATGACTTTGAACAGAAGGTGGAGCAGCTCAACCTAGTTTATTCGATCCCCCCCCTTCACTGTAGAATAGTTTATCGCTTGCAGTGGGACATCTTACATTCTTTAATTGTATTAGCTTATCTGATGTTATTTTTTCTCAACAACAAAATACATCCCCCAGTGCATACCACACTTACACACACGCACACACACACACACACACACACAGTTAATCACCTCACATTTAAAAATACGTTATTGTAGTATCATTAGACAATTTTAGTTTAGTTTAGTTTAGTTTAATTGTCGTAGTTTATATTTGCATGTAAATAAAATACGTCCTGTTTCGGTTTACTCTTACCATAACAGTCATATGATTCATATACAATGTATTTCTTATCAAACACCTGAAATACGACACCATCCTTTATATCACACAGCAAAAATAGATGTATTCTTTTTCATAACATCACCACATCCCTATAAACGGATGATTGTCATATCAAATAAAATGTATAAACATTCCCATTTTATTTTTAACTTATTTTTTTTTTTATTTCACAACAATATCACCATCAAATCAAGTGAATTCCTACCACCAAAAATCCCCCCAATAATATATATTGTAGGTTACCATTAGCTCATGTGTACATTTAACAATCTTGTGAAATGGCAATGTATATCGATATAAAAAGACCACCGTTATAAAATTACTAAAATTAGAAATACCATTCAGGCCATTAATATTCCATCCATTGAGACCTTCTAATATTGTTAGCCCATCCATGAACGTATACCAAACAAATATAAACATCTACTTTAATATACCTGACATGTTTCTAATAATATCTTGATTAAAGATATCAAGAAATGCAAGCCTCCAAAACATCAACTTCAAGAAATTTCAGTCAAACCGAACACAAACGAATAGAAAAAAGACCATTACACAGGCTTCGGAGCTTAAATCGGCCTAAAACATTTTGCACTCCGCTCGCGCTGCCCTCTGGCTTCTTTGGGCAAAAGCGCGGCGTAGCCGCGCCTCTCCCGGCGCTTTTTTAGCGGATTTCCATGTTTTTTTAGCGGTATGGAGGGGTATTTCTGTGTGTGTATGGGGATATTGGATGGGGAAAAAAAAAAAAAAAAAAAATGGTATGAGTAGAAGGAGTATGTGACTAGAAAGCGGATCCAAGCAAACGTGGATGTCCAAGTATGTGTGTGGTTGAATGGTGGGCAATAATGTAGAGGCGGTTATTATGGCTGTAGGCTTTAGCTGTGAGCTTATAGGCGTAAACTTTAGAGCATTGTGCAATTAATTGTATGGGAGATGGATGGATGGTTTGGTGGCAAAAAATGATTGTATAATATTTCTAAAGATGCATGGAAAATTTGAAGTTGAACGGTTTCGTAGTTCGTTTTATATAAAGCGAAGAAGAGTATATTGCAGGTTAATTGGATTTTGCAGGCTGTAAAGCCAGATGGGTGTGAATTCAACCGCCGCCGCCGGCAGTCTGGATTGTTGATCCAAAAAAAAAAAAAAAAAAAGACAAGTCAACGGGAATGAGCCAACATCTGTTCATAGTTTTTGGCTCATTGTGGACCTGGTGGTTTTGGCTTTCTGTTTAGAATAGTTTAGAAGGGTTTTAGAAAAGGGATTTCAAGAAGCATGGGGAAACCCTTTCCTTTTGATTCTAGAATCTTGGGGAAATGTCTTGATTAGCTTAGTACATGTATATGTCTCTTTTCTTCAATAAAACATATATCTGCTTCCTTAAACCTTGTCTTTGTTTGAAATAAATGTTTGTTTAAGCTTCATTAGAAGTTTGGAGATCGCCATTTATAGAGATCCCTTTTAGAAATCACTTTTTTATCGTACATCGTTCCTTCTTCTACACCATTCATCAAGTTTAGCATCTCTCTCAGCTACTATTAGCGGCCGCCTATTTTTACATCTTCTTTCCTATTGTTATATTATAGAATAAAATAGGACTTGTTATCAAGTATTGTGAAACTTTTGGATAATTCTTTATTTCTATTCAAATGTATTGTCTTATTTATACTGATGTGATGGTATGTGGTTATGTAAAAATAGGGGTGATGAATATGATAGGAATTTGTGTAGTGTGTGATTCGGGGTCTGAATTACGTATTATGGAATGATCGCATATGCATGAACTAAGGTATAGGAATAAGTGTATAGATAAATATGAATATGTATATATGAAAGGTATATGGTAGATGGAATGATAGGTGAATGTGTTGGTATACAACATCACTCCCCTCCAGGTTGAAGGAACCGTGAATAATTAGATATAGGAAGGCAGTAATGATGGCGAAGTGTGCAACAAAGTGAAGCTACGTTGGCTTTTGTTTGTGGCGCTTGCCGTGAGAGGATTCGAAGTCCGATGGTCGTTTTCGGTGTTTGTTGATTTTTATTTTTTCTGTATTTCTTCTTTTCCAATATTCATCGATGCTGGACTGTGCATTGATGTCGACTTCTTTGACCCATTGGTCTTCATCAGCGGTATAACCTTTCCAACGTATTTTATATTGTCTGTTGTTTACGGTGCCTTTGTGATCGACTACAGCTTCCACTTCGTAGATTTCGTCTGAAGGAATTACTTCGTCCTGTGAAATCAGCTTCAGCTCAGAAGGTGTGTAGTTACGTGCTGTTAATACGCCTGTCATGTCTTTAAGCACGTAGTTGCCGTTGTGTGTTTTGTTTACTACTGTATACGGACCATCATATGCTGGTGCAAGTTTGTGACTCCTAGTAGGTAAGCGTGCGACTACATAGCTGTTGATGGGGAAGTCCGTCATACGGTGTTTTTTGTTGAATGAACGCTGTTGCGCTTCTGTTACTAATTGTGTTCTTTGTTTTATCGCAGGGAAAACGATATTTGACATGTGGTCGATTCTGTCGAGTAGGTCTTGGTACGACATTGGTTCCGTTTGTGCATTCATCTCGTTTGTCTTGTAAGGTAAATTCATGTTACGTGCGAACATTAGAGAAAACGGTGCCGTTTGTAGTCGCTTGGACACAAGGTGGTTTATAGCTAATTGTGCATTTGGTACATACCAATCCCAATCTATTCTAGTGCCTTTGATCTGCTTTGTGATGACTTCCTGTGCGGTGCGTACATATCTTTCAGCAACTCCATTACCTCTGGGGTGATATGGTGTGGACAGTCGATGGTCGATGCCCATAGCCGTATATAGTTGGGTGAAGAAATCATTTTTGAATTCCCTGCCGTTGTCTGATTGTACGATACGTGGGTAGCCGAAATCACCAAAAACTTGGATGAGTGTGTGTACCAGTGTGTCTGACTTTTTATCAGGTAAGGGTCTGAGTATATTAAAGCGTGTGCAAACATCAACCATTACTAATAAGTAGTTGTTCCCTTTTGTCGATGTAGGAAATGGACCGCACAGATCAATTGCCCAATGGTCCCCAGGTATGTAAGCGTATACAGGACGTAGAGGATTATATCCTCGGCGTGTGATATTATTGATCTGACATGTTTTGCATTTTTTTATGATTTCTAGTGCGTCTTGCATGATATTGGTCCAGTGCATCCCTTCTTTATGTGCCTGCTTTGTCATTGCTTCAGCTCCGAAGTGCCCAAAGGAATGTATGTCCTGTAAGATTTTGGTGTGTTCAGCAGCTGGTGGTGTGAAGTAATTATCTTCGTCATGTTGGATTATTCGTATGAAATGCTCTTCTTTGAACAGTGGATTGGTCGAATGTATCCGTGCTATCTGTGTCTTAATTTGGCTAGTTGGTTGTTTGCAAGCATAGCTCTTGGTGGTTGACAATGTCTGATGCTGATGTTTCTTGTGTGATATGTCCTCTGGCATCATTTTGTCAGGGGTGGCAAGACGTGACAAATGATCAGGTAAGGTGTTCAGGACGCCGGGTAAATGGACAATATCGAAAGAATAATCTAACAAGGTATCATACCAATTGATCATCATAGGTGAAGCTATCTTTTGTGTGTGGAGATATGTCAAGGCGCGGTGGTCCGTATATAAGGTGAATGGTTTGCCCCATAGGTACTTATGGTACTTCTTTAAAGCAAAGATAATGGCAAGTAGCTCTCTCTTATTGGTGCTGTAGTTGCGTTCAGATTTGGACAAAGAGCGTGCCATGTAGCCTATGTGTCGTTCCTGCCCATGTAGTCGTTGGAACAAGGAAGCGCCAATGCCATAGTTGGACGCATCGGTGGCGACGAAAAATGGTTGACTTAGATCAGGGTAATGTAAAAGAGTGTTGTCACGCAATGCATGTTTGAGGGATTGAAAGTGTTGCTCATGACGATCTGTCCAATCTTCTTGTGTGATAGATAGGTGGTTACGCAATGCATCCAACGGTGCAGTCAAGGCCGCGTAGTTAGGAAGATGCAAGCGAAAGTAGTTGATGATGCCAAGGAATTGTTGGACGCCGTGACCGGAGGTGGGACGTGGCCAAGCCATGACATTGGTGACCTTCCGGATATCAAGGTCATGTCCTTTGTCAGATATGCAAAAGCCTAGTAAGTAGACGCATGTTTGTGCAAAATGACATTTTTTGGGATTGAGGATTAAATTAACATCTGTTAATTTTTTTATTGCAGTGGTGACATGGTGGACATGTTCCTGCATAGATGTAGAATGTATGACGATATCATCAACAAATGTTTGGACAAACGGTAAATCATGGAAGATGAAATTCATGACTCTTTGGAATTTGGCAGAAAGTGGCTTCAAACCGAATGGACAGCCTTGGAACATATACTGGCGACTTCTGTGTGTGAAGGTTGTTTTATGTTGATCATCCGGGTGTATTTGGAATCTGTGGAAGGCACTCTTTAAGTCCAGTGTGGTGAAGACCTTGGAGCCATGCATGCGTTCGAAGATCTCGCTGATTAGCGGTAGTGGATAGACGTCATCTTGGAGGTGTTTATTGATGTGGCGTGGGTCAAGGCATGGTCGACGTCCGGTGACATTACCGTGTTCGTCTTTCTTAGGTGCTAGTGTGATGGGACTATTCCATGTGGTGTTGACGGGTGCGACGACGATGGTGCCATCTTCGAGCCAGGTTTTGACAGCCTCATCTACTAGTGGTTGTAATGTGAAAGCAATTGGATATTGTCTGTGATTGGTACGGTCTGTGGGCATTGTAGGAGTGTCCAACTTCACAATGGAAATGTCCAATGGGCAAAAAGATGTTTTTGGTATCTGTTGGTTTTTATGGATATGCTGTGCTATGGCTTCAATGAAATTGGATTGCTCTGTGGCGGTGCCAGCAGGTGCATTGTTTGGTTCAGGTGGATTGTCAACATGGTGGTTCTCCTGTACTGGTTTGGCAATATTATCATCCCAATTATATGCAAGTCCGTGGAAACCGATGTGCAATTTGGGTATCAGATCACGTCCTAGCAAGAAATCATAGTGATCTGTGTGCATATCCATTATGTGAAATGAATGTGTAAGTTGAATATTATTGTATTGTATTTGAAGAGGCACAGTGATACCAATAGATTTGGTACTGTTGTCTTTTTGAGCAAGGTGTAAAGATATATGTGATTTATTAAATTTTATATTTTTTTTATTGATATAGGATAGACTAACTATGGAGACATCAGCCCCCGTGTCGAGTAGCCCAAAGGCACGGTCATTCTGTATCAATAAAGGTAATAGGAATGGATTGTTATTATGATGTTTATAGTAGTGGTTACTGATCATGTTTATGTATATGTGTTTACCTTGGTCATTGTAGGCGATAGCCTGTACGTCGTCCATGTTATCATCGTCATCATCATTCTGACTATCGTTGTCAGCTGGGTGTGCAACCACAGCATTAACGGTGCGTCGCTCCAACATGCGTCGCTTTTCTGTACACATATGTTGGAACGAGTGTGGAGCCTTTCGGCAATAATAGCAAGTGTTGTTGCTGGTCTGGTTGCTGCTGTGGCTGTTGTTGTTGTTGGTGGTGGTGGTGTTGTATCTGTCTTGGTTTGTGTTATGGCTGCTGCTCTGGTGGTTGCTGCTGCTCTGGTTGTTGCTGCTGCTCTGGTTATTGTTGTGGGTGCTGGTGCGTGCAGTATTGTGGTGCTGTTGCAGGTACTTACAGTCCTCGGTGGTGTGGCTGGCACGGGCTCCATGATGCGCACAATAGGAATAGTGTCGTTGTTGTCTGCGCTGCTTGCTGCTACTGGAGGTGGTTGTGTTGGTGGTGACTGCATCCTCTTGGAAGGCTCTTTTCCTGTTGTTTGCTTTATTGGCCAGAACAAGGACTTCTTCAGCTGTGCTTGGTAGTTGATTTTTGCTGAATGTTGCGAGTATGCTATGTTGTATGTGTTTTGGAAGCGCCCTGATGCATAGTATCGCCATGAATTCATTATCGGACCAGCCCGCCTCACGGAATGTAGCTTGGAATCGTAGCCCAAAGTCAATCAGCGATTCGCCTTCTTTTTTTGTCATCTTTGTCACCGCAAGCGCGCTTGTAATTTTGCTGTCTTTTGTATCGAATTTTGATGTCAACTTGGACTTGACCTGTGCCCACGATAGTTGTTTGCCTTGTATGTGATCTTGGAACCATGAATCGACATTGTCTCCGTGCATTGCCCAGGTGAGATAGGATTCCCATTCCTCCTGTGGATCCACCTTATGGAATCTTAGGATTTTTTCGAATCGTTTGATGAATTGTGACGCCGTTGCAAAAACTTCATGTTTTTTCTGGATTTCCAATTGTCCTTGTAGCTGGAAAAAAGGTATAGTTTCGAAGGGTATTTTGTTGGGGTTGGTGTGGAGTATGTGTTGTGTAGCATTGGCATCTTCTAACAATTTGACGTGGTCGATGAGCTGTTGCAACTCGATCTTTTTGTCCATGTAGTTGATGTTTGTTGGTGAGATCCTGGCCAAATCCATCGACTTCTGCCTTATGTCATCCTTGGTGTCCGCTATTAACGCAGGAAGGGCCTTCTCAATGCTGACATTGGATACATTGATGGTATCATCATCGTCTAGTACCATGTCGGCAGAGAGAATTTCCTCCATTGCTTCTAGTTCATTCAAGGGTGATGACACTTGGCTGGGTGCGCTGGATAGGCTGGATAAGCTGGAAACAGTGGAAATAGGGCTAGACATGATAAAAAAAAAATTTTAGAATAGAAAGAATTCACAATAAAAAATGTTATATTATAGAATAAAATAGGACTTGTTATCAAGTATTGTGAAACTTTTGGATAATTCTTTATTTCTATTCAAATGTATTGTCTTATTTATACTGATGTGATGGTATGTGGTTATGTAAAAATAGGGGTGATGAATATGATAGGAATTTGTGTAGTGTGTGATTCGGGGTCTGAATTACGTATTATGGAATGATCGCATATGCATGAACTAAGGTATAGGAATAAGTGTATAGATAAATATGAATATGTATATATGAAAAGGTATATGGTAGATGGAATGATAGGTGAATGTGTTGGTATACAACACCTATTAGTATAGTATTGACTACGTATCATTATTCAATAAAAGCTTTTTTATTTTGCAATGAACAATGGAATGGCAAAGCTATTCTACTGTGACAGGCTATTGTACATACTATTCTACTGTGATAGGCTATTCTATTGCGGTACACTGTCTGTGTTTGATGGGGGTTTTTTTATTATTATTTCTTTATTGGTTTGGAAAGCCTATAGCAGGTATTACTACTTTTGGAAGGCTCCCGGCGCTTTTTTAGCGGATTTCCATGTTTTTTTTAGCGGTATGGAGGGGTATTTCTGTGTGTGTATGGGGGAAAAAAAATGGTATGAGTAGAAGTACATGTAGTCTAACAAGAGGAGAGCTCTGATTGGCTGGAAATTGACATTGGGCTCAAATAGAAGTTCCCATTTTCATAAACAGTAAAAGGCTTCTTGGTTTAGTGGTATAATTCTCGCTTAGGGTGCGAGAGGTCCCGGGTTCGATTCCCGGAGAAGCCCGAATCTTTTGCATACCATTTTGCCATATTTTTGAGTGGAAATTTTCTATTTAAGGAAAATGTTGCGGCTAAATTTGTGATTTTAGTCCAACTGGATTGTGTTTTTGTAGGTTTTTTATGTTTTTCTGGGTTGAATAGGATGTCTTGAGTTATCCTTTAGTATAGCTTTTGCTAGTTTAGAGCTTGAAAATAAATTTGTTCCTTGGGCGGAATTTGAAATATCTTGTTCCTGAATCGGACAAAAATAGAATTGATAGTAGTGAGCACCAGAACTTTTGTAGAGAAAGTTTATAAAAAATAAACTTGGAAAAGTAAAATAAAATAAAAAAGAAAAGTATTGACCTTTGTTGGTTCAATAAAAATAAGCGTATAACACACAGTAAAAATAAAAAAAAAAGGACTTGTAGTCACAAAAAATAAAAGAAAGTTTCTATATAGACGATAGAAACAAAATAAAAATAAGACAGTGATTTGGTGGTTAAAAAACCTTTGTACTGAATTTTATAAAAAAGGTTGAGTAAATATAACGAAGATAAGAACTAAGGAAAAAAGAGAATTGAAAAAAAGTGGGATATATATATATAGAAATAAAATTTTAAAATGGGCTAAAAAATACGACGGTTGAAAAAAGACATCGGGGTAAAAAATACGACGGTTGAAAAAAGACGCTGGGGTAATGTGTAACAATAAACAAAAAACTTAAGGAGCTTATTGATGTTGATGTTGATGTTGTTGATGTTGATGTTGATGTTGTTGATGTTGTTGTTGGGAGCGGACTCAGGCCGATCCTCGACACTTGTAACAGAGTAGTGTTTTTGTAGGTTTTTATATTTTTTTGGGTTGGATAGGATGTCTTGAGTTATCCTTTAATATAGCTTTTGCTTGTTTAGAGCTTGAAAATGAATTTGTTCCTTGGGCGGAAGTTGAAGTATCTTGTTCCTGAATCGGACAAAAATAGATTTGAGAGTAGTGAGCACCAGAACTTCTGTAGATAAAGTTTATAAAAAATAAACCTGGAGAAGTAAAATAAAAAAGAAAAGTATTGACCTTTGTTGGTTCAATAAAAATAAGTGTATAACACACAGTAAAAATAAAATAAAACAAGGACTTGTAGTCAAAAAATAAAAGAGGTTTCTATGATCCAATAGAAACAGTAGATAATTTGGTGGTGTAGAAACCTTTGTACTAAGTTTTATTTGATAAAATGAGAAAACTGAAAAAAACTAAAGAAAAAATAAAAAGGATAATAAAAAAAGGTGGGGTATTTATACTAAAAATAATTAAGATTGGTTAGAAGCAAAAAGTGTCAGAGGCAAAAATTTCAAAAGCGACTGCAGGTTCACTGTGTTGGGAGCGGTTTTTGTTCCTTGACACTTATTTTAGCCTGTTACGGCTATTTTTGAGTTCAATATAGGCAGTAACGGTGTAGAGTCAACCTTTTTGTTAAAGCTTCAAATATGTTTTACGCCAAATATATAGTGCTAAGAGTATTCTTGTAATTATTGGAACGGATTTATAGTGAGGATCAAAAGTAATTTTCTCCTGACAGAGTTTCAAATTGATTTATTTTCTTGACTGTAGCCTTGAGAATATATAGACAGCACCGGATCTTTTTAAGGTTAAGTTCGACCATTTGTAGCTTCAGTAGGAATGAAAACAAAATACAGATTTAATAATCAGAAAAGAGATTTGTGATAATAAATATTCCTCTTAATGGAATACTAAAGCCAATAGCTTGGTGGTAAGAGTACCTTCGCACCGAGTTTTATTTTATAGGCGAGAAAACTAAATTTTTGTAAGGTGAGGGTGAGGGCATTGATACTAATTTTTATAAAAAAAAAAAGTCATTTTTGGTTGTTTTTTTAAAAAAAAAACGTTTTAAAAAAATTGCATTATGGTTGTGTTAAAAAGAAGGAAAAAAGAGAAAAGGAGATTTTCTTGAAGTAATAAAAGGTCACTTGAAGTTGTAAGGGTTAAAAAAAAACGTGTGCAGTTCACGCGTCTTGAACTCCGAAAAGACTTGAGATTACTTTCCATGACAATGTATATATCGCCCTTAACCAACAGCTTTTCTTTTCTTTAGTTTTTTGAGTTTTTCATTAATCAATAAATCTTCGTTCAAAAGTTTTTTATACCACCAAATCCTCTTTCTATTTTATTTTACTTTAAAGTCTTCATTTTATTTCTACTTTTCTGGCGACGGCAAGGCCGTTTGGATGCATGGCGAAGCGATCATTAAAAAAAAGAGTTCTTTTTTATTCAGACCATATGTGCCTCTCAGAAAGCAGGAAAAAATGCTCTACTGTACTGTAAAGCGACGGATACATACTGTACTTGGTATGGCCTCGCATCATTAATATACTTGATCAATTTGAAATTCGACAATGTCTGAACTTAAGCGGCCTAGGACAGTCATTAAGACAGTTGGGACTGGAAAAAAATAGTCGTAGTCGGCGAACTAGAAATTAGTAAATACTAAAATATGAGAGTGAAGATCAACGTGATAAGGGTTTTAATGGGAGGTGGCATGACGGGGACTAGTGGGACATTTAATGAATGATCAACATTATTTTGAAGTGATGAGTATACAAAGGGAACTGATATATTGTACAAGACAGGACAAGGGCTATACAACGATATTTTTTATTGAGTATAGCAACCGTCAACACTAGTCTACAAGCGTCATGGTAAAAAAAATAAATAAATAATAATCTATTGCACAAGGGGTGAGGGAGACTAATGGGACATTTTCATTAAAGCATGCAAATGAGACATACTTTATTCGTATACAGATACAAACAAACTACGGGCAAACTAACACTAAACTAAGCTAATGAAGTTTCTAAAAGCCAACTAAAGGTGGGTGCTAAATCCTGCATCCAAAATGAAAGGGTTTCCCTTGCATGTTATAATTCCTGTGCTGAAGCCCCTTCTAAACTAATTCTGACGCTAATCTAAGTCCAACATAATCCCATAGAAGTTGAATGTTGAAGGGAAAAAAAGCAAAAAATAGGATAAAAGAAAAATAAATAAAATTCACTTGATCGGAATTTGAATCATTTCATTCGAAAGATTTTTTTGATAAATAAAGGCTCTGGCGCTCTGCTGGAGCTTTTGGAAATCTTTCGATTTAATGAGTGCCACAGTTTTTTATTAAAGTGTGGGTTTCGATGGGATAGGATTAAAGCCTCCGCCATTTCGCTCTTTGATGGGCAGCCCCTTGGGGCCCAACCGCCGTGCTCAGCGCGTCGTCAATGGGTTTTTTATGTGTGCTGAAAAAAAAAAAAATGAAGGGATTAGAGCCTCCGCCATTTCGCACTATAGTGGGCAGCCCCTTGGGGCCCAACCGTCGTGCTCAGCGCGTCGTCAATGGGTATTTTGTGTGCTGAAATAATAGCTTACTTGAAATGCGTCGGAGAGATTTAGAGTTTGATTATGTAGTGGTTGCAACTGCCTTTCCACTGGAAGATAAAACAAATTATGCTATATGGTAATTATGGCGATTGCCCGTTTATTTAATTTTTATTTGCAGTTCTTTGATTTTTTGACATAAAAAAAAAAAGCTGGATGCTTCAGGCTCCGCACTTTGCTTTCTATTTTTTTTTGGTCCCCTTTTTTTTCCCTCTCTTTTTCTTTCTTTTTTATTTTTTTCCTTCATGATAGTTTGAATGATATGATGGCAAGGCTCATTGGGGAACTGGTGATCTAGTATTAGTGTTAGAACTTGAATTAGGGGCGTTTTAAAAAACGCAAAACAAACATCATGGGAAAACGCTTTCATTTTGGATGAAGGATTTGGGAACGACAGTAGATTAGCACTCATTAGTTTAGTAATAGTTTGTCATCGTTTATACCTACAACTGAATAAATATGTTCTTTTTATTATAATTAGTATCTCTGTTGTACGTTTACATTATGAGCTTCATTGAATGTGTATTACATATGCATTGAAAAAAAAAGTGTGTCTATATAAATATATATATATATATATATATAAGGGATGTGTTTGTGTGAAAAAACAGCTATTACAGTGTATTTTATTGTGGTGGGGTATATTGAAGAACAAAGTTGAGAATAATATTAATTATGTAGCCACTGAAGTGTGGGTTTTGATGGAAGACTCTGTGTTTGGCTGGACAGCGATTGAGAAAAAAAAAGGATGGACGGCTCCCATGGTGGGCAGCGCCTTGGGATCCAACGGTCGTTGTCCAGGGCTCGGTTTGAAAAAAAGAGTCGGAGGGACAAAACGAAATTGAAGTTACTATAGCCGAGTTTTCTTATGGTCCATTTTCTTTTTAATATATAATCAAAAAGGGAAACCCGCCATTATTTACAACAATCAACGCCATGCAACTTCATAAAAATATCGTAGTTTTCTTCTCATGGCAGCAACCATCAACATTTGACAGCGACACCATGACAATCCCTCTTCCATTTACAGCAGTCAACATTGGCAGGACTGTTGCCCTGCCTTCTTTTAAAAGCAATTACTGCCATTCAGCATTGACAGTGAGGAGTTTAATTATGACGTTAAATGCGCCACATAGAGATTCAGACATGTCTGGTTTGCCCCTTTAATGTAGAATAGTCTGAGTAGCTTACCCTTTCTGATTATACTACATACAATAGTTATCATATATTTGATTAATAAACTAAATGTTTAATACTATGGCACAGTAATAATATAATGATGTGTGATAAATGCAATAATTGAAGAATAAAAAATAATAACAGGAATTGGAGACTTTTACTAATAAAAGAATGGATGAAATAAAAAATTTCGGGGTGACATTAAGATGGTGATGGATAAAGAAATCGCCATTAGTTTTAATGCGGATAAAATTTGAAATGCAGAGACTAAAATTTAAGGTTTCGCTGGAATGTTGTCAGTAGTGTATATTATTCATTGTGCTTCTATTCGAATGATGTGCTGGGGATTCCAATGCAAACAAGAATGGTTGGGAATTATTATCAAGAGATAGAATGCGGGAATTATGGTCTTGTTCGTTTTGATTATTATAGGAATAGCTATAACCATTTACCATGGAAGTCAACTGGGGCTCTACTCGCAATGGTGCATTATATTTGACTAGAACGTCGCGTTGCTGATAGCTACAACCATCAATTTTTTGGTTACGGTACTGATGATAGCAGTAGCATATATCTTTTGGTAACGAAACACAGGGTATAAAAGATAAGATCACATAGCCAAGACCGATAGTAAAGCCAAATATAGTAACAATGATATTGAATGCATTTTCACACATGACTAGACACCCAAGACTAATAAGACAAAAACATCCAGTACATAATTTATCTCTATAACATGAACACATTTTCTTACAGTAATATAAATAGACCTTTTCCTTGATATACATTGAGAAATCCAAAATATGTATCACTAAGACTAAATGCTTTCAGCTCGTTGAATACCAGGAATATGCTAAACGAACTATATTCAAATAAAGTTCCAGTCATTTCATGCAATTATTAAAACTATGTGGTTATTACCAGCAATAGACTGCCTGAATAATTTCGCCGAGCTTTCCATCAATTGCTTTAGTGATAGACGCTGCAAAGACTAAAACATACACAAGAACATTGATAATACCAAGCGACAAGAATGCTACAGTTTGTATTCGATGAGGATAATAAGACATGAGGTAAAAAAAAAAAAAAAAAAAAAAAAAAAAAAACCACCCGTAGCCGGATATTTAACAAAGACAAAGCAGTAATAGTAGAAGAATTTCAATTTTTTATTAATATTCAAACATAGAAACCTAACACCAAAGTTCGCTCCAGTGCTAAATACTACAAACAAAAATGTACCAATAGTAGAAGAATTTCAATTTTTATTAACATACAAACATAAAAAACTAATACTAAAAGTTCGCACCAGTGCTAAATGCTAAAAATAAACTAATCGGCACTTGTTTCCAAGGAAGATAACCGGCGTTAGGCTTAGCAACTTATTTCAAAAAACAAAACCATTCAGAGTCCCTCGTCGTCGCTCCCCGTCCCCCTTTTTTTACCCTTGATTCAAATCCGTTCAATAGATGCCCTTTTACTATTTGTGTACGCTGGTGAAGCGAAGGCAGTGATAAGTCAGTTACTGATTTTGTCAATCATCGATAATATTGAGCAAGACATGTTTGTTTTTCTTCCACTGACACAGCAAAGAGTTCAGATCCTGTTCCATGTTCATAAATCTTGTGTTCATCCTGGTGAAAGAATAGTCAAGATCTGTGCAAAAAAAAAAAAAAAAAAAAAAAAAAAAGAAATCAAATGAGCTATTATTCACGTTAATGGTTTTGAAGCACGCTTTTTTTTTCTTTACCTTTATCCGGTGAATAACCTTTAGCATCTTGCGACACAATACTATTATCGCCTGAAGGTTACGAGAGTGGGATTCTAATAGAGCCAAACTGGTCAAAACAGTCCGATATTCATGCCAATATTTTTATCATTGATATACCCAAATAATTCGTCACCTACTATAGATGTATTAGCATGAACGTCAGAAGGCTTTCTTTTTTTTTTTCTCATAATATATATGTATATATATGTGTGTAAGCTTATCTTACCAAAACCAGAATCCAAGACAGTCAATATAGTTTGGTTGATGGACTGAGTTTGTTTTTCCATATCCAACATCATGCGTTCGGCAAGGGCTAACAAGACTTCATAGCTCTGTCACGCCATATCATGTCCCGAAGTCATCATGTCCAATGCAAGTAAATGCAAACCCATTCCCAACAACATGATCGAATCATATAGACCAAGCAATTCAGCTGTTCGTTTTTTAAAAGTATGGGTACCATATTCGTCATCAAAATTACCGCCAAAAAAGGATGGGGTAGTAATTCTTTCGCGTTGTATAATCCACATAATGCCGCAAAATTGATAGGCTGAGTAAGAAGCACATATTCTGTAGCAGTTTTGTAATTGAATTGAGGTGCGGATCAACGGTAGATGGAGCAAATAACTTCCATCCTGAGCGTTTGTTGTGATATATATGATCGCGGCTGTTCAAGCACAGAGTCCATAGATATCAGTGTGTGTCTTTGAGAAATTGTTTCAACGTCATGTCTATTTTCAACTGGTTGATCTATCAATGGTCGCAAATACCTGTCACACAAATGATTTGCTGTGAGTGTTGTATTCATATTTTCGTGTGTATCTAACAAAACAAAGAATATTGGTAGTCCGTAAATGTTCAAATATACGATATTCTACATATATGATCTTGCCCGTTTACGTACCCAAAGAAATTACATTCCCAAGAATCGACAGCTGGTAGCATGGATGATTCCAGCAAAAGCACCAAAAAGGCGGCTGATATAAGAGAGCCCAATAATAACCACATCGAATATCACCACAATATAATAGATCGTCGTTGTGGCCGGAAGAAGGCGAGGGTTAGTATAAGTTGTTGTCATTGATGTTGGGTTGCTGGAATAGTGTCATCGTAAGAGAGTTCATCGTCAAGTTGTGAGGACATTTTCATTCAAGGCAGTCGACATGACGATCAAATACTTGAATTGTTCTTCAAATGCTGGATGTGGCTGTTCATTCACCTTCAGATAAAGCCGAGTCCAAGAGAATCTATAATCAAGATAAAATTAGTACAAGAGGACTTCCGTGTCAACTGGATTGGTTTCAATATTGTTCAATCTCTAGTGAATAAACTTTTATAGATTCTTACCTTCGATTTCTTCTATTCCTTGTTGATGAGCTCAGTAATATAGTCAGTCTAAAGCGGGTGAATTCGGCTGTAAATATGATAGTATATTGGGAGGAGAGAAGTCCATAGTTGAGATACAAAGGCGTGATGATAACGATGGTGTAATAAAAATTTGAAAAGATGATAAATCATATGCGTAATAAAGAGAAAAGAAGTTGACATAGAATGTTTTATTTATTTGTGGTATTTTTATTGTACATGGGGAGAGGAATAAAAAAGGGGAGGTAAAAAAAGGGGGTGGGAGCGGCGTTTGTAATATCACAAATAAAGGAAGTTTCACAAATGGAGCAAAGCCTTATTTTGCATGAAGTTGAGCCAGTAGAGCATCCAGTTCTTGAGCAACAATATGATTTGTACACTTAGCACGTACTTGCCTATAGAATACTAATATAAATATATGCCAAAATATAATGCTTATTCTTTTGTAATTCTTCTTACCTTAGTCCTTCCATATCTTTATTTAAAAAGGCTTGTTCACCAGCTTCCTTGAAGGCACCAATTTTGACAAATAGCATGGGACGGCTAGATGGGTCACATTTCAGAATATACTTTGTTGCTTCTTGGTATTGTTTTGCTTTGATACATTCTTCAACAAAAGGCTGGACACAAAAAAAAAAAAAAAAAGAAATATAAAGTAAGTTAGGTTTTCATAGATGTCAACGTCTGCATTGTTTCCACTAACTTCATAACCAATGGGTGACTTCTTGCTTTTAGCTAATTTTTCAAGTTGTTCCCAATCTCGTACTTCCACCAATGCCCGGAGTTTGACCCACCAGAATCTAAAATATCATGTAATTATATAACATAACAACCATATTAATGTAATGCAAGTATACCATCATAATGATCTTACCTTTTGTCGGTGACTTTGAAGTCTGTTCTGACCTTTGTGGCCTTTCCATGTTGGCCCAATACCGTACACTTGTAAATGGTTTCACTAATTGACATACCAGAGAATGATTGATGGGTATCCTTTTCGAGTTGAGCTTGAAGTTGGAGCAATTTTATCGCTTCATCCACAACCTTGGCTTCAAAAATACAATCCTTATCATCTTGATAAGTTTTGCCAGCAATTTTTAGTTTACTAATTCGTTCGTTGATGTCCTATCAGTAATAGATACAATGTAAATGTACGTTCTGACTACGCAAGATGTGCTTTTCCTAACCAATCAACGTTTTTTTTACTTACATCTTGGTCAAATCCTTCAGACAAAATGACATTGGCGCTTTCAATCCGACGGTCATCTTGATAATAAAAGTCCTTCAGTAATTCTCGGTCCTGCTCCTTACAATATACTTCCAAAAGACTACAGGCCAAAGGTTTATTGTTGATCATTCGGAAAAATTCACCCAGAGGAAGTTTTCGTTTCAAATGGAATATCACCAAATACACTATCAAAAAAAAAAGAGAAAAAAACAACAACTCAGAATGAGTTGCAAAAAACGTTAAAATTTAAGGACTTACCCAAATCCGTGTCACCGCTTTCAATAGCTTTTATTAAAGCAGCTTCATCTTCTTGCATGGAAATAAGAAGGGGAACCTGGTCAGCGGCACGAGGTTCGTAATCCAACAGCTATAAATGATATTAACAGCATATAGTTATCTTCCGTCTCAATCATCCATGTCTTGCTTTTAATAGTACCTTTGTCGCAAGTCGTGTTTGTCCAGTATTGTAGGCGGTCTTGGCGATTTCAGCAAATGATAACCCAGGGCTTTTTGTAAGTTTTTCTATAATGGCTCTACAAGTTGAATCTTCGTCTTCGGAAGCATTTCTGATCTAAATTTTAATGTATTATAATAACAATGAGGATCGCTCTTTTTAAAAATCAAAACATGGTATTTGTGCTTTTCTTACCTTTGCACAAGCCCAATGAATCAAAATTTTATCAGTCCTCAAATTGAGATATTCCGCAATACGAAGAGCTAGTAAGTGTTGATGTCGTTGGATGAGTCGATCCACCAAAGTGTCGGGTGTCAATCGTGTGTATCTATTAAAAAAAGTTTGTGAATAAATCCTTTAACTGTATATGATCTCTTGTCAATGAACTTACTGAGCGTATGTGAGGGGTATACCAATATCATAAAACCGGATAGCATTCAATACTCGTATAGCTTGCGCCATGTCCACAAAACGATCAGCGTTATATTGATCTAAAAAGCATTTACCAAATGAAGCTGTCTACAATTGTTTAGAGTTGGATCAGTGTTTAATAGAGAAAATGTAGCCACAAACGTTTCTTTTTTTTTTTTTTTTTTTTTCTTACCTTCAGTAGCGACCGTTGATAATAATGAGAGAATTCAAACCCAGCAGCTTCAATACAACAATCCACAGCATCCACTAATTCTGGTCGAATAATTCGAATGTTTTCATCTGCTTTGGGGCTTCGTCGCTGTAATAAAATAAAGAAGGTAAGTCAACCCAAATTAATATTGCACTTCTATGTAGTTACTTCATAATGATCAAGAGCATCAAACAACATGGCAGCAGGTGAAGTTGATCCGATCTTAAAAATGTCTTCGGTTGCAGCTGTAAACAAATAAGCAAACAAACAAGAAACATAATCAGGTACCTTCGACAGTGATATTCTTTTCGATATTGTTTTCTTACCTGGGACCTTCTGCAAGAGTTCACACTTATCATTGCTAGTAATTCTAACACCATCGATCTCCGAGGACAAGAAAATAGGATCATCGTAAGAGAATTTGATCCAACCACCAAAAGGTCCAATCATCAGCACAATCTTATCCCAGTACATTACCACAGAGTCTGTTCCACACCTATAGTAGGACACCAAACAAATATAAGTATAAGCAAAGAATATACCTTTTGTTTATATCTTACCAAGCCAATTGCTGAGGAGGGATTTTGGATTTTGTAGCATATTCAGAAAGATTTTTTTCAAAATCAGTCGAGACCACCCAAAGTTTTCCTTCAGCAGTGAATAGAGCTAAGAATTTTCCATTAGGAGACACTGTCATCTTTGTAAAAGGACCTTGTTGTAAAAACTACAAGAAGCACTGGTTAATGGATACATTTTTAACAAAGAAGTCAATATGCAAAAACAAATAAGCTTACTTGATCTTGAGATTCCTTGCTATCCACCACCAAAATTGTTGTTCCAGTGGCAATAAGTACTTCTACATGTCTACTTAGAGTGAACTGAGGTGGAATGACTGCCCAGCTGTGAGGTAATTCAATCAAACCCGTTTCCGCCATTTGCTTTGGTTGCGGTTCATCAAAGTTGGATACTGAGATAAGTTGGTAATTTCCGGTCATCGCCACTAATCCACCGCCCCATATTTGACAGTCGATAATCCCATAGTCGCTAGCATCCTAAAAAAATTGCGTCGATTTGAGGAATAATGTTATTACAAAGTATGCCTTCTTTTCTATTTCTATTTACCTTGCCAAGCGTAAATTGAGTATGATCACCATAAAGTGGATATAAGCGCACAGATCCGTCTTCAGTAACGACAACCAATTGTTCCTTATCAGTCCATCCCAAAGCCACGATACGACCTTTATCCCACTACATATATAAAATAACGCATGAATTATAATCATGTTCAGTCCGCCACCATGGTTTTATCTTGTACCTGAATTTGATCGATTAATTTACCAGAAGCAGTATGCATGTAAATAGTTGGTTTAATAGGCTGTTGTTTTTGAAGTAATAGCACCTTCTTGTCGTCACGTATCATTGCTATCAGTAAAAATGGAATTATTCAGTGGAGTTCAGCAAAAGAATAAGTTCATAAACAAGCGCAACGTCTTACCTATAGGCCCACCATACTGAGCAGCCGCAATCATAAACTTAGATAGGTCTGACTGATTCCAAGAGAGCGAGTATATTTCTTGTTTCCTAGGGAAAAAGAATGGTTGAGGATGTGAAACGTGTTTTAGTGTAGGAAGGGGGCGTCGTTCGGTTTTACCTGTAAAAACGATCCTAAGTAAAAAAAAAAAAAAAAGAAGAAGAAAGAAGAAAAAAAGAGAGAGAGTCTCAGCGAGTTTCTAAAATATATTCTTGTTTAGCAACACCATCATACTTACATCAAGTTGAATCCAGTCAGCAGTTGGATTGGGTGCCATCCTTCCTCTTTGATAAAGTGTTAAAAAGTGAGAAGAAAAGTTGAGAGTCAATAGAAGACCGATCCTTTTTTTAAATTCCACACTTTTGGAAGGACGAGGTGACTGCTCAATAGGAAATCAAGAAAATCAAAGAACTCAGCAGTCTACACTTAAGAATTCTATGATCCGCTATAACATGTGGCCTGTTAAAGAATTTGTGGAGATGATGCAAGACGTAGACAGATTTACTTTAGACGCTCTGGAAAAAATAAAATAAAAAATTGAGATGCCCCTAAAAAAATTTGGGAGTAGACAGCTGCAAGCTCCGGATATTTTACGTTAGCTATCATGTATTTAGGTGAGTTCAAATCATGTGGTTCAGGTGGAAACACAAATAATAGATACTGATATGAATCCAGTTACAACATATTTTTAACTGCAAAAAATTCGCATGAAATTTCATGCTGATGATGATGTTGATCGTTTCTGTCATTGGTTCGCACAGTAGTCCAGTCTCCTTGTAATATTTCTACTCGATGATAAATTAAGCTGGATCATTTCTCACGACATTTGACACTGCCAACTTTCATCATGAGTGTACATTTACCAAACTTGTATCATCAACAATAAAGTAGTATAAATGTACTAATTTTCTTCATTTCATTTATCATCTTTGTCTCTCGTTCTTCAAGCTGTTTATATTCTCTTTTCTTTTAAAAATCCTCACGAAGTTATCTCTATCAAGTTTTCTCCGTTAGGTCTTTTGCTCTCTCAAGTTGTCTTTAAGCTTTAAAACAAAGTTTTTTCTTTTTTCTTTTTGTTGTTGTTGTGTTGTTGTCCCTTTACCATGCTGTCTCTTCTCTCTCTCTCTCTCTCTCTCTGGCTTTCTCCTCTCATCATTGCCTCTAGTGCGGACGTGTTACTAGGTTCAACGTTTGGGCTGGACCGTGACAACCTAGACTTATGGAACCGTAGTACCATGCAATGTATTCCACCTTTGTAACCAATGTGCATCTGCCTTCTTTTCCGCCCTCATATTTCAGTAGCGGCCTTGAATGCCGTGAAGCATACTCATGTAAGGTTTTTCAAAAGATAATTATCAACATTTTAAAAAATGAACGTTAAAGCACCTCTTTTATTATGATATTATTTCCAATTATTTCAGCTTTGTCTCAATGTCACTTTATCACCGTTTTAATTTTATCTTTCCAATGTCCTAAATTATTTCTTATCCTTCCCAATTTTTTTTTTACCCCCCCCCTCCATCCCAAATTTATTACACCACTGTCTTAATTTGAAACACTCTGGCGCTTTTTGGAAATCTATCGATTTACTGAACGTCAGAGCTTTTTGTATTGAGTGTGGGTTTGGTGGGTGCCAAAAAAAAAAAAAAAAGTTTATTCAGGCTCCGCACACATGATTTTCTATTTTTTTTTTGGCTTCGCTTTTCCTTCATGAAAGTCTGAATGATAAGATGGCAAGGCTTATTGAAGGTACTGATGATTTAGGGTTAGTGTTAGAACATGAATTAGGGGCATTTTTAAAAATGCAAAACAAACATCATGGGGAAACCCTTTCATTTTGGATTCGTGATTTCCAACCTCAATTAGATTAGACTTCATTTCAGAGTAGTGCCATTAGGTTAACATAGTGTTCGTTGGCGTAGTATATACTGTACCCCTATCTGAAATAAAGATGTATTGTATTTTTGCCATTAATCTCTTTCATTTCTTTCATTGTCTTGCGGCATCAACATGGTGTATAGGGGGGGGATGGGGATAAAATCCGGTGCGTATTTATGCATAGGAAGAAAAAAAGGCATGTGTTTTGCGTGAAAAAAGGTGGCTACAGAATACTTTGTCGTCTGTTTCCTCTGCGCTTCATACTTGAGTGAATTATATAGGGTAGCAATGGTGATGAAAATATTAATGCTAATTTTCTGGGGCGGGGTTCAATACTGGTGACTCAATACGAAAAAAAATTAAGGCGGTATTTGATCTGGAAATGTCGGTAGACCGATATTGCACAGTCATAGACGCAAGTTCGATAGGTATGCTTTTTGTATGTTAAAAAAAACACCTCTACAGCGTATTTTTCTTCTGTATTTCACACTAAATAGTAACGAAATGGCGGGGAGAGTATATACTAATTACAGTTTATCTGAAAAAGGTGTTCGTTATGGGCGCCAAAAAAAAAGGGGGTATCGACATTGAAACGGTGATGTGAGTGGAGCAATTCATGGATATTTCAAAGTCATATATTAGAGGATTCAAGACGGTTCGCAGTAATTCAAGATGCATGGCAAGGAGGAATCATGACTGGATCCTAGGTAGAATGGCACTATCGGGCTCGCATATATTGACTGTCAATCAACTTGGAAGAAGGAAGTGGCATTAATAAGGGAAAATGGACAGACAAGCAACAACTGTTGCGTGCAATATATTGATGGACCTGCATCAGGTAATGAATGGTTGATTGGTCAGTTAAGATCCACATTTAGGGGGATTTACTCGAAAACAAGATGATTCGGCGTTCTCAGCAGCAGCATCAAAAATAAATGATGGATTCTCGCCAACTGTATCATACTGCTGATATGCTCAAAGTCCTTATGGCCAATCAATGTTGAGCAATTCACGCCTTTTCATGAGGTTACACCGATAGATGTGATGATGGGTGTTCCAACAAAACGATAACGAACAAATCATGAACAGTGATTAAAATGCTCAATATTAAAATATTTAGCTACTTTTTTCAGGGGACTCAAGGGGCATTTTTATTTTTTTATTTTTTACTGATCTCCGTTTTTTTGACCAATAAAACTGACTTTGAATATTCGCGTATTGGTGATTCCGATTTTACCCAAGCCTCGTTTTTTTATTTTGTATTTTCTTTCACCTTTATCGTTTATTCTACCTTAACCTTTGAATATAACGAATTTCACAACCCCCTTTATCTTTTTATCAAATCATATCCATTTCATTTTATTATTATGAGAGAAGTCATCTCCCTCCACGTTGGTCAAGCTGGTGTTCAAATTGGTAACGCCTGTTGGGAACTCTATTGTTTGGAACATGGAATCCAACCTGATGGTCATATCCCTGCTGACCAAGACAGCAATGATAACTCTTTTGATACCTTCTTCAGTGAAACTAGCTCTGGTAAACACGTCCCTCGTACTGTCATGGTGGATTTGGAACCTACTGTCGTCGATGAAGTCCGCACTGGTGCTTACCGCCAACTCTTCCATCCTGGTAAAAATAAAATATAAAATAGTCATCATCTTTTGGAGTGGAGTTTCTCCTTTTTTATTTTACCTCAATATCATTCTCATATCTAACCTTTGTCCCCCTCCTTTTATAATAGAACAACTTATCACTGGCAAGGAAGATGCTGCCAACAACTATGCTCGTGGTCATTACACCGTTGGTAAAGAATTGGTTGACTCTGTCTTGGATCGTGTCCGTAAGCTCGCTGATAACTGTACTGGTCTTCAAGGTTTCCTCGTTTTCCATTCCTTTGGTGGTGGTACTGGTTCCGGTTTTGGTGCCTTGTTGTTGGAACGTTTGTCTGTTGATTATGGCAAGAAATCCAAGCTTGAATTCTCAGTTTACCCTGCCCCTCAAGTCTCTACTGCCGTTGTTGAACCTTACAATTCCATTTTGACTACCCACACTACTTTGGAACACTCTGATGTCTCGTTCATGGTCGACAATGAAGCCATTTACGATATCTGTCGCCGCAATTTGGATATTGAACGCCCCACCTATTCCAACCTCAACAGATTGATTGCCCAAGTCGTGTCCTCCATCACTGCGTCTCTTCGTTTCGACGGCTCCCTCAACGTGGATTTAAATGAATTCCAAACCAACTTGGTGCCTTACCCTCGTATCCATTTCCCCTTGGTGACTTATGCCCCCATCATCTCTGCTGCCAAGGCTTACCACGAACAACTCTCTGTCCAAGAAATCACCTCCGCTTGTTTCGAACCAAACAACCAGATGGTCAAGTGTGATCCTCGTCATGGAAAGTACATGTCTTGTTGTTTGTTGTACCGTGGTGATGTCGTGCCCAAGGACACCAACGTGGCCATCTCTACCATCAAGACCAAGCGTACTATTCAATTCGTCGACTGGTAAGTAATCGAAAGCTTAATGTTTTACATGGATATTCATGTATTTTTATTCTTATCATTTTCATCTAGGTGTCCTACTGGTTTCAAGGTTGGTATCAACTGTAAGGCTCCCACTGCTGTCAGTGGTGGTGATCTTGCCAAGGTCAATCGCGGTAAGTCTAACGAAAAATCAAAAAAGATCCCCCACCTGTTATTATGCTTTACTAATAGCCCATTTTTTGTCATTCATGTGCCCTACCTCGTTCTCAGCTTGTTGTCTGTTGTCCAACACGACTGCCATCTCTCAAGCTTGGAGTCGTCTCGACCACAAATTCGATTTGATGTATGCCAAACGTGCCTTTGTCCATTGGTATGTTGGTGAAGGTATGGAAGAAGGTGAATTCTCTGAAGCTCGTGAAGATTTAGCTGCACTTGAAAAGGATTATGAAGAAGTCGGCTCTGACTCCCTTGGCGACTCCGAAATCGAAAATGACGATGAATATTAGGTGTTTTAGTTTGTTTAGCTTATTCTTCCGTTTACTTTTAGTTTAGCTTGACTCTATATCTTAAATATCTTAGTTGAAAAAACACATAGTTATTCTACTGTGTTTTTGTTACAATCTACAATAAATCACCTTTTTTTTTTTTATTGCCGATATCTTACTCAGTCTTTGAATGATGAAGCCAAAGAGCTGGTATTAGAATGTGGAGTGATAGAGTACTTGATGTGAACAAGGAAGCTTGACTTTTCAATTGATTTTGCAAGCGGTGAATTGGGGTTCAATAGGGTGTTTGAAGGTGCATAGAATTATTCAATAGCATCAACAGTGTATTTTGCACAAGAAATGAAACATTCAAACATTTTCTACATAAATACCTAGCCCGCTCAAGAACAGCTATTTCCAGTATTATGCCGAACAAGTCATAGGAGTCCCGAATTCTGGTAAACCATAATGAAATTAATAAAATCACCTAACGAAAAACGCCTCATGCGTAACCCTCACAAGTAAAACACATCAAAAAAACACTGCAAGAGATATATTGTAGGTATCATGCGGGAGAATATTATGGGGTTTACACGATCGATTGCAAAAAGGGATTCAATACATGGTACTGTACAAGATAGACAAGATATTAGAAAAACAACATAATGGATATCTTCTATTGCAGCATGACAATTGTCAGTGCTAAAGCAAGACGAGAGGAACATTATTCATTGAAGCAAGTAAAAACAGATATATTTTATTCAGATGTAGATATAAACTATGTACAAACTAACACAAAACTAAGCTAAAGATGACTCTTAAGAAGCCAAACGATGGAAGTCCAAAATCCTGAATCCAAAATGAACGGTTTCCCTATGCATGTTCCAATAACTGATTTAAAAACCCTTCTAAACTAGTCCTGACACTAATCTGGGATCAAGAAGACTTTAGATATGTTGAATGCTGCAGAAAAAAAGAAAAAAAAAAAAAAAAAACGAGAATGAAAAGAAAAAATATATACGTCTACGCCATTTGAAATATTTTTTTCGCTTACACCGTGGGTATTTGGAATGGTTCTGTGGTGGTTCGCAGTTAAGAAACGCCATTCACGTCCAGAATGAGATCAAGCATTCATCCCGACAACAAAAGAGAGAGAAAAATGCTATTAGTACTTTCAACAAAGTCGTCGTTTTCTATTCGTATCGTATTGTGTCTTACATTCAAAAAGGTGTAGGTCCTTGTTCAATAAAATAATACCGGGGGGAGGGAACCAAGTAGTAAAAAGTCAGATACATACAATAAGGCCACCATCAAATCTGAAAACTCGCCAGGTAATGAATAACGAGAGAGAGAGAGAGAGACAGAGAGAGAGAGAGGGAGAAAAAAAAAAAAAAAAAGGGCCACTGTGCGTGCGGTGTTTAAATGTTTGTGGGGAAAGGCACTTACCTTTTTCAGAAGGGAGGAAAATAAAAAGAGTTTGCTACATAAAAAACACACATAGTTGGGATAAGAGCTAGAAACCTTCCTCCATTGGGGTAGATGATATCGTCTAAAAAAAAAAAGAGGAGATTGGTCGAAGTAAACAAAGATATATATGATAAAATACGAAGTTATTAATGCATGACATCAAAACGAAAAACAAATACGTACTGTATAATACTACTGATAGGTGAAATATGACAAAAATGGAATATTTATTGATGTATTGAATAAAATTACAATGGTGTAAACGTAATAATAAAAGTAATATGTAAGACTACGGTACATAAAATAAGAATGCAAACGAAGAGACAGAAAAAACAAAAGTTGGGTGTTCAAATCAGGGATAGTATTGTAATTCTTCACGGATGGACAGAGAGACAGCAGCAGCACGGACCGCATTGTCAGCACTCCAATGGAAAAAGTGATATCTATCCTTAGGCAAGGGAATCGCAGTATACCTGGTGGAGGTAGAAGATGAGTGAGAATGTCGAGTGTCGATCGTGGATCCATTAAGATGCAAAGTACTAGACTTGTTTTGACGGGTTTTGAGGGAATATGCCGGACTATGGTAGCCTTGATGCGCAGGGTCATCTTTGGTGGGAGAGGGTAAAGACATAATTTCATTCGGTTGATGATTTTCGTCATTGGTGCCCGAGTAACTATCACCGCTGTTGATGCAATATAAACGATTTTGGACAGGCTGAGATGCAAAACCACCAATGATCAAATTGAGACGAACACTGGGATCAGGAATGTTGACAAAATGGAATTCGACGTGATGGCCACTGTATCTATTCAATGCTGTTTGGGCATCTACTACGGCTTGCAAACCGCTGGAATCCAAACGTCCCACTTTTGAGAAATCAAAAATCAAAGCGTGTAAGAGAGGTAGTTGAGCACGGGCTGCATCCTTGACGGGATTGGTATCATCGTTCCATGCACGGTCACCTTTGCTGATAACACCTTGTGCCCGCCTAGTAAAAGCCTTGCAATGAGATATAATCCGATCCGTAATATAAGCAGAGTTGGGGTATGTCAATGATTCATCCACACGCAGCATGAGAATGCCTTCAGGGAGAGGTTCCGCCAAGTGACCAAGAGAAGGGTCGTTGTCAGGCACATAGAGATAAGGCTGCTGGTTTTCTTCGGGCACAGTACCATAGTCGCATTTCTGATAGGTATCAGCTGCCACAGACGCCAGCGATGGATCCAGGTCAGGTGAAGAGAGGGGAATACGACCGATGGAGTAGAATCGAGGCCGAGCAATGCGGAATAAAAGAATAAGAATAGCCAATCCAACAGATGCATAAATTCCGTAGTCCACCGTAGTAAAAAACGTGACAACGACAGCTGCCACAAATACAAGAAATTCCCAAATACTAACTTGATATAGTCGCTTCAAATACGTAGGGCCTGAGACAAGATCTGACACAGCATGAATAACCACAGCAGAGAGAACCGCATCAGGGATATAGTAAAAAGCAGGTGTCAACGCAAATAAGGCAAGAATAACAACAAGACCAGAAAATACACCAGCAATAGGAGTCTTGACCCCAGACCGAGCTTTGATGGCGGTACGGGAGAATGATCCAGTTGACGGATAAGCACTATATCGAAATGATAATAAAAAAAAAAAGTAAGTAAAAATGAACCGTTATTTTGAATAAAAGAATAAAAGTACTCACCCAAAGAAAGCGCCCCAAATGTTAGTAAACCCAATTGCAATGATTTCTTGATTAGGATTTATTGAGTAGTCATTGATGCGTCCAAAGGATTTTGCGATGGCGACATGTTCCAAGACCAGTATCAATACAGCTGAAGGTAAAGAGCTGCCAACCGCCGAGATGGTTTCCGCATCGACCCGAGGCACAGCCATGGCTTGAAATCCAGCTGGTACAGTTTTGAGAATACTGATTGGTGATGTTGTTTTCCCAATGTTGATCAAGTAGGCAATCAAGGTACCAAATATAACAGCAATACCATTTCGAGTAATGCTAATGTAGAAGAAGTGCGCTTGGTATTTTGGATATCGTCGTCCAAGGTAGTTTGCTAAGAATCGTACGCCATATAAAAAAATCAGAGCCGAAAATCCAAATGCTGCATCAAGTTTGGTTTCGGGAAGATGTTTGAAGAAGTTTCCAAAAATAAGATATGTCGGATCTTGTGTGTTGACAGATTTGAGACCGAGGAGTTTGGGCCACTATACAAAGAAGAAATAAACATTAAGTTCATCACTTTACATTGTATATATATATATAAATATCTGTACCTGTCCAATAGAAATAGTAACAGCACTTGCAGTCATAAATCCAGAGACCACAGTTACTATCATAGTATAAATTAAAATAAACTGTATAAGTATTGAAAGTTGTTTTATTTAATATATAATAAAACATCAAACTTACATGGGATAAAATCCACCAAGATACCAAGACGAACAAGTCCAATAACGAAAGCAATGGCACCTGTCAGTAAAGATAAGGTAACGGCAATTTCAGGACCAGTAATATTCGTATTTGTGGCAGTAATATGGGTAATACATTGGCCAACTAAAAGCGACATGACGGCTTCACAAAAATAAATAGCAAACGTTAGTGCTAAATTTTACTCGCTTGACATTAACAGAAGACTACCTGTTGGCCCAATAGAGATATCTTTTGATGTAGCAAATAAGCAGTATACCATCAAACCGACAAATGCAGTGCTAAATAATAAGACATATTAGACTTGGTATTAAGGTAGCTGTATATAGTTATATATATAAATATGTCTATAATTTTAACTTACTATAAACCATATTGGGGCGGCAGCTGAGCAATCTTCGCGTATCTAATATCATAATGCAGATCAAAAAGCAAATCAGATAATGATACACATATAACATTTTATTTATACCTACCCCATCGATTGAGGAACAACAACAATACCGACGGTGATGCCTGCAATCAAATCACGAACCAACCACTGTAAAATAGACAAACGTGAATAAGAGTTGAGTAAGGAAAATCATTGAATATGTTGCATTTTAATTTTATTTGCTTACGGCTATATTATACCTATGGATCCATGTCGCAATAGGGAAAAGACTGACCACATAATCGATTGATTGCTTAGGTAACCCTTTTGCTGCGTTTTTGAATTTTTCATGATAGAGTTCAGATTCATAGTCTACCACCAAAACTTTGGGAGGTCTGTCCATTGAGATATGTAAGTTCGTTTGTCACACTGTTCTTCAACTATATAATGTATTGAAGTAAGTAAATAAAAAAAAAATAGTGGATATGTAGTAGAAAAAAAAAAAAAAGCGAAAAGAGAAGTAAAAAAAGGAATCAAATATTCTGATTTTGATTTATATTTAATTACCCGCTCACCAGCGGTGTTTCAAAATCCAACAAAAAGAAAGAAAATTCAAGCATTGAAAGGTAGTACAGATTGCACCATTCAATAAATCAATTACGTCCATTAGCAAAAGGTACTTTATAATAAATGAATCAAACAACAAAGATATACATCATATATATAATAAAGGTAAAATCCGTATATGGTGATTCGAAGGCGTGATCGTGCCTTCTCGTTCTAATCTCCAATCAACGCCAAATCCGACGATCATTTTCCCTATTCGTGTCAACCATTACATTTATATCATCCAGAAATGATTTTCGTACTGTCCAATTTTGATCTAAGCAGATGACAATCTCATCTTTTGATTTTCGAAAATGAATATTTATCTGCCTTTTTCCCTTTTCGTAAGCCACCCACCGATGTTACTTCTATTTGTTCAACGCACATCAAGAAAGCACACGCAAAGTCGACACTTCCACTAAAAGTCCAAACATCATTGTGACACACGGGAGGTAAAAAATGATACAATTTTATTTATAAAACATTGACAATGAGATAAAAACAATGGAAGGGAAAATATAATAAAGATACATATAAATATATATAACGGGATAAACAGTACTAAAAACAATAAACTGCTACTATTACAAAAACTAGTGGTACAACTAATGATTAGTATAAAAATGAGGGAGGGGGGGTGATAGATAAAATGTATATGTATAATACGACTAATGTTTTCGAGGTGGAGACAACCCGAGTGGAATTGGCGGAGGAGGCATGCTTGGAGGAGGTAAAGGATGACTTGAAGGTGATGAAGCTGCAGAAGGCGGGATAGGGGGTAATGTATTGGCATCAAACATCCATTTTTCAGGTGGAACAGGCGGGTCTGTCCTGCTGCGCTGTTGTTGTTGTTGTTGTTGTTGTTGTTGGTGTTGGTGTTGTTTTTGTTGTTGGTTAATGGTATTTGTTGTTAGGTTGGTAACAATAGATGAGGTAGAAGTTGCCATCAGTGGTCGATGCAAATTCTCGGGCGACGGCGTAATTTGGTAAATTGAATCCGATGACGATCTGCGGCGATGTTGTTGTTGTTGGTATTCTTGTAACTGCTGTTGCTGCTTTTGATGCCGCTGTTCCTTTCCAAGATATCGGTCTTGTTGAAGCTGATCCACAATACTATTGTTGCCAATCGTTCGTTCGAAAGACGGGGCAGCCATAGCCGGAGGTGGAGGGTTCACTGGGGGAGGTATACCGCCTGCTTGTAAGATATAGTCGTCGCGTGCCTGAATCGCATTTGCATTCAATGGGTCCGGGTCAATCAGTGAGGTGTTGGAAACCATAATACCGGAAGGAGGACGCCAATCTTGAGTACGATTCTTGTCCCTTGCTATACCCTGTCGCTGATGGTGATGATGACGATGCTGTTGCTGCAGTTGATTTTGCTGTGCTGAAATATGATGTGCTGATTGCTGAGTGCGTTTTATTCGTTCCAGTTCCTCTAATTTTAAAATATCGCTTGCTGATAATGGCGTTGCTGGTTGTTGATTGATATAGTCCACAACACTGGTGCTATATGTGCCAGTGACAACTTTATGTGAACTGCCGCGAGTTGGTGGAGGCATGCCAGGCTTGTCAGCACCGTTCGTTTTTGTCATTTTTTGAGCCCATCGATGTTGTTCCATTTCTGCCTTCCGTCGCTCGTTTTCTTCAGGTTTGGTGTAATCAAAGGTCAAGAATTTGTCCTCCATTAGCTGCCGTTCTGGGCTGGTCTCAGATAATACAACTTCGCTGCCGTGACTTTTGAAAGATGTGTTGGCATTGGATGTGGCACTACGTTTTGGTTGATTTCGTTTTCGCACTTTGAGAGGGTTGTCATTCAGTAAGATTTCCTCCAGTTCAAAAGTTGGATCGAAGTTCGCTCGTTTACTCTATAAAAGCAGAAGCAACATAATTGGATTTAGTTCAACAGAATATATCTTCTCAAAAAAAATTTCATCAGACACCCCCCAAGAAATAGATGAGCACTTACATCAGGAATAAATGGCGGTACTGCTTGTTTTGTTTCCAATAGATCCCATGGAATATGCTGTAGCCAAGAATGAGACATCAGTCGTCTAAAACCTTTTTCACCCACACCCAAGCGTTTATTGATATCACGAGTTAATAAACCAGCTATAAAATCCCGAGCGACTGGAGAAACATGACTTGATTCCGGGAATGTAATATTGTCATGTAGTATGGCTTGCTGTAAGGCTTCGTTTGTTTTTCCCCGGAATGGACGCTGTAGAGAAGACATTTGTTAGTAGTGGTTTCCTTTTTTTTTTTTTCCTTTAATTCTATACCTTGCCGACCAAAAGCTCGTAACAAACAACACCAAGAGACCACCAATCAACAGAAGCAAAGTAGCCTCTTTTAAGTAAAATTTCTGGACCCATGTAAGCAAGAGAGCCGGCAACAGAAGTAAGAGGTTTTGAGTCCGAGAATTGTACCGCGATATTGAAGTCAGTCAGGTGAGCATGGCCTTGATCGCTGAGAAGGATGTTGTCCGGTTTCAAATCCCTATGTAATATCGTTTGAAACGAGGTAAGCCTACGTATGAACGAGATTGAAGATAAAAGAGAAAATATTTACCTATGAACGATATTTTTCTTATGGAGGTATCGTAACGCCCACGAAATTTCGGCAACATAAAATTGGACATAGGCTTCAGGCATAACTCCAAGTCGATCAAGATGGAATCGCATGTCACCACCAGTCATTAGATCAAGAGCCAGGAATAAGTATTCATCATCTTGAAAAGCATATCGTAAATTCACAATGAGGCCGCAATCGATCCGTTCCAATAACCGACGTTCAGAGATGATATTTTCGACTGCCCGCATTTGAATACACCGAGCCTTGTTAATATATTTCAATGCAAATAATTGTTTGGTGCCTTTGTGTTGAACGACCCGTACTTTTCCAAACGCCCCTTTTCCAACTGACCGCAGGAGTGCAAAATGTGACAAGTCCACTACCAAGAGAAAGAAAAAAAAAAGGGGGGGGGGAGGAGTCAATATACAAAGAGTTGAACCAACTAACCAGTACTAAAGGGTGGCAAAATAATCCCAACAATACTTGTAGCTTATTACCTTCACTGTCCAGATCTAATGAGCTTTCCCGGCAGCATATAGCACCCATATGGTATTTCGTTCAGTAAAAATGGGTAAGTGGTGCTTGATGTGTAGTAAATAATGTCAAAAAATTATATTTGTCCTTGGTAGGTATGACGGTAAGTGGAAGTGGGAAGAGATGAAAGGACAAGGAAGTTTGATGACAAAGATGAATGTGTAAAAGATATATGATATATAAACGAGTGGAAAGTGTACTTTGTAGAGTAATTATAAAATAATAATAAAAAAAAAAAAAAAAAAAAAGGAAAAGAAAAAGGGAAAAGGAATCTCAGTGCATGGGGTTGAACATAGTAAAGAAACCCAAAAAAAAAATTGAATTGGCGGCTTTTCAAATATTTCACACTGACCGATTTGATTCGTATTGAATCTAAAGTATAATCATAGAGAGTAAAGAGAATACATACTTTAAATCTTTGATTAAAAAATTGGTAGATATGTGGTGAAAAGTGGGGTGAACAAAGCAATACGTTTTGAATGAAATTGGCCAAGGAGCGTCCTACATCGTGCAGTTTACACACAAACATGGAAACAGTAACACAAAAAATGAATGACGGCAATTAAAAAATAGAAGAACCAGCAACTCAATCAGCGAAACCGAGGAACGCTTTTTAGAATTTTATATTTTTGATTGTGGGCTTGTTAAAAGTTAATTTTCTTCTTTAGAGATTCTAACCTTTTTTCTTTTTTCTTTTTTTTTTCTTTTGTAAACGTACAGTAAGGATTAGAAAACAATGTTGCTCTAACATTTGAGATATATCAAAAAATTTATGACTGTGATGTGATATATAACTCTGATACGACCGTATATTCCAGCCAATGACAGACTTTCAAAGTAACCCTTGCATTATAGCAGTAACACCAATTGAGACCTACTTTCGCTCTTTCAAATCATATACTACAAATGTATTACATCCTCCTTTCTTACTAAAAAATGGTCCGTAAAAAATAGGAGAAAATAAAAGAAAGAAGGGGAATAGCATAAGGAAGACGAGCGACCTCAAAAGGAAAAACATTTTCTCCTAATGCACAATACTAAATGGCGACAGAAAGAGCGAATTCATTTTAAAAACGCCCTCTCCGTGCATCATTCTTATCAGTGCTACATATCTGCCTTGGCTTTTTTTATTGTTCTTTACCTCGTTCTGTTCTGCCAATCGAAAGCCTACGATACCATGCCAAACGTTTTTGCTTTAGCCGGTCGATCCAGGGGCAGGGTTGTCGGTGGTTAAATAAATTTAAAGAAATATTTTGGTACCTGAGTTTTTCAGAATATGTTTTCTACTTGAGATTCAAAGCCTAGAATATATCTCATAAAAAAATGAAAAGTAACTTGCGAAAATAAAAAAAGATGAAAAATATTATATGCGGAAAAAAAAAGAAAGGAGCTTATTTTTGTTCTTCTAAGGCTAATGCATCATTCACATTCACATCCACATTCACAATTCACATTCACATCTACATCTACATCTACATCGACAGACGCACATACATACTGCAATCCTGCTTCATTTGATCCATTTGTAATTTCGGAACCATCATAAAAATCCTATCCCCTATTTTGGCCGAAAATGGATATACATAATATATATATATGAAATAGAGAGAGAAAAATCATTATTGTGCCCTTGATTTTTACTAACTTCTCTCCCTTCCCCTCATCAATGCACCAGAGTGGATGAGTTGATTTTAAGTATGATGGTAAAATAATTATTGTCATGAAGGCGGGTCGTGTTGAAAGAAAAAAATGATACCCCCTCCATGAAAAGGGAGCTTTGCGCAGAAATCAAGGGATTCATCATCCTCATGGCTTTGAAATACATAATGTTTTAATTTTTTTTTTCCCTCTTTTTCTCTATCTCTTTTCTCACTTTTTTTTTTTATTACTCAAGATACACATAAATGGGCTGCTGTCATTCTGCTGAGGTTCTCGAAGAAAAGCAACGCAATGATGCTATTGAAAATCAACTCAAACGAGATCGTGCCAATTTAAAATCAGAAACTAAACTACTACTCTTAGGTAAAGTTCATTAAAAAAAAAAAAAGAAAGATGGATTATTGATGTGCTTTTTATTTTATGTATTACAGGTGCTGGTGAAAGTGGCAAGAGCACGTAAAGTAGCGACTAATGGTGGGCTGACAACCAAATCTCATTTCCGTTTTTTTTTTGCATAGACTTTTAAAGCAGATGAAGCTTCTTCATGATGGAGGTTACACACCTGAAGAAAGAGAAAGTTTTAAAGAGGTTATTTTTTCCAATACTATCCAATCCATGAAGGTAACGCTGGAAGCTATGCAACGACTCTGCATCGATTTTTCCAACTCTCACAACGAATTCAATGCCCGCCTATTAATGGAAATGCCATCACAAGTGGAAATGCTTGATCAAGATGTTGTAAATGCTATTGCTTGCTTATGGGAAGACAGTGGTGTAAAAAAGTGTATCTGTAGGTCAAATGAATTTCAACTAAATGACTCCGCAAAATAGTAAGTGCGCTTTTTCATTTTTTTCAGCCGAGGATATTTATGCAGATTCCAAACTAAAAAAAAAAGCGGAATTTCAATTTTGAATATACTGATTTTTTTATTTTTTATTTTTATAACTTAACAGTTATTTTGATTCTATTGCTCGAATTGGGCATTGTCAATACATACCAAGTGACCAGGATGTGTTAAGATCTCGAGTGAAAACAACAGGAATTACAGAAACAACATTTATGATTGATGCCATGACCTATCGGATGTTTGACGTGGGTGGACAGCGGTCCGAACGTAAAAAATGGATTCATTGTTTTGAAAACGTGACAGCCATTGTATTTCTGGTTGCAATCTCTGAGTATGACCAAATGCTTGCCGAGGACTCCAATGTGAATCGATTACAAGAAGCTCTCACTTTATTTGATTCTATCTGCAACTCGAAATGGTTTGTCAAAACATCCATCATCCTCTTTTTGAACAAAATCGATCTTTTCGCTGAAAAACTCCCACGAAGTCCATTGGTTAAGTACTTCTCGGATTATATGGGTGGTGCCAAGTATGAATCGGCTTGTCAGTTTTTATTACAGCGTTTTACAGCTCTCAATTCACGTGCTGAGGTCAAACAAATATATACTCATTTTACCTGTGCCACAGATACAAAACAAATCAAGTTTGTCATGGCTGCCGTCTCCGATATTATTGCTCATAATACCCTTAGAGATGTTGGCCTCCTATAGAATTATGGAAACTGGTTTTTTTCCCTTTCCCTCTTCAACTCCTTTCTTTGCCCCTCTTTACACCATTCTTATATCTGACTTTTTATCTCTCCATAGTGTTTATCACTGTTGGTGTTCTTTTCTAGTATAGCTGATTGTTTTATTTATATCTTAACTTTGTATCAAGTCCTTTCTTTTCTTCATTTCCTTCTGCCCCCCCGCCGCCCTCCTCTTCTTAATTTTATGAGACTCAATTTATATTATCCAAATTTTAACCTTATTAGTCATATATATTACTTTCTTCTTGTAAATACTTTATTATTCTGAATAAAATTCACATATAATTTATTATCTTCCATGTTCCATGCTCCATGTTCCATGTATGTATTAATCGAGGATCATCGAGCCCCTCGCAAGTCGGGGCAATTTGGGGTCGAAACAACCCTGCCTGTTGTTGCTCACAACTGTTATTCTTACTCCGCCCCACATGATTCCCTATTTTTTCCTTTTTTTTCGTTTCTTTCTTTTTCGTTTTCTGCTCCTTCGTTTAAGTCTCGATGAGGTGATGATCAACTTGGGTTAGTGTTAGAACTTGATTTAGGGGCATTTTGAAAAATGCGATACAAACATCATGGGGAAGCCCTTTCATTTTTGATTTGCACTGTGGGGTCACCATTAGATCAGCTTCATCTTAGACTTTAGTATCATGAAACCATTATCGTCTTGGCATAGTATTATTTGTCATTTTTGTGTTTAATATAAAGTAAAATATGTTTTTTTTTTTTTTTTTTTTTTTTTTTTTTTTTTTTTTTTTTTTTTTTGTTTTCAATGGGGCAATGGGGCAGTTTTGATTTATGCCATAGCGTACTTGTCTGGTGATCAAGAAAATGTTCAGCGCAATATTGATTGGCTTGATTTTATGTATTGGCAGGCAGCAGGCATAAACAACTTTAACTCCCGATTTCAAGCGTTAAAAATTATTCTCTCATCTTTTTTTTCTTTCATTTTATTTACACAGTCTTACTGGTACTAATGGCCACTTTTGGTGATTCGAAGCATATCCACAGCGTTGCCCACAGCAATATTCAACAAGCTATTCAAATGATATCCCACTTACCCGATCACATCTACACAAGAACGTCTATCGTGATGCCTTGCAGTACAATCGGAAAACATGTACGGTAATACCTCATCCCTTTTTGTTTCGTTGCCTTGTCGAACTGTGTATACGCACTTATCTCATATTATATTCTTAGACACTCTTATGATCATTTTATCCAGCTTGTCAAACACGCAAGAAGCGAAAATTGGACTATTGACTTCGACAAACGTGATAGAAACGTAAGAAGTTATATGGTGGGATTTGGAGATAATAACTAACATGACTTTCTTCTATTCATTTACATATACATTGGAACTTAGACCCCTATGGAAGTAGACAGAGCGCAGGCAATTCAACAATTGAAACAACTTCAGCAAACTCTCCTTGATGTACGTGATATCCCTTTGGAATACCCTGTGACTCTCACCGCCTCTATCGATCCAAATGACCCACGCATTATCCTTTTGTATCTTCGTTCGGAAGGGAACTCTGGTACTGCTGTATTCATGCGGTAAGTTTTATACTTATTGATGGGATGGCATTCATGAAAACTTATTGTTTTCACTTGACTGTTAGATCCATCATTTTGCATCCATTAAGGCCATTTGTATCGAAGCAGGCCATGTACTACCTGCTGATTTTGGGGTTGCTCCTTCTACGTTAATGGACCGAAGACATGGCAGGACTCAGGAACGTTTGTAGTTTTATATCCATCCCCTCGCATAAATCTACTCTTAGCTTTCACTAGTTGACATTTTGTTGTACTTGTATTCCTCTTCCTTTTACCCCCTCTATTTTGTCATCTTTGTAGTTAGTATTGTTTTCTGCCTCGTTGATTGTGATAATAAAGACTTTTTTTGGCACTCAAATGATCATGTTTTTCCTTACTCCCAAACTTTGCAAACTAGCCCGTTTTTTTTTTTTTTTTTTTTTTTTTTTTTTTTTTTTTTTTTTTTTTTTGACGATCAATTCATCATGGGTTTTCCCATATACATCAATGACTTCAGTAAAGATATATTTTGTTTTTTTGACTAGTAATAAACTACATTTCTGATTTTTATTGAATCACATATAAAATACAACACACACACACACACACAAAAAAAAAAAGAAGAGCTATATTCTATTTTGTATTCTAAATATTTAATGACTAAAATTTCTATTCTACTCCCGCACCAAGTTGTTCCATGTCTTGTTCAGAATAGCCCAACAAAGAGAGAACATACTTCAGGCTCTTTTGATTGATTCTTGCCCGAGCTTGTTCCTGTACTCGAGGTTTGGCGTTAAACGCAATACCCAGTCCAGCCTTGTTCATCATCCACAAATCGTTGGCACCGTCACCCACAGCAATCACCTGATTTAATGTCACGCCTTCACTTTGAGCAATAACTTCCAATAGTTCTGCTTTTCGAATCCCGTCCACAATCGGTCCTGTCGTTTCACCTGTAAGAGTCAATCCATCTGACGACACTTCAAGCTACATATATTTGAACAATAAAGTGTCAATGCAAAGTTGCCGGTGTTGTCTTTTTTTTTTTTTTTTTTTTTACCTGATTCGCAAAAGCGTAATCCAACCCAAGTTCAGATTTCACATATAACGCCAAAGGCATGAATCCACCACTGATGACAGCCAGTTTGAATCCAAGTTTCTTGAGAGCGTGACATAAGAAGCGAGCACCTTCCGTAAACGTAAGAATTTTTTTGACATCTTCAATCACACTGACACTTGTGCCATTCAAGAGAGCTACGCGACGACGTAAAGATTCCTTAAAATCAATTTCGCCATTCATCGCTGCTTCGGTAATGGTCTAGCATACAATAATAACAAACTTATAGAATGAGTGATAAAAAAAAAACATCATTGCCATTCACACTTATTACTTACAGCCACTTGATCCACCACTCCAGCATATCTAGCAATTTCGTCAATCACTTCCTGTTGAATTAAAGTTGAATCCATATCAAAAACAACCAATCGTTTGTTTTTTCTGAATACATCATCTGGTTGTAAAGCCACATCCGATCCAAAGCTTGCAGCCAAATCAATAAGTTCCTTGCGTAGCGTATCCATATTCACAGTAGTGGGCACACTAAGTCGTAAATCAGCGCATGATAAGGTGTGTCGTTTGTCCAGTCTTGAGAGTTTTTCCACCGATATGTGATGCTTCAGTAAAAGTTGTGTACATTGACTCAAAAATCCAGCTTCCAAACCATTTTGATTCAAGATACTAGCGGCGTATTTGATCCGACCAGAGTAAGGGGCTTCTTCCAAGGAGGCAGGCAAGTAGATTTGATCATCATCAGATTGAGAGGCATTGGCAGTGGTAATGGTTGTCTTGTTCTTTTTTTCACCACGATGACGGATGGTAGGTTCTGTTGCTTGAGTATCTGGGACATCAAATGTCAACGTCGCATCCCATTGTTGAGCAGCTTCAGCCAAATCACGGAAGACGGTAACATTGTCGGATTGCAAAGTGATCAGGACACCAAAAGTAACATTGTGATAAAGTCTTGAGAGCATAAAATCTTCAATAGCACAGGGGTGACGAGCAAGACATTCCAATACAGCACCCACGATATCCGTTCCATGAGGACCTGACAATGACACAAGGACTTTTTGATTGGGTCCCACAAAGGTAGGAGGCAAGGCAGCATTGGAGGTGAATTTGTAATGAGAACGACTACGGATCATAGGAGGTGATAGTCCTAACGGATGGTGAATCATCATATTGGCATCGTGTTGCTGTTGTTCTTCACCAGTGCTGTGGAGTTGTTGCTGCAATTTGTTCATGGCATTTTGTTTGAGTTGGGACAAATCTTCTGCCTTCACCAAAGGAAGCTGGGCCACACGGTGCAAGTAGGGTTCCGACAAGGCCAAACCAGAGTGACGATCATTTTTCTTGAGGATTTTAGTAATACCAGTGTAATTGAGGAAAACGAAGCGTTCCAAAGTCAAGATCTTTTGTAGCAAGTCGGTAGGTGTCGATTGGTCGTTATTGGTTTCTTTGACGATTCGAGTTGACTCTTGTTGGAAAAAGTCGCAAACTTTTGTCACCTGTATATCCAACTGTTCGATAAAATGCACTTCACAAGTTTGGAGTTGACTGAGGCGTTGAGATACTACTTGAGAGAAGGGCTGCTGTTGCTCTCTAGTAGGGTCGATTTTGATTGAGTTGGCATAGACCGTATCCTTCAAGAGCTGTTTCAATCTAGTATAGTCGATGCAATTTGAAGCATAGTCATTAGGAAGATAAGATTTGCGATCCTCCAAATATTTGCCAAACTTCATTTTGAAAGCGTTGTAGGACAGATAGGGTATTTACACAGACGGAAAAGAAAAGATAACAAAAAGAAAAAAATTTGGATCAAGCTTTTCGCCTTTATTATCAAATTTAAACACAGCCGTGAGTCATTTTACAATTTTTCTTTTGAGAATCAGGACGGTTGTGGATAATCTCGTGACTCAGGTTCGATTTTGGCTATAATAGAATATGCCAGAATTCCTGGTGTTTATTAGCTTTATAATTTCTACTTCTTTAATGAAAGTGGTACGTATATGATAAGATATAGTGTACTATATTTGTCGCTCTGAAAATGGGCTTTGAAAGATCACACATTCACAGACCCAGTAACCAACATCTTTTTGGGCAATTGCGGGATCTGAAAAATAAATCAACTGAAAGGAGCTCCCCTAAATACATTTTTCCTCTCTCTTTCTCTTTTTTTTTTTTCCCTGTTCTGATATCTTCCCTTTGATACTTCGACGGATTCATTCCTTTTTATCTATCCTTGTCATTTTATACACTCTCCCTTTCACCCTCTCGCCGTCAATATCAGCTCTTTGAGAATCTTCCATTCATATCGCTTCTTATTCCCTTGATATATACATATTATATATATATATATATATATATATACAACAAACACATTTTAGCCATTAAAACTTCAGCTTTGTTTTTAACAAGTGTTGGTTCCTTATCGCTATTGTTTCCACTTCCTTTCTTTTAACTTGTGCTTCTTTTATATACAACGGACTCAACCTGTCTATGCTTGAAAAAGGTTGCGACAAAACATATATTTAGCAGCAGCAACCACAACAACAAGAACAACACTCATCAGCCGACGAATAACGACAAAGGATACAACAATCTCGGAGCAGCTTTGCCCAAATAGTCATAGTAAGTCAATCAACATGGATCCTTCTCATTGCACAGTGGTGATCTTGCAACAGCCGTCTCCTCCACCTTTTATTCTTAATGATGACAACGATCAACAACTCCCTCAGCAACCAAATTATATATCTACTTTGCAATCAGTTTTTGCGCAAGGTGAGTTGGTTTTTTATTTTATTTATAAAAAGGTCAAGGAAATAGGCGTGCGAAATGTGTCTGGGAGGGGAGGGGAGTGGGAGGGCGATATAAATATATATATATATATATATATATATATATGTATTATGTGTATGGGGGAGAAAGGTGTAAAGAGGATGAGAGGAGAAGGGGCGGCAACAAGAAAAGTGAGTATAGATATAGCGTTGTGAAACATCAAGAACTAACTCTCCTTTTTTTGTAACCATTATATTCTTTTTTAATTTAGTGTCTTTTACCTCCCATCAAAATGAAGCTTTTACTTGGATTAAGGAACAGCCGTCCACTTTACTATTATTGGATTTAGACGACCAAGAGAATGATTCCCTCGGGTGCTTTACAAATACTACCTGGATATCCAACATTGCTCAAGAAGTCGAAGATGATAATGTCCCTATCATAGGTAAAACCACAGTAAACTGTAATAGACTACAACAAAAACTTAAACACCTTTATTGTTTCCTTCACATAGTCTGCTCATCCAATGAAAATCCTTCCTTTATGCTTGATTGTGTCCATGCAGGTGCTGTCGACTATATCCTGAAACCAATGCGTTTAGATGTCGTCAAAACGTTATTCTTAGTAAGTAGATCTTTTGTTGCAACATTTACATATGTATATAAAAGGAGAGTAACCATAAAACGGAAAAAAAGGGGGGAAAGTCTGATTTATTATATCTTTTCTAATAGTCGTTACACCGCCGTCGATCTCATTCGAAAATACATGATGGTCATGGATCTTCTCCCACTCTGTCGAGCGACAATGCGATGTCTCCCGCTGCAACAACTACCACTACTACTACCATTACTCCCATCACGCCTACACAATTTCAACCCTTACAACACAACCAATTACGTGATGATTCTAATTTACATGCCCGAGTCAAGGAATTGTTTGAAAAGGATACACTGTAAGTATATATTACATGAAAAACTGCAGCTCATAGTTATATTGATGACTGCCTTGATTTCAATTGAAACATAGGTTGACTAAGGTTGTATTGGACGTATATACTTCTTTGCCTCCTGTTAATGGTGAAATAGCTCTTTCAAGGCAAGAAAAAAAATGAATATATGATTTGGATGTATTCTAATTTTATATGCAATTTGATTTATGTTTACAGTGATCACGCCAAATTTCTGCAAAACAAAGTTGATAGCTGGAACTTCTCACCGTTTGAACTGGATCATCAAGACCTTATACATTGTGTGATTCTCATGTTCAAGCCAGTACTTGCCTGCCCTGATTTAGATCATTTAATTATTACTGAAGGTAATTCCACAAGAAAGAAATTAAAGAAAAGACATATTGCGGTTACTCAAAATTCTAATTTGTTGGCAGAACAATTGTACGACTTTATCAGTGACCTCTCAACAATCTATCACGATGGCAATCCGTATCACAACTTTGCTCATGCTGTTGATGTCTTACAATGCTCTTATTACATATCACGGCAGCTTGGTGTTATCCCTTTCAACACTCAGCAATCTCAACATCCATCTTCCAAAACATCCAAACCTCAAGACTTGATACGACCTATTGATATATTGGCTCTTTTTATTGCAGCCATTGGTCACGACGCTGCTCATCCAGGTGTAAACAATTTATTCCTCGTAAGTATCTCAATTAATACCTCTCTGCCCCCATATTATTTGATACTGATGAGTTTTTTTATGTTGAACCTATTTAGATCAACTCAGCAACACCGCTAGCTTTGTTGTACAACGATCGATCCGTACTTGAAAGCTTTCATTCTATGACTCTGTTTCAAATTATGAAAAAGCATGGTCTGGATCAAATTTCTGGTGGTACTGGAACTTCAAATTACCAAGGTAAGTGGGCCGTTGCCCCTTTTTCCTACCAACTCTACTTGATTGATTAACCATGTCGCTTTTATAATGTATAGAGTTTAGAAAAACGGTGGTCACAAGTATTTTGGCGACCGATATGTCACTACATAACGAATATGTTCAGAAAATAAAGGAACAAGCCCGGCGCCTAGGGGATAAATCTTCAACAATCAAAGTAGACGAGGACCAGGAGCGACTTTTGATATGCAGTGCCATCATCAAATGTGCGGATATTAGCAATGTTGTAAGTTAAAAAGACACGAATGCAATCTATCACATGGTATCTTTATCTCAACATTTCATTTATCCTAGGCTCGACCTTTCCTACATTCTGCAAAATGGGCGGAACTATTAGTGGAAGAATTTGCATGTCAAGGTGATCTGGAGAAAGAACTTGGTATACCTGTATCTCCTTTTAATGACCGAGACAAACTGATACTGGAAGATTCCCAAATTGGCTTCATCCGGTTTGTCGCCATGGACTTGTTTCAACATGTGCGGGAAGTCATGCAAGGTAAAAAAAAAAAAAAAAAAAAAAAGGAACATACAGTCGAGCATATCATCTTAAAGCAACCATTAATCCTTTTTACCCTTTGCAATAGAGATGTCATTCGCCGTGGATCAAATGGAAAGGAATCTGCAACGCTGGGAAAGCCGCAAGCATACAACACATGATTCAGGGGTATCAACTCTAGATGACAGCAACGAAAAAGATAATCGGAATGTACAGCAACTTTCCACATCGATACACGACTCATTAGGCAAAGATATCACGTCACCATCGTCATCACCACCGTTTAATGTACAACCAGCTGTAGAATACGCTCACTCCCGAATATCTTTAGAGGGCGGGCCACAAAATGAACTCAACAGTATGCCAGCAATGGCGATGAAACATTATTCAACTACTGGAAAATATGACGAATTGGACGACTTATCAACTTTATCTCACTTCCATGCTTCAGGCAATCAACCACCTGGATGGCAAGATGGTCCTGTCTATTGTCAATGTACCATACAATAATGATGATTCACCCTTCCATCTTTCCACCTTTTATGCTTCTTCATATTTATACGCATTCATCTCTTTATATATACATATATATATATCTAGTATTACTATATTCATTCTAGGCATTTGTACACAAATCAACACCAGCTCATAGCTGCACTTCACCCTTCTTTATATATACACATATATTCAAATCGCAGTTCCCAATGATTCCCCCTCCTCTCCTTTCCAAGTATATATTATTATTATCATCATTATCCTTTTTTCTCTCAATATTCTCTTTAGCAATAGATTGTATACTTTAGACTCCAAACTCCTCCTCTCCCCCTATTTACTCACCTTTTTTATTTTATTTTAACTTGTCTTCTGAAATAAACATTTGATGTGCTTTTATACATATTTACACTATCGAACTCTATATTGTCTCGCATTTGTTTCTAATGTTATTCTGAACGTATTGCTCAGGGTGTTCTCGCTCAGAGTATGTCGCAAATAAAATTACTAGCAAAGGGCTTAATTAAATTTGTACTAAAAGAAATTATTATGATATCTACTTCCACTATTTTTTTTTTAAATAAAGCCATTTTATTTTTATTATTCATTTTATCTTGCCTTTGATTTTGTATTTTGTCTGTATATAACGGGTCACAGTCGGAAAAAAAAACTCACCATCGTAGGTGATCTACCAAAAAAAGCTTGACTGTTGTTCACCGACCCAAATAAAAAAAAAAGGTGCCCATCACGTGTGTAACTTTATGGTGCACCTCATTTTCATTATTTGAACTCATATTTGAAGTTTTATAACCTCGGATAAATAAAAATATCAATACGATAATATTTAAACACGCATTTGCTGAGGTGCCTTGAAATTGAAATGAACGTAGACAGGGGATTTTACCAGAATATGATAGGGTTTAATAGAACAATGGTGAAAGCATATTTGTCCTACTCTGCACAGTTCCTGTCCAGGGATCTAGAAGCAGTTGCACCATACATATCACATTTTTATATATTAAAAAAAGACTGGATCGTAAGAAAACTCTGCTATAGTACCTTTAATTTGCTTTTTTGTCGCTTCGACCCCTTTTTTTCAGACAGAGCCCTGAACATGACCGTTGCGCCCACCATAATGCGAAATGGTGGAGGCATCCATCGTTTTTTCCAAATCGACGGAGTGCTGAACACGATGGTTGGGCCCGAAGGGACTGCCCACTGAAGTATGAAATGGCGGAGGTGTCTAATCCCATCCCATCAATGCCCACACTTCACAACAACAACCCTTGACACATAGTATATTGAACATTTTTGATCCCAGCTACACAATTAATATTATCCTCAACTTTGCTGCTCAATATACCCACAACAAAATACACTGTAATAGTTGTTTTTTCACACAAGCACATGCCTGTTTTCTTTTTTACGCACAAACTTATACAGTATAAATGAGTCGGTGGAAGAAGTCACCTTACCACTCAATCCGTTCGTATTCATTTATATACACTTTTTTCTCTATGCACGTGTATACATATTCGATGCAGCTCTTGATGTAAACGTATAACAGAGAAGCTAATGATAAAAAAAACATACTTTATTCAGAAGTAGATACAAACGATGGCAAACTAATACTAAACTAATGACACTAATGATGATTCCATGATATATACTATTTCCTATGACTAATAATTCATAAATCCGGCATCCAAAATGAAAGGGCTTCCCCATGATGTTTGTTTTGCATTTTTGAAAATGCCTCTAATTCAAGTTCTAACACTAATCCTAGATCACCAGTATCCCAATGAGCCTTGCCATCATATAATTCAGTCTTTCCTGAAGGAAAAAAAGAAAAAGAAAAAGAAAATTGGGAGGGAAGAAAAAAAAAAAAATAGAAATCCTGTGTGCGGAGTCTGAATTGACTTTTTTTTTCACCTAATCCTCAAGGGGCTGTCCACTGACTGCCAGTAAATCGATAGGTGTCAAAATCTCTAACGCAGCGCCAGAGCGTTTATTTGTTATCAAAAGAATGGATTTTTGTCCCATATTAGACCTTATCGTTCCATCCCAAATATCATCGTCCCACTGTCCCATCCCAAACTTCGTCATCCCATCCCCTCCTATCCGACTGACCTAACTGCCATCCATGATTGTTAAAAAAAAGATGGGTGGGGGATAAAATAAAACAAGCAGTGGTGTAACTCACTTTCACCTCCCTGACCCACTCTCCCAATATTGGCCCACATTTGCGGGCTTGATCCATTTTCAGCTAACCTGACCCAACCTAACTATTCAAACTGTATATGGCATAATATCTAAAGTCGTGTATATCCTGTCATCCTCCTGTTAAAAAAAAAATAAATTCTTCAATATTCGATGGGATAGTTTTTGTCAAAAAAAGAGGCTATATTTTGTTGATGCATAAACATAAACTGGGAAGGGCAACAGCGATCAAGGGATCTAATATTTTGTACAAAGCCATACAGGATTTTTTTTTTTTTTTACTGAAACATAACAGCAGTCGACATTGGTCTAAAGGGACGACGGTAGAAAGGTATCCATCGCGCAAAACATGAGAGAGACTTATAGAACTTTTTTCATTGAAGCAAGTAAAAATGAACATATTTTATTTAGACATAGGTACGAACTATGGTCAAACTAAAACTAAACTAAGCTAATGAAGGCCTCAGAAAGTCAACCCATGGTGTCCTTAGATCCTAGATTTAAATGAAAGGATTTCCCCATTTTTTTTGTAATCCCTGTTCTGAAATCCCTTCTAAACTAGTCTTGGCACTAATCTAAATCCAACATAATCCCATAGAAGTTGAACCGGTGAAGAAAAAATGAAAATGGCAAATACAAAAATATCATGTGGCGGAATTTGAATGCTTTTTTTTGTATTTGACTTGACAATTAATTTTTACTGAATAATACAAAAAGGGCAACCCCTTTTTATTTATTTCTTTTTTGCAGCATTCAATACTATGCAACAGATCAACATGACTCTTCACCATTCAATATTGGATCTCTTTGGCGGTTCTCTTTTCTTTTCTTTTTTTTTTTTTTACATCACCTTTCATAACACCATTCAACATCCGCACTCTTTTTTTATAAGCAGCTTTCAGCATCGGTATGATATCATGGTGGTTCTCTTCTAGTGGGGCAGTCTTAGAATAGTTTGTCACATGCGGTAGAATAGCTCACCCTCCTCAGTGCCGTACAGTACTGTACAGTAAAATAGCTTGTTACTCACCGTACAATTGCTTATCATTTTAGTTTATCTTCATTGTGTTACTTCCACAATAAAAAAATGTTTCCTATATATATCTTCAATGAATGTCATTACTAGTTGATATCGTACCATATTATACGGTATTTTGAGGTAAAATAAAGAGATTTCTATCTGAATACATCATGTTTGTATACATGTCTATCATGCGTTCTTATTTGTGAGGCCTAGGAGCCTACAACTCGCGCAAGTTTATGCAATACTAATTCTTCCAAATAAAGCTTCATAAACTAAGTAACAAGAATTGAAAATTGACAGTATACTGCGTAATAGAGTAATTTACTGACCAAAAGCAAAAAAAAAAAAAAAAAAAAAAAAAGATCAACGTTACTTTATTGATAAAACAAAAAGTCAAATACCCCATTAGCACACTATCTTGACTATATACCATTAATACTATCATATACAATTGTAATGGTCGTTGACCCAAAGCTTAGGCATAGAAAATCAGTCCCAATAATAACTGCAACTAATAAATAGTAAAAGAAACAGCGTTTATTTTGATAAGATATAATATATAAATGGTATGATAAAATAATATGTGTATTGATAAAAAACATAAATAAAAATGGTATAACAAGACTAAAATATATTAAAATAATAAAGCTAATGGTAATAACTCAAGTACTAACAAGGTAAATTCGTTAGTTGACAATATCTGATGGGCGACTTGCTGGATAGTGGACCCGCATGCTTTATTCAGTCAAGGCATCCAAGGTTTCAACTAAGTTACCATAGCTTTGTGGTATTGCTTGCATTTCCAATGGATCTTCGCGGCCAATGCAAATATAAGCTTCGTTCCATTCATGCACACCTCGCAAGTAGTATTCCTGCAAATTTGACCTGTGAGTATCCAGTTTTTCCTTATTTTCCATGGCAAATTGGTGACTGAGGTGTTGAATATCGTGTCCATGTATTGTCATTTTTTGCACCTGCTGGAAAGCGGCGCCCAAAAGGTCCCCTGTTGTTGTTACCAACTTCCCCATTACTACCCGCAATACATGGTTGTACCAAAAAGATATCAATGGCATAGATTGTATAAGCCCTATCATGATTTCAAATACAAAACATTGGATGGTAAGTTTCATGTGATCGCTGGGGGAGGGGTGGTTATGTTCCTGCCCAGATCTACGTCTTTGGCATGTGATATTTACCTTCCAAAGTCCAGCTATCTTCTTGTTTGTACACCTTTAACGTCCCAGTATCAGTTTCAGACTTTTTAAAATGCAACTCTGTAACAGACGGTACTTGTAATTTGACGAAAGCAGGGAAAATACAAGGAGAGATGTTTTGAATCAAATGTACGACGGCCGTGTTCCTAAATTAATAAACACAGCATAATCATGTGATAAAAATTGGAAACTATTCATTTTCAAATCAATAAATTCAATAAAAGCTTACCCATCAAAGACAATATTTGTGATGGTAGGTTCTTGTCGATTGAGTACTTGCCATACAGTATACACACTATCAGAAAGAGTGGGCGAAGAGGATTAAAAATGTGAATTTAAACAAGGGTAACTTCGAAGTAAACCTATCTCAAATTTTATTTCATTTATATATATATATTTGGAAATAAAAACGACTTACTATCGAATGTTTTCCACACCATCAGTACTCATTATCGGAGAGGTCAAAGAAGCGTCAACAAAAAAGTAATATTTTAAAACACGGTTTCTTCGTAAAGGGCTGTAAGAAAAGAGGTCTTCGACAATACCTAGTTAAGAGTGAGAAGTTCAGTATAATATAAATTCGTAGCTATTTTATTGTACACTTACCTTTTACAAGGTAAGAAGACGAAACTTCTAAATGAGCATCAGTGTCAGAAACAGACATAATTTAAAAGAAGGGGAAAGAAACCGTGATGAGTCGAATGGCGCATTTATTTTTATGTTAGGCGTGACTTGAATTTTGAGTACATTAAGCGAGGTTTTGTAACAAAAAAAGGTTAGATTTTTGCTTTGTTGTAACATTTTGCATTTTTGATGTACTTACAAAAACGTTGGAGGCGGGAATCCATAACATTGCTGGTGTAACCCTGAGATAATCATGTTCATCGCTGCATTACCGTCCCCGGACCGAAAGATACATCCTTGTTTTCTTCCGATACATAATGGATTCATGCAAATGACGGTTCTGAGGTTTGACTTGCTGGTTTTTTTTTTTTTTTTTTTTTTTAAATGGGTGATATGTTGGCTTGTGACAGAAACAGCACAGTTTTGATGTTCGGAATTCGTCTGTTTCGAATACTGGCGAATTTTGCCGTATTACCTTGATCAAGTCACTGTGTCCACGCCGAAGATGCCCCTTGATTCGTGAGTTCACACCACGTCCCACATCACCATAAAAATAGCGCATTTGTACGTCTTCGTTGTCATGGTCCTTTTTGATCTTTTTCGTTAGTTCCTTGGTCACACAGTTGAGTCCATATGTCTTCATGCGAGATCCATTTCGTACAATCTTGCGGTGTCACTTTTCATTGTAAAAGGAGCGAAGATCATTGGCAACTTCTTGATTTTTCTATTTTTTAATAATAAAAAAAAAAATCAGTCTATGATAACAATGCTGCTAATATGACCTTTCTTCTTACCTTGTGGGTTTGAATAACTTTGTTATTGCCATACAAAAGCGACATGTTTGAAGATGCGGCTGCCATACCATTTTCAATTGTACCGATCGTATTGTTGTGTGCCTTTCAAAAAAAAAAAAAAAAAAAAAAAAAAACGTTTACTATAAACCATGGTTCCGTGCCAAATTTCCTTTTTTTACCTTTTTTTTGGTCATCTGTTTTCGATGGCGTTTGGATATCGCCTTGTAATCGATAAAGTTGCTTGTCACGGTGAATGTGTTGATGTGTAGAAGGCCCTTGATGTTTTGTTCCGGTCACTATCCTCTTGAGTCCTGGGCCACACCCAACATAGTCTGCTTTTCGCTGGTTGGCTGAACCGGCTGTGATTGTTGCTGAACCGTATTTTCAGAATCATCGCCGTAAAAATCGTCGTACGCTTTCATATTTTGGATCTTGATTTCACCAATGTCGTCTATGTGTTCAATAATCTTCAAAGCCAGTTCATCCCGATACTGTTTCATTTGTTGACGCTTATCCAAGTAAAAAATAAAAAGGGACAAATCTTGAAGGGCCGTGCTCATACGACGGATTTTAAAATCCCGCACAGGTGAATTTATTTTCTTGCTCTCTTTTCCTTTCATTTTTCCTCTCCTTTCTTCTTTTATTCCTTTCATTTTTCTTCACCATTCAACTTCTATGGGGTCTTGGTGATCAGGGATTAGTATTAGGACTAGCTTATAAGGGGGGTTCAGATCAAGGATTACAAGATGCATGGGGAAACCCTTTCATTTTGGATCAAGGATCTGAAGGCGCCATTAGTTGGCTTTTTGGAACCTTCATGAGCTTAGTTTAGTGTTAGTTTGTATACAGTTTGTATCTATACCTGAATAAAATATGTCTCTTTTTACATGCTCTAATGAAAAATGTCCCGTTAGTCTGTCTCATGTCTTGTAAAAGAGATTCCTTCTTATCATCATGCCGCTTTAGATTCATCTCGATCAATGTGTGCGATTTGCTGAAATTGAAAATTAGGACTGCCCATTCACCCTTCCTTTTATTCATTCATCCTTGCATTTACAGGATTGCTCCAGGCACGATATTTTTACTGTGCATTAGAAACTACTTCCAGTAAATTATTTTCACAACACAATAAAAACAAGTACTACAAAATACAAACTACAAATGTCTTCTTTTTTGCTTTGTTTTCCTACTACTTCGTTCTTCGTTCCTCGCTTTGGTGCATTTAATATTAACCTAATCTTGGGAGGCGCTTTTGTTGTGAACGGCGTTGACTTTGGTGATGGCAATGCGGCTGACGAGGTAAATGATGGTAATGATAATTGAGGGAGCAATGATAGTGAAGACGCAGATGTTCGGGATGATAACGGAGACACTGGTGGTAAGGATGATGATGAAGACATTGGTGGCGACGGTGATGATAGAGGTAGGAGTGGTGATGATGGCGATGGATATAATGGTGGTGAAGATGATGACAACGAATACATCGATGATGGAAACTTTAGTGATGAAGGTGATTGTCCAGGAAAATCATGTGGAGGAGCATCAAGTTGCTTGTAAAACACATAAATACTGTTGATGATTTTTCCCTGCACTATGGTGGGCAGCCCCTTGGGGCCCAACTGGCGTGCTTAGTGCGTCGTCAATGGTTTTTTTTTTTTTTTTTTTGTGTGCTGAAAGAAAAAAAAAATAGGGTAGGCACTAGGTGACTTCGTCATTTCGCACTTTGATGGGCAGCCCCTTGGGATCCGACCGTCGTACTCAGCGCTCGTTAATTGTAATTTTTTTGTGCGTGTCGAAAAAGAAATATAGGATAGCGTTTAGATGTGAACAAAGTCAATTCAGGCTCCTCACACATACTTTACGAAAAAATATATTCACGCTGCAGTATGTTGGCCGGAATTTGAAATGTTGATTCAGAAAAAAGCATTTTTGGGCTCTTTTTTTTTTTTACAGTACAACTTTTACTTTATTTTGTTTTATATCAATCAATGCCAACGCCAATAGAAAGTTGGTATACAGATATTCCTCCTATTACTCGAATATATGTGACTTCAGCTTGTCTCACCAGTCTCGCTGTGGTAAGTTAGATGGCCTCCTTTTATTTGTCAGGTAGTTCGATCCTGACTTTTCATTGCTCTCACATCTTATAGCAACTAGGTTTTGTCCATCCTCTACATCTATGGCTGAATTATGATAGTATTGCAAACGGACAGGTAAAATGCTGAACAATATCATTTTTGAAGGATGTTCCTCCCAAATTGCTGACGCGTTTCTAAAAAAAAATATAGTGGTGGCGCCTAATAACAAACTTCTTGTATTTTGGTCCTCTATCTATCGACTTTTTATTCCATATGTTTTTCCTGTAAGTAAAGTAACAATAAGTATCTGACGATGACTAACTTTATTGTTTTATTTAATAGGGCTCGATATAGTCGTATGATGGAAGAAGGCTTTTATAGGAGTAAGCCAGCAGATTACGTTTGGCTTTTGACATTTGCTGCTTCAACGCTTATACTGTCATCGGTAAATGTTAATGGAATGAATTGGTTTAGCATATATACTTACCGCTGGTGATATCCGTTATTATAGCTGATTTTGCCCTTTGCTTATATGCCCTTTCTCGGCTCACCGCTGGCATTTACGATGGTTTATATTTGGGCACGCCGAAATCCATATGTCCGGTTGAACTTTTTAGGTTTGGTGGTATTCAGCGCTCCTCATTTACCTTGGGTCCTTCTTTGTTTCTCGCTTGTTTTAGGTGGTGATATTCCAACGGGTGATATCCTTGGCATTGCTGTGGGTCATATCTATTATTTCTTTGAAGATGTATGGCCTCAAGATCCTGCAAGTGGTGGGAAAAGATTACTTGATACGCCAAGGATTATGTAAGTATTCAAAAAGGATCATCGACAAACTAACTACATAGGGGAAGGAATATCTGACTTTTCTTTATGATATTGTAGATGCTGGCTTGTGGAAGGAAACCGACAAAGGGAAACGGATGGAGTTGAAATAGATACAACTGAAGAAGGAAGCGACCATGATAATGCTAGTGATGACAACAATAATTCTGCGACAACAAACCCTACTATACTGACGGGTGGTGCTCAAGAAACTTCTGGCAATGACGAAATGTCAAGATCTTCCTCTTTTATGGCGGAAAACGACGAATCCATTACTCGATGAATGATGTGTGTGGCACAATACAATCAAATTTTGTCCCATATTCGGTGTTTAGTTTTTATTATCATTTTATTATCCCCCATTCATATACATATTTACCCTCAAAACCCCTCCCTTCTTACAAATTCGTGTAATGTTTAATTAAAACTTTATTTTGATCGCCTTACTTTTATTTTTTCATTTTGTCTTGCCCATTCTTCTCTCATCCAGTCGTCACACTTTACCCTTTTTTCTTTCCCTTATACTCACACGTATATATTCCGATACCCTATTTACATACATATATCATTCGCATGGGCAATAAACTTTCTGTGGGTTCAACGTCTTCCTGTCAGTTATCATTTATATCGCCAACATCCCAACCAACGCCCGAAGCAAACCATGATAGGACTCTGAACAATGTCATCAGTATACCAAAGTATTTGAAGCCAGTAAAATATTCGAAAAAACATCACCGGGAACGATTAGAAAGGCAACAACAGCAACAACTACTACAACAACAACAGCAACAACATGCAATACGAAGGGCAGCACTTTACCAACGTGACATCGACCAAAAAGGTGTTCGCCAAGACAACAACAATGAGACACCGAATCCGCCGTTTGTGTTTATCCAAAAAGACAACCATTTTACATTGGAAGTAAAACAAGAACAACAAAAGCAAAAATCGTTACAAGACCTCCCAGTAATTGATCACGACGGGCCAAAAAGTGCTTTCCAATGGTTTGAAGGTCGGCGATATCACAATCAGGTAGTATGATGTTACTTTACTTTTTTTTGGAGCAGGGTAATTTAAAAATACATCTACTAAATTTTATTTACTACTATTTTTTTAACCTTCTCGTTGGCATAGGACGATTCGATACTACCAAATGATGAACGAGAATTGGATCGACTGCGAGTATTAAATTATATTTTACGGTGGGCTCTTGAAGGGTAAGTAAATACAAGTCAAGCAACATGGAATGATTGATTATAGCTGTATTCATATATATATAATTATTTTTCTACGTTATAGAGACTTTGTTGCACCTGTCAAATCGAAATTATTAGAAGGAACACATGTTTTAAGTGTCGGGTAAGGTATTATTGAAAGGGTTAGAATTGGCGGAGCTGAGTTTTTTTTTTATTACCATCAAATACTGACTTTTTCTGTTTATTTGTGATACTTTAGGTGTGGTCCAGGAATCTGGGTAAATCAATAAAAAAAAACTATGTTGCTGATGAAAAGTAATATTCTAAAATTATTATTTTTTGGAGGACCGTATTAGTTAGGTCATCCTGTTATTGATTTCGCATTAGACTACAATAAGTCACAATTTACCGCCGTGGACGTTTTAGACTTATTACCTGAGCAAGATATCTATCGAAGGCATGATTATCCATCAACAAACCATCATTCTCACTTCAATTTTTCACCACTTCATCCAATGTTACCTACTACTATATCAAGTAGTACATGGCATCAACAGCATCAACAGCATCGATCTCAGTTACCAAACTCAATGCCGAAAACTGACAGCTCATCTAGCTCAGCGACATCGACACCGTACTTCTCTTCTCATTCATCCTCATATTCGAATATTCTACCCACACGAACTATTTTTGACAATTTGGATATTTATGCCTTGGACATTCGTGAGCATGGTTTACCTTTTGGCGACAATAGCTTTGAATTAGTCATGCAACGACTGTCAACGCCAGCGTATTCAATCAGCCAATGGAATGATGTGATTGGTGAACTCATTCGGGTGACTCGACCAGGTGGCTATATTCAGTTTATTGAAATTGATTATAATGCACAAGGACTTGGGCCTTACGGGCAAGCATGGCAAGACAATTGTAAGTATCATTAAAACAAAAAAAAAAAGTTATTACTAGTATGATTATATTTTACTTTGCATTTTTCATAGTATGCGCGGTGCTGGATAAAACAAGAAATCTCGATCCGTTTATGGCAAGCCATATTGATACTATGCTCATGGAAAATGGTCTTGTGAATGTGACTAAGAAGAAAATATCGATACCTTTTGGACCATGGGGATTAGACATTGGCGTTCTTTGGCAACAAAACCTGGAGGCATTTATTGAAGCATCGGCACCGGCTCTTGGGCTAGCACTTGGTATCTCAGCGGCCGAGTACATTGCAGGCTGGCAAGAATACAAGGATGAATTGAAATACGTCAAAGCGTTTGCCAATGTTTATGCGGTATGGGGTTCAAAACCAGAATCAATAGTGTAATGCAGTATAGTCGTTTTTAGCATAGATTTTATGATCTCTTACTCAGTTTATCAAATAAAAACAAAGTATCTTTTTTTTTTTTTTTTTTTTTTTTTTTACGAAAGAGGTTTATATTACTGGGATTGTGGCGGTCGGATTTTTGTTGAAAATGTGGAAGAGGTGAAACGCTCCTGGGAAATTTCCAATGATTGGTCAGGAGTTTCTCTCCTCCTATCATTTCTTGTCTCGATTTTCGTTTTATAGTAAAATTTGTTTACACTCTACTTCAATGTGTTTATTATGTTTTTGTATCGATATACTTTGAACCAAGTTGTTTTTACTTTAATATCATTATTATTATGGCAATTATGTTCTTTTTTTGTTTAGAACGGAATCCTACATCCTATTAGCCAATAGTGTCCTAGTACCACCAGCCAATTACGATCAATAATGTGAGGTCATCCATGCTTTTTTTTCAAGAAAAAAAAAATTGCGAATGACCTATGTACAAATGGGAAATTATTTTTACCTTGTAAGTCTTTGGCTCTAGTAACTGTGATAAAGAGAAAGGATCTCTTCATTTGAAAAGAAACCATCATATAATCTTTCTTACAATTACATATGACTCGTGATAATAGATAATATAGTGGATAATAAGGTAAAGAAGTACTGTAGATAGAAAATGTTAATTAAAAATAACGTCTTTTAAACCAGTATTAAATACTGTCCGCAAAAGTTTATTTTTTACCAACGAAGCCTTTGGGCGGTAATGAATTGCTGACATACGAGTTTATTGAGGTTTTCTTTTTTCTATATTTGGATCATTTCTTAATGGTCGGAGTCGGGGCTCAGGGGTACCGTCAGTCGATCTTTTTTTTTTTTAACATTTGTCACTCCCCCGAATGCCAAGGAGAAAGAGAGCAAGTTAGAACGAAATTTACTTGTTTTTTGGGGGGAAGGGAACGAGGGGCACAGTGATGCTGTGTGAATTTGATGTATGTTTATTAATAACTCATTATGAAAAAGCTTTTGGGTTTCATATTGCACTACAACCCAAGCAGAAAGTGTAAAATCAGGTTAAATCAAGTAACTGACAAAATTAGCACTACTCTTCGTGTTGATTAAAAGCATCAAAGTCAGGAAACACAAAATAACGTATCCTTCAATGAAATGGGTTTGTGAAATTGGAAAACACAAGCTAAGGCAGAGAAATCTGTTTAGCATCTTTTTTTTTTCGTCTAAAAATAAAGATCCACGTAGCGGGAATTCAAACTTGACTTCGCTTTTTGTTCATAAAAAGCGGTGGTCCAGACTAAATCCTATTTCTTTACTTTTCTTTCCCCTTTTATTTACATAATAACCTTCCACTCCTTTATTTTATCTGTATACCTTATATTTTTTGACTCAAGATCTAGAAAGAAGTTATCATGTACTATTCATCCATTAGCCAACTCATAGTTCTGGGAACTGGATTATTATCAGCAACAATAGTGACAGCTCAGCAACAGAATACAACAACCCAACCCGACAACGCCCCTTCCAACCCACAAGTCCAACTCACCAGTGCTAATGACTTTTGTCTCTTTCTTCCACCTCAACCTGGAGCCGACGTTGCTACGACTGAAGACGATGGAAAGCCGTACTGTATGAATTCGGCCACCGTTCAAGGTTCTCAAACATTCCCCGAAGGATTCATCACTACAGCGCACTATCAACAAACCGAAAGCTACACTCAAATCACAGGTTTCTTTGATCGTACCAAATACAACCTTTCTCCTGACGATTTCGGGGGCCAGTATGACAGTCATGCCAAACACAAGCCTACTGGTGCTTCTTGCCAAAACTTCCCTTTTTTTGTCAGTTTAATTGAACCCTCCAACAACCGCTTTTGTATTCGCTGCTGCAACAATACCGAAGACTGCAAAACTGGTATCTCTCAACGTGGATGTGCTCGGGTTATTTCTCCAGGAAACTATGATGATAACAATCAATTTGACTCTGTCCCCCCTCAAGATAGCACTTCGGGCGTAAGTGCTTCTGCTTCTGCTAGTCCTACTGCCTCTGCTTCTGCTTCTGCTTCTGCTTCTGCTTCTGCTTCTGCTTCTGCTTCTGCTTCTGCTTCTGCTTCTGCTTCTGCTTCTGCTTCTGCTTCTGCTTCTGCTTCTGATTTATCAGGTTCTCAACCTAGCGCTAGTGGTAGCTCGTCCGTTCCCACTCCTGCCGATCAATCTGGTGCTCCTGTCGATGGCCAACCTCCTTCAAGCTCTTCTGCTTCCAATAGCTCGTCCGCTCCTCCTGCTGCTGGTCAAACTGGCGCTCCTGCTGATGGAACCACAACTGAAGGCGGTGACGATGTGACTGGTGGTGACGATCCTCAACAAATTCCCAACACTTCATACAACTCTGTGCTGGATGATCTGAATTCCTCGTCCTCCTCTGGTAGTAGTGTCGATGGCAATAGTGGTGATAGTCAAGGCAAAAATATCAAGTCGTTGGAAGAAGAAGCCAAGTTTATTCAAACACAACTAGCAAGCCCTCAAGTTGATCTCGATGCTTTGAAAACTCAGTTCTCCACATTTGCTACCAACTTATCCGATGCATTCCCTGATTCTGCTGCTAAGATTAAGCAATTGGCCACGATCACCTCAAATTATCAAAATGTTGACCAATGGAAACGTCTTGCTACAGTTTTGCAACAAAAGGCCCCCAATACGTCTGCGTCTGCTGAAAACTAGATAGTTCGTATCTCCCTCCTTCTTCCCCCATTTTTTTTTTATCTCTCCCACCACTTCCATCCATTCGTTTAATCCCTCGTCCCTTATCTTACTTTTATTTAGCTGACATTTTTTTCACACCTTATTTTACTTTTTTAGTGTATTCAGTGAATGATTATTTTTGTTACTTTATTGTATGCTACATCAGTCACGTTTTATGACAATTGCAACTTTGGAAACCTTCATCACTCTTCCCTCTAGTATATTATTAGCTTAGTCTTTTTGATTATTGATTTGCCTCTTGAAATAAATAAAAATTATATTAACAATGATATTGTTGAAAACTGTTGCTTCCTTGTTATGTTATATTGTTACAAATACTCGTATCTGTATTGAGCGGTGCTGGATAATTTATTATTATAGGTGATAGAGGAGAATCATGATAAAGTTTCAACCTTATTTTTTTCATTTCCTGTTTTAGACTAAAAAATTCAAACAGAAATATTAATTTCTTTTTTTTAGCAGTGCAATATAGTAGCGCAGAACTGAATCCAGCATGCTATCCACTATTTTTTTTTATTGTATGACTGGCTAGGTTGGTTAGGTAAATCGACGAAGATGACTGACGCATATGATGGATCAGGACACTCCAAGGTTGGTGGACAGCCCCTTAGGATGTCATACTCAATAATCGGTCCACCGGCTTTTTTGGGTGTCTGAATATATATATATATAATAGGTACCGGTGCCCTCACTATTTCACGCATTAATGGTGAGCCTTTTGGGACTCAACTGACTTTATTTGGTTTTTTTATTTATTTATTATACCACATGTGATGAAAATAATGCACTGGATACGTACGGCATGACAAGTCTAGTGAAGACTGTAATATTTTATGAAAGAAAGATACAATAGTATACGTTCTAGATTGATTAATATGAATTGCAGAAAGGGAATAGAATCATGTTTCATATGAAGTGATCTGAAATCGTAAACCAGTCGCAGGGACTCTTGGGGGCGGGGGTGATTGGTCATAGTGCAGACCTAGAAAGTGCGTACTTGATAGGACGATCACAAACCAATTACAATAATAGTTTTTGCTTATTATCCTAACAGTTCAGAGAAATGGTTGCTTGATTGGGTATATTATGAAGCAAATTGTATGAATACTATCACAAAACAGCCACAATATTGGTTTTCGCTCATTACTAACGGGTCAGAGAACTGTTGGTAGATAGGGTGTATTTTATTGAGGCATATTGAGTGAATACTAAGCGAAATGTGTGGGGTCTATAGTAATAAGTGATCTACAGGTGGTAGCATGAAGATGACAAAGGCGATCTGAAAAATACCTAACACTATAGTCAAAAGAGACTACGGTAAAACTGAACAAAGCATTAAAGATAGTGAAGGGGCCCTGGTAAAAAAAAAAAAAAAAAAAAAAAAAAAAAAAAAAAAAAAAAGTGCAGTACAAGGCGTGCGACAGATCATTTTCTGTAGAATGTAAAAAGGATCTAACGCACAAACATGAGAGAGACTAATGGGACATTTTTCATTGAAACATGTCAAAAGAAACATTTTATTCAGAAATAGAAACTATCTATGAACAAAACTATGACTAAACTAAGCTAATGATGACTTCAAAAAGCCAACTGATGGTGGTTCTAAATCCTGAATCCAAAATGAAAGGGTTTCCCCATGCGTCTTGTAATCCCTAATCTAAAACGCTTCTAAACTAGTCCAGACACTAATCTAAATCCAACATAACCCCATAGAAGTTGAATGGAGAAGAAAAAAAGAAAGGGAAAAAAAGAAAACAGAAAATAAAAATAAAAACGGGCAGAAATAAAAATCAGTTTGGCGGGATTCCAAATTTCTTTTTTGTAGGGTCTTTCTTGTGTGGATTCTGCTAAATGTAGAAACGAAACACCCCCCCTTTTTTTTTGCAACAGTCAACACAATGAACATGGTTGTTCTCTTTTCTTGATGCATTTACAAACATTATGTTGCAATCCAACCTCCTACAGCTAACCCACTAACCACAGAATTGTTTGTCACTTACCGTAAGACCGTATAACCTCCTTACTAGGACTAGCTTATCTGACGTTATACATATCGTATAGTGTGGGTGCGTCAGAATAAGGGCTCATACATAAATATGATCGGAAATTTGTGAAAAAGGAATTCGGGCTCTCAACTACGGACTGTGGAATGATTGCAGATATGCATGAATCAAGGTTATGGGCTTTCCGGGTAGAATTACTGGATGGATGGAATAGAAGTATGAACAGGTATCAAGAGAAGAGAAGAACTATGATACTGATTTGGTGGTGGTTACTTTAAGTGGAACTGATTCCACCATCTTTATGGCGCTGTTGTTGTAAGAAAAAAAAATGAGGGGCTTCCTTTCTTGTGTCCACCGAAAAGAATAAATCGCAAACCCTCAGAGGAGACAAAAAAGACTATTTCAAATCCCGACCACGTGAAGATTTATTTATTTTGCTCCCAATTTTTTTCCTCCCGTCCTCTCTCTTTCTTTCAATTTTTTTTTTTTTTTTTGCCTTCTTTTTTTTTTTTTCGTCACCATTCAACTTCTACAGAGTTATGGTGAACCTAGAATAGTGTCTGGACTAGTTTAGAAGCGTTTTAGATTAGGGATTACAAGACGCATGGGGAAACCCTTTCATTTTGGATTCAGGATTTAGAACCACCATCAGTTGGCTTTTTGAAGTCATCATTAGCTTAGTTTAGTCATAGTTTTGTTCATAGATAGTTTCTATTTCTGAATAAAATGTTTCTTTTGACATGTTTCAATGAAAAATGTCCCAGTATTCTCTCTTATGTTTTACACAATAGTATATTTTTTTTTCCTTTACTAGCAATCAATCCCGTTTGATTAATGTTGACATTGTGTGTTTCAACAAAAGATCTACCTTCAGTCTGTCGCATACCATATACTGTACATTACAATTTATTAGCTCTTATTTTGCAATTGTCTCTTTATGTTAGTTCTAGTCATTTTTTAGTCCTCGTTTTAGTCTCCCTCATACTTCCTCCAGTGGATCCTTCCAATAAATCACTTGTCTTTAGTTTTAGTAACAGCCAATATGCTTTAATAAAATATGTCCTTTTTATTAGACATTCTCTGAAACATCGAATAATACATACTAAATCTATTGTAGCTGTTTTACGAGTGACCTACTACAGCAATTTCTCTCTCTCTAAGTCCCACTATTACTGCGTTCCCCCCCCCCAAAGGCATAACGACTGGTTGACTGTTCTAGGTTAGTTAATAGGAAACGCGTCGTAACATTCATATAATCAGCCTGGGAATGTGTCTCTTGTGTAGCCTCCACTGTGCTGGACATAATGTGTATATGAACTGTTTCGCTTTTATTTTAGAGTTTTTGCTGGTGGTTTCCATAAAAAGACGTCCAAGCTAAAACAAAGGAGTCGCCTATCAAGGTTCAATATGGTGGAGGTTCTAATACTATAAAAACAATATTTTAATAACTTCCCCACTGATAAATTTTTTGCGAAAGTGAGAATGCTTTTTTATTAATATTATCATTATTATTATTGTTATTATTGAAGCGAAATTCGCAGCATCGAGGAATATATATGACGGGAGCAAGCAATTTTTTCAATGCATCGTAATTTGTCTCACGCATACATTTGTAATCGTGCACGGGCAATGATAAAAATAAAAACATGGTATAACCATCATCATTCACAACGGTCAGCAAGATAGATACAGATTGTCAAAAAAAAGTCGGATCTTTATTCATTAAATTCAATTAGCGATATAAAGTGGATTACTAAAATCAAATGAAAGTGAAGAGCAAGACAAAGGGAAGTCTATGGAAAATTGATGATATTGACTAAGCTAGGCAAAAAACAATAAAAAGCGGGGGGTGTGTATATAATAATGATAATTGTAATTATACAGGTAAGAAAACAGGAGGATAACGAAGAGTCTTCACGATTTAATACAGGTACCAGGTGGATTCCTTCGATGAACAATTTGTTGTGGGTTGGTTGTGAATCATATGGATTTGGCCCAAGTGACTGGCAGTTAGCCAGTTGTTGCAGCAGTCGTTCAAAAGCCCTAGTGATAATAATTTCCTCGATATTGACCTGGAGCGCTTGGAAAGTAATGCAAACATTTAATACATATATTCAATACCACAAAATTAACAGTCTAATATAGGTGAAAAGAAGGTATGGTAAGAACTCGGTTTCGTTTGGCCTATAAGATTTTTTTTTTTTTGTGGACTTATCATCAGACCAATAATAAGACCATCAGATTTTTGAGATTCTGTGAGAGTTCCGGAAGCATAGTCATCACCAAACACCTTGATAAACGCATGACAAATGTAACCGATGGTGAAAGATTTGGTTAATCCATGCTTGATTGCTGGGATGTCAATAATTTCACGAATACGAAAAAGCTACAAACATAATATATATATAATTATTAACAAAGACAAATCCTGCCGCTACCTTGCTCAATGCAACAATGCTTACGCTGATGTGTCTCCAAAAAATTGAATAGTCAACAAAGAAAGCATGAAGGCAAAAAATTTATTGAAACGTATGACAGTAGCTAATGGTTCAGGAGTAGAGACTCCAAATAAAAAAGATAATGTAAGTCAAAGTTACAATAAAAAACGTGGAGCTTACCTAATGTGTATGGTCAACCCAAGGTTCACATATTAATGCAAATAGTTAAAGGATGACAATCATCAAATAACATGTCGATACAACCAAAATATCTACCTTGTCAGCTACCTTGTAAATAATCCCACACCACTGTAAAGAATGTTTAATTTAGTATATAATTTAGAAGAAGCCTTCCCTATTGACAGTTACCGGTTGATCGTGTAGCCTAAAGTATGTGATGGAAGGAGAGAAGCAAATATGGCGGTTGGCGTTGGTTATCATGCAAGATAAATCACCGGCATAAGCGATTGTCAGTCCCCCATAATAGTAGTCCGGCGCATAAGTTTGATTTTCAACCCTATCCTGAAGACGCGTAACAGACTGCTTAGCGAACTTGTCCAGCACACTATGACGTTGAGGATCAGTTACCACAATTATGTTTGAGTTGAGTCAAGATAGGTTGGTCGTATTGGTTGTATGGTGAAGAATTAGAAAAAAATCGGGTCTGATCGAGTGGTAATCCCAGAGAAGAGACCAGAAGAGCGAGCCAAGTTGAATAATGAGAAGTAGCAAAAGGATCCAAGTATCAAAGTCGTTTCAATCATTTCAATCGAGCTAACAGACGACAATTGGACAGCATGATGTACGCTTACACCAAATAAAGCAAACTTTGATCGAAAGGGAATTGTTGTCGATGTTGTTCTAGCTTTTGCTGAAAGCACTAATGGAAGTTGTAATGGATCTAATCGCCAAACAATAAAGAAAACGGTTTGTGCAACATCAGAACATCAGACCAAAACGTAAAAGAAAAGGTAGTCGGCGATTAAAAATTATACAAACTGTACCCCCACACTCAATCGTTTATTAATATGACATATATAAAATAACCCAATGCACACTATAAAATATATCTAATATCCATAAGTATTGTACATTTCTATTACGTTTGTCATACAACCCCGTCAAAAGAGGTCACTACGTAAATACAATATATTAAGGATCTTGGTATCATATGACATAATTTTCATTTTGTAATAAAACTTACAGCTTTTGAATAAAAGAAAGATCATATTGCTCCATAATATAGTGCACATGTAGACTGCTGATATACCGAGTCATAGGATAATTTGCCGTAAGAGACACTATTATTTTGTTGGATCTACGGATAAACTAACCATGCAAAGGAAAGATCAACATGTGGTAATAATAAAAAAAAAGAAAAAAAGGAGCAAATGCATAATGATTAGTTTCTTTTCATTACCAATAAAATGCACCTGCCTATAATAATTTACCTTTGCCAATAGCACCAACAAACTGGTAGCAAATTTTTGTGTTCATAATTGCTAAACTATTGTCTGAACAGTAGTTATCATAGCAGGTGTCATCCGTATTCAAATCCAACCAAGAACCAAAGTAAGAAAGGTGTAGACTCATCATCAATAGAACTTAATATTATTGGCTTAACCCTGGGTATGCCGGTTATTCAAAATCCTAAAATAGAGTAAAATGATAATGATAATGATATTGATATTGATAAGTGAGACGCACTGAAAAATGAGTGGTTCCTGAATAAGTAAATAAAGAAATTTACATAGTAAGGGTAGGATACCTTCAAGCCTACTCCACGGGAAACGCTACATCTTGTGGAAGGAGGTACCTTCATTTTGGAAAACAATCGCCACGACACCCTGGAAAAGGTACCCAAAAGATCAACTAGGGATATCACCACCCTTCCCCTCACCTCGCCCCCCCCCCCAAAAAAAAAAAAAAAAAAAAAAAAAAAAAAAAAAAGCAGAAGGTCAGCTAAATAATTAAATAAACAAATATTATAGTCCAATAGAAGAGAAGTAGCCAAGTCGTTCGTATGCCAGTTGATAAACATACCCGAGGTCAGTTGATATAGTAATAGCTTACAGATATAAATATATATATATATATATAAATGATAAGCAAAGAAGGGAAGATAATGATGGGAGATGGTATGAACAATATGAAGGAGTTCTGGAGTATATATATATATATATATATATATATATATATATGGTGTATATAAAAGAAGAAGAAAAAAGGAAACCGGAAGGGGGATAAAGAGACAGCATTGTTTTTTTTCTTTCGCTCCCTGAATTTGTCAAAAATGAGCCAATCAAAATGAAGAGTGTACGAGTTTACGTTTTGGCACATGTTTTGACAGCGTCGTAGTAGTAGGCTAGAACGAATTCGTTTTGATGCGAATGGACCCTTTCTCGTTGACTTTATACATGTACCAAGTCTACGTCAAGTCAAGTGATTAAATAAATGAAACATATATAATATAAATAAACAAGGGGAGGATTGATCAAGAGAGTGGGGAGATTTTTTTTTAAAAAAAAAAAAAAAAAAAAACGTTTGCCCTAAAGTTAAGGAGACAAGACAGAAAGGGGAGGGAAGGGGGAGTAAAAATGATTCCATCCCACCTCAAGTCGCAAATACGACCTTGTGCCGATCTCTCACCCCTATTTTCATCGAATGAATTCTTTCCCTTTCTGCTTAGTTTTTTATTATATTTTATTTCTCCTTTCTCTTTCGCTTTCTTTTTACTTTTATTTTTTTACTTTTTCTTTCTTCTTCACTTGGTCACTTCTCACCCCCTCCTTCCTTTACTTATTTATATATATATATATATATATATATATATTTGACTCTTATCGTTTTTTTTCCCTTCTTGTTCTACATTCATTTTAAAAGATGGAAAGGGAAAAACTATTTGAAGCGGAACCTTACGGCTTCATGCCAAGTAACAATAGTACCGCAAGCAACAACAGCAACAGCAACAACAACAACAATAACAATAACAATAACAATAACAATAACAATGGCAATAACAACAACAATAGCGGCAACAACAATCATGAAACTCTTCATCAAGACCATCCTTTACTCTCCTCTTCTGATAGTCTACCAACTACAAGCCAAGCTTCTTATTCTGTGCCTGGGTCGCGTAGAAACTCCACTGACGCTGAAGAAGTGGCCTTTGCGGATGCTTTCGAATCCAAACTCAAACTACATCAAGATTCTCTTAGTTTTCTCACAACACCTCATCGCTCAATGAGTATTGATGAAGCTGCTATGAAGCAAAAATTGGCGGTCGGCTCTATGGCGGCTGAAGCGGCGGATCTCCACGGCACACAACGACTGTTATTTGAAAATGACGCAGGTAAGAATATTATTGATCTAATAGCCATAGGTAATGCTAACCCAACCCAACCCCCTTCTTTTTTTTATGTAGATACTCCGAGAGTGACACAAGGCTACCCTTATTTGCAGCGTTATAATGGCTCTACCGATACTTTATGCTCTCTTGTCCCTAATGAATCTTCCTATACCAGTCTGGTAAGTAAAATATAAGCAACAATTTTCTTGAATAAACTAACGAATTTTATCATTTTATTAATTTATTAATTTACTTAGTTTTCTCCTGGCTCCAATGATCTGGATATGGTATCATCACTACGTAAAAGCTCGTCTCGCCAGAACAAGAGCGTTGAATCTTTACGAAGCAAGTCGTGGGCACAGTGCCTTGAAAACACATCATCACCCCTCAGTGGCGGTACAAGGGATATGGCACATGGTCAAGCTACTCTTTTCGGACAACAACAGCATCAACAACAACAACAACAACAGCAACAACAGCAGCAGCAGCAGCAACGTCGGTTTTCTTACGGTTGGCCTCCATCGAATAATGCAAATTCCAACGTACCGGCTTCTCCTTCCATCAAGGATAATTCCAGCTCCAGCTCTTATGAATACTTCACTAATGACAAGAACCGGTTGACTAGCTCTCATTCCTATTCAGATTTACATGCCGCCGCCAGATCATACACTACTGCTTCTCAGCATCCTTATATCCATCCTCATCAACAGCAACATTATCCAGCCCACCGCCAATCTCTTCATGATATCAACGATTCCAAATGTATGATTCCTTGCCCTCAATTCATGCAATATGGTATGTGCACCCTTGATGACCAATGCCCGTATCATCACAGTCCTACTTCGACCTCTTCAACTACCATGGCATTCAACCACTCCATTCCTCCATCACCTCATCCTTTGTCTACTTATCAACAATACCCTCAACCTCATACATCTGTCAATCCAACCGCCCATCCTCTTTTGGGATTTGCGGCAAACAACTTCCCATACGATCCAAGCTCAGCATTCTTTCCGTCTAGCAAATTGGTTCCCCGCTATGGAGCAACGACTATGCCTTCGGCTACAGCAACAACCCCCGGCACTTTGAACAACAAAAACAGCAACAGCAGCAACTCTAGCACCATTGATGGTAGCATGGGTATGTTTATTGATAACAAAGGCGCAAGTGAAATGATGTCAGACATATCACAGCAACACCGTCGATCGATCGCTGATCCAGAGGCCAATCGATTCTTAGGGGCAAAGCTTGAGGACTTCCATGGCAAATTATATGAACTTTGCAAAGATCATAACGGATGTCGCTTTTTACAAAAGAAACTTGAAGATCCCAATGGTCAACACTTGCAAACGATATTTGATGAAATCCATCCTCATTTTGTGGAACTGATGACAGGTAAAAAAAAAAAAAAAAAAAAAAAAATGGTGGCTGGGAGGTAGAGATCAAATAACGAACATCCGTTTTTTTCTTTGGGGGGGAGGTAGATCCATTCGGAAATTATCTTTGTCAAAAGCTAGTGGAACGTTGTAACGATGTGCAAAGAACGGCGATTGTAGACATCATCTCACCTGACTTGTTGCAAATCTGCCTGAGCATGCATGGGACTCGGGCAATCCAAAAATTGATTGAATATCTCTCTTCAAGTCACCAAATCAAGACAGTCACCAATGCTTTACGCCCAAAGGTGGTGGCTCTTATCAAGGATCTCAATGGAAATCATGTTATTCAAAAATGCTTACATCGCCTCTCTGCCGAACACAACCAATTCATCTATGATATTGTCAGTGAAAATTGCATAGAAGTCGCTACTCATCGCCATGGATGCTGTGTGCTTCAACGGTGCATTGATCATGCTGTGGATATCCAAAAGGTAAATATTACATATATTAAGATGACCAAACCGTACTCTTACAAGTGTATCTCTTATCTTGTCTATCATATAGTCGCAATTAGTTCAGGTGGTCACACGCAATGTCTTGCCTTTGGTCCAGGATCCATTTGGGAATTATGTGGTGCAATACGTGTTGGATTTAGGTGAAGTACAATACTCTGATGCCTTGGTACGATGCTTGATTGAACATGTATGTGAATTATCGGTGCAAAAATTTAGCTCCAATGTGATTGAAAAGGTAATTTATATGCAGAAACAAAATTATATGATATCATGCTAAACGATTTGAATCAACTCACGTTTACGTTTATGAATTTAGTGTATTCGTGTCTCAGAACCTGAAACACGTCGAGCTTTGATTGCAGAACTTGTTACCCAATCGAACATGGAAAAGCTTTTACGTGACTCTTTTGCTAACTATGTGATTCAAACAGGTTTGGATTATGCTGATCAAGATCAAAAGGTCCAAGTAAGTCCAAAAAGAGAGAGAGAGATGGGTGGATGGTAAGATGGCATAGAAAGCTAATTCTTCTATTTTGATTCATCTCGAGTTTAGTTGGTTGAACGTATTCGCCCTCATCTTGCATCGATTCGTAGTACTCCTTACGGAAAACGTATCCACAGCAAAATACAACGTGAGCAGCAACAGGGCCGTTATGGAAATCGACAACAGCTACACTATCAAAGCATGCCTTCTTTACGCACAGTGGCAGCTGCATCAGCAATGACAATGAATAATGGTGGTGGTACTGGTGCTGCTTCAAATGGGATTCCATATAGTGCTGGCATGTCGTATCAAGATGACGCTACTATGGCGACAATGGCAGGTCTTCCATTGAATTACAATATGGGTGTACTTGGTATTTCACATGCGCTATATCCCTTTCCTTGATGCATTTAATGTTATTTGTCTTATTTTTTCCTTTTTGTCACAACTTACTACTGTACCTTTCTTTTTTTTATTACTTTTTGATGTTCCCTATTTCTATCGTTCTTATCCCTCCCTTTTTTATTTGTTTATTGAACTGTATCATTTGATTCACTTTATATTCCTTTTTTTTTTTTTTTACCCGTCAAAAAGATACCCCTTTCCTCTTAGTGTTGTTTTTACTTTTGTTACCCATTGTTGTAAACATTTTTATATTATACTTGACATTTTAGTATAGTACTTCAATTCAGTCTTAGTGTCGTTTTATTTATTTACTATCTTCACAATCAATAAAGCCTTTTTTTTTTACTATATTGTGCGCATGTCTTTGTCCTTTTTTTAAAAAACAAAAAACAAAAAAAACAAAGGGGTTGTAGGCAATGTAGGTGTCATGCGTGAATCAGCATCCTCGTTCATTCATTGATTGCATTATATCTTCCACCTTATTTTATGCTCAAGCACATGTATTATTATTAATTGTAGCTTGTTTTTTTTTTCTTTTTTTTTGTCGTTGAAGATCCTGCATTTAAACGCATTCCAGAATGTATGTCTGCGAGAGTGTCAGTACAGTCAGTTTGATGGTTTATAATGGTATCGTTCGAATTAAGAGCAATGATGATCTACATTTAATTATTCAAGCTACCCCTGATTATCCTTTTTTTTTTTTGGCAGTTTGGCAGGTCGCTTAGGGGTAAATAAAATCGCTGACTTTTCAAGACATTAAATCAGGATCGACGGTTTCACGTCAGGGATTGAGAAATAAGCAGATTCGCTCCCCACCCCCTTCCAGAATGATACGCGATGTACTGAAGGGCAAAAAAAAAAAAAAAAAAAAAAGTGAATTATTTTAACATTCTCACAAAATTTTTGGTCTCGTCGAGGAGATTGAAAATGCTACGCAGTCGATGTTGGAATATGATATACAGTACATACTGTACTGTAATAAAAATAATCGATGGAAGAGAGATAAAAAAAAAGTAACAGGGGGGTATAGCATTAATAGAGTACAAAACGAAGCAGAAGTTACACATTAGTATAATGCAAATTATCGTTGCTATAAAAATAAAAATCAAATACAATCAAATATGAGTATTACATCATACCTTTGTTTAATCAATAAAAAAAACCTTACCTTGAATACGAAGCCCTTAGTAAGCCCACCATCACATTGGATGGAGATTTCCCATGATATATCCGATATCTAGGAACCAAAGAATTGTTCAGCAGAAGGCTGGTGGTTTGTTGATAACGGATTTGAACAACGGTCATTGAAAAGGCATGAAATATCTTTTAAATCATCAATTTGCAAGGACAATCAAACTATATTTTAAAAAAGTACCTATGATGTAAATCATACAATAAATTTAATCATGTTACGTTTTCATGGAACTATCCGCTAATAACTCTACCAAAGATGAGATGGCCGGGGACATGTCAGCAGCTAACTTCATTGCATTGTTGAATTGAGGAAGTAATACAGTATTATTCTTTATGTCATTTTTATTGGCACACAGTGTTCAAGAATTCATTGTCTTGTATTAATTTTCTTTTCTGAGTTTGTTCGTACGAGTGAAATTGCTGACGCTGATAAAAAAAAATCCCTTGGAAACAGTGAGTCGTCTAGTCTTGACTTGTTAAACCAGAGGTATATTTTTTGGAGTATAGCCTGGATCGCTGGGTAGTTCACACTCCGATCTCTATGATTTTTATGCTTATTTTTGGCTATTTTTATTTTTTCGCTCTCTCTTCTCCTTTCTTTCTTTGCCATGAGGATCTAGTGATTTTAGATTAGCTTCAGGTCTAGTTTAGAACGGTTTTCAGCTCAGGGATGACAAGTTGCATGGGGAAATCCTTTCATTTTGGATTCAGGATTTGGGACCACCATTTGTTAGGTTTTTGAAGCCTTCATTAGTTTAGTTTAGTGTTAGTTTGTACATACTTTGAGTCTACATCTGAATAAAATATGCCTCTTTGTACATGCGTCATTAAAAATTTCCCATTATTCTCTCTTCAATGTCTTGTGTAGTAGAACCCTGTTTTTAACATTCGGGATCCTCTTTTGATTAGTGCTGACCATTCTTCAAATCTCACATTTGTCTCCATCATACTTCTTCCAATAGAACCTTCCTTTAACTACCATATTACAAAGAATTTATCGTCTTCATTTTAGTATATATCATTATGTTTCAATAAAATATTCCTTTTTATTAACCATCCTCTGACCCATCGTATAATAAACAATATCGCTATTGTAGTCGTTTTATTAGTGTTCCTCCACAAACACTTGCTCTTTAGCTCATTCACTATAACTACTTTCTTTTTCCCCCTCCCCACCAAGAACTGCTATTCCTGCTCAGCCAATCATATAAATAAATATATGTCGCATTGTGCATATAGCCGCCACTCTAGAACATTTTGCAAAGCTCTCTAATTACAGTGACAAGTAGCTGATTTTGTGTAACCGTCTTTGATTCGGCAGACTATATGGAATTGACACTTCGGACGGAATTTTAATACGCCCTTAGGGCTCAGCCACCCACGTCGGTCCCTTTTTTGCTGTTTACTTTCTCTCTCACTCTTTCACTCTCCTCTTTTTTTACATTACCCACTTCACACACAACACACACACTACCACACATCATGTCTCAAGCTGTTGGAAACGTAAGAAATGAGACTATATTATAAATCATAGAATCACAAGTGCATTATGAAAAATTGCAAACTCACTATATTTCTTTTCTTTTCTATGTATATGCTTGTCTAACGACACTTTTCAATGCACACCATCACATATGACAGACTGCTCTCGCCTATGCTCGTGTATGGCACGTCGTGGATGCTCGTCAACGTGTTTTAGGTCGTCTTGCAACTAATGTCGCTACTACGCTCATGGGAAAACACAAACCTATTTACGATCCTGCAGGTAACGGACAAAGAAAAAGCGGCGCCATTTGTTTTGACTTGCTTCACTCACCCTAATTTTTCTTCCTTGCTGACGATATATACATATATGTAAAATATACAGCGGATTGTGGTGACTATGTTGTTGTTGTTAATGCTAAGGATATTTTGGTCACTGGAAAAAAAGCAGAACAAAAGCTGTATCGTCATCATACTGGTCATCCTGGCGGGTTAAAAGAAATCAACTTCGCCAATTTAATGGAAAAGGATTCTACTGAGGTAAGTATCAGGGAAGGTTGTAGGTATTTGATGATGCCATCGTGTAATTGACTGTGCCTTTTTTTGGGGGGGAATAGTCCATTCGCAAAGCTGTATCAGGCATGTTACCAAAGAATCGACTTCGAGACGTGCGACTGAACCGACTGATGATTTTTGACGGCGCTGAACATCCTTACGAAGCCAATATTATCAAGCAACATGGAGCTCAATCAAAGCAATAGATTTTATTTATAATATATATTTTTACCACCCCTCTGTTTTGTTCAGTTAGCATATCACGCACATCCATCCACATCCACACTCACTGATATTATATAGTAGCCCACCAAACATTTCATACACCTACCCTTGTCATATTTCCTATTTGAACACACCCATCCCACATAGTTTACAATATTGACATATCCATCTTTTCCCTTCCCTATATTATTCTTTTTGTAAATCCAAAAATTCAATAAAAAAAAAAGCTTTATTACATGTATTCAATCCATCACACACTACCACAACATTTTCTCAAAGTATTTTCTTTTTCTTTTTTATAATATCAAACTGAGTTTTTTATTTTTGTCAAAAAAAAAAAAAGAAGTTGCTACAAAAGAAAAATGATAGTAAGTCAATGAATAAGGGTGAAGGGTGGAAGAAGGGGTCTTGTGCTTTCTAATGATGATAATAGTAATAGTAACAGTGTGTAGAAGATAATGGCAATAGGAGAAAAAGGGGGAGTGAGGGATGCTAACAAAAGTAAAATAACAATAAAACATAATTAACTATACAGTGGTTCATTCAGATTGGAGGGTAGTGGATGGATCACTTGCTGCTGTTGCTGCTGCTTCCGGTGATTTATCGTCGGTTTGTTCTGGTTTCCGGGAAATCACTTCACCTTCTTCTTGTTCATCTTCCTTGCCTTTTTGTTGTTGTGGTTGTGAATCTAATGCTGTCGCTGTTGCTACATCCGCCATCTCCGTATCGACATCGTCGTTGCTTTTAGCCACTTGATCAGCATCATCCCGTACTTCGCCTTCTTCTTCTTCATCCTCCTCTACTGCTTGATCCTTCCTTTCATCCGCCTTGATGTTGTCACTAGATGCAAATGGCTGTTTCGTCACAGTGGTTGGTGTAGGAGAAGTTGTTGATGATGATGGAGATGATGATGCGGCTGTTGTGAGACTCGATTGATCCTTCGGCGTAGCTGTGGGTCCCGTTTCCTTTACTGTTGGTTCCTGAGCAGCGGACGTTTCCGATGAGACTGGCTCACCAACATCGCTTAGTTCAGTTTTCAAAGATGGTGAAGCTGGTTTTGTTGAATCGATAGCTGGAGGGGCTGTAAAAGATGGCTGTGCCGATGTTGATATGGATGGTGATGAAGACGGTGGTGGTGGTGAGGGTGATGACTGTTGGAAAGCGGGCGCTGACTGTGCGGTGATGGGCGGTGATGACGAAAGAGAACCAGCTTTGTCGTTGTTAACGGCTGTGGTAGGAGGCGTTGTTGTAACTGCTGTGGTAACTTCATTTAATGAGGGCAGTGAAGGTGAGACGGCGGTAGCAATAGGAAGATCAGTGACATGTTCATTTTCGTTCGGTCGCAGTCGTTTCGGGTCTTCCAAAGGTCGTGTTTCATCAGGGGGATAAGCGCGCTTATCGCCACGAGATTGACCAATGCTCAGCAGCATATCAGCAGCACTGGCGTCATAATCATCATCTGTTGCCCGGCTACCAGAAGTACGTGACAATCTTGCAGATTCCTGGTTTTGGTGATGGTCATACCGTTCAGATTCCCGTCTTGAGTCTGGATGAGGGTGAACATTGTTGTATTGATGTGGTTGTCCCGACTCCCTTGATAGATGTGCTGCCGACTGTGTTTCATAATGTGGGGATCGAAGAGGACGTTCATGTTCTTGCTTGATATCCGGCTGGCTGGGATATTGTCGAGGAGGAGGTAATGCAGAAGCATCTTCCTTCGGAGCTGGATCACGGTGATAAGACTCAGCTGGATGGTTTGATCGAGAATAGCCTGCTGGAGAGGGCGAATGAGGTAAGGGTTCCTGTCGAGTAGGATAATGACTATCAGCTGCAAGAGGTCGGCCGGATGCATGAGGATGACGGGATGGTTGATCATATTCAGGATGGTGTGATGACATGTCATACGCATGTTGGGGTTGTGGCTGTTGTGGTTGTTGTTGAAGTTGATGTTGTTGCTGTTGTTCCGCATGGCTAATAGCAGGCGACACCCGATGGTGATGCTGAGGCTGGGAAAGCAAAGGATCGTATTGTCTAGGAGAGGCGCCGTGATGTAAAGTTGTCGAAGACCTTGAATGAGGAGAAGCCAAAGCGTGAGATCTTCCAACATTATCACCAGACATACTAGGAGAGCGGAGATCCTCAGCGGGGCCAGGTTTGCCATAAGGAGGATGTTGTAAAACTGATGATCCTTGTTGTCCACCATGTGGGTGAGGAGGGGGAGGGGCAGGCATAGTTGATTGCTGAGAATGAGATCGGCCATTATCTTGCATGATTGGATTCATTTGAGACCGATCAGAGGGCGTAGGCGCACGTCTACCACCATTTCCAATATCAGGTATTCGGACATCATCACGAGGTGCAGATGGCGGATAAGATGGTGGGTAAGGTCCTGGGGATCTTCGGCCAGAAGCAGCAGCAGGTGATTGTTGAGGAGGAGGACCACTTGGTATGGGTAAATCACGTCCAGGCCCAGCATTTGCTTCATGAGGTGGAAGGGACTATTTTTAGGGATTCAAAAAAAAAGGAGAAATCAGTACTTTGTTAACATAAATTGATGCCTTGTAATTTTTCTTCCTACCATTGGCAAATGAGGAGGCGGTCCACGCTCCTCGACGGAGCGTTGTTGTTGTTGTGGTGGTGGTGGTGTTGGTCCGGTGTGGTATGCACTAATGCCATTAGGTGGGCCACTAGGCGCTGAACTCTGTTTTAATAAAAGGACATTATTAAAAATCTCTTTCTTGCAACAAACTAGTCATCCAATGATACTTTACCTGTCCATAGGGTGATCCATTCAAAGGTTGACCATTTGATCCACTTTGATATTGGTTTGGATTGCTGACATCTTGCGGGGTTGGGGCGCTACCAGGACTATCATTCCAACGAAAAAGGAAGATACAGTGAATAAAAAAATTCATCCGCAAATTTAAAGCAAGTGACCGTACTATTTCCATACTTACGCTTGCGGAGTGTGGGACTGAGATTTGCGTAATAATTCCAGACGTTGCTTGATGTGGGGGTTAGATGGGTCAAGTTCGGCAGCACGTTGATAAGCATCCAAAGCATCTTGAATTTGATTATTGCACGATTCGTATAATGTACCAAGATCATACCATACTTCACTGATGTATGGATTCAACCGAATTGCACGACTATACGCATCAAGCGCATCACGATACTAAAAAAGAAGAATAGGGAAGGTTAGCTCGATTGTTTAAAATTCTGAGGTAATGATATTATCGTTTTATACAAACTTGCCTGATTAATTTGATAATACAAGACACCAATGGAGCACCAGAATGTTGGATTTCTAGCATCACGGTATACAGCTTGTTGATAAGCTTCATAGGCCTTGTTATAGTTTTGTTCTGCCATATAGCATCGACCGAGAAGATACCAAGACTGAGCATCGTTGCTGTCAGATTTCAAAGACCGAGTCAAGTATTGTATAGCCAAAGATTGATTGCAGAACGACGTGTTTTGTTGATGGTAGAGCCAGCCCAATTGTTGTAGTACCTTGGCATGATCAGGATTTTCCGCCAAGACACGTTCATAAGCTTCTTTTGCTTGTTCATACTATAAAAAAGAAACAGAGGGATTAGAAGGATTTCTATTACAAAAACAGTGTCCTAATTGAGTTTACCTCTTTTTGCTGTTCGTAGACGTGTCCAGTTTGGAACCAAATGTCAGACTCTGTCAAAGGACGAGGAGGCGATTGAAGAATATAGCGGAAGCACTAGATAAAAGAGCCAAAGACAGTGAATTACTATTTCTCTATAACATTGAGAATCCTGCGTAGTTTTACCTGTAAAGAAAGGTCGAATTTTTGTTGTTGTTTGTAAATAATGCCCAGTCTGAAGTAGATTTCATTTGCCTTTTCAAACTTGGGATCCATTTTCATGACAGCAGAGAAGGCCTCTTCAGCATGTTCTAAAGAGCCATATCGATCATAAAGGATACCAATCCCATACCAGAGCTTGGGATCTTTTGGATTTGAGAGATGATATAACGCTTGTTGATAGGCATGGTAGGCTTCTTGAAGATTGTCCATCATAAGGTAACAGTGACCTAATGCCGCCCAAGTTTCGCCATTGTTTTCTTGGATAGCCAATATACGTTTGAAGTATTCAACTGCCTAGTTGTACAGATACATAAAGGAAAATCAGTTAGCATATTATATTATTTATAGTACTTATTGTAGTAGTAATAAACTTACTCTGGCAAATTGTTCACGTCCACGACAAAGGGAGGCGATTTGAGTCAAGGCAACAATAGAGTAGGGATTGTGTCGCAGTGCAGATTCGTAACAACTCATTGCTTTTTCATAGTCGGTCATCATTTCGGCAAGATTACCTAGTTTGGATAATAAAAAAAAAGAATGCATCAGTCCACCAATGATCAGTACAGGTGCCACCAAGTCATCCCTTTTCTTTCTTACCCATTGTAAGCCATGTTTGTTCATTAATGGCTGCTAGTTTTTGTGCCGTCGTGGTGGGCTGCTGTGGTCCGGTGGCAGCCATGTTAATTAAATGATTTAAAACTAAAAAGGGAGATATATAAAATAAAAGATAGAGAAAGGAATAAAGAGGTATGTATCTAAAAAAGAAGGGGAAAAAAGGGGGGTGACAAGAAAGAAAAAAAAAAAAAAAAAAAAAAACAAGGAAAGAGAGAGTGAAAAAAAAAAATAGGTCAAAAGGTAATATTTTATACGTCACAGTCCGCACACACGCACGAAAAATCCCTCCCCCCAAAAATCGGCCTTCCACCCAACACCTGAAAACCATTCGAAGTGCAACCAAAAGAATAAGTAAAAAATTACTACAGTAGACATTACCTTTCAGTCAATGAGATAGATGTTGATATGGACTGTAGCAGTAATAGTATCAGTATATTGTATATATTACTAATACAAAGTCAATAAAAGGCAGGAATGTATGTTGATATATAAAGGTCAAATATAAGAAAGAAGCAAAAGGGAAAAGGAAAAAGGGAAAGAGAGGAAGAAGAAACAGATTGTTGTTGTGCGTGAGCCCAAGTGAAATTGAGTGGGGGGTGTAATGGTCGATTTTGGTGTGACAAAAACGTTTGAACTTTAAAAAAAAGAGTTCCCGAGTCAAAAAAAAATAGGGTTACGGGTGCTTTTTTTCAGTCCAATCTATTTTTGGCAGTCGAAGATCAATTGCTTTGCAAACATGCATTCCTATTACATTCGAGTCAATCAATTTGAGCAATCATTATTTTTACCATTATGTAAAAATATGCTTGTATCGTGCAATTTAAGAAATGAAAACAGATTCAGTATGATGACATATTGTGTATTCGAATAGATAGACACCAATGAAAAATGTATTTTAGCGCAATGCTCTCAATACCGTGAAGGACTCTTCCGGTGGTCATTTTAATCGGCGCATCATACAGCGAATGACTTCTGCTTGGTAAAAAAAAAAAAAAAAAAAAAAAACACGGGGTGAGAATGGTCAATATTTAATATAGGGTCCGTCAGTGGTGTATCTCTTCTATTCTATTGACAAAAATATTGGTAATCATTCAGGGCATTGATGATCCGAAGCAAAGAAGGACCTCTTTCTTCATATTTCATATATAAAAAAAGTAGACGATTTAAAAACCGCTGCACATGAAAAGTAAATACTCACTGAAGACAAAAACATATTTTCCTAAATACAATATGAAGCATCTCATGGATTAAACCTGAACTATTTTCAATTCCCGCGGTCATATCATTGTAAAATGCCCTCTTGCTCTATCACACTATACACGCTATAGACCCACATATATAAATATATATAGCCTGTTCCTTCTACATAAAACTGTTTTTACTAGTATAATAAAAAAGGAAGGAGTTTAATCACCCACTGCCTTCATGTTCAATAAATATCACACATATATCGTATTTGATGATGTATTCTATCCCCACATACAAAGCAGTTTGTTTTATTGATCCTATCTATGATAACAGTAGTAATAATGACCTAATAACTAGACAAACTGGATTGTACTAAACTAAATTAAACTAAACTAAACTAAACTATTCTACAATCAAATCCTTGACATTCCAATCTTCGTAAGTTCCATCAGGCATAAATCGTCTTACAATCAATGGAATCTTCTTTTCCCGCAGTTCCTTCATAGCAATGACCAATGGATCCGTTTCACCATCCAATTCCACAGTTACTGGTGCATTTAAACTGATTCAATCACGTAAAAAAAAAAAAAAAACAGTAATGAGTAATGATTCTGATTTAAGGGTACATGTACGTATATACTTATATATATGGTATCCTTACCTGATTTGAAGAGCGCGGGTTCCCAAGATTCTTGCTCTTTCGTATTTGGTCATATATGGTGTAGTGGTCTTTTCTTTATTTTCATTGCCTTCGGCGTTGTTCGTTCCAGTGGTGTTTTCTTCGAGGATCATAACAGCATCTTGGTCTTGAGTTTCTTCCATGTCTTGATCGACATTGATATCTTCGTTTCCGTAATCATCATAGTCGAACTATATGAAATGTATGTCCATTAATAGTAAGAAGAAGAAAAGTAAAATATTATGATAATATTTAGTATGCAGCCATTGTAGCACGGGTTCGTCCATTATTCCAACTTACGTTGTCACCACCACCTTCATAGCTAGAATTGAATAGATAAAGAAGATGGGTGGATTAGAGAGGCTCATCAACTTTTCTCGTAAGCGTATAATAAAACATAGGCTTCTTTTATATATGTATAATTTGTTTAACTTACTCATTGATTTCGTTGTTTTCGTTGTCAGACATGGTAATATAAAAAGGTGAAAAGGAATAGAGATAATAAAAAAAGGAAGAAGAAAAAAGAGGCATCAATTTTATTGAAAATCGCAAGCCACAAGGACCGCATGACGGAGCTCAAAATTAACCAAGCAAAATTCAACCAAAAAAAAATGCAAAATGGACCAATCCTTTTTATTTTACGAAATGAACAAGCAGGCATTATATGGTGGCGCTATCTATACAATAATAAAGTCTTCATATGTAGATGCAAGGTAATCAGAAAATTACACTGTTTTTATACAAATTATAATATTCATTTATATTTTCAAATATCCATAGTAACTTGCGCCAGGTTCCTGATAACCAAGAAGTCTTCGTGGACATGCAAACACAACAAAGTCTGATTATTGAATTATTAGAGAAGGTCGAACACTTGAATGAAGAAGCTGCAAAGTATGAATATGAATAGAATCACATTTAACTTCCTTTGTCCTGACCATATGTATTAATTAATGGCGGGGTTTGGGTCTAGATTCCATTTTGAACAAATAGCAGAACAGAATAATGCGACAAGCTATTCGATAAAAAGTATCGAACATCAAAGTGTGGATATTGCAGCACCGAAATTACCGTAAGTATGGCGCACACATCACACTACCAGCAGAGATCAAGGTCTTATATGATGGAAATGGACGCTAAACTCGTTTCTTTGAAGACTAGACACCACGGTTTACTTTGTACGAGGCACTCAAAACGTTGCCAAATTCAATGAAGAAGCTGTCAATCATGTGGAACTAGTGATGGCCATTGTACGTCTGGAAAAGGTGGAAACAGACTTGATTATCTGTCTCAATGCACCAACTGCCTTGGCCCCGAACAGCAGTGAAATGAACGATTTAAATCGTGTGGAACCTGCAGGATCTATTGCTCGCGTCGTAGACGAAATTAGACAAGTGGTGCAGGGCTTGGAAATTCACGATTGGGGGCTTTTTGGTCATTAGATGAAATTAGTTTAGCTATTTGATCTGGTTTAGTATTTAGCGTGTTGTCATTTTTATAGGTGGTAACTACTTTTATTTATGCATATATCTATATATATATATATATTTATGAATAAAAAAGAAATGATTTGATACATATTTAGAAATGATCTGCCTTCAGTACAAAACAAGAAAATTGTGTGTATTATTGTTAGTTCTGTATAGGGCAGCGCATTGGGATGAATTGCTAAAGTATAGTTTGTGTTTTTACCAGGGATATTGACAAAGTCTAGTATATAGGGTAAAAAAGACAGATGTGCGTTTTGTTTTTTACTACAACAATCATCGTGGTATAATTGCAAGACGAAGACAATCAAAATAAATGAATGTGTTTTTTATTTATTAAAATCATATTGGGGTAAATTGATAAAGCAGAGTATATGTGTGTAAGGAGGCTATGACTAAACCAAACAAAATAAAAACAGAAAAAGGGGAAGAGAGAAGATGTAGTCTAAAGGGTGATAACGATGGTAGCTGATATGAAAAGGGTAACAATATTGAGAAGAGGTAATAAAAAGGGAACCAGGATCAGAGTCTTCTTGACGGGACAGCACAAAAGATGACAGATAAAACAACCGCAACAAGGAAACTGGTAATGAGCAGCCATAGCGACCGATACCATAGGATGCGTTTAACTTGAGGTTGTTTGATTTTATTGAAATGGAAGGTAGTTGTTTCACTGCACATAAAAAAAAAAAACACGTTGTCAGGATCATCAGAGCTAGATTTAGTTCTTGTGCCTATATATGTTTATATTACCTTATATTGAAGAGCAATACCCACAACGGATCTAAGCCTGTCAAAAACACTAGAACGTTCAGAACACCAATCCAGAATGGTAAAAGCACCCACCATCGGACACCCCATGGAGAATAGCCCAAAAAAATCAGAGTAAGTCCAGTAGCAAAAGCTGCCAACAAAGCTACCAACCCAATCACTAATCGACCCAGTTGTTGCCATAAAGTAACATTGCCCCACACCTTGAGTCGTAAAAACTTTGGATAGGCTTGTCTTTGCATCAGTTCAAATAAGTATTCCTTGGCCTCGGCAAAAACGGCAGGATCATCTCTATGGTCTTCTTCCAGCATAGTACGTGTAGCATTTTTCAGGCCCAAAGGTAACTGTGAGAGTTCTTTCGATGCCGATGGAACCAAATATCGTAATAGAATATGCTGTGCCGAATCGGTCACATCTTGTCGACTTGGTATTTTCGAATCTAGTGTCTGTGGTGGCATGATGGAATCATCTTCGTCTTGTTGCTCTGGTCGGTGTTGATTCATCATAGTTGGTGATGGTGATTTTTCAATACTGGAAAGGTGTGATAAGCGACTAAGGACACGAGGCGAATGAAACCCTTCGACCAGATCGTCTTCGGTCAGTCGACCACTTTTGTGCATTGATCGTACATATCGTCGCCACAGTTGTTCATGATGTTGAACGTCCAAGTAAAAATCTAACACTTCTTCTTGATGCAGATTATCACGCATGACGATGTAATAATTGTAAAGGCATACTGGTGGAAGCGTTTTACGAGTCAATACTTGTTGTAAAGTAGGCAAGTTGTTATATTTTTCATTCATTAAAGGAGCAGTAAAGAAAAGATAAAAAAGACAATAAGGAGAATCATTCATCATTTTCAAAAAACAAAAAATAATTTAACCTCCGATAAATTGCTTCGACTTTATGGGAGCAGTGTGTGAGCTGACTGACTATGTAGGTATACAACTGCATGGTCCTTTCTCGCTCACTGTATATGAAAACATTATTAGTTATTATCTTGTTTTTCGACTTTATTGCGTATGCTATGCGGGTAGTACTACTCTTTTTTAAGTATATCGAGATTTCAGACACCAGACAGACGTTTCATGCCTCGATATCTAGTTTTCCACGTAGGTACTTTACGTTTGCTACGAATCAATATCAGGATCTTCCCCTTGAAAAACTCAATTTTTACGCAGACCAAATATTCATGGCAGAAAGCCTTTTAGACTTAATGTACCTGAGATGAGTGAACGCTTCCTTCTTCTAGCCGCCAATTTTATTCTGATATCAACTCTTGCCCATAACTTGAAAAAATACGAGGGCCATAAAGAGCCTGAATTTTCACCACATGGGCATGAAATGAGGAAAAATAAACACGATCGATATTGATGCTCAAATTTTCATTTTATTTTGGTGTGAAAATGGTCACTGCTGAAAACCATGATCATAAATTGAATTACGGTATGAATACGTGACTGAAAAGCAAAAAAATTTCTTAGTTAATTTCAACAGGTGAATAACATCTTATGTCTCTATCCATCTTGTTATTACTTTTATGCCCTCAAATATTATATAAATGGTGTGTATATGAAAAGATACTCACATACCTTGTTATCCGGTGCTGTATGATAGAGGTATCATTAAGAAGACGTAAATTGCCTATATCACGAATCCAATAGCTATTCATCTCAACTTGAGCTACCAACCTATCATTGATCTGTTAGTAAACTGTATCATAGTATAGAAATTACATAAGTTTTTTATATTACTTTTTGATTTATGTGTTACATTGACATTCTAACTACAATGTTGGGCCGTGCCCAAGCTTGTTGTTCATTGGCTATTGAAACACCGCACATTTTCAGAAAAAAAAAGGGTCTCGCCCTTGCTTTTTTTTTTTTTTTTACCTTTTTGTTTCGCTTTTTTTTTTTTTTTCTGTCATTATGGCTCATCCAAACCATCCCTCGGTGACAAATGGAGGGTTACGACCATTAATCAAGTGGTTTCGGTTTTTATTTTACTTTGCAATTCTCTTTCTTTTTTACCATACCATTACTTCTCTCACACCTACGCATACCTCTTCCAATGAAACTGTACAACAAAAGCAACATAATAGCGTCCACCTTGACTTCCCTTGGTACAAAACAGCACATCCACGGTTGACCATGCTTGGCACCTTTAGTACATCACATCTTACAACAAATGAACGCCATCAACTACAACTCTCCATGGTGGCTGAAGCAAGAAAACGAGCGAAGCTTGTCTTTGACCGAATCGCACCTTCTATGAATGGCATACCTGGAACACCAATTGAAAACATAGACTCTGCTCAAGCAGCTCGGAAACGCATCGACTGTTGGACGCAAGGGCGATGGGTATCCACCTCGGCTCCGAAATCCAGAACTCAACTTATTCAACATATCCAAGATCCTCTTTATTCTACTTGTGACAAGCGCTTCTATAAGTCTCACTCCCTCGATGATCTTCGACCTGAAACTCAATACGAATGGCAACCCTCTGGTGGCGGTGACAATGAATGCTTGCGTGTGCTACCTAAACCCAGTCCTCCTCAATGGTGTCGCGTTTTGAATGGTAGACATATCTTACTAGTAGGTGATTTGGTGCAATATCAGCTTCATGAACTCTTTTTGGATTCCTTAAGAGATGGCCCTACTGTTTGTTTTGGGGAATTAAACTGTAAAGGTAATGGATATATGAAAAAGTGGTAAAATATATAATACACTCATTGCAATATTAATCATGTCATTTGTGTGTGTGTTGGGGTGGTATATGTGTGGCTAGATCATACTCTATGTTCAAATGTGGATGCACGATTACGATACTTGCGAAACGATATTCTAGCGGACAACCGAAAACATGTCAACAACAATGGAATTATGTCAGGATCAATTGTGGCGTGGCCATTTGTACCCAGCAATGTATTAAAAATGTACTCCATTCTTATCTTAAACCGATCACCCGTGGTGGAAGACGACGACACGTTCACCAACAGTTTGATTCGGACGCTTGCCTATATTCGGCGGACGGTACCTGATATTCTAATTATTTATCGATCATCTGGAATTGGTCATCCCTTTTGTGACGACTCGGACAAACCCTTGAACAAACCAATGACGGATGACGAAAAACGACGGTTACCTTTTGGATGGGCTGAATTGGAAAGAAGAGATGCAATTGCCCGAGCAATCGTTGAACAAGCTGGTGGAGTGTTTGTGGATTTGGCAGCCTTGGTTGAAACACGACCTGATGGACACGTTGGCGGTCATGATTGTTTACGATATTGTATTCCAGGTCCTTTAGATGCATGGATGGATGTTTTATATCAAGTACTGGCTACCTTGAATCCTTGAAAATGGCAGTACCCCAATAGAATTAGTCACGTAGATTTTAGAATTAGACATTAGACATAGGCCTCCCCTTTTTTTGACACACGCATATACATAGGCATACATTCATTTACATACTTTTTTTTTTTTTTTTTTTTTTTTTTACATATACATCATTTATTATATCCAATTGTATTATCAATAAAAAAAAACACATTCTCATTCATTATATATCCTACATTATTCCTTTGACTTGTACAATAAAAAAAAAAAAAAAAAAAAAAAAAGGATGATCTCGTTTTAGATGAATAGCGGACAGTGATATAAATCATCAGTCAAAAGACTTTATCATTTATTATAAGCATGAAAAGAAAAATAGCATGTTCTATTTATGATTATTATAGGGGAAAAGGGAAAAAGGAGAAACTGAGGCTGACAAAAAAAAAAGGATGAATGGGATTAAAAAAATAAAATCATTGTTGCTTGAGAGATTTTTGGGGTTGTGATTTGCGAGCGGCGGCGGCAGCCTTTTGCTTGTTGTAGGTAACCCGATAGAAATTGATGAACAAGAACAAATAGGAGGTTAAGAGACCGCAGCCAAAAGAAGCGGAGACTTCGGTACCTGCACAAGAACCCATGTTGGGTAAAGAGGGATAATACGTATAAGCGAAATACGTATAACCGCAAAAGTATACCGCAAACAAATCAATCACAAATTGAGTGATTTGCATTGTTGTCAGATGCTTCTTCCACCAAATCTTGGCGCCTGATGACGTGCGGAAGTAGTAATAGTACATCAAGACATGCACAGTAAGGTTGAGTACAATGGGAACCCAAGACTATGGTGATGGGGAACATCATTATCATTATTATAAAAGGGTTATAATGGTTAATTTCCGAATTCCGTTTTAAACCAGGTACGGCTCCTTTATTTTGCATCCTCTTTTTTTTTTTTTTTTTTTGGTCTCCCTCCTCACCGTTCATTCCCTCCCTCCCCCCTCTCCCGTCTTTTTAATTTTTGTTGACGCTTTGTTTTACTTACCACTGTTGTTTTTCCAACAAGTTGTGTATAACAAAGTACCATGGTCATGCTATGGTGGAAATAATGTAAGAATTCTATACATAGGGCAGTAGAAGATCGACCCCAAAAAAAAAAAAAAAAAAAAAAAAAAAAAAAAGAGGGGCATTGAATATTCACACTCCGGTCTGACGTGCCTGATTACTTTTTTGACATCCTTCAGGTGACTTGTCCATCCCCCAACCTCCTCTCTCCACTTACCCAGCTTCTTTTTTTTCAAAACCAGAAAAACGGTATCCAAAAGCTCCCAATATTTGACCAAATAATTCAAATAGTACAACAATTCTACCTGTTGATTCCAAGCCGAAGGTTCACAAATAGCATAAAAAAGACCGTGTTTAGTATAGGTTGGCAAAATTTGTTCAATAAGAAGCGCCAATAATGCACCAGAGACAGCGGTTAACAAAACATTATGAATTTGGAAAGGGACTTTTAGTATTTGAGGCTTGAATGAAGGTAAATACTTCAAAATAAATTGACCACCAAAAATGACTGTGAAATAGATCACGCAGCTGACCCATACTGTAATCACATTGAGCAAAAAGAAAAATTAGAATCATCATCATTTTTTAATTCACGCAAAAGTACCTTCATCAAAGCTTGCAAAGGGGGTTACACCTGGAGTAAATGCAAAAGCACTAGCTGGTTGACCAACTGCAGCTTCATAGACCTTTTCGAATATTGGGTAAAGTTTGATACCAAACGGTTGTTCGGCGGAGAATGAAATCGTCATGATTTTTTTTTTTGGTGAAGCTGGATAGAAGGAAAATAAAAACGATGAAGAGAAAGAAGAGAAGTACTAATAGTATTTATATGTGATGAAAAAAAAAAGAAGGGGGACAGGAAAAAAAGGGCGTAGGGATTTGTTGTCGAAGAAGGAAAAAGGGGGACTGCATCAGAGTTTTGAAGAAAAAAATAAATTGGCAAGGGAGACAAAAAAAAGCCATCGTTATAAACAACGTGACAGCTTGTTATCAATTTCTAGCAAAATAAGGGGTTTAGAGAAAAAAGGGGGTAGAGCGATGTTTTGTGTGTCAGTAATTTGTTTGTTTTGCTTTCTTTTTTTTCACAAAAATCATATGATTCTCAGTGATAATAAAATGGAAGTCATAGTTGTCATTCTTTTTACTTTAATAATTGTTGACTGTATAATAGATCACTCTCAAGAAAGCGTATAGTATGTGGAAAATAAAAAAAATAAAAATTGGACCCGTCATCTGTCGCCCCCTTTTTTTCATAATTCACTCCTAAGAGGCAATTTAATCATCGCAATCCTTCAAATCATTAAACAGTCGGTCATTCCATGCTAAAAGAGTCTCCTTTTGATAAAATAAATTCATGGCTGGGGTTTGTATCGAGATTCACTAAGCAAACAGTTTCAATAAAGTTGTGTAACTAATTGCCTTATTTATTGTTACATCTGTTTATGGCAAGTACAATCTCATTGATTTATGCTAAAATGCAAATGTATTTTAAATGCCGATTGTCTGTGGCAAATGACCCAACTCGGCCGTAAATATTTATTGCAATGTATAATGAGGTTCAGTAAAAGATTAAAAAAAAAAATTACTGCTGGTGCTCTTTTTTTTTTTGTGTGTATGTGTGCTAAAAGATCGTGGGAGTTAAGGGGAAGGGTCGATGAGGAATGGTCCCCTGTCAGCCTAGGGTGGGTGATCTGCAACAAAAAAAAAAAAAAATCAATGGGGTGAGGCTAGGATGTGTCAACCCAATAAAAAATGTGTCTAATCTTGTATCTCCACATGGATTTTAAGTAAGTGAAAACATGACCAATAATCACAAGTGTATTGTTTCTTCCTCTTTTTTCTTCTTGCATCCTGCCATCTCTGCTCAGTGCTTTCATTAGATAATTTTACATGTTTAGTTACCTCCATCGGTCATAATTCGATAGATACATAAAGTCCCAACCACCATCCTCCTTTTTTATGATATGGCTATCATTGTCACCAACGTCACATATCACTAAATATGGGTTTTTCAAATAAAATAAAACAGAAACCTGTTCTGGATGTCCGCTGTGGGTATTCTATTGTAGTGGTATAACAGTAGATCGAAGACATGGACATCAACAAACGCTCATACGCACACAAACACTGTTATTTTTCCTTTTCTGCACAAACATGATATGATAAACACAACGTATATAGGCTATTGATAAAAAGATAAGACGTATTTTATTCATAAGATATTATTATAGTTAATACTAAGCTAAGCTAATAGATGACGATAGCTAATCTAATGGTAGTTCCCAAATCCTAAATCCGAAATGAAAGGGTTTCCTCATGCATGTTCGTATTGCATTTTCAAAATGCCCCTGATTTAAGTTCTAACCACTAATCCATGTTCACCAGCACCTCATCCAACAAATATGATGTCCTGTAACAAAAAAAAAAAAAAAAAAAAAAAAAAAAAAAAAAGAAAAAGAAAACCAAGGAAGAAAAAAAAAAAAAAAAGAGTGATAAACAAATATAAAAAAATCATATGTGTCGGAATATGAATCCCCACCCTCTGATTAATTTATAAACAGTGAGATGCGATGGGACAAAATGTCATCTTTGTAAGCGACTCAAGCCATCCCAGTCACCCCGTCGCCAATAATTGGAAATAAAACCCACGCTTCAGTACGAAGCATAAAAAAAAAGTTACTGTATGCTGCCTTCGTTCTGACACACAACTGACTCAGTTGTGATCCGAAGAATAATCACGCGGCATGTTTTTAATATTGTCTTTATATAATATGTCCCAATTTCATTTTCATGAGACGTATGGAATTTGTTTTGATTAGTTAGTGATGTACGGAAGATCCTTTTTCTATAGAGCACTGAATAATTTACTTTTCTGATGTTCGGTCTAGTAAATATTCTATCAAAAAGTGCCAATATTACGTATCAAAGAGAGAATAGATAAGGATAATAACAGGTGAAAGAGAGAAACACCAACAAGTGTAAAGCAAGTAAAAAAAAAAAAAAAGTAAGAGAGAGAAGAAAGTTGTTTTTTATTCCAGATTGTCAAAATGGAGATACTAAATACTAGAATGCCTATACTAATTTGAAAAGAGTGAGTTGGGGAAGTTACTTGTGTCGCTGACACGAGTAATGTAAAAATAATAGAAATAATATAAAAAAAAATAAAAGTAATGGGAACTGAAACAATGCAAATAAAATAAGTAGCAAAAAGAAGGGGAAAAGAAGGGAACTGAGCCAACGTAAGAAATGAAGATAAGATAAAAGATGGGAACTGAGACAATGTCAAAAACAAATGAATGGGAAAAAGTGGCAGGGAAATTCGCGATCCAAAATAAAAAAGATTTCAAACCCGACATCCATCAGTGGAGAGCCAGTCACCGTTGAATATTATACGGGCCGAATAATATTGTATCTCCGCTTGACTGCAAAATAGGGATATCGCTTTCCAATTGTTCATTCACACCCTGATAAATAAAACTAAAGACAGTCATTCATGATCCAAAAAAAATAATATATAAATAAAGTTGCTATACGTGATAAAGAAGCTATGTACTACTAGTCAGGGGTCACAGCCTAACAAAAAGGGAAAATACCTGTATTCTAACTAAAGAAGAGCTCTGATTGGCTGGAATAAACAATTGGGCTCAAATAGAGGCTCCCAATTTCACTTTCAATAAGAGCCTTGCTAGCTCAATCGGCAGAGCGTGAGACTCTTAATCTCAAGGTTGGGGGTTCGACCCCCCCGTAGGGCTTTCTTTTTTGCAGCTGTTACGGCTAAAATGGGTGTGAAGCTTGTAACAGAGTAATGTTTTTGTAGGTTTTTATATTTTTTTTTGGGTTGTATTGTTACGGCTAATTTGGGTAAGAAGCTTGTAACAGAGTAGTGTTTTTGTAGGTTTTTATATTTTTTTGGGTTGAATAGGATGTCTTGAGTTATCCTTTAGTATAGCTTTTGCTTGTTTAGAGCTTGAAAATAAATTTGTTCCTTGGGCGGAATTTGAAATATCTTGTTCCTGAATCGGACAAAAATAGAATTGATAGTAGTGAGCACCAGAACTTTTGTAGATAAAGTCCAACTGTAGAGAAAGTTTATAAAAATAAACTTGGAAGAGTAAAATAAAATAAAAAAAGAAAAGTATTGACCTTTGTTGGTTCAATAAAAATATAGTGTATAACACACAGTAAAAATAAAATAAAAGAGGACTTGTAGTCACAAAAAATAAAAGAAAGTTTCTATATAGACGATAGAAACAAAATAAAAATAAGACAGTGATTTGGTGGTTAAAAAACCTTTGTACTGAATTTTATAAAAAAAGGTTGAGTAAATATAACGAAGATAAGAACTAAGGAAAAAAGAGAATTGAAAAAAAGTGGGATATATATATATAGAAATAAAATTTTAAAATGGGCTAAAAAAGACGCCGGGGTAAAAAATACGACGGTTGAAAAAAGACACCGGGGTAAAAAATACGCAAGTGTAATGTGTAACAATCAATAAAAACTTAGAGAGCTTATTGATGTTGATGTTGTAGATGTTGTTGTTGGGAGCGGACTCAGGCCGATCCTCGACACGGCTAATTTGGGTAAGAAGCTTGTAACAGAGTAGTGTTTTTGTAGGTTTTTATATTTTTCTGGGTTGAATAGGATGTCTTGAGTTGTCCTTTAGTGTAGCTTTTGCTTGTTTAGAGCTTGAAAATGAATTTGTTCCTTGGGCGGAATTTTAAATATCTAGTTCCTGATTTGGACAAAAAAAGAATTGGGAGTAGTGAGCACCAGAACTATTGTAGATAAAGTCCAACTGTAGAGAAAGTTTATAAAAAAATAACCTTATAAGAGTAAAATAAAATAAAAAGAAAAAGTATAGACCTTTGTTGGTTCAATTAAAATATAGTGTATAACAAGTTCGTTGTAACCAAATAGGCGATCTATGTTGTCTTCAACAGGATAGTGTATTTGCTGTGTTACGGCTATTTTTGTTTTTGGATCGTAACTTGGGCTGTGTATTTGTAGTGTTTTATATATTTTTGTAAGTGAGCACCAGAGTCTTTTGGTTTAGATTCAACCATTTGTATGTAACGCCTTGGGGCCCAACAGTCGTGCTCAGCGCGCCGTCAATGGGTATTTTTTTGTGTGTTGAAGAAAATAGGGTAGTGTATTAGACAAATTCACCATTTAGCAATATTATGAGAGGCCCCTTGGGATCCATTTGTCGTGCTCAGCGCTTGTTGATTCAATATTATTTCATGTGTGTTGAAAAAGAAATAGAGGATAGTTAAAGAGGTGTAAAAAATTCAGTCTCCGCACACATGATTTCTAATTTTTTTGGCTCCAATTTTTTTCCCTCTCTTCCCTTTCTTCCTTCCTTCTTTTTTCCTTCATGAGAAGGTCTGGATGTTATGGTAGAAAAACTCAGTGGGGCACTGGTGATCTAGGATTAGTGTTAGAACTTGTATTAGGGGCATTTTAAAAAATGCAAAATAAACATCATGGGGAAACTCTTTCATTTTGGATTCGTGTTTCCAGCCACAATTAGATTCGCCTTTATTTTAGAATGATACCATTAGCTTAGGTTGTTGTTAGTTGTCATAGTTTACACTGTATATATATCTGAACTAAAAATGTTTTACCTTTTTACCATTACTCTCTTTCATGCCTTTTATTGTTTCGTTGAATGGGCATGAGTAAAATCCGGTACGTGTGTGTGTATACATGTGTGTGTGTGTATTTATGTGTAGGAAAAAAGGCATGTGTTTGTGTAAAAAAAGTAAACTACAGAACATTTTGTTGCCTGTCTCCTCTGCGTTTCGCACTTGTATGGATTATATAGCGTAGTAATGGTAGGGTTAGTAATAATGCAAATTATTCTGGGGTGGGGTAAAATACTGGTAACTCAATAGCAAAAGGAAAATTGTGGTGATATTGATCTGGAAATGTCGGTAGGCCGATATTGCAAAGTCATAGACGTCAAGTTCGATAAGAGCGCTTTTTGTAGGTAATAAAAAACCAGTACAGTGTATTTTCCCTTTGCATCTCACACTATATAGAGTAGCAATGGGAGGATAGTATATGTTTATTACAGTTTCCTGAAAAAGTGTTGGCCATGGTGACAGAAAAAAAGGGGAGGGGAAATGTAGCGGTGACATTAATACGGTGATGTAAGTGGAGAAATGGAGGGATATTTCAAAGTCATAGATCATTATCTTAGATCAAGATTTTAGATAATCTTTTACCTCCTCTCTCTTTAATAGAGGGATATAGACTTCACAAATTCCGAATGCGTTTGTGATAAATTAAGTATTTATATGTCGAGATAGAAATAAAGATAAAATAAAAAGAGATTTTGGTGGTTTAAAAGCCTTAGTAAGTTTGTTGATCAAGATATGAACCAATAAGAACTGAATAAAGAAAAAACTAATTTCTGTGGGGAGAAGGGAGGATATTTACATGATTTTTAAAAATGATGAAAAGGCCGAAATAACTGGGTAAATAAGGTTGGTAATTTGGATAAACATAAGGGTGACCAAATGGATAACAATAAGGTAAGTCAGGTCATTTCTTAATCTCCGTGCGTTACCCAGACAAGCAGATCGTTTATGTCAGAGAACTCCATCATATGCTGCGCAACCGTTGGTTTTATTTTTTTTTTTTTTATGAAAGTGAGAATCAGAAATTTTAGGCTCAAGTTCAATCTTTTGAGTGTCTTAGAGAGAAAAACTAAATTGTTGACTTACTGTCAAAATAAAAGTAACAAAATAAAAAAATAAAAAAATAGAATTCCGAAAACCAAAGTAGGAATTAAAAAAATAACATAGAGACTAAAAAGTCAAAACAAGAGGTTTGCGATAGATTGGATGCGACCCACTGGAGCTAATACTAATGTTCAACATTCCTTCTATTAAATTTTCCATGTGTAAATAAATAGGATAAAATTGTTATTGTCATTGTGATCATTTTGCATTTTGGTGAGCAGCTACTTAGCATCCAAGTGACTTGTGTTCGGGTTGTCATGTTCTTTTCCATTATATAATACGCAATGAGAACAATGAACAAGATACACGCAGTATGCTCAGTCAAATGGCGTTATAATATTTTATAGGAAAATATACGTTGGCGCCCTGCCTAGGTTAACGAATATGAGTGATAAAGCGGGAAGAACTCCACGTTTCATTGAAAAATGACTTCGAAACGTTGATGCTCTCAAGGTATGATAGGGGTGGTCAGTGAGCTAGATGTAAAATTTTTTATTAGAAAGTTCGTATAATAACAGATACAATAGTCGTATTGGATATCATATAATGGAGCAAAAGATGGTTAAATATAGACCTATTTTATTAAAGAGATCATTGTGATAAAGGGATCTATTGAAGGTACCATGAGGGAGACTATTTTGAGGCTCGAAGCAAGGCCAATACAATTCTAAAGGAACCATTGTCAAATGGGGTCATATATATTGTGCAAGGCTATCTATTTATTATTTTCTTTATTGAAACACAACAAACGATCAAAACACTAATCAAATGGGATTGATTGCTAGCAAAAACAAAAAAAGGAATCTATTGTGCAAAACATGAGGAAGACTAATGGGACATTGTTAATTGAAGCCAGTAAAGAGAAACATTTTTTATTCAGCTATAGATACAAACTATGGACAAGCTAACCCTAAACTAAGCTAGTGAAGGCTCCAAAAAGCCAACTAATGGTGACTTCAGATCCTAGATCCAAAATGAAAGGGGTTCCCCTGTATCTTGTAATCCCTAAGCTGAAACCCCTTCTAAACTAGTACTGATACTAATCTAAGTCCAAAATAGCCCCATATAAGTTGGATAGCGAAGAAAAAATGAAAGGGAAGAGAAAGAAAATGAGAAGAAAGTGAAAGCAAAAAAAAAAAGTGAGTAAAAAATAAATTCACGTGTGCGGGATTTGAAAATTTTCTGCGCTCTCTACGAGTGATTGTACCCTGATTTTGTCAGTTTTCAACAGTCAACACCGTAAGAAACAATACATACAGTGGTTGAATTTTCATGAAACAGCTGCCTTGACGACTTTGCATTAACTGTGGGATAGTTTGCCACTCACCGTAAAATAGCTCACCTCCTTCCACTGTAGAATAGTTTGCCACCGCAATGGAATTACTTCCTCTCTTAATTAGTCTTAGGCCATGTTTATTCTGCAATAAAAATGCTATTAATATAATTTCAATTGTTTATTACGTATTACGTGATGTGTTTGAGTAATATAGGGAAAGTCTTTCCCCAAAGACGGTTGAGTATACTTTCTCTTCACTTCTCTAGTCCATGAATTTACCTCTCGCGCTCACTTCATAGATCCAGAAAACTCAAGTTTTGTATTACCACGAAGAAAATAGGATCTACAGGTAGTCAGAAAAAAAGCTGATGGTACTCAATGTCACTCCAATGATACCACAACAAAAGTATTAATTGGACAGGTACCTAGCTTTTAATTCTAGCATAAAGAACATGGTGACTGTACTTTGTAACAACAAAGGCTACACAATTACATACAATAGTCCGCCTATTTCATATAATTGCTTCTTCTAAATGATACAAATTTGGATGTAAAACAAAACAAAAACAAACCGACCGATGAGCGTATTGGACAAAGCTCTGTCCACTCGAACAGTCCGAATAGTGAGGTGACCAGTATCGCATAGAACGTTAAACTCGGACTGGACGATTTGTACTATAGGACAGACACATGCATTCCGAGTAACAATATATAAATGACAATTTATCTGGAGCTTTAGGTGATGAAGCTTCCGTTTTTTCTTCCCTTAAGGGTCTTATTGGGCTACCGTGTCCCCTTGAATCAGTGCGAAAAATAATAATAATCATAACGCATCAATGTATATCTGAATGTACAGCAACAGGTTATCAATATCACATCCCAGCATCCCAAGTAGAATTATTCCTTGGAGATTAAACTAACTACTCTACCATAATGTGTTTATTAAGGTTTGATCCTATTTCACAACGATGTCATCCAATCCAAAATTTGCGATAAATTGCTACTGGAAATATTAGTGGAACAGAGAGTAAAATAAATTACTAAATGAATAAAGGTATATAGCAACAAAATAAATCAACAAACAGTTCATCACACAAGTCTGAAGGGTAATAATCAAGTTTGTTTATTTTTGCATAAAAAAGTGATAATTTATATATATATATATAAGATCAATAAAACACTAAACGAGTACTAGCTAACGACTAAATGAGGCACAAAAATAAAGAGATAGCTAAGGTAAACCAATCAACCAGATGCAACTTATTCCCAGTCGCTGTCAGTATCATCATCGTTATCGATAGGCTGCTTTTTCCGATCTTCTTCTGTTGATGTCTTGATCCAATCGTCTCCATCAGTTTGAGATTTCAAAGGTGGTGATACTAGACTTGCTTCGGTGGAAGGAGGTTCAGATATATTACTGTAATCGGTGTCAGATTTGTTTGCATCGTGTGTAGTATCGTCCAAATTCACCGGCAGGGATGCTGGTGTAGCCTTTTGTTTGCCTTTGTCAATTGATTTTTTATCATGAGTATTTGATTGTTGGTGTGTCGTGTCTTCGTCGTCGGAATCCCATTTAAAATCATCGGCATCGTTGTCCTCTTCTTCTTCCACACCTGCAATAATAACAATGGTAAACGAAATCAATAAAACCTCATTTTGAAATTCCATTTCGTCCCTGTTCTTTTTCAAAATCACTATAAGTTTACCTTTAAAGATCATTTGTCGTTTTTGTTCCTCTTGATCAATGCTCCAAGCATGATAAAAATATCTTCTCCAGAATGTTGTATAATCAACTTGTTGGGGTACTATAACGTAATTAAAACCAATAAAAAAAAATTGTCAGTTGTGTTCTTAAGGTTCCTTCCTTCTGCAGTCTCAATATATTTTACCGAGGTCTTCCATTGTTCGACGCAGATCAGGCGAGCCTTCCAATAACCTTGATATTTCGGGTGTATACTCCTCTATATTGAATCCAGTATTGAATGTTTCCAAGACTTGTATTTGTTTTTCATTATGATTTGCCATCAGGGTGGCCTTTGGGTCCGTTAACAAAGCATCATGGTCCGTTTGAAGTTTAGCAATCATAGCTTCCGTACGACTAGCACTGAAAATAACATCAAAATGCACAGTTATATAAAAAAAAAGAGAAGTTAAAAAAGTCTTGTCGTCTATTGCATCTTCCTCGCCCCTCTTTATCTTACAATATCCTTGGTCCACCTCTGTTTGACTGGTTGTAATCATGTTGTTGTTGACTGCCTTCTTCTTCTTCCGGTTCTAATACAGTGATGGTCTGGTTTAATACATGAATAACTTCAGTTCCAAATTTCTGAAGATAGAGTTCGGCAAACCGTGTCCCTTCGTCCAATTCTTGTCGCAATTCACCCAAATTGATGTTGTCCGGAAGGCTGATGGATGACAGTTGGGAAGGTAGGAATGGTTGCTTTGATAGCGTCTCCGATAATCCATCGCGTAATGCCGTAAAGTTCACAGTGTTGATTTTCCCCAAACCTTCCCTAAGCGAAGCGTAAAGACCGACCGTATCACCTGCATTCCTGTTAGTTGTGGTAGATTGACTATCTGTAGAAATCATGGATTGCTTATCAATATTTTCTGTTGTTGAGGTGCTTTCAGTCGTCCCAGCTGTATTCCTTATAGCGTCCGTTTCGTTGTTTGTGATGGTGGTGGTTGAGTTGGTAGACTGAGAGAGATGATCAACAAGGTCACTGGTGTCGTCTCGAAGAATGTTGGCAAATTCTTGTAAATCTTTTTTAGTAACATCTACCATGACTTCGCTCTATGTATGAATGATAGATAACCACTGAGTACTTTGTCGACAAGAGATTTCGTTTATCTTTGTGGTCAATTTTACCTGCTTTTTCACAGTATCCATCAGACTGTTAAATCGTTGACCCCACCCAAAGTTTGTAAAGGCGCTGATAAGAGGATCATTTTGAGGATCTTGTTCATTGTTGTTGTTTGAATTGGAATTAACAGCTGATGCTGTATACTGGTACAAATCATCCATATTGTAAAAAATAAAAAAGGAGGAAAAGGAAACAGAGGCAACGCCTGCGGCGATTAAAATAAATAAATCGATCAAGTGGGGGTTTTTTTTCCAAAAAAAAAAGTATAATATGGGGAGCGGTAAAGAATATGGTTTAATATATAGAACTAATGAGAATATAAAAAATATAATAAAAATAGTAATAATAATAAAAATACTAAAAATAATGACGATGATAATAGTAAGTGTCAATAACTGTAAAGGGAATAAACATGAAACAAATAGATATATAAAGAGAGACAGATAGAGAGAATTTCACGTGTTTCATTTTGAAGGTTCCGTATGAGCCATAGCAGCAGCTTGTAAAAGAGCATTACAAGTAATGACTAATTTATCAACAACCAAACGATGAAGTTCATATTGACGATCCATTTCCATTGCTTTCGCCACACCTTGAACAGCAAGATTCCAGGTTCGTTGACGTAGTTGACATGATGCGTCCACTGCTTCTAGTCCAGCCAAGGCGCATGTCATTGAATAGTACATGGCATCTACGACACAAAAAATGATTGGTTAATTTAATGAGTTACAGAATATAATCTGCATTCTCTCCTTTCCCCACCCCTTGTGTCATACTTACCAGGAATAGGACTTTTCTTAAAAACATCCACACCATACCAAGCAGCAGCAGTAACCATATGAGCAAACTTGGATTTCAATGAGCCAGAATTGTTAATAGAGTCTTGATCATCATCCACTATTTCTTGACAGTTTGCAATTGCCATCATTGTTTCTTCAAAAGGTTGATCCAAATTCAATTGTTTATGATTTCTGAATTCAGAGAGACGAAATTCCACTGCCAATTTAAGGGCAGGGTCAGTTTCCACTAAAAAAAAAAAAAAAAAGGCAGAAGGTTGTTAGTATTTTAGCAAGTGCCACTTCGTATTTTTTCTCTATATGAGGACTTACAAGGTAAAGCAGAAAGCATACGGTCAATTCCCATAATATAAAGATCTTTGGCCATTTGAGAGTTTCCAGCTTGGTCCATTTCTGAAGCCATATGTATCAAGGTCACCACATGTTCCATTTGTTTTTTGTCGATGGTGGTTTCTGACATAGCACTGGAAGACGTAAGGTCGGGTAAAAAGGAAGTTCCTTGGCGCCAAACATAATTGGATAACTGTGAAATTTTTGAAGGAGGGGTTGTTGAAGTAACCTCGTAGTAAGGAGGGGGTGGGGTAATAAAGGAATGAGACTTTTCGTTTAACTTTTTGTTGTTGGAAGGTAGCCAGCCAGAAGCCATGCTGCCAACAACAGGAATCTTATCAGCATGAGAGAAGACGTTGGATACAATACTAGTCATTATATTGATAACGGAGAGATAAAATATGTAGGGGTATATTGACTATAACAAAAGGGGTGGAGAGAGTGAGGGAGGGGGCTAAATGTGGAAGAGAAAGAAAAAAAAGAAAATGAAATTTCAGGGCTTTTTTCACGTTTTTCAAAAACCGATAGAAATTGATTACACGTGATTTATGTGGTTGTTTCAGGTAAAATGTTGAATGATCATACCTTGCAGGATTATTACCTCCAGTTTGAATGTTTTGCTACTAAAAGGTGATACGATCATAGTAACCTTTGTCCTACCTTGGTAAAAATAAAGTCACCCACATCTTCTCAGACTTCAATCACCGTTTCAACACTATACAGTGATTCCAGAATTACTTGTCGCGCATTTTGAAATCGCTGTCGCACCTGAAAAAATCAAATGTCGGGATTTCTTTGGCCACCTTGTCGCCTTTTTTGGTTTTGACTTGTCGCCAAAGAAGTTGTCGGGTTATTCTAAAAGTATAAAGACCACGTAAAAGACAATAGCATAAAAAACAATAATTTTATTGGTAATATCATCAAAGAATAAAGTCAAATTGTCTAAAGTAAAGACAAGAGACAAAGTAAGCTAAACTACAGTATACTATATCGAATTTCCATGGACACAATAAGCACAGCGGGCGAATATGATATGTATGTATATCCATAGATATTCTTGTGAGTTACCGTATTGCAAGCTTCGGATATTCTTGAAGATGTGTAGAGTGTGTGTGCCAAAGTTCAACAAAGCGCTACTCCCTTGATCGAGTGCTTGATCTTGGACTAGAATTGTTCGATTGGAATCAGTTTCGGCTAGTGTGGAGGTAGATAAACGTAGAGCTGGCCATGTTCAGTAAGAGACAGTTCAATGGTTTTCGATTGATATATTGGTACGAGTTGTCCAAAACCAGATAGCAGCATTTAAATTTAGCGTATTTGTCCATGATGCCCATCGTATCCAATAAAAACTTCAAATAATGGTTAGCTATTATTCCTGTAGCCTTACCATCATAACCACCACCTTACCTCTCACCATAGCCACCATCTTTCCCACCAAACATAGTCACCATCTTCCCCACCATTTTTTATCCTAACTCTCTTCCTCTTGTACCGTCGTCTCTTTGGTTTGCACTACATTGTCATCAAATCCATAAAATCAGTTTTTTTTTTATTTAATAAATGTCACGTGTTGTAAAGTGCGGAATATACAATAAGAGTGATTTTTTTGGGGGGGGTGTTCAGTGGACAATAATAAAATGGAAGAGAAAGAGCTACAAATATGGGGTGGAATCAGCACTATACAAAGGGGAGGATGGGTATTCCATATCGTGATGACATGCCACGGGATTTGTTGCGAGACTTGTCAATGAGGGTATACAAATCAGAGATGAGCACCATAAAATAGTCATCAGTACCACTAGGTTCAACATCGGGAGTAGTTTCAGTAATATTGCAATGTCAGTACCATTGGCGTTCTATCACCAAAACTCGGAAATAAAAAAAAAGGATTGTCAGTATTTCATAGTTTGTTGTAGGCACAAAACAAGAGATCATTTTACCTACGAGCCATTTAGAGAAGTCAACCAAGGATATCGGAAGAACCAGACCATTACCCATCGTAATGGACCCTAATCTAGCAGAGTTTCGCCTCAATGTCATCAAGCATTCACGCTACCAGTTCAAGCCGATATCAGCAAACCGTCAGGATCAACCAAAGAGTGTACTTGTAACAACATTGTGTACCTTCAATCCCATCGATTTTCACGCTAAGGCTAGTCTTGCGCCTAAAAAGAAGTTCTGCTATGATGGCCACAAAACAACTCTTTAGGTGTACGCAAGTTGTTACAAGTACCATTGACGTTCTATCACCAAAACTCGGAAACAGAAAAAAAGAAAAAGGATTGTCAGTATTTCATAGTTTGTTGTAGGCACAAAGCAAGAGATCAATTTACCTACGAGCCATTTAGAGAAGTCAACCAAAGATATCGGAAGAACCAGACCATTACCCATCGTAATGGACCCTAATCTAGCAGAGTTTCGCCTCAATGTCATCAAGCATTCACGCTACCAGTTCAAGCCGATATCAGCAAACCATCAGGATCAACCAAAGAATGTACTTGTAACAACATTGTGTACCTTCAATCCCATCGATTTTCACGCTAAGGCTAGTCTTGCGCCTAAAAAGAAGTTCTGCTATGATGGTCACAAAACAACTCTTTAGGTGTACGCAAGTTGTTACAAGTACCATTGACGTTCTATCACCAAAACTCGGAAACAAAAAAAAAAAAGAAAAAGGGTTGTCAGTATTTCATAGTTTGTTGTAGGCACAAAGCAAGAGACCAATTTACCTACGAGCCATTTAGAGAAGTCAACCAAAGATATCGGAAGAACCAGACCATTACCCATCGTAATGGACCCTAATCTAGCAGAGTTTCGCCTCAATGTCATCAAGCATTCACGCTACCAGTTCAAGCCGATATCAGCAAACCGTCAGGATCAACCAAAGAGTGTACTTGTAACAACATTGTGTACCTTCAATCCCATCGATTTTCACGCTAAGGCTAGTCTTGCGCCTAAAAAGAAGTTCTGCTATGATGGTCACAAAACAACTCTTTAGGTGTACGCAAGTTGTTACAAGTACCATTGACGTTCTATCACCAAAACTCGGAAATAAAAAAAAAGAAAAAGGATTGTCAGTATTTCATAGTTTGTTGTAGGCACAAAACAAGAGACCAATTTACCTACGAGCCATTTAGAGAAGTCAACCAAAGATATCGGAAGAACCAGACCATTACCCATCGTAATGGACCCTAATCTAGCAGAGTTTCGCCTCAATGTCATCAAGCATTCACGCTACCAGTTCAAGCCGATATCAGCAAACCATCAGGATCAACCAAAGAATGTACTTGTAACAACATTGTGTACCTTCAATCCCATCGATTTTCACGCTAAGGCTAGTCTTGCGCCTAAAAAGAAGTTCTGCTATGATGGTCACAAAACAACTCTTTAGGTGTACGCAAGCTGTTACAAATACCAAACATACAGAGCAAGAAGAAAAAACGGGGTGTAAAATTCATAGGTTGGCTATTTCTACACTCCGATTTTGTGATGTTGACATGAATTTAAAATCTCACCATTTTTAATTGCACCCTTTCTTTTTTCTTTTTTTTATCATTATTTGCTTAAAGCTATGACAGACCGTGTACTTGATGAACTAAAGGGCATTGCGGAAGAGGAGCAGGTGATGAAACTGCGATTTCAAAAGCGAACTCTCTGCGCGGCGAATCAGGTATTGTGTTATTAGTTTTTATTAGTATTTTTGAAAAAGAAACGTAGCAAACTAACACGTTATTGACTATTGATTTTATTGATTCAACATAGAAAATGGTAAGTGTCAAAATACATTATTCTGGTATGGAAATGGATATCTTATTCTATTTACATATTTACATACTGTAGGCAACTGTAAGCAAAAGAAAATCTACGCGAATTGAAATTGCAAGAATCGCGAAAAAGCAGAAGGCGGAAACGGTGCAAAAGGTAATAGGCTCATTTTTTTAGCTACTCGGATGACCGTTGTTGCTCTACTGACTTTTTTTTTTCTGTTTAGTCGCGTGACAGTATCAAAATTACTGGACTGAAAGGGACCCTTGGATCGAACGTGCTGTGACTAGGCTTGGAAATCACGCAAAACGACTCAAAATCAAGTTACTTTTCTCGACAAGTAATTAGCAATGTTTCGAAGGCAATCATAGTATCAACTTTATCTAACACGCTTTTTTCTATTCTATTGTAGGTTGAGCCAAAATGGCATTGTGGACGTGACTAATTTTTCTGAAGGCTCTCAAATGCAATTACTTGGCCTTACAAAAAGATCAAAATTCGTGGCTGACCTCTCATTATCAACAAACCTGAGCGTTATCGACTTGGAAAAAATAGTGGATCTGTCAAAGGTAATATCAATGGATTGATTATGGACATTTGTATCTAATTTTTGTCTCTCTTTTTTTTTGTGTATGTGTGTGGGTGGGTGTGTATATATATATGGGTGTAGGTGGATAACAAAAAGTGTGCCAAGTCAACCTTCAATGTTTTAGAAGACTACAAACCCAAGGACAACCTGAACAGGGCGATCAAAGCGACAATATATCATATGTAAGTGAAATCAAACAAATGTTTTTATTATATTTACACTGACTTGTTTTATATTCTTTAGACTCGAACAAAATGTGTACAGAGCTCCTATGCTCTCGGATGCTTATTTACAAGAATGCTCTGAACTATCCATTATGATCAAGTACTGGGGGTTTGTCTTTGAACAATGTTTGGGCTACAGCAAAGATGTGTTTTTACAATGGTAAACAAATTGGAAGGAAGGGCAAAGACGAAAAAGAAAAGAAAAAATTACTTACTCAAGTTTATGCATTGCTAGGGGCGACACTGTCTCTTCTCACTCGGTGGATATTGGAACAACAGCTAAGTTGGACATCAGAATCATCATCATTGGCGACAACAACGCAAGGATCGAAGCAGCAACAGGGGAATTTGCCAGTGCCTCCGCCACCACCAAGTCAAAGCTTTTTGCCGATCGATTGAAGTCCGTTTTAGTGAGTAAGGTGCTCCTCAACCATGCTTTATCCAAGATGAAACATATCCCTGAAGACGCCATCAAGACCATCAGAATACCAGCCATTCAAGTCATGGGGCTCAGTTGTTGTGTCTACTCCCTCTCTCTCATCGACAAAGGCGTTTATTGTCTGGAACATGTGTGTGCATTTGAGTATCCCCGGACTATTCAACAAATCAAGCAAGGAGTTTTGGGTACTTTGATACAAGGAATGGTCAAGGTTCGGGTAAGTATTTCTATGTAAGTCAATGGGATGGAAATATATGTCTAACAAATTACATGATATTCATCTTCTCGCTAGGTTATGATGCGTGATTTAGAAGATGCCATTGAACAATATGGCCGCACTACTAGGAACAAGATGATGGAAGTATTGGAAACCAACAAGCGCACTGCTTCCAAAAAAGCTGATCTGAATGACTGGACGACCACGATGATTTCGTTTAGCGATGATGGACAAGATACGAGCGATAACAACAGCGACAACACCTCGGAAGAAGACAGTGACGATGATGCCGTCGATGACCACAGTAACTACAGCAGCAACATGGACAACACCCCGGAACAAGACGAGGATGATAGTGGCGAAGATGGAAACAGCAACCATGATTCGATCTGAAAGTAGTTCTAGTATTTTAGCTTTATTCTTATACCTCTTCATCCTATATTTACCCTCTTCACACCATTCACTTTGTTTATATCATGTACATACCATCCATACCATACATATTATTCTCTTATTTGTTTTATTGTACTAGTGTTTTTTTTTATGAATAAAACATGTCAAATATCATCCATCAACAATTTTGCATTTTAGCGTACTACTTCTGCAGGCTCTGGATGTGGTGTGGAAAATGTGATTGTCAAGTAGGAAAAATGTATATGTTTTATTTGAATTTTTTATAGGATACGATGGACATCATGGACAAATACGTTAAATTTAAATGCTGCTATCTGGTTTTGGACAACTCGCACCAATATATCAATCGCAAACCATTGAATTGTCTCTTATTGGACAGGGCCAGCTCTACGTTTATCTACCTCCACACTCGCCGAAACTGATTCCAATCGAACAATTCTAGTCCAAGATCAAGCACTCGATCAAGGGAGAAGCGCTTTGTTGAACTTTGGCACACACACTCTACACATCTTCAAGAATATCCGAAGCTTGCAATATGGTAACTCACAAGAATATCTATGGATATACATACATATCATATTCGCCCGCTGTGCTTATTGTGTCCATGGAAATTCGATATAGTATACTGTAGTTTAGCTTACTTTGTCTCTTGTCTTTACTTTAGACAATTTGACTTTATTCTTTGATGATATTACCAATAAAATTATTGTTTTTTATGCTATTGTCTTTTACATGGTCTTTATACTTTTAGAATAACCCGACAACTTCTTTGGCGACAAGTCAAAACCAAAAAAGGCGACAAGGTGGCCAGAGAAATCCCGACATTTGATTTTTTCAGGTGCGACAGCGATTTCCTTTTCTTTTGTCAATTCCCTTCCATTTTGTCATCCAACCGATCAGGACCCGGTGTTACAGTACAAGCATAAGCCATATTCGTATGCTTGTAAAAATCACCCCTCACCTATCACATGTGTTACCTTACACAAAACAAAAAAGAAGTAGCAAAAAGTTTAAAAATCCCTTTTTTTCCCACTTTTTCTTTTCGCTTTTCTCTTTTCTTCTACAACTTGTAAAAAAATAACAACAATGTCCACTTCTGACTACGGAACAAATAATACTGCCGATGAAGAGGCCCCCCTTTTGCATACTCAAGTTGAACCCCAAACTAGATGGGAAAAAATCAAGCACGCCTTACACCTTCATGGCCATCGAGTGTTGATTAGTTGGATCATCGTACTTTCCGTTACTGCTGTTCTTACGTTGAGTTTCCATTTCGCTCTGAAACATGATTCAAGCCACCCTGACGATGAAGACAATTTGTTAATGTCTGAATGTGTTTCTGACCGAAGCTGGCTGGTATCGACTCTCTTATCTATCTTCCTTGGTTGTCTAGGAATCGATAGATTGTATCTTGGATACCTGTTCTGGGGCATTTTGAAGCTGCTCACTGGTGGTCTTGGTGGTATTTTGTGGGTAGTTGATATCATTTTGATTACTCTGAACGTTTTGCCTGATCACAATGGTTGTGTCCTTCATTAGTGTAAACATCAGCATTAAATAAATAAAATGTACAGTTTTTAATAGGATAAAAAAATGCCTTTTATTCAAAATGTGTATGTATATATATATATAAAATAGAAACAGAGAAGGGGCTAAGTAAAAAACGAATACGAAAAACTATACTGAGAGGGACGAAGAGGGTAAACTACGTAATGTCTAAATATACACACACACATCACACATCTATACTAGCGTCGTTTCGAGTAGGGTCCAGTTCGTTCTTTTTCCTTCTTGAATTTGGTTTCCGCATTTCTATCCTTCCAAGTGCTTTTTCGTAATTTGATAGGCCGGTTCCCGACATATTTGCCTATGGTTAACAATGCTCTTGTCGTTAGTCACCTATTGCCAATCCATTTACTCTATTTTTTTTTTTTTTCTTTCTTTACCATTCATTTCACGCCAAGCTTTGACAAAGTCATTCGCATCCTTAAAACTGATAAATCCATAGCCTTTTGATTTACCAGATCGTTTGTCACGCACCACACGAGCCTTGAGAGTTCCTGGATATTTTGAAAATGCCTTGAAAAGAGTTTCATCTGTCACTTCATTTCCCAAATCACCAGCAAACAGTCTAAAATCGTTTTCGTCCCATTCCGCCAATGTCGGATCTTCCCATGTTTCCCCAGCTGCATGCCGTATCGTGTTTGATTTCTTGTGATGATCTTTGTCGCCTTTTTTTCTGCCCATTTTCCCACCAGCATTGCCACCATTGGATGTTGTTACTGCTGTTGCTGCTACCACTGCGGATGATGATGTAGCTGCACCTCCACTTTCGTCCTGCCTTGTATACCCCGAGGTCGAGTGTTCCGGTATGTCTTCACCATAATATTGATAATAGGCTAATTTTTTTCTTTGTGCTGCTGTAAGTCCATCGGTTTTCGTCGAGGGTGTCGCCTGATTCTTTTCATAGTATTCATCTTCCCCACCATATGATTGATTGTAACTAGTAGTGTCATAACCTTCCTGTCCGTATGCTGATGGGTCAACATTTTGATAATAATCCGCTTGCTGACCATCGTAGTAGCTGGGATTGTTGTAGTGTTGTGCATAGCCATATCCACCGTAGTCTTGTTGATAGTAACCTTCGTAGCCTTGCTGGTATCCTTCGTGGCCATTCGCGGATGAATAGTAGCTGTCGTTGTATTGTTGATACTGTGCAGGATCTTGATAATCATAATTCGGATCCACTGCCTCTGTTGAATTTGGCTCCTTTTGTCGCTTTGATTGGTCATTCATCTTTATAAGTAATAGTATAAAAGATGGGTATAGATCGAGCTATAGAGGTGAGTTTGTAAATATCAAAAGGAAGAGGAAAAAATACTCTGTAAAAAAAAACACCCAGTATCTTTTAATTTTCGAGCGGAGTTTTCGTTTTCCTATGGCCATCCTCGATAATGAGTGACCTAAGACTGCCAATCAGATCCTGGGATGCGGAAGGGAGAGTAGTGATTATGGGCGAACTCAAAATGCAGAGTTTGGAAGGATGCTCACAAAAAAATTATAATAATGAAATTGTTTACTACCCGGCGAGCCAGATATTGAAGCATATCAGTAGATACTAAAACTAAAGACAAGGGGTCTTTATTAACGTGAGATTAAGTGGAAAGATCTAGTGGGCGAAGAATGGCTAAATCTAAAGTGAGAGTAGTAGGACAGTCAATACTAATCTAAAGGAGCACTTCATTGAAGGACATTGTAGGCAATAAAACTAAAAGTAAAGGGTGCATAATAATATGTGATTTTTTGCAAGAATCTACTGAGCGAAGAATGAGGAGGTCTAAAGTGAGATTTGAAGGTTAGTCAACACCAATTTAAAGGCTCACTTTATTGAAGGGCAGTGGTAGATACTAAAGCTAAAGATGAGGGATTCCTAGTTAACATGGGTTCAATGGAAGGATCTATTGGACGAAGAAAGAGGAAGTTTAAAGCGTGTTTAGAAGAATGGTCAGCCAGCACTAGTATAAAGGGACAAATGTAAAATAGGAATTAATATATTGCACAAGTAAAGAGGATGATTAAAGAAGAGTTTGTTATTAAATCACAACAACGGTTAGTACTAATCAATAGCAGCAATGGTAGTAAAAAATGTGTATATTATATAAGACATGAAAGAAGCTAATGGGACATTTTTTTCATTGAAGCATGTAAAAAGAGACAGATTTTATTCAATATAGATTCAAACTATGGACAAACTAAGGCTAAACTAAGCTAATGAAGACTTCAAAAAGCTGACAAATGGTGGTCCCAAATCCTGAACCCAAAATGAAAGGGTTCCCCCATGCATGTTGTAATCCCTGTTCTGAAAACCCTTCTAAACAAGCCCTGGTACTAATCTAAGTTCACCATAACCCCATGAGTGCCACAATTGCGAAGAAATAAGGAAAGAAAAAAAGAAAAAAATTGAGCGGAGGAAAACAAAATAAAAAATTCACGTGGGCGGAATTTTAATTGTTTTTCCCAGCCGAGCCCGACCCTCAACCAAAACCGATAATACGTGGTTAAAAGGTTCAGTGTCAAGCAAAAGAACTCATTTTCCATGTGCCTTTTTTTTTATTTAACAACAAGAAAGGATCAGAGTAAATAAATAAATTCAAACTCAAATAAAAATCGAAGAAACATCTCGATGGAATCGTTAAGAGGCACTGTTGGGTTCACTTTTGGGATTATCTAGAAGACTTGATCATAGCCTTTTAATTTATTTTATTTTATTACCACCACTGTTATCATCAGTTATACTATTATTTTATGTTTCTTATTAGCTTTTTTTATTTATTTCTTTCTCCAAAAGATAAACGTTCAGGCGTTCCGCGGTATCTTTAGAAAGGCCAAGGTTTTTGATTTACGCTAGCCTTCTTTACCGAGTTGGATGTGATAGGCTAGTGGTTTCCCAGATATGTAAAACGCCGACCTGATTCACAATAGTGGTGCTTGGGATGCCCTGAGAGTGATCCTATGTTTATTAAAAAACAGTGTGATCGGTTTACGATAGGATATTAAATAACTAAAATCAATGGCAGCTAATTGGTAAAAATAGGACCCTAAGAGTGCAAGACATAATTGCTTTTCGTATAAAAAATCCACTGGATTTAGTTGTCTTGGACTTGATTTCAATGATATCAGATACAGAGAGTGATCCGATAAAAGCTAGGATCGTATGTCAAAATTGCAACTCGTCAAATAAACTGTATGTTACCAGCTATATCCAATAAAAATGACTGAGAATGAAAGATGGGCGACTGATAATATGCATGAATGGGGTGTGTTTTTTTTTAAAAAAAAAAACAGGAGGTTTGTGTAGTTTACCGAAGTCATTCATTCACCAAGGAAAAAGAAGCCACTTTTTTCTGCTTTATGTGGTAATACAAGGGAGTTTACTGATAACTAAGAAATTTGATTGTGCATCTAGAACCAAACACTTGCTTGTATTTGGAAGACTCCAGTCTTAATAAGCCTTTTATTTCTTATGGAGAAGGAACCCATCTACCATACATTGTTTTTTTTAAAAAAAAAACCATGTTTATTCAGTGGATCACCCTAAAGCTCTCAATTCTCAATGAAAAAGAGCCACTTTTTTTTTTAAATAAATCCGAATGTCATACCAGTAGCCAAGAAAAATTGATTACGTATCAGCGACTTGCTATTATTCCCTCTTTCAAATGAGCTACAAAATAATTATTTCCAAAGGAGAAAATTTCAATTTTTTTCTGCTACTTTCAAAAGCATGGAACATGCCTTTTGTTTTTTTTTAAAAAAAAAAAGATAAAAAAAGCGCGTTTCAATGAGTCATTCTTCAATTACTTGATCAGCCTTTCTCTTGAAAACTCTTCTGCATGCCGTTATATATATATATATATATATATCTGTTCAAGCGCAAAGCTATTATATCACTGGTCATGTCCATTCTCTCTATATCAAGTATCACAAGCTCTTCTCTTCCGAAATAATCTGGATTTGGGATGATTGGCCGAAGAAGGAAAGAAAAATGAAACTCTCCCATGGTATCCGCTATTATTTTGTATTCATTGTAGCCTAGAAAGTGCCAGCCCAATGCCATCAACCATTATGTCTTGTACCCTTAGGGTTCTATTTCTACCAATAGCCGCCATTTATTTTTGTTTTTTAATCTCAGGTCGTAAACGGATCAAATTGTTTTTTGATAAACATGGGGTGTCCCTCAGGGCATTCCCATCTCCTCTTCGTCTCTTTTTATTTTAATATTTTTTTTTTGATTTCCTTTTGTACCATGAAATCATTGCAACATGATATGAAAAACAGTGAAAACGAAAAAACTCTTTCCAATAAAGATCATGCTCCATCGATCCATGATTTTTTGTCTCGTCATATACCACCGCAGGTCTCCTCCACGAGAAAACTATGTTATCGACACCGACCCGACTTGATAAAGAAACGAATGCCTGACGCCTTTGATTTCAACTTGGTTCAAAAGGTAAACATCCAAAGATATCAACAACAGTATATACTAGTCCAAGCTCTAGTAAAAAGGACATTTTACTAACATGTTTGTTTTATCGCAAAACTAGCAAATGGAAGAATTGGGTACTAACGATCGGGCTGCCATCACTCATATCTGGTCATTATTCTCTGCAGCGCCTGCTGACCAAAGGATGCTTATCCTTAAGGGCCTATTGTCTACTTGTTGCATGCCTCAACTGTCCTTTTTGCATGACGAAATCAAACCTCTGTTACGCATTGATTTTGTGTCCATCTTGCCTCATGAAGTCTCACTACAAATCTTCTCATACATGGACGCCAAATCGCTATGTAATGCTGCTCAAGTCTCTAGATGTTGGCGTGCACTGGCGGATGACGATGCGTTATGGCACCGTATGTGTGAACAACATATCGACAAGAAATGCACGAAATGCGGCTGGGGATTACCATTATTGGACAAAAAGCGACAAACAGTACGAAAGCGAACACTATCAACGGCACAATTATCACAACCATCACCCGGCATACCTCATTCAACAACGTCATCACCATCGTCCCCCTTCTCCTCAACCTCAACTTCCACGTCAGTTACCGCACCTCTTGGGAATACTCCTCTCCGAACGCCTTGTGGACCTATTACGTATCAAGACCATTCAACGGACCCAACAAGTATCAGCGATAGCAACAATAAACGATTCAAGGTAGACTCAACGTCATCGTCATCTTTTGACTACTTTGCCAATGATCACTCGCTTCAGCCACCAACAATATCAACATCAACAGATGGAGTTGTCCTTCGTCGCCGACCTTGGAAAGAAGTGTATAGTGAACGACTTGTGGTGGAACGCAATTGGCGCAAAAACAGATACAATGTGCGGCTTCTTTGTGGTCACACCGATGGCGTGATGTGCGTTCAGTTTTGCGACGCTGGCAATGTTGTGATGACTGGATCCTACGACAAAACAATTAGGATTTGGAATTTGGAAACAGGCCAATTGATACGGGTGCTCAAGGGTCATACACGATGTGTCAGGGCATTACAATTTGACGAAGCAAAACTGGTGACGGGTGCGATGGATCATACATTGAAAATTTGGAATTGGCACACGGGAGAATGCATCCGAACGCTGGAGGGGCATACGGGCGGTGTCCTCAGTCTTCACTTCGATTGCCGTCTCATGGCTAGTGGCAGTGCAGATCATACTATCAGGGTGTGGAACTTCAAAGCTGGCGAATGTTGTACTCTGACTGGCCATACGGAATGGGTAAACTCTGTGCGACTTTGTCAAAAGGACATGCTGGTGTCTGGCAGCGACGACTCAACCGTGCGTCTCTGGGATCTTCAAACTCGAACATGTGTTCGTGAATTCAAAGGTCATGTTGGTCAAGTCCAAATTGCTCTTCCGAGTCCAAAAGGCTTTACCCACCGGCGGTTGCTGAATGAAGAAGTTGCTGTTGATACGATGCAGCGCAGACCAAATGGATTCCGACCTGGATGTGAAACCGTGGCAGCCACAACAACCAGTACAACAAGATCAACAACGAACGATTCGACTAGAAAGTCAGTAGGTGACAAATCAACAACAACATCGACATCAGCTCTTTCTTCGGCGGTACTTTCAGATACACCTCTTATAATGACGGGTTCATTGGACAACACAGTGAAGCAATGGGATTTGAACTCAGGTGCCTGTGTGCGAACTCTTTTTGGCCATGTAGAAGGCGTATGGGGATTGGCTTATGATACCTTACGTGTAGTCAGTGGGTCTCACGACAAGACAATCCGCGTATGGGATATGGATAGCGGTCGGTGTATGCATGCTTTAGAAGGACACAATGGACCTGTCACCGCCATTGCTCTGAGTGACACCAAGATTATATCGTGCTCCGACGATGGTGATGTTAGGATTTGGGATTATGGCGTGCATTAAATGATCTCTTCTTTTTTGCCCAATTTGATTCTTTTTGGGTGTGTTTATATTCTCCTTCCTCTACCCATCATGTATATATATTATATTACCCCATCCTTAGTTTATGGTTTTAGTTTGTTATTCATTTTTACCCTTTCTTCATCATTGAAATAAAAGCTTCATTTTACATCTTTTTTTTTTTTTTTTTTTTTTGGTCCCATCATTATTGAATTTTGATAGAATGACGTGTTGCTACTTCATTTCATTTCATTTTTCCTTCTTTTTTAATGTTTTATTTTTTATTGTTTTTTTTTATTGATTTTTTTTTTATTGTTGTTATTTTGTGTGTACTATCCTTTGCCTTTATTTTTCTTTTGTGTGTATATTTATGTGTGTGTGTGTCACTATGAAGCTAAGCGATTTCACTCTAAAAATTGCGTGATTCAAAAGCCAAATATCGTCAATATGCCTCAAGAAAGAGAAATAATTTGCATGACATTCGCCTTGCGTCAATGTCATCGACAATATATCATATGATCTTGGCTTCCATCTCTTTGTGCTGTTTTATGCAAACTGTAGTATCGTCATAATACTCTACACATGATGAAAGAAAGAAGAAGACACAAATAGCACTTACAATAAGAAACAATATTGTTCTGTAAATTTGTCCATATTTATTTAGAATGATAGCGAATGATGTTATTGTTTTGTCTACCTCATTATCTTTGTTGATAACGAACGGTGAGTGTCGAAAAGTGGGGCAAGGAGATCGCTGCTCTGCGGAAGTTGAAATACTTCGTTTTTATATAGTACTTTATTTTTTTATTTTCACTCTTTCTTTTTATCTTCCTCTTCTTTCCCATTGAATAGCATACTGTCATTTTTATTTTAAATATCTGATTATATACAGTTGCATGGACGTATTATGAAAGAGTACCCTCCTGATATTGATATAGCGAGGGAACTTGATATTTTCTCAAAAGCTCATTTTCCAACAAGTGACAATAGCGATCATCATCAGCAACAAAATCATATCATTAATTCACCATTATCAGCAGAATTCCATCAAAATCACTCTACTATTGGTTCGCAACTTGCTTTTACTGCTCCAGGAAGCGTATCGTCTTCTTCATCTACTTCCTTTCTCCATCCCTCTACTGCCATCACTCGCCAACCAACACCAAGCCATTCTATCGCCGCTTCAAACAACTCCACTACACAGCAAGCAAAAAATTCAGGTACCACTCAGAAAAAAAAACAACACGAAAAAAAAAAAAAAATGCGTCTAGTGTTCTTACCATTCTTTTTGCTTTTTCAGAAAATATATCACTATATGAAAGCTACCCGTCATCCTATCACCATGCAACAACGGAATCTACTCATTCTCAGTCGGGCTCACCGCTTAGTGGCTACACAACACCTACACCCTACCCAGCCACACATCACAGTATATCCTCTGAAGAACAAAAGCAGCAAACATTCGATCAATTCATGTCGATGATGAACATGGTGGATCAACGACTTCAACAACTCGGTAGCCATGGTAATAGCGAATCACTGTTTTCATCCGTGTCAGCCACATCTAACTCATCAACACCATCCTCCTCCACCATCGCGTTCTCTGGTATTAGCACATTCCCAAGCATAACCAATGCACCCTTATTTTCTCATTCTCAACAACAGCCCACCAACTCTATCACCACAACAGCAACCATTCCTGCGGTCTCATCCTCCACACCTACACGAGGCCGTGGCCGAAGAAAAAACAATATGCCGCTAGTGGATAGGAAAGGGAAGAAACCGGCCAGCAAAGCGACAGCAGCCACCACCGCCATGCCTACAGCATCATTATCGTATCCTACTAGCAGTACTACCTCCAAGCCACACCGCAATCAATTCAGTGACAGCAACAACGAAGACCATAGCGACTTGGATGATAATGATGATGATGACGACGACGACGACGACGACGATGAACAGCCACCCGGATCGTTATCGCCCGACCCACACGACCGTGACCGATATGCTCGCGATAAACGGCGCCGCAATACCGAGGCCAGTGCAAGATTCAGGGTCAAGAAAAAAATGCGGGAACAGGCACTTCGTCGAACGGCCGATGAAATGACCCTCCGATCGCAACACCTTCAGCAACGCGTGTCTGAACTGGAAAAAGAAATCAAATGGTTAAGAGAACTGATCGTGGAAAAAAAACAATCCCAATCGACTTGAACACGCCTCCTGTCCCTAGCTTCTTATGATTATGTCCCAAACCTCCCCATATCCAATCATTGAATAGTCCTTTTTTTTTAATATGTCCCTTCCCTCTCCCCCCTCCCTCTCTCTTTATTTTACCATTAGTACAGCACCCTTATGATATGATCCCCTCTTCCATTGACCCTTTCATTTTATGCCTATGATTTTATTCAATAAAAATAAATTTTTTTATTTCAAATAGTCAAAAAAACAAAAACAAAAAAACAACCAACCACAAAACAACAATATTGATATATAGTGATGGAGATATAGATATAGATATAGATATAGATATAGAATATAGGTATAGATATAGATATACTAAAGGATGAATAGCAAATACTAAACACTACAACTATCGACAAAAAAAAATAAAAAAAAGTAATCATTGTCATTCATACAAGGATTGTTGCCAACGGTTGCGATATTTGAGAGGGACTTGGGATGATGCTGCTGCTTTTGTTGACGCATTGTGATATTCGACTCCGTCCGCACCATTTTTCCGTACATGAGTCTGTGTCTTTGTCAAAATGGGAGTAGGATGGGTCAAAGTCGTATTGTTTTTAAGTGCTGGTTTGGAAGGAGGCAAAAAGGAGGATGAGAAGGTATGTAGTGCATTTGGTTCCATTGCTTCGAATGTATCAGGTGCAAAAGACACAGATGAGCGTTGTTGTGTACTAATGTTATGCCGTTGTTGTTGATGTTGTTGATGTTGCCACCGTCCGTGGTCGTTGTAATCTGAAATAGTGTCACTGCTACTTTTCTTTGGTGAAGGTGCCCCCTCTGTTAACGCTGCTGCTGACGCTGTTCCTTCCCCTAAAGATTTTGCATGTTGTAATCGTCGTGCCCGTCGTTCTGCAATAGTGGTGGACTTGGAATTAGAACCAAGCGATGAAGATTGTTGTAATAGTGATGTCATATGGTTGTCTTGCTTTACTTTGGAGGGTGACTGTGGTGTATTCAGCGCATGAAGAGACCGTGATCTGTGGTGCTGAGATTGCTGTGGCTTAATATTTACCAATGGTGATGTTTCGAATGATTCCACTTTGCGTGTTTTGCTAGTTTCGGTTTGCTTTTGAAGGTGTTGTGACCGATTTTGCTCTTGTTGCTGTTGATGTTGATGCTTTTGACGTTGGTGATAAAGATAACGTTCCTGATTTTGTTTTTGTTGATGATCTACTTTGGGCCGCTGATCGTGCTGCTGTTGTTTCAAATGTTGCTTTTCGTTGCTCTTGTTCGCTGACAAATAATAATTGCTGTTGCCATCGGTGGATGCCATTAATGTAGGATGTGTCGAGGGATGACCAGGTAAAGGTGTTGAGGCAGCGTCTGAGGGCGTAGTCTCCGTCGAAACAGGCTTACCAGTAATGAATGGATGCTGAAGTGCTTCTTTGGGACTCCATCGCCGAAGAGGACTGAGTGTGAGAGTGTGCTGTAAAAAATCCACCAGCCATTCCCGCATTCGATTTTCTATGAACAATGATCATAATGTCAGTATAAAAACCAAAACAATTCTTCTTGTATCCAAAGAATAAAAAATTCTTACCTAATCGATAGACCTGAGTTCCAGTCACAGGTGGTTTGAGGGATGGATTCGCATGCATGATGATATCAGGTAGTGTGTTGTATTGGAAAAACCGCTTGCTTGGCATTTCCTGTTTGTTATTGTCCTTGTTGTATTTTTCTCTTGATTTGCGTTTGTAGTGATATTTGCCATGGCCAATAGATTCACGGTCAAAATAAAGCATAGTATTACCACCACGGTCCAAAACATCTGAAGGTGGCTGGCTATAAAACAAAAGAGAAATTGCACGAGGGAGGCGTTACAAAAGTTTTGGCAGTGGTCATCATGTTTCTCCCTTACCCAAGCATGTCAATAATACGGTCCAACTGATCGTATTCATTATTTCCTGGAAATAACGGAATTCCCAAAAAGAGTTCGGCCACAATGCACCCCAAGGACCACATGTCAATAGCATGAGTATATCGGCATTTAAGTATCACTTCGGGCGATCGATAGAAGCGAGATTGGATATAGGTGTAACCAGGGTTGGCCTTATGACAGGCAGAGCCAAAATCGATCACTTTGATTTTTGGTGAATCCACACTATAGGAAAAATAAAAAGGAAGATGGGGTTAGTCAATTGACAATCACCATTGTCACCGAATTTTTCTTCTTTTAATATTACGCTTCGAGTAGAATGTTTTCCGGTTTCAAATCACAGTGAATAATCATAATGTCGCCAAGAAAAACCAAGGTTTCCAGTAGCTGTGTCGCAATGTTCCGTACTAATTGTATAGATAGTCCCTTGAATCCATTTTGCTTGATTAATTCATACAAGTTGAAAGACAACAATTCGAATACCAGACAGAGATGGTTTTTATGGTTGAAGGTATGTTCCAGTCGAAGTATATAATGCTGATTCCTGGCGTCCATTTTTTGATTTAGCTATATATGTATATATATAAATGGATTAGAAACAGACTAAGGCGACCCACCGACTTCTTTTTCTTACCTGCTTCAGAATTTCCACCTCCATGCAGCTTTGAGTCCTAAAAGCGGGTCTGTTTTTGATCACCTTCACAGAAAACAGTTTACCAGAGGATAGGTGTTCACATTTCACTACTTGACCAAAAGTTCCAGCCCCAAGAAGATCAATCACTCTATAACTAGTAAGGCCATTAATAAAACCATCATAATTATGAGAATTAGTCAATGCTCTATCACACCACTTCTCCAATTTTTCTCTTTCACTTACCTGTAATCCTTGTCTTCACCAAGTATATCATTGACATGTAAAATATAATCATGGTCTTCATTGTCATAGCCATCGTTCTTCGCAGGTTTACTGGGTTTTGTCAATATCCGTTTGGGATTCCGGTTTTGGTGGTAGGTGAATTTCGAGTCCCGTCGTTCAAAGACTTTGATCAGATGGATGGTGGTTGATAGCAAGAGGGTCGTATGACGATTGATTTTTGGTAATGAAGAGTTTGCATTGATGGAAGGTGTTCGATAATGCGCCCATTTTTGAAACCCATTAGTGATCCCAAGGGTGTTGCTCTTCGGGAACTGTGTTGCTGATGAATCCAAGGGATTGGCATTCTTGTTGCTGGGTGCTGAAAATCGCTCCGTTGCGGTGGGTTCTACGACTTTAGAGTAATAAGGCGAGGTATCAGTGCTAGCGTTGGTACTGGTACTGGTACTGGTACTGGTGCGGGTGCTGTTGTTGCTATTGCTGTTGCTATTGCTGTTGTTCCTCTGGTTGTTGTTGACATTGCTATCGTTATTGTTGTTATTGTTGCTACTGTTGTTGCTGTTGCCGTTGTTGCTATTTTTAGTCAAGTGGGTGGCTACATGCCCTGCAGAAAAGTACGCGGATGTTTGAGTATGGCCGGCGACAATTTGCTGCTGTTGCTGCTGAAGCTGCTGTGGTAGTGGTGCTCTTGAAAAACTGCCATTTGGATCTACTGGTACACGGTTGTAATTGTTTGCGGTCGATGTATGCGGGGTTGGTACAGCTGTTGTGTAAAAAGGTAAAGAGATTTGTGTAGGTAACGAGCGTTGCTCAAAAGAGGCCTGTCTTTGAGTTGGTTGAGCAAGACCTGCTTTGTAGGTTTGTTTACGATGTCCATATACATCCATTGGTAGAGTGGATGAAAGATTAAGAAAACAACAAGAAGAAGAAAGGAAAAACTAAGGGCAGCTGATAACTTTTAAGCTTTTATCCAGGGCGGAGTTTTTAATGGGGGTCTTTTTTTTCGAGACACCAAGGGCGAAGGTGGTGGCGGCATAAAATGATTTGTCGATAAAATCGGCAGGTTATGGTGGATTTAACTGCCAATTGGTATTATTAGTATGAAGCGTGATTCAATTAGCTATCAGGGTTTTTATGCATTAATACTATCTATCTCCTCCTTTTTCTTACTTTACCAAGCATCCTCTTCCTTTTTCTATTCCTTCCTTTTTTAGAAAAGACATAACATTATGATAAAAACATCGATCATTCCGTACGCTTGATCATCACCACATAAGAAATACTTGATATTTACTTTTCCGAAATTATCATAGTAATATAATAGCATACTGTGCGTCATATGAGCTCCTCAAAACTAATACCATCTGTTATATAAATTTTGATTCAAAACCATAAAGTCGTTCAACAACGTTTCCATCATACCGTGAGCGAGAGGGATAAAAAAAAGAAAGCCGAAAGTCATGGGAAGAGTAGTTGATATGGTGCAGTTCAGCAAGTACATTAAGTAAACTTTAATTGTTGCGAAGCACTCTTACATTTTCGCCAAGTGGGTCCGGGGGAAGATTGTTGAAGTATAGTTTTGATAAATTTCAGCCCACGCTATCTTTTATCTTAATACAGTAGCGGGTTCCCCTTGAGATCAACTCCTTCAGTTTAAGGCTTTTTTTATTATATCATAAGTAAAAAATAAAATAAAAACAAATATGTATAAAATAGTGATCTCACTATCTACGGTATGTCTTATTTTGTAGTGGTTAACTTGGTGGCAGCATCAAGGCTAGTCAATATTATATGGATGATAGAGCGGGATTACAGCTACATGCACATCAGGATACATATTCATTTATGTGACTAGTTGAGCAGGAATATGACCATTTTTGAAGGTAAGTGATCTAAAACTACAAATCAGTTCTTATGTTTTCATGAAAAAGTAATAATAATGGGTAAATTAGAAAGCAAATGTTTATCAGAACGCTCACAAAACAGCTACACTAGAGGGGGGGGGTTACTACCCAATAGGTCAGAGAATGGTCCATAAAAAAGATATATTTTATTTGAAGTATATTGGTAAACACTAAAGGAGGAGTGGGGGGTGTTCATTGTAAGAAAGGGTTTAATGGAAGTATTTAATGGAAGGATCTATTGGAAGAAGCATGAGGGAAAATAAAGTATGATCTAAATAATGGTTAACGTTAATCTAAAGGGATGCCTGTAAAAAGGGTGCCAACATGCTGTGCAGTATAAGGCACGAAAAAGACCAAAACGGCATCTGCTATATATTCAAACAGCTACCAATACTAATTACAGAGCATGATGGTAGTAAAAAAGAGATCTAGTGCACAAGACATGAGATAGATTATTGGGACATTTTTCATTGAATCATGTAAAAAGAGGCATATTCTATTCAAATATAAATTCAAATTGTGGACAAACTAAGACTAAACTAAGCTAATGAAGGCTTCCAAAAGCCAACTAATGGTGGTCATAAATCCTGAAACAAAAATGAAAGGGTTTCCCCATGCATGTTGTAATCTCTGAGCTGAAAACCCTTCTAAACTAGTCCTGATACAATTCTAAGTCCAAAATAATTCCATTGAAATTAATTGGTGAAGAACAAAAAAAAAAAAAGGATGGAGGAAAAGGAAAATGAAAAAAAGAAAGGGTAAAAACGAAAACTCCTGAGCGGGATTTGAAAGTTCTTTTTTGCGCTGAGGATGACAGTTGGACTTGCGGGTTGCCCACTGTAAACCAGTTGGTCAACTATATTAATAATATAACTTGCTGATTGACACATTTTATCAATACATAAATTAACAAGTAGAAAATAGTGAAATTGAAAAGATATATAAACCCAAAACAATGTCGAATGTGATACAAAGTTTCAATTGAGACGGTTGCTTATAGTGAGTCTTAATTTATTTTATATTATTCTCTGAAGCTAATAAACTGCCAAGGAATAACAAATTTATACATATTAACCCGAACATTACACTCACCTCAAGTGCAAAGTGGCAGATCCCACCAAAACCCACTTCTCAATAAAAAAGGCTCTGACACTCAGTAAATAGAAGATTTCCCAAAGCTCCAGCGGAGAGCCAGATTGTTTATTATCAAGTAATATTTATATATTATATCCTTGTCATAGCATTTTCCATGAGACCTAATTTGTTTTTGCATGCTTGCTGAACAGCATTATATCATAAAAAACCGGCAGCATGACAACAGTATCAAAGGTGTCAACAAACATCGACAAATTTTATTAAAATCAATATGAAGAAAAAATTAAAGCAAATGCAACTATATTTAAAACTAAACAATCATAAACTAGCTACTGCCATAATATCTTGCCGTATCCATCGAAGATAACTTCCATTCTTCTTTCTTCTTTACGGGATAGAGAGAATCGACGTCCTCCAGTTCACACAAAGTACGTTTCAGGGAGACTGTTTTCGAAGAAGGCAAAGAAGAAAAGGCTTTGCCACGGCCTAAACTTCAAAACCTTTCGTTAGTACAGAGAAACAAACGCCCATCATTCAACTTACCAAATCCACGTGAAATAACAGATTGTTGATTGGGTTTGCGGATGGCCAAAAAGTCATTCAAACTGTCGCCTGGTGAAAAGAGTGATGGCTTCCGCGAAGGTGATGTTGCTAGTTGTTTGTCGTTTTTGATGCTTGGTGAGTCGGATGCACATAACGCTGATATGGTGACTTGCTTTTGACCTAATGTATCGATTGTGCATCTATTAGGTTTGCTGGAAAAGCTTGATTTCTACACACCATATAGGTGTTATATGTTATATTAGTTATGCAGAATCATTGACTTTTTTTTTCCCTTTCTTTATACCTTAGATAGATGTTCTACCATTTGATTATTGTGCTTGATACCTATAGTGCTCTGTGGTAATTCATGTTGAGAAGCGTGGTAGGGTTCAAGAATTGGCGTATCTGCATCAACCTAAAGTTAACAAATAGTAGAGATGTATATTACTATATTTTTCTTTTGGATGTTTTTTCATTACCTTTATTTGCCTACACTTAGAAGGCTCTTCAATTGACAGCGAATCCAATGAGAGAGTATCAGGTTGAGTCATGAGTTGGTTAGGTTTTGTTCTACTTGAATATTGCTGTTGTGGTGATGAGATAGAGAATGACTCAGATTTGGGAAGGTGGGTGCCAGAAGGGGAAGAACATTTCTTGATGGAGCCAAAAAGAGAGTGTGACAAAGATACAACAGACAATTCTTGATGTGTAGACGTATATGGTGAGATTTTTCCTTGTATAGCTTTGTCAGTCGTGGACGGCCAATATTGGCTTGTTCCTTCCTTTGGTATTGTCGTTTTATACCGCTGATCATGCTTTGATACTGCTGTTATTCTTTTTCTCGGAATTACTAGCGCTGATTGTGATGTTGTTGATGGCGTAGGTTCATGCAGTGTAGATCGTACGGGCGGGGCATGGGGTACTGTGAGGCTGAAATTGCGAAGACTAAAGGCGGAGTTACTTCTACTATTCATAGGTCTGATCGCATGGCTGCTTCTGTTGCTGTTGCTACCGTTGCTGTTATCGTTTTTGCTGTCGCTTATGCTAGTACAAAGTGGGGATAAATCATTGTCATCGTCAATAGTAATAATCAAATCATCATCAAGCGGCAGGTAGCAAGGTTCGTTTTTCTTTGGATCTGCTTTTTTATAGCATGTTCGTGTTCCAAGTCGTCGTACACATCGTAATGCTTTGAGTGAAAGATTTGGACACGATGCCTGCAAACAACGAAGAAGGAAATTAGTATACTCAAACTAATGAACGTACATACACTTTTTTTCTACCATTTACATTTTCGCCAAAGGAAGAGTCAGTGTGGTATCTTTGACTCATGTCTGCCAAAGTCTTTTGTCTTTTTGAGCTCATGTGTAAGTTGTCCCGAGCACTACAAAAACACAATAGAATAAATAAGTATACCGCAAAGTGACAAGAAGAGATATAAGTTGCACTCACAGTAAAGAGGGAGGAGCTATTTTGTCGTCTGTGAGGCTCGGGATCGACATCATAGGAAGCATGTGTGTCTTTTCGCCCATATTCCATGATAAACCATTAATGTTATTGTAGCGTTGCTGATGCCGGACCCAGAGAAGTGGTGGCTGTCTGCGCATGGTATGGTACTTGTCGATAAACTGGTCATAGAAATCATCAGGAATCAGAGATATGTCGCGAGTGGTTTGACCCATATGTTTGATCCAGTCCGTTGCAGCTTGCTGTTTTGCCCCTGGATAATGTCTAGCTTCTCCATCCATGTGATTTTCATCCATTGTGTTGTATTCTGGTTTTTTTTGCAATGATAAAGTGGTGAACTGGATGTGCCGCATTGATGAGATATATGTCGTTAAGTCATCTTCCATTTCTTGTAGTCTTTGTTGATGGTTTTCTTCTTGGTTTTCCATTTGCTGACAATTGTGGATAATTTGCATTTGAATGTCTTGATATAAGATTCAAATTTTAAAAGATACATAAAACATATAAGTAGAGATGATGAGTAAAATCATGAATGGAGAATTATGCATTTTTTGTTTTTGTTTTAACTTTGATTTCACTTTACCTTGTATAGGAATGAGATTTAATTCATCTAAAAATTCTAAAATGTCTTCTTTCCATTTCTCACATATTAGTGAAGACATAATGCAGTAGATCTATAGAAGAAAAAGTAAAAAGAAGAAGAGCAAAGAAAAAAAAAAAAGGGGAACAATAATGAAATTCAAACCCAGCAGCAAGTGCTTTTTTTTTTATTTTGATGGAAGAAAAACGAATAAAAAACTAAACAGATAAACAAATAATAGGTAGTAATAACAAGTGGAATAAATGAGAAGAATATAAACAAAATATACATATGTGATAGAATGGGAATGTGCGAGGGGAAAGAAACGACTCTTCATGCTTGGTTGTCTTTTGTTTCTTGTTGCCCTTCTGTCGTTCCAGTAACGGTGGTAGTAGTGGTTGGCTTTCGTCGTCTGGTTGTTTTTTCTGGTGCCGATGTAGTTGATATAGTTGATGATTCGGGCGCATTATTGTCAGATGATGGTTGTGCTGCTCCAGCCTTGGCTCGTTCCGCCGCCTCTTTTTCACGTTTTTTCTTCGCGATGTACTCATCCCTTTCCTTTTTCAGCTACAGTTTGATAATCGATTGAATAGTAAATGGAAAAAAGAATGTTTAAAAAGAAAAAATCAATATGAAATATATATATATATGTGTGTGTGTGTGTAAGGGAATAATTACCTTGCTGGCGAGTTCATGAGTTCGTCGAAGTAATAGAATATGGGGTTCAGGCTCTATGAAATCAAACCGAAACAAAGACAGCAGTAGTCAGTCAGTTACTATAGACACGAGGTACTGACCACAAATCCCTCTTTTGTCATAACTTACGATATGTCATATAGTGTTCCCAGCCCGAGGATATATCAATTCCCAATCGACGGTATTCGTGTTCCTTGAGTAAAATTTTATCTTTTGCGTGAGGAAGATATGCGGCGATCTCTTTTGGTAAAATGATATGTCTAAAATAGAAAAGATAAAGAGGTTGGTACGTTAAACATTGCATTCATTGACAACAATACTTAAAATCAGAAGGGAAGTGGATTACCTGTATTGATAGTTGTCATCTAAAAGAAATACGAATCACAAAAAAGGAATAAGTAATGAGGTTCATCTTTGGCATAGCAGAAATAGCTGATAAATATTTTACCTGCATAGATACCAGACGAGACAATATCATCTTTATAAGCCAAAACGTCCCGTTTTAATCGTTCCCGTATGGCTTTCAGTTCATGGTTTGATTCTTGACTACTTTTCTGTACTTTTTGAGGTCGCTTGTTCGTCGCAGTTGATGGGTCAATGAGCTGCTGTGATTCACGTTCAGATCGTTTTGAAGGTTCATTTTCATTCAACTTTTTTTCAATTGGTAACGTTCGTTTCATAATACCAAATATCAAAGAAAAATCGGTAATAAGGAAAAGAAAGGAAAAAAAAATTTGCACGCGTCGAAGCGAGCACCGAAAAAAAAAAAACCAGCGGCGTTTTAAAAGTCAGGGTGTTTCCCAAAATTGCAGTTCTTGGGGGCTCTTGGCAAAACAAGGTCAGTTTATTGTATAAGGCTAAAATCACGGACAATGGGTTTTTTATGCTTACAAAATATACAATCCCATATTTTTTATTATGGATTAGAAAACATGACATACTTGTAAGGAGGGAGGAAGCAGGCTGATGCATAGACATGTGAGACTAGAGTGTCTGATCTTCATTTTATATTTTAAATTAAAAAATGATATTGTTTTGTTCCTGGACCCTTTTTTTCTCTCTTTTTCTCTCTTTCCCATGTTTCGTCTCATTCTTTTTACATGGGCGTAATTTACTGATTTTATTCATACACACATATCTTCCCCCTGTCCAATCGTTCATGACCCTACCTTCGTCATCAAGACTGACTGACACCGACCCTCCAAGTACTATTACCGCTCAAACCCATACTGGCAAAAGAAAAAGGACGGACACATCTACTACTATTGAACCATCATCGTCGTCATCATCACCGCCACCACCAACTTCCTCCAAACCTGCCAAAAGAACTCGCCCTCATCTACAAGAAAAAACCCAAACTATTAACAATGACATTGAACGCCTGGAAACAACATTGGATCACTTGAAAACAGATTGCATCTTGATTGACGTTGTACTCAAGTCACTCCAATCATTTTTTCCCATTCGCCCCATGACGACCGATGAGCAATTGGATCAAGTTGATAAAGAACTAGGACTCGCCTACGATGATATGTTAAATCAAATCAGGGCGTTATATCGTAATGTGGTCAAACTGGATCGTGCTATCAAATCCATCCCATCATCCCATGTATCATCATCCTAGTATTAGCATACATATAGATAGTAGCTGTAGTATTATATTAAATTATATCATAATAATAATAAAATAGTAAAAAACAAAAAAAAAAAAAGAAAAAATAAACTCTCCCCTTTGCCCCTATCCCCTTCCCCTTTTTTATACAAGAAAAGAAATAAACGTGATCTCAATTTATCACTCACCCCCCCGTCCTTATTATTATTTTGGAAATTAAAATCAGCGGCATTGATCGAAAATTATTGCCACTTGGGGAACTACCAACGCCTTAGTGGCAGTTATGATTATTTATTTATTTCTTACAAATTCAAATATCCTCGTAAAGCCATACAAACTCATGTTAATCTCATAAATATGTATATAAGCCGTTTATTTCTTTTCACAGACACAGGGTCCCAGTTTGTTTGTTTTTTTGTTTTTTTTCAAAGTTCCTAGCCTTTCTTGTCAGAAAGTCCGGCGTGGAACGACTCGATCCTGTGCGTACAACTTCCACATGGTGTAAACAGTAACCCTATATCCTTCTATTCTATTGGACAAAACCATGACAACAATAGCACACATACATATACACATACACATTCACATATATAACATACTTTAATATATGACATCAAATGGACCTGTCAAAGCGGAGTTTATTATAAATATCACAATACAATTTCAAACAAAATAAATATGGGAATATGGTGTAAAAATATAAATCAACGATAAAAAAAAAAAGAGGTATATATGATTCTAGTCTGCAGTCATGGATAAGGCCGGGTAAGGGGAGGGGATAATATATAAGCTATGGAGTAAACGAGTGGTTTTGTGGCTCAACTGGATGAATCAAGAAAGACAGAAGCCACGCGAGACCGGCCAAACCAGCACATATGTAAAAAGATAAGCTTGGCATAACTTCAACTGACATACTATATATAAAATTGAGACCAGCCATGGCCAATATAGCTAAAAAAAAGAGGGGGTGTTAATTTTCTTTGCCTGTTGCAAAAAAAAAAAAAAAAAAAAAAAAAAAAAAAAAAAAAAAAAAAGTTTTGACTTACTAGCAATAGCTTCCAATTGGGCTTGAGCTCCAAATAAAGCGCCAATATCAGCAGGGTCGACCAAGGTAGTGTAAAGGGATCTTACTGAAGGTTGGGATAGAACGGAGACACTTTGAAGTACCAAGGCTAAGGAAAACCCACGACTTGTCGTCGCCAATGCTGCCAGGATAAACCCTATAGTCTCCACACCAAGGCCTGTTCGAATCATCCAAGTATCAAATAAAATCCGATAATGTGTTTTTGTTTCATCTTCACCATCGTCGCATGATTGCTGCCGCTGTTGTTGTTGATTGTTGTAGTGTTTGGTCTTCCAGCGTTGTTGTAATGCACGAAGCAGCCGTGGTAAAAGTACGATGATAATGATAAATCGAATAAGGGAGACCACACTAATCAAAAGTCCACCTTCATACGCCGTCCATTTGAATTCCAACATTGCATAGAGCAGAATGGGTGGTCGAATAACAATGGACAAGAAAAATTGGATGGCAGCAAGTAAGGGTACGGCATGGCGATTGATATGGGGAGGAGGCTTGATCTTAAAGAGGATAGATAATGCTGATAATGGATTCATCTTTTGCCATAAACTGATGCGTGGTTTCTGTGCTGCGCTTTGTCGTGCGGTTGCCATAGCTTGTTCGTCCAAGGATTCAGGCATCAAGAACGTCACGTAGGCATAAAAACATATATTGATTGCCATCACAAGATAAAATGTGTATATCACGGTTCCTGTTTTCTAGTGAGCCGATATATATATATATATATAAAAGGCACGTACAAAATGAGTCCATGCTTTCTTTCTACATTTTGAATATGTATATAAGTATTACCAGAATGAGCATACTTGCCGCCGTGGGTCCTAAAAGAAAAAAAAAAAGTCAAGTTTCCTCTAATTTTTAGGAACAGGTAATGTTTGGACTTACCAAAAACAATACCAGCAAGGACCGATGCTACCATTCGACCATAAGCCACGGTACTATTGTTAATGTGTTCCGAAGAGTCAGTACTGCATACTTTTTTTTTTTTTTTTTTTTTTTGGAAATAATTAAACTTTTTTTTTTTGACCTACCGAACTTCAGCGGTAGTACAATCAGAGATATAAGATTGAACAGCAGCGATGACAATCACATCACCTGCCAAGAGTCCACGCACCAAGGGAGCAGCAACAATCAAAACCACACCCATAAGACCTTGGACCTTGGCCACACAAATATAACAAAGCATGGTAAGTACGCCACCAATGGAAAAAACACGGAACACCAACCGTCGTCCACGTTTATCTGATAATGAGCTATAGTAGCTTGCCATCAAAAAAGCTATAAATAAACGGCAAGAAAGAGGTATGAATGCCATTATTTTATCATGACACTCAAAAAAGGCAAGTGGACTATACTAACTTACAGCTTCCAGCTTCAAGAAACAGGAGAATGGCTTGCACCCGTGACACAACGGTTTGAATTTCAGGAATGGAGCAATCTTTCATATCAGGAGAAGAGCCATCATCATCAGTGTTACCACCCAATAACCGCACAAAAAGATTCATCGCACCACCTGTGTCGGTTTCATAATATCTACATAAAAAATAAAAAAATAAAAAGTGTGGTGCGTGTGAGAGGCGTGGCTGACTAATCCAAGTGGCGGTGATGAATATTACCTATTACAGAATATGGTGGTGTAAAATTGTACCATCGGCGCCAATAATGCACTAAATAACATCAAACCAGTTGTTTGTTTAATCATGCCAAGTGATTTTAACCTCCCCCCCCACCCACCCACCCACCCAAGTATGCCTATATCTTTTCGTTACCCCATGCCAAACGTAACGAAGAATAAGGGTCCAATAACATGCCAAGGATTTGCTTTTGTTTTTGTGTTTTCCTTCTTGGCAATCAAAGGTTCACGTTCATTGTTCACTGTGAGTGAAGAAGCTGCAATGTCAGCTAGATAACGATCATCACTAGCCATTGTTTTTGCGATTTGGTTTTGAATGGAAGATAAGGAAAGAGAGTGAAAAGAAAAGGAAAAGAAAAAAAAAAGGTTAATGATTTTAAATCCCGCAATGGAAAACCAGAACCGGTAAAAATACGCCGAATGGTAGAATTCCATCCTCGCCCCGTCATACGTCGAAGTGTACCACTCCCCTTTGGCGTGTGAGAGGTTTTTTTTTTTTTTTTTTTTTTTTTTTTTACAAACATAAAAAAGAACGTCTTTGTGGATGTTCATCGAGGCTCGAGGTCAGCATAAAAATAGCCGATGTTTTTCCGTAGATCAACCAACAGAAAACGTGAGTCAAAATTTGCAGTAGCCAAGTCTGCTTTGGCAGCCCAAGTTATTCAGTTGTTCAATCCATTAACCCATTCTAATGCGACCATTCACCAAAAAACCGCTAATAATTCATCTATGCTTTTCAGAAAAGCGTAGCCAATATTGTTTATTATATCCATTCATATCGACAGAATATACCGGAACTAAATAAATCTCGCTTGGTGCAGTTCAACAAGAACATACAATGAATTTTAATTGTTGCCATTTATATATATATATATATATATATTTAACCCTCTTGAAGGATACGGGTGAGCTCACTCCCAATTTCAAAAAGTATTTTGCACGGGATACAGGCATTCCCTCACTCTTCCCCCCAAAAAAAAGGATGTACTGGCTGTCCGGAGGCAATATCCCCTCCATTTCATTTTGTACCCTCAGTATATCTTACCGTAGAGCTCATTTTATTTTACAATTACATATGTATAGTATATCCGGTCTGATGAAAACTACGCTAGCAGCATGCCTTAGAATGATTGATATAAATGTAAACCAGTAATAGTGTGACCTTCCTATCAAGTGACATAAGCCTGCCAATCATTCGCCAGACAGAGCAGAACTATAGCGGGGGAAAAAGTTGTTTGGCGCATTAGTATGCCTGATGATGTGGTCTCTCAAAGATAAGGAACTTCATGAGATTTTTTTATTATGACATTTTAATGGCAAAAAACAAAACAAAAAAAAAACCAGAGAAAAACACTCTAAAGTACTGCAGCAACTAAACTCGTAGCACGTCATCTGTTCATTAATGTCATTGTTCTACTTTAGATATCAAGTGACTATGGATTTGTCGATGAGTTAACCGGTCTCCAAGCGAAAATAGTTATAGTGGATGAACTAGAAAGCAAGTGTCTGGTGCGGCACAAAACAGTTTACAATAATAACTTCTCTCATTATATAATGAATTAGAGTATTGTGAATAAGACCATACTTTATTGAAGCATATCGGTGGATACTAAACTAAAGGAGTGGGGTTCATTGTAACATGGGACATGAAAGGATCTACTGTACGAAGAATGAGGAAGTTTAAAGTGATATTTGAAGGATAGTCCACACTAATCTAGAGGCATATTTGTAAAATGGGATCTAAAATAATGATACAGTAAAGTACAAGGCATAAGAAAGACAAAAGGAATATCTTTGACTGGAGCATAAAAATGGTCACCATTAATCAAAAAGGGATGGTAATAAAAAAGAGATCTATTGCACAAAACATGAAAGAGACTAATGGGATATATTTCATTGAAGTAAGAAAAAAAAAAGACATATATTTTATTTAGGTGTAGATACAAACTACGGACAAATCAATACTAAACTAAGTTAATGAAGGCTCTAAAATGCCAACTAATGGTGGTTCTGAATCCTAGAAGCAAAATGAAAGGGTTTCCCCATGCATCTTGTAATCCCTGAGCTGAAACCCCTTCTAAACTAGTCCTGATACAATTCTAGATCCAAAATAATCCCATAGAAATCAAATGGTGAAGAAAAAAAAAAGGTGGAGTAAAAAGAAATTGAAAAGAAAGAGAGAGAGAGAAAGAGGGCGTGGGGAAAAAAAACGAGAGTAAATAAAAATTCACGTGGTCGGGATTTGAAATACCATCTTTTTGGTCTTCTGTGTGGAATTGGTTTTTTTCACTTTACCATATTGTATTATTAACAAGGTACTTATCTTCTCATTACAGTAATCATAATCATTCAGCAGCGGCAGTATAATACTTTCTTTTGACGATGAATTTGGGCTTACCATAGAGCAATTGTGCCTCGTTTAATTTACCACCCCATCACTTTAAACTAGCTTTGCTATTCACCTTCAAATAGCTTAGCCTTTCTGTTTAGACTTCATACATTAATTTTCCTATAATATACCAAATCAACTGATGTTAATACTTGTACATATATAATAATTGAATAATAAAAAGAAAAGATAATAGGAATAAAGTATTTTGGTATTTGTAGGCAATATATAAAATTGATAATTGTCTGTAAAGTAGACCATATTTTCAGGAAAAAAGAAGTTACTCATAAGTATGGAAATTTTGGATAAATAGATAATTTAACGCTCAAGTTATGAGACGACGGGAGCTGAGATCTCACCAAGAATGTTTAATATTGATGATGTAAGAATTCATATCACAAAAGTGTCAATGTCAGTGAGACATGTACCTGGAAGCAAGTTTGAATTGTTTCTGGTGCCTAACAACCGGTGTACGGTATGCGACACAAAATTTCCTGTGCTGTTTTTTGAGCATCCTCATATTCTTGTCAATTGCATAATGTTTCGCCCAGGGGGGCGGGGTTCCAGATTGCTTAATTCATCCTGGGCCGAATAGTAACGCATTTTTTTTAGCGAAATCCGTTATAATTGATCACCTTAGTAACATAGGGTAAATTGGTCTGATTTAGTATAGTCTATAGTAGTCCAGCGTAGTATTGGTTTTATTTTCTACAATATTCAATAAAAGCAAAAACTCTTGAATTTGCATATGACTTTTCAAAATAGAGGTATGAAATGCGTATGAAATATACAAAAGGATTGGCCATTGGCAGACTATATACCGTTTCAAAATAAAAGGTACTGAATTATAACAAACTTAAACTGGAATGGTCAATGCTAACGGAGATAGATATAAAAAGAAATATATTAAGCGAACGGGAGAGACAAATTATAATAAAAAGATAAGAGATGATTTATTCAGATTGAGATATCAAACTATAACAGTTAATAGTAAACTAATCAAATGATAGTTCCATAACACTATTCGCTACCTGAAGCCTAATCGAAGCGGTTCTAAATCCTAAATCCACAATGAAAGGATTTCTCTGTGCATGATTTGTATTGCATTTTTTACAGTGCCTGTCATTCACCTTTGACCACTAATCCAAACTAATCCAAATGTTCAATGCCCATTGAGGCTGCTGCTTATTGGCTAAAGAAACTCCAAAAGAGTGTTTTAAATGTCCGTTTTTTTTTTTTTTTTTTTTTTTTTTGGGAGACATGATTTTCTTTGTACTTTTCCCTACTTAGTTGACATACATTCGCGGAAAGTCATTATGAAAAAAGACAACACTGATGATATGAATGGAAGGTATGGAACGACTGGATTGACAGATTAGGATGATTTATAGTGAAAGTATTACAATTGATCTTCCTTTAGTACTTTTGATCTGTTAGGGAAAACCATGGAAGGTTATCAAACTTCGGTGACTACGGTTTACTCTGTAAGTAAGAATTACAATATTTATTTTGGTGCTAATATATATAATTTTTATAGACGTTACAAACCTCCTTTCAACAAACCACACAAAAGATGAATCTCATGCTGAGGTCCATGTTGCAAGCTAACATTAAAATTTGTAAGGAGAGGGTAAAACATATGGCGCCCATGTATATATATATATATATGTGTGTGTGTGTGTGTTTATGTGTATGAATGTGTGTCAAATTGGTGGAATGATTGAAATTAGACTGATTATAATTATTATAGGTACTAGACTGGAATATGGTCAAGGCGGAACTCAATTGACCATCACTATCCTCAATGCAACTGTGTTTCCTGTCACATTGTCAACTGGCACCCTGGATTTTATACCCGTCAATTCTCATCCCACTTTTTCACTAGATCATGTGGATTCACAGGTAATTGAAAATAAAAGTAGAAGTAGGGTGAGTATGAGTATACGATTATTCACTCATATTGTTATTATTTACTGTCCCTTAAGATATCGCAGGTCAAGTTAGTGTCAGCCTCCCATCATATGACGAACGATGAACAAGCTAGCCATCAGCAACAACAACGAGTCGACTCTTTATTCGTGCCGCCACCCTCCGTATGCAATGCAGATAACATCAATACAAATACGCCGCTACTTCATCCAAATACCAAACATATTGAAATTGTAAATATTCGCACCACACAACCGATACAACTGAATGGTACCATTCGTATTCAAGTCTCTCGTCTTGATGACTCTGATCCTACCCCGGTTCAATTGACCCATTCCTTTGGATTCTATTTAATTGATCAGGTACCAATCAATACCCACACTCTCTCATATGAATTCAGGTCTCATGGTTCTGATGCTTTTTTTTTTTTTTTTTTTTTTTTTTTAAATTTGCAGATGAAGAAATCAATCCTCTCTACCTCGACGGATTACAAAGAAAACATGGATGATAATGAAGGATACGAGTGGTGCTACGGCGGTCAATTTATACGGGATACGTTCTCGATTGATCCGGTGCTGGGACTTGAGAAAGGTATGCTTATTTGTTTGGAACCGGCATCTTCCTTGTATTCGGTAAGTCATTTACTATTTTTATTTTTATTTTTATTTTATTTTTTTACTCCGTGATCTAACTAAATATCATATTTTTTTTTCTATTGTTTATACATGAATAGGATGGGGCAATACTATGTAGGATAGATTCGGAGCGTTTGGATGATGGCAGCATTCAGGTACGATTTTTTGGAAAAAATAAAAACCTGGTGCGATCATTGGTTCACGAATTAGATAGTTTGGATGTTTAGACTTAATTTATATCTAGAGTAATATTTATTTTCTATATCATTTACCAATAAAAAAATACATTTTTGGATAAAAATATTGTTGGTTTTTATTGAAAAGCGGTACTTTACTGTACAAAATGTATGGAAACAACTTTTTTTTTTGTTTGTAATCATAGGGAAATGGAATAAAACTAGCTATATAGAGGGGGTGAAGGGGAATCGTTGAATGTATAAAGATATAAAATATGTATAAATATGTAAAAAAAAAAAAGTATATAAAAAGGGGTGGGGTAAGGGGATCAAACGATAAGGAATAATTGATGAGGATAAGTGCATACATAATGATATACTAAAGCGACCAAACTTGCCAAGATTAAGAGCCGGAATAAACGCCAAATGTATTCAGAGACGAGTAATAAGCGATCATGTTCGGTGTCTAAAGAGTGTGATTGTTGGATAATGAATGGATCGCGAGTGACCGCTTCCTCCATAGAATCAGGATCGTGAGGGTCTTTCAATATTGCTTCAACAGATGATTGTGATGATAATGATGATGTTGATGTGGAAGGCGAAGATGATGAAAACAAAGACGACGGTTTTGTTTGTTGTATTGGTGATGAAGATGGTCGTTGTGGAGTTGATAATACCATTCGATTCCTTTCATTTTTTGTTGAATCCGACGCAGGTCGCATTCGTCGTTTTTTCTTATTTGCTGATAATGAAACCAAAGGTGACGATAAAGGAGATCGCTGTTGTTGTTGTTGTTGTTGTTGTTGTTGCCTTCGTCTTTGCCGCTCAAAACTTCTTTCAGCCAGTTGTTCAATGACTTCTTGACTCCGCCATTGTTCAGCAATCACACCAGCCAATAAAGGAGCCCCAGTCTTGACCAAAACTCGTTCAACCAGTTCATGGAGAACACCTTTGGCATCTTCTTCTTTCGTTGCCTCTTCCAAGGCAGCATGAGCAAGTTCCATAAACCGGTCAATGTCCTCTCCGTCATTCAAACTTGACGAAGACGAAGGAGGAGGTGTGCATCCACGCCGTGAGGTACCAAGATGACGTGAAGGTGTTCGCTCGTTAGGGAATAAAAGTGGTGGGTCATATCTTGCCGTAATCATATGATGGTGGGTTGTGCTGGGGTTGTTGAATAGTTTGTTTTTTACAGTAAAAAAAAAAAAAAAAAAAAAAAGAAAGAAAGAAAAAAAAGAGAGAAAATGAAAAGGGAACACAAAAAGTGAAAAATTATAAAGAACGGACACCAGCAGAGGCCAGAGCATCTCACTTGTGTTACACAATGGCGGGATATGAAAAGGCACATAATCATCAGGAAAAAAAAAGACAGCATGGCTATCAATACTCCACAATTGCAGCGTTCGATCGTCTGGTGACCTGGACAGATGTCTCATATGATAAAGTAATAATATTATGGTGAGGAAGCAATTGAAAGTGACTCATCCTCCTTTTTTGCTACACAAGAAATCGTATGATTGCTGCCTTTTCTGGATTCCTTTGGATAAATAATTTGTACCAAAGCTAAAAATTGCAGCCCCGCTTGTCCTTTTTTTACTTTTCCTTCTGCCAAATCGTTCCTTCTCACTCTCTTTTGCAACATTTGTTTGTGTCCAGTGACAGTTTATCATTAAAAGGAGACTAATAAGAGGCACTACCAATGCTTCTCTATTTCCAAGCTTTCAAAATTGAAAAATCTCACTCGACGTGGTCTGATATCATAAAGCAAACTTAGATATTGACTGCTGAAGCAACCCACAGACGAAATGACTTATCTGACTTGAACTATTCAGTAATACTATTAATGGCTTTGTATGCTTTGTAAATAAATTATATTGTATATTGTATTATATTGAGCACTTCGAATTGACCATTAGTTTGATAGATATTCGGTAGAAATTTCTTATTGGTGGATGTATCAACAAAATGGTACCCTCAACACCATGTACTCTTTGGTATTGCAGAAGCAAGAATCGAATGATTTCTCAATAAACGAATATAATAGACTGGAACGTGCGTTTATCTGGGAATATTGTACGACACGAATAAGTCAAACTGGAACCGGGTGATGGCTGGGTGGCGGGGGGTAACATTGTTTATTGACAAGTTTAACTATTCTATTATGTAGGGTTCGGTCGACAAAAGAAAAACAAATAGATATCGTAGTCATCATCATACAAAAAAAAAAAGCATGATTGATGACAACTCTTCTATATAGAAAGGAACTACTTCCATTTGTTAGCAGATGAGCGAATCGACAACTTATGTTTACAACTACCATTGATCTTTTTTTCTCGTAGATGTGCTATTGTACTGATATTTCCCCTCTCTAGTAACTTTTTTTTTTACACATTTAATATTCCACATTTTGTATATCATAGAATCCAGCCTTTCTATTTTACATACTCATATATTACATATTTAGTCTCTCCAACCAATAAAAACAATATTTGAACCTTGATGTTGATCAGTCGAACAGGTAATGAATGATCTAAATCTCCGGCTTTATTCACGTGCTCGTTTTACCTTTAGTATCGAATCAAAGATGAACACGATATGTACTTTTTGACAAGGATGTTCTGGTTTTTTTTATGCGGGGATTGCCCAACTTAATTTTATATTTTTTGGGTGGGCACAAAATTGAAAAAGAAAAAAGACTGGGTTTTAATTTCGTCCTCTCTTCTCCTTTGTTTTATTATTTTTTGTATCAACAAGGAAAACATGTCAAGGCAATTTGGACAAAGCAGTGTAAGGTAGTTGAGATATGATGTATTACAAAAAGGGATCTATATTATATGTTTTTGTTGCTAATATAGTTTTTCCTTACTTTATCAAATAGATCATATCAACATTTACACAACCGGTCGGCACTCTTTGGTGGTGATGGCCGGCAAACTCCATCTCCTTCATCATCTATGTTTGGGAGCGCCCGATCCTCGCCTGACAGACCTATTCAACTTAAAATGGACGACGGTGACCTCGAATACCTTGAAAGTCAAAACGACGATCGAATTACCGGTCTCTCTGCAAAAGTGCAAACATTGAAAAGTGTAAGTCTTGTTGATTTTGGATCTTGACATCAAGATATATACTGTTCATGTTTTGACCACTTTATATATATATACATATTTAGATTACTGGCAAGATTGGTGAAGAGATTCGGCATGGTAATGGCTTATTGGACACAATGGTAATACCGCTTTTTAAAGGCAGAATATATCAATCAATGATGCTCACCTTCTATTTTTGTATTTTATATATAGAACGATCAATTCTCCAATACCAACAATATTCTCGGGAAAACAATGAACAAGTTCAATATTATGGCGTCCAAACAATCTGCCTCCATGATGTGTTATATGACCCTCTTCATTGTTTTGGCTGTGATGGCTGCTTATTATATTTTCTTCAAATAGTTCTCGCTTTTCCCTTCTTCCCACTTCACTATATTATTACTAGCTTATCATTCTTTACATCATTACTATTACTACTCTTTTAGATACCACAGTCACTTTACAAACACACTATTTTACATTAAATACACTCGCTTTTTACGTCACTCTATTTTAATACAAATAAAATGTCACTGTCACCACCATATGCATATATTCAATTTAGTTTTGAAAATTAGGAATGATTTGTTGGGGTTATGTAGAGAAAAGGATAACTTGATTGAATGTGATATATGGGATTGGGAAATACAGGTACAGATTGTCGCGCTCGCTGACAATAGCTTTGTACTTTGTTGCTCTGATCGTTATTACAAAAGGGAGATTGATCCGCATCAAGTCATGATAACGTCATTTGACAGAGACTAGGCTGATAAAATAAAAAGGATCCGGTATTGCGAGAAAAACACTGAAAATACAAAACCACACAGTACTGTATTATACAATAGATCACTTATTAGCAATTCATTTTAACTCCCCTTCCTCTTTATAGTCGACACATTGTCACACTTCATACCCCACGCTCCAATATCTTTTTCATAACCATCAATTGTAGCGTTTCAAATTCCCCTCCAAAGCCAAACGCCCAGATTTCCAGATTCCCAGTCAAACAAATACTTTGTGCTTGAGACGAAACTTCAATGCATAAGTATCACCTCTATTTCTTATTATTTATTTATTTATTTATCGAACACCTCATATATAAAATAAAAAACAATTTGCATAATCTATGAATCAATGAAGAAAATCAAATATTTTCAGTTGTTTATTGGTTTCCATATATATATATATAAAAAGAGGGGGATATAAAACATGTAAAAAACTAAAACTAAAGACTACACTGCACCAGATAAAATAAAATGACCAAATATATATTACTTGTATCATCCCGAATCATCATCAGCGCTAGACACATTTACCAAATCTTTGAGCAGCCACAATTTCCCAACTAACGCTGTACTTGCTTCCGAAGCCCCCATCGTCGTCGACAAAATATCAGCACCAATGACTTGATCGCAGCATTGAGAGATATAAGGCCGGTACACAATGCCATCTATAGGATCCCATTTCACATCCTGCACTTTTTGTTCGAGTTCCGCCGCATTCATTCTGTCAAAAGGGGGTATCCTATTGTGATCAAATCGTTTTTCGTAATCCATACAATATACATAGTTGACCTCCAGTATTTCGGTAGTATCCAATCGTTGTTGTTCCGTATAATGTCCCATGATTCCAGTAAAGTAGTGGAGATCGGTACTAATAATTGAGCCTGTGACAGGTAAAGGTGGCCAAGAAAGTAGAGGATGCATACATTTTTTACATTTGATATTAAAGTTTTCGCACTGAGATAGTGATGCTGGTGATGGTGATTCTGTTGGAGGTGATGGTGCTGATGTTGGTGTTGGTGTTCCTGCTGGAGAAGACATGATACTGATATGTCCTTGTGAATCTGTCTCGGTCAAATCGTTGTGACCCATATCCTCTAATGCATCATGGTAATCTGTTTCGTCGTCCACAGTAAGTCCTATTTTGTTTTCAGTCGGTGAATATATGCCGTCGTTTTGTCGGTGTTCATGTGTATCTGTCTCCGTGCTGCTAATGCTTATACTGTCCACATCCAAAAGTGATTGATTTTTGTTCCTCTCATCATCCCACAAATTCTTTTCCAGTTGATTGTTCACGTCAAATGCATCTTGTTTCGGAAGTAGTGTCTTGGCCTCTAAATCAAGTTGCAGTCTGTTTTGAGTGAATTCACTGAGATCAGCCATAATGGTTTCAAAGTTGTCCGTTCTTGATACACAGAGTTTCTTAATCCATTTTGACAGATGCTGAGTATTCCTGCTGTCCAAAAATCGTTCCTCTAGTAGAAGAATGGATCCTAGAATAAAATATAAAACCATATTATTACTTAAACAAACAATTATGCATAAACAATAAAGTATCAGTTTGTGTTTTACCCCAATCATTTCGGTGACGAATACAACGCCCAAGAGCTTGATTGACAGCTAGGAGAAATGAACAAAGCGAATAATAATATTAATTGGACATATCAATATTTTACATACACGTCATTTACCTCTAAATGCCTGAATATTGTACCTATTGTCGGTTTTTGTTAAAAAAAAAAATCAGTATAATGAGATAGATCTTAAAATTTCAGATGCCAATACCTAAATCAACTCACCATTGGTCACCGGTCAGAAATGCATCCTTTTCACGCCATCGAATATCATTGTACGATCGTTTCAGCATCACCTTGGTATCTTTCCTATAAAGACGGGTATAAAAGCAGATCAGTCAATTGTTGGCTATATTTCAACATAAAGCGAGATTGAAAAGGAAACTTACCACATTGGATATGGTATACCTGTAGCCACCACTGCACGACAGTTATTGTTGTTGAAGTCGATACCTTCAGATACTTTTCCACGATAGACCTACAAAAAGGTTTGTACCGTTTGTACAAGCAGGTATCAATATATTGAGTCAGTAAGAGAGATAGAATCTCTTTTATAGGAAACATTATCCCTAGATACTTACAGCCAAAAAAACAGCACCATCATGACTCCCTACACCATTTTCGGCTTGCTTTATGAGTCTATAGAATTTCTTCAAAACTTTGTCAAATGATTCGGCTGATCCACCTCGAGGTTCTAAGCAAAGGAATAATAAAAAATAGATAAATAGGAATGCGCAAAATAAAATTACATTGATGACGATACCCACCTTTCACAAAATGCTTTTTTTCCTTGATCCGGGAGAGTAGACCGGTATTCTACATGTATAATTAAATAAAATCGTTGGTACAATCGTTTATTATGATTCTTTTTTTTTTCTTTCCTTATTCTTTCTTACATTCCACCGAGTATATAGTTTATCCAGAAGAGCGTAAGATGTAACAAATACCAAAATACCAAAAGGAATGGCATCACAAATACCGGCAATGGCTGTAAAGTCATTGAAATAGTGTCAATCATTATACAAATTATTTCCTTCACTCTGCCCATTTTGCTACATTCTTATTTTTACCTTCTCCAAGATCATCTTGATACGCAGGCTTTGATGTTGTTGAGTAAACACCTTTCAAAGAGCTTCTGTTTGGTCTATTAAAAAAAAATTGAAGTCGTTATCGACAGTAAGACACAGCACATATTTGTATTACCCATAAGGAATATTCTGCACGAATACTTGAGACGGCTTTATGACATGGTTGGCTTCAAGACAAATCGGGCTATAAAGAAAACAAGCAAGAAATTCAGTACATCTGGTCCCCTTTATATTCGAGATGACTTACAATTTCGCATCTAGTTCAGCTTCAAATGTTGTAACCTGATAGAAGGAGACAATAGTAAGAAAATTAGTATGCTTTGTATATAATGAAAAAGTGTTAGAATTTTACTTACCGGTGTCAAAGTCCCACTGGTCAAAATAATGGAATGGGCTTTTTTTGCAAGGCTGTGAAAAACCACTGCAGGATTCATGCACCTACAGAAAGAAGAGCGCAAATAAATGATCATTAAGAGATTTGTATATACCGAAGCACTGACTTACCATAGCCCTAATTTTCTTTCCCAACTATTTCCAGCTAAAAAATGACATAATAAAAATAAATAACAAAGTGAACGTTGATACCTTATTTGTATATAATAATAGCCATGCCCAATTACCAGGTACAAATTTATCCGTTTTCTTGATAAGCACCATGCGATAATCGTCTATTCCCTTCCTTGAGTCATCCAAAGCATAATCAAGCACCATAAACAGCCCTGTGCATAAATATATAAAAAATACACAACATGAAAATCACCATTGTTGACCTTTCTCCACCAATTGATGACTCTTACCTTCCAACCGATTTAGACTAGTGACCGAAAGGTGATCGCGTGTGGATCTTTGACTATCTTGTGTGTTCGCTTCGTTGACTAATTCATCATCAGGACTGTCCGATTTTCTTGCCTTCATGGAATCTGCATGTTTGATGGCCAATTCAAGAGCAGGATGAAAGATAGATTCCATTGTAGAGGCATTGATTCCAAAGCAGATATCCAAAGTACCTTTAGTTTCATCACCAGTAGGTAAACTATAAAGGAAGAGATATAGCGGTAAGTGATATAAGCCCGGTCGTTCTTTTTCTTTTTTTTTAAAAAAAAAGAAAATACTTACATATGCAGACGTTGGTTGTCGTCTTCCGATTCAAATTCATGAGATGAATCATACATCCAGTACAAGATATCGTCAGTCAACTATACAATAAAATCAGTTTTGAGTAAAAGTACCACCAAATTGCCAAACCAAATTCATTTCTAACAATTTACCTTCAAAAGAATTTCATGAGCGGGCACGACATATCCATTTTGTATAACTTGGTATAATTCCATATTAATGTACTTCAAAATATCACTGTCAAGTTCAATGGTGCCTGATTCCCGAGAGATATTTTCAACGTTGTGCGCTATAACGTTTCCAAAGTGTTAGAATTGGTACATCCTTTTCTTTTTCTTTCCCTTTTCCTTATTACCTTCATCAAGTATAATAATATTGTCGGCAGTGTTTATATTCATCGCTTTTCGAATAACTACAGGAGAAAAGTAGTATAAAAATATTAGTCGCATATCATACAAGTCCAGTTCTATATTATTTTTACTATTTACTTGGATCAACAAGGTAGTTGTAAGGACATATAATCAATTCCGCTGTTTCGGCAATTTCTCGTGATGCATAATAAGGACATCCTATTGATGAATAAAAAATAGGACAGCAAGCATAAGCGTGAATCGTTTAAGGGGGTGTAGCAAGCATCATGATCTCATTACCTCCTTTTTCTTGGCCCAATTGAGTCAAGTCTTCAATATCCCAGATTTCATTCGAGCCACCAGGTTGGATTCTTGGATCTTTCACCAGCTTGTCCGTGTGATTTTGGTAGCGACAACCATGGACTTCCGTCAAGTGAGCACTGTTGTTATTAAATAAAGAGAGAAATTAGTATTATATTATTAGCTTTGGGTAGTCCATGGTATTCTTACCAGTCTTCTTGCTTGTTAGAGGATTTCATTACTCGTTCGTGGACTGGTCGATAAAAAAATAAAAGTTAGTAGTTGATTGACATATATAGTGCTGTTTTTGGATGACTTACTACAATACTGCTCCCTACTTCCTAATACCGTCATTTCTAGATAAAACAAACAAAAAAGTGAGACCAAGAGCTACTTTGGCATGCTAATTTATTGTCTTTTCTATTTACTTACTTGGTCGATAAGTCGTGTGTCGCTTGAGCTCCCGTACTACTTGTGCTACTTGTTTGTGTCTAGATAATAAAAGTAAAATCAGTTCAAGGAAAACTCTTTTGCAGGGAAGGGATAGCTAGGGGAGGTGAAGGCGGGTCAAAATCTTACGTGCGAGTCCCAAAATAAATTCGGGGCAGTGGCTTTGGCATGGCAGCTGAGGAGTCTTCTTCAATGTCACAGCAGTCCATAAAATCATTCCACTCCATATGATCATCAGTCTTTTTTTCCAATTTATCCAACATGTTATCGCGTTCCATAGTGCGATTTTCCTTTTCCTTTTCAAGCCAAGCTACAAATAGATAACAGTGTCAGCCATTTTATCTTTTCCTTGATAGAGCGCTGGATGTATTATTCATGTTTAAAATTTTACCTAGAGCACCACAAAGCAGAGCAAGGGTTTTACCAGATCCTATGAATCAAAAGATGGTTGTGGGCCCAATCAGTGCTGTCGCACATTGTCCATACTGTCATTTTTTAAAACAAAAAATTACCTGTAGGACTTTCCAATACAGCGTGTTGCTTCTTTTGTACAGCTTCAATGATCTATAGATAATAAGAAGTTGAGCGGGACGTTTCTTTTTCATATTGCAGTGCTTTTTTGTAAAAAAAAATTCTCTACCTTTGACATCATTTGTATTTGAGCCTGATCTAGATTCAAGGAGTAAAAAGTGAGTGAGCGAGGCACAAAGCTGCAGATATTGTATTACAGGGTGTAAATGGGAATTTGACCGAGACGCCTTTAATGGGATAAATCTTGGTGTTAAGCAATTTTGATGGCAAAGGTGAGCAGGCCGTTGAAGATACAAGTTCAGTATCAAATTGCAGTCGCGATTGTTGGTAAGAGTTTGAGATGGCTGAAAGTTCAATTGGCTCATTTGTTTCATATTCAATCAAAACTGGAGACCGTCGACCGAAGGAGACTAATAAGCATGTGCATAAAATATATATAATAAAAATAAAAAGTTAACATTAGTGGGAGCACCCACCCCGCTCTCGAACAGTCCTTTGTGCTTACGCGACTCCTTCTGAGAATCGATTTGATGAGTCAAAAGCGGTCTTCTCGAGGTATAATGGGAAGGGGATAAAGGAGCTTGTTGTTGTACATCATTTTCTAGGTTTGCTGGTTCTGTATAAGAAGGAGTTGAGTCAAAATAATAATGCTCGGTCGAGAAAGTGGTATATTGTTGGGAAAACATTTGAAAAAGAAAGGTGAAAGAAAGAACAGTTTAAAGGGCGACCCTAATTTTTTTAATGCCTGAAAAAAAAAAAAAAAAAAAATTCACGAGTCTATTCCATCTTAGAAATATACCAACAAAGATAAAGCATATAAAAACTATAGTACTGTAATAGATAAATACAGCCAGGTAAGCCCACTGTCTTTATATATACTTTACTGCGGAAAATGGACAAGTTGGTCAAATAGTGAACTGCATATGCACTGTGCTATATAGTGGAGAACACACTGGTGACACTACCTTGGCTCATGAATACCAATATGTTTGGTCAAGCAAGATAGGCCGCTACTGACCACCTGATGAATCCCAGGGAAATTATTTATAATGTACAAATAAAAGGAGCAATAGCAAAAGAACTACAATAATAACAATTGCTCACTATTTGATGGCGAATAGGACGGCTGATATTTTTTGCAGCATATTGGTAGATACTGAAGCTAACAACGCGGGGTTCATTGTAACAAGGAATTTTATAAAACTAACTCGAAGGAGACTAGTGGGGGTATTTGGGGAATACACGGCACTAGCTTAAAAGCACAATGGTAAAAAATAATCCATTGTACAAAAGCGTGAAAGGGATTAAAAGGAGTCACAGTAAAAACGGGATCTATAGTACAATACAAAAGATTGATATTCAATTGCAGCATGTGAAGGGGATCTATTGCACAAGATATGAGAAATACAATTGGGATATCTTCCATTGACGCAATAAAAATAAACATATTTTATTCAGACGTAAATATAAACTATGGACAAACTGATACTGAACAAAACTAATGAAGGCTCCAAAATCGTCCAACTAATGGTGCCTTCAGATCCAGAATCCAAAATGAAAGGGTTTCCCCATGCATCTTGTAATCCCTGAGCTGAAACCCTTATAAGCTAGTCCTAACGCTAACCTATGGTCACCATGACATCAAAAAGTTATATTGCTGAAGAAGGAATGAAGAAAGAGAGAGGAGGGGGAACCTAGGAGAAATAAAACACGTGTGCGGGATTTGAAATGTTGACACCCACATCTGCAAGCTCCACGCTTCACGAATTGTCATCTAACCACTACTCATAAGAAGGCTATTATAATTTTAATATAAATTACATTTAATAAAGCTTGCTATCTCTTCTTTTCATATGATTTTCGTATAAAGCAAAAGTTTTACCTTGTCTTTTTCTTTGGAGCAGGCCGAAATTTCTTCAATGATAATCTAACAAGTGGTTTTACCCTTAGCGCTGTAAAAACTCAAAAGATGACTACAACAGGAAACTGTAGGCACTTGCGATGACAATCAAAGAACAAAAGGTTGATAATAGACGATTTTTACTTTTGTAAAGCAATAGACATATATATACTAATGGTAAAATGTATGACAATTGTCGATGTCGCTTTTGGACATCGCTGATCTCTCTCTCTCTCTTCTCTGTTTTTATTTTTAGTTCTATTATTCTTTCCTCAACGTATACTTTACCCCGACTCCCTTTTCTAATTCTTTTTTTAAAATTATTTTTCAATATATATAACACCCCCCCACCGACTTTTTCTTTTTCTTTCATTTCTCTTTTCAGTTTCTCATTTATAAGTAAAAATCACTATTAAGGTTTCTTATACCACCTGATCCTCTTTATATTTTATTCAAAAAGAAATAATTGTTCCTGAACGGACTTTCAAATTCCATTTTTCTTATTCTACAACGGTTGAACTCAAGCCTGGAAGTCCTGGTGCTCACTCTATAAAAAAATAGAACCCAAGCTACTGCCGAATAATCAAAATTAATTATAACACCTGTGACGGTTGAACTCAACCTTAAGAATTGTTTGGGATGAAACGAAGATGCCTGACGGAAGGAGCGGGGTTTCTCTGGACCTGCTGCACGCTCAGTCTTGGTTTCAAGCACAATGATTTAAACCTTATAAAATTTAGTATAAATACCTTCAAAAAAAATCACTTTTTTATTATCTTTATTTTTTAATAAATTCATTATAAAGGTTTTTAAACCTCCCAACTTGTTGGCTTCCTCTTATTCCACACTTTGGAATATTTTTATTATATATTTTTGACAGCTGAGTCTGAATCTCGCTTCACTTTATTTTTTTTTTTACTTGATCTAAGTCATTACTTATTTTATTGACCTTATTATTTTCATCTTTGAAAATAATACATCCTCACTTGGACTTTCAAGTTTAGTCCTTTACTATATATTAAAAAGAAAATGGACCGTAAGGAAACTCAGCTAACTAGCTTTAACTTCCGCTTATTTGTCCCTGCGACTCTCTTTTTCAAACCGAGCCCTGAGCAAACGACCGTTGGGCCCCAAGGGGTTGCCCACCATAGGAGCCGTCCATCCTTTTTTTTCTCAATCGCTGCCCACCCAAACACAGAGTCTTCCATCAAAACCCACACTTCAGAACCCCCCTGCCACCCAGTGGCTACATAATTAATATTATTCTCAGCTTTGTTCTTCAATATACCCCACCACAATAAAATACACTGTAATAGCTGTTTTTTCACACAAACACATCCCTGTTTTTTTTTTTTTTTTTTTTTTTTTTTTTTTTTTTTTTTTTTTTTTTTTTTTTTTTTTCTACGCACAAACTTATAGAGTTGGTGTAAGAAGTCTCCATAATACCCAATCCGTTCCTTTTTCATATATGTATAAACACTCATTTTTTTCTATGCATATGTAATACACATTCGTTGAAGCTCATCATGTAAACGTACAACAATGAAACTAATTATGAGAAAAAGAACATATTTATTCAGACGTAGATACAAACGATGACAAACTATTACTAAACTAATGAGTGCTAATGTACTGACGTTCCCAAATCCTACATCCAAAATGAAAGGGTTTTCCCATGATGTTTGTTTTGCGTTTTTCAAATCGCCCCTAATTCATACTCTAACTCTAATCCTAATTCACCAGTACCCAATGAGCCATGCCATCATATCATTCAGACTATCATGAAGGAAAAAAATAAAAAAGAAAGAAAAAGAGAGGGAAAAAAAAGGGACCAAAAAAAAAAAAAAAAAAATAGAAAGCAAAATGCGGAGCCTGAATCATCCAGCCTTTTTTTTTTATGTCAAAAAATCAGGGAGCTGCAAATAAAAATTAAATAAACGGGCAATCGCCATAATTACCATAGCGCATAATTCGTTTTATCTTCCAGTGGAAAGGCAGTTGCAACCACTACATAATCAAACTCTAATTTCTCCGATGCATTTCAAGTAAGCTATTATTTCAGCACACAAAAAACCCATTGACGACGCGCTGAGCACGACGGTCGGGCCCCAAGGGGCTGCCCACCATAGTGCGAAATGGGGGAGGCTCTTATCCCTCCACTATTTTTTTTTCTTTCAGCACACAAAAAAGCCCACTGACGACGCACTGAGCACGGCGGTCGGACCCCAAGGGGCTGCCCACCAAAGTGCGAAATGGCGGAGGCTTTAATCCCATCCCATCGAAACCCACACTTTAATAAAAAACTGTGACACCCAGTAAATCGAAAGATTTCCAAAAGCTCCAGCGGAGCGCCGGAGCGTTTATTATCTTTAAGCCATTGAAGCTACAAACGGTTGAACTTAATCCTAAAAAGTTCTGGTGCTCACTCTATAAAAAATAAAAACTTACAAAAACAATTTCCAGTGTCGACGATAACGAAAACAACAACAACAACAACAACAACAACAACAACAACAACAACAGCATCAGCAATGACACCGCCAGCATCATTGCTGCGGACATTTTTAATATAAACCAGCTGATCAGCTGGGGCCTCTCAGATGTATAGTCCCCCACAAATATAAAAAATGAAATACCGCCATCAACGTAAACAAAAACAATACAAAATTCATATATAGACGAAAAACCACAAAAACAGAACCCTTATATTTATCAACTTTTATTTAGTATATATATCGCAACTTTTTATTGTTATCCTTTTCTTTTTTTTCTCTTCAGTTTTTTTATCAAGTTTTCTCATATTATAAAATAAAACTTAGTACAAAGGTTATTATACCACCAAATTATCTACTGTTTCTATTGGATTATAGAAACCTTTTTTATTTTTGACTACAAGTCCTCTTTTTTATTTTATTTTTACTGTGTGTTATACACTTATTTTTATTGAACCAACGAAGGTCAATACTTTTTATTTTTATTTTATTTTACTCTTTCAAGTTTATTTTTTATAAACTTTCTCTACAGTTGGACTTTACCTACAAAAGTTCTGGTGCTCACTACTCTCAATTCTATTTTTGTCCGAATCAGGAACAAGATATTTCAAATTCCGCCCAAGGAACAAATTTATTTTCAAGCTATAAACAAGCAAAAGCTATACTAAAGGATACCTCAAGACATCCTATTCAACCCAAAAAAATATAAAAACCTACAAAAACACTACTCTGTTACAAGCTACATACCCAAAATAGCCGTAACATATTTTTGGTGCTCACTACAGGGGATATCTATTAAACTTTCAAGCAAATCACACCAAAAATCTTATAAACAATTCCAAAACAACGCTCTTATTTTTCCAAACCAAACCTCAGACTTACCTACCAAGCTTTAGAAGCATACAAACAAGAAATTGAAAACAAGATGAACGAACAAACTGTGTTGGCAAACGGACCTATCTACCAACCAAAAATGAAGCTAATGCCCTTTTCTGGATTCGAAGGAGAAGACTTCAGAAATTTTAAACAAACATTGGATAACTACTTTGCACTCTCAAACATCAATGATGAAGATCGCAAGCTGATTATACTCAAGACACAATTGTACCACGCTGCTAGGACTTTTGTAAACAAATTGCTAAAAAAAACAAAAGACCCACTTTCATACTCCGAAGTCATGAAAAAATTAATGGATCAATATATCACCCCTGAACTCATACAAACATATGAGTATGCCTTCAACAACATGGTACAAGGTATTGACGAACATCCACGAACATTCTACGCAAGACTGTTTGAAGCTGCTGAACTCGCTGAATTTGATTCCGAATCAATGATTCAAAGCCGATTCCGTGCAGGAGTACATCCTATCATACAACAACATTGTATATCACTTGGCTGTAAAGACATTGACGCATGGCTCAAAGCCGCCGAAGGTTATTGGACTGCACATAACCCTCAACAGGTTACAATGGCTGACAATCCCTTCCACCCACGGCGTATTGCTCATCCAGTAGATACTATTCAAATGTCCCCTTATCAAACCGCTACAAACTCACCCAGTTTGAACGCTATCACTTCATCAAACCCAATGGACATGAAAGATATACAAAAATCCATCAGAAGTATTATCAAAGAAGAATTCAATAACTTCTCAAAAAATCAAAATGGGACATACAACCAACCACCCAACCCTCGATACAATAACCCACGTCATCAACCCCGACAATACAATGCGCCCCATTATAATCAAAACTCGTATCATCACAATAATGGTCAACGCAACTACAACAACCAAAATCAAGACCCAGTCTTTGATCCTAACTATGGTGACTATAATGGTTATCATCCATCACCACCCATGAATCAAAACCGCCGTCCAAATTACAATAACCGACGCTCTTACAACAATCAACAGTATCAATACAATCCACAATACCAACAAAATCAAACACAACAACCCTCTCAACAAAATCAACAGTCAAAAAACTAGCACGGGCAACTGCAGGTGATGGTCAGTTGGAAAACCCGCCTAACAAATCCACACATAACCAACCACATAAAGATAACAAAAACAATACTCAACAACAAAACCATAACCTAACCACCATGGATATCCAAAACAAGTATAAAGATAAATATAAAAACACTAACCTTTTATTAGAAGAAGAAGAAGAAGAAGAAGAAGAAGAAGACATAGATTTCTACGTTGCTACCAGAAAAGACAGACCACCTGATGTCCTACATGATCCAAAATCAGCAAAGAAAAGAAGAACCAATGGATTGGAAGACACACCACCCTCATCATCACAAATACCACAACAAAACATTCCTATACAAGAAACGGTTGAAAAGAAACAAAGATCAGTACCTACACATCCCGCTATCAAATATAGTATCACTGAAGATGTCCTTACCCGTAAAGCCGATATTGAAGTTGGAGATCTACTCGAAGCATCACCATACCTAAAGAAACAACTACGTGATGTCTGTCGACCCAAAAGAAGAAAGCCGCCGATAACATTGAACGCCATGGAAGAAGGAGAAGTTGTGACAACTGCCGCATATGCTGAAGTATATATTGGTGACAGAAAAATCAAAGCCTTGATAGATTGTGGTGCCGCCAAATCATGTATGTCAAGAACCATGATGAAGATGCTGGGAATGGAAATCGATACCTCATCTACCAATGTATTCACCCTTGGTAATGGAACCAGACAACCTACCCTTGGAATAGTCCTTGATGTCCCTATCAAAATAACCGAAGGCATTAGTATACCCACTAACATGGAAGTACTGCCACAATGTCCATCTCACCTAATCCTAGGAATCGATTGGTTGAATCATGCGCAAGCCATTATCAACATCAAAATGGGAACACTAACTGTAACCTATAAACACAAGAAGATGATTATTCCTATCACATACATCAAAGCATCATCAAAACCGGTTACCTTGAAAGCATCCCATGTCATCTATGAAGAAGAGAATCCACCACCAAGTCAACCAATCCCGGTCAAACCAACACCAATAATGGACGATCAAGATACAAGTGATGAAGATGAAATCACCGATGAAGAAACAGGAGAAGAAGAATGGGAACATGATGACAAAGAAGAAGATGATGAAGATCAAGAATTGTGTCAAATCACACCTGCGGAAGACGAAGGTTACGCTTTCCGAATAGACCATGTATCGGACACAGAAGTAACCATCAGTACCAAAGAAAATGGATTCACCCTTCCACCATACACCATGTGCACCGTTGACTTGAGTATACCCAATAATAATGCTCTACCAACTATTATCCACATGCAACCAGATGTTACCTACGAAAAATATTTGCAAGACGATCAGTTCATAGATATCAACATAACGGACAATGACAAAATTTACCCACCAAACACTATTGTGGCACATCGAATGACGAAATTTGAAATAGAAGACGACGACGAACAATCCACAGGATATGAATTAGCACAGATGGATATAAAAGACGATGACACTATACAACCACCACAAGAATTGGACCCTACAAAGGAAGAAAAACTACAGTTAGGAGATGTACCGCCTGATATACGCAAGTCCTTTATACATCTACTTACAGAATTCCAAGATGTGTTTGACTGGCACAATGACAGAATGGGCAAGACCACACTACTGGAACACGAAATTATCCTGAAAGAAAATGCACCACCTATCCGACATAGACCATACCGAATGGCACCCGTGGAGCAAGAGTACTTAAAGCAAGAGCTGGACCGACTATGTGACCTGGGAATCATCAAACCAGCAAGCACACCGTACACCGCACCTATAATATTAGTCAAGAAGAAGAATGGTGATTACCGAATGGTTGTTGACTACCGCAAACTAAACGCTTTAACCAAAGTTGACGCTTACCCTTTGCCAAAAATTGACGACTTGATTGATGAACTAGGCAGTTCAAGAATATTCACAGCGCTGGACCTACGTTCCGGTTTCCACCAAGTACCATTGAAACAAGAAACCAAAGAATTGACTGGATTCGTGACAAAGTTTGGAACCTATCAATACGAAATGCTGCCTATGGGGTTAGTAAATAGTCCTGCTACCTTTCAACGCCTAATAGACCTATGCTTTGGTCCGTTACTAAACAAGTGCCTTGTTGCTTACATTGACGACCTAAATATCCACTCCAAAACCTATATACAACACATACAGGATCTACGACAAGTATTCATATGTGCACGACAAGGAGGATTATTATTCAACATCGACAAGTGCGTATTCTTCAAAGACGAATTGAAATTTTTGGGCTACGTGATAACAAAAAATGGAATAAAGACGGATGAAGAAAAAATAAAAAAAATTCAGGAATTCCCACCACCAAAAACCCTTAAACAAATCAGGGGCTTTATTGGATTGGCCTCTTACTATCGGAGATTCATAAAAAACTTCGCTGCCATTGCAAGACCTTTACATGAACAAACCAAGACGACAAAAAATATTACTTGGAACCAAAAAGCAACAGATGCCTTTAACCTTTTGAAACAAAAATTAACACAAGCACCCATACTTCGACGTGCTGATTTTTCGAAACCCTTTATTATTGTGTGCGACGCCTCTCAAAAAGGAATTGGTACTATCTTATCGCAACTAGACGATGATGGTAAAGAACACCCAGTGATTTATGCAAGTCGCGGATTAAAAAACAGTGAACAAAACTACGGTGCTACTAAATTGGAATGCCTCGCCCTAGTATGGAGCCTACAACTATTCAGACCTTATTTACTTGGCAAAAAATTCACTGTCATATCAGACCACTCACCTTTACGATGGTTGGTACAATCACCCAAAGTATCTGGCATTGTAGCAAGATGGATCCAATACTTGGCTGAATATGACTTTGAAATTAAGTATCGAAATGGACGAAAACAGGAAGCCGCTGATTTCCTATCACGTCTGGGATACTGATCCACCATCAATAAAATTTAACATCAGGCTAACACAAAAAAAATAAAAAAAAAAAAAAAAAAAAAACCGAAAAAGGATAAATTCAAATGCGACCAACCAGTGCGACGTCGTAAAAAGCTCAACTACCACAACAAAAGAAATTATCAACATGGACGAAAGAAAGATCAATCAAATCAAATATTACCTAAAGAAATTACAATACCCAGAAGACGCTACTGATCGCGAAAAGCGATATCTAACTCGACACTCATCTAAATACATAGTCGAGAACGAAATATTATTTTATTTTAACATTGAACAACAAACAAAACGAAAAGTCCTAAATCAATCTCAAGCTCAAGATGCGTTGCTGATGCACCACGCACACCCGATGGGAGGTCATATGGGCTACAGAAATACACTATTCAAGATCTCTCAAAAATACTACTGGGATACAATGTCCAAAGACGTCCAAAATCATATCAAGAACTGTCCCCGATGCCAAACAAGCGGACCAAAGAAATTAAAAGAACTATTACATCCCGTACCAGTAGGATCCAAGCCATTTGAAAAATGGGCCATTGATGTGAAACATGTCCCTACCTCCAAAACTGGTGCCCGATATATCATAGCGGGGATCGAATATTTGACAAAATGGATCGAAGCACGGGCTGTCAGATACCAAACTTCTGCAGAAATTGCTAGTTTCATCTACGAAGAAATCATTACCCGGCATGGTTGCCCTCACATCATTATTACGGATAATGGAAGACCATTTATAAATGATTTAGTCAAACAAGTATGCTTCCATTATAACATACATCACCATACTATTTCGGTTGGCAATTCACAAGCAAATGGACTTATTGAACGACTAAATGGAACAATGGGTGAAATAATCAAGAAAAATACAGCTGAAGACAAAACAACTTGGGATCAATATTTACCAGCTGCTCTATTTGCTTATCGAACCATCAAACAAAATACAACTCAATACTCACCATTTTTTCTCACCTACGGATATTACCCAAAGACACCCTACGATCAATCTCATCTTGAATTTGATCCATCATCATACAAATATCAATACCAACTAGATCAACGTACACGACGAGAGATACACACATTAAACCAAATCAGAAAAGATGCACAAGATTTTATTAAACGATCACAGGTCACCCAGAAAAAAGCCATCGACAAGAAAATAAACAATGAATTTCGACAATGGAAACCACCATTCAAGCTCGGTGACCTGGTGACCCTCTTCGTTGGTATCAAGCCAAACTCTTGGACAGGAAAAATCTCTGATAACTGGGAAGGTACATATATCATTCATCAAACACTAGGTAAAGGCACTTACATGATCAAGTCATACCATGACGATGCCAACCGATTAAAAAGAATACATGGAAACCGATTAAAGCTATACTCCTTGCCTGATGTATTCTGGAAAAATGATGATCGAAGAATAGCCGCTGAGTTGTACTCCACCTTATTGTAACAAATTATACACACATAATTTTGGTGCTCAAAAAAAAAAAAAACTATAAAAGAAACGAAATTTTTTAAAAAAAAAAAAAAAGGAGAACAAAATATATTTTTCATTACCTTACAAATATTTCTTTTTTTACAAAACTTCAAATTAAACAATGAATACAACCTGGACGCTATTTGCTGAAAGCAAGAAGTTTTTCGAAGAACAAGCTGGGCGAATGTATACCCAATACGCAGAAGAAAGCTATCTAGAAAGGCAACACTTTTATCGCAAGAGAAATATTGTCGACACTGAACTTATCCCTACACTTCTTGATCTTGTCCACCTGGGCGAAACGCGTCCAACAACATCACTAGATGAACATCTGTATATAACCCGACGACGGGAAATGTTGGCCTTTATTTTGAAGGAGAAAGGTGATCAACGCAACCTCGCCGCTATAACCAGGAAGTTGGAATTGGTGGATCCCTGGACTAAAATCAACGCTGTGGGACCAGCTTCTCCCCAGGAGGAGTATGTCGACGATAACGAAAACAACAACAACAACAACAACAACAACAACAACAACAACAACAGCATCAGCAATGACACCGCCAGCATCATTGCTGCGGACATTTTTAATATAAACCAGCTGATCAGCTGGGGCCTCTCAGATGTATAGTCCCCCACAAATATAAAAAATGAAATACCGCCATCAACGTAAACAAAAACAATACAAAATTCATATATAGACGAAAAACCACAAAAACAGAACCCTTATATTTATCAACTTTTATTTAGTATATATATCGCAACTTTTTATTGTTATCCTTTTCTTTTTTTTCTCTTCAGTTTTTTTATCAAGTTTTCTCATATTATAAAATAAAACTTAGTACAAAGGTTATTATACCACCAAATTATCTACTGTTTCTATTGGATTATAGAAACCTTTTTTATTTTTGACTACAAGTCCTCTTTTTTATTTTATTTTTACTGTGTGTTATACACTTATTTTTATTGAACCAACGAAGGTCAATACTTTTTATTTTTATTTTATTTTACTCTTTCAAGTTTATTTTTTATAAACTTTCTCTACAGTTGGACTTTACCTACAAAAGTTCTGGTGCTCACTACTCTCAATTCTATTTTTGTCCGAATCAGGAACAAGATATTTCAAATTCCGCCCAAGGAACAAATTTATTTTCAAGCTATAAACAAGCAAAAGCTATACTAAAGGATACCTCAAGACATCCTATTCAACCCAAAAAAATATAAAAACCTACAAAAACACTACTCTGTTACAAGCTACATACCCAAAATAGCCGTAACACCAGTTACGACCTGATAACCAAAATTAGCCGTAACACACCCATTAAGCAGCAATAATTGAAACACTGATAATTTGTGCAAAAAAGAAGAAGATGAGACTACCAGGGGTCGAACCTGGAATCTCCTGATTCGTAGTCAGACGCCTTGTCCAATTGGGCCATAGTCCCTTCTTGAAAATGTAGACTGCTAGCAAGTATATAAGCCAAATGTTTTATTGAAATCACATGCAAGGTTTTTACGTCTGTCCTTAATGAGCATCCTCGACAGAGGACAAAAAAAAAAAGACATTATTGATGCAGTAAAAGAAGAAATAATTGTAGATTTATTATTTTATTTGTGTATCATAAAATATAAAAAAGATATCAACTAAATGACGAAGTAATCTAAGCTACGAAGAATAAAACAAAAGAAGGGGAGAGAAATCAAGGACTAAAAATACATGAATGATATATAATAAATATATAAAGGATGCTGATCTAAAGTAGGATGGGAAGGGACCATTGCTTTAGTTGAAGAAAGAGGTGGGTTTTTGATTGTTAAATTGTTCTTGATCGAATGGTTGTTGTTGCTGCTGCTGCTGCTGACCATCGTTGGAAGGAATCATATCCGGATACTTATCTTGTAATTTATTGCCAAGTAGCTTTTGGAAGGCAAAATATTTAGCGACGCACCGATCGATACATACCATTTCACCTTTATGTAATTCTGGTTCCCGATAATGAGGTGGAATACATTTGGTTCGACAATTGTTGATAATTCTAGTAAGGAAAAAAAAAAACAAAAATATGCCAAATGTCAGTTGTCAGTTGATTTAGCCCATGTTGATTATAACTATTTTTATTTTTACCGATTATATAGTTCCATAAATGCGTCCACTTGTTGTTCAGCAATTACCAAATTGTCAGGATTAACATAGCTTTGAGAAAAACTGGACCAACTGCTCATGATAAATATATATATATAAAAAGGAAGAGAGTAATGAATGGAGAGTAGAGAAAGTAAAAAAAAAAAAAAAAAAAAAAAAAAAAATAAACATGCTTGCCCGTTCATGACAAAAAAAAATTGGCCATATTTCAAATCCCGACATCAAAATTGTGCAGTGGCCCTTCTTCATAGTAGATAAAGTAAATGGGTTTGTGGCTTCTATTTTATCCAAAAAAAAAAAGTCAAATAAACAAATAAATATGTCTTTATTATGTACAATCAAAAAGAAAATCAATGATACAAAAAGTGAATCGAGAACGAGAGAATGAGCAAAGGAGAAGGGAGATGACCATACGCTCAGCGTAGAGAGTAAATAGATAAGGGGAGTGTGTGTGTGTGTGTGTGTGTGTAAAACGGATATATTGTAATAAAAAGAAGATAAGTGAAGTGTGTGTGTGTGTATGTGCGGAGAAATATAATCTAATGATAAATGAGGGGAAATAGTGTAAAGAAATTGAATTTTGCTATGCTATATAAGGTATCCAGGTTGTTTCAGAGAGTTCATCGAAGTGAGCCCAAATACGCTGGACTTCAGTTTCATCTTGAATCCCATTGTTGTTGTCGCCAGTCGTTTCATCAGTACCATCATTAACATCATCCAATTTGTTTTCGTCGTCTTCATCTGAGTCGTACCAAATGTCATCCGAGTCTTCCGTCGATAGAGCGGTACTGGTACTACAGATGCTTTTAATACTACTACGTCTTCGTCGTCTTTTGCCACATTTATTGCTGCTGTTGTTGTTGTTGTCTTCTTTTCGCTTGCTTCCCTGGTGGCTTTCGGTAGTGTTTCCGTCCATGCTGTTGTTATACGTGACAGGTGATTGTAAAGTACGCATATCATGAGTAGTAAGACGAGACCGCTGATAACAAGGATGTTGATTAACCAAATTTGCATAATATTGTTGCAATACCACGCCCGTCGAAGTCAAACGCCAATCAATCAAGGTTAAGAATTCCAGTTCTAACGCATTGAGTTCCTGAGTGGAGATGCCGCCGATCCTAGCATAATGAGAATTGGTACAGTACGAATCGGATAACGCCTTGGAGGAGAGCGTAACAGCTGTGATCAGGAATCGATGGACGGTAAGTGAAGATATGGTAAAGTGGGAGTGTCGTTCACATACACGATCAATGTAGATCAAGATAATCAATAGGCATGATTTTTCAATCGAGGTGAATTTGATGATACGCCGTAAATAGTCAGATAATGTAATGTTAGGTGGAATTCTTGAATGAAACCGAGTGAGGTTAGCTGGTGTTAAGGGAATCAAGTCATTATGTGTAATGAGACGACCGAGCATATCAGCTATTGTTAAAAAAAAAAAAAAAAAAAAAAAAAAAAAAAAAAAAAAAAAAAAAAAAAAAAAAGGTTAGCCAAACGAAGTTCCTAACGAGTGATGCGGGATTCGGGAGAGGGTAACTTACCTATCATATGAGAGAGATAATTTATGTCCACGGCATAAAAGTATTCAGGTACGTTTAAAATAGTGGAAGATGTAGTTTGTTGTTCACCGGAATGGATTGATGTCGCCATAGCATTGAAAGAATGAGTGTACAAGAGTGATCAAAGTCTATGAAGTCCATGTACACCACAAAATACAGTATACAGAGAAGTAGAAAGCAGGTGATAAGGTACGACGTATATGAGAGAAGGCGGAGGAATAGCGATGGTTGGATTGTGTTACTTCTCTTTCAATGCTATATATGTATATATATAAAGGATGGATGAAAGGCAAAAGAAAAAAAAAAAAAAGGAAAGCGTTGACTTGAATTCGAAGTGGCACGGTATCATTTTTCAATACCCGACACGCACGTTTCGACATCTTCCAAGTATAAGCCACCAAAAGACAAGGTTTAGTTTATGCATGTTATGAAAAGAGGGGGGGGGCAGCTTTTTTTATTCAACAACAAGGACAGCAAAACAATTTAAGTAAACTATCATTACGATTTGGTCGTTCTATAAAAAATAAAAACCGAAAAAAAAAATCAGTGATGGAGATCATTTTTATTATTAGGTACCTTGTTCATGCCCAGCTGGCGATAATGATTGGTTGAGTGATTGTTGTGTTGAATATAATGGTGAACTTGATAATGGTGGTGGTTGTAGTCTTTGTTGATTGCCGTTTGATACTGAAGCATTGCTGATAAGGCTTGCCTGCGTTTTATCCACATCACGCTTGGGACCAGTATCCATGAGAGTATTCTGTGTTTCAACCCCATTGACAATCACTCGTCGTCTCCCATTCCCATGATCTTCAATTATTTGTGTACCCTAACGAAAAATAAAAAAAATTATGAGACATGATATAAATAAAGACCCTTTCTAATTTACGTTTCCATCCTGGATTGTGGTGATCGTTGTTTTGACTCCGTTCACAATAGTTGTTGAGACTGATTTTGAAATGGTGCCTCCTCCACCGCCACCAATATTTGACATGTTCATCATCGCACTTGTAGGTCTTGTTTGCATCGAATCTAAAATTAAAAAAAGAGTTTAGTGCCAAAATATCATTATCATATGAATATTGTTTGGTTGTTGCTTTTTACCGAAGAATTCAGCAAAAGGATCTTGCGCACCAAAAAATTGTGCAAAAATGTCCATGGGATCCTGGAACAAAAAGTCCGAATATATGCTATTGGCGGAAAATGTATGTTGTGTTGGTGATGGATGATAGTGTGATTGTTGCCGCTGATATGGCGCATTGTGATATGTTTGATAGTGAGGTTGGGGGTGCGTAGGCGATGATGGTGCTTGTAAATGCCGCTCTCGGTCATATTTCCGTCGTAGTTCAGCTACAATATATTATCATGGAAGAAGTGTATGGTAATATCCAAATTAGGTAGGTTTTTTGCGCACGAACTGTACTTGTTTTTCCTCTTTACTTACGATCAGATAGAATTTGATAAGCATGACTAATATCTTGAAACTGGTAAAAAAAAATTATCAATCGATCAGGGATGGATGTACTATATATCATATGGTGATGAATATCTTAAATCTTCTTTTTCAAATAAACTACCTTCTTCTGGGCACTAGGCTCTTTATTTTTATCAGGATGATACTTGAGTGCTAATTTTCGATAGGCTTTTTTGATATCTGCGTCAGATGCATTTTCAGAAAGATCTAGTACATTATAAAAGTCCATTTGGTAGTTCAAAAAAAAAAAACAAGAAAAAGAGGATGGAAAAAAACAAAAGAAAACACGGCATTAAAATAGTGGCTATTTTAATGGAATTCTCTGCGGAATTTTAATATATCAAAAGGGAAACGGAAGGCTGTATTTTTCATGAGACCCAATGCAGAATCATTGATTCAATCAGTATGAGTTTTCTTTCAAATGAGATAATTGCTTTTATTAAATAGTAAAATATAGAATATATAATAAACTAAAAGGCAAGAGGAAAGATTGTGTAAGAAGACAGAGAACTAGTACTAAAGGTGGAGAAAAGAGAAAAAGGGATATGTCTGCTACTACGCTACATTTGTAAAGGTAATCGCAAAACGCTATCTATAAGACGTCAAGTCAAAAGAAGATGATATGAAGTCAGTTAATACTATACAAACATATCCGCACATCCACATAAACATAATAGTTAGCACAAGCTTACCTCGATAATGAGCAGTATACAGGAAGCAGGTAATGGTATCAACTTCCTTCACAGTTTGATTGGCAAAATGACGGGACACAGCACCTACCAGATCTTCCTTGTTGGTTTTTGATTTAATCTTGATTTTGTGGACGCGAGCGTATTTTCTAAGGACAGACACATCAAACGTATTGAAATCAACCTAGATGGGGAAAAGAACAGTTGGTTAATTTTTTTTTTTTTTTCCAATGAATGATATTACTTGCCGTTTGAAATTCTTTCCCAACATTGCCTTCACCAGCCCTTCGTCGTTTGTCACGATCCGCACCTGTTTGTGAGCTTTGTGGAATGTTATTGATGTTGTTGGCATGACTACTGTTGCTGACTTTTACTTTCGAACCCATTTTGCGTGATTGATGGTATATTTTGGTATGGAGAAAAAGGAAAAAGAGATAAAAAAAAAATTCAACTTTTTTTATTTAGCGGAATCCTTTTTTTCCGCACCCGTTTTTTTTTTTTTTTTTTTTTTTTGGCTTCTCCCATTTTTTTTTTTTTTTTTTTTATGAAGCGAAAACGATATCCAGTATATAAAGAAGGAAGCAGTAGCCATAGTCCACCGAATACTGCGTCATTTAACAACCAGCCTAAATGCACCATATGTTTACAAGGATACACAAACCGCACCTTTGTTAGGGATTGCTTTCATTCCTTCTGCTTTGTTTGCATACGCCAATGGATTAATATCGTACCCGAATGTCCGCTATGTAAAGGTGTGATCCATGCCTTGATTTACAACATTATCGACGACTTGAACACCTACCAAGAATATCGTTTAGCTGACAAGAAACCAAACTCGACCAAACACCATCCTACCGTCCTTGGTAACGATTCCTCCTTCATGGCCACTACTGCCACTGGTCGACTCAAGCAAGCACAACATCACCGTCCTTGGTTGAAAAGACGACGTGCTCTGTATCGTTATTTACCGGGTGTTATATCCTATCCTCAACCTCTACCGCGACTATCTTCCTTGTCTATCATACAACCTGATCATATCCCAAAGGTAAGTTAATCCCCCCTCACCTCCCTTTCTCTCCCCGAGCAAAGATGAACTTCCCTCAGCACTGAAATTGATTGATCGATTTTTACCATTATTAGATTATACCCTTCCTTCAGTCTGAACTGCAGGCCATCCTTGGTATTGCTTATGATCCTTTTATCGAAACTCAACTTGAAAATATTCTATTGATGCCATACAATGCGACCGTTAGTAACAATGCCAATACAAATCGACCTAGCAGGATAACTCGCGACAACAAAACCATCCTACCAATGACATTACAGCGACAGCAACAACAACAACAACAACCTGCATTGTCATCACCGCAGCCCTCTTCATCAGTCACCATGAATATGTACGACACAACAGTGATCCATCAGTTGTCGGACTGGCTGAATGAAAGCGACCGCGTGACTCGACGACTTTTGGACGAACTTTTGGCATATTTGAAAAGTGGAAGATCCTATCCAGATTTTATCAACACGGCACAATATCAGCAAATAGAACAAGATAAAGATGATGATGATGATGATGATGATGACGACGATCCTGCCACCAATGACCCAGGCCCCTCCTCTTTTCAGCATCAATCATCATGGCAACAATAAAACATGACCCCACAAGATTTAGGCCCATCTGCCCAACCCCACATTGATATATTTTTATATAGTGTCCTATATGGTTAGTATAGTTTGATTTATTCACATTATGTAGTAAATAGCAAAATATCATCCCCCTTTTCTTTGTATTATGTTTATATAATGATGAATAAAAAAAAAGCGTTTTATTGATTTGGAATATATATGGTACAAGATGATTTTATTATGTTGAATGTTTTTTTTGTTTCCAACAAAAAAGAGGCTAAAACAATTTGGCTTGAAATATCGAACAATATGAAGAATGATGAATAATAAAAAAGACAACAATCAAATTGAATATGTAGATGGGGTTTTTATTCATTTATTGATAAATATATTTTGAGATGATAAAAAAAAAAAAAAAGTATAAGAGTATGTAGGAGAAGGAGAAAATGGTGGGTAAGTAGATAATACAGCAGAGAGCGATAATAATAAAACATATATAATAAAGCTAATAGAACTAGTACCTATAAAATAACGAAGGGATCAGTGGCAATGGATTTCTTCATAGGTCGGTAATCTTGATAAAGTGGGAATGATATCATTAGAAGCGGGAGCGGGTAATACATGGTGAGACGGATGGTGTTGACTAAAGGACGGCAATGGTAGCGGTAAAGACATGCGATGAAAGGCAAATCGTCTACCATATCCACGTTCCGATGTAGGGGTTGTAGTATTATTGCTGCTGTTGCTGTTGCTATTGGTAGTGGTCGGGGATGAATCTGTCGCGGGAACCTCCGTGCCTCGTTGTTGTTGAATATCATGATCTATAGAACATGACATGCGCCGATGGTGTAGAAGTCGACGCCGGCGTTGTTGTTGTTGTTGTTGTTGTTGTGTTGATAAGCTTTGCTGAGAAGATGAGTTTTGTCGCCGTTGATCCTCCTCCTCCTCTCGCTGTTGCTGTTGCTGTTGCTGCTGCTGTTCATTTCGTCGTAGTAATGCCACCATCAGAGCCGGGTCGTAAGGGAATGATTGTCCATCATGGCATTGCTCATAAGACGGTAAAAGAGCTGATGCTTTTGCTTGAATAACGACAGGCAGGACGGCGCGAAGTTCCACCAAAGAAGAGCCACCAGCATTGGCAATACTTATCACGAATTTCAGCTTGTGCCGCACACGGACCGAATCGCTATATGTATCACATTGTATATCGTCCAACGTTTCAGGCACGGGAATTGCCAAATGAATACACCACGGGTCTAATCCACCTCCAACTTGATCGTCAATGTTGCTGTTGCTGTTGCCTTCATCGTCATTGCTGTTGAGTCTATTGGCACCACCATCGCCTGTGCTAACCACACCCCCTGCATCCATTTGATCACCTGATGATGATAGTGCGGTGATAGACGACTGACCCTTCCGAACGTAATACAAGATTTTCCTATGAGACCTTGTGCGGCCGCCAAACCAACCGTTGACAGGTTTGCAGGAAGCATATTCCTTGAAGGTGCAAGTAAGTTGACGGACAAAGAGACCAGGCACCAGAGGCTGAAGTCGAAGAGTAACTGGCATGACATTACCATGATGGTATAGTTTTGAAGGCAGAGAGATTCGGTAGTCGAGTTGATCAACCCAGCGTTGAGTAATGGTGACGGGCTCCATCATTGCACCTCCAGGGAATGAACTGATCGCAGGATGCAATTGTTGACGGGTTACATGGACAAGACGACGGCAGGCATATTTGGGTAAAAAGTGAGGTCGCTGAATGGTCGCTTTGAGTTGATATTGACAGAAGTAAAACTGCGCTACCCTGATGGATTCCGGAAGGTCGCCAGCCATGAAGCATTCGAATTCGTACGAGTGGTTACCGCTGCTGAGTTGATGAGACCTTGCATACTGTGGCCGTAAAAAGATCCATTGATGACTGACAACTGTTTTTTCAGCACGGAAAAATTGTTCGTGACCATGGGCAAGAGCTTAAAAAAAAAAAAAAAAAAAAAGAGAAAGGGGTATTATTTTCATATGTCGGAGATTCATTACCCCAGACACCCCCTAAACCGCCCCCACCCCTACTTTTTATTTCTTTAAAAAAAATAGAATGCGAGCTTACCCTTATGACTTACGTTGGGTCCAACTGATCTGTATTGTACCGGTAAGGGTCAATATGATGGATTTCACCTTGGTAGGCTGTTTCAAATGGAGGTTCAAAACACCTCGTAAAACACAGCCCGGAGACTCATTCGCATTGCCATGCATAATCAAATGATCATTCTCTAAATCTATATTCACCACAGTCCCCGAGAAACCCATATTGAAAAGGGGTGCTAATAATATAATGATGATGGGAGATGATCAGGAAGAAATGATTGATAGATGATGATAAAGTTCAGCGAATAAGAAGGAAAAAAAAAGTGGAGAAGGAACGGGCAAAGGAGAAAGAAAAAAAAAAAAAAAGGAAAAGGAAAAAGGCGCAAAATATGTGTAAAGTCAATCGATACTAATAAAAAATAATAACAATCCACCTATCGCATGCTCTGTTTTCGGCTACCACAACCACATCCTTCCTACCACTCACGAGTTCCAAAGAAAAAAAATCCGCTTTTTTGAAGTTTACACAAAAGAAAGCTGTCTAAAATGCTTTTGGGAGTCATTTCACACACACTTTTTCAAGCACAGAATTTAAGATCAAAACGAATCAAATGTGTGTGGGAAAACAAAAAAGCATAAATTTGGGCATTTTTCTTTTTTAAAATTTCATCATGTGGAGGAATTCGTTTTTGAAATGTTACACACAGACCTCCATTTTCTTATTTCCAAAAAATATAACATGAATAAAATGTCAGGAGATCAAACAATATCAAGTTTTTTTTTTATTCAAATATAAACAGTAATAAGAAGAGAGAGCTATATACTATGCTACAAATCTAAAGGGAAAGGAGAGAAAGAAGGGAATCACTTTTATAACTAACCTAACATGTCTGACACCTTGTCATTATCCTTCTTCACTTCGCATCTTGCATAACTTGATCAATAACCCTGTCCAATAAATTGCAAAGGAAATCCACCAGCACAGCAGCCATTTTCATAAGGAACTAACAAAAAGGATGCATGAGTTACTGCTTTCATTTAATTTTTTTTTTAATTTTTCGGTCGTACTTTTTTATTTTCTTCTCTTTTGTACCTGGAAAGGGAATATCCGGAACTTGAAGATTACATTCTATCATACTAACCACAGAGCAAAACACGGTGGTCTTTTCAATAGATCAAAGTACACAAGAGCCCACCTAAACGCCACATAACCTGAGGAGGGGAGGAGTGGAGGCAGAATACGCCATTCCATTCAAAATTTCTGTTGCACAATAGCCCAATGTTCCACTGAAGTATCAAAAAGCCGTCCTTCACGATAGTAAACGGTACTAGCAAAAACAATCTGTTGGACAATACCATACCGCGTTCATCCAAAAGAAGATTTCATCCTTGACATCAAGATGTACAATCAAATTCGTAGGTAGTCTAGAATGCTGAATGGCTATTGTCACTTGCCGAAAGATACGCCGTACTTCTCATATGACCGTTCAGTTCCATATCGTCAAAAAGATCCATTTCCATTCCATGTAGTTTTGTCACTCTGTAGTAATTATCGTCATCTTCCTAGTATGTCACTAAAGTTCAGCCCTTAAAAAAAAATACAATTAGAGTCCTAGTCTTTTAGCACAAGTAGGTTCATCCTCTCCCTCTTTTTTTTTTTTTTTACCTATTTCAGAGCAATTTACATGTAAATTCTGTTGCAGTTTGAGTAGACTATGGATTTCATTGGCAAGAATCCGTGTTTCCTACCCAGTACCCAGGATTCAATGATAATACATGATTTCAGAATAGCCCTAATAACAAATTCCTGACGAAAAAAGTTTTTTACAAGAAGAAACCATTTTTAAGATTTTTTTTTTTTTGGCGCGTTTCCAAAATCAAAAAACTTACCTGAAACGGATCAGATTTTAAGCAAGTCAACCTGGCAGCACCATACGCACCTTCATCTAGCAAATCAGGCACTACGTAATCATCAATATCAGGGAATATAACACAAGGAGGATGGATTCAGAGTAGATGACGGCACCAACGTTGTTGCTGAATCATTATTCATGCCCAGGGAAATGTGTCTTTTCTTTATGTTGGTGGTGCTGATGAGTTTCCCCGTATTTGCTTTCTTTCTTCTTGGCCATGTCGATCATTATTTCGGGAATGTTGTTGTTGTTGTTGTTGTTGTTGTTGTTGTTGTTGCAGTGCTGTTTCACATATCGTAACAGATTGGGATAATTTCACTGCATCTGATGTGGTCATATCGTCATCCGTAGTACAAGTGTTTGGTGATAGATATTGTGTTGCTGTTGGTTCGTGAGCTGATGACAGTATCGGTGTTGTATTTCTTGGCATTGAGATTTTAGTTGTTGGAGGTTGCAGCGACGAGTTGATCCAATTGTGAGTAATCGAAATACTGTAAAGATTTTTCATCATCGCTTTTTTAATTCCACATCAAATCGACCTCCATCACGATGTATAACAATGATATGGCAGGTGGCTCCACAGATGGACCATCACATGCTGAAGAGGGAGGGAATTTACGTAAACTATAAAGGCATTCCACAGAAGTCACCATTCGACCAATACGGAGACAGTGTTTTGGGTCTAAAAGAATTTCCAACTCCATGAATTCCGGCAGTAAGGAATCAACAGACATCAGATATCCAAATAAATACTAGGGCACAGGGTTTATACTTTGAATCGAGTCGTTTTGGTGGATCGTGATCGGCCCTGAAGTAGTCCGTAATAAGATGATATGCATTTCGTTCCGCTTGAGTCGTACCATAGATGGGAAGTACGTGCCGTCCTTTGATCGAATTGCACAGAGTTGCGACTTGTTCAGCTGTTGGGAGGATCGCAATGTCAGAGAAAGAAATATGGTTTGAATTATACCTTAAACAACAGATATATTAATTAATAATCAAGTTATTTTCTACTGATCTATATTTCTTTCAAATCATTTACCTGAGTGTGTCAATAATAACTGTCAACCGACTATTGTATATGTCTGATCTGGTTTTATTTTTCGTTGAGCATAATGACGCCGTTGATTTCTGACCCTTGCTTTTTAGATAGATATCTACATACATATCACAAAAAGAGCACGTAAGAAGGGGCACAGTGATATTATTAAAAATGCTATGTTTTTCCACTTACAATGGCCCCACACATCAGTACGGTACCACCTTGATTCACTTTAATTGTTGATGTTCAAGGAGAACATAATTTCGCCTGAGTAGATATTTCTTTGTTCGTGCAATCGATGAGCCATGATATTCCAAGAAGGTTCGTCCAGCTTGATGAACATGAGTCGCCTGGTGTATGATCCATCGATATCCAAGCAGATACGCGCCATGTTATTAAAAAAGTAACATTTTCCCATCATCGTCTGTTGCCAAAATTGCTTGTTGTTGAGGCAGGATTCGGTTGGGCGCATGCAACACCTGAAGGTAGTGCGATCCACAAGTAGAGGTCGTAGTAGTGTTGCTGTGGTACGATCGGTCGATGTCATACGGGAAGTTGAATAGACGTTGATCAAGATGAGCTTTCATTTTATCCTCTTCGGGAATAAGTTGAGATACGGAGGAGATAAATGGTGATGTTGAGTGTAATGAATATTAAGCATGAGAGGAAAAACCACTAATAAGGAGGTTCAGTCAATTTTATAAATGAATCACAAGAAGTGATAGGCAGATAGAGAGAGAGTAGGGAAAAATAATTTATTGGAAGAATAAGAAAAAGCATAGAGAAAAGTAGAAATAAAAAATAGCATGACCTTTTTGAAAATCAGCAGCAGTCGGCATTCAAAAATAACTTGCAATCGCCGCCATTTCATGCAGACTACCACAGCCTTTGTTAGCAACATCTACGACACCCAAAGAGTCTTCCAACAGAATTGACCAGATCTCGACAAAAGTTGAGGAGAGTAGTAACTATTGATCTGACGGATCCTATGTTAATGAAATAATGAGTCAGTTGTGGCACACGCATATAAAACAATGATCATGTTTCGTACTTAAGACCGTCGCCAAGATGTTATCTACAAGGTTAATGATTGCGTGAATCACTCCACTAAGACTAGATACTATACTCCCCATAGAATAAAAATACTAAAAGAAATCAGAAACAAAAGGAAAAGAGAATACATATTGCAATAACAAAAAAGAATGATGATTTTATTCAAGGGGACTTTGTCCTTGTGATTGCGGTGTTCAAAAATAGATCTATATAAATAATCCATACCACTTTGGGGGAAGAGAGGGGAAAATAGTCTAACTTTCTACACTAATATACTTGAAAGAAATAATAACAAAAAAGGGGGAAGACGTGATAAACTAGACTACTATACTAATGTACCGAGAATGATGAAGAGGGAAGAGCAGACACTATAATATCGTTTATTTCGTTCCTTGTTGGCCGTTGTTGTAATTTGATAAAGCAGGCTTTGCTGAAGTTTGGCCAAGAAGCTGTTCCACCAGTTGTCCCATTTTGCGATCTTGTCGCCTTTTTTTACGCCTGTCGGTCAGTTGAGAGTGATTGGAGGACAGATTTTCCAGAATGATTGTTTGGTATTGGTGCTGATGTCTTTGTAGTACAGTTTCATCAGTAACAAAGATGGCAGGGTACTCCAATCTATATATATATACAAAGACAACGCTGAGTAAATATCTTTTCGTTTCCATTTTTTATTTTTATATAGTTTACTTAAACCAATGATACCACTGTATGATATGATACTGATTAACCAACGTCATCAGGGGCCTTGATTTGATCACAGTTGTGGTAGAGTTTAAAGGTAGTCCAAATACATCGTCCAATTCACAAGGCGTTCCCCGTGATACAGCTTCACCAAATAGCTGAATAATGGTCTTACACTTTGTCAGGGACACATCCAATGGTGCGTTCATAAAAGTCCACCGATCATCAAATGTCAATGAATAATGTTCTAGCCAGTCAGCAATCAGCTAATGAGACAAAAAAAAAAAACAAAAAAAAAGAAAACGGTGAATTATAAATTTCTTTATTTTGTATTCCGGGGCTTACCTTTTGACGATTCCAGTTGCCTAACATATATACACCGCTAACATCAGTCAATACTTCAAAGGCATCCTAACATAATGATTGCATTTTTTCAGTAAGAATAAATCGTGATTTCTTTTTGGTATTACCATTTTACTTGACATTGCCATTTCCTTAGGCATCGCATCGCAGAAGGTTTCAAAGATGCTGCTGCTTGGTAAAACGCATAATGTCTATGAAAAATAAATGCATTTATGGGATAAAAGTGAGTGTCATAGAATTTTCAAAATAAAAAATAATCCATATATTGTATTACCTGCTGTAGTGATAACGGGTTTTCCGCCATTATTGCTTGCCGTATGAATGGAATATCTGTTTTGTCAAACCTAAGAGTATCATTATACAAAAAAAAAAAAACCGAAGTTATTTTTATGCCAGATATTTTCGTTTTCGTTTTATCATAGTCAATCACTTACATCATGATGGCTTGCGTTGGCTCAATCACATTGGTAAGTCGCTTTATTATGTTGGTTGAGTCATAGGAGAAGTGGCCATTGTGTTGCTTCTTGATTGATTTGAATAGGAGGCGTTTCGCATGTCTACGTAAAGGCCAATATAATAAAATGGGCGATTAGCTGTGTATATTTGTTGATGGATAATACTTACATTTTGCTGGGAGTATCTGCCACTTCTGTCATGAGTAGTACTTTTGGAGATGAGTCAGTATCATTAAACGTGTCGATTTGCTGTATTTGAATAGCTATATGTACACATAGTAATAGTAATAGTATTAATAATAATAATAATATTAATAATAACAAAAGCAGATCAGTTAGAAGTGTGGTAATAATAAAAAGTAGGAGGGAGGGAGTTTACCTTCAGGGAGTTGTGGAAATAAAATTGAACACTTGAAGCCATAATCATGTTCCAAACGATCCTTCATATTCAACATCATGTGTCTCGATTTCACCACAATGCAGTCTCCAGATTGGATATCTTGCCAAGATTGTAACGCACCAAGTCGAGTAAGATTCCTTGCGTGATTATAGCTAGTGTCAATGGTGGACTCGGTATCCCGATGATCGATTACCGTCAATTGTTCGCCACGATCTTTAACTATTTGTTCCAAACTCCGAATCCATCTGTTGTTGTTGTTTTGGTGATCCATTGCCATCAGTATATGTACGGTGTTTGATTGTGTATTTAAAAACGCTTTTGTCCATCGCCAATCCTGTTGCTGTAAAGATTCATCCATGTCCAAAATCATTCTATTTAATGCCGGTATGTGTCGTACGGTATAATCCAAATAATTGAGATGAGTGCACGTGGTATGAGTCGACAATGATGATGATAGCCAAGTGTTGTTTCCACAATAAACCGTCGTAGATTCCGTCGTTGTTCGATGAATCGTTTCTAATAGTCTATCCTGACATTGGTTGCTGGTGTTGTACTTATGCACATAGATCGACCTGAAAAGACATATCAAGCAATTTCGTTCAGTGTTCTATTTAAACGGTACACAGTCGTACCTTTCTAAAATCATTTACCTTGCCAAACTTCTTGAATGTGGAAACCACGTTGTGGGTGAGAATTGGCAAATGAGCTTCAGTTGTTGCAGTGATGAGCGCAAGTTCGGCAAGGCGTAATCGTAGAAAGAGGCCAATAAACGACGGTCAATGGTCTCCACTAGTTCTGATGTATCAAAATATAAAAAGGATTACTATGTCATGTTGGGGAAAGTATTATATAAATTACCTTTATAAGAAAGCATGTAGGCACCATTTGCCAAAAGCACCGAAGGCTGACATGAGGGTAGTTGACCTTTTGACCCACAGTTTACAAAGTTCTGGGCAAGATCGCTGAATTTCTTCGCATCCAATTCAAATAGGCTTGCTGATAAGTATCTTGCTTTTGAAGCATGGATCCAAACTTTCCAACGAGATTGTACAACTATAATGGAAAAAAAAGGAATAAGCCACGTCATAACAAACAAACAAACGTATCACTTGTTTCCATTTCCCATAAATGCATGCAGTACCAAAATAGTGTTTACCTTTCTGAGCCCATTGGAAAACCTGCCGTGGTTCTGTGATGGCTTTGAGATCAGGACGCCCTTTCTTCAATCGTGCTATGAGATTTGATCCTTGTTTTCTCGTCGTGGCTAAATATCGTTGTTGTTGGGTAAAGCATATTTGTTCTAGACAAAAGCGCTTGATCATAAATATTTAAAGAACTACTGGTAAAAAAAAAAAAAAAAAAAAAAAAAAAAAGAAAACGAAAATCCGCGAAACAGAACAAATTCTATTTTCAACTCCGCCCCATGCTTTTGTGCTCAATCATGTTCAAAAGAACTGCAAGAATCGTTCCGCTTATTGTTATGTTTTCATTTGAGGCTTTGACTTATTCTTGGTTTGAGGTTTTACAAAGTTTTGGAATAAAAATAAATTTAGTGGGCTTGGCATCGAAGATCGACAACGCCGTCAAATACGCTATAAAAGAAAGGCTATTCCCTAACTTCTTTGTTTTTCATTCATCTTAAAAATAGCTTATTAAATTAAAAATGTATACAAAATCATTGTTATGGACATTCGTCACTGGTATTTTTGCATTGACCACAGCAGCACCGTTGGTTCGTCGTGCCCCCGCCACAGTTCATACCAAATGCACAGCTCCTGGTACATTTGCCTTGACGTTTGATGACGGTCCTTTCAATCAAACATGGAGCCTTATCAAAACATTAAATCAAGAAAATATTAAAGCGACTTTTTTCATCAATGGCAATAACTATGCGTAAGTCAGAAGGACGGGTTGAAGAAATTTCTGCTACAATTTAATTAAAACACCACCTTTTATTGTTAGTAATATTGAGCAAGATAGTGTATCCACTCCCGATGGTGACAAGACTTATTTGGACCATCTTCGCTTCATGCATCAATCAGGTCACCTCATTGGTAGTCATACTTATGAGCACAAGGTATTAACTGGATTATCAGAAACCGAAATCCAACGACAAATGAATACCCTTTCAGATATTGTCTACAAAACCGTAAATGCCAGACCCAAATGTAAGTTGCTTCATGTACATAATTGCTAAATGAAGTATAATATATACATCATAACTCACTTTATTCTCTTGATTGTAAACTAATAGACATGCGCCCACCAACAGGTGCTTACGATGATACTGTCCTTGCTACGCTTGGTAATTTGGGTTATGAGTAAGTTGAGAGACATCATTATAGCATAAGAGAGACAGTAATTCATTCCTTCATTTTTTATTTTTATTTTTATTTTTATTTTTTTTAAAAAAAAAAGAGTTGCCAATTGGGATATCGATCCAAAGGATTATGAAAGCTACGATCTGCAGAGCAAACAAGCCATCTTCGACAGTTACTTGAACCAAGAAACGAACAACCCCCCTACTAGTGCCCACATTTCATTGATGCATGACGTTCACCCACAAACCGTTCCGGAACTTGTTCCTTGGGTTATTAAGCAAGTTCGTGCTAAAGGCTATAAATTTGCAACAGTAGCTGAATGCTTGAATGATTCCAATCCCTATCACTAGACTATTTATTCCTTTCCTTGTATCCCAACCATACATTATCATTTATATACACTCAATATCCCACACGTCATCATCATCTATGACTACAAGCGATAATGCCCCCCAAAAAATAAAAAAAATACATACATATATATTACTGATCCTCGCATTCAACATTTTTTAACTTTTGTGATTTTAATGAAGCTGTTTTTATTGTTGGATTGTCAAAAAAAAAAAGGGCTTATTTGAAAGAGTTATCATATCAACTACCTACTAAATCCGCTATTTTTATTATATGTTCAATAAATAACGTAATGTAAGATAAACTAAAACGGTTAAATGATTCTACGATAGGAGACAAGCTATTTTCTAGTGGAGTATGCTGCTATTTTACGGTGTGTGGGAAGCTATTCTAAAGAGCCGGAGTAGCGCGAAAGCATCATGATAGTTGTGCGGGGCAACTGTGCGCCTCAAGAAGAGACTGCCATGCAGCAGGTGTGGAGTAGTGGCAGTTGTTTTAAAAAAAGGAGATCCACTGCTGAATGGTAGAGATTCCTGATATGATAATAGAACTATCATGTTAGTCATATTGCATAGTGTTGAATGCTGTAAAAAAGAAAGAAAACAAGCGACTACAAAGGCAATTCAAATTCAGCCCACGTGGATGTTTATTGACTCCCCGCCATTTATTTTTCCTCTTTCTCTCTCTTTCTTTTTTTTTTGTTTTTTGTTCACCATTCAACTTCTCTGAGGTCATTGTGATCATAAATTAGTGTCAGGACAAGTTTAGAAGGGATTTCAGCTCACGGATTACAAGATGCATGGGGAAATCCTTTCGTTTTGATTCTAGGATCTTGAGGTTGGGATGTCTTGATTAGCTTAGTATGTCTCTTTTCTTCAATAAAACATATGTTTACTTATATAAAGCTTGTCTTCGCTTGAAAAAATGTGTATCTGCTTCAATGATGTGCGTTTAAACTTCATTAGAAGTTTAGAGATCCTTTTTTTTTATTTTATATCGTTCCTTCTTCTACACCAGTCTTCTAGACTAGCGCTTCTCTCAACTACTATCAACTACTTAGTCGCTCCTATTTACATCTTCGTTCCTTTTAATATAGTATTAACTATAATAGTTCAATAAAAGTTTTCTATTTTGCAATGAACAATGGGTGACAAAGCCATTCTACTGTGATAGACTATTCTACATACTGCTTTATTGCTGTAGACTATTTTGCATACTATTCTATTGGGGGTAGACTATTCTACAGACTTGATTCCGCCTTTTCACTTACCGTTACATATAGCAGCATCCATAGAACCTTCTCCTTTCCCACGAGTATTCGTTATAGTTATTTTACATATCAATATACTATATTTCACTATTCCTCGATTGAATAAACAAAAACTGATTGCTTTAATATATACTACAGTCTGCTCATGTGTGTTTGATGTTTTTATTATTCCTTTTGGTTTGGAAAGCCTACGTATAGCAAATATTGTTGTATTTTGCATATGAATGTAGTAATAAAATAAATAAAGTGTGCCATTGATGTGAATCAGGCACAATGCGGGGGAAATAAACTATACATTCAAATCTAGTGCTACAATACAAAGGTTCGGATCATGGAAGGGTGTCAGGATCTGATTTTACTTTTTCATTCCTTTGAAAAAGAAGCCCATCCATTATATCAAACTGTAGAATAGTTAGTTGTAGGTATAGTAGCTTCAATTTCCTTTTTTTTTTTTTTTTGTCCCTCGGACTCCTTTTTCAAACAGAGCCTTGAACATAACCGTTGCGCCCACCATTATGCGAAACGGCAGAGAGGTCTAATTCCATTCCATTAGAACGCACACTTTATAAACCCCTCTGACTCCCAGTATATTGAACATTCTTGATCCATAGCTACAAAATTAATACTATCCTTAACTTTGCTGCTCAATATATCTCGTCGCAACCAAATAAACTGTAATAGTCGGGTTTTCACCCAAACACATGCCAGTTTTCTTTTCTACGCACAAACCTGTACAGTATGCATGAGTTAGAGGAAGAAACCACCTTACTAACCAAACCGTTCGTTTCTCATATATACATACACCCGCACTTTTTTTTTTTGTATGCACATGTATACACATTCGATAAAGCTCATGATGTAAACGTATAGCAGAGAAGTTAATGATAAAATAAAAAGCACATTTTATTCAGAGGTAGATACAAACGATGACAAACTAATACTAAACTAATGACGATTCCATGATATATACTATTTCCTATGAGGCTAATGGTGTTCCCAAATCCTACATCCAAAATGAAAGGGCTTCCCCATGATGTTTGTTTTGCATTTTTGAAAATGCCTCTACTTCACGTTTTAACAGTAATTCTAGATCACCAGTACCCCAATGAGCCTTGCCATCATATCATTCGGACGTTCATGAAGGGAAAAAAGAAAGGAAGAGTGAGAAAAAAATTGGAGCCCCAAAAATCTAGAAATCATGTGTGCGGAGCCTCAATTGATTTTTTTCACACCTGAACACTATCCTTCGTGCGTAGACAAAAAAAAAAAAAAAAAAAAACCACAATAAAAGAGCGCTGGGCACGACAGTCGGGCCCCAAGAGGTTGCCCACCATAGTGCGAAATGGTAGAGACTCTAATCCCTTCCCATCAAAATCCACACTTCAATGAAAAAGTCTGACACCCAATAAATCGAAAGATTTCCAAAAGCTCCAGCGGAACGCCAGAGCGTTTATTCAATAATAATACAAATAATAGTGTAGCTAATATATGTGAGTAAAATTTATTGAAAAAAAAAATCATAAAAAGCACTAAAATCTAAAAACTAAATGTGTGTATGGGAGTGGGGAGGGGGTTATGATTGCTTAATTTCCAAATTCGATCTGTTTCTAGCATTGAGCGCTTCCATGTTCCAATCAGATTTTAATACCACCACTGTAGTAGCAACAGCCACGGCTAGCAGAGAGCCCATCAAGCCCGACCAGATACCAATCAAGCCCCAACGTAAAGAGAAGCACAGGAAGAAGCCGATAGGTAACGATGATAAGTAATAAGCGGCCAGATTGAACCATGCGCCGACATGCTGGCGACCTTGCCCATTCAGAACCCCGTCCGCAATACCAGCCACATTGTCGCCAAAGATAAACACAGACACCACAGGAATCACTTGACTGACCATTGTCACCACCTCATCATCATCAGTAAACAAATACGCCCAGCGGTGTCGAAACAAAAAGAGGACTAACGCATTGATGGATGCTACTACACAGGCAGCTATCAAAGCCGTCTTTGCCGCCAACGCTGCCTGCTTTGGCTGTTGTGCACCTAACGCATTGCCCACGCGGTTCGACGCCGAAATACCCACCCCAAACGGAATGGTATAGAACATTGCCACCGAGGTCACCAGGACCGATTGCGCACCTTGGCTTGTTTTGCCATCGTCAATCCAACCAGATGCCAACGCAATGATTTCATAAGCCCAATTTTCACTGCAAATGAGAAGAATACCGGGAATCGCCAGTTTCAACATTGAGGCATATGCGAGGTGATCCAGCACTCCACCAACACCTTGCGATTCGTTTTTTGTCCATTGCCATCGAGGCCACACCTGAGATCCATCGACATAAAAAATATACCCAGCTAGTAAAAGCGCCAATAGCCAGTACGTCAGTGCAGCCGCGATGGGGGCACCAATGAACCCCAGGGTTGAATGCCAAACGAGTGCGTAGCTTACCACAACGTTGAAGGGAGCGCCTACAAACAGGACGTAGGTTGGTGCACGAAAAAGACCTTGGGCTTGTACCATTTTCTTCAGGGACTCAAACAGGGTAAACGCAGGCATGGCCAAGATCATGCATCGAGTAAACTGTCCAGCCAATAATGCCACGTCGGGTTCTTGTCGTAACAGGAGAAAGACCTTTTCAGCATGCCACCAGAGAGTCATGAGCGGAAGAAAAAGGACCGAGAGAAAGACAAGACAACGTTGGACATGGAGCCCCACCACCTTTTTATCGCAATGGGTATTGGTATAGGCTTGAGAGCATAGTGTATCCAAACATAACGTGGTCCCCATCACCGTGGATAAGCCTGTCACTGTCACAAACATCGATGCTACAGATGCAGCTGCTAATTCTGTGGCACCCTGCATAAATAAAAAGATAGAAAATCATCATCATGAGTTGTAGTTTTCTAAACGAAACAATCCCACCTATATATATATGTTTCCAGCCCCACTTACCAAATGACCCGCGGTAATTACTGATACGCTTTGTAGACTGTTTTGTAAAAGATAACTAATCACTGAAGGCACTGCATTCTTCAAAAGCCATATGGATTCTTGACGGTAAGAAAAGGTAGGACTGGTGATATGAGCTGTCGGAATCAGAGGGGAAGAAGGTGCTGTGTCCTTCGCATTCAAATCGGTCATGGTGTTGCTGATCAAGGTCTTCGTGATAAAATGGTTGGTATGAGATCGTTATTCTTGTTGTTGCTTCTACTGCCTTTGCTTGTTTGGTTGTTGTAATAAAAGAGATGGATATTGTATTTTTTCATTCAAATGGATATTGTCACCCCAACTGTATAAGTAGAAAATATATGAAAAAAGGACAGGAAAAGAAAAAGTTTTGTCAAAAATACTAGAAAAAAAAAAAAAACTTTTCAACGTCCGCCATCAAATTTTTGACCGCATATTGCATTGGAGGTTGCTTACCCCACACCCAACCAAATGCTGGTTCTGTCTTCATTGGTACCAAATACATGGATAGAAAATATAATGACCTTACATCATATCACGAAAAATTTAGGGAAGTCAACCCACTCATACATAATTCTTTACTTGTAATAATATAATTCATTCCTTCATCTATGACAAATGGCCACTGTCAGTGTCCACTACACCAGAAATTGGAATGGTGAAGGCTGGTCCATTGCTATCGATTTCCTTTTAAAGGGCCATGTATCATGCTAAATGTACATTAGCTTGGAAAAAGAGAGGCCTTAGTGATTAAATGTGCGACAAGAGAAGGTCAATTTGCCGTTAGTGCGAAGATCCATCCATTCTAATTTTGATTATGCCATACTCATTATTAATTTTTTTTTTTTAACTGAATAGAACCGAAAATGCCAGGAACCCCACCAACTACTCATTCTTTTCCTTCAACGACAACACACACACATTATAAAACGAAACCATCATGACAATTTGACTAACGACATTGTAAAAAATAAAGGCAAATAGAAATTGATATTTGTATTTTATTGAAGAAGAGGACTAAACAAGGTACAAGAAAAGGCGACGCTAAAAGAGGAATCGGTGAGAATAAATAAAGAAAAAACAAAAACAAATAAAAACGGGTCAAATGTACTAGAATATAATAAAAAAAAAAGGGGGAAATGGAAGAGGAGTGTGACTAAGACTAGGTACAATGGAGGTAACAAATCGGTATTAAAGGAGAAAAACATGTAGTAGGGAGATCAGAGAAGAAGGAAAAAAAAAGAAAAAAGAAAACATAAATAGGATAAGAAGTAAAGAAAAAAATAAAAAAAAAGGGAATCCATGAAGCGAAGATAAACAAATTGGCCATAAATAAACACAAAGAAGAAAAGGATGATGGGAGAGTGAGCGAGAGAAGAAAAAAAAAAGTAGTCGATTTAAAAATTGTACATCTTTTCCATAGCCTGTCGTTGTAAAACGCCATGTTGGAATCTAAAAAAAAAAAAAAAAAAGGTCGGCTTATGCGAATAAAATAAAATAAATATTCCCACTTACTTTTTCAGGTTATCATTTTCTTGTACAAGACGTTCGACTTCAGATAATAATTCAGTTTGCATCAATTTCAAGTGTTGCATTTGTTGTACGGCTGTAAAAAAAAAAAAAAAAAAAAAAAAAAAAAGAAGATGAATGTTACTAGATAGAACTCAACGTTCGCTCCCATCCGCACCCCCCGAAAACTTACTTCTTGTCAATAAAGCAGCTTTGCTCATCTTTTTGTTATTGCAGCCAGGTAAGTGTTTTCGCAATTCATCAAACCCGTCCTTGATTTGAGCCCGTCGTTTCTGTTCAGATTGAATGTGAATTTGGCGACGAAGTTCTGCACTACAAACTCCTTGTCTTTCAACAAAAGATAATGAAAAAAAAAACCATTCATCAATATCTGTATATCATATCATGGTCATGTCATTTCCATTTCACTTACTCGTTTGCTGCTTTTTCCATTTCGTCATCGTCTATTTCATCATCAGATTCGTCTTTTTCATCAACGGAACTTTTCTTCATTCTTTTATTGCTATCGCTGCTGCTACTCGATTTCGATGTGTTGTCATGCTCAAATGTGGAATAAGATGTCTGTTTGTCATCGTGTAAGGAAGAGGAGGAATGTTGTTGTTGAGAAGGTCGTTTACGCTTGTTTCGTTTGGCATCCAACTTTCGTTCGTATGTTTCCTTTGAGTATTCCAAAAACTCGGTATGATAGAATTCCATAGGGACAGAATTGGCACGAGCAATAGTCTCCTTCACGCGAGCAGTCGTCGCATTTGAAAATGAAGAAGGCACAAGGGGATTGATCATGGGTGAAGAAGTCGAAGAAGGTTGAGTGCTGACATTAGCATTGGGGGAATCGAGGGCTTGGGATGTCAAGAGATGGTTGTTGGTGTAAGGAGTAGCGACGGATGAGGATGAGTTGGAAGAAGAAGACGAAGTTGTTGAAGTAGAGGAAGAAGGATGCATGGTGACAGTAGGAGGGTGAGCAAGTTTAGTGGCGGCAATGGATGAAGGAGGAGTAGGAGGGGATGATGTTGAAGAGACTGAATCGGGACTGTTTGGGTGAGTATGTGTATGAGTGGGTTGGACAAGTCGTTGAGGATCATAATAAGCTGTTTGATCAAAGCGAGTGACTGGATACACAGGTGGATATACCATTGGCATTTGTTGGAACGCATATTCTATAACGAACGAAATAAATAGGTGTTTATTTTTAGCACTATTTTTCTTCATGCCCCTTGAACCTACTACTACTTTCGTTCCGTCCCCCCCTTTTGCTTTTAGTGCGCGCACACAAAATATATTACCTTGATATGCATATTGTTGAGTGGAATCATCGTAGGATACTGGAGGCGAGGTATTCATATCTTCGGGGCTAGATACTTTTTGGACCATGGAAGGGTTGATGTTAACCATGTAATCGTATTGGTTATCAGAAGAAGTGGATAAAGAGAGTTGACTCATGATGATATAAAAAAGTGAGAGTAAAGCTAGGTGATGATATATATATATATATAAAGGATGGACTGGGGTTGATAATTCAAAGTGAGAGAAAGAAAGGAAGGTAAGGTGAAAAAAAAAGAAAAAGAAAAAGTAAAAAAGAGATAGAGGAAGGGAAGGGAAGGGAAGGGAAGGGTGGTTAGAAAATGAAGTTATAAAAGAGAAAAGATGGCAAGAATATGAAGAGCCGTTGTTATTATATAAAAAAATTTTCTCTGGTGATACTTTTTTGTGCAACAGCAGGGCAAACTCTTTTTATTGTATAGGGCGTTTTCTCGCCACGGAGTTTTAAAAATGTCCCCCTTTTTTTTTTCTCTCAAACGTTCCCCCAAAATGACGTTCTTTTTTCGCCGCTTAGCCAAAGTAATAGTTTGGTTTGCTAGTGTTGTCAATCTTCCTCGATTCAATAGATGTAAAAAAGGGTAAAGTTTTCTTAAAAAAGGTTGGATAGCGAAGATTGTGAATATATCATTTGACGATACTGTTTATATGACGATGAGGAAGGAGAATAGGAGAACTCCTTGATAAAATAAAAACACCCCCTACTATAAAAACAACAACAACAATAACAATAATATTAAAAAAAAACTTGCTTTCAAATACACGATCAAGCATTTGGAATAGTTCACTTGGCTCACCAAAATATTATGCTTGCCATGATTTGAAAACCCGACTCATGTGCTTTTATAAAAAAAGAAATCATGTTCTTTCTATTTGTCTTTCTTTCTCATTCCTTCAGTCTTTTTTTTTCTGTTTTTTTTTCGTTTTTGTTATATTCACATAAAATTCATGGATTTCAAAAAGTTACTCGACAAATTACAAGACAAAGTAACTTCGCCTAACCTGCCGCCTGTGATTATACCACAACGATCGTTAGAAGGAAGAAAAGTCTCAGGACTATCAAAATGGCGTGGCAGATTAAGTAACGTCTCGAAACCGCGTCTATTCTCGAACAACAAAAAGGATCACTACACCAATGATGCATCTTGTTCTTCATCGATACACGAACCCACTATTACATTATTAACTCCAACGAATTTCCAACGCCCTCATTCTGCCGCTGGTCATATCAACAACCTTGACTACGCTCAACACCGACAACAGAGGCCCACGAGCTGCATGCCTACAACAACAGTTCCAAGAAGGCAGTCGCGATTATCGGTGCCGTATGTTGTAGATTATTTACAGCCGACGAACTGTACGTCATACTCTTCAATGGATGTTTATTCGGACGATACTGGCTCATTTTACAACGAACCCTTACCGCCACCATCATCTCGATCAACATGGCATCATTTATCACACGATAATGAAACGCACTTGGATTACACTACGGTAACGAACCATGCTTCTACCTCTTCGGCGGAGTGGGTTTCCGATGATGATGGTAAGTGGAGGTGGGGGATTCTAAAAAAAACAAAACATAGAACAAGTGTTGTGTTTATTTCAAACAATAAAGGGGTGCGGGTTGGTTGGAGAGGGGAAAAACGGATCATTGATTGTGTTTTATGCTGTATTTGTGATTTCTTAGATCTAACCTCCAACCACTGCTATTCTCCCGTTTTTGTTGGAAATCACGTAACTCCCTCCGTCAATGAAACATTACAGCAGCACAAGCGTGGTAATTAGCTTTTGAAGACACTTGTTGATGGATAAATAATCTATTTCCTCCCCCCTTTTTTTTGTAGATTTAACCAGTCATGATGGTGATGATCATCTACCTGCCGCAATGCCCTGCCAAGGTATGCTTGGAAACAAAACAAGCATGTTCATGTTTAGAGGAACTCACCTTAATTTTATGTTTATATATATATTTTACAGAAGAAAGATCACACTATCAATTAGTAACATTGAATGTAGCCAATACCATGATGATAATGCGGGAACAACAACTCGAAGTGCAAATGGAAAAACTGAGAATCAAAAATCAACAGCTTGAACAACAAATGGATGATGTGGTGAATGGCACATGGACATCAACGACACAGCTTATTGAAGAAAATGATCGATTGGAATTACAGATCCGACAACTACAAAACCAACAACGACGGATGAAACCTCTTACTGGTGGTGGTGAATCATTATTTCAGGACGAACAAGAGGCATTGAGACATACCAGAGCGCAACTTGGATTGGTGGAGTACCTGGAAGGCGAACCCGATGTGATGGCTGCTTTGAATAGGTTCAAGAGATTACTGGCGTCTTCTTGTTAGACTTGTTTTATATGTATTAGTACTTTTTTTTTTTTTAGTTTAATAGAATTTTATAGTTTATATTTAACTTTTGAAATAAAAAAAAATATTGTCTTTGTCTATATATACTGTACGTCTGTGTTTGGTAATGATTGGGAAAAAAAGGAGGTGGCCAAGGGGGGAATTGGTGATTTCCTATGCATGCTAAGGAAATAGCTCTGCTTATCATTTTCTTTTTCTGTGTATTACAAAAAGTGCACACGGAAAGCTTCGGACACAGGGGGGATGGACAGTGATGAACAATTGTTATGCCGATGAGGTAATAAATTTGTGGCGTTTTTATTTTTTATTTTTATTTTTTTAATTCGCTCTTTCTATCTGTTTTTATTAGCAAAAAACAAAAAAAAGGGGAGGGATAGATTCTATCGAGCATGTACATGTGTTGTCTTCTTATCTTTTAAATGGGAGGGACGGTTTATTGTTTCGATGTTTACTTCCTTTTTTTAGAGTTTCTCGGGAAAACAAAGCAGTTTGGGTGTGCTTTGGTCATAGGGGATCATTTATTTTGGCTGTCATTTTGACATTTTTTAATAAAAACCTTTGATAGTTTGATAAACATGTGAAACTAGGCAGTGAATTAAACGGTAGAAGCATGGTTACTCCACCGGCGTTTCAATTCCTCGGATAAAAATATAATAAGCAGATCCCTATTAGTGCAACAATAAAGGAATGACCCTCTTTTTTTTTTTTTTTTTTTTTTTTTTTTTAGTGGTAGGCCTGGCTATCAGATTGCGGTTTAAAAGGAAGGGGAAGGGGAATAATTTTAATTCCACTGGCCTGAACATCATGCTGTAGATTCCCCTAACGATAAGGAAATGAGGGTTTAGAATTGGTATTCCGACTGTCATTCGAAATTGAAGTCTGACTTTTGCGAGTTTTTTTGCTCGGCATGTCTATTTCGGTCCTTTTCGTTGAGAAAACGTGGAAATATATAAATATTTCTTTGACAAGCTTTGTTTTTTCTTTCTTTGTCTTTTTCACCTCTTTTGTTTCCTTCTCTCGCATTCCACTTTTTGTCCAATTTTCCCTTTTTCCAACAAGTAACAAAAAAGAACCTTACGATGCTTACTCAACAGCAATGGACTATGATGGTGAACAAGGATAATGGTCAGCTAGGATCAAATTGTGCCTTTTGCGGCAGTGTTAACCACAAAACGAGTAAGTGGTAGAATATTATTACTTACAAACCAATATGATGATATTGATATTATCTTTTTTTCTACTTTACCTGATAGAACATTGTCCTGCTTATCCATAATGGCCTTATTTACATACCTATCTTTTTATCATTTGTTATTTGTTTATTCCCATTACTAGCATTCTCATTATCTATCTCCATTCTCTCTTTTTCCTCTCCCTTCACTGACATTATCGTTTGACTATATTCTCGATAGCGTTGATAAGCAACCAATACCCATACTTACACTCACTCATTCTATGTCTATTTGCCTAGCCACTCGCTTTTTTTTTATTATTATTTTTCACACCATGCATATTTTTTTCATTTATGATTTTTTTATGAAATCGCGAATTTTTTTCTTTATACTCATATACAATCGATTGCATACCCTTTCTACATAGTTGATCACTGTTGATCTTTTTTTATGATTCCCTCTTACTCAAGCTCTAATAAAAAAATTGTCTGTACGTGATTCTTTTGTCGGACATTCAATCCGTACCTTTTTTTCTTTCTTGTTTGCTAAACTGGAAATGAATGGCATCATCATGGATCCTTCCAATGAACAGCAGTGTTTGATTTTATCCACGTGTTTGTATGTTATAAACTATAAATTTTTCTTTTTTTTTTTTTTAAAAAAAAAAGAAGTTGTCAATCGATTGTTCCCATCATCAACCGTGCAAATATAAAAAATGTAAATATAGAATCCTTATCAGATTTAAATAAAATTCCAACTCCACCTCAACAACCACTTTTTTTTTCCTAACCTTGCGATCGGAAACAATGCAAGGGTAAAAACAGTCGGGTGTGCATAATGATAAATGACTCACGAGAAATTTTTGGCTGTTGTTTTGTTACACCGTCCTTTTGAGTCACTCCATAACAGAAGCACGTTTTAAGTGCTCTCGTGGATCTGATTGGGCCGACATGAATTTACTATTGGCACTTTAAAACCCTGGACTGCATTGCTATTTGAACTTACCCCTGGATTTATGTTTGTTAGGTGCTCAACCGTGATCAGTACAAATATGCAGATAAAACTAAACATCGATTTATAAGCAGACTCATCTGTTAGCCCAAACAATTTGCTTGGGCCCAAGGGAGCCTAGAAAAGGAAACATGATCAAAGAGAGGGCGGGATTTGAATCAGACAAGCAGAAAAAAAAAACGAAACTAATATAGACCAACCTTTTTGGTTATTGACCCGAGCCTTGGCCGCTTATACAGGATATACCGTTATTGAAGGCTGTTCTTCATTGCGTCCTGAAAGCCTTGGCGGGATCCAATGATTCGGATTTTTTTGAGTGATTTTCGGCGAACATCAAAAACAAGCTTTAATACTTGGACAACATCGCTTTCTTTATTTCAATGCAAATGGCTTCTGATAGCACTAGGCACTCCTGCCATTTTACTTCTTAGTAGAAGGTCCCTTAGGACTCCATTTGTTACTATCATTACTGTATACCTCACATGCAAAAAACAATGTTGGATATATAAATACGTCTAGCGTGGAGGAGACTAATGCTGGCCGCGCGGCCTTTAATGATTGATATTACGTGAACTACGACTGTCGATCATTTTATAAGGGGAGGTTTTGAAGGGGGCATGTGGATATAGCGAGGGGCATTAGAGAGCAGTTTTATCGTAGGACACTCACAAAACAGCAGCAACAATGGCTTTGCATATTATATAATAGGCCTAAGGATTGTTGATAAAAAGAACAGATTTTATTGAAGCAGTATGGCAGATACTAAAACTAAAGGAGAGGGGTTCATTAAACCAAGGGCCCTAATGGAGGGATTTACTAGAGGAAGCATGATGGAGATTTGAAGAATGACCAACACTAATCTGAAGGGATGTTCGTAAAATGGTAGCTAATGGATTATATAAGATATGAGACAGGCTAAAGGACATATGCTACTAAAGTCCAACAACAGTCAACACTAATCAAAAAGAGTGATGGCTGTTAATAAGGATCTACTGCCCAAGACATTTGAAAACAAATGGGACATTTTTCATTGAGGCTATTAAAATGATACACATTTATTAAAATATATATTTAAACTATGGACAAACTAAAACTAAACTAAGCCAATGGAGGCTTCAACAAGCCAACTAATGGCGGGCCCAAAACCTACATCCAAAATGACAGAGTTTCCCCATGCATGTTGTAGTCCCTGAGTTGAAAACCCTTCTAAACTAGTCCTAACACTATTCTAAGTCCACCATAACCCTATAGGAGCCGCAATTGAAAAGAATTAAAGGAAAAAAATGAAAGGAAAAAGAAAGAGAGCCACCAGGGAAAAAAAAATTGGGAGTAAATAAATATTTCACGTCGGCGGGATTTACATTTTTATTTTTTTGGTTACTCGTAATTATTATTTTTTGGTGGATGCATAAAAGGAAACCAGTCCTTTTTTATTTTCAGATTTTACAATAATTACAACAGTATATAATGTTATTTTGATGTCTTTGCGGACACGATGGAACAGATTAGGTCAAGTTCCGTGAACCTCTTCACTGTACTGTATAGTCTTTTTAAAAAGAAAGTTTATATATCATGTTTAAAATTCAACACCAACCAAATTCTTTATTTTACGGTGTAAGATCACCACTTGTCAAGACGCCAAGGCAGATAGGGTTTGAGGATGGGAATTGACAGCAAAGCACTTGGCAGAACAAGATTTGGTCAAATGAGAGGGCAACTCTTTCTGGTTTTGCTTTTCATGACTTTCTCTGCTTCTTTTTGGGGTCGGCGTGCCAATGTTACTTTGTTAACTATCTTTAGTGGCATGCAAGTTTGAAACCGTTATTGTTCAGGTGTGGTGTTTTTTTTTGAATTCCTCTCCCGTGGTCATTGGTGATATCAAAACCATAAAGGGCTTTAGTCTAGTGACGATCTCTTTACGGATGCCTCATGATGCCTACGTAGTAAAATTGCTCTGCTGATCTCTCAAAAGACTAAGTTGGACGCTGGTGTATTTTATTACTTTCTTGTCTGCCATTTGTTATTGGACCCTTTTTATTCTAAATGGAAGTACGGTAAGAAAAAGAAAAAACTCCCTTTTGAGAACGAAAAACAATCTTTCTTCTTCTTCTTATAATGGTGGAAGCCAATCAAGGTTCACTGTATCTCCTTGGTGGTAGATGAGGTCAAGTTCTACTACTATTGTATTCTCCTGACTCATCTCAAATTAAGTACATATGAATGTGGCTTCATTCCAAGACGCTAGCAGTCTAGAAACTATTCCATTCTGTATCATTAGTCATCATACAGTACGCTACACCCTTTGGAAATATAAAAATTATCCAGTCAATCAATTAACAAATTAATTGCTTTATTTGACAGCATTATCTGATCATTACTTTTTACCTCAATAAAGATATTTGGAAGATAAACATTGTCTCTGTCTCTCTTAGTTTTTGGTGTGTATAGAATATGTTTATGCATATGTGTATGAGAAAAAAATAGTTATAGTAACGCTATTTTTGGTTATACGATAGGTCAGAAGATAGTTTATACAAAAGCATACTTTATTGAATGAAGCGGTAGATATCAGAACTAAAAAAGGAGAGAGACTTCAAAATAGCATGGGGTTCAATAAAACAATCTATTAGACGAAGTATGAGAACTTCTAACGTGCGATTTAAAGTATAGCTAACAGTAAAGGTACATTTTATAGAATGACACTGGTAGATACTACAGCTAAAGGTGAGAGGTTAATAGTAGCATGGGATTTAATGGAAGAATCTATTGGACAAAGCATGAGGAAGTCTAAAGTGTGATTTGAAGGATAGTAAACGCTAATCCAGAAACAAGATTGTAGCATGGAATCTAACATAATCGTACGTTACAAGGCATGAGAACGACAAAAGCGGTACCTTTGACTGAAATATAAAGTGGCCAATACTAATCCAAACGGGATGGTAGTAAAAGATAGATCTACTATACAAGAAATGAGAAACGCTATTGAGACATTTTTCATTGAAGCAGTAAAAGGAAATATTTTATTCATATACAGGTACAAACTATAGATAAAAGAATAGTAAAGAATAGTAAACTATACCAATGGAGGTTTCAAAAAGCCAACTAATGGCGTCCTTAGATCCTAAATTCAAAATGAAAGGGTCTCCTCATGCATCTTGTAATCCCTGTTCTGAAAACCCTTTTAAACTAGTCCTGACACTAATCTATGATCACCATGACCTTAAAAAAAGTTGAATGGTGAAGAAAAAAAGGAAGGAAAAAAAAAGAAAATGAAAGAAAGAGAGACGGAACAAAAAGGAGTAAACAATAAAAATTTACCACGTGGGCGGGATTTTAATGTTTTAGCAAACGCTTTACTGTCTGCAAGACGCCGCCTATATCCAATTATCGGACGCATGTGGCACCAATAGAGATACCTCCAAAGTTGACAGAATTTTAGAGATATCTCCAAAATATCGGCACACTTTTTATAACGAGTTAGCGGAAAATCGGTGTCTGCTACTTTCCTTTTCATCCTATATGCCCAAACTAGCTCTATGTTTTGGTATCCTGAAACTGTTGCCTGTACCTTTTTTTTTTGTTTAATTTCCACCTACCAACGTCGGACCAGGACCTTACATTGACACAATGGAAGGTTATAACGTACAACGTTTATTTTTAGACTCATAGTCGTGAATAAAGTGCTGATGGGTAGAGAAATTTATAGATTGTATATAAAACCATCATCATCATCATCATCATCATCATCATCATCATCATCATCATCATCATCATCATCATCATCATCATCATCATCATCATCATCATCATCATCATCATCATCATCATCATCATCATCGTCAATAATTCGCATATATAATTTAACATATCTGACATTTTATTGAAAAAAGAAGTCGATCCAGCCCTCCAGACAAAAAAAAAAAAAAAAAAAAGATAAAAAAAAATAGAGTAAAGTCATCGAAACTAAACTAAAATAAAAAGCGTAAGAGAAAATATGGTATATATCTATAGCTAAGTGATAATAATAATAGTTTATCTGTGAAGCAAAAGGTACTCTAAAAGCTAACATCGTCTTCTTCACCACGCATCAAGCGAATCTGACCACGCAGGGCATCAATCGTCGCCATTTTCATTTCAAGTACTTGGTCGAGATGATTGAGATATCCATAAAATTCAGTCGTTATTTTTTCATTGAACCCTTGTTGTTGAGTGCTGTTATCGTCGTCATCGTCATTGTCATCATCCTTATGACTTGCCATTATCAAAGAAATGTGTGTCAGGAGTTTCGTTTCGCGCTTGGAGCATTCGCCAGTTTCCCGTATTTCCGCCCGATGGAAGTTGATAAATTCTTCAATCATTTCAGGATCCACGGCAACAGTGAGAGAATCGTAATATGAATAAAACGTTGGTTGCTGCTGAGGACGGTGAAATGACTGGAGCTGATATGCATATCCTTGCTGTTGCTGTGGTAGAAGTGGTTGATAGTGTAGTAATCGTGGTGGTGCATGGGTGGTATCGCTTTTAGAATATATCGAGTCCATATACCGTCTATAGTCACCAGATAGTTGTCTAGAATGGGATGTGGTTGATGCGGCATTGTTGTTGGCGGATGATGACACTGATAGGTTGAATTGATCTTGTTGATAACTTGGCTCGTTGGTGTGTTGGTTTTGCTGTTTAATTCTAAGTGCCGAGTTCTGTGAAAGTTCTCCAATAGCTGTATCCGAGAGAGTATCACCAGGTGGAGAGTGATGATATGGCCCGGGTTGACGTTTTGACCTGGTCCCTGATATGAAGCTGTCGCTATCTTTGTTGTCAAAGCATCTTGTTCGCAGAAGATCAGCCGTTGATAAAGAAGAATGTGGGAAAGATCCATTGTGATTATCTTGATTGTCATCGTCGTCATTGCTGCGGTCGTGTGAGCTGGCTTCATGAGGGAAAACTTCATCCAATATATGTACATCCCTGTCAGTTGGGAAATTTTCACCATTAAGTAGTAGTTCACCATCTTGCGGTAGGTCCAGGCCGTCTGAATTGTGTTGGTTACTTTTGATTGATAGTCCATTCCGCATAACATTGTTGTCCAGTTCCTTTTTCGCGTGGCCGTTTAAATAATCATCATCTTGGGCGTTAGTGACACGTGCTCTCGCTAATGGAGCTTCGCCTGAAATGCGGCGATCCCCTTCACCTTTCAGTTCCTTGACTCTGCCAAATAAATAAATAGAAAAATAAAAGACGTTAGATATTATCATTACCAATTTGATATGTCTCACCTATCAGCATAACGCAAAGTGTTGAGTGTATGTTCGCTGTTTCCTTGATTCGGCGAGATGGTCGCGATCATGCATGTTCGCGAATGTCCGACAAAAGAATCTTTCAACACCTGTTTGAGGACAAAAAACGAGGCAATGGTAAGATGTTTGTTCTGGTATCGTTCGCATCATCCTCCTCCCCCCCATAAATTGTTTTTTTTTTTTACATACCTGAGTCAACTTGCTTTGTCTAAAGGGAGTATGCCGTTTATCTTGATCCAGGGCCCGAATGCATTCCTTCAAAGCCAGTAAACTTTTGTTGATCTCCGCACCTTCCATCCGAGTTTTGACATCAGTTTCTCCGCGATCGGCACCACGTTCACTTCCGGCCAAGTCAACGAAACTAAGTTTGCCAATGATTGATTTCTTGTTTTTTGTTGGTTTTAGTAAGATTTGAAGGATAGCATGAGAACGCGATGAATCAGAGTTCGCCCCAGTGCTTCCTAATTTGAAATATTTGTCAGTATCATATAAACCAGGCGAGGTATGTTTTCTTTTTTTCTTTTTAATGTACCTGTACTTCGACATTGATTTCCATGTTCGAACACCTTCATCAAATCATCCACGTTTTTGATAACATATTCCTTGAGCCCAACAATGACTACATTTTGTTTTCCATCTTCCCGTGCAAAAAGTTTTTTCCGAGCAGCGAGCAAATCATATAGTTGACCTTGATAAATTTCATAGAATCCAATATAGGCTGATAAATGTTGGTGTTCTGGTTGGCAAAGCAAAGAAAACACATCCCTCGCTGCGAGGACATAAAGACCATGTTGAGCATCAAGCATTGTATAGGTTTTGCCAGAACCAGTTTGCCCACTAAATTTGGCCACATCCAGAAACACATATCATCAAAAACAAGAAAGAGATGGGTTAGCATTGAGCTAAAAGATAGTATGACTACGGTGTTACTTACTATGCAAAGCAGGTAGCCTTTCCGCCATTAAAGACATAATTCACCAATGGCTGAGCGGTCCGTTGGTAAATCTATATAATAAATGCAATTTTTTTTTTTTTTAGTATATGCATATATAAATCGTCCAAGTGCCCCCTCATTTCCAGATCCATCTTTTTGCTTTACCTGGCTGTTGGAGTCATTGATGTCAAAAACATCGTCAAAAGTAAAACTGTGCTGCTCGATATATTTGTCAGATCTACTTTCATTCTATATTGATAAATAAAGCGCAGAAAGAGAGAAGGAGGTTAGTAGGTCAGCAATCATTTCAGTAAAAGTGGACACAAAGCTAGAATAAAACTTACTTGGGTTCATTGACATTGATACTGGAAATGCCAACGGTTGGTGAGATATCTTTTTCGCCACGTTCCAGTTCTTTCTTGTTCAGTGGGCGTTTTCGAACACAAACTCGGATCCTTTGATTTAGTTCTGATAGACACAAACTATAATTGCTGCTGCTATTGTTGAAGTGGCCAGTTCCAAGTGATGCTGTTGTAGATACAGATGGTTTTTGTTGTTGATGTTGTTGAGAAAATGGAAACGTGAGTGCTTACTGACATTACTAGTATTGTTGCTGTTGTTGACGTTGCTGTTTTGCACAGGTACACCGTAAGAATTCAACAATGGGTTGGCGCTTCGACGTATTTCTGGCGTATCTTCCTCATCATCCGATGATTGATTGTAGGATATAAATAGATCCGTCGTTGATTTGGCCGATTTCATCAATTCAGATCTGGGGTGTTGATCGGGTAAAAGTCGTGACCGTGATCTTGATCGAGTGATTGTTGAATTTCCTGCTGGCGCTGGTTGCTGCTGCTGTTGGGAGTGGTGGAGTGTGGATGGAAAAGATAATTGGTAAATAGATGATGCGTTACCATTGACATGCTGCCGATTCGTGGATAAAATAGAATTTTCTGAAACTCCATTGGAAGCAGAGGCATTAGTGGAGAGACCGCCTCCGCAAGTTAAAGGAGAAGGAGAATCCATAGCAAGGAAAGACGGCGCCATGACTGGGGAGGTGGATATATCGATTGCACTAGGATACGTTTGATGATGATAAACAGATGGAGTACTACTTGAGACCAATCCATTTTCCTTGGTGGGGAGCTCCTGTCGTAAGCTTTGCACTAGCTAGAAATCGAGGGTGAATGACACGGTATCTTGATCCTTAATATATGCTTTTATGATATCATACCTTGAATAGCCTTTTTCGATCCTGGATAGAGACAATACCTAAGCTGTTGTAATCTTGCATCGACAGCTGGATGAGAGGATAAAGAGATTAGTTTGTAGGATCTACAAAAAAGGGGGAGAAGTAGTATACAGTTAAGAGTTGGGTGGTGCTTACTTGAGCCAATGATTCCAATTGCGTGATACCATTAGAAGAAAAGCTAGTAAAATAAAAACAACAAATGGATGAGTTAATATACTTGACCAAAAAAAATTGGATGAAATGTGTTCGATCTTACTTCGTAAGATACTAAAGAGAGGGAGAGGGAGAGCGAAAATAGAAAAAGAAAGGGGAAGGCGGGAATGGAAAGATAATCAGTTTCATATCTTAAAAATAATTTTTGGGGTTGGGACATTATATTGCTCCTTACCTGATCAAGTTCAGATTTTCTAAGTGTTTCCAATAGTAGTGTAGCCATTGATTTGGATTAACTTGGTAGAATGTATGGAGAAGGATATCGAAGAAAAAGAAAAAGAAATATTAAAATAAAAAAGCTAGGAACTACATTGCGTATTTTAAATCCCGAAATCAGGATTTTTGAAGGATTAAATGAACCGGTATATACAATGTATTCTTTCACTGATTGCCTTATGTGAGGGGTGATGTTTTTTGACGGACATCAACCCTTATGCATGAACTAAAAAGAGTTGTCCAAGTTTATTTAAAGTTTATTTATCTGTGATCTTTTTCTCTTGATGGCTGGAACGAAGTCTCTTTTTTTTTCTTGTGACAAGCGGGTAAAAACTAATGTTTGTTGTGCAAGAATAAGGATCATAAGAATGATCAGCGGATGGATGTGATAGATGTTTTGGGAATATGTCCTTTTAGAAACGAAGAGTCGCATCAGCTAATCGGTGTTTAAATATTAGGCTGCCGGTGCATATTTTAGATAGTTACGCTTTCCCTCGTTATATTTATGTCCTCAAAATAGTATTGGGACGAAGAGTACCATAAAGATAAATAATCGTGGATGTATTGGATGGGAGGGTTTTTTACTATCCGCTTTTTTCGTAAAAAAAAAAGAAAGCGGGCGGGCGGGTATTTGAAGAAGGATGATCACTGACGCATAAAATCACTTCAGGTTGCACAATAAATGAGTGAGAAACCCTAAATCAGTCTCGAAACATTGCCAGCAAGATATTTATTTGGCGCGTTTTATTTTTTCCTTTCTTTCTTTCTTTTTCCTTTTTTTTTTTTTTTAAAAAAAAAAATCACACACAATGACGAAACTTCATATTTTTCAAAAGGTTGTTAACGTTATCGTTTATCTCTTCTTCTTGTCTGCTACTGTCTATACTGTGGTGAGTCCAGCTAATGGTGAAGCTGGTGATGGCCAAACTTATATCACTCCTTGTAAGTACATTATACAACAACAATAACATAAAATTATACAAGTTCCTTAAATAATTTATTTTTTTCTCTTAGCCTTCTGGATTTCGTACGTGTGGACTTTGATTCATATTCTTCTTGGCGGGTTTGTTATTTACCAATGGTTTGAGCCTGCTCATGATGCTGCTATTCATGGTGTTGGTAAGTCTAACTTGATTAGTTTTTACAAGGGTGTTATTGCGATGATGACATTGATTAATCAACTCCTTATTTTGGTGTCTATGTGGTGACATTACAGGATGGCATTTCGTGATCTCCGTCCTACTTAGTTCTGCTTGGCTTGGCCTTTTGAAGAGTGATCACGCGCTGATTGGCTTCTTCTTTGTCCTTCTTACTGCTTCATCGGTCTCATATGTGTTTTACAATTTGGAAAAGAACTATGAAGCCACTTCCATCTATGAAAAACTCTTTGTGCATGCTCCCTTCTCGTTGTGGCACGGGTGGATCGTCTTCTCTGTAGTTGTCAACTTTTTCCAAGTCGTGTCCCACACTTACGAAGATGGACCTGGTGTTTGGTCTCGTATCTTTGTTATTCTTGGCCTCGTTTTCCTGTCTTCCACTGCCATTGGTTACGTTGAATACAAGAAAAACAAGGGCGATGTAACTGGTGCTATTGTTCTTGGCCTTGGTTTGTTGGCTGTCTTCACTAATCAACAAGATCCTTGGATTCACTGGACTGCTTTAGCTCTTGCCATCATCACTCTCATCTACCCTACCCGCCCTTATATCTTCAAGTTGATTGGTCGTCGCTCTGATGCTGAAAATGCACCTCTTCTTGGTTAGCTTAGTCCCCCTTTTTAGTTTTACTGATTTTATTCTTTACTTTTACCATGATCTTGTATTTGAAATAAACAAAAACTATTTCCCTTTGTCACTTCACTATTCAATCAAGTGTAAAAAAAAAAAATGAAATGAATGTGTGCATTTCGACGGTCTTTTTAGTGGCTCCTTTTTTTTTTATTATGATGAACTGTCCACGTGTAGTTTGTGCGTCACCCGTGATACTCTTTATATTTTTCATCGTAGTTACATAATGTAGTCGTCCCCTTCTAGCTCATTTTCCCCAACAATTGTGAAGCATCCGTATCATCGTATCAAACAGTAGCTACGCTAAGGAGCATATAAACAAACAAACAAAAAAAAAACAGTATGATACAATAAACAGCTGTGCTGTCTACATAGCCGCATCAACAAACAAAAACAAAATCAATAGAAGCCCCCACCACTACAATTCTTGCATTATCACCTGATAAAAAAAGGGTTTATTCTATAGTTTATTGTCTGAGTAAAATAGCTAAAATACTAATCTGATAATATTTTCCTATAGTAAGGAGGATTCCAAATATCAACTACTGTATCACACAAGAAAAGATCATGTTCCAATGACCTTAAAACCAATCATTAGGAATAATATGAGAAAACAAGCTTGCATTCTGTACTTTTGATTTTCCCAGAGTTGATTTGACGAACTGGTGAGGCACTTTACATGTCACTTCCTAATCCACCCTCCCCCCAAAAAAACACTGCCGTTTTCGCTTGTTCCTGATAGTCCATTTGCTTTGACGGTTGACCTTGCCGCTATTAGATTGACAACCATCTCCTAACAATGACCTATGATACGAGTATTGTGAGTGCCATAATTCAAACTGAGTAATTTTTTTCGGCAAGTACTTTAACTTTAACGCAATCACTAGTGAGTCAAATCAGTGTTGTTCATGTGAATGATAGACTGCGAAGACATAACGTGCAAAAAAAAAAGAAGAAAAATAAAAAAAAATCTGTAACTCCGCAAAACGGTCGACCGTCCCACCGAGAAACCATTAGGTAAAGTCCCAATAACCTGTGATTTTAGTAAAATCAAGTGTAGTGTGTATGTATAAATTAGGCTTTTATTTGATCAACTAAATAAATATAACTACAAAAAAAAATAACTATAAACTATACTGGTTGCCATCTATAAATATATAAAATCAACTATAAAAACAAGTTTAGTATAAAAGATGCACAAAATAAAATAATGATCTTCTTTATCCATCAAAGGGAAAGACTCAGTGTAACTATGACTTCAATAAATTTGATAAAACTAACAGTACATCCGGTTCTCCAAAACGGAAAACCAAAGAAGATGCTATAGTCAAGTGGATATTATCATCACCGTGATCCCTCTGATGGACAATAAAGAAAGAGAAAAAAGGATAACTTACATGATTATATACGAATGGATGGATGGATATACATCAATGGATGGATGAATAAAAGATGTTAGCGAAGACAACAAACGAGAGGGCCCATTTATATAGACATGGTGTTGTTCATTCTCAGCCATAAAAATTTACTTTGTGTCCCTGTGACAGCGTAATGTACGCGAATTTCAGTTGAATCCCCGCATGACCCAAAAGACTGCCACCCACCCACTCATCCTTCGCGTTAAAAAAGCGTGGTAAAATAAAAGACTACAAATAAAGCCTGTATGATAAAGCAATTTTTTTATTGTAAAATAAAAATAATGAAGAGCAATGATTGTAGAAGAGGACTAAGCTATAGATATATATTCTATTCGCTGTCTTCTTGAGAGCGAGAAGGAGAAGGAGTGAGGAATCTAAAGCTGGCTAAAAGGAGATAAAAATTTTAAAAGCATGAGTTAAGATTTTTTTTTTCTTTGGAAAGGTATTAGATATGTAGGAGAAGGAAACACTTACATTGATAAATATCGGCCTTGGTTCTTTGAATGCCTTCTTTGTCAGTGTAGTCAGAGTAGCGTAATTGACCTTCAACATACACAAGATCCCTATATACATAAAAAACAAAACAAAACACAACGTAAGCCCCCAGTTCGCTTTGTCGATTTTCAACCACATACGAAGGGCTCCTACTTACCCCTTCTTAACTCGTTCAGGAAGCCAGTCAGCAGAGTTCCAAGAAACAATTCGATGCCATTGTGTCTTTTTAATCAAGTTTCCTAGAATTGAGATAAGAAGTGACGCGTGTGAGTCGCATCGTTTCAACCGGTCTCTCCACGATATCTAATTTGGTTACCTTCTTTGTCAGGTCGAGTTTCAGAAGTGGCGACGGTGTAGTTGACAACACGACGATCTTCACCAACGTCAGTAACAGTAGGATCAGCACCCACACGACCGATCAATTGTACCTTGTTGACTGGACAAAATATAAGAAGCAATAACGATAAGTAATGATTCCACTTGGATTTCTCTCCCTTGAAGACTTACGATTGGCACGAGTGGCGGTGGCAGAAAACGACTAGTGAAATATAATAAAGATTAGTATCATAGTATAAAGTAAGGATTTATTTTTCTTCATCTTACCCGGGAGAATTGACGAATAGGGGCAGATGAGCGGAATAAAGAATTCATTGGATAAAATAATTGAACGAGAGGAGAAGAAAGGGAAAAAAAAAAGCGTGAGCAACAATTATACTACATGCGATCGACGGCATTTGAAATAAATTGTAATTTTTTTTTTTTTGAGTGGGCCCAGTTTTTTTTTATTTTTTATTTTTTGCCCTTTCTGTCCCTAAACAACAATGACTACCCTCAAGGCAACATACACTTCGAACAATATTGTGAATGAAATCCACTCTTCCATGGCGGAAGCAAACTCTCTGGATCAACTCACGAAGGCCATCATAACTTTGAAAACAGATCTTAACGAGTACCTGACGACTGTCATGCAGAATAACAACGAAAGTTTGGAAACACAAGGTAATGATGATGACGACGACGACGACGACGACGACGACGACGAAGAAGAAGAAGAAGAAGAAGAAGAAGAAGAAGAAGAAGAAGAAGAAGATCAGAATAGAAACAAGGACAAGTCCACCGATCAGCAATCTAAAAAGCAAAAAACATCCCCATAGAAATAGCATACCTTATCATCAGTAGTTAGTTTATCCCCCCCCAACATCACACCATAATTTTATCATTTATTGTCATTGTTGGTTGAATAAAAAATTGATTTGTAAATATAAATATGCCTTTATTTTTATTGTATGATTGGTTGATTGTATACATATAAACAGTGGTTGTGTGTGTGTGTGTGTGTATGGGTTTGGAGGCAAAACAAAGCAAAACAAAGATATATAAGAGGGAGGGGTAAGGGTAATATATGGTTCTAAACTAGAGTAAAGTACATTAAGAACAAAAATAATAATAATAATAATAGGAGAATTAAACTACACATCAATGTCAAAGTTGGTGATTTGGGTCAGATAAGCGTGTGAGCTAAGTTCCAAGGTATGAAGATCATCAAACACATGACTTCCATCGTATCCACCTAATATGTAAAGCCGAGAATCATGCAGCACAGCGGTGTGATACCCACGAGGTCCTGGAGGTGTACCATATATCTTTTTGGATTCGCATGTCATGGTCACTAATAAGTATATATATAATGAATAAATAGAATAATATAATTTGAGATATTCGTGCATCACACCATTTTTTTTTTAATTTCACTTACCGAGATTTAACAACAATACATCATTGGAATATTTATAGCCATCATGACCACCAATAATAAAAAGATAAGAACCAATTTGGGTGGCAGTGTGAGATAACCTTGGGATAGTTTGATCCAATTCAATTTGACACCATCGATTCGTGCTAAGGTTCAAGATATGGACATCGCTAAAACAATCATGACCATCGCTTCCACCGTAGATCACCAATTTATCCTTAATCAGATTGCCGGTATGGTACCCACGGGCCAATGGTGCCGGTCCTTTAGGTGTCATTTGAGACCAGGTCAATTGATTGGGATCCGACACATCCAATACATGAACGTCCGCCAGTGCTTGTGTACCATTTCCCCCTCCCACAATAATGATTTTGTCTTGCCATAAACAAGTGACATGAGCTCGTCGTGGTGACGAAGGGATGCCATCGATTCGTGGTTTTGCCCAGGTCAATGTTTCTGAAAACAGATCATATAAAAAAAAGAAAAGAAAAGATGAGAGCGAGTTGAGATGAGATAAGATGGAGAGCATTATTTTTCTTCTTCTTCTTTCGTTCTTTCTTACCGACATCTAAGACGTAGAGTTCGTTGAAGTAATTTGGACCATCACCACCACCGAAGATATATAATGAGTATGATTTTTGTTTGCCAGTCAAATATTCCACAACGTTACAAGAATGTGCTCGAAGAGGCGGAGGACATTGGCCGAATGTATGTGGTTTCGACCATGTAAGGGTATCTAGTCAAAAGTATACGTGAATCATGTCAGTCTTCTTTCCTTTTTTCCTTTTCTTTTCATCTTTACCCATATCCAGAATGTAAAGTTGATTGAAACAGGTCTTTTGATTGCATCCACCAAAGACATACATCATTTCACCCACCATATTGGCAGAATGGGCACGGAGAGGGCGAGAAGGGGCTCTTCCATAAGTGATAGTACGAGACCAATACATTCCGGCAGCAGGAGCAGGTGCGTTATGAGACCCAGCAGAAGACGAAAGTTCAATGGCGGCAGCCGCGTAATCGGTCAATTTAGGAACAGATCGTTTGTTAGATGATGATGACGATGATGACGATGATGGTGGTGGTAGTGGTGGTGTTGTTGTATTAGAGTTTGAAGAAGGACCGGGCTTATGATGATGGCTGACGTGCGTTGAGCGTGCTGTTATTGCGGGTGAGGTGGGTTGCTTATGGCGACCATTGGTTGCTGATTTGGGTTGATTAGCAGTCATTGATGGAGTGTTGTGTCCGATGGCTGAGGTTGTTGCAGCTTGCGCAGAGGGATACTGATGATAAGATGAAGCTAAAAAGAGGTGGATAGGTCAGATGTAATAATGAAACGATAGTCTTATCCAGCATATAGTTGATTCATTTTTGATTACCTGATGGTGATACATTATTTGTTTGATAATGAATATGGCGGCGTTGGGAGACATCCACAGGACTAGAGAGGTGGCGCACAGGAGAAGAGCAACCAGAAGAAGAATCCACTGGTGTTGAAGAGTGAGGCGTGTTAGAGGATGCTGAAGGACGTCTTGAGGAAGTCAAAGTAGATCGCGTCGTGTTTGAGGGAGCAGGTGATGCATAAAAATAGTCTTCATCGCTGACCGACCCGTCATAGGCAAAGTAGGTGATTCAGGACGTTCAGGCATACTAGTATAAACAAGAGTAGTTGTTGTTTTTAGTCAAAAAGAAATTAAGAGAAAAAAACGTGAGCGACTTCTATATCAAGAACTTGAGTTTTTTTGTCACCTTCTTATCATCAGTCTTTTTTTCTCATTACCTTCCAGTACTAATATAACTTGAAGTATCGAGAGATTGGTTCCAGGACATCAGTGAAGGCCGAACGTCAGAGGAGTACTTGGTAGCCATTGGATTTGGGGAGGGGAATGTCAAATGAGAAAGGATAAAACTAAAAGAAGAAGAAAGAAGAAAAAAAAAAAAAAAAAAGAGAGAAAAAAAAAGTTAAAAGGGCGTGAGGACAATTTTGACTGGATGGATTTTCCAACACGGGATCAGGGACCAGTGTAACTTACGTTATAGCCAACCAATAAATACAAAAAAAAGTGCAGACAGGTAGAAGAAGGATGGTTGCTTTATTATACAAAGATATAAGAAGGGGAAGGGTAATTCTCAATCGTCATGACCTTGAAGTGTTCCAAGTATAGAGTATACGTGCAAAAGTATCATCATTTAATACATTGTTGTTCTGCTGATCGTTCAGAGTTTCATACAAAATGGTCGCCAAAACATGTCGACACTGTAAAATAGGCAAAATTTCGAGTCAGTGAGTAGAGAGAGAAGGTTTGTTTTATCCTTACCATCAAAGCAGTTTGTTCGCACACCACTGAGTGTATAAAAAAATCACAAGAGCAATGGTATTCAGGGTATATCATACACAGGCGTGAGTACAAGGGCCTGTCTTTACTATCTTTTGGCGAGTCCTGTATATCTGGTGTTTCCTGTATCTTGTACAACTGCCGTTTCGCTTCCTTTTCACAATCCAGTCGAGATACTACTACCATAGAAGATTAGTATATGTTGACACTATAAGGTCACTGTCATATCATAGCATTCTTACCACAGTCAGTATCAAGTAGGTGTAAAGACTCCAGCACAATATCACCCAAGAGGCTATGAAGCACGCGAATCTGATCATAGGTCACTGCAAAAACAAATATAAAGCTTTATTCATTGATATAATGGTATCCATTTTGATAATTTACGTTTTTTTGTCAAGCGAATGTTTTTAATGACTTGCTCAAATAACTGCTTGCCGTGTTTGTCAGACATAGTGAGTAGTAAGTGATATTGGAAAATTGAGAAAAAAAGAAACATTCAAAGCTTTAATCCCCGACATCTAAACGTTGAGCCATGATGAGACGTTAACTTTTTGTGCTAATGAGGCTACCATATTCTATAATCAGGCCCAAATATACAAATATTCGCATTTCATATATAGATATGATATGTTTTACCAGAAAAATTATCATATATAACGATACTTAATATATTCAATTCCATACTTGCAAAAAAAAAAAAAAAAAAAAAAAAAAAAATTATAAAAAAAAAGATTTATCGGATGTCAGGTGTGTGCAAGTCATCATAGATAAGCTAGAAAATAATGCAACATGTTCTATAGTGCGGACATATTTATAGCATGGACTAGATTCATTTATATGATTGCCCGAGCAGGTATACAGCAGTTCATGATGACACGAGGGGGGGAGGAGGAGAACGTAGTCATGGTGAATGAAGTAGGGAGCAAGTGTTGGTGTTACGGCACGCATAAAACAAGTACAATAACAACATTGTTGACCATGCGATATATTGGTAGACACTAAAACTAAAGACGAGGGGTTCATATCAACTTAATAGACGAATTTATTGGACGAAGCATGCGGAAGTCTAAAGTGAGGTCTGAAGAATAGTCAACGCTAATCTAAAAACACAATAGTAAAAAGGGGATTTCCAAATAATGGTATAGTACAAGACCTGAGAAAGACAAAACGACTATCTTTGACTGATACATATAACCGGTCGTCACTAATCAAAAGGGCGATGGTATTAAATAAGAGATCTATTGCACAAGACATGAGAGAAAAACCAATAGGACATATTTGGTTAAGGCAGTAAACAGGAATATATTTTATTCAGATGTAGATACAAGCTATGGGCAAACTAAAACTACGCTAAGCTAATAAAGGCTCCAAAAAGTCAATTGATGGTCGTTTAAAATCCTGGATCCAAATTGAAAGGGTTTCTCCTTGCGCCTTCCAATCCCCGAGCTAAAAACGCTTCTAAACTAGATCCTGACACTATTCTAAGTTCCAACATGCTCCCATAGAGACTTCAATTTTGAAGAAAAAAGAAGGCAAAAATAGAAATTGAAGGAAAGAGATTGGGCGGGAGTGGGGGGGGGAGGAAACTGGGAAGGGGATAATAATCCACGTGAGCGGGATTTGACATTCTCTCGTGTGACTAGCGGGATGGCTTCGGTAATACTACCTTTAACCTTCTTTCTCCTGTTTCTCTGCCTGCCTTTCTCACTCTTGCGCAATATTAGTATAATGGGAAATCAATCAAGTCAGGAAAAACAATCCAAAGCCGATAAAGCTCATATCAAATTATTACTTGATTATTTGACTGTGGAAAACAAAGATCATTTGATGAAACAATTTGGCAGAAACGACGATGAAACTGGCAAACCTGTGAATATTGCAATCTTTAATGAACAGTGTGTGGCCAACTTACCTTCATACTACGACAAACAACTTGCAGAAGCCTTTGGGTATTATGTTGCTCATATTGGTGGTGATGGTGGTGGTGGTAGCTCTACGGCGACCTCATCTACTACAAAGACGATCACTCTTCGGCAATGCCTGGATGCTATTCAATCATTCTCTCACGGCACCACTTTGCAAGATGGCACGGTTGTAGGTGTGGCAGAGTCTTTTATACAACTATATACATTGGTGGCAAAACAGAAAAAGGCATCGCTTGAAACGTTTGTCTCTTGGGTGGTATCGTCAGGCATACGGATATGGTTTGAGGGATCGGGGAGGGCGTTTGTGGATGATTCTCAACAGCAATCACGGCTTGTCAATACTTTTCTTCACTTTACCAACGAGCAAAAACGACAATCAGAACAAATGGATTGGTTATTGGATGAGGACGATGGCACATCAAAGCAACCAAAAGAAGAGGAAATGTTATGGGCACAGCAAGTCAAGCAAGAACCATTGGAGCGTTTGGATGACGACACGACAAAGCAGACAATTTTACGTTGGTTTAAAGGCGAAAGTGGATTGATGATTCTCCTCCAGCTGGTTGCAGCAACCTACTTTTTTGGTGGTCATCAAAAGCAAGGTGATGGTGTGGACGGTTTACATCAAACACGGCTATCACATCAAAGTTGTCCATCCATTCAGGCTCCTCCAAGCAATAATGGTAGTGGCAGCAATTCATTCTCTCGGCTGTTATCACCATATGATTATTTCTACCTGTCTTTACAATTTCCTCAAAACGCTCTCTCTTGGTCATCACATGAACGTGTACAACATGGTCAGGCAGAAGATCAGAATTTAGTGCACCAACAGATATTCTCCTCTCGACAAAATGGAAATAGCTGGCAGGTGTTCGTGCATGAAATAGTCAGGAATCAAGGTGCCACTTTATTAGTGATCAAAACGAAGGATGGATCTATCTTTGGTGGATATGCTGATGATGCTTGGCGTTTGGAAACGGATTGGTATGGCTCGTCGTCGAATTACTTGTACCAACTAGATGGATCTTTCTCTCCCCATAATATGCTAGGTCTTTGGAATGCTACATCAAACAACCGTCATTATCAATATTTATGTTGGGGAAAGTCAAGTTTGCCAAATGGCTTAGGTAAGCTGAATATATAATTTATCATATATATATGGAAACTCACCTTTTCTCTGTGAATGTGGGTGTATGAAATATAGGGATGGGCGGCCAACTTGAATATGCAGGTCTCTGGATTGACGCCGATTTTATTCATGGACACTCGAAAGGACCTACTTGCTCGACTTACCAAAGTCCCCAACTCTCTTTGAAGGATCAGTTTGAGGTTGACGAAGTGGAAGGTAAAGCATTTTAAAAAAAAAACCCCCTGCACTCTGATGATGGATATTTTTTTTAACTATTTTAATTTTTAATCGTAGTATGGCTTGTTAGACCTGCGATTCGCGATGAAGATGAAGATGCACAAGGGGGAAGTATCCTGGATCGAGCAGAAGATATGGAATTCCTTGAAATGTCAGGCAAAAAACTTTATTCTCGGGATTTAGAGAAACCAGCTACAGCGACCGAAAACGAAGATTTACAGCAGCAGCCCTCCACTACCTCCTAGTTGTAAGATGTTGCCAATATCAAACAATAACTCAATTCCCTTACACTGCCTATCATTCTTTTTACCCATTGTTTTGTAGATTTTTTTTTAGCAATTAGCTGAATATCTTTTTTTATCCCTCTCACAATAAAAATCATACCATTTCTCCATTTTTCAATCAGCGAAACTATTTTTATCTTCCATAAATTTTCCTCCTGATTGCAATCATTCCTTCTTGCTTTTTATTTTTACTTTTATTTTTTATTTACTCAATTCTACAATCATGTCAACGACCGCGGGTACTTTATATGTATATGGGGATTCTTATTCAGGTAAGTAAAATGCTGCTGGTCTGTTTATAGATTGATCTCATTTTTATTTCCCTTTGTTGTAGATACAACTAACAGGAACCGAAGGACAAATGGTCCAGTTTGGAGTGAACGTGTAGCAAAAGGATGGGGATTCAAATTGCAAAGTTATGCGCTTCTGGCAAGTCGAACGTGTCGTGCCTCTGATACAGAATCACCTTCTATTGCTGGTCAAGTTGAACTTTACCGAAATTCGATAGGAGACGGTTTAGAACGTCAAGTCAGTAACAGTAAGGATGTGCATGCCTTTTTTATTGGTGTGACGGATATTACCAATTCAACAAGTAAGGGCTTATTACCATAGAAAAAAATAGAGACGTAAACAATTTCTAATGGGTTGTTCTTACATTATTATTATTTTTGTTAGAATACGAAGCCATCAATCTTGTAGGATGTATCAAACAACAAATAGTAAGTTTGCATCGGTTTCATCTAAAAAAGGAAATAGGAGGGCTTAAACTACAAACTTTTACAGTGCATTTTACCTAATTTGTCTGTTTATATTTTTATTTATATCTTTCTAGTCCAATCTTCAACAAGCCAACCCGAATGCCCAAGTCCTTTTGCTCGGAATTCCACCATTGGAGTACTCACCTTTTTATGCCAACAATACTAGACAGGAACAAATTAAAACAAGGGTCAACGAATACAATGTGGCACTAGAGGATGCGGTGACGGAAATGAAGGATGATCTGGCGACGCCGTTATCATTTATCGACAACAACTATCTTTTTGCGGATATTCTGGGAAATCCTGATGGGTATGGCTTAGACGACGTGGACCACGCTTATTGGGACCAATGTCAAGGTCGATGTGGGGACTCGATGGACTCTTATTTATGGTGGGACTCGCTTCATTTGACGGGTGCGGGACACAAGGCCATTGCTGATACAATCATTACTAAAAACCCATTTAATTTTGCTATGGATTCGACAACTCTACACAGTAATGGTGACAACCTTGACGGTGATGCTCAGGATAGTGACTTCTTGACTTCTTCGGGTGATTATGTGCGCTATGTTCCATGGTTTTTGCTTTTTTGTGTCGTATCTATCGTCTTCATGATGGTGCGGCGAAAACATGGTTTTCACTTGCGGTCGTTGTGGAAGCGTCGTAAGAATTGTGATTACACTGCTGTCCCAGTTTAGAACTTCAACATTTATTCAGATCACACACTTTGTTATTATTATTCCCTTTTTTTTTCTTTTTTCCTTTCCTTATTTTATTTTATATATTCTCATTCAATATTTGTACAAATCACTCTTTATTATCAATAAATAAACACTTTAACGCTTTGCTGGAGCTTTGGGAATTCATCGATTTATTGGGTGTCAGAGTTTTTATTGAAGTGTGGGCTTTGATGGGATGTGATTAGACGACTCCGCTAATTTGAACTTGGTGGATTTATACATCGTGCTCAGAGCTGTGTTACTGGAAAAAAAAATATATGGTTGGCTCATTCACGCTCCGACACCCATGCAATATGCTTATGTCTTGATGGTGGTGGTGTGTGGGTGTGGGTGTGGACATGTGTGGCGTAATATTGTGCATGGATTATAGCTAAAGACTATAGATTGGTTATTATTTGCACCGCAGAAGACGATATTCCGTTGAATCGTTATAGAAGGTGAAAAAAGAGAAAAAAATAACGAGCCGGTTTTATGCAGTATGTTCAGTCTAGTGGAAATCATGTTGGTGACACTCTCTAGGTTAATTAATCTAAATGGAAGAACGAGAATCCAGGCGTATTTTATATAAAATGACCGAGAAGTGTCAACTAGTAGCTAGGCCGTGGGTAAATCATCGTAGATAAAATAGTAAATAATACAAATTGCTCTATATTGAAGACTGTATGTACAACACAACCTAAACCTATTTATATGATGGGCCGAGCAGGCATATAGCTATACTTGATAGTAAGTAATCTACCAACTAGTTCTGGGGGAAATGGGAAGGGAGAAGTAGTCATAGCGGGTGGGTTAGAGAGAATGAAATGGTGATGATAATAAAATAAATAAAAGTAGAAAATAAGTGATACGATTGATGTGGTTTTTATTTAATTGATAAAATGTCAAGTGTTTTTATAAGAAAAAGAAGATATTTGAGACTGTGGATGTGAGCTTGATAATAGTATATTTGAGGCAGTGTGTAATCTGATGTGTAAAATGACGTGTGAGAATAAGTGGAGATAAAACAGAATGAAGTGATAAAGCGGATACACAAATGATGACGATATAGACACTTTGATATATATATATATTGCTAATCAGGAACTAGGAATACGACAGGTAGCATGAATTTAAAAAAATGAGGAGACTATTACTGTATATTATGATATATGTAGAATGGTCAAATAACCTATATGAACGATTGTAAATATTGATCTGATATATTGTTTAAGACATGAGAAATCCTAAAAGGATATCTTTTATTGAGGCACAACAACAGTCAATGGTAATCAAAACGGGATGATGGTAAAAAAAAAAAAAAGGGATCTATTATTTTGCAATGTAGGAAGGAGACCAATGAGGCATTTTTCATTAAAGCAGAGAAAAAAGCACAATGTTTTATTCAACTATAGACTCAAACTATGGACAAACTAATACTTAGTTAAGCTACTGGAGGTTTCAACAAACTAATTAATGGTGGTCCCAGATCCTGGATCCAAAATGAACGGGTTTCCCGATGCATCTTGTAATCCCTGAACTAAATTCCACTCTAAACTACTCCTGACACTAATCTAAGATCAACATAACTCGTACAGGTCATAATGATGAAAGAGAAAACGAAAAAGAGCGAAAAAATAAATAAACAATTCACGTGTGCGGGAATTGAAATATTTCGTGGATTTATGGAGGCCGTCTTTTTTATAACAAACAACAACATTAGGGCTCTTAGTTTGGTCCCGTCCCGATTATGGTATTGAGAAAAAGTCCTCAATACCTGGTACCGATCAATACCAATATCTACTAATGGTGAAATGGATGTGAGATAATAAAAAGACAAGAGTAAAATAAGTGATACAATTGATATGGTCTTTATTTAATTGATAAAATGTCAAGTCTTTTTATAATAAAATGAAGATATTTGTGGCTGTGGATGGGAGCTTGATAACGGTGTATTTGAGACTACGGATAATTGAGGCTGTGTGCTATCTGATGTGTTGAATGACAAGTGTGAGAATAAGTGGGGAATTCAGGGGTAAAAAATAGAGTGAAGAGATAAGTCGGATATACAAATGATGATGGCATAGATGCTTTTGATGTAAATATTGCTAAGCAGGAACCAGGAATACGACAGAAGGAGTATGTGACTAGAAAGCGGATCCAAGCAAACGTGGATGTCCAAGTATGTGTGTGGTTGAATGGTGGGCAATAATGTAGAGGCGGTTATTATGGCTGTAGGCTTTAGGTGTGAGCTTATAGGCGTAAACTTTAGAGCATTGTGCAATTCATTGTATGAGAGATGGATGGTTGGTTTGGTGGCAAAAAATGATTGTATAATATTTCTAAAGATGCATGGAAAATTTGAAGTTGAACGGTTTCGTAGTTCGTTTTATATAAAGCGAAGAAGAGTATATTGCAGGTTAATTGGATTTTGCAGGCTGTAAAGCCAGATGGGTGTGAATTCAACCGCCGCCGCCGGCAGACTGGATTATTGATCCAAAAAAAAAAAAAATGGGAGCGCAAAACCAAAAAAAAAAAAAAAAAAAAAAAGACAAGTCAACGGGAATGAGCCAACATCTGTTCACTGTTTTTAGCTCATTGTGGACCTGGTGGCCTCGGCTTTCTGTTAGAAATAGTTTAGAAGGGTTTTAGAAAAGGGATTTCAAGAAGCATGGGGAAACCCTTTCATTTTGATTCTAGAATCTTGGGGAAATGTCTTGATTAGCTTAGTACATGTGTATATCTCTTTTCTTCAATAAAACATATATCTGCTTCCTTAAACCTTGTCTTTGTTTGAAATAAATGTTTGTTTAAGCTTCATTAGAAGTTTGGAGATCGCCATTTATAGAGATCCCTTTTAGAAATCCCTTTTTTATCGTACATCATTCCTTCTTCTACACTGTTCATCAAGTTTAGCATCTCTCTCAGCTACTATTAGCGGCCCCCTATTTTTACATCTTCTTTCCTATTAGTATAGTATTGACTACGTATCATTATGCAATAAAAGCTTTTTTATTTTGCAATGAACAATGGAATGGCAAAGCTATTCTACTGTGACAGGCTATTGTACATACTATTCTACTGTGATAGGCTATTCTATTGCGGTACACTGTCTGTGTTTGATGGGGGTTTTTTTTATTATTATTTCTTTATTTGTTTGGAAAGCCTATAGCAGGTATTACTACTTTTGGAAGGCTCCCCGGCGCTTTTTTAGCGGATTTCTATGTTTTTTTAGCGGTATGGAGGGGTATTTCTGTGTGTGTATGGGGATATTGGATGGGGAAAAAAAAAAAAAGATATGAGTAGAAGGAGTATGTGACTAGAAAGCGGATCCAAGCAAACGTGGATGTCCAAGTATGTGTGTGGTTGACCATATAAAAAGTACAATATTTCCACTTCAAGTAGTATATAAAAAGTACAATATTTCCACTTCAGGTAGCATATAAAAAGTGCAATATTTCCACTTCAAGTAGTATATAAAAGTACAATATTTCTACTTCAGGTAGTATATAAAAATTACAATATTTCCACTTCAAGTAGTATATTACAAATATTTCCACTTCAAGTAGTATATTACATGCTGGTGTACCCACCAGCCAAAAATATATAAATAATAAAGTACAATATTTCCACTTCAGGTAGCATATAAAAAGTGCAATATTTCCACTTCAAGTAGTATATAAAAAGTACAATATTTCCACTTCAGGTAGCATATAAAAAGTGCAATATTTCCACTTCAAGTAGTATATAAAAAGTACAATATTTCCACTTCAAGTAGTATATAAAAAGTACAATATTTCCACTTCAAGTAGTATATAAAAAGTACAATATTTCCACTTCAAGTAGTATATAAAAAGTACAATATTTCCACTTCAAGTAGTACATATAAAAAGTACAATATTTCCACTTCAGGCAGTATATAAAATGTACAATATTTCCACTTCAAGTAGTATATAAAAAGTACAATATTTCCACTTCAGGTAGTATATAAAATGTACAATATTTCCACTTCAGGTAGTATATAAAAAGTACAATATTTCCACTTCAAGTAGCATATAAAATGTACAATATTTCCACTTCAAGTAGTATATAAAAGTACAATATTTCCACTTCAAGTAGTATATAAAATGTACAATATTTCCACTTCAAGTAGTATATAAAATGTACAATATTTCCACTTCAAGTAGTATATAAAAAGTACAATATTTCCACTTCAAGTAGTATATAAAATGTACAATATTTCCACTTCAAGTAGTATATAAAAAGTACAATATTTCCACTTCAAGTAGCATATAAAATGTACAATATTTCTACTGGGCAATAATGTAGAGGTGGTTATTATGGCTGTAAGCAATACTGAAGCATAGAGGCTTGTTATTATGGCTGTAGGGATTCCCGGCTTTGTTTTTGTTTGTTGACAGTCCTCCAGATTTTTCGTGATGGGATTGAAAATCAAAGCCCGCTTAGCCGGAATTATTTTTCAAGCGGCATTGAAATGTTTGTAAATAAAGACAAGAGTAAAATAAGTGATACAATTGATATGGTTTTTTATTGAATAAAATGACAGTGGGTTTTTATAGTAAAAGCTAGAGAAGCGGATGTTGTAATAATAAATTTCTATGATGATAAATGATTGTAGATGATAATGGATTATTGGTAGAGTTCGAGATGAGGGAATAAAATAGTGTATTATGGAATAGATAGATGAGTAACCTTTGATCTTGATTGTAGACCAAGTGAAACATAGCCAGTGTAAGGATATGCTGGGTAGTGACAAGGTACAATTGTTGGGACGCGATTAGTAGCCGCGTACCTGATATGTGTGGATGATGACAAATAATGATGGTATAGATATTTTGACATAAATATTACTAATCAGGAACCAGGAATACGACAGGCATCCCTCATTTTCTCTCTCTCTTTCTGTTTCTTTCACTTTTTTTTAAAAAATCATTTTTTCTTCCATTGTTTTTGGCTCGTTGTGGAGCTGGTGACCTTGGCTTTCTGTTAGGACTAGTTTAGAGGGGGTTCACAAAAGGGTTCATATGATGCATGGGGAAATCCTATCATTTTGATTCTAGGATTGCGGAGGTGTCGTGATTAGCTTCGTTTGTCTTTTTCCTTTAATAAAACATGTCTCTGCTTTAATAAAATTTGTCTTTGCTTCAATAAACCTTGTCTTTACTTTAATGATGTGTTTTTAAACGTCGTTAAAAGTTTGCAAATCCCTCTTAGAAATCCCTCTTAGAAATCCCTCTTAGAAATCCCTCTTAGAAATCCCCCCTTAGAAATCCCGCTTAGAGATCTCTCTTACAGATCCCTCTTAGAAATCTCTCTTACAGATCCATCGTAGAGATCCCTTTTTTATACATCATTCTGTCGTATTCCTGGTTCCTGATTAGTAATATTTATGTCAAAATATCTATACCATCATTATTTGTCATCATCCACACATATCAGGTACGCGGCTACTAATCGCGTCCCAACAATTGTACCTTGTCACTACCCAGCATATCCTTACACTGGCTATGTTTCACTTGGTCTACAATCAAGATCAAAGGTTACTCATCTATCTATTCCATAATACACTATTTTATTCCCTCATCTCGAACTCTACCAATAACCCATTATCATCTACAATCATTTATCATCATAGAAATTTATTATTACAACATCCGCTTCTCTAGCTTTTACTATAAAAACCCACTGTCATTTTTATTCAATAAAAAACCATATCAATTGTATCACTTATTTACTCTTGTCTTTATTTACAAACATTTCACATTCCTTCTTCAGGCCTTTTGGTTTGTTAAACCTACTGATTTTGGTTTTGGCTCAAATAAACCAGACTTTTTCGGGCGGTATTTTTTTGGGGGTGTTGTAGTTTAGGTTTTTAAAATAAAATAAAAGTAAAATAAAAAATAAAAAATAAGATGAGAATGTTGATAACCTTTATTTGATATAAATCAAGCATCTTTTTATAATGATGTGATTATGATATGAAACAGTATAACTACTACTACGGTTTGATATAATAAATGGGTTTCTTTTTCAAAGACATGAAAAAGTGAAATCAGATCATGACACCCATATATGATCTGAGCCCTTGCATTGTAGCGCTGTATTTAAATTTATTTTTATTTCATTTACATTGTGCATGATTTACATCAATGTCACACTTTATTTTATTTCATTGCTACATTCATATGCAAAATACAACATTACCCTCCTCCAGGTTGAAATATACGTATATTTATTTCTTATTTGTTTTAGGCCTTTGTTTATTTACAACCGAAGTTTATTATTTTTTGTTGTATTTCCTTTTCTTTTTTAAGGGACTTTTTTTAGTATCATCTTCTTTACCCAATCTTTCCCAGTATTGCTGTATGGATATAGGATCGGTGAATTTGTCTGGTGTTAACCAGCTATCTTCTTCAGGACCGTATCCTTTCCATCGCACTAAATATTTTCTTTTTCCACTAGTACCGGTATGACCAATAATAGATTGTATTTCATATAGATCATCACCTTCTAGTACTTCATCTTGTGAAATCAATTTTAAATCAGAAGGAGGATAATCTCTTGATGTTAACATTTGATTTTCATCTTGTAAAACATAAGATCCACCTTGTGTTTTTCTGACAACTGTATAGGGTCCCTGATATATAGGTGCTAATTTTGATGTTCGTGATGGTAACTTTATCATTACGTGGCACCCAGGTTTAAATTCAGTGATATTATTTTTTTTATCAAATTTATCCCTTTGGCTTTTATTTATCATTTCAGTTCTTTCTTTTATTGCTGGAAAGACTACATTCATCATGTAGTCTACCCTTTTTATCATTTGTTCATGCGACATTGGTTTTTCTGCCACTTCATTGGAGTTTCGGTAATCTTCAAATTTATTCATTCTTCTAGCAAACATTAGTTCGAAAGGAGCTGAATTTAATTTTTGAGAATAGTGTAAATTGATAGCTAATTGTGTGCTAGGCACAAAGAAATCCCAATCTTTATGACTACCATCTATTCTTTTTCTAATTACTTCCAATGTTTTATATACATATCGTTCTGCTAGTCCATTCGCCCTAGGGTGATATGGAGTAACCAATCTGTGATCAAAGCCAATTGATTCAGTTAACTTTTTCATAAATGAATTTTTAAATTCTGTACCATTGTCAGATTGCAAAATTTTCGGAAAACCGAAATCGCAGAAAATTTTGATGAAATTTTTTACTAGGGTATCTGATTGTTTGTTGGGTAATGCTCTTAAAATACAAAATCGGGTACATACATCTACCATCACTAAGATATAGTGATTACCATTAAATGATGTTTTAAATGGACCTGCAAGATCCACTGCCCAATGATCACCAGGTATATTTGCATAAATTGGACGCAAAGGATTATAACCCTTTTTACTAATATTATATTTTTGACATTGGTGGCATTTTTTAACCACCTCTAATGCGTCATTCATGATATTCGTCCAAAAAATGCCATCTTTACGTAGACTTTTAACAATGCTATTGGCACCAAAATGTCCTAACAAATGGGCATGTTCTAGAAGAGATTGATGTTCTTCTTTTGGTGGTGTCATCATTTCTGTGTGATGGGCTTCTGGTAGATGTAAATGTCGGATCTTGAATATCGCCTTATTTTTTTTATTGGTGATAAATTGCTGTACCGACTTATTTATTTTATATTTTTTATTATTGAGCAACTGTTTTATATGGTGTTGACCATCATTATTTGGCTTATATGCCAATGTACCCTCCTCCAGCATGTTTTGGTCCGAAAACAAGCGTGATAACATATCTGGTAAGACATTGTCAAGACCAGGGAGATGGACAACATCAAAGGTGTACTTTAAAATAGTATCTAACCAATTGATCATCATCGAATTAGCTATACGCTGTGTATGGATGTATGTTAATGCTTTATGATCAGTTTGTAAGGTAAATTTATTACCCCATAAAAATTTATCAAATTTCTTTAAAGCAAAGACCATAGCGAGGAGTTCACGCTTAGTGACACTATAATTACGCTCAGATTTAGAGAGTGATCGTGCCATAAAACTAATATATTTGATATGATTATCAATAATCTGAAATAAAACAGCACCAATGCCTGTATCAGAGGCATCAGTGGCAACATAAAAATGTGCATTTAAATCAGGATGTGTTAAAAGGGTATCATATAGTAGAGCCTTTTTTATTTTTACAAAATGAGTAATGCATTCATCCGTCCATTTGTCTTTAGGGATGGGTAACTTCTGATAAGATCGTAATGCATCTAATGGGGCGGTCAACTCGGCAATTTTAGGAATATGTTCCCTAAAATAATTAGCTACTCCCAAAAAACTTTGGATATCTCGACCTGTCACAGGAATAGGCCAGTCCATTACATTGGTGAGTTTACGCTTATCCAAAGAAACCCCGACATCAGAGATGCAGAATCCCAAAAGATAGAGACATCTCTGTGCAAAGTGACTTTTCTTTGAATTTAAAATTAAATTGACATCTGTTAATTTTTTTATTGCTGTACATACATGATGTGTATGCTCACTGATATTTTTAGAATGGACAATTATATCATCCACAAATACATGTACGAAAGGTACATCTCTAAAAATAATGTTCATCACCCTTTGAAACTTAGCTGATAGTGGTTTAAGTCCAAAAGGACAACCTTGAAACATATATTGTAATCCATTATGTGTGAAAGTTGTCTTATGTTGATCTTCAGGTGCGATTTGAAATCGGTGAAAAGCACTCTGCAGATCAAGGGTGGTAAAAACAGCTGATCCACTTAAGTGATGAAAAATGTCTCTAATCAGAGGCAAGGGAAATTTATCATCAGGCAAAAATTTATTAATATGCCGTGGATCTAAACAAGCTCGTTTTGTAGTGGTATTTCCGAATTCATCTTTTTTCGGTGCCAGAGTCAACGGACTGTTCCATGATGTGTTGACTGGGGCTAACGTGATTGTACCCTCTTGTAACCATTTATTTACGGTTTCATCTACTAAGGCTTGTAAAGCAATGGGTATAGGGTATTGTCTGAAAAATGTTCGAGAAACATTTTCTGTTGGTAGTTCAACTATTGATTCAGGTACAGTACAAAAAGTATTTTTATCTATGCATGAGTTTTGTTCCAGAAGGGGTTTGAGAGTAGAAAAAAAATGTTTTCTTTCAAACTCCGTTCCAGCTGGGGTGTCATTTGGCACTAGTGAATCATCAATATGATCGTCAAATATGTGCACATCGTTGTCATCCCAGTTATGTGGTATATTACTAATAGTGATATGACATTTCTGTACCAAGTCCATACCTAATAATAAATCATCATGCATTTCAATTACTTTAAAACTATGATTTATTTTTTTATTATTGAAAGAGATGGGCAATACATCAGTGTATCCAATTTGGTTAACAAAATTATTTTTTCCAACACCTTCAATTAAGGCTTTTTCTTTATTAATAACAAAATTATTTTTTACACAAATATCTAAACTTATGACAGACACATCAGTGCCTGTGTCTAGTAGCGCTTGCAATCTAATTTCCTTTATAGTTATAGGTAAATAAAGAGCTAGTGAATTTCTTGATTCTAACGCTTTTGTTATTTTACTATGGTGTTTACCTTTTTGTGCTTCCTTATCAATTTCAGAAGATTTGCGCTGCCTTTTCAAAGTGCGGGCTTTGCTAACACCTTTAGCCTTGTCATGCTGAGCACACCTATGGCCTGGTGCCCATGATTTGTGACAGTAGTAACATGGTTTATTCGAGTTTGTTGATTTAAAACCACTTTTAAAGAAACGGTTTGGTTCCACCTGTCTTCTTTGCTGTCTTTTCACATCCATTGGTAACGTGATGGTCCTAGCTATATCCACCAACTGATGCACCCTGGTGGGAAAAGTGTGCTCACTTGTTTGGGTTTGGCTTGCCCAGGCTGCACCAACAGCATTTGCCACCTCATTTGGGAGACAACCCAGGAAACGATAAGCCAGTGCTTGGCTATCTTCCACTTCGCCTTCATTCATCGCTTTTACTAGCCTATCCCCAAAGGCAAGGACAGATTCACCAAGCTCCATTTCCATGGTTACTGCTTTTACACCCATGAATAATTTATAGACAACAGATTCGAAGCGACGTTCGAAGATTAACCGAGCTTCTTTCCATTTCAATGGTTGATTTAACAGATTCTGATCAAACCATACCTGGTGTTCTTGATTCATAGCGCAGTTAAGCCATCTGCACCATTGTTCATCCAGATTCACTTGTTCTGATGTTAATATTTTTTCAAACGTGCTTAAGAAATCACTTACTGTATCAAAAATGCGCTGTCTTGTGTCATACACATATTGATTTTTTACTTGGAACAGAGGAATATCTTTAAATGATATCTTTGACCGTACTTGTTGTTTTTCTGGTGTAATCATCATATTTAAAAAAGATTGTTGGATGTCACGGTCTTGTTTTAATTCCGCCAATTGCTTCTTAATGCGCTCCATGTTAGCCATGTCACCATTCTTTTTATATTCCAAATAGTCACCATAGATTGTCTTGAGCTTATATTCAGTTCTGCCCAGCTCCGCCTTGATTTCTTCAGGAGTGGCCATATCCATTTCATTTGGATCTAGTGTTGTAACATGATCATCCACTTCCATAGTGTCGTATTTGTCATCTGTCACTAATCATTTCCCACACTATCACACTTGTCATTCCTATACAGGTATAAGACACAGCCTCGAGTATCCACTACTTAGGCATATATACTTATATCTACAGATAACCAACTTCTCATAGCCTCATATTACCATTCTTCGACTATATCCACAGCCACAACTAGCACAGCCTTCTTTTTCTCATTTTATTATAAAAACCCTTCCTCATTTTATTCAATAAAAACCATATCTGTTATATCACTTATTTCTTTATAACGTCTTCTATTTTATCAAATATTACATTTTTTTAAGTGAATATTATTTTATTTTCATCTTTTTACAAAAATCTATTTTAAACTCAACATGCCTGCTACTACCCGTTCCACTGCTCAACCTTCAAGCTCCGCTGATGCCATCAATGTTGATCCTACCGCCACTGTAATTGATGCCACTCCTTCATCTGCTGTAGCCATGGAAGTTGATGCCACCTCTGCCACTACTGTTTCTCCTGATGTCATTCCTACCCCTACTGCTGGTACACCTGGTCTTTCTGCCTCCAAGCATGCACCTAAGCCCACGTTGAAGGAATTACATGACACCTATGTCAAAGAAGCTCAAGAAAAAACAATGGCCTATGTCTTACATGCCGCCGCCAACTCTGATGATCCCTCTTTGGTCAATGAAAGAAAGGCTTTGGATGAATTGGAATCCAAGATTGCCCTTATCAACCGTACTCTAGCCCATGCTCCCTCTGCTGCTCCTCCTGCTGTCTCCTCTGCACCCCACTTCAGGTTTATAAATGAAATCCCGGTATTCCAAGTGGAAGGGCAAACTATGATAAATGGTGAGCTCCCCTCTTTTACATCGGTCGATAAGTTTATCAGAGCTTTCGAAAAAGTGATGAATCTTGGTGAAGTCGATCTTGATTTACATTGGTCCCGCTACCTTGATTATGCTATGCGTGGTGAAGACGTCGACGTTTGGTACGCTAACAATATGAAGAACGTCTCGATGCCCTGGTCTGCTGCCAAGAAAAAATTGGTGGAAAAATTCTCTTTCAAGAATGATGCCTCTGCTGCCATCCTCGCCCTTGCTGCGCTACGTATGAAGCACTCCGAATCATTGTCCAAGTTTGGTCTTCGTTTGCAAACACTTTCCCAACAAGCGAATTGGAATGATGGTCCTGTCTTAGCTGTTATCTGCTTCAAGGCACTCAATGAAAGACTTAGGGAACAAGTCATGGCCGCTCACTACAATAAAGCTCAAGCCCATGGTCTTCCTCAATCCGCCGAAGAAGTCATCAAGATTGCAACACAGCTACACGTTCAAAAACGTTCGTTCAACCATGTTGACTCTGATTCTGATTCCGACTCCTCTCATCGCCCTCGTCGCCGCCAACGCCACCAACGTGACAAATCCGTGCGTACTGGACTCTTCTGCTCTCACCATGGTGATAACGCCTCTCATGCCACCAAGGATTGTAGGGAACTCCAACGCCTCAACCGCAACAAGAAGGGAAAAGGCCGTGCCATCGATCATGCCCCTAGATCTGCCTCTGCCATCTCTTCATCTGCTCCAACCGCATCTTCCTCTGCCTCTGTCGCTTCTTCCTCTGCCTTTGCTGCCTCTTCCTCCGCTCCACTTTGCAGGTATTGCAAGAAGGTCCCTTACACCATTGGCCACAAGTGTCAAGAAGGTCGTGAATACTTTGCGGCACGCAATGCTCGTCTCAATGCCCTAGATATCAGCCACCCTGCCGACACGGAGATGGACAACTACACTGCCTCTTTGAATGCACTGGCTATCGAAGCTCAGCTCGATAACATCGAAGGTAAAAATAAAAATAAAAATAAAAATAAAAAAGTCTATTGCCACAACATGATCACAAACTTGCCCTCAACTAAAAAATACGTTTTTCCACTTCTTCTACAGAATAAGCAAGCGTTTGCCCTTTGTGATTCCGGAGCCAATGTTTCAGTTATAGATAAAAAGTTTATTGATATAAATAAAATAAAAATTGATTCAAACTATACTACTACTATATATCTACCAGGCAATAAGACTACAAAAAGCTACGGTAAAACTATTCCAATGTTGATCACTTTCAATAATGTCACTATATCGCATTCCTTCCAAGTCACTGATTTGTCGAAAGACTTTGATTGTTTGATTGCTGATGATTTGATGTCTACTTTTAATATCGAAGTCGTCAACCTTCCCGTCAGTTGGCCAAATAGTCATTTGAGATCACCAAAAGAAAATCATAACATTGACAATCCACCAACACCGAATGATTCACCCGCTGGTACTGCCACGGAGCGAAAAGACTTCCTAAACAAAATATTACCGTTAGCTGATGAAAATCAAAAAATACCAATCACATCTTTCTGTACCTTACCTACATCAATGGTCAGACTAGATACACCTGACATGCCAACCGATCGCACTAATCATCGTCAGTACCCAATCCCCGTCACGTTACAGCCACTCGTCGACGAAGCTGTAAAACAATGGCTTGCTGATGGCACGATCGTTGATGCTCCAATTGATACTACATGGAACAGTCCGCTAACACTAGCACCTAAAAAAGATGAAAAAGGTTTTGTTACTGGTCGGCGAACTTGCCTCGATCCACGTCACATCAATAAACACTTGAAGGACGATGTATATCCCTTACCTTTGATAAAAGACATCTTTGAATCCATGCATGGAGCCGCTGTCTTCACCACACTGGACTTGAAAAGCGCATTCCACCGTTTCCAAATACATCCAGAAGACCAACATAAAACTACGTTCACAAATAAAGGACGTCAGTACATGTTCCAAGGAGCACCATTTGGACTGAAAACCCTTTCAGCTAAATTCCAACGAGTTATGAATGAAGTTTTCCAAGGCTTACCTTTTGTACACACCTTCATTGACGACGTTGTAGTGTTCTCAGACAACATGGAATCACACACCAAGCATGTTGCCATCGCTATCACAAAGCTGACCGAAGTAAATCTGATCTTGAATCCCAAAAAATGCCATTGGGCCCAAACAGCTGTATTCCTACTTGGTTTCTGCGTTTCCAAAGACGGCTATGATCTTGATCCACGAAAGGTCTGCAATGTTCTTGAATGGAACAGACCTACCTCCGGCAAAGCAATGCAACAATTCCTCGGTATCGTAAACTATTTCCGTAACCATCTTGCTGGCGTTGCCACGCTCACCAGTCCACTTGATGCATTACGCAACTATAATCAAATCACAGATAAAGATTGGACATCAGTACATCAAAAGCATTTCGAACTGATCAAAACACAACTAAAAAGGGATACCTTACTTCATTTTCCAGACTTGAATCAACCCTTTTACGTAGCCACAGATGCCTCTAACTACGGCATCGGTGCCGCCTTGTACCAAATCATCCATGGGAAAGAACGTTTCATAGGATACATGGCCAGATCATTGTCCACTTCTGAGCGTAACTATAGCACCAACAAAAGGGAACTGCTTGCAATTGTCTTTGCCCTAAAAAAGTTTCATAAGTATCTTTGGGGTAATCCATTCACATTGTACACTGACCATCGCGCCCTCACTTACATTCATACACAAAAGATCGCATCACCCATGATGATTAACTGGTTGGATACCATCCTGGACTATTCGTTCACCGTCATACACAAACCAGGAGCCTTGAATATTTTTCCTGATTTCTTGTCACGTCTTGCCACACCGCACAAAGAAATCCCAGGGGGTAATCAGACACCACACATTCAAGCCAATAAACACAAAGCACAACTGGATCCATCCATAGAAAACAAAACCACAGAAGAAGACATTCACCTTCGCGCAATCCAATCCATGGATATGAATTTCATCACACCTCCGACCACAGAGCACAGTGCCATTCTACAAAGACTACATGAATACGGACACTTCGGAGCAGAAGCAATCGTAAAATCTGCACATCATGAAGGATTACACTGGACCAACATGTACAAACAAGCACTTGACATTGTCCAAAAATGCCCACCTTGCCAAAAATACAATATAGGAAAAAGAGGCTACAATCCCTTGAGACCAGTACATGCATATCTACCAACCGACCATTGGGCTATCGATCTAGCTGGACCATTCAAAGTTTCTACACAAGGAAATACATGGTTATTAGTAATGGTTGACGTTTGCACACGATTCACAATTCTACGCGCATTACCTGACAAAAAGGCAGACACACTTATTCATACGTTGATCAAAGTATTTGGCGATTTCGGCTATCCAAGAATCATACAATCGGACAACGGCACCGAGTTCAAAAACAAGCTCGACACAGCATTACACAAGACTATGGGAATCGATCGTAGGTTTTCCACACCATATCATCCAAGAGGAAATGGTCTTGCTGAACGTTACGTCCAAGTAGCCAAAACAATAATAAACAAAGAAAGCCAAGGAACTAGACAAGACTGGGACTGGTACGTACCTAATGCACAATTGGTAATGAATAACAAGATTTCAAAACGTCTTCAAACACCCCCATTCTCTTTGATGTTCGCACGACATATGAATAAACCCACGCTTACCGGTGATCCACAAACCAACATTGCCACTCTAAAACCCATGAGCTATGAAGAATTGGTAAAACGACTCGAATATATGGCAGATGTTGTATTTCCGGCAATCAAAGAGCGTACACAACTAGTAATAGATTCACAAAAGGAAGCATTCGATAAAACACACCGTATTGTTGACTTTCCCGTTGGTAGCTTCGTAGTCGCAAAAATCCCTACAAGAAAAAATAAATCAGCTCCATTATACGACGGTCCATTTGAAGTCATGCAAAAAACAACAAACGGTACTTACGTCCTAAAAGACATGACAGGTGCACTAGCTTCACGCAACTACGTCCCATCAGAGTTGAAATCCGTTTCGCACGATGAACATAATGATGACGAGTATGAAATCGAAGCCATCCTAGACCACAAAGGAACACCTGGACAACGTCAATACAAAGTTCGTTGGAAAGGATATACATCCGAAGATGATCAATGGATAAAGGCACAAGACATGAATGCACAAGATGAAATTGACATATATTGGAAAAGACGACAAGACACCGATCAAAAGGAAAAAAATAACAAAGAAAGAAACAAAAATATAAATCGACCGACCCCAGCACTGAAAAGAAAGCGGACGGACATTGAAAAAGATAAAAATACCAGTAGAGGACATAAAAGAGCCCGCTAGGTAAAAATCAAAAACAATGCCGACGACTTGAAAATCAGGAGACTGAGAAGATCGGCATAAAAAAAAAAAAAAAAAAAAAAAAAATTCTTTTCACACACGACTTCACAAATACATCCTTTTCAAAAAAACGTTTATTCAAACTGGAAGGGGATGATGTCGTATTTGTCATCTGTCACTAATCATTTCCCACACTATCACACTTGTCATTCCTATACAGGTATAAGACACAGCCTCGAGTATCCACTACTTAGGCATATATACTTATATCTACAGATAACCAACTTCTCATAGCCTCATATTACCATTCTTCGACTATATCCACAGCCACAACTAGCACAGCCTTCTTTTTCTCATTTTATTATAAAAACCCTTCCTCATTTTATTCAATAAAAACCATATCTGTTATATCACTTATTTCTTTATAACGTCTTCTATTTTATCAAATATTACACATAGATTCAGAATGATTTAAAGGATTTGCCTGGGCTTCAGCTATGATATCATCCACAGTCTTGTTATTGGTGGGGCTGGCGTGTTGAGGTTTATCTTCAGAGTTCATCTTAAAAAATGTTGTAGTTTAGGTTTTTAAAATAAAATAAAAGTAAAATAAAAAATAAAAAATAAGATGAGAATGTTGATAACCTTTATTTGATATAAATCAAGCATCTTTTTATAATGATGTGATTATGATATGAAACAGTATAACTACTACTACGGTTTGATATAATAAATGGGTTTCTTTTTCAAAGACATGAAAAAGTGAAATCAGATCATGACACCCATATATGATCTGAGCCCTTGCATTGTAGCGCTGTATTTAAATTTATTTTTATTTCATTTACATTGTGCATGATTTACATCAATGTCACACTTTATTTTATTTCATTGCTACATTCATATGCAAAATACAACAGGGGGGTTATGGGGGAAGTGGGGGAGGTACTTTTTTGGGGGGCTGTGGGGGGAGGTCTTTTTTGGGGGGTGTATGGGGGGAGGTCTTTTTTAGGGGGTGTATGGGGGGAGGTCTTTTTTGGGGGGTGTATGGGGGGAGGTCTTTTTTGGGGGGTGTATGGGGGGAGGTCTTTTTTAGGGGTGTATGGGGGAGGTCTTTTTTGGGGGATGTATGGGGGGAGGTCTTTTTTGGGGGGTGTATGGGGGGGAGGTCTTTTTTGGGGGCTGTGGGGGAGGTCTTTTTTGGGGGGTGTATGGGGGAGGTCTTTTTTGGGGGTGTATGGGGGAGGTCTTTTTGGGGGTGTATGGGGGGAGGTCTTTTTTAGGGGGTGTATGGGGGGAGGTCTTTTTTAGGGGGTGTATGGGGGGAGGTCTTTTTTGGGAGGTGTATGGGGGGAGGTCTTTTTTGGGGGTGATGGGGGGAGGCATTTTTTGGGGGGTTGTGGGGGGAGACATTATTTTTGGGGGTTGTTGGGAGGTCCGTCAACAAACAAAAACAAATGCCGGAAAGCCTACAGCCATAATAACAGGCCTCTATGCTTCAGTATTCCTTACAACATTATAGCATGTAAAAGCATTTACTGTACAAAATTGGTTTGGAAAATAGATCAACACACTATAAGGATACACTACCAATCAAGAATAGTATTACCACAGTATAATAGTTATTCATTAGCATGCAGATTAGTCTACCACAGTAGAATGGCTTTGCCATCCGCTGTTCATTGCAAAATAAAAAAGTTTTTATTGAATCGTGATAGTCAATACTATAGTAAAAGGAAAGAAAACCTAATAGCTAATCTACAAGCAAAACGGATCTCCAAAAGGGATCTGTAAACTTCTAATGACCTTGAAACACACCCATCTAGAATTGCTAATCAACTTTAAATACATCTTATTTTGAACCAAACTCTCATTTTTCAAACCAAACACATGTCTGCTTTCCGGAACCGCTGCTAATTGCCTATTTTCCGCACTGCAGACTTGCTATTTTCGCCATTCAAACAATACTGGAAATTTGGACACACAAATAATTCCTATTTTCGACCCTCACGCAACACACAAAGTTGCCATTTTCCGCACTATACTCTCTTCCCGCACTATCACTGCCTATCAACCACTCTTTTACACACTCTACAATAACCCTCCTTCTTTATTTACTCCACATCATCTCCATCCTCAACCCATCCTCATCCTTCATTAATGAGTAAACTTTTCTTTTTATTGAAACATCACTACACTTCTGCATCTCTAAACTAAAACCATTGCCTGATCCCTTGGAGTTCTGATGAAGGCATTCCGTGAAAAAAAAGAAGAGGGAGATCCAAAAAAAGGGGGGTTCCAGCTGTCTATCAAAAAAAAAGGAGTTCCTGCTGTCAAAAAAAAAAAAAAGGTTCCAGCTGTCTATCAAAAAAAAAAAAGGAGTTCCTGCTGTCAAAAAAAAAAAAGTTCCAGCTGTCTATCAAAAAAAAAAAAAAAAAGGTTCCAGCTGTCTATCAAAAAAAAAAAAAAAGAGTTCGAGCTCCCAAAAAAAAAAAAAGGAGTTCCTGCTGTCTTAAAAAAAAAGGGGTATCCTCATTCTTCAATCATGAATAAACTTTTCTTTTTATTGAAACATCACTACACCTCTGCATCTCTAAACTAAAACCCATCGCCTGATCTGTTGGAGATCTGATAAAGCCATCCCGTGAAAAAAAAAGAAGAGGGAGATCCAAAGAAAGGGGGTTTCTGCTACCTTTCAAAAAAAAAAGGTTACTCATCAGATTACACACAGCCTCAATTATCTTCATTTTCTTATAAAAAGATTTGACATTTTATCAATTAAATAAAAAACCATATCAATTGTATCACTTATTTACTTTTGTCCTTATTTTATAACAACCATTTCACAAGACCAATAAGGAGACTTAATAAAAAAAGCACCATGCATTAAAAGATTGGTAAAAAAAAAAAAAAAAAAAAAAAAAAAAGACATCTTTTTGCGTGAGAGGTACAGTACCGAGATGGTGAGGAAAACTGGGTTGCATAATTACATTTCAAGTCACCCGAGTAGCAGGAGTTTGTATTTATCGGCACTTAAAGATGAGGGCACAGTTACAATATGTGAATTAACTGAGATATAGTTAGTCTTCAGTAAACCAATGATGCATTCATGATATTAGTGGTACTGACGAAACCCTTTCATTTTGATTCTAGGATGTTGAGGAATGGCTTGATTAGCTTGGTATGTCTCTTTTCTTCAATAAAACATGTCCGCTTCAATAAAACTTGACTTTGCTTCAATAAACCTTGTCTCTGCTTCAATAAAACCTGTCTTTTGCTTTAAAAGATGTGTTTGCTTCAATGATGTGTGTGTAAAACTTCATTAGGATTTGGAGACCCCCTTTAGAGATCCCTTTTTTTTTATTTGACATCGTTCCTTCTACTCCATTAACCTAGACTAGCACCTCTCTCAACTACTATTAGCGGCCCCTATTTTTACATCTTCTTTCCTTTTAGTATAGTATTTGTTGTATTATAGAATAAAATAGGACTTGTTATCAAGTATTGTGAAACTTTTGGATGATTCTTTATTTCTATTCAAATGTATTGTCTTATTTATACTGATGTGATGGTATGTGGTTATTTAAAAATAGGGGTGATGAATATGATAGGAATTTGTGTAGTGTGTGATTCGGGGTCTGAATTACGTATTATGGAATGATCGCATATGCATGAACTAAGGTATAGGAATAAGTGTATGGATAAATATGAATATGTATATATATGAAAAGATATATGGTAGATGGAATGATAGGTGAATGTGTTGGTATACAACAGTATTGACTACAGTATCATGATTCAATAAACGCTTTTTTATTTTGCAATGAACAATGGGATGGCAAAGCTATTTTATTGTGATAGGCTATTTTACACACTATTCTATTGCGGTAGGCTATTCTACATATTATTCTTTTCTTGGTTTAAAAAGCCTAAAGCGATATTACTACTTTTGACAGGCTCCATGGTCGAGATATTCCGATTTATTGAATTTTTAGGGGGGTGGCGGGCACTTTTGGGGCGAGTAAGGGGGATATTGGAAGAAACAAAGGTATGGTGAGGAGGCGAATGTGGGTAGGGGGACGGTTCCAAGTGAATTTAGATGTTCAACTAAATGTGTGTGTGTTTGAATGGTGGGCTATAGCGTAGAGGCGGTTATTATGGCTGTAGGCTTTAGCTGTGAGCTTATAGGCGTAAACTTTAGAGCGTTGTACAATTAATTGTATGAGAGATGGATGGTTGGTTTGGTGACAAAAAATGATTGTATAATTGTTCTTTCATTTTTTTCTTCTTTTTTCTTTCTTTTTTTCTTCGTTTTTTCTTCTTTTTTTTCTTCTTTTTTTTCTTCTTTTTTCCCTACATGAAAGTCTGGATGTTATGATGCCAAGGCTCACTGGATTTACTGGTGATCTGGGAATAGTGTTAGAACTCGAATCAGAATGCAACACAAACTTCATAGGGAAGTCTTTTAATTTTGGATTCAACATTTGACGCCACCATTTGGTTTAGACTTCATCTTAAACTAGAGTGACATGGAATCATCATTAGCTCAATTTAGGTGTTAGTTGTAATTGGTTCTATATCCACATCTGAATAAAAATATATTGTGTCCTTTTTACAATTAGCCTGTCTCCCATACAATTAGTTTGCCCTCCACAGTAGATCCTCTTTTAAAAGTCTTCCCCTTGCCCCTTTAGATTAGTATTGAATAGCCCAATTTATGTCCGCTTATTATGCTTCAATAAAATATGCCTATTATTTTGTAACACTGACTTTATTTTGAAATCTGTTTTATCATCAATACACACTCTGAATAGATTGTAGATAGCATACCAAGTAGCCCTTGGCTCGCCCCTGTGTATTTCATACCTTCATTTTGAGTTAAATGACTTATTCAACTCCCATTGTTATTTATTGTATATAAAAGATAATAATGATCAATACTTAACAATACTACACTATGCTAGACTAATTTCCCCGAAACTAAATAGCTGATTATCTGAATCCATATGTTGAATAATCCTGAAAATTATCAGGATGGTGTTTAAACATTGTACTTCAAGAACGTAACGACAATGCTACATCGATTGACATCAATAAGACATTTAAAGAGAAAAAAAAAAAAAAGAAGAGGAAAGATTTTTATTTGGGATCAGTGGAGAAGGGGATATATGTATACATATAAACTACAATATTAAACCTATCTAACACACTAGCTTTGATAAATGTATAATGAGTTGTTGGTTTCATCCCGAACAAGGTATTCCCTATATTGTTAAATAAATATATAAAAAGAAAAAAAAATAGTCAGTGATGATAGACATAAACGGATTTATATCTTTGTAAACTACCGGTCGATCAAAGATTCGATTCTTTTCTTGATATCAGTAGCCTATATATTTAAAACATGAATGAATATCACGGTTGACAAAGTACATTTCATATTAACTTACATCAATGGGGAATTTCAGTTGTTCAAACAGTTCCTTCACCAATGCTGTATGGGTCATTTGCTTTTTCGATTTCATGATTCTAACAACTGCGGCTTCCAACTATATTAAAAAAAATATGTAATCATCAGTCATATTCCATCAAGTCCACATCACGTCGTCATTTGGGCACGTTATATCATTCAGTAATTATTCTTACCTGGTGTTGTCTGTCCACTATCACTTTTGTCTGCGTTTCTTTCCTTTCTTCAGTCGATTGTTCTTGTTGTATGCTGTTGATTTTCAGTCGGACTGCTGATGCTGTAAAATCGGCGTTGTATTCAAATATATCGTTATCACTGACATTATTATTTTGAGGTTCCTTGATCAATAATTTGTATTTGCCACACGATAACGATTGTAAAACTTTTTTCAATTCCCTGTCATCTACAGAAATAAAAAAAAAAACAAAGCATCAGCTCGTCTATATGTATATCATCTATCTTTTAGCCTTATTTCTTACCAAGATTCGTCGTAAGAGCAATACTCTTATATGTCATCTTTGATTTGTCGTTGAATAACAATAATACTACTGCCTGAAAAAGACTGACAGATAGCTCCTTCGTTGCTTTCGGGAAGTGAGATTTAAGTACGCATGACCCTAGAGAACTTCTCCAAGCAAGTTTTCGCCCCTTGAACTTTTTGTCGTAAAAAGATTGGTATGCTTCAAGCAAAGACATCATCTAAGAGAAGTTTTCACGCATCCATAAAAATTAATTAAATTCTAAAATAAAGACTAGCCTTCCTTTTTTTTTTTTTTTTTTTTTTTGGTATCTTCTTCTTACGTCAGTAGGCAACATGATTTCTGTAGCTGGATAAGTGGGCCATACACCTTGAGCAAGAACACTGACATAAAGCGGCAGAGTTACTTCTTGTACATTTTGTCTATACTCCTATGACGCATATAAAAAATAATCCGCGTGAGTTTTGTTTTGCAAAGCTACAAGGCATAATTCATGGTATAATTTGCTTACCTTGAATGTGACGTTCAGATCCGAGGATACCTCCATATCCTTAAACATATTTTCAAGGTTCTTCGTAAACTCAGGACCACATTCTAATATCAACCACAAACGGTGGGGGTTGTTGAGTCTTTTTTTTTTTTTAAAAAAAAATCCATTTTTTGTAGTTGTCTTACCTGATTTGAATTTGTACAGTATATTTTTTTCCAGATCATTCGATACCGTACGGTTGAGTAAGAGCCGTTTCGAAAGGAATCGTTTGTAAAAGGCTTCAAATATATCCTTGTCTTGATAGAAAAGTCTGTGTGAGTGCTAAATTTTATATTAAAAAAAGAAAAAGTTTACCTTGTAGATATCGGAAGAGTATCAATACCTTGTCCAATATTTTTTCCATATCTTCTTCACCATGCTGCTACAGAACAATATATAAAAACGTTTAGTATTTACACTCATATCGTTTATATACTTCTGGTATCTCGTTTATCCTACCTTGGAACTGGATCGTAATTTGCTGTCGATGAATTTGGCTATCAACTCGGCAGGCTTGTTTTTCCGTGAGTTGATAAAGTTTTCAAAGTTGACCTTGAGCGCGTTGGAAAATGATGAGTCGTCATCAAAAGAATATTTCAGCGTTTTGTCCAGTTTGCTTTTGTATTGCAGGAGTGTTGGCACCATTTGTTGATCTTTTGTGGGGTCCTTTACGAGTTCCATACCAACAATCTATACATATATTTTAAAATGTAGTAAAGCGCCATTGGTGTCGAATATTTTGTATTTTTTTCCCTATTTGTTACCTTAATGTAGTTTCCAAAGGCGGTTCGCAGCTTCGATATCGAATCATGCGGCGATAAGAAGTGATACAAAATGGCAATTGATTTCCTTTCCTCTTGCTCCATCATACTTTCGAATCCTAGTTATCATAAAAACAATGATGAGCATCATTATCTCTTTTTTCTTTTTTCCTATTTCTATGTTGTCTATTATTGTATTTCATTTACCTTGTGATAAGATGATATCAACTTTTGTATATATGAGCTGGTCTGTCACAGCTTCAGTCAATGGAATTTTTGTCGATTGATCCAAATAAGAAGCAAGTCGTTCACCACTTTCTTGTTGCACACAATCTTTCGCATATTGTAAGTAAGCAGTGGTGGATAAGTCATGAATTTTTTCGGTCGCTTCAGTACCGTAGTAGTCAATTGTTGATTTGATAAAGCTGGGTTCAAAAAAGTCGGCATAGAGTGATAGATCCAGCATCAATCGAGTGACAGACCGTATTAGTTTTGAATCCACTTCCAGTCCCTTTCTAAAAAATACGCAGAGTTAATACATCTTAACCCTTTCGCCATATGTTGATAGATCAATTCCATACCTATCTTGTTGGATTAAATCAAGCACACACGTTATTGTTTCTGACTGCACCTTTGGTATTTCCATGATGGCTTTCTTGAACATCTGTTTCCCCAAATCTCTAAAAAAAATAACAAAATTAATCTAATTAGTCTATTATCATCGTGCCCTTCCTATATTCTACTCACATTACGGATGTATACGAAGTTTTAGGCACGATAAACCGCCGATCGAGTTCCATAAACACATTTCGAATCGTCGTCTATAAATAAGAAGAAATGTTAGCTTTTGAGTAGCACCTGGGTATCGATTCAAATCTATTCCTACCATATGGTCACAAAATATATGCCAGTGATTATCCAAAATATTCAGGAAAGTATCATTGGCCGTTGATCTATTAGTTTCAATAAAAGAAAAGAGAGTCAGTCCAGATCATCCATTCTCCAGATACATCCTGTCGCTGCATTTTAGTTCGACTTACTCCACAATAATATCCTTTTCCTGCTGTAAATGATCGGCCAAAATTGATTCCAAATGATCATACAGTTCCTTTGATTGTCCATGTAGACACACCGTTTGACAGAGTTCGTAGGCAATTTGTAAGTTCGTTTCAAGTGGTTTGCTATTGACAATACTTCGTATAAGATCGCTCAAAGATGCCCAAGTTGTTTCCAGTTGTGTTTCTGATAGTTCTGTTGACTGCATTTCTATCAAAGAAAAAAAAAAAGCGTCAAATAAAAGTAAAAACTTGCTTCAACTTCTTAATGTGAATATTACCTTTTGCATTTCGAACGTCAATCTTGTCTATCAATGCTTGGCGTCGAAAGCTACCCAATAAAGAAGTAACGTTGATCGTAGTGCTTTGCGGGCGACTATTTGTAGTTGTATTTGAGCTTTCGGAACGGTCAGTTTGTTGTGCTGTTGATGATGATGATTGAAAAGGAGGACTTGTTCTGGGCTGAGTTCTTGAATGAGTGGCTGCCTTAGATCTGCTAGGCAGTGGTAATCTAAATGAATCCAAGGTTGACTGGTTTGGTTCTGGGGCTTTCCGTTTTTTCGCTACCATAGTTCAAGAAATAAAAATAGTCAGTCAAAGAACGTTTCCTTTTTCATAAGAGACGTGTTTATCTTTTATACATTTTACCAGAGGACTTGGGTGGCATTTTTAAAAAGCTGGGGAAAAAAAAGTGTATATGCGAAATTGAAAAAATCGTTGGCTGTCTTTTTTTCTTTGAGCAGCCTCGCATGTCGTGACTGGACAGTTTTAAACTTCCGCCTGATCGTTTTGCCCTCGATTTTGTGCTTTCTGTTCTTTTGACAATTTATACCTACAACACCTCACATGAGCGGGAAGAAAGTGACAGTAACTTGTAAGATAACAACAAAAGACAAATACGGATAAAAAATTGCATTATACTGAAAAGTTTTTTATTTTGATAATTTTTTTATCACAAGATTGCGACGAATACGATGTATGGCCACTTATTGCTGATGACCTATCCTCTCGCTTACCTTTGAAAGGTTTGGTATGGCAACCTTCCAACCAACGCGCTGAAAAGCACATTCAATCACTCGAAGTTGACTTGAAGCGCTTTAACTTTGAACAAGTTCCACAACCGTTATCCAATACACAAACCAATTATTTGAATCTCTACTTTGTTTCTTGTGATGTAAGTCTATATTTGAAGCCAAAAATATTCATTGGGAGGACGAATTCTTCTCTAATATTCACTCTTTTTTTCATACTTTTGTACTAGGATAATGAAGTTTACAAAAATAAAGTACGGCGGCAGATACGTGCCTGGGTGGATATCATCACTACCAAGAAAAATCAGGATTGGCTTATTGTATATGTGGCAAGCCCCGACTCGAAAAAGACCAATAGCTACCTCGGATTGAAATCATCTGTCTATGACAAGATTCGAACTGACTTTAATCATGGAAAACAAGAAAGGTAAACTACATCAACTAAAGTGTCAAAGAAATCAATAGTGCTCATGGGATATTTAATATTTTTCATTTATTTCTAGGTGCTCTTATATTCGTATTAATGATTCTGAGGGCCCTTCTTCTGAACTTTGGTCAGCATTCTTAGAAAAAATGAAGGAAAGCATACTGGCCAGTTTTGATATGCAAGTGCTCCAAATACAAGAGGATACGCGCCGATTGGATATGCAACGACACATGCCTGGTTGGAACTATTGTACATTTTTTATATTGAAGGTAATTCGGTTAGGAATGGACTTATTATTAGCCAGTGACTCGATATTCATTGTAACTGATGCTGATAATAGGAAGGACTGGCTCAATCTTTTGAAATTATGACTCTTTATGAAGATGCATTGATCCAATACGATGAATTAGAAGCGTCCTTCTTCCAGGTATTACGAGGTAATTAGTGACTGCAATTATTTACACCATGACAAGTATCATTAATAAATTACCTGCCTATTGTTATGATCATTTTTTATAGACAAGGCTTTGGCATGGTTTGGACATTTTGGTGGCACTGATACTGGTGATGACAGCGGCAACATCCTCGACTTTAAACGCAAAGATTATCGCGACTTGATCAACAAGAATATCATATCCGTGTTTGACTTTCGAAGCTACCTTTTTGCAAGGCAATGCCGTATGCTACTGAAACTTCAACGTATAGTGGAAATATGCTCCAGGGCTCAGCTATTTATCACCAGCTTTATTCCATCTATTCGGGAAAATGAAGTAAGAATGAAATCAATGCCATTGAAGATGGGGTGTATGAACCAACCTTCTCTTTTTTTTTATTTTCTTTATTTAGGAACATTTGGCGAAGCATTTTCTTGAATCATGGGTCTTCTCTGCATGTATGAATGTTGTCAACGAATGTGAACCATTCTCCGCACAAATGGCAGCAAACGATGTCAGTTTTGTCCGCCCTTATAGTGCGGCAAAAGGGGATTTACTTTTGACAGCACGGCGCCAGGTAATAGTCGCAAAAAAAAAAAAAAAAAAAAAAAAAAAAAAAAAAAAAAAAAAAAAGGCAGCAAAAGTTATCAAAACTGTATTAATATATTAACTGACTCGATTTTTGTTATTAAAAGCTTGACAAACTAGGAGTACGACAGAATCATTTGCCAAATACTGCCCCATTCTCTGTGTATCTCGATAGTCAATCGGAATCTGGCCACGAAGCTGCAGCTCCTGATGACGTTTCTACTAACTCGCATAAATGTGATGATATTACAAACCAAAAATTACTGGAAGCTGTTACCTCAGTGGATGCATTTGACAAGATGTATATGGTAGGTATTATGAGTAATATTTATATTTATTTTGTATATCAGTATTCTCTATTTATCACTATTCATTATTCATTATATCAATAGGCGCTTAGTACCAGGGCGATCAAAAGTTATGATGCTAGTGGAAGGTCTCGGGCAGCACTTAGCGTTCACGGTGATATTGCAGCATTGAAATAGTAAGAAGAGTTGAACAGTAAAATGGAGTGGAGTTGATTGGTGGTAAAAAACACCACTAAAATGAATTGTTTTTTATGTATAGTACCCGCGAAAAATATGACGAAGCTGTTCGTATATTTGAATCGATGATTTGGAGATATGGTGAACAAGATTGGAGCATTATAGAAAACAGCCTTCTGATCAAATGTGCAGGGTCGCAAAAGCGTTTAAACAAGACCGACCAATATGTAGAATCTCTGTTGGCCTTGCTCAAAAATTCCAAGTGGCTTTCCCCCGATCAGTCGACACATTATGCCGATGAATTATTAAGAAACGTTGGTGAACTGGATAAAGGTAATTCTAGAACACACACACCCTCGATAACGCATATAATACTTATCCTAATATGTTATACATTCTGTAGAAATCAAGAAACCATTCTCACCTATGCTTTCTGTATCTGTTGTATCTATCATTGACGATGAAACTGTGGCAAGCACAAGCGTCGAAGTCCTCATTGAAAACCATCTATCCAAGGTAAAGGGCAATACATAGAAAAGCGACATTTTGCTCATTTTTTCGTGATTTTTTCATCTACAGACATTGCATTTTGATGACCTTCAGCTACAATTGGTGGGAAATGATCCGGAACAAATATCATTTTATGTTAAAAACAAGACCCTTCTTCCTGGAAAAAACACGTACTTCTTGTGCAGTGATGTATGTCTAGAACTGAAAAATGATTAGGCTAAATTAATTTTCTTGCCACTAAATCTCACCTTTTTTCTTTTCTAGGTGTCAACTTCAGGAAACTACGTAGTGGAAACCTGCCAAATGTCTATTGGGAAACTCAACTTCCATCAAGTATTTATGAATGCTGATCAGAAAAAACGTGTTGTGCGGCTCAACCATGATTCGAAACGATTAATGGCAACGGTGTCTCAACCAAACGAAGGTAAGGCTCAATCAAAATTTTAAAACAAAAGTTAGACTCCTCTCTTGATTTATTTATATATTTTTGTCGTAACCAGTTCGTCTAGGGGAACGCCAACAATTCTCTGTCCGCATCAAGACTCAGGAAAGTGTAATTGACAATGGAACACTTTTATTGGAACCTCAAACTGATGGTCTGGATATCGTTAACACAGGAAAGGTGTTTGCGAAGTTGAAGAAGAAGAATGCTGATATTGAAGAAATGGAACTGGATATGCAAGACACCAAACACATTTTACTACCGGCTTGTGAAGCTCATGATGAATTGGAATTATTTGTAGTTTATGAAGGCTCGTATCCTGAATTCGATTACAGAGTAAGTTAGAAATATAAAAACCATAATAACATAGATCTTACTGAACACTTGTATTTTTTATTATGTTTAGCTGAAAACAACTGTGAACTATAAGTCTGACGATGCGGAACACAAATTTGTTTCTGCCGAAACGGTTCCAGTGGTTATTCCTTTATCTGTGACTGAATCAAGCATCTTTAGGGAAACAAGGTACATGTCTGTGCTCCTTTTTTATTTAGAATATTTCACAGTACTCATTCCTTTTGCTTGTTTCTTTTCTATAGCATTTTTCTCAAGGTGGAACTTTCTTGCAATGGAAATTTACCTGTCCGTATCCTTGGGTCCAAACTTTTATCTTCGAATGTGTATATCGTGGAAAGTCAATCGGAAGTCAACAATTGGGACCTGGTAAGTAGATATAACTCGACACCATGGTAATCTTCTTTGACTGAATAACTATCTTATATTTTGTAGACGCTCTTCCCTAGACAAAACGCAACATTTGTATACAAACTAGTGAAAAAGGATGGATCTAAAATAGACCAAGGTATGTATACAGAAAAGACTGCTTGTATTTTTGTGAACTAGAGCATTATGTTTTCTAACGCTTTATGGTGTTAGGTGACGTTGGTGGTAATGGAAAATCGAAGGTGCGCTTTGACGTCAAATATAAAACACTGAAGGATGGTAATACTAGAAAAAGAAAAAGACTTGGATACAAACAAACGTTTTCTCTTCGCTAAAGGTGTTTTTTTTTTTTTTTTTTTTTTTTTTTTTTGTAGAGGTGGAAGCTAGTGTCAGTACAATGATTGAACGAAAGCTCAAGGATCATAAACTAGGCCAGCATTTTACGTACATATTTTCTAAGGTACGTGAAGCATTTCTATCATCAGTGGATTACTGCAGTTACGGGCTGATGGACGTAGTGCATTTGGACGATTTTGATGCAGAATTATGCGAATCCTTCCTTCTCCATCGGGATCTGAAAACTAAGGTGGAACTGTTGGATCTTATTGAAGAATTTTTCGAACAACACGAAGCCATTACCATGACGACTATCAAGGATCAAGCACCAAATCATCAAACTGAACATTCTATCTCTTTCCCACTTGATGTACCAACTTCAAAAGTAAGTAAGATTGAAAGAAAAATTAGGCGCTTAAAACACGTTATTCATACATATGCTTTAGATTTTACACACCGCTGAATTGATTCTTTCCAACAATAATGACTTGATTGTGTCCGATGCTTGTCCCTGTGTTTTAAGAATCAAACAGTCGACGTACTGGTGTGCTGCTGATACCGATGATCAAGAAAAAGCCCAAGATTACATATATGATATCGACATTGATTATGACAACTGGCTAGTATCTGGTAAGCGCAGACTTCGCTTCTCCTCAAAGGTAAAGAGAATAAGCAATAGATTGATCGATTATATGGAAATGAAACTAACGATCTATATATATAGCCTGGAGAAGTCATGGAATTTGCGTTAAGTTTGATCCCTCTGAAGACTGGTAACCTGTTACTGCCACCGGTACGTGTATCTGCAGTTTCACCTGAAACGTACGCTGCAACAGTCTATGTCAACAGTGCTCAACAAATCCTGGTGAAACCAAAATCAAAAACTGCGACATTTTTTGTGGAGCAACAACAGCGTATTTTAGCGATGCAACCATCACCATATATGGCAAGTCCTAGTGGTACCTCTACAAGAAACCTTTCGGAAGGCATGGCATGATGAACTATGGTGCTGGTCAATTAGCAATGGTATTTAATAGGGCATTGGCCTTCTCTTCTGCCCTGTTTTCATTCTAGTCTCACCTATTCCACCGTTTTTGGTTGTTGTTGATTTTTTTGGGCATCCACTGACCTCAGTTCCCCCTCATATTATATTGTCACCTCGTTTTTTTCAATACATTTATTATACCTGTACTTTTGATTGACATTCTTGAAATAAAATATGTATTTTTTTTTGACAAATACCTGTCGTCTTCTTTTTGATCATTCTTTACAATTGCTTTGTTGCTAGTGTGTAACAGCTATCATAATAATCTATGTCAACGTGTGTGTATATAATATCTGCGATGATGATGATTTTCTTTTCATGGATTACAGCATGGTGCATTTCATCAAGTACCGCCATGAACCTTAATTCTTTTCAATTTTGGGGAATTCATTGTCGCTCTTTCTCTCTCCTTTTTTTTTTTTTTTTGTCAACGCCATTAAAAAAACTGTATGGATTCAGGCTCCGCATTTTGCTCTCTATTTTTTTAATTTTTTTTTTGGCCCCCTTTTTTTCCTCTCTTTTTCTTTCTTTTTTATTTTCCTTCATGAAAGTCTGAATATATGATGGCAAGGCTCATTGGGGTGCTGGTGATCTAGGATTAGAGTTAGAACTTGAATTAGGGGCGTTTTCAAAAACGCAAAACAAACATCATGGGGAAACCCTTTCATTTTGGATTTAGGTTTTTGCCCACCATTAGATTAGTCTACATCTTAGAGAATAGTGTTAGCTTAGTATTCGTTGTTACAATTTATGTCTACATTTGAATTAAATATGTCTTGTCTTTTTACCATTAGTCTTTTTCATGTTGTTAATTGTCATGTTGAATGGGCACGGTACATGTGGGTGTAAATAGATTCTGGTGTGTGTGTGAGAGAGAAAAAGAATGGTTTGAAGTTGAAGACAACTTCTTTATACTGTTTATATTTGTGAGTTGAAAGGAAAATAGGCAAGGGTTTTGCGAAAAATGTCGCTACAGAGTTCTATAGAGTGGTAATGATGGGAACTCATTCTCCAGCGAAAAATGGCGCTTTATTTTAAATTTTCAAAAAATTGACATTTGGCATGATCAACCCCCCTTTGCGAAAAACTGTGACCAGAGATCACGCCTAACGTTAACGCCTATGGGCATACGCTTAGCCCAGAAATGGGCCCAAAATGAAAGCAATGAAAATTTTCGAAAATTTTGGAAAAAAAATTTTTTTGCTTAAATTGACCCTGTATCAATTTGGAGACATTAGAGATACGCTGTGCATCATTTTTCGTCAACCAGGGGCCCTTTTTGCCAAGTTGACGATATAGTTTTCTTTTTTGAGAGTGGAACAAGTTAAAAAAAAAAGTTCTACCTTGAAAGGCAGCGATAACTTGCTAACGTTCGGAGTAGGTTTACTATGAGGGCACCGATTGGATGAAAGACGAAATTCGATTCGAAGCTTTTGACAAAAGCGTCGCATCGCATCGCCCTCCCGGGCGACATATTCCGGAGTTATTGAATTTTTAGGAATGCAACGGGGAGATTCTGGGTAAGTAAGGGGGGATATGGGAAGGAAAAATGGTATGAGTAGAAAGAGCATGTGCTAGAAAGCGGTTCCAAGCCAACTCGGGTGCCCAAGTACGTGAGTGGTTGAATGGGTGGGCGATAGTAAAAAAATGACAAACTATATTAATCATCTGACAGAACATATAAAATTGAATACATAATCGAAATAAAGGACGTTTTTATTGATTTGGACATGATGTGGGGTTACAAAAAAAAAGCAATACTATAAAACCGAAATGCAAAGTGTAAAAAAAAAAAAAAAAAAAAAAGGAATCATATATATGCTATATTAACCAATAAATCAATATATCTAAACTACATAAAACTAATGCTAATTCATCACTTGATTAGATGTTGTTGATGAGCATCGTGTTCCTCATAACCAGTCCTACTCAGTTTTCATAGCTGATGGATTATGCGTCGATAATGCTAAGGTAGCCACGGATTTTTCTTCATCATCCACATTGACAATATATTCGTCTTGGTAGGAAAAGGCTGATGTCGCTGGTGCTGCTGCTGCTGTCGGTGTAGATGTTTGTTGCTGATGCAATTGATACGGTGGCAGGTCGTGTTTTTTACGGTTCGAGGTAGATTTGACCCGTTTCATAGTTAGGCGATACAACCACCAGGCCACAATAATTAAAATAAGCAGGCTTCCGAGCATGGTGAAGACGGCAACACGATGAGCAGAAGGAGGCAAATCAGGATTTGAGATATCAGCCAGCTGAGACCCAACCCAAACTTCAAGGCATAGTTTGAACGACGATAAAAAAGAAGTCATAGTATATTGCTTCATTGTAACGGTTGGAAGAAGCGATAAGAGCATGTTGGTGATTGGCCATGGAATGGGGCTGAGACGTATCAACAGCATAATCTATAGAAGATGGAGCGTCAGCCAATTCTTTACGTTGATATGAAAACAACCGATACCCCTTTCCCTTACTTACACGCAGGCCACCCTGTTCAATTGCTTCTTGAATAGCATGATATTTATCTTGCTTGGAAGATGATAGACGAATAAACCTAGCAAAATTGTATCTTCGAATCAAATGGCAGCAGATCATCGAACCCATAAACGCACCTATGTATAAAGACAGGAAGGGAAAGGTAAGCAAACTTCAGGTACGGACCCCACAATGTTGCTTTAATTTTACCTGTGATTGCTATGGGAACTCCAAAAGGAATGCCGTAAATAAACCCAGTAAGAGTCGCTGTAAAAGTGAAACCTATCATTGGAGGAATAGATGTGATAGTCAACAAGGCTAGCATTATAATCCAACTGAAAGAAGTGGTCCGCATTTCGACTGCCACAGTTTGTATTGCTTTTTGATAAAACAAGAAGAAGAAACAAAATATATCAAATAGGTTAGTATATCAAGGATTTCAGGTATACTTCCGGCCTATTAAAGTTACCTTGTCGAATTTCATGTCGATGTGCAGCAAGGACACCAAGTAGAATGAGAAGTGCAACGGCAGCAACAACACCCAAAATCTTTGTTCGCCTTTTCATAAGTAGATGATGATATTACGGATACACAAAGTCAGAGAAGTAGAGGAAGCGATATAAAAATGAAAAGATGTTTCAAGGTGGTATAATCAAGTCGGTCATCAACCAGGAAATTATTTTTCTGTATACAGGTTTTGCACTAATAATTGAGGCCAAGGGAATATAATGAGACGGAGTATAAAATAACTTCGAGACGGGGAAATGTAAAATTGAGATGAGGTCAAATAAAATGAGATGGGGTAAAATAAAAAATTGGGAAGAACCAAATAAAATTGAAACAGGTCATGATGAAGATGACAGTAAAAGACAGAAACCGCTGGGAGCAGGTAAGAAAAAGTGAGTCCAAAATGAAGTACCTTTTTTTCTTTTTTTTTTACAACGTTGACTTTATTGACAGTTCTTTTAAATCCAGCGCGAGTATAATTGAAAATTTTCGAATTTCATGTCCTTCACATTATAACCCCGCATTTGAGCTTTCTTTTTTTTTTCTTTTGTCTCCTTTCTTTCTTTCTTTGATTCACCTCTCTGCGATGCGATTCAAATTCCGCAATAAATATTTCATTTATCTTGCCCTAAAAAAAACCTTTCTTTTATTCCTTCCTTGTGCTACATTTATGGTTTCTATTGCGTCCGTTGTAGGTATGGCTGTATTTATTCTCAACTGCTCGACCCTTTTTACCGATAAATAGTACACCACAATCAAGTCGCACATCTCAAATGAGTATATGAGGAACAGCAGCCATTCGACCTTAATAGTGAACGGAACTCTTGTTGATCCTTGGTATTACTCTTGCTATGCGGACGAAGACTCGCAGACTGTTGACTCACCGGATACCAAATTGGGACCATCGATAGCACCTGATACCTTCTCACAACCACCGGACAATATGCTCACAAAAATTAGTGTCAGCCTTCAGGACGACAGGGTACTTAATTATAGCAACTGTAAACTAGGGAATGCTGGATCATGTTTACAATGGGATTGAATAATTCAACTCATCTTGTTCAGGCGGGATACGGACGGCACGCAGCGAATATACCGATCGCCTGGTTCCACCAAAATGCAGGATTTGAAGAATATTACAGCCAAATGTACCGAATAATCACCCATACCGAAACTCTATTGATCCAGCAACTCCTATACCTCGAATCCAAGAACAGATGTATATGTACCTGGATATCCATAATGAAACTCGCTCGGTGCTCCATCAGGAAGGATCTGGTCAAAAGAACGTCAATTCGGGATTTTGTATTATGCGGCCTTCTGAAAAGATGAAACAACTCTTGGCAGCTACCATCTACATTGGGGATTAAAATGACAAATTAACTAAACAAGTTGCCCACAATAAGGCTCTCGGTTATTTGGATCTACGACTTACAACCTCAGATGTGGTGTTCTTGGAATGCTGCAATGACGAAATGGATGGATATGATTCTCGAATGGTTGGACAAGCCTTTAGGAATTGAACCATATATTGTCCATGCGAACTATCTAGTAAGAAAGAGTGTTGAAATAGAACATAGAATAGTTGTAGAATCAAATGATCAAATTTTGTATGTATATATTTTAGATGGGTGACGACAAGAAAGCAAGCTTCATGAAGACAATTTTTGCTATATCAATTATGATTGGCTGGTTTCTATGGATGAAAAGACAAATTTAGCCGTGGCTTCAAGAAATGGAACAACACTAACGGGAAACTGAAGCTCTTCTTATACAGCATGGGCCTTATTTTGCTATCGTTTCATTTTTAGATTTTTTTAATTATCTTCCCCTTGTCCATTTACTTCCCCTCTCTCTCCGCATTGTATTGTTATTATTGTTATTGTTATTATTTAGCTTACTATTATATTAGACTTTATTTTATCACCGCCTCTTTGTTGTCCTTTTATCATACTATTTGTACTTTTTAGATCATTTTAATAAAGTATCACTTTTTTTTTTTTTTTACCTGAACGTAATACAACTTGGTCTGAAAATGGAAATAGTAATTGATTTTGGGGAAAAGAGTCAAAGCTTTTATGTGTAACCCAGTGTATGGGAACAAAGAAGAAATTACATTTCACATTTCTATTCAAGGAGGTGTCATTCTACGAATAGGAGTGGTTTAGTATTTTTACTGCCAAAACTTCATTGTTTATATTGAATGCTTTCTCTGTTTGGCCTCAACTTGCTATAAAAATTAAGATCATATTTTAAATCGCCGCTCCGTCTCTTCTCCTATTATTTCAATTGTTTGAAGAGAAAATCCTTTCTTTTCCCTTTCTTGTTTTATTTTTCTTTATATACACAAAACATATATATTTTTACGTATTTTTTCTTTAAAAAATAAAAAAAAACGTCCTTTCACCTTGTCAATAAAGTGAAGTCCCTTTGCTGATGGAACCTCACATTACAATGGAGTCGCATAGTCGTCTACGATCTGAATCTGGGTCAAACGTCCAGGACAACTTCGCCGAGCAACAACAACATGACGATGTACAGCCATTCAAGTCAACTAAGCATAGTTTTTTAACAAAATTTATCCAGAAAAGGACAACCAATACCAACGATGGCGCTCTCCTGGATGACAAGTCTTCTCATATGCAGCCTCAAACATCCCTTTCACCAGCTTTGCAGCCGTCCATCGTAGACGCACCTTCATTAAAAAACCAAGGACAAGCCGCTAAGAAGAAGGTAGAGTCCTTTTCGTTTGTGTATAACTTGATATAGTATTCTGATTATACATTTATTTTTATGTTTTAGAAAGCCAAAAGTCTAGGTCGATTCCTGAAGAAACTGGGCAAGGTAAAACTAAATAACTATGGATCGACATTTTACTTTATTGCTATATACTTATTCCTCATTTTTCTGAAATAGAATGGATCGACCGATAATGTCTCCAAATCACAAATCAATGCTTTTATTATTAACAGCAACCATACTGGTCCCTCGAGTGACACTGGGCAGATGCAGGGACAAACTGTGCGTGATCCGGAAGGACAAGGTAAGCAAGCAGAAAATATGGAAACCATGATCCTACCCTTACGGAGAACTTTTTTTTTTTTTTTACTCAATAGTCAATGATCGATTACCAACCTCGGCAACTCATTTGAAATCTAACGTCACGACCGCTGTGGGTGATCAAATCAGGGTACCGGCATCAACACAACCGCCACCACTGTACCTGGAAGCACTTTTATTAAACTCCACCACCCAAGATGATTTGCAATTACGGTATCATCCCTCCAACAACGTCGCCGATTATACTCATTTGATGCCCCGATCTACATCATTCGATGTTCACCGATCCCGCCAACAATCTCCACCACCATCAACTGCTCCTCGTTATATTGTACCCGGAAGACCCAACCACCACCAACAGTATTCTGCACTAGTACCAAAAAACAGCAGAAACTTTAATACTCGACCACTTCGGGTAGCAAACGCCACCGAACCAATAATGATGCATGAAACTATTAACGAATACAGTACTGCTGGTGATGATGATGAGGATGATGACGACGACGACGACGACGACGACGACGACGACGACGACGATGATGATGATGATGATGATGACAATGATGACGACGACGACAACGATGATGATGATGATGATGACGATGATGATGATGATGACGATGGTTCTAGAGATGGATTTCTGGATACTAGACCAATAACAGGCGATCGATTATCAAAACGGCTTAGTGGCGGTCATTTTGGATCTGCTGGTGGATTAATTATCAACACATTATCGTTATCAGACATATCAACTGCCAACCATGCACCTATTCATCATGAAAGTAAACAACAAAACAGAAAAAATGACAACAATGATCAGCATCCTACATCAGAACCAACGCCGACAGCAACACCTCCCATCGCGCAACAGGAACAAAAAGAGCATTATAGAAATGATGTTGAAGCTGACTGGACTGTGGACTCGAATGAATCGCCTGATGACATTGGACTGACAACACCTCCCTGTGGACCTGTAGACAATGATGATGGTGGTTCAAAGAATGGCGATGATGATAATGACAACAGCGACAGTAATCATTCACCATCTTTCTCTGTACAATCCTCCTCAGTGAATGGTTTATCAGCTATGACGAATACCTCCCAAAACTATGCACGAAGGATTTGGGAACAAGATAGCACTGTATATTCGAATCTGGAACATGTGGCAGAATGGATTGGAGACGGGTAAGCAATGAAAAAAAAAAAGCAATATTTCTCACGCTTAGCTTTTTTTGCTGTAATTTGGTTTTAGGTCTTCTTCGAGTCGCGAGATTCTGACATGTTACATGGCTTATTTTAACTTCTCTCACCTATCACTAGAAGATGCTTTTAGGTAAAATTTAATATAATGGAAGAATCATGTGAAAAAAAAGGACATCTTCTGACTTGCACCATGGACTGTCAATTTTCCTTTTTCGTTAGGTACGTGAAATTAGGGTTGATTCTCTTGAAAGCCAAATGCGTCCTATTGACTTGTTTTTGTTTTGTTTTTTCTTCTAGGCAACTCTGTGGAAAACTATCAATGAAGGCTGAATCTCAACAAATCGATCGCATCTTGGAAGAATTTTCAAAACGATATTGGGATTGCAATCAACGAACTATATTTGGGAATGTTGGTAAGGGATATATTTGGTATATCTTTTTTAATTAATACGCAAGCTAATTGTTCTTCCTCTTTTTTTTGCAAGACGTTATTCATGCTATCGTGTACTCGCTAGTGCTTCTAAATACGGATCTACATATTGCTCAAGGTGAACGGAAGAAAATGTCAAGATCAGCTTTCGTCCGGAACACAATGGATGCCATTCAACCACCAGCGATTTATCCTCAGCTAAGCACCGCTAGCAATTCTGGAACAGACAACTGGGAAAACAGCAATATCAGCACTCTCTCTTTGGATGATGATAAGCAAGCCAGTAATATCTCATTTGACTCACACAAACTTCGGCAAGAATGGAATGATTTGGATCGAACACCGAGTTGCCGTAGTGTCTACAGTCAAAACAGCACGTATAAAGCCAAAATGTCTTCACCACTAAACACACCGTCTGGATCTTACGGGTGGCAAATGGAAATGGAATCTATTTTGAAGGTAATTAAAAAAACGTAAAAGTGTATTCGCTACGTTTACATATATATTTTTTATCCGTCCTATAGCAATTATATGTTTCTATTCGACATAAACAAATCATGCAGCCTGGGTCGAAAAGTAGTATCAGAAATGATCTTGGGCTATCTCGGGGGCAAAAATACGGGGCGCTCAAACCAAATGTTGGTGTAAGAATGTGGAAAGCTGCGCGTGATAGCTTGTTTATAAGTGACACCAATATATCCGAGGTAAATCGCAAAAGAAAATTATCAATCCAATATTAATCCTTCCTTTTTTTTTGTATTGTGCTCTAGCTGGACTTCCCACAACCTTTGTCACCGCGCTCGACGATATCATCCATGTCAGGAAACCATTCCAGAAGAAGATCAATCTCATCTATGCGCTCTGGAATTTCTCATCATTCGCAATATTCTCGAAGCAACAACATCAGCCACCAACAACAGGATGTTGGTATTTATACTGGCTCTCAAGCAGTGGCATCATTACTTCATCATCCTGATTTACCGGATTCATACACCAATGCTGCCCCGTACTACAAAGAAGGATTACTTGAACGCAAACACTTGATGGAGCAGGCAAACAACAAGGCGCGACAACGGGATTGGAAGCAATGTTTCGTGGTGGTGGATCGTGGCGAACTACGCATGTATCGTTTGGAGAGTCATGGTCAACGACGAAAAAATATAGTCATGTCTTCTCGTCATCCTCTGCATGGTATGATCAGTCGTGGCGCAAGTTTGGCTACTGTAACTGAATCTATTTCATCTTGTGACCAAACTTCAATAGCTTCAGACATAGCTATTGGTGGTGGTGACTGGCAGGTAAAAAAAAAAAAAAAAAAAAAAAAAAAAAAAAACGACACACACTCACACACACGTAGGCAATTGACAGAGACGATTACAAATCAAGAATACTCATTTATTATTATTATTATTATTTATACTGACAGGCACACGCTAAGATGATTGGTGAAATTGATTTGAAGCATACACTTTCTCATGCGTTACCATCTGGATATAATCGACAGCGCCAGCATGCCTTTGCATTACAACAAGCCAATGGTGGGGTCTATTTATTCCAAGTAGGTTCGGCTGAGCAAGCATTGGAATGGGCGACAACATGCAATTATTGGGCTGCGAGGGAAAGCAAGGAACCATTGATGGGTGGTGTTGGTAATTTGGAATATGGATGGGGCGCCTGTCTGGACGGAATGACCGATGATGAACAAGACAACAGCAACAACAACGATAATCCCGAAACTTCATTGACCACAGTATGTCAATGGCAACCACCCATTCCGCCACTGATGGCTAGTAGTCTAGGCGAAATGGCTCAGCACCGTACTTTATTACAACATATCACTACGTTGAATGATGAACTTGATCGGCATCGTGACCTGAAACGGAAAATAGAGCGAAGGGTAAAAGGAATTTTAGAAAGAAAAAAAAACAAGGCGGAGTCACATACGGGGCAAAACGATTATTTCTTTTACTCAATATGGTCTCTTTTTTTTTTTTTTTTTCTTTGATAGTTTTTTCGCAAAACACCGAACCATATATGCGCCATGACCAATTTTGAAAACAAGACTCAGTACCTCCTTCACGAAATCATCAAGTATCAAAATTATTGTGACTCTATTGAAAAATCATTAGCCCTGCAGGACAAGGCAATGCATGAAGAAAAGCAAGGACACACTGGCTCTGATGACAGTGGCTTGAACATAGTTTAGAAATCCTCCTTTTATATATACCTTTAGTTTAGTTTTTTATCAATCAGTTAGTTAAAAAATAAAACCAATATATATTATATATTATAAATGATGATGTGTCAATGTTTGGGAATAGTATTCTATTTTTGAAGTTTGGGATATATTTGTGTTACTTTAGGGGAATGAAAGCAATGACAATGAATCATGACTAAAAATGGCTATCCTCGGAATGAATCATAGTGCTTTTAGCAGCATCGCAGAAAAAAATATCAGTGTCCAGCGTTGATTGGCTGTGTTGCTCACTTTGTAATACGAAATATCCAATGCTGTCTGCCTGGAACAATCAATAATATGATATGAAAGCTACATAAAAGTCCGATTATCAATACATATTAGGGGGGAGGTGGGAGGCTTGTTTATTGACGTACCAAATGCTTTTTTATATCAGTAATCCATCTCGAACGGCACTGGTTCACTTTCTTATCTTCAAAAATTATAAAAAATCATTTAATAAACAATGGGCTTTACATTGATTGCGTATTGATCATGATGATGATCATGATACCCCTTTTGTTCTTTAAAAATGTGATAAACTGTAGTGACAATATCGCCGTTCAAATATACCACGGGGCGCATTTCTTAGTCGTCTTGTCTAGACGCCCTCCCCCCCCCCAATATTTTAAATCGCGGGTCCCCCCTTTTTTTTAGAAAATGCAAATTATTTTTAAAACGCCCAAATTTTGACTATATCCTTTTTTTTTTTTTTTCTTTTCTTTTTCACTCATCATCATCTTTGTCTTGGACATCTCATATTATACACACTCATATATATACAAGCATGACTATCTCTACATTCTCTTTATCTCCTTCTGAACTTTCGGCTTTGAAATCCAAATACGAGCAATTCGGTCAAGGACACGTCTTCCAGTTTTTTGATGAACTCACTGCAGATGAACAGGGCCCTCTATTGGAGCAACTGGTTGGTATTGATGTGGAAAGACTGAATGGTATTTACGGCAAGGCAATGCAAGCAAGTGACGTGGCAAGCTCGGCTAATGGGGAACAAGAATTGGTGGAACCTTTGACCCACGATGTATTTGACACTGTGTTGACAGCACCCTCCTCTGACGCCAACAGCAGAAAACGTAAGCGTCAAGACATTCAAGACTGGGAAACCCTCGGTTTATCACTTATTGCAAAGAACCAAGTGGCGGTGATTCTTATGGCTGGTGGACAAGGCACTCGTCTTGGTTCAAGTGACCCCAAGGGCTGTTATGATATCGATTTACCTTCCAAAAAATCACTCTTCCAATTACAAGCTGAACGTATCCTTCGTCTCCAAGAAGTAGCTCAACAGTACACTTTACCTCAACAACAAAAGGTGATCATTCCTTGGTATATCATGACATCCGGACCTACACATCAACCTACCGTGGACTTCTTCAAGAGGAATCAATTCTTTGGCTTGGATGAAAAGAATATCACCTTCTTTGAACAAGGTAAATAGAGTGAGGATAGGGGGGAGGAGGGGACTGAAGGCGGAGGAAATGAATTCGTCCTACACCAAAAATAGGGACAAAATTCAAGTTTATAAAAATAGGGCCAACTCTAATCATGTTTTATTTATTTATTTATTTTTATCGATTCTATTAGGCACATTACCATGTTTGACTATGGATGGCAAGATTATTCTGGAAAGCAAGGGCAAGGTGGCTATTGCACCTGATGGAAATGGTGGTATTTATGGTGCTGTGCAAAATAAAGGTGTGATTGATGACTTGAAGCGTCGTGGAATTCTGTATACTCATTGCTACTGTGTTGACAACTGTTTGGCACGTGTTGCCGATCCTGTTTTCGTTGGCTATTGTGTCTCCAAGCAAACGGATTGTGGTGTCAAGGTGGTACGCAAGACTCAAGCTGATGAACCTGTCGGCGTGGTCTGTCGTCGTGGCGGCCGTTATGGTGTGGTGGAATACTCTGAAATTTCTCAAGAATTGTCTGAAAAACGGGATGAAGATGGTTCCTTGACATTACGTGCTGCTAATATTGCCAACCATTTCTTCTCTACTGCCTTTTTGGATCGTGTCCCTGAATTTGCTAGCGAACTGGAATATCACATTGCCAAAAAGAAGATTAAGCATGTTGACTTGTCCAACGGCCAACAAGTGGTGCCTACTTCCAACAGTGGGATGAAATTGGAATGTTTTGTCTTCGATGTGTTCCCTTATGCCAAACAATTCTCAGTGCTAGAAGTCGACCGTAAGGAAGAATTCTCGCCCTTGAAGAACGCTCCTGGTTCTGGTGTCGATTGTCCTGAAACATCTCGGCGTGATATCATTGCTCAACATGTCCGATATATCCAAGCTGCTGGTGGATCGATCAAGGGTGTACCGCAAAACGTTGTGGAAGCGACTGAAGTACCTAATGACTTGAAGTTTGAATTATCACCCTGGGTCTCTTATGCTGGTGAAGGATTATCTGACTTAGTGAATGGTCAAGTAATTGTTGCTCCTGCTGTCATTGAAACCCGTCAAGATTTGGTCAAGCTTACTCGTCAGTAGGAAAGGAAAGAAAAAATTGGTGAAACAAATAGTATTTTAGATAGTTGACTTTTGTCAAATTAGCTTGTAGTTCGTATAGTTTTTTATATTCTTTGTATATCCTTTATTCCTTTTTTTTTTTATCATAATTATTCTTATTAGAATATATCATACCAATTTTTTACAACTCAAAAATACATTACTACCCAGCTTCGATGCTGGGTTTGAATTTCCCCACAATATATTTGTCATTGACTTTTTTAATTTTTATTTTTCTTTTTTTTTTGTCTCTTCATTCTTCTTGTATTACTATTCCATCAATTTAATCATGTCTTTTCCAATGGCTGGAGGATCTGGTGCTGAATGTGGCCCTGTCAATCCTATGGCGGGTCTTATGAAGCAATTTCAACAAGATAGATCCTTACAACAAGTAAGTTAATGTGCCTACGAACGACAACAGATTCTAACAATTTTAATTTTTATAGGAACGGTTTGTTGGAGATCAACGGGGTGAAAGTTCGAAGGTAATGATATCAATACACTGATAAGATGCTTTGACTTTTACTTACCTTTGCTCTATTGAATTAGGCTGGTTTCCGTTCGGGTCAAAGAAGTTACGAACAACCCATGGCTGACAGACAGGTAAAAAGAGAGAGAACATACAACTACCATGTCACAGTTTAGTGACGCATCTCTTTCATTGTATTTATAGTTTGCTGATGAATTTATGAATGACACTATTGCACATGAACATCCTGTTGGTGCGTTTGAACTCAATGGACTCGGGCGTGAATTAGAAGCCATTCAACATGGTCCTCCTATTCAACAACAATATCAAAATCAACAGCAGCAGCAACAACAACCAATACAAGGCGGTGGTGAATGGACTGGTGACTTTATGAAGCAACAAATGAACCATGGTGCCTCTTCTGAAAGTCAATTTGAAGCCTTCGATCAAATCTATCAACAAACTCATAGGATGGCTGGTCCCTCACCACAGCACCAAGAACTTCGACAACCCTTACCTCATCAACACTATCTTCCTCATCAACGATACATTCCACAACAGCACTTCCAATTCCATGGTGGCCATCATGCTAGTCAATTGTTACCATCTTCTGTGACATCAGCCAATACATCACTTGAAAACGAACTATTTGAACGGGCCTTTGATGCTGCCAATCAAAGTAAGTTTTATATTTTACTTGTTTTGGAATGGATGATCATGGACCTTCATTTTTAATGACCTTTTATTTTCTCTTTTTTTAAGAATCTCAAGTGGAAACTGCGACAAAAGACGACTGGGCATCAGAATTTGCGGAAAAGGAAGGAATCACTGAAGATGGTACGAATAACGATGCTCTTGCCAGGACAGCGGCTATGTTACTTGACTCTGTAGATGTGAACGACAATCCGAAATTCAAAAATTCCCAATTTATGAATCTAATGACGAAGTTACGTGATGGCTCTGTACATGTGGAAGGTGACAAGATGGTGGAATCCTCTGGCAAGGAAAGCGAATGGTCGTCTGAATTTAACAATGGGCAAGCACACCAACGACAACAACAAAATCAAGCTGAGGGATCTACTCGTGATTGGGTTGATGATTTTATTCCAAAAGCAGGTGATGCACAAAGTGGCAATATGTGGGCTCCTGAATTTGCAAGTCGATTGGAACGTGGTTGGGCAGAATCGTCATCGTCAGCAACACAACAGCAACAAAACTGGAGCGATCAATTCCAAAATCAACAAGGTCCTGATATGTCACAAGAAGAAATGCAACGTGTGTTTGGTCGTGGGACGGAAATGGATGACTGGGTACAACAATATCAACGCAACATTGCTCACCTCAAAGATGCGAAGGATTCTGAATGGGAAGGCATGCAGAAAGACTGGGACCGATTCAAGGATGAACAAGGTATGGGCTACCGTGCTGTCAATCCTGACTATGACACCTATAGCTTCTCAACAAATAACCCTTATTTGATGGATCACGCAGCGATAGATGGTACACAACACAACTCTTTGGGTGATTCTATCTTGGCTTTGGAAGCGAAGGCGCAGCTGGAAACGAACAATGCAGAGGCTTGGCAAACTCTTGGATTACGGCAGCAAGAAAATGAACGGGATGGCGCTGCGATTGCTGCTTTTAGAAAGGCTGTGGCGATTAACCCTGGACTTTCCGAAGGCTGGTTGGCACTTGCAGTCTCTTACACCAACGAAAACTGCCGCGCTGATGCCTATGACAGTTTGGAACAATGGATAGTCAACAACCCCACCTACAAACATCTGGCCACTCAACAAAATACTGCGATAAGTGATCAAGATCGACATGACTATATCACAAATCTGTTTTTGGAAGCTGCTCGGTCCTTGCCAGGTGCTGAAATGGATGCGAACGTCCAAGTGGGACTTGGTGTTTTATTCAACGTTTCCGAAGAATACGAAAAGGCAATTGATTGCTTCCGGGCCGCAGTGGCTAGCCGACCTCAAGATTATTTGTTATGGAACAAGCTCGGTGCTACACTTGCCAACTCCAAAGATACAGCTGGTGCTATTGATGCCTATTTCAATGCCCTCGAAATCAACCCATCTTATGTCCGTGCTCGATACAACCTAGCAATCAGCTGTGTCAATCTGAATCAACATAAAGAAGCTGCCGAACATCTTCTCACTGCGTTGGCTCTACAACAACAAGATGATATGGGTCAGTCTGCCGCCATCAATGCCTCTACAACCATGGTGGATCAAACTGGTCAACTCTCTATACCAGGTGGCATGAGCACAAATGTATGGGATAGTCTTCGCATGGTCATGTTTATGTAAGTTTAAGAGGATTCAACAAGAGGGAGATAGTTGGAATTAAACACCATACTTTTTTTTGTCGCTGCTCATATTTAGGATGAAACGGGAAGATCTGGCTGTGCAATGTGATCGAAGGAATCTGGACGTGTTCCGGTCAGAATTTGATTTTTGATTCGCACCAACTCTATCCACATAAGAAGAGCGAAATGATTACATTCACAGCACAACCGTCACCACCACCATTACTAGCATCATCGCCATCACAAACATCATTATCATTACCAACATCAGCAAAAAGCACACCACATCACACTTAACCCACCATTCCCTCTTATCATTACTCTGGCTACACTGGAAAATTACTTTTAGCGCCTTGGTACACTTTAACCCGTGAATATATCGGGTAATGATTTATTCTAGTTATAGTGTAGTATAAAACAATTTGATTGTTTATGGCTTTTATTTTACTGTTTACTTGCTGATATAGATATTTGTATAAATAGTACTAGCTTATGTTTTTATATTTTTTGAATAAATCATTATTATTATTGTTGTTACTATTTATGATGCTACTAATCTTGAACATATGTATTGTGTAAAGCGAATGAGACATTTATATGACAGACGGTGGTGCCGGACGAAAGTTAGCCTGCACTCCAGAATAGAGATAAAAAAAAACGACGAGCTAAGGTGGGTTAATGGTGTTTGGGATGAAACCGAGATGGAACAATAGAATAACAACCATTATTCTGTTTACGAATACGGAGCGCGCTATACTGTACAATACTGTGAGCAGTTCAGTGTGAGTGTAACATTCTTTTACATAAAAGGGTATATATTTAAACCCCGCCGTTGAACCTGATATATAAGCAATAAAATAAATTTTTAATTGTGCCGGGATAGTATAGTGGCAGTACATTGCGTTGTGGCCGCACTGACCTGAGTTCGATTCTCAGTCCCGGCAATTGCTTTTTGTTTTGCCACTTTGCAGTGGTCGGAGAATGTTTTTGTTGTTTTTTATAAAACGTATATCAGAACATTTAGGGCTATTCCCTTTTACCATGTGTCCTGAGGCACCTGTCCTTGCTGTGCCTAATTAAGAGTATCAAGAGACCCTCACTTTTCTAGACCACCTAGATCAGTTTACGCAACAGTAGTATTAAGGTTACAATTGTATCTTTAGTCAGTGACTAGATTGTGCATTTATATTTTATCAGTCGTCGCCAGAACTTCTCATGTATAGGTTTTGTGTATGAAGTAAAATAGAAAAAGAAATAAACTTGCAGGTTTGTCAAAGTCCGTCCAGGGGCAATTATTTCATATGAAAGGTAGAAAGAAAACCAATTTAGGGAAAAAAATACAGACTTTACAGTCAAAAGAAGTTTGTGATAAAATATTTCTATGGAAAAGATAATAATAAAAAGAATTTTATATTGATTATAAAAGAAGCTTCTGTAGGCTTTATTTGATGGTAATTGAGAAAAGTGATAAAAATAAAGAGAAAAGATGGGCTAGGGATTATTAGTTTTTTTTTTAGCGGTATGATATATTTTTTCGGTGCCTGGTTGAATGAATTTATCAGAATCCGAAAAAGTGGTACCTGAAATAAGTTCGTGCATGGCCTGGATTGCTTATTTCGGTAATTTTTTTATGTTCCCGTTAGTGCTCATTTTTTATGTGTCCAATACGACCATTCTATAAAGTCAGTCAAGAAATATTTCCTGTCCTTTCTATATGAAGTTCACTAGATGAAGTGTTGATCGCGACAGTTGCTTAAAATCTCTTCACACCCAAAACCTTTTTTTTTTCACATTCACTTGTTTTTTTTTCTGCACATATACAATAAAAACATACATTCAACAAAACAATTAAACGTATAAGAGATAGAATGATAGTAAAAAAACAAAACATATTTTATTCAGGTATATAGTAGACAGAGGCAACTAGCATTAAAGACACTATGAAAAGGGAATTACCACTGATCCATTATTGTATCCACAGAAGGTGGAAGACTAGCGAATGTGATGCCAGGAAAATTTTCAGATCCCGCACATGTGGGTTTTTATTCTCTCCCAATTTTTATTTTTCGCCCTCTCTTTCTTTTTCCTTTTTTTTTTTTTTCTTCTCCAACCAACTTCTTCGAGATTAAGGCGATCATAGATTAGTTTCAGGACTAGTTTAGAAGGGTTTTCAGCTCAGTGATTGCAAGATGATGGGGAAACCCTTTCATTTTGGATCTAGGATTTGAAGGATTAGTTGTTTTTTTTTGGGGCCATCATTAGCTTAGTTTAGTATTAGCTTGTCCATAGTTTGTACATATATCTGAATAAATATGATACATTTTTACATACTTCTATTAAAAGCGTCCCATTCGTCTCTTTTATGTCTTGTACAAAGAGAGCCCCCCCTTTTTTTTTTTTTACCATTGCCCCTTTGGATTAGTGTTGATTGTTGTTATACTTCAATAAAAAATATCCATCTATTGTCTTTCTCACGTCATATACGCCTTACACTGTGTATTAAATACCTTTTTACAATTGTTTTTTTAGATTAACGCCGGCCATTCTTTAGATCCCCTCCCTCACGCTACCTCCAATAGATTCCCGGTTAGCTTGAATCTCACACCTTTAGTGCTGTATGTACCGAGTAGCGTAGAGTGCTCATAGCTTCAATGAGATATGTCTTTTCATTAGCCTTATGCTTATCAATATAATAATAAAACATGACTTTGTCACTGACTCTAATCCAGCTTGGGTATCCAGCCCGTTTTTATTTTGAGGTTTGCTTTACGATTAATTCACACATTGAATATATTGTATATAGTATATCAAAGAGCCCTTGCTTCCCTCTGTGTATCTCATACCTTCATTTTGAGATGGATGTCGTATTGAAGATCATTTGTTTAGTTTTTTATTGAATATAATACACAATAATAATCGGTAATAAATACATTATGCTACATCATACTAGATCAAGTTTTTACACATTAGATAGCTGATTGCAAACTGCGATATGAAAAATTTGAAAGTTTTTTTTTTTTTTTTACTTTGTTGGAATAGAAATAGAAAGAAGGTTTGTTGATTACAATAATCTTTGGGAGATTTTGTCAACCACGCTTCCACGACCTAACATTGATTACTATAAAAAGTGAATATAGGATAGATGCATCTTTTCAAACTTCAACCCAGATGAAGTAGTCTTATTTGATAGCTCACCCTCACCCTGTACATATCCCTAAATAATTACTTAAACTTCAGTGCTTTTTTTTTAATGTTAAATATAGCTTTGTGTTATAAGAATACTATCGCAATGGACGAATAGAATTGGAACAGAAGAGTTTCATAGAAATAACGTGAAACTCGTTTATATTTTTGTAGATGCTGTCATTTTATCCATATCATGATCATATGTTCTTCAGTTGGTATCATATTTTTTATATTACATCCTTTTCAACATCACAAGTTATTATGTTTATAAGATTATACGTGCAGTCTGCAGGGCACCATCGTGGAAGTGATAAAATTGGTTATATAGCTTATGCCCAAAAATAGTAAACCTTCTCCTTTTAAAACGGCGGTGTTTGGACGTAACAACGAGGCGAGGCATTGCGGGGTAAACAGTTGGCCCTGATCATGGCATAAAAAAGACCAAAGAAATGTTGGGGTAGCTATCAGATTATGATGGGTAAAGAAATAAAAAGTCAGCGGAATGGTTTTATTTAATGGCTGAAGTGTTCTCACAAAAAAGTGTCGGGAATGAAGGTAAATGTTTGGCCGATGAGAAGAGAAGCTTGAAGCTTATTCGTACACCATGTTAGACTCAGTTTAGAAGATGCATCCATGGGAAACTAAAAAAGTAAAAAAAACGATGTTCTCTCTCCGTTTAGTAGATCGACGACGACGCCCAGCCAGGGATAATTCTGAATTTTATAAAAATAGAAGAATTTTATTTGTGTTTGTAAATGGCACTAATTCATGTTGGTGGAACATGGGCTTTCCAGAAAATTTTACACATTGACATTTTCAAACCCAGGAATCTGACTTTGAGGTGATCGTCTTTTTTTTTTTTTTTTTTTTTTTTTGTTATTCGGTCTTTTGTAATTTTTCATTTTCTTCTTTTTCTTTCGCATTCCATACCACTTTTTTTCTTATCTACCTACTTTCAATCCACCTAAAGCTTTTTGTACTTTAGTTAGGTCATCTACCTTCATTTACCAACCTTTATACTCAAACACAAAATAAACATCTTTACTATGTGGAGAAACCTTTCACGCTCGCAAAAGGTGTTTGCTTCTGCAACCGTTGCCAGTGGTGTCGGCGCCGCTTACTATGCCTATGAGCAACAACATCCCCGAAATACCTATTTGGCTGCTTTGAAACACCAAGAACAAGCCAAGGGGTCATTGTCCGCTCTTCAAAAACTTATGCCTCGCAGTGTTGCCTTCGCTGAATCCGTCCAACAACAACAACAATTAGACAAAGAAGACTTATGGCAAGCTCCTTCACGTGAAACCATGTTGAACAAACTCAAGGCCGGTGAACAATACGATTTACTCGTTGTAGGTGGAGGTGCAACAGGTACTGGTACTGCTCTTGATGCTGCTACTCGTGGACTCAACGTTGCCTTGGTGGAACGTGACGATTTTGCTTCAGGTATGTTAGAGAGAGGGGATAAAGAGAGAAAGAGAATTGGAAGGAAGCATAGATAGATGAACTGTTTTGTTTTTGACTAAATAGGAACCTCTTCAAGATCAACTAAACTCGTGCACGGTGGTGTCCGTTATCTTCAAAAAGCCATTATGGAATTGGATTACGAACAATACAAGTTGGTAGTGGAAGCTCTTCACGAACGTAAAGTGTTTTTGGACATTGCTCCTTATCTCTCAAGTCAACTACCCATCATGCTGCCTGTTTACAAGTATGTTTTTTTTTGTGTCGGTTGCAAATGCGGAAGGACGGGGTATGGGGCGGAAAGGGAACAAAAACCGTTTTGTCACCCATATTACTTTTTTTGGAACTATGAACAAAAGAACATATGGGTGTCAACGTGGGGTCTTATTGGTTCGCGATATTCAAAATCATAAATGTCCGAAAACTAACTATACCTTATCTTTCTTTTATTGTTTAATGTTGTTTAACATAGATGGTGGCAAATCCCTTACTATTGGGTTGGATGCAAGATGTATGATTTATTTGCTGGACGTGAAGCTTTAGAAAGCAGTTACTTCCTTACCAGATCGAAGGCTTTGGAAGCTTTCCCTATGTTGAAGCGGGATGAACTCGTTGGCGCTTTGGTTTACTACGACGGTAAAAAAAAAAAAAAAAAAAAAAAAAAAAAATAGGGGCGAAAGGGGTACTTTATAGTTTAGAATTCAGTCCAGTTTTACTTATGTAATTTGCAATTTTTATTCAGGTCAACACAACGATGCTCGTATGAATGTTGCTCTTGCTATCACTGCTGCTTACCATGGTGCTACTGTTGCAAATCATTGTGAAGTGTTGGATCTTACCAAGAATGAACAGGGTCATGTTGATGGTGCTGTTTTGAAAGATACTCTGACTGGTGACCAATGGACTGTCAAGGCCAAGGTAAAATTATATAAAACAAAACTGGGAGAAAAGGAATGATAACGAAATAGTGATTGCTAACGTATTATTTACTATTGATTTTCTTTTCTTACCAGGGTGTCATCAATGCAACGGGTCCATTCACTGATGGTCTTCGTAAAATGGATGACAATACTAACGCAGAAATCGTTGCTCCTTCCTCTGGTGTCCACATTATTTTGCCCAACTATTACAGTCCTCGCAACATGGGTCTTTTGGATCCAGCCACTTCTGATGGTCGTGTTATTTTCTTCCTCCCCTGGCAAGGGAATACGATTGCTGGAACCACTGGTAAGGATAGCAAAAAAATAAATAAAAAAGATAAGGAGCTGGATCTAATCTCATTCTTATCTATTTGTTTGTAAACTTAGATTCACCTACTGAAGTCACACAAAATCCCCTCCCCAAGGAAGATGAAGTACAATGGATTTTGGAAGAAGTGTCGCACTATCTCAGTCCTGATGTGAAGGTTCGCCGTAGCGATGTGCTTGCTGCATGGTCTGGTATTCGTCCCTTGGTGCGTGACCCTCATGCCAAAAACACTCAATCCTTGGTGCGCAACCACATGATCAATGTCAGTGAAAACAAGTTGATTACTATTGCCGGTGGAAAATGGACAACTTACCGAGCGATGGCGATGGAAACGGTGGATAAGGCGATCGAAGTATTTGATTTGAAGCCCACAGATGTATGCCACACGGACAAGGTGATGTTGTTGGGTAGCAAGGGATTCAGCAGCACGATGTTTATCCGCTTGGTGCAAGAATTTGGCATGGATACCGAAGTGGCGAATCATTTGGGCAACTCTTACGGTAGTCGTGCTTGGGCTGTTGGTGCTATTGAAGATCCTACCACCATTAGCTGGCCTACCTATGGCAACCGCATTGCTCCCAATTATCCTTATGTAGAATCTGAAGTGCGTTACGCGGTCCGTCAAGAATATGCTTGTACTGCTGTGGATGTTCTGGCGCGTCGTACTCGTTTGGCCTTCTTGAACGCCGAAGCCGCCCTGCAATCATTGCCTCGTGTGATTGAAATCATGACTGAAGAACTCAAGTGGGACAAGGCACGTCAAACTGAAGAATACGAAAAAGCAGCTACTTTCTTAGTCACTATGGGTCTTGCTGCTGATAGAGCTGGGTCTGCTTAATGCATCGGTCACTTGGTCTAGTTTAGTTTTTTTTTAATCATTATTTGGGTCTCCTTTGATCTTTATTTTTTATTTCATCCTTTACGACTTTTATCTGTGTTAGAATATCATCCAATTGTACAATAAACTCTTACATTACTTTATTATATGTATTCGTCTTCTTTTTTTATATTGTGTGCAACAGATTAATGAATAAAAGTAAGGTAGACGATGGTAGGCAGTCAAATGATGTGCGACTGCCAACGTCCAGCAAAACAATGAAAAAACTAATGTGACACGAAAAAAAATTGCCCTTGGTTTTAAATTTTTGTCTTTCCACTTTCTTCTTTTCTTCTTTATTTAACCAAAATACATATCATGAGAGAAATTATTTCCGTCCACGTTGGTAAGTTGATATGTATTATCTTCATTATGGATATGTATATATATGATGTATAGTGATTCATCTTCGATCAACATTATAGGTCAAGCTGGTGTCCAAATCGGTAATGCTTGTTGGGAACTTGTAAGTAAATCCTACTCTCGATCAATCGCATCAAAGATCTCATGTTTTATATATTTCGCTGATCTTAGTACTGCCACGAACATGGTATTCAACCTGATGGTCGACTACCTGAAGGCACAGATGTCGCGGATCACTCGTAAGTAAAACATCTCTCTTTATCCCTCTTCTGCAGCAGCAATCAAGGCGTTCTTCGGTGATGGGACCGCAAAAGATCCATGTACTTATTTTCTATATCATTTACCGCTTGGGTAGTTTTGAAACTTTCTTCTCTGAAACTGGCAGTGGCAAGTATGTCCCTCGTACGGTTATGGTGGATTTGGAACCCTCTGTTATTGACGAAGTTCGTTCGGGAACCTACCGTCAGCTGTTCCATCCTGGTAAGTAAACGAAGGTATAAAAACAACGGGAACTAGCTGATAGCTTATTATTTGTATTACCTCTATAGAACAACTGATTTCTGGTAAGGAAGATGCCGCAAATAATTATGCTCGTGGTCATTATACTGTTGGAAAGGAAATGGTGGACTCCGTCTTGGATCGTGTCCGCAAGCTCGCTGATAACTGTACTGGTCTCCAAGGCTTCCTCGTATTCCATTCCTTCGGTGGTGGTACCGGCTCTGGTTTTGGTTCTCTTCTGATGGAACGTTTATCTGTTGACTATGGAAAAAAGTCCAAACTTGAATTTTCTGTTTACCCTGCACCCCAAGTGTCAACCTCTGTCGTGGAACCCTACAATTCCGTGTTGACAACACATACTACTTTAGAACATTCGGATGTCTCTTTCATGGTCGACAATGAAGCCATCTATGACATCTGTCGTCGCAATTTGGATATTGAACGTCCTACCTATTCCAACCTCAATCGTTTGATCGCTCAAGTTGTATCGTCTATCACTGCCTCTCTTCGTTTCAATGGGTCTTTGAATGCTGATATGAACGAATTCCAAACCAACTTGGTGCCTTACCCTCGTATTCACTTTCCTCTAGTTACATATGCCCCCATCATCTCTGCTGCCAAGGCTCATCATGAACAAATGTCTGTTGCTGAAATTACAAACTCCTGTTTTGAACCCAACAATCAAATGGTCAAGTGTGATCCTCGTGAAGGCAAATATATGGCTTGTTGTATGTTATACCGTGGTGATGTCGTGCCTAACGACACCAACTCTGCTATCTCTGCGATCAAGACCAAGCGTACAATTCAATTCGTGGATTGGTAGGACCTTAAAAAATATATTATGTGTTAGGTAGATGTGATGCGATGAACTCATTTATTTTCTTTTCATGTTTTTATAGGTGTCCTACTGGTTTCAAGGTAATTTTAAAAAATCAACGATCAAAAAATTTTGGAGCTCATTTTTGCTTGTAACTAGGTTGCCATTAATGGTCAAGCTCCTTGTGTGGTTCCAGGTGGTGATGTTGCCAAGGTTCAAAGAGGTAAAAAGTAGGGTGCTTTGATTATTGTTTTATGGTTTACTTACATTCTTTTATTTTTTTAATTAGCGTAAGTTGCATCATATTCATTTACCTGGTGATGTGTATAGGTATCACAATCGATCATCATTACTAACATTCTCGAACACATTTCTTCCAATGTATATTTTATTCGGTTTTTGCTCTTCGTAGTGTAAGTTATTATATTTCTGCTGCATTTGTATTATATGAAATTATTACTAACCTAATACTCTCTCATTTCTTGAATATATTAGCGTAAGTATCATTCAAATTATACATATTTGTTGCCTTTTTTTTTTTTTTGTAGGAAGCTTTACTAACCTCGTCCTATACTATATCTGTCACCTGGCTAACCTTGGTTTTTTTTAGTGGTAAGATACTCAACTTTCTCGCCTTCCAATTGCGGTCACTAATCTCTTTTGGGTTTTTAATAGTGTATGTTGTCCAATACTACTGCTATTGCTTCTGCATGGAGCCGCCTCGATCACAAATTTGATTTGATGTACGCCAAGCGTGCCTTTGTCCATTGGTATGTCGGTGAAGGTATGGAAGAAGGCGAATTTTCTGAAGCGCGGGAAGACTTGGCTGCTCTGGAAAAAGATTATGAAGAAGTCGGTTTTGACTCCCTTGGTGACTCTGAAATTGAAAACGACGAAGATTATTAGATTGATTTATTATAGCACTCTTTAGTTTAATTACCCTCAGCTTAGTTATCATCATCAAAAAATGCACCATATCCCCTACATCCTTCATCCCACTCCTTTTTTTTTGTTTGTCTTCATTGTATTGCTCTATTCAATTTTTTTTTTACTACCTTCACAAAGAAATAAATATCATCATCATTGTTATCATCATTGATTGCCTTTGCATTAGTTATTGATTTGTTTTGAATAAATTTATTAATATATTAAAAAGAGCATGGTCCAAATCCAATCTAAGATAACGATCTAAGATAAACATCTAAGATAAACATCTATGACTTTGAAATTTCCATCATTTCCTCCACTCACATCACTGTATCCATGTCGCTGTTACAATCTTGGGGAGGGTTTTTTTTTTGGCAACTATACGTAGCATTTTACACAACGAGCTGCCGGTTTTTTTTTTTCTACGCACATCACTGTATCCATGACGCTGTTACAATGTCGGGGAGGGTTTTTTTTTTGGCAACACATTTCAGGACTTTGCGCAGTAAGAGCGGCGGAACGTGAATTCGAGTGGCATAAAAGTAATGGCACACTTTTTTTTTTTTTTTCGCGCATTTCTATTTCGTGCCTTACTTTTTGGTCATTTTAATTATGCCAGCATCATGTCGCTGTGGATCTACTTCCCACTTGAGGGTTACTAATTCCTCTTGCCCGCACAATCCTCGCCGATCTCGGCAACAAAGCATTGATCCCATTCGTATACCAACTCGACAAGGTAAAATACTTTGAAACAATGGAACGATCTCTTTTACTGACCCCTTTGACTTTTTACAATAGCCGCTTCATGTCAATGTGGATCTACTTCCCATTCAAGGGTTAGTCATTCCGCTTGCCCTCTCAATCCTCGCCCATCTCGACAACAAAGCAATGATCCAGTTCCTATACCAACTCGACAAGGTAAAATATCTTGAAACAATGGAACGATCTCTTTTACTGACCTCTGTTTTACTTTTTTACAGTAGCCGCTTCATGTCAATGTGGATCTACTTCCCATTCGAGGGTTAGTCATTCCTCTTGCCCTCTCAATCCTCGCCCATCTCGACAACAAAGCATTAGCCCCATTCCTGTACCAGCACAACAAGGTAAGATACTTTGAAACAATGGAACGATCACTTTTACTTACCTCGGCTTCACTTTTTACATAGACGCTTCATGTCGCTGTGGATCTACTTCCCATTCAAGGGTTACGCATTCCTCTTGCCCTCACAATCCTGGCCACTCTCAACCCCGACCAAATAACCCTATTCCTGTGCCAGCACAACGAGGTAAAATACTTTTAGACAGGGCAGTAGGGAATCGTTCTCTTACTTACATTTACGTTTTCCTCTTATAGACGTCAATTGCGGTAGCTGTGGTGCCCCTGGACATATGAATGCCAAATATCATCTTTGCCCATTCAACAAGTCGAATGCATCTATTATGGGTCCACAATACAATCGTGCACGTCAAGAGCCTTTCGCACCTGAGGATGTCATGGGTCGCTATGTATGTTATGATGAAGGTCCATCTTACCGTCGACATGTCTTACCTGCAAAAAATGTCCAATGCCCATTCTGTGAAGCTTTGATGTGGCCAAACGAGCGGTTAACAACATCGTCTGAAAGGAACCCCAAATTCGGCTTATGTTGCAACGGTGGCAAGATCAAGTTACCTTTACCCTCCCCCCACCTCAACCTCTTCTGGAAATGCTTTTGGATCATACCAGCCCAACAAATGCTGACTTCCACAAGTATATTAGGGCATATAACACTTTGTTTGCCTTTGCCTCCATGGTCAATACTAAAGTCGATGACTCTATCCCCATCCGCAACAACAACAACAACAATAATGACCGTTCCCCAAATCCAGCATTTTGTATCAATGGGACAATATATCACAAGTTCGGCTCTCTTCGATCACCATCAACGACCGAACGGAAATTCACCCAGGTATACTTTTGCGATGCAGAAGATCAGCTTCTGGCTCGGACGTCTTTGGTTTCGCATTTGAATCCCACTACAATAGAAACCTTACAGCAAGTGGTCCATCATTCAAATCCCTTTGCTCGGAACCTTATGACTGCCTTTGAACAATACGGTGATGCTCCTTTTGGATGTTTGAATGTTGTTATTCGTGGTGCTCATCAACAGGGAAGACGATACGATCAGCAAACCTATCCTGAAATTGCGGCTATGGTTGTTGAAGATAGCACTGACGGTATTGCCACCCCATTCGACATTGTCATTCGTGATAGAAACTCAGGTCTCCAATTGGTCAACTCCTTGCATCCATCATACATGCCGCTTCACTATGTGCTGATGTTCCCGTTTGGTGATGATGGTTGGTTCACAGGCATGGCTTCGGATACAGACGACGAATCGAATGTGACACTTCGTGCTTACTGTGCATACATGATGATGACACGCCACGGTTATTAATACAGCATTTTGGACGACTATTTCAGCAATATTTAGTGGATAATTATGTTCGAATCGAAAGCCACCGACTAAAATATCTCTCCAACAACCAAAACCAGCTTCGTGCGGAAATGTACAACGGCATTGGCGATGATTCGAATCCACGACAAATTGGAAGGTCCATTGTGTTACCGTCGTCATTCACCGGTGGCCCACGATATATGCGGCAGATGCTTCAGGATGGCTTGGCTTTGATTCGGCAAAGGGGAAAACCAACACTATTCATCACTATGACATGCAACCCGAAATGGCCAGAAATTATGCGTGAACTTCCGGAGGGACAAACTGTATACGATCGGCCGGACATTTGCTCTCGGGTGTTTGAAATGAAGGTGCAGGATCTCATCAACAATGTCATCAAGGAAAAATGCTTTGGTCAAGTCGCCGGATATATTGGAACTGTCGAATTCCAAAAACGAGGTCTTCCACACATCCACATCATCCTCATCCTGGATTTCCTCGACCGTCCCAATACACCTGACGAATACGACCAGTTTGTATCTTGTGAAATTCCTGACCAATCACAATGCCCGCAACTCTACCGCACTGTCACCAGGTGTATGATCCATGGTCCATGTGGCAACGCCAAACCAGATGCAGCATGTATGAAGGATGGGAAATGCAAGGACGGGTACCCAAGAGCCTTTAATCCTGAAACCAAGCTGAACTCTGACGGATATCCTATCTACAGACGTCGACAAAATGGCCGCTCTCATTTTTTTACTTCAACACGCTTCCGGGCAGACAATCGACATGTCGTGCCATACAATCCCTATCTCAGCCAACGATACGACTCACATATCAACGTGGAAATATCAACATCTTCACGGGCAGTCAAGTACCTTTGCAAGTACGTTACCAAAGGCAGCGATCGCGCACAACTGGAAATGGCAACAAACAACAACAACAACAACAACAACAACAACGATCAATCTTCAGATGATGCAATTATAGACGACGAAAATTACTTGGTACCAAAACTCTCGCTATATTGGCCATGTGAAGCTGTTTGGCGGACGTTGGGATTTGGAATACATATGCACCACCCAATGGTCACTCGTCTTGACATACATCTTCCCAATGAACAATGGTGACGTTTAATGCCGGTATGTCTCATGAAGAACTGAATCGATTGAAGGAACGTAGGACAAAACTTCTGGCTTTTTTTGATTTGTGCAATCAAGATATGGAGGCAACAAATTACAAATATCCTGATATTCCTACCCGCTACACTTGGAATGCAAACAGTCGCCAGTGGAACGCCCGTAGAAACCCTCCTATACGAAACGTTGTTAGCCGTATTTACACAGCAAGTCTTGCCAACATGGAATTATATTCACTTCGCCTACTACTTCTTTCTGTGTCTGGACCAACAAGCTTTGAAGACATTCGAACCTATGATGGGGTAGTGCACGAAACCTTCCAAGCTGCTGCCAATGCACGTGGATTTTTGGAATCGGATGATGAATGGGATCAATGCTTGGAAGAAGCTGGACTCACCGCGCCTTTCCCAAAGATGGTACGCCGGCTTTTTTGCTACATTTTGATCAACTGCTCTCCTGCCGATCCGCTAGCTCTTTGGTTGAAACACCGTGAACGAATGGCTGACGATTACTTTTTCGAGTTACGACGGGATCTAGACATTACCAACAACGAGCACTTGACGAAAATCAACAGGACCAAATATATAAGCGTGCTTTAGGTGACATTGAACAACAATTGCAGACCACCGGACATCGACTTTCTGACTATCCAACCTTGCCACAAGAAGTCATCAGGGAATTCGATTCACTGCCATACCTCGAAAGTCTTGCAATTTCTGAGATTAGGGAATACTGCACCGATAATCAGACAGAATTCTTGAACCACAACCTACCACTGCTGAATACGGAACAGAGTCAAGCCTATCACCGTGTTTTGTCCGCCTTCGATTCATACGACACCGATCCATATAGCGCAAAACTTTTCTTTGTCAATGGTGCTGGTGGTACTGGCAAATCCCTCCTCTTCAAGGTACTTTTGGCCTATGTCCGATCAAAGCAAAAATTGCCATCCCTGTTGCAACTTCTGGTATTGCCGCTATTCTTCTTCCTGGTGGTCGCACCGCCCATAGCAGGTTCAAGATTCCCATCAATGCTGATGCTGATACGACATCCAATATCCGACTTGGTGGACCGCATGCATATGTATTAGCGAATGCCTCTGCGATAATATGGGACGAAGCTGTGATGTGTAACAAACATGCCTTTGAAGTTGTGGATCGATTGCTTCGGGACATCATGGGTGCTATCGACACTAGGTTAGAAGAAGTGCCCTTTGGCGGAAAAGTGGTTATCTTTGGTGGTGATTTTCGCCAGATTCTCCCTGTGGTGCCCCGTGGTTTACCTGCTGATATTATTGCTGCATGTATCAAGTCAACATCCTTTTGGTCTCACGTTACCCTTTTGCAACTCAAAACGAATATGCGCCTTCGACACTCTGCCACCACAGAAACAACATCACCATGGGTATCCGGCTTTGCCGAATTCATCGTCAAAATTGGGGATGGGCGACCACCTTGCCATGACCAAGTAGAACTACCCCACCAATGCGTGATGAATTCGAACGACATTCCCCTCTTTTTGAAATCTGTATACCCTTTCCTGGGCATGGATGGTCAACTCAACTCACACTTATATTGCAACAGGGCTATATTGGCTTCCAAAAATGACGACGTCGACGCTATTAACGATATGGCATACGCCCTCTTCCCTGGAAATGATCGAACATATACGTCTACTGACACAATCATTGATGCTGACGATCCTGAAAACGCCATGGCAACATACCCAGTCGAATTCCTTCGATCGCTTCGTCCCTCAGGTATGCCACCTCACATCATGCACCTCAAGATTGGTATGCCACTTATCATTTTGAGGAATATTGACCCTGAAAATGGACTATGCAACGGCACAAAGGTATATGTCGTATCACTTCATCAGCGCTCGATCTCGGTGAAACGATATCACGACGATAATTCGGTACATATCATTCCAAGAATCCACTCCTGCACAAATGACGGTGATTATCCATTCAAACTTCGCCGAACCCAACTTCCAGTCAAACCTGCCTTCGCAATGACCATTCACAAATCACAAGGCCAGACTTTAGACAACGTTGGTGTGTACCTCAAGGATCCTGTTTTCTCCCATGGACAACTCTATGTAGCCTTATCCCGTGTAACAAATCCTCTGAACTTGAAAGTTGCCATTTCGATCGAAAATGATGCTCCACCATATTTCCTCAAAAACATAGTGTACTCGCAAGTGATCACTTCATAGTAAGCTCGCTTTTTTTTTTTTTTTTGGAAGTTTTCGCTCTTTTACAGAGCTGTTGTAGTATGTTAGTTTGTAGTTCGTAGATTGTAGCCTTTAGATTTAGTTTGTTGTTTTTGTTTGTCGTCAATAAATTCGGTGTTCCTACAACATATCATCACGCTATCCTCTTATTTTTGATCCACTACCTTATTTTTTTCACACATTCACATGCGGTCTTTTTTTTTTTTTACGCATAAACCCCTCACACACACCGGTTCTGTTTTTCCACACACATATGCCAGGCCCATTCAGCGAGACAATGAAAGGCATAAAAGAGAATAATAATAAAAAGACAAGACATGTTTAATTCTGATATGGATGCAATATAAACTATGACAACTAACACTAAGTTGAGCTAATGACACTATTCTAAAATGAATCTAACTTGATGACGGTCAAAGATCACGAATCCAAAATGGAAGGGTTTCCCCATGATGTTTGCATTGCATTTTTCAAAAGGCCCCTGATTCAATTTCTAACCACAAATCCAAGATCACTAAATCCACAGTTGAAGTTGATGTTAAAAAAAAAAAAAAAAAAGAATGAAAGAGGAAGAAAAAAAATGGCCAACAAAAAATTTAAATCCATGAGAGGCGGAGTGCGAATGATTCAGTCACCCTATTTTTCGACCTTCCATTTTTTTTTAAAAAAGTATCTATTGACGACGCGCTGAGCACGACGGTTGGGCCCCAAGGGGCTGCCCACCAAAGTGCGAAATGGCGGAGGCTCTAATCCCTTCCCTATTTTTTTTTTTTTCAGCTCACATAAAAAACCCATTGACGACGCGCTGAGCACGACGGTTGGGCCCCAAGGGGCCGCCCACCAAAGTGCGAAATGGCGGAGGCTCTAATCCTTTCCCTATTTTTTTTTTTTTCAGCACACATAAAAAACCCATTGACGACGCGCTGAGCACGACGGTTGGGCCCCAAGGGGCCGCCCACCATAGTGCGAAATGGCGGAGGCTCTAATCCCTTCACTATTTTTTTTTTCTTTTCAGCACACAAAAAAGAACCCATTGACGACGCGCTGAGCACGACGGTTGGGCCCCAAGGGGCCGCCCACCATAGTGCGAAATGGCGGAGGCTTTAATCCTAAAAACTGTAACACCCAGTAAATCGAAAGATTTCCAAAAGCTCCAGCGGAGCGCCAGAGCGTTTATTAATATATTAAAAAGAGCATGGTGTCTACTTATCTAAGATAACGATCTAAGATAAAGATCTATGACTTTGAAATTTCTATCATTTCCTCCACTCACATCACCTAAAACCTTTCGGCCTTAATATTTTCCATCCATTTCCTCCACTCATATCACTGTATCCATGTTATTTCTAGATAAACCATAAGTAGCATTTTACACGACGAGCTGCGGTTTTTTTTTTTTACGCATAAACCCCACACCCCCACACTCTGTTTTTCCACGCACATATGCCATGCCCATTCAGCGAGACAATGAAAGGCATAAAAGAGAATAATTGTAAATAGACAAGACATGTTTAATTCTGATATAGATGCAATATAAACTATGATAACTAACGCTAAGCTGAGCTAATGACACTATTCTAAAATGAATGCTAATTTGAGGACGGTCAAAGATCACGAATCCAAAATGGAAGGGTTTCCCCATGATGTTTGTATTGCACTTTTCAAAAGGCCCCTGATTCAAGTTCTAACCACTAATCCAAGATCACTAAATCCGCAGTTGAAGTTGATGTTTTAAAAAAAAAAAAACGAAAGAAAGAGGAAGAAAAAAAAAGGGTGAGAAAATTTAAATCCATGAGAGGCGGAGTGCGAATGATTCAGTCACCCTATTTTTCGACCTTCCATCTTTTTTTAAAATAGTATCCATTGACGACGCGCTGAGCACGACGGTTGGGCCGCAAGGGGCTGCCCACCATAGTGCGAAATGGCGGAGGCCTTAACCCTTCCCTGTTTTTTTTTTTTCAGCTCACATAAGAAACCCATTGACGACGCGCTGAGCACGACGGTTGGGCCCCAAGGGCCGCCCACCAAAGTGCGAAATGGCGGAGGCTCTAATCCCTTCCCTATTTTTTTTTTTTTTCAGCTCACATAAAAAACCCATTGACGACGCGCTGAGCACGACGGTTGGGCCCCAAGGGGCCGCCCACCAAAGTGCGAAATGGCGGAGGCTCTAATCCTTTCCCAATTTTTTTTTTAGCACACATAAAAAACCCATTGCCGATGCGCTGAGCACGACGGTTGGGCCCCAAGGGGTCGCCCACCATAGTGCGAAATGGCGGAGGCTCTAATCCCTTCCCTATTTTGTTTTTTTCAGCTCACATAAAAAACCCATTGACGACGCGCTGAGCACGACGGTTGGGCCCCAAGGGGCCGCCCACCAAAGTGCGAAATGGCGGAGGCTCTAATCCTTTCACTATTTTTTTTTCTTTTCAGCACACAAAAAAGAAACCATTGACGACGCGCTGAGCACGACGGTTGGGCCCCAAGGGACCGCCCACCATAGTGCGAAATGGCGGAGGCTCTAATCCTTTCCCAATTTTTTTTTTTTCAGCACACATAAAAACCCATTGACGACGCGCTGAGCACGACGGTTGGGCCCCAAGGGGCCGCCCACCATAGTGCGAAATGGCGGAGGCTTTAATCCTAAAAACTGTAACACCCAGTAAATCGAAAGATTTCCAAAAGCTCCAGCGGAGCGCCAGAGCGTTTATTGTAGAATAAATATAATGTAAGATAAATAAGGGAGTAAACAGTTCCACGACGAGTAGAAAGCTATTCAATAGTGAAAAGGAAAGGGATAAACTATTCTGCAGTGAAATGGGGGAGGGATAAACTACTATACAGTGAAAGGGGGGGCATAAATTATTCTACAATGGAGGGGTGAGCTATTTTACAATGAAATGGTGGTGAGCTAACCTATTGCCAGTTACCCCATGTTGCCTCGATGACCATTATGCCGGCGATTTTGCATGGTGTTGATTGCTTTAAAAAGAAGAGAAAGCGGAGACACTGTCGTAGTTGAATGATGGCGGCTGCGCTTATAGAATAGAGTATCCAATGTTGAATAGCAGCGGTTGTTTTAAGAATAATAGAGAACCACCGTCTTACCGTTTTCGAACGGACACTGCTGTAGTGAAAAGAAAACAGGGTCAGCCGCTGATGTATGATAAAGTGTTAGTTTAATCAAGAAAGACAAACCACGGTGCTGCCTCTGTTGAATGGGGAGGCGTTTGTGTTATAAATAAAAGAGTCAGGAAACTGACAATGTTGACTGTTGTTTAAAGATGTAATCGCCATGCCATAAATACTGAACTAAAGGAGTGTGTTTCATGGTAACAAAGGATCTAATCAAGGCAGCATGAGGAAGACTATTGTAGGTATCAGACGAAATGTTAATAATAATATAATAGAATGGCTCTTAATAGGGATGTAGTATTATAGAAAAACTTACGTGATATTTTTTATTGAAACACAATAACAGTCCATGTTAAACTAATGGAGTGATGGCAGTAAAAATTGGATCTATTGCAGAAGACGAAAAGAAACTAATGGGGCATTTTTCATTAAAGCATAGGAAAAAAGACATATTTTATTCAGATGTAGATACAAACTATAGACAAACTAAAATAAGCTAAGCTAATGAAGACTTTCATAAGCCAGCTAACGGGGCCATCAGATCCTAGATCCAAAATGAAAGGGTTTCCCCATGCATCTTAATAATCCCTGAGGTGAAAACATTTCTAAACTAGCCCTGACACTAATCTATGTCCACCAGAATGCCATAGTTGAAAGAAAAAGAAAAGAAAGAGGGGGTGGGAAAAAAATTGGGACAAATAAAAATCCACGTGGTCGGGATTTGAAACACTTAATGTTGAGCATTTTTGAAATTCATAACATTTCCAGCGACAGAGTGTATCGAATATAGAAAAATACAAATGGTAGAATGGATATTTATTATACAATAACAAATGATGTAGCTTGCGAGGTAATAAAATTGCTAAAAAAAAAGTATATGGGCGAAAAAATAGTGTACAAAATATATCATAAACTAATGGTGCAAAAAAAAAGGGGGTTGAGAAGTGGAAAAAAAAAGAAAGAAGCACTGCTTCTGACTAAAATCTAAAATTTAGAGAGGGGATAGAGGGCACATCCAATATGACCTTGTAGAAGTATCGAGAGAAGCTAACAGTTTGATTAAACGGCGCCCTTTTCAACTTCGTATTCAACAGTAGCACGGAGATGGTCCACTTTTTCGTAGTCTTGCATTTGGGAGTCACTTCGGACAATAGCATCTTCTTCTTTGTCGATTGCATCATTCTTGTAATGGCATACATAAAAGAGGACACAGCAAACAGCGGCGGTGATCGAAATACCAGTGTACATCCATCTAATAAAAAAATGAATAAGTACATATTACATATATAGATAATAATCACTGTCATCGCCAAATAAAAGTACTTACTTCAACTTTGGATCCACAGCGACGGACACCAATGCAAAAGCAAGAATGGAGGCAAAACAGTTGGTGAGGAGGAAGAGAGCCATAACAATAGACTTCATGGATTGAGGAGCCTTTTTGTAAGCATATTCCATACCAGTGATGACCGCAAAGATTTCAGAGAAAGCAATGAAGAAATAAGAGGGAATGATGTAAGCAGCAGAGATGTCATTGGGACCATCGGGGTGATCATAGTTGGGAGGGGCATTGTAGACCATACTTTGAATACCAGCAGAATAACCCATAGCGACAGAAGCGAAGAAGAATCCACAAGAAATTCTGACCATAGGTTTCATGGGCAAGCCAATTTTTCGAAGGAAAGGATAAACGAACATATCCATCAAGGAATACAGATAATCAAACAGATAGGATCGATATTTTGCATGATATCATTGGGGACATTGCCAGTTTGCATAGTACCTAATTGGTTGCGTAGAATTAAAAATAAAAATCATCAAGAAAAGAGTTGGTATTTCTGCTTTTTGCTTTTTAACCTACCAGCCATTGACACCAGGTTATTTGTCATTTGAGAATAGCACAACCAATAAATTGGGAACCAACAGAATACAACACAAGCTCGAAGAGCACGACGCAGTTCATCCACGAAAATATCATCCCTTAAATAATAATAAAAAGCATATTAGTATAGTGACAATGTATAGCATCAACTCATTTGGGGCATAATTTTTACTTACCATGTAGCTTTTGCGACCATATCAGGGTGAGTATGGAGTAAGTTTGAGGGTTTGCAAGCTTCCATACCACCTTCACCTTGAATGTCATAGCAAACAAGCGACCAGCTTCGACAAAAACGGAACCTCGAGGAGGGTTTTGAACATATTGGTTGCGGCCAAGAATAACAACAATGATACAGGGAACAAACATAGCAGTAGGTAAAAGATAGGCAGGCCAGAATCCAACATTCTTTTCCAGTTCAGTGGTGGCAATGGCAGATAGAGAACCGACATTGATACCCCAGTAAAACATATTGAAGATCTTTTGATAAGTGGCTTGAGAAGTCACAATCACACGGTTTCCATTCTTGAGCGTCTTGACATAAGCAGGCCGTGAGCGGTACTGTTCAGCGACAAGAGGAGATACGTTTGCTTTGATACCACCAGTTCCAAGACCAACAATGATGAGAGACACGATGAAGCCTGGGAAGGCCGCACCATTCGAAATAGCCATAGGACTAGCGGTCGCTGTCAATATAACCAATCCAATCAAGTAGATAATGGAGAACACAACAATGGTCTTATATTTACCAAGAAATTGGTCACCCACGATAGCACTATGTATACCAAGAGAATAAAAAGGTTAATTATATCATATTTCCGACATCATCATCATCATCATCGTCATAATTTTAAATCACTTACCCAAGAATTCTGGATGACATAAAAAGAAAGGTTAAAAAAAAAAAAAAAAAAAAAAAGTCAGTAAACTATTATTAATCACTAGAGTTCTATACGTACGGTGTAATATAACACCAAAATTGGAAGAATGTAGTAAGAGCAGTAGCAGTTTGTTGACCTTTTCCCCTGTTGAAAAAAAAAAAAAGTTAGCGGTTATTTATCATCCATTTTCATTTATTTTATCATACTTACATTGCACCAGGTTGGTCAGCGGGGTAACTTGAAGGGTTATCGTATTGTACATAGTTTTGAAAGGGACCACTAAGACCATAATAAGTAAAGCGTTCACAAAATTCTACCAAGATGACCAAATAGGCAGCTTTTGGAATGGCATCTGATACTTCTGGTAGCAACTTCCAGTCTTCATCAGTAGGTTCAGGTCCAAAAAGTTCTCCATCATGGTTGTTGTAGTCGGGTGATTCTTCGATGGATCCTTCATATGTACGGTCGTGTTCTTTTGTCTTTTCAGACATTGGTGTATTACTATTGTTATTGTTGTAGTGTTCGGTATCCTCCATGTATTGAAAAAATTAAAATGAATAAAAAAAAAAAGGGTGAGTGAAAATGGGAAGAAAAAGGAATAAATGCGGTTCTTAAATTGAATATTCTTTTATTTAGGAATTGGTGAAAAAATTTTGCCGCTAAATTGAATACCCGCTTATGAGCTTCCTACTATTTTTTTCGAAATGGTATATGATTGGTTTTTTGCCTCTTGACTCAGGTGACATATTCTAGGAACCTCCTTCCCGATAACCATTACATTTAAACGATATCCATTGTGTTCCAAATTCACATAGTTTTACTGCTTTTAACGTTAATTTCTGTGTTTTGTATTTCTTACTTTCTGCAATTTTCTTAATTTGTATGTATATCTTCTGCGTCACTATCGTGCGAAAATAAAATCTTATATATAATCCTTATAAAGACAAAGTCTATCGGCAATCTTTTCTCACGGGGTAGTGGCAACTCGGTATTTGAAAAAAAAGCCTGATTGTTGGTAACTTATTGAATGACCGCTCAGTATCACCAATCATAAAGGATGGGACAATTGCGATCCCTGACCCTATTTTCGTATTATAACCTTAAAAGGATGTCATTCACTTATCTCGTCACGTCATTTATATCAAAAGTGTTTGGTCAAAATTTCCTTTTCAATCCTAATTTCTGCCAGTATACCCGCTTATAGTTTTCCCCATTTTTCCAGGCTTATCTTTAAAAAAAAAAAGAAAAGTGAGACCAGGAGTAAGGTACCTTTTTTTCAATATTAAAAAGGACCTGTCATAAAAAAAAAAAAAAAAAAAAAAAAAAAAAAGCAGCCGCTGGAGTGAAAATTGAAGAAATATTTTTATTTACTATAATCTTGGCTGGAAATATGAGTTTCTTCTTAACCGTGCTGTGTTATTGTTTCTTTACGGAAAAAAAATAAAATAGATAGGCACCATGATAGCAACGTAAATTGACCAACCAAAACGAAGAAAAGAAAGTAAGAATCTCCGTTTTTAGGGACCGATAGTTTGGGTTCCTTTTTACAATTAAAAATCATTCCTTTTGCTACTCCCTTCCCTGTCGTGTTGTAAGCCTCCAACAAAAAGTTCTTCTTTTTTTTGTTGGAACATCTAATGTGCGTCCTTTTTGGGTATGTTTTTTGAAGTTCCTCACATGCATCCATGGACATGTCGAAAGGAATAACTTCTGCGGTATGATATAGAATGTCACATTTACTAAAAAAAAAAAGCTTATTTAAAGGGTCCCTGGGAGAATTCTTAAAAAATTAGGCGAGTGTTTTTCCTCATCTTCTTTGTTCGTGAGAAAAATAGCACGCATATGGACCTGATGGAATTATCGTCCGTATCGCCGTTTTTTTAATTTGTTTAGGAGACTGTAGATCAAGCACAATTTCCAAACCTTAAAAATCAAAGAAGATTATATGTTCTCATTTATACGGTAATAAAATAATGTACTGTACATGCAGTAAAGATAGAGAGAAATCGAGTTTCCCATTTACTTATTACTGGTTATATCATCAGCAAACTCTATAGTCACCAAAGTCACCATATGATGGAATAAATATAATCATCATACCATGTTTTATTAAAAGCAAGATCGATAGAATACTCGTATATTGGAATACTATAAAGAAACGTGGGAAGACAATCTTTCACAAAATTGATTCTCCGCTGGATATAACAGGTAAATCCATGATTGATACGAGGTGTTGATACTAGTATAAAAAAGATAAAAAGAGGCAAGACAGTTTGATAGTAGTTATATATGGAAAAAACTTATTTATTGATTGTGTTTATGCTTTAAATAGCACAGCGTAAATATATATATATATTCTAAACTACATGAGGGGAGGGTGTAAAACTGAAGGGTAAAATGTTGAAGTAGAAGGGAGGGTACGATAAATCAACTATAGTACGTCTGTGTAAGTACTCAATAATAAAAGGGGGAGGTGAGTAATAAACTAACTAATCCAACCAAATCTATCCTAAAATTTACACCATATTTCAATTTTTCCAATGCACGGTGTCTTGGTGTTCGATTCTAACTGTCGAGGGTCGCGGTATGTGTTGATCCATTTGACAGAAGACCAGCTTTGCTCATTCATCAGTTGACTTAAAACACCATCACTATCCATACAGTGTAACTTGAGTCCATCCAATTTATTGGTACCATCGGTAGGCAGTTCCAGCTTTTCATATACCTTCAACAATACATCTTGATATGTAATGTTCGCATCAATCATCAAAATCCGCGTATCTTGATAATGCAGCTTCAGTTTGTATTTCCCGCAATTGTTGTCCAAAATAGAGTTGCGTTGATGGGTGGGTTGTTGCCAATATGCGCACTTCTTCCTCGTTTTTGATTTATCCTGATAGCCACCATCATAATATACACTGTTTCGTGGGAAAGTCATGAGATGTTGTTTCTTTCGTTGCTGATATGAAGAGGTTAATAAATATGATAGAGGAGTGTGATTGCGTGATAATGGAGTGGGTGGGAATGAATGTAGATGGTGTGATAGCATTGATGGTGACGCTGATTTTGATACTGCTGTGCTTGCCTTATTTTTGGTGTTGATGACTGAACGCAAATACTTTGACAAGTATTTTGGAATATGGTGATATGGATGATGTTGATGATGTTGATGATGCTGATCCAGTATAAGGAGTCTTTTTGCTGAACAGTTATCACAGGTGCTTAATAGTGAATCAATCCCTTCAAGTAGTTGTAATTGGCATTCAGTCGGTCGGTAAATAACAGTAGAAGGTATCGAGTAGACACCAAATGTAGATCGCTCTCTGTCATGAGTTGCCTGGTCGATGATTCTGTGCTGATCGTTCATTTTGAGTTGCTGCGCCTGATTCAAATCTGCCATTCCACGTTCGGCGTTATCCAAGTAAATTTGACACATGCCACGGTTGTATAATATTTCGCATGCGTACAGAGTAAAATCCAACCCCAATTGTCGATAGTTGATCGCTTTGTTTCCCCTGAGATTCTATTTCCCGAGTCAGATAGATACACGCACAAAAAAAAAAAAAAAGAGTGAATATCCCTATTCAGTATAATCGGATTTTCAAGAAGCCGTCTACCTTACCTTGTAGGCAAGATCAAAGCATTTGACTGCCTGTCGAAATTCACCAAGCATAATATTGGAGACCCCAGATTGAAAATAGGCTGCAGAAAAATAGGGATCAAGTTCAATAGCTTTTGCAAAAACTTCCAACTTTTGTACAGTAAGATGTATAAAACAGAAAGAACGATCAGCTACTGTCAGATACTACTATTTTCTCTTTTTTTTTTTCTTACCGCATGCTGATGGTCATGAAGTGTTACCATAATTATGCCGATATTAAAATAAATCTTTGAACTTGGGAAGCATACCTAATGAAAAATATATAAATTTGTAATCAATACTGGAGTAATTAACACACATATAGGCCAAACATAGGCACCTTGATTTTTCTCTAGAACTTGGTAACTTACTAACAATGTATCTAAAGACATAACATAATCCTTTATATCGAACGCTTGACATGCTTTGTGCCAACGTTGGAGATCAGTCTATATATTCATATCACAAAAAAAAAAAAAAAAAAAGAATATTGAGTGTCATCGCGCTTTTCTGGTCCATGGCACTAGTTTAATGCAGTAATTGGATGCAATAACATACTACAATATAAATTTGTCTTTCTATCACTTCAGTTTACCTTCAAATCCATAGTAAAACAAAAACAAAAATATTCGCAATGAGTCAAAAACAAAAACACGGAAGAAAGAGAAAGAAAAAGAAACAATGACTTGATTGGACTTTTGACCTATGGCCCTTAAAGGCGGCATTTGAAAATTAACGGTTTCCTTTCTTGGACACAAGACTCTCACATTACAGTAAATGTGTTTGTCATTGCTTTTTCGATAAAAAGCAGGTCATGGGCGGTAAATAATAAGGAGAAAATTAATTCAGGATTACAGTATTATACTGTAACAAGTACTTGCCATGATTACATCCCAAAACCACGTCAGACTTTGTATCATATCAGGCCACAGTACTATAACATGTATCTTGAGAGCAGTATATAGTAGCCGTGCTAGTACTACATAATATTATTCTCTTTGTACAGTACACTGCATTTAAACTAAACATTATCACAATGCATGATATTGCAGGTCGATATAAAGACAATTGGTGGCTGCGACAGAGTCCCAAATAAGTTTAATGTCCGACCAAAGCGATTTATTTTATTTTTGTGATTTCCCTTTTCTCCCGTCACCTTCTTAGTTTTGTTTATTTTTACCTTTTATCCATGTCCTTTGTCCAACAAAGAGAAAAAAGAGCCAATGCAGGGAGCAGGTAATAAAAGGATTGTAATGAAACTTTCAGCCTGCTCGTACAGTTTTCTAAAGAAAAACACGTCCTTTTTTTATTTATTTCTTAGAATGCGGGCGTTGCTCGACAAGGAAGCTGATATGGAAGAGCTATTTGAATTGGATGAAAGCGAAGACGAAGCTTTCTCTGGAGTAGGTAATTGATAATATATATATATATATATATATACCATGAACGCTTACTTACCCTTAACTATACTATGCTAAAGATGATGAACAGGTGGATACAGTTGACTCTGATTTTGATATGGATGAATCTGAAGGCGAAGCCGAACAAGAACAATTAGCTGAAGAAGAAGAGAAACGCATCCAACGAGCAGAACGACAGGTAAGGTAATGGAGCGTTTTATTTGTAGTCAAGTCAACTGATCACTTCCTTCGCGTTACTATAGGCCAAAAGACCAAATATTAGACAGCAACAGTTTCTACAAAAGTCTTCAGTGTCACAAGTACCAGCAACTTCTCACACAGCTTTGCCTACAACAGCAAACAAACCCGGAAGACCCACTAAAAAGAAACAACATAATAAACAACAACAATCAGCGGATCTCAGCAGTCGACAATCTTTACGAACGAAGACCATTTTGAATCGTATGCACGTGGAAGAACAAATCCGTGAAAGTGAATCCAAAAAGGTAATGGATACGACGTTACTCTTTTGAAAATATAAATACTAAAAACAACAGCCTTTTTTATATACTCTATGATTTCGTAGGCACGTTTACCTAAACGAATACGACCTGAGGTACGACACTTGACCCAGGAGGAATTGTTGGCAGAGGCAGCTATCACTGAAGAGGAAAACCGAGTATCTTTGGAACAATGGCAACAAAAGGAAGCGGAGAGACAAGCAAAGGCGAAAGTCAAGGTGAAGCGGGGGATACAAGGACCATTTATACGATACCACTCATTTACCGACGGAGCGACAAAAGAACGACCTCAGCAGCGAAAACTGGTGATGATCATGGATGGCGATCACGGCAACACAACACAGGTTGACATTACTGACCCAATGGTACTCGACTTCCATTATCGACGTGATGTACAAGAATGTGATATATCGGCAAAAAATCTTATCACCTTTTTCCCGGGCGATGATCCTGCTATTCAAAAAGCAACAGCTGGTGATGACAATGCAACGAGTGATGACTATGGCGATGACTTGGAAACCAACAAATTAAAGCATGTCAAAACAGAAGGCTTGACGGACCGTGAACTGGACAGACTGGACAGGATACCACAACTAGCATCATGGGCAGATCGATCAGCACGTACAATTAAACCATTACCATGTCCCATCACTGGCAAAGAAGCTCGGTACCGGGAACCAATGACACATACTCCTTATTCGGATGCACCCTCCTACTCAAACATCATAGACTGCATGAATCACCGCTATATTTGGTCTCCATCCCTTGGACTCTATATAGGCAACGAATTTGACAAGCAAGGGGCAGAAGGCGTTCCTGATGGCTGGGAACGTATGATTGAAGGCAAACGACCGGAAGAAGATGACTGGAACAAACCTTTCCCACAATGGATGGCAACGGCTAGCAAAGAATCATCCCCACCACTAATAGAAGAGCAGCAGCAGAATGATACCAAACCGACAAGAAGAAGGCAACGGCAACGTACCTAGAGGTCTCCATGGAGGTCGCAACACTGATGGGATGGTCAAGTCTCTGGAATAGTTTAGTGTATATATATAGTTTATTTTAGTTTTAGCCTTGTTTATATGTAGTTTTATATCTTGTTTTTATGATGAACCAATAAAAAAATACTCATTTCCCTTTATCTTTGTTGTCATTGGTTGCGGACGGGTACAATTCATATGTGATCGCCAGAGCGTGTTTATGATAATCAATTAATGTTAGAGTGTAGCATTCTCAATTTTCTTGCATATTAGAACATAGAAATTCGGAAGGCGCGAAAATCTTGACACCGTTCAATTTATGGGACAAGGCTTGGTACACTCTCATTTTAACACTACTGTATTCTATATATAAAAAAAAAAAGAGGTTTGCAGATTCAAATAGTCTCACACGTTTAAAAAAGTTGCCGAACGGATGTACGAGTTATGTCAACAAATAGCCATTCAAGGTTACATATACGGGATTATCTTGTGAAATGTATGCTACTGTATTAAGTTTGTCCTCTTGGTCATCTTCATCATTTCATAGTTCTATCTCCCTTTTTTCCGATTTTATGCCCACAGTTTATTTTATCAGTAATGCACTTATGATTCACAACGTAGTGGACCAAAAAAAGTTTCACTGGAAGTATTTCAATTTCCGCCCACATGCATTTATTTACTCCCTTGTTTTTTCCTCTCTTTTTTTTTCACATTCATTTTTTCTCTTCAACATTAAACTTCATTGGGGTTCGGGTGGACTTATAATAGTGTCAGGACTAGTTTAGAAGGGGTTTCAGGTCAGGGATTACAAGATGCATGGGGGGAACCCTTTCATTTTGGATTCAGGATTTCGTCTACCATCAGTTGACTTCTTGTACCGCTCTTAGATTAGTTTCTTACTTTAGTGTTAATATGTCCATAGTTTGTATCTACTTCTGAATAAAATGTATCTCTTTACTTGCTTCAAAGAAAAAGTCCCATTATTCACTCTCATGTCTTATGCAATAGATCTTTTTTTTTATTTACTACCCCTCTCTTTTGATGAGTGCTGACTGCTGTTGTGCTTCAATAAATGTGTCATTTTAGTCTTTATTATTCATTATTTAGTATATTCAATCCATTATTACAATCATTCCTTCAGATTAGTGTTGGTAATTTCTTCAGATATCACTTATGCCACTCATGCTACCTCCATCAGACCCCGTATTACAATGGACTCCTTGCTCTTAATTTAGTTTCTATCATATTCCTTCAAATAAAATATGCTTTTTTATTACTTATCTTCTGACTATCATTCAATGAGCAATGCTGTAATTGTAACTCTATTTTTGAGTGTCCTACCAAATATTTTCTCTTTAGCTTAGCAGTACTGGCTGTGTGGTGAATGTAGCCACCGCTTTAGATCATTTCCCCTCCCCCAATACATATACAAGGACGTCAAATTGACTGAAATGTTGAGCATGGCAGGATGGTCCCCAATAAATTGCAAAATGACAGGTTCATCTAACTCATACCATCAAAACCCACGCACCAACGTTTACATTCTATATTTTCTTTTGTCTGAATTGATGAGTATCACGAGCCATGCCCTCCCTTCGTCTATCACTTCGTCATCAAAATTCATCATCATAGTGCATCATTAAAGTCATCACCAAAGTCATCATCAAATTCATCACTTCGCTGTCAACACCTTTGCCAATACCAGAAATAACACCACCAGAGACAATAATATATTTGGTCATTATAAATAGTTTATTTATCTATTAATCTATTAATCTATTGCTATGCTAAAACTAAACACCTATTCTACATTCATGTCCGCTGATTTTGCCACCGACTCCATAAACCTTCGTTCCCGTCGGTTCATTTTTGATGCTGTTTCAACTCCATCCATTGGAAAACCTTGTGTTTCCTGCTGTCCTTGTACGTTGGTATTTGCAGAAGACGTCGATGATTGCTGTTGCTGCTTTCGCTGTAGGGACCGATTCCAAACTGGTTTCCTACCTCGCCCAAAAGATATGTTAGAAGGTATTCTGATCCTGGATACACCGGTTGTAAGAAGCTCCATGTCCATGTCCCAAGTTGTTGCCGTTGCTGTTTCCGTGGACTGGTGGTGATGGTGATGATTTTCGTCTATATTTTCGTCTTGGTCCATTGGCTGATGGTGGCGGTGATAGCCGGCATGTGATCGTGATGGTCGTCCATGAGGTCTTCGTTGTTGTTGGCGTTCTTCAATGCTAATCGTGCCTGTCACCACCAAATCAAACGGGAAATTCTTGGGATAATGGTGCTTATCAATCAAGTGAAGTCTGCGCATCTTGGGTGTGCTGAAAAATTTGGCACACGTTTCTACATAACATTCATGCTACATTTGAAAAAAAAAAAAAAAAAAAAAAAAAAATGAGTGGATGCGTATCAGGGATATACATATTAGTATACATACGATTTTTTCACCACGATCCTTTCTAACTTGGTTCAGTGTATCATGTAACTCATCTAGATGAAGGCGCAACCAGCGAGATCCAGGAAAAGGCAAATGGCATATAGAGCAAGTATTTCGATGAAGAGCTTCATAGTGAGATTCATAAGCAACCAAGGAAGGAAATGCAACAGGCTCACCATACCGTTTCACACAAGACGGTAATTCGCAAAAGATGGGTCGCTCATTGAAAGATCTAATATGAATTGTCAAGAAATATAGTCAAGATAGTGAAGGTATAGTAGAAGATCAGCTTGTTTTCCTTTTTCACCTAATATTTTTGGGCGTGTACACTATTGTCATTCTTACGTTGATAAATTCTCTGCTACCTCTCGGATCAAAGAGGTATCATGTTCTGTTGCTGCATCACGTTCTAGCCAATATGCCCGGAGTGCAATATTTCCTTCATTGAAGAAATCGTCAGTACAGCTAAAAATGCGTTTGGTGGGCCGATAACTTGCTGAATGATACATCGGGCGAAGAAAAACGGATAGAGTTGGAAAGATGGATTTTTATGGTAACCCCACCGGAGTTTCAACTTTTCTAAGCACCAATGCACTTTTTCGATGCACAATAGATACATAGATGAGCATCAACGTTCGAAAGAAGCTTTTACAGAGTCAAATACAATGAAAACGAGATAATATGAGATGAAATTTTTATTGAAAAGGAAGAAATGATGAATGACAATCAAAAAATAAAGAAGGATAATACAGTAAAGGTAAAAAAAAAGACTAAAAATGAATACTAAAAATGAATACTAATAACTACAAATATATGGGGATCTAAAACTAAGCATCACACCATTTATGATTTTCTAGTCTTCTTGGACATCTTCATGTTCTTGGGTTTGCGCGCTGCTTCCTTTTGGGCCATGTCCTTTGCAGATTCGGTCAATTGTCGTTTCTTGGATGATTTGTCATTCTTGACACTGACAACAGAGCTGAGAGGTTTCTTTCCAGACGCAAAGGCCTTGACTTGAGCTTCCGCACCAGACCAATCGGCATCCTGATCAGCAATAGCGTATTTCGTTAAATCCAAAGTATCAATCATTTCGCGTTGCTTGTTTTTCAATCCATCAAGTACTTCTTCGCCAGCTTCCTTCAAATCGTCGTCCAAACCACGCTTCAAAGGTCGCCATGCTGATTCATCATCCAAAGCACGTTTGTTGCTATTAGCATCAGGGGTGGAAGCAGCAGCAGGTTTTTGCTCGTCTTCGACAATAGCTTGGCTTTGTATTTGAGTGAATGATTGACTGAACTTGCGAATGATCTTGACAAACAAAGCCATCACTTGGTTGCTAGCGAGTGTCAATTCCTTTTCCAGATCATCCACCGTCTTCTTTTGCAAGCCAATGCCTAACAAAATCGCACTTTGCACGCCAGATAATGTTGTGTCCTTGGGTAATGCTCCACGGAAGTATAGTTCAGCAATCGCTGGTACCAGATCGATAATAACATGGTAATCAAGCATGTTGTTGGCATAGCTGTCCAGACGTTTTAAATCGTAAGGGCTGAAGAAGAGATCCAATTGTGACTTTTTCATGGTGGTCGCGTCATTATCGGCATCGTGGCCCTTCTTAGCACTTTCCAAAATTGAGAGAGCATGTACTGAGGTGAATTCCCGGAATTGGTAGGAGAGCAAGTTGACAAATCTTCGCGAAAAGTCACGAGCAAAGGCGTCCAGCCAGGCAGCGTTGGCAACATGTTGGTCTTCAGCATCCGCACCTTGTTCAGCAAGAGTCTTGATCATCACACATGTATGTTCACCAGTCAGGTCGTTTGCAGTTTGGCGCATGTACAAAGGAACAAAGCCAGCACGTTTCCAGAATTTATGTAAAGACGAGGTCAAACCAAAACTAACACCCAAATAATCCAAACGGGGAGATGGCTTATCAGCAAGTTTGGCCAGCAAAGGAGGCATTTTACGAGGATCCCGAATCTTGATTTTGTCAGTGGCCAATGTAGTGTTTTGTAATTCAGCATCATCCACACGTGCCAAAGTTTCTTGTTCAGCAGTGGCACTTTCACTAAGATCGGACATTTCACCTTGGTAGAAGGAAGCCAACAGTTCCAATGCACGAGAACCATAACCCATGTTGGCATAATCAGGATGGGTAGCAATACGAACCACACGAGCACCGGACAAGCTGGCAAAATCATCGTCTTGGAATTGTTGAGAGATAAGCCATGGAATCATATCACCAGCGGGACGTTGACCACGAGAAAGTTGATTCATGACAGATTGACGGGAGATATCACCTTCAAGACAGACTTGGATGACAACAAGAGGATCAGGCAAGCTGCTACTGTCTTTGTTGATAGGAGGAAGAAGGACAAACATGTGATGTGCTGGTGCATCACTCATCAGTTGCAAATCATTTGGTGAGTTTTTGTAGTGACTGGCGACATAGAGGGCCATCATGCGTTGAAGGAAGGTTTCACTAACAGGATGGTAAGAGAATAAGGTATCACGGTTCACATAGAAAAGTTCGCATTCCGAAGGATGGGGACAACCTTGAATATTTTTGGAAACCACTGATGCATCCAAACAAAGTAGCTTGTTCAACCATTTTTCCAAAGGGTCATTGACGGCATAACGAATAGGTTCTTCCAATTTGATTTCCTTCAATGTACGTCCACCAGTAGCCAGAGCTTCGCTTGCTTCTTCGTTTTTCTTTTGACCGACGAATCCGCGTGATTGTTCCCGAAGTTGTTGAATAAGTTTGAGTGATAATGAGCGTCCAGTACCTTCATAACCATTGATCGTAGACGCCATAAACACCAAGTAGGGACCCATCAATTTGCGTACAATAGGTAATGGGATAGCAGCTGCTTCATCAATAACAACCAATTCAGCTTGACCGAGAACATGAGCATCTTGAGGTTGGATATACTACAAAAACAACCAAACCCGAAGTTAGTCATTCGTTTCTCCATAGCTTTCTCCAGCTTCACCTACATCCTTGCCCTCCCTCCCAAAAAAAAAATTACCTGGATAGTTTGACGGTGCTGTCTAAAAATATTCACACGGACAATAGCTTTGTTGAAGTCAGGGTTGGTAGATTGGACGATGTCATAATCAAGATGTTCTTCATAACCAAGAGCATCAAAGGCCTTGAAGACAAATTCGAAGAGGGTCTTCAGATTTTCGGGGCTTGGGGAGGTAACGAAGATGTTGGAATAGCCATAAGCAACAGCAGATGCCATAGAAATACCAAGCGCTGCAGATTTACCACGACCACGACCAGCTGTCAAAGTCACGGTGCTACGAAGAGATTTTTCGGAGATGGCTTCAATAAATGTCAACACAGCCTTTGCTTGATCTACAGTTCTAGTTCCTTTAATCAAAGATCCAACAGGTTCAGTATCGGCGAGAGATTGCTTCAATTCTTCTAATTCTAGGGCTTCAGCTGATTTGCCTTCATCGTTGGTTTTGACAGGAAGCGCTTTGACGTGTTTGCCCATGCTGATAGGAAGGACGTTCAGTTCATCATCGACTACCAAACAGTTTTCGCTGGCACCCAAAGAGAGAATAAATCGTTCGTTGAATCGACCCACAATGTCACTATGAGCTTCTGTGCGGTAACGACTGTGTACATCCTATAACCAGCAAGTAAACAAACGAGTGTTGTGTGAAGATCAGTTAGTGGGGTGTGGTTATTTTTTTTTTGGAGTATGCATGGAAATATCACTTTACCATTGTCATAGTATACAATTGCTTAAGGGAGTTCATGCTTTTCAGGAGCAGAACCACCATGCCACCACCTTCGACGGTTTCAATCGTACGGGCAAGAGTGTTGGGGGTAATAGCTTCGAAGTCTTGCAAAATACACATACCGTAGGTGTTACCGAGAATATTTTGGGTTTCCTTGTAGTAAGCGTAACGAATGTTGGTGACTGTGACAAAAAGTTCGAAAGGATCTTCATTGTTGGTTTCCCGAATCCCCTTCTTGATGTCCCGTTTGATCTTGGCTTCCCGTTTTTTGCGATGACTAGAAGATGGTGCTTTAGTTCAAACTTTCTATTCAAGATCAGTTTCCCATGAAAAAAATACTTACGTTGTAAAACCGAGTTCCTTTTTGTAACACCAAAGAACGGAAGGGCGAGAAGTAACTTGAGCTTGAGATAAAAGCCAATGCAAGTTGACGATCTAAGAACGAAAAAAAAAAAAAAAATCAGTCAAGGAGCTTGTTCAAGTGATGGTTGCAACCTGAGTCTAACTCAAGATCTAGTTCAACTTACCTGATCTTTTCCTTTGTCACCAACGACAACAAAGAAGGATCTATGCTTTGTTTGAACGCAGTTCTTGATCAGCGTATGAACACGGGAATCGACCACCTTTTTCACCATGTTTAAATAAATATAATTAAAAAAAGGGAAGGAAAAAAAAAAAAAGAACTGTCGAAAAAAAAATTGGAAGAGCAGTTCACTATTTTAAACCCAGTATAAGCCACAGGGCAAACAAAGCAAAGCGGGCATATAGTTTGGTGATCAAAAATAGGGGATTTTTTATTGTCAAAATATATAATCCACATAAATACATCTAAATATCTATTCCAGCATTGAATATAGTGTTCAAAATAATGTCACGGAATCTACCACCTTTTCCAGCCAAGAAGGTTTGAACATTGTTGGCAGTGGTGTCCCAAGGTGATTTATCTTTTTGATAATTTCTTCGATCCACACAGCACCTAAAAAAGTGATCAATCATAGGGAAATGTCAGCGTCAGACTTGTTGGTGCATGCTTTTTCAACCAATTTCTCACTTACATTCCCAGAGTATATTCTCCTTCAGTCTCGACTGTCAAATCCAGGTATTTGTATTCCCATCTATTATCAAAAGTAGGATCACCCTTGCCATCGCCGATATCTTGGATCAATTCTAACATCAGTAGTACAGTATATGCATCGTACCTAGAAATTTGAAGAAATTGTGTTGGCCACTGTCCTTTTTTTTTTTGGTGATTATTACTACTTACACCGCCCAGTTGTCTAAATTGTAATAATCCGCACAAACTTCAAATGACCAGCGCATGAATGCATTGATAAAACCATACAATGGGGTGGACTTGCCCAAAGGAACAATATATTTATCATAATCGGCCTTTGAAATGGTACCATCGTCTGAGGCTGTTCACCGCAAACAAAAAAAAATCCAAGTGAGTAAAGTAATACTATCAACTCTCCATATAGTATACCCCCCCCCTTTTCTTTTCTTTAAAAAATTACCATCCAAAGGCATGATTATAATGTGAGAAGGTGCTACCTTTCCCTGACTGATCAAATCCAGACGTTGTTGATAACCTTCAGGAGTATGTTGAAACCCTTTACTTGTTCCCATGACAATCTTTGCAGCATGAGGGTCGGCCCTGAAATTAAATTCAGCATATGCGCATATATTTCCAGGTACATCCACCGCACCACCCATCACCACCACTCTTTTTGCTCGAGAAAAGGTGACGGGGTCTCTTTGGTGAGCCAAAGCAATGTTCGTCAATGGTCCAATAGCCACAATAGTCATCGTCAAGGGTTCCACTTGCTTCAGTTGGTATAATATTTCATCCGGACCGTCTCGGCTAGTAGTTTCAAACCACCGTGTAGCTTCTTCAATGGATTCTTCTTCATGTATAAGGTGTTTTTCCCAGTTTTCCGGTGCTTTGTGAAGCTGTGACAAAAAAAAAAAAAAAAAAAAAAAAAAAAAAAAAAAAAAAAACCGTAAGTTGATCTATATTATTTCCTCGTTGTTTTTTGATTTTTTACTCACCTCATTGTAAATCATTCCAATTCCGTCTTCACCATGGAAATATGTTGCCTTCACAGGTTCGATAGATAATGGTTTTGATGCACCTATTTGAGTTAGGTCAGTAATGGACCGTCTCGATCAGTTTTTTTTTTTTTTTTTTATTACCGATAGCGAGGACTGGTAATCTTTTGGGGGGAAGCTGGAGAAACTTTTCATTATCCGATAAAGCATGTAAAATGACAGCCGCATTTTTCTTCACACAATCCATACCAACATTACCATGGGTCAGGGTGATGGCTCGAATATCGACATCGGGAGAAAGGTATGCTAAAATGATAGCCAATGCATCATCAATTCCCTAACCAAACCATAAATAAATAAATAAAATCAGTGTTTCAAAAATGGTATGAAGCAAGACATTTTTTTCCTTTTCTTTACCGGATCAGTATCAATAATAATAGGTTCTTTTCTTTTCATTGCTGTTTGGTCAGAGGATGGGATAAAGACAAGAAAAAGAAGAACCGAAATAAAAAAAAAAATACACCCCAGGTTATTATAGTTTCGATATCAAAAGTTGTGTCACTTTGGGAAGATTTTTTTCCCAAAACCAATAAGATGAGACGGCAACTGACCCTAAAGCGGTGATGATAATAAATTCGTGACAAGCGGGATTCTAATTTCACACAGCAAAATGGGGATAGGGCTGTGCAAATAGATACTTTGATGATACCCAATCGTACCAACATTACAGTTCCCAAAATACGATAAGTCAAATTGGCATTCCCAGCATTATCAATAGGGTAAATTCCAATTACAAATTGTATATTTGATAATAAAGCAGGCAAAAAAATAAAAGTAATAGTTTATTAGATGAATAATATATAGTAACAAAAGGTAAGAAAGAGAATAATAGATATATAATAGATGATAAAGGACGGTGGGGGGGGGTGAAACTGTAAACTGAACTACTTCACACTAAGCCATATATCGAAAAATGCGCATAATACAGTGGATGTAGCGACCCTAGCTAGCAATTCCTATCCGACGGGTCAATATAAGACAGTCCAAGTATTTCAAAAGCATGTTCTTCGCTGTTCACCTGAAGCTTTTCACCTTTTCGAAAAATACCATGAGATGTCACCTTCAATTTCTTTTGTTGTTTCGCCCGCAGTCGTAAGCTTCTTTCAAAATAACGGGAGCCAGTCCATCCTATTATAATTTGGGTCTAGCAATTAATCTAACAAAGTTTCCATTCAGCTTCTGAGTGTGGACGCTTACCTAGAATTGCCACCGGATAATCACACCAAGGAACAACAATCAAATCCAATCGTCGGTTAATGCTGCATCCTTTGGAAAGCCAAACGCATAAAGCTTGTCGATTTTGATTTGAATATTTGTTGTCATCATCGCCTTCCCCATGGCTGTCACCGCTTTCATTCATGTCAGCATGTGCTGCCATTCGACCGCTTTGTGATAAGATATCCTGAATATAACCCAGCGACTGCAAATGATCTACTAGTTCACCCAAAAGTTTCTTGGTCACTTTTTCATCAGGGTGTGTCACCAGGATATCAATATCCCCTGAGCTTGGTTTGCCGCGTCTATCGAGAAAAAAAAAACGATGAGTCGTCTCTTTTGATCATTGCCTGACCGCTAGATTTCTTTACCTGTATGACCCACAAACAGTATATTTACATCCTTTCTGATATTCTTCGAGTAAACCATGAAACTCTTCAACAATGATCTCCACTTGATGTCGAGGTATCCGCTGCAAAAAGTCGTCGTAGTATTTAATACCAAGAAGTTGATCTTTACTGAGTTGTTCATTGTCTTTCAAATCATCAAGTGACCGATGTCCTTTGTTGTACCATTCCCTTGCTGTTGTTGCACCAACGCCTATTGGAAAGAGAGATGAGAAATTTCTTGTTACAAATATATCATAATCAGGAGGATAAACTTACCATGTATATTGTAAAATAGGTCAAGTGTCTTAAATTCCGGATCTTCTTTTACCAAAGCTATGGTTTTGTATCATATATATATATATATATATATAAAAGTTGTCAAGTGGTTTCCCTTCACGTTTTTTTTTTTTTTCTTGGGGTGTGTTTTATTCGCCTACCTATATCTGGTACGTGGCCAGTTTTCAAGTAATCCTCAATCTATATAATTCCCCCCCCACACACACACACCAAAAAAGTAAAATCAGATGAAATTGAAATAACACCTATTATGCTTGCATTTATTTTCTACTTACAATTCGACCAGTTTTCTTGCCAATGCCTTTAAGTTGCAGGGCTTCGTGAGATGATTTGATTTCGTAAGGATAGCTCTATTAACACTTGGTTAGTGATGGACGTATTTGATACAAACCAGTACTTTTCTTTTCAAGGTGATTTTACCTTGAGTACAGCTGCGGCTTTTCGATAACTAAGACCATTGATGCTATCACCTGAATTAGAATAATATTAATAATAATAATAATAATAATAAAACCTTGTTTAGCTTTTTGAAGAATGACGGGGTGATTTCTGGTATCCAGTAACTTACCTCTTAATTCCCTGGTATGTTCCAAAAATTCAAAGATTTCCACAAGTGCTTTGTTATGATGATCCAGCGGGGAGGGTTGTTCACATACATATGTAGTCGTCTGATAAAGACTTGTTTCTGCCCACCAGGGATGACCTTGCTCAAGTGATGATTCGCCAGATGTAGTTGTTTGATAACTTGGTTCACGTCTATATATAAAGAAAAGGCACATGTAGTTAGTAATCGTAGATAATATCAATGAAAATCGAACTTACCTAAGTTTGGATTTCTTTCTTTTCTTATTTGAACCAGCATCATAACCATGCAAGATAGCATGTTTCGAGACAGGCATGCGGCATTGTTGTTTGTAGGTAGCATATACTTGACGCCAGGAACGCATTTGCTTCGGTCGAGTGTCTTCTTTGTCAGATAATAATAGAGCTGCTGGTGCTGATGCAGATGTTGATAATGGTACTATGACTGATTCAGTTGATTCAGATAATGATGATGGTATGTCGATTTGAATTTGATAAGGTGTTGGATCCAAAAATTGTCGTTGTGTAACACTTTTTATAGTCGTCGTTCGCCGCATGAATCAAAGAATGAAAAGGCCGTCAGTTAATACACCATACAGGTTTTGTACCGTACTCATTATTTCTTACCATTCAGATATCCAATTCATATGAACTACAGGACAATTTCTCTAGACGTCCCCCCCCAAAAAACTCTGCTGTTAGAGAAGCTAAGACAGACACAGGTATAAATGAAGGCCTTACCTTGGTGACATGACGCTGAATACGATGTGGACTTTTCAAACCAGTAATGATATAAGAAGCATTGGTAGTTGCCGATAAACAAGTCCCGTTAAGAGAAGCGATGTCGTCTTGAAGAGACTTCAATTTGTCATGATCTAGTTTTACTGGTAAAATGTAGAATTTGTGCTCAGCGAATGCTAACGAAGGGGTCATAAAAAAGAATGGTGGAAATGATATGAATCAAATGATGTAGTCGAATATTTCAACAAAAGAAAATAAAGGAATGGGAAGGGATAGGACAGATCGGAGACGAAGAGTTTTGTGTAGAAAAAAAATAGCAATGAGAAGAGAGAAACCTGGCCCAACGAATAAGATACCGGAGTATAAAATTCTTTTCGGGAAACAGTGAATTTCTATGGGGCACAGTAAGATGATAGAGACCAACAAAAAAAAAAGGGGGGGAGCTACTTTTGAGTTGATGTCTTTTTCATGACACTGTATACACACACAAAAAAAAAGGGGGGGAGCTACTTTTGAGTCGATGTCTTTTTCATGACACTGTATACACACACAAAGAAAAAGAGGTACCTGATAGCAGAGGTTGATGGCTTTAGAACAAGGACATGTTTTATTAAAGCATAAACGGCAATTTCAAAAAGGGAACAACGCACAGGATTAACTAAACATATGATAAGGTGATTGATGGTAAAAGGAAAAGATCATTTTATTCAAGTGAACAGATAAATCAAGATGAAGATTAAATGATATTATTCTAAAAGGGTAATTTAATGGCGGCAGACCTTGAACCCAAAATGAAGGGTTTCCCCATGCATCTTGTAAATTCCCTGCCTGAAACCCCTCTAATTCTATATCTATTATTATTCTATTGCCAGTCTAACATCATCGTCATCTCAATGAGATTCAATGAGGTTGACAAAAAGACAGAGAGAAAGAGGAGAGTGGATATGTTTTTGTTTTGTTTTTTACATGGCGGGTTTTAAATTACCACTTGAAATAAATCAAGGTTTCTCGCGTTTCTATATGCAATGCACCATAGTCTTTTTTTTTTTTTTGTTACGGTATGGTAGGATGAAGCATTGGGCGTGTACAAGTTGCGAAAGCATTAGACTATGATCCAATTGCTGAACCATTGATGATGAGGCTCGCGCATACCGTTATGACCACCTCCTGTTACTTTCTTCCGAAAGGACAGCAGTAATATTTGTGCATCGCTTGAAACAGATCAACTCTACCATCTTTGGGGATTTGTGAACAGCGACTTTCATGGTACTAACATCCATGCGTTAAGGTAAATCAAATGATGGTGATGAGTGACCATGAAGGGGAAAGGACTTCTATTTCTGGAATATTTTTTATTTTATATATATAGCAAAGAAAGAATCACTACTTTGAACGTCATCTCATTGAACAGTAAGCACAGGATATCAGCTGCCAAAGAAATGGCTAATGCCAAGATGCGCCGTAAGATGGGTATCGTATATACTCGTGGCGGTATCAAACTTGAGCGTTTAAAAATTGGCCACCAAAACTATTATTTAATCAAAACCAAATCTGATTATGGAACCGTTTTGACCACGTTTTGCTTTTGATTAATGTTGTCAAAACGACTTTGCTCAGATCAAAATCCGGTGTTGATTAGTTTTGCAATATGGTTTTGACCAAAATCAAAAACTCACAAAACTGGTTTTTTGGGAGCACTTTACTTATATATATATATATATATATATATAGAAGAAATTCATATTTTTATACTTTTATCTGAAATAAAACAACGGTATCTTTTATCTACATTTATTTTAACAATTGTGTTTTTTCTCGGTTTATCTTATGAATGCTATTTTTATTACCCTTTGCCTATTATCGATTCCTCCAGCACGCAGTCTGTATATTTGTCTGAAGTTGAAAATATGTTATGATCAGTGGACTTTTTAGTATTTTTCCCCTCTCTTTTTTTTCTCTTTCTTATCTGGGCGTCAATAAATGAAAGATCCAACATCTCTACAACAAAGTCCACCTAGTCACTGGATTCGATATTTGATATCTACGGAAACATTATGGACTGCTCCTCTTTTGGTTTTGTCGTTTGCAACCTTGATACGATTTGCTGTAGCGCTTAATCCTTACTCTGGTACAGCATCAAAAAACATCAGAACGAATATTCACGGTCGCACGCCACTCACTCATTTCTCAATTCATATACAGGATATAATACACCGCCTATATATGGTGATTATGAAGCACAAAGACACTGGATGGAAATCACTACACACTTACCTCTAAATCAATGGTACCGATATGAACTACAGTGGTGGGGCCTCGACTATCCTCCTCTTACTGCTTATCATAGTTGGCTCTGTGGAAAAATGTAAGCTCACAGAGGCCGAAATGAAAGGCGCAGAACACAAGCAAAAAACTAACAGGACATGTCATCGCTCTTGTTTTTTCTGTATTTGTATTGTAGTGGTGGGTTCATACAGTCGGATTGGTTCGCTTTAGACCAGTCGCGTGGGTATGAATCTCCTGAAAGCAAATTCTTCATGCGTGCAACTGTGTTTTTATCTGAATTATTGATATATATTCCTGCAGTATTTGTATTTTGTCAAGTGGTCTATGGCTCGCAAGGTTATCTGAAAAAGGTAATACCAGCTGTTACCATGCATCCCTGAATGAATGCTTGATGCCCGAACCTCCTCCTTTTTTTTAGCATGTTTCGGCCATTCTTATTCTATTGCAACCTGCTCTCATCATGGTAGATCATGGTCATTTCCAGTAAGATATATTTATCTTTATATATGAATTGGAACTAACAAACTACTCTTTTATTTGCAACTATTGTCAGGTACAACTGCGTCATGCTTGGCTTCAGCTTATGGGCCATTCTCGGACTGTTGTCGCGACACTACTTACTGGGGGCTATTACTTTCTGTATGGCTTTGGCATTTAAGCAAATGGCTTTGTACTATGCACCTGTTATCTTTGCGTTTTTGTTGGGTCGCTGCTTTACTGAAGACAAGGGGTAAGTATAGAGATATCGAAAGAGCATGACATAGAGAAATGAAGTAACCGTTTCATGCATCAATTTATAGTCTATTCTTATTCATCAAATTGGGAATCACGGTTACCGCAACTTTTGCATTATTGTTTTTACCTTGGCTTAAGGACATGAATGAAATTGGTCAACTTGTTCATCGCATCTTTCCTGTAGCTCGTGGTTTATATGAAGATAAGGTGGCCAATGTGTGGTGTACACTCAACGTATTCTTGAAGCTAAAACAAATTTTAAGTTTGGATTCAACCGTAAAACTAAGGTAAATTGGCGTAACAAAACAAACAACCAAACCATGTTCTGACATTATCTATTGTAGCCTGGCGGCCACATTATGTGCAGTGATACCCATTAGCATTCATCTTGGTATATATTCGTCTCGACGAAGGTTCATCTATGCTCTTGTCAATTCATCCTTGGCCTTCTTCTTATTCTCTTTCCAAGTCCATGAAAAATCTATCTTGCTTCCTCTTTTACCTGTTTCTCTTTTAGTACTTGAAGAACCAGTTGCAACAAATATCATGATCAACACGGCAATGTTCAGGTAAATAAACAGAATTGTGATATAAAGAAGGAAAGATAGATTGCCAATTACTGACGGTGAATTTTTATTTTTCATAGTATGTTCCCATTGTTGAAACGGGAGTCTTTGGTTTTGCCCTACTTTGCGATTACCATTCTTTGGAATTGGCTCAGCGGAATACACAATATAGAAGGTCTTACCTCTCGATTTATGGTTTGGGTAAGATTGCCAGGAAAAAAAAAAAAAAAAAAAAAAGGCGGGTAGTGGAACTAACGCGACTTGGTATATGAAATAGGGAAATCATGCCACATTTATATTATGGTATGTGCTTGAATCCTACGTACAGCCGCCCGGTCATTTGCCTGATCTCTACACCGTCATCAATGCTATCTTCAGTTGCGGTGTTTTTGGATTACTATTTAGTTACTTTTTATACCGTCAATTTACATTAGTCCCCCAGAAAAAAGATTCCAAAATCAAATCTCAATAAAATTATTACAGACCCCATTTTATCATGACCATGCTTTGCCCAATCTATCTATCTATTAAAAATGTTATCTATAATATTGAATTAGTATCAGAAGCTGAATCAGGGGCATTTTATAAAATGCAATACAAACATCATCGTGAAACCCTTTCATTTTGGATTCGTTCGATTGGGGTCACCGTTAGTAGCCTTTGGTTTCGAATAGTGTTATGTTACGGAGCTGATATATTGGTCTAGCTTAGTGTCATTATAGTTTGTCATCATTTGTATCTCCAACTGAATAAAATATGCCTTGTCCCCTTTTTATCACCAGCCTCTCTGTCATGCATTTACATCATTTGTTCTGCTGACTGTGTATACACGTGCGTAGAAAACAAAGATGGGTTTGCATATTAAGCGGATTCTTCTATCGGCGATTGTAAACTGTATATATTTTGTGGAGGAAAAAGTACGTATACGTTTACGTGAAAAAAAAAAGGCTACTGCTGTGCAGAGTATTTTGTTGCTGTCCGCTCACCTTGATAGGTTATATAGAGTAGCAATGGTAGGGGATAGTACTATTTTTGGAAATGCAGCTTATCCATAACTCATGTCCATTCTAATGGACGTTACACTGGCGTCATCGTCTAATTTGAGTAGTATGAATAATAAAATGAGAATAGGGCACCGTTTCATATCAAGTGACCCTCAAATGTCAGTCAGTCAATAGACATGAAAGTAGGGCTAGTTAAAGGTAAGCTAGAAAGCAGTGAAGAGTGTTCTATACTGGAAGTTACAAGTACAACACAAATTGAATTCGTTTTACATGATTGGTCTAACAGTAAGTTAAAGAAGACTGCAAACCAGTCTCTAGGTCTTTAGGAAAAAACAGTCAATATTGATGCACTAGAAAATAAGTATTTGGTGGAACATTTACAAAACAACTTCAATAGCAGCATTTTTTACAAAAAAAAAAAAATGGGTCAGTGGATGGTTCATAAAAAGGCATAATTTATTGAAGCAATTTGGTAGATAGTAAAACTAAACTTAACAGAAAGATCTACTTGGAGAAAGGATGAAGGGGAACTAATGTGAGATCTGAAGGATGGTCAGCACTAATCTGAAGGTACGACTGTAACGGGGGTGTAAGATAATATACAGTACTGTACAGTACAAAGCACGAGAAAGACTAAAGGGGCACCTTTTATAGAAGCACAGTCATTGTCAACATTAATCAAAAACTGACCCTGGTAGTAAAAAAGGGATCATGACAAAAGACATGAAAGAGACTATTCATTCATTGAAGGATGTAAAAAGAGACACATTTTATTCAAATGTAGATACAAAGTATATCAAACTGACACTAAACTAATGTAATGGAGGTTCCAAAAAAGCCAACTAATGGTAGTTCTAAATCCTAGTTCCAAAATGAAAGGGTTTCCCATGCATGTTGTAATCCCTGTTCTGAAAACGCTTCTAAACTAGTCCTGGCGCTAATCTAGGTCTAAAATAACCCCATAGAAGTTGAATGGCAAAAAAAAAAAAAAAAAAAAAAAAAAAAAATTAAGAAAGAGAAAGAGAGGCGGGGAAAAAAAACTTGGGCGTAAATAAAAATGGATCTCATAAAAATTCACGTGGGCGGGATTTGAATGTTTTTTTTTTTTTTTTTTTACAGCGAATAACACCATACAAATCCGATATCGTCAACATAATGGTTCTCTTCTCATGACCGTAACCTTCACCATTCAATATTTCCCACACGGTTGTTTTATTATACGTACCTAATACGATTCAACACTGGTAGAACGGTTGTTTTCTTCTCTTGATGCCTTTGCAAGAAAGACGGAGCAGCTTGGCTTCGTTTAATGTATCATCCGTCACTGTAGAACAATCTCTCGCTTGCTTTATAATAGATTATTCTATTTAATATGATTAGTTTATTTCAGGTTATATTTACTCCACAACAAGACACATACATTTTACACATTCTTTATCCCCTCCGAGTTAATCGCCTTACTTTTAGATACGTATAATATTATCATTAGACCAATTTAGTTTAGTTGTCATAGTTTATATTTACATCTGAGTAAAATGTATTTTATCTTTTTTTGTTATAACATCTCTCATACGCTAGTTTGTCTTGTTGAATAGGTGTACCCTCTCTGTATCGCACTGTAATTGTGCTTGTAAAAGAAACAAAAAATGGTGTGTGTGTGTGTGTGTGTGTTCCAAAAAAAAAAAAAAAAATAGGTGTAAGGCAATTTCGAGCAAAAGCCTGTACTGTACTGTATAATATGGTACTGGTTTTCTAAATATATGAGTACGACGGATTTCTTAAATGGTTAAAGAAATAACCTTGATTAGACGTATATAACAAAAAATAAGCATAAAACTATAATGATAAAAGCGCACTGAAAGTTGTATAGCGTAGTCGCATAGCAGTCATTATTATTTTTAGGTAAGTGTCTTGCTGTTGCAATTCCTCGACCTCTTAGCCAAAATTAACAAAGTTTAGATGTCTAATGTGGTTTTCTTACAAAAAACAAAACACACCTCAATCACGTAACATCGTTCCTTTTTACACCATTAATATCATACCATATTACATGATGAACCGTTTTACCCCGTAAGATGAAGATCCTTATCATAACATTCTCCGTGAGACCTTATACCTATATATATATATATATATATATATATTCACAAAATTGCATCATAGAACTCTATTATATAATCAATCCGTAGCTTTCCTCTAACCAACTCGATTTCCGCGAAAACTTTTGAAGACGAATAATGATTTTGAGCTCATATAACGTTCTGATTTTTATTGATAAATAGAGAAATACATCAAAAGAATAAGGGGTACTACAAAAAAATCATATAACTACAACTTGTACCAAACTACTAAATACTAGTCTATCTTGATCGGCTTGACTTGATCTACTCCAAATTGCTTTTCGTATAGATAATCGCGGATGAAGACAGGCATATAGTACAGCAGCCAGAATTTGAATGAACTGGTGCCAGATGTGATGTATTTTGGCGGCTGTGCTTGAAGGATCTTGGTGACCACGGTTTCAGCAAACACATGAGTAGGTGTCGAGTGGGGACCTGTATTATAAAAGATTAGTATCATGAATGTATGCATTGTCACTGCCCTCACTGATATCTTTTTTCTTTCTTTTGCCTGATACGAAGTTTACCTTGAGACATTGTGGCCCGACGTTTGATAAACTCGGCGACTGACGTATATAAAGAGTTTTTGGGGAGAGTAATGGACTGTGTTGATGCTTTTCCTATATTACTTGTAATGGCACCTAATCACAAAGAAATTTGTTAAAACAATAAAAATAAAACCAAGTCCTTACATACATTTATACCCCTATGTATATATTTACCTGGAGCCACTACAGTCACACTTATCCCGAAGGGTCGAAGTTCTAAGCGCAGCACGTCGCTCATGGAATGTACCATAGTTTTCGAAATAGCATAAACACCAGCCCATGGCATAGACGCATACCCTGCCACCGAGCCCACATTGACGATTTTACCATGACCTAGCTTTGCCATTGAGGGAGCCACTGCACGCGCCATTGACAATGGCCCAAAGACATTGGTTTCTATACATGTTCTAGCATAATCCATATCCACATCAAGTAAAGCTGCCACAGCACTATTATCCAGCCAATCAACGAATCAAATTATAGATGATGAGCGATATATGCATGCATGGATTATCTCTATCCTTTCCCATTTGTCTCTACCCAGAGATATAGTCCTGCACTTACGGTATACCCGCGTTGTTGACTAGGATATCGATTCGACCCTCTTTCGCAATCACATCCTATGTATGGAAGTAGCATATATTTATATATGAGCCGTCAATTCAAGTTTACTCTGTAAGTTTGTATGTGCTTACTTGGACAACTTTCTCAATGGCCTTCAAGTCAGTAATATCGAGAGCTAGTTTGATACAGTCTATTACAAAAAAAAAAAAAAAAAAAAAAAAAAAAAAGGGAGAGATAATTGTTAGAAGACCGATAACCAATGCCCTGCAATATATGAGTTATCGTAGTACATACCTTCGAGACCATCCATATTTTCAACCTTGCGAGCAGTAGCATAGACGCGGAATCCCTCCCGCTGTGTAAACGATTTGCAGATTTCGTATCCTAAAAAAAAAAAAGGAGAATGCAAAGTCAGCAACACCATCTCATACTCGTGTCGTTCTGTTTTTGTTTTGTTTTTTTGTTCCCATGATTACCAATACCACCGCGGGTACATCCAGTAACAAGAACAATAGTAACAGCCTTAGTCATTAAAGGACAAGAAATAGAGAAGAAGGTTAAAAAAGAAGAGTTCACGGATAGTGCAAAAAAAAAAAAAAAGGGGGAATGTGCGGCGATTTAAATTAGCAAGATAAAGGCACCACACCAAGAATCTGATCAACTCTTGTGCGCCCACCCCTTCGTTTTACTCTTAATGAGTCAAACCAATCCAAACGCTTTACTGAAAGTAATCGTTTAAAATAGGCTCGGTTAGAATTGACGTTAATCAATTCCTCGATCATAGCATATTTCGTCCTAAGGTCTATATGATAACCATCCAGAAAAGTTTGTATATCCACCATCAAATAAACACTATTGTATCTAATTAAGTCCCGTGCAGCCCATATGTCCATGCAGCGATAATGCGTACATTACAGAAGAAAAAAAATAAACATACTGATCATCCATGTAGCTTGATCACCCATCTACAAAACCAATGCTAAACTTTAAAAGATTGATAAACTGTTGTTTTATTTTCAAAATGGATATGACAAGATAAAATAAAAAAAAAGGGGGATCGAATAGATACAACAAATAAAAAGTGGAGTAAAAGGTGGAGACTATCTAAAACTATACACCAAGCACCGATAGTAAAAAAAAAAAAAGAAGGGATGGGGAACAAATTCTCTCTATTTTGTAAGTGTTTTGACTTGATTCACACCTAATCTTTTTCCTAATACAGCATCCTTGATCCAATAAGGGAGATAGTACAAGATCAAAAATGTGATTGAATTTGTTCCCACTGTGATATAGGATTTAGGTTTGGGGACGAGGATGCCTTTGACCACTTTTTCAGCGAACACATGGGTTGGGGTTGCCGAGTCACCTAACAGAGTCATAGAGAAGAAGAAAAAATGCAACTTAGTACCAATAACATAACAAGTATTTCTTTCATTTTTGTTTTTTCTTACCTTGAGACATGTTGGCTCGAGCGAAGATAAAGTTGGTGACCGATTTGTAAAGTGAGTTTTCGGGAATATTTACAGTTTTAGTGGACGCGTTACCGAAGTTGGAGGTGATCGAGCCTAACGTATTGCAAGAAAAAGAATAAATACAATGACTAATATAAAATCCCATATGACAATGGTTGCTTTTTTTTTTTTTTTTTTTTTTTTTTTTGGTTACCTGGGGCAACAACGGTGACATGCACATTGAAAGGTTTCAACTCGAGTCTGAGGACATCGCTCATAGAGTGCACGGCGGCTTTGCTAATCGAATAAATACCAGCCCATGGTGTACCGGCATAACCCACAATAGATCCCACATTCACGATTTTCCCGGATCCACGTTCCGCCATATGTCTTCCCACCACACGACAGACAGATAACACACCAAAGACATTGGTTTCAATACACGTATGAGCCACTTTGTAATCCACATCTAAAAGAGCACCTACTGCCGGTGCACCTGCATTGTTGACCAAGATATCTGGGATTGGTGGGAGCATAGTGAAAAGGAAAAATTGTTGAGAGATTCACATACAAGATCCATCCAGTCATATTTTCTTACCTATATGCCCAGCTTCATCGATCACTTTCTAATGACAATAGTAATAAAATAGTTGACAAACATTGAGTCATTTATGGAATGATCTGGTTCATAGCCAACTACTTACCTGGAAACATTCGTTGATAGAGTCCAGATTGGTCACGTCCAAGACGAGTTTTGTGCAATTGGAGTCTATAATAAAAAGTCAAAATGGTGATGTTCAGCAGGTGATGAGCATTGTCGTAGCATGTTTTTTCTCTCTTTTTCTCCTTATTTCAAGCTTACCTTCTAGTCCCTTCATGCTTTCAATACGACGAGCCGTGGCGAAGACTCGACAGCCTTGTTTCGAAAACGTTTTACATAATTCATACCCTAGAAATAATAAAGAGTTAATTGAGACCATACAATATGCATTACTGCTTTTCTTCAATTCTTTATAGAACTCTTTCTTACCAATACCACCTTCTGTACATCCGGTTACTAAAACAACGGGGGCGATCATGTTTTCAAAAAAAATAAAAAGTGAATATATTAAGAGGGAAAGAAAGAGGAAATTGGACGTTGGCAGCAAGGGGCGAATTTTTTAACTATATTTTAAAACACCGAGCATCTCGATAAAATCATTCGCCCAAGCTGTCATCGATTGCTCATTAGTCAATTCTGCATTGCACATGTGACATATAAAAAAAAGACTCACTTGACTCCTTGATAATGCGAGGAGATTGACAGCCTTGAACTTCTGTTATATAATTCGGCCTTTTTTCTTTCTCCTCGAGAACAAAAAAAAAGTGATCACCCATTTGCTCATAAATCCTGCCTACATGGAGAATCACTGGTTGGACTCAGGAGGAGCAGACTTCAGGGCACTTTGTTTGACTGCATCAAGTAGATGAAAAAAAAAAAAAAGGTCAGAAAGACACAGATCAGCAAAGCCGAGCCGGTTGATATTATTTATTTATTTATTCCCAAGTCAAAAAAAAAAAGTGAGGGCGTAAAAAAAGATAAACAGATGATATACTATTAAAAGTAAACCGATGATAAAATGGGTATGATAATAAAATACATTTTTGATTTAGCTATATACAAAGTGGACACAAAATGCGGTCGATACGGATAAAGCGGATGAAATATTTGTCATGAGTGCTCTTGGCTGCTATATTCTTTTGATGATTTCCCCAATTCTGGCTGTTGCAGTGCTTCATAGTCGGGAAATGAGATATAGGTGGATTCAAATAAACTATTATTGTGACGATGATGACGACGGTGACAATCATCAGAATTGGAATTAATTGGTGAATGTGTAAATGGCATGAGCAGTAGCCATTGTTTGACAACGGATGGAAATGATGATGACCTATGTATATTGGTGTTATCTACTACCATTATCGCAGTGTTCTGATTAAATATAATGAAAATAAAAATAAAAAAAAGGAAGAGGAAAAGATGACCATGTTAAAGTACTTATATACGTAAATCAATCAGGTACTATTTTCGCTGAATTCCAAAAAGAAAATCTACATGGATTTGGTACCCGATCCTTTTTTGATGTGTGATCAAGTATGAAGGAGTTGGGTCCTCAATTCCAATAAAGGAAAATATCAAAGGGGAAAAGGTCAGGGGAGGGGAACGATAAAAACGATAATGGAAGACGAAGAAAAAAGGAGGCCTGGAACCCTTTGGGCTTTACAGCATTTTCGTCTTCCTAAAGCATAATCGAGGGAAAAAAAAAAAAAAAAAAAAAAAAAAAAAAAAAAAAAAAAAAAAAAAAACAATGACTTTTCTTTTAAAAAAATTATACCCAAGCATTCAATATACCATGTGCCTATTAGTTTTTCTTTATCACAGCGTACAACAAATATCGATGAGAAAACCCGCCCCTCCAAAATCCGATCTGATGTGTTTTCAGCATCCGCCATCGTATTTTTTTAGTCTCCACAAAATTTCAGGCATTAATTCCTTGAATGGGAAGACATCGACAGTTTTAATCACACATTCACACTCACGCTCACAACACCACCACCAAAATCATCATAATTCTATCTGCACACGCATACATAATTGTTTAGGTTTATTTTGTTTCATGGAAGACAATTCTAAAGCCCATAAAAAAAAATTTTTTTTTTATTACATATCAACAATTGTCAAAATAACCAAAGCATAAACTAACCAATAACTACTAATAAGAATCCTAATACCACCCCACTACATACTTTTTTTTCTTTTACTATGTATATACTACACTATGCTAAGGCACGCCAAACCACATCCACCAAGCCATACCCTCCCTATCTAACTACCATCGTATTCTTGCAGGGCAGGTACTTGAATTCATATACGACGTTGGGCCATAGCTATGCATCATTGAGCCGCGATAAAGTTCTTTGACCACTTTCCCTTGAAGGATGGTTTCTTCTACGATTTGGTTGCAATGACAGGACTTGACACGACCATACCATACGCCACGCGTGCCTTGATGGGTGTAGCAAATCAGATTGCCGGCAAATTTGTGCCCACCTACATGACTCACCATCATCACCGTGACCCCACGTTCACCCTGCTCTTCAATATCGTGTTCACGCAAGACATGGTCAAATTCCCGCGCCAAAATAGGGGCCGTCACACCACATCGTTTGTCCCGTCGCCGGTGAGAGCAGATCAAAATCATCGATGCTGAAGGATTGGCGTGTACTGACCACGAAGGAACGATTTGTTTGGCTTCCATGTTATATGTGGCGAGCTGAACGGGTTGTAGTGGTAATGGCTTGTCCAAAAACGTAGTGTAAAAATGGTGTGCGTCGGCTGGTTTGACATTGCTGATCAAGATATTTTCAGGTAAAAGAATAACATCGTGACCGCCGCCGTCCGGATCGGCAGTGGAATATGTATTGGGCATGGATGTGTTGGTGATAAAGATGCGACCGTTGGGTTGGTTAGTAGTGTAGTTTTCGTCCTTGTTGATGATTTGATGGAGTTGAGCGGCTAATGTAGGTGTGTCTTCTTCAATCCGCTCCGCCCAATCGGTAAGCCCCGTGCCGATCATGACATGACGGCCATAAGGTGACATGGAGCCTAGTAAGTCGGAGGTGGTGTCCAGATCGAGGTAAGTTGGATAAGCAGGATGTTCGTAACAGTCGTTCGCACAATTGCTGCAATCGACTAAATCTGTTGCTGGTGGTATTTGATCAATATCGACTTTGGGAGGCTCTGGATTGACGACGGAGCTGATACGTTGAAGTATAGAAGTCATGGTTTGGTTCGTTTTCAGTCGCTGAACAAAAAAAAAAAAAAAAAGCGATGATATATATATACAATAGAGAAAAAAAGGAAGAAAAGAGAGCGAGAAAAAAAAATTATTTGATATCCGGGGGTGGGAAGACGTGAGTCGCGGACTTGAAGGGCTGAAATATATTTTGTGAATTTTATTTTATCTGATTGTGGAGTAGCTGTGTCATATTTATAACATCTGATAAATTTATCATCCCTTTCAAAATTTATGCATTATAATAATGATTAAATTTCCTTTCCAATCGTTATCCCACCATCCAAATTTTTGCCCTTACGTTTTAAATAAAACCTTTTAAATAGTGTGTCTTTATCGTTTGGACCGTGTTTATTTATCTCAATTTTGTTTTTGTTTCATTCCACACTCACGACGATTCTTGGTCATGAACAATTGAAACGCCGAAGCCATCAGGGTTTAATTTTTTCCACGGTTGGGCTTCTTCCCAAATTGGAATCACCAAAAAGTCTTCACACCATGAAATCAAAAACCTGGGCTACCATTGACGCCCAAAAATATCAAAAGCAATTGTACCCTCAAAATCTTTAAATATTGTCCCCCATAAAAATGCTTGAAATACATGTTTTTACTTCAAGTGGTCCGGGAGTCCCCTTTGTCCCAAATTCAACCTTTGATGATAGTTTTTTAAATCGGGGATTGAAACGACGTGATTTTTTTTTTGAAAAGGTAGCTTTTTTTTTTCCCCCACTCTTCCCTCTGTTTTATTTTTCATTTTTCATTGACCTTTGGTTGCATTCCTCCGAATATATCACAGATGAGTGACTCTTTGAATGACGATACTTTAGCCTACCTTAGTGATTATAGGGATAGTAAGTCGGATGCATTCCTAGTATGTTAGGGAAACGACTAAACAATTGTTTTTTTTTCTTTTTCTCATCGGTGTGGTACTGATCAATAGCTATAGATGTTTTACCCATGGAACTACAGCGAAACTTTGCACTTATTAGACAACTAGATGAAAGTGCTCAAGGTACGTTTCAACAAAAACTACAAAATGTAAAGAACACTTGGACCCTAAACTAACTGAAAGTTTTATTTTGTAGATCTCATGGGAAAGGTGGCAAAGGATTCAATATCGTTTTGCGACAGCAAAGAATTGGTACCTGAACAGGAACGCAGGCGAAGACTGATTGAAATTAGCAAGTTATTAAATGAAAGTATCAAACGCGGTGAAGAAAAGTTTGCATTGGCCAAGTCAACCTACGATGCGGTAAGTAGTAGAGGGCGAAGGGGGGGGGAGCAATGGGAGAAGATGTTGATCAAGTATAGTAATGAAAAAAAAATTTGCTCACAGCTTTTCGGTTCTTTTTTTTTTTCCTAGGTGGATCGTCATTGCACGAGACTGGATAATGATTTGAACAAATATGAAGATGAACAATTGATTGGACCAAGCAGGACCGGTAGAAATACCTCTGGCGCTACCACCACAACTACTACTTCTACCACCACTGCGCAGCAATCTGGAGCTTCTCCTTTGAAAACACCCAAATCATCGTCAGCGTCAATCAAAAAAGGTAAGTTTGAATTAAATCAAGCATGTTGGAGGGGTTATTTTTATTAAATGGAGCTTTGCCTTTTTTATTGATGGGGAAAATTAGGTCGAAAAGGACGGAAAAGGAAGCATGAATCTGATCAAGACCAACAAGGGGACTACATCTCCAGAGAAGATGCTTTACGGCATGCTCAAACGTAAGTTGGTGGGAGGGGTGGTGATGGACGTGATAGTTGTAGTGAATAAGAACAATGTGTGGACATACAATATTGACATGTATCTGTTTATACTTTATAGTGCCATTAATCTTAGTGAACTGCCCATCGATCCCAACGAACCTGTATATTGCACTTGTAGAATGGTTTCTTACGGTGAAATGGTGGCGTGTGATAACGACGAGGTAAACGAAAATAAAAAGATAGGGATACTGCCGATGGATAGACGAGCCTTCCGTAAAACGTGATGACCGACCAATCTTTTTTTTTTTTTCCTTTTTTTTGTCTCTTTAGTGTGAAATTGAATGGTTCCATCTCGAATGCGTGGGCTTAAAAACTCCTCCCAAAGGAAAATGGTATTGCGACAACTGTGTTGGTATGAAAGGCAAGAAAAAACTATAGAAATAGTGGTCGATTTTGTTTAGTTTAGCATCTCTTCCTTTGTACATAGTTAACTTTGTTTTATTTATTCCTTACTTGACCTTCATCTTGTTATGATTCGTTTTGTTTATTTTACCTTCTATACATATTTATACGATCTTCTTTTGCTCAATAAAACTCTATTTGTCTTCGCTTTTTTTTTATTACATAAACTTGTCTACTCCTTTTTCTCTATATGATGATTCACAATATTGAAAGTGATCGTCTACGATCTATACTATAATATACAAGCATTTGTCTCCCCTTATTCTACCATACTACTGTATTGAAAACACAAAATAAAACACATGCATTGGTTTTTCGCCAATTCCCCTTTTCCCAACGCCAACATCCATCCAAGTCGAACCCCATAGTTAATATCCTATCCATTTTTTTTTTCAATAAAATTTTGTCTCTCATAGAATATGAAGTCAATCAACCAAAAACAAAATAAGAAGTCAAATGATACGTACATGTTCCATATGAAGTGCAGCAAAAACTATATAATTTTGTTTATTCAATTGATTCAAAAATAAAATAAATAAAAAACTACCATCACCAAACGCTATATCTACAAGTGGAATCAAAGTATATCTACAAGTGTCATAAGAAGAAGAAACAAAACAATAAACTATGCTATCATTCAAATGGGGAGTCGTCGTCATCGTCATCTTGATCCAGCTTAATTCGTTTGGTGCGTTGTAAATCTTCTTGACTTTCCTTTTCTGCTAACCGTTTCTTGTATCTAAGAAGAAAAAAAAATGAGCAAGCATCAGTTTCAGCCGTCTGGTAGTTTGACGGGTTGGTGTGGTCTTTTACTTACAGCGCTGATTCTGGATTCTTTGCTGGATTTTTGCATAATCGTAGACGAGCATCGATTTCAGTGGCCACACTCACAGACACAGATGCATTTTCAATCAACGTTTCATCAATAAGAATTGTCATGGTATATAAAGTATCAGCCAGTTCCTTGTCAAAGCGCTGTTCCAAGTATCTAAAAATACTAGTTTAGTTCTCTATATGTCACCCCCCCCTTCCCTTCTTATCTGTTTTACCTTCTAATTCTCAAATCAAATCCATTGTGTTTTCCAGCAATAATGAATGCAGCAATCGCCAATTGAGAAGGTTGATAGATCAAAGGTAAATCAGTGAGCAGGATTTTTTTGATGACCCCGTTGACTTGACCATACGTGTCTCGAAGCAAGGACATATCTACAGGATCACCCGAATGTTGTATATCTAAATAGTAGCCATAAGCTGGTCGATAAGGATGATGCACCATGTATTCAAACTTGAGACCTTGCGATACTGGGAATTCTAACGCTAGTACCATATCTGTGGTTGGAAGTTGTAGATTTTTTCCAAATTCATCAATAGACATTCTTTCACTTTCGGATTTGGTCGCCATGAATAAGCAAGTAAATCTATCCGTCCGTCAACCCCCCCCCCAATAACATCCAAAAAAAAGAAGCATATAAATATAAGATGATAACTATATAAAGCCCTCTCTACGTATCATTTGATGTACTTACAGAATATCCTTTGGGTGGTAGTCCATCATAGTATTGCGAAGAAAAAATCGTTTCATATATATTACCGCAGTTGCCTAAGAAAGAAAAGACGAGAAGGAATATATATATATATATATATATATATATATGAGTATCCATATTGACAACTGCTATTAATACAATATAACTTACCATGACCATATCAGACAGTTTCAAGTGTGGACAGATCGCCTGGATTTGACCTTCATAGTATCTGCAAAGTTTGACTTGCTCATCGGCCGTCAAGAAATTGATTTCATCCATGGGTTCGTTTGCTGCTTTCTATCATCAGTCAATAAAAGATAGAAAGCATATTAGTAAAGAAGTTCATATACATATACCTTGCACTGCGTTTGTTTCTGTTCTGATCATAGTTTACCCTGTCTTCTTCAATATTTTTGCGAACGCGTTCAATAGCAGCTTCAGTGCAAGCTTGTCGTATTTCCCATAACTGTGCAGGACTATACCGCCAATGCCGATACTGTGAGGATTGTTCATAGGCTAATGGCTTACTTTGTTCCATGTTGACCAAGAAAAAAAAAAAAAAAAAAAAAAAAAAAAGAAAAAACTGAACAAGGTCAGTGAATGTATATTTGCTAGGAGAGAAGCAAAGGGAGAGGGAGACAAAAAAAAAGAAAAAGAAAATAAAAAATTCCAAAAGTCCGTTCGCCCGGTTTTACCACAACTTCAGTCAAAGAGAACACTGATTTTGTTCTGCGATGGAAACGGGGACGACAGATTTGGCAACTCAACAAAAGGATGAAGAAAGAGTTTGTAGGCCATTGAATTGAACGGGGATTCGTTTTTTCGTCCATTGAGACAGTGCTTCGCTCTTTAAAAAAACAAATTACATCTTTTTGAATAATAAGGATTTTCCCATCAATCGTTGAGTCCGAACGGTATTATATATGATCCAGTTTGGAATTGAGTATTGGTATAATTCATCATCATCACCATCATCAACAATAAAAAAAAAATTGAAATGAAAAAATATGACAATATCAAGTTTTTTATTTTCTATTGGCAGTATAAAAAAAAAAGGGGTCTAAATAGACAACTAAACAAAAATAAAAACAGTATATATAAAAAGAAAGGGAGAAGAAAAAAAAAAAGTACATAGTACATAGTAGCAACATAAAAGAAGATATCAGAAGTGGCATAAGAGAAGAAGGAGAAAGAATCATACAGTATACTAAAAATGGATAACAATAATAATAATAATATAATAATAATAAACTAAAGACGAAATGATGGGGGAGGGAGGATTGATGATGGACTTCAATAGTAAGCAGCAGTGACATTTGATTGGGAAGGAGCTGTGGGCACACCATTTGAATGATCATTTGAGCGTATCATTGGTAAAGGAGCACTGTTGTAACCAGTGGTAGAGGACATGGAACGATCAAACATGTTGCGTTCCGTTTTGATGGAAGGACAAAAGTTATTGAATAGAACCGAAGGCCGTTCCTGTTGACTATGATCATGTTGTTGCTGTTGTTGCTGTTGCTGATTTGCCCTTGAAGTCATTACTAAATGTTGGGAGAGTTGTTGAGGTGCTGATGTAGGTTGTGTATTGTCCAAAGTATATGGTATATCATTGGAGGACGAGAAGGAAGGGGTAGGAAGTGAGTATGGTGAGAAGGACGTTTGCATGTCATAGGTCAAATTGGTCATAGCATATGGTTGCTGCTGCTGTTGCTGTTGTTGCTGCGCTATTATAAAAGAAGATGGATCATGAGGTGAATGCTGTAAAGGTGGTGAAGTCAGACGCTGTTGTTGCACATCCAAACGAAGTGATTGTTGTCTAAAAGGAATGGATGACGACGAAGAGGATGAAGATGAAGTGGGAGACGAGAGAGAGAACAGACCATTGTTTCCTCCAACAAAGGAAGAGCCAGAATTGATGGGACTATCCAATCCAGTAATTGAATCACACGTCATACGACTGCCTTGAGATGATTCTGATGAAGAGCGAAGAGACTGAGATCTAACATACACATTGAATGCAGGGATCGAAACACACTGAACACCTCGTTGTTGTTGTTGTTGTTGTTGTTGTTGTTGGGGTTGTTGGGGTTGTTGGGTCGAAGGAGAAGGTGTCTGCTGATGATACTGTCGTTTGCTACCATTTGATGCCTTTCGTTTTTTCACAGGAGATCCCACTTGCTGATATTGATGATCGTCAACATCGTCATCGTTGTCCTCGGGAAGACTGTCAATAGAAAGTCTGTGAAGTTGATCCGGTTTGCTTTGCGTGATGGCATCCAATTGCAAGTCCACTAACGAAGGAATCGATTCAGGTGTGAGGCGAGTCAGATGGCAGAAGTTTTCAAACATTCGTTGAAGATCACTTTCCACACAATGAGACCATTCTTCGTTTGCAGCAACCACAGCACATAGTTGAGTAGATAAGCAGATAAGACGACGTACTCTTTCAGTCGTGTTTCTTTGTCGGATCCGCTTTCGTTCCTCGGTGAGTCGGTTATAAAAGCGTCGTTCATTCCAAGATATCATGGGGAAGCGTTGTTTGACAGCGTCCCGAATTTCATGAGTTTGAAGTCGTTGTTGCGCCAAGTATATGATCATGTCGTTCACTTCAGGAGGCCAGGCCTTGACCATTTCACTAGGATCCATCATTTCGTGGTTGTGTTCAGATGCATTTGGGTTCATTGATTTGCGGAAGATCCACATGCCATTGTCTTCAGAAAGTACTACACGCCAACGACAGTCGCATCTTTTAGAAGGCCTTTTTCTTTGAGGAGTCGGTTTAGGGTTGCGTTGGGAATCAGGTAATCCTTCACGAGAGCAGTAAACATAAATATTCTGGGGTAAAAAAAATCGATTTAATAGAAATTCATTGGCGGCATTTCAAATATTTTTACCCTATTTGCACTGGCCTCTTGCTTCACAGTAAAGCCAAAATCAGCACACACATTTCGGCAGTGCTCAATGGCACTGACTGTATCAGGGAATGGTATTTTCAAAAGTCGATCATATAAAGGTGACATCTATAGTGGGACAAAAAAAAACAGATTCATTTCATTAATCAAGTACTATTGGCTTCTTCTTTCTCCCTTACCGACACACGAGCAAAGGACGGTTTTTGTTCATTAGAAAAAGTGTTTTCGGATGAAGTCATGAGTAAATGAATACTTTGCTTAAGTTTTTAAAAAAGATGGTACAAATAAAAAGTTTGGTACATTCAAATGAATGACAGACGCAATATAAATGTGATGATGATCAAAGATCCTAAGTTATAATAACAAAAATAAATGAAATAAAAGAAAGAATGGAGATGATATATATGTGCAAAAAAAAAAAAAAAAAAAAAAAAAAAAGAGAGATAATGAGAAAAAAAGGAACAATGGAGAAAAATGCGCGGTTAAAAACGCACCTCCCATTTTTTATGACGATTGAAATAATCAGGGGTAAATCGCATCGCATCACTGATTGGGAGGGAAAAAAAACTTGAATGGATTGAGACAATCAATATCAAAATAATATATGGTATGATAAAAGTAATGAAAATAATGGTAAGGAGGCAGGGGACAAAAAGAGAAGGTCAGTGTTTTTTTTTCTTTTTTTTTTTTTTTCTATGTCATATGTATGTAAACAAAAATAGGTTTTTCTTTTCGCACAGATTGTTTATGCCATTAAAAAAAAGGAGAAGGATGTATGAGTAAGGTAACAATGTGTAAAACAAATGATATAAGGGAGGTAGGAATTACCCAAAAAGATAAAGAAAAGGAGTTAAATGGTGCATTTTTCCAGGGATACATTAACAAAAATGGAAAACTGACTGAAGCTTGACGGAAATTGAAAAAAGAAGTTATCGAGACCGAGATAAGGGAATCAAAAGGACGAAAGAGAGGGAGGAGATCAGTCTTTTTTTGTCGATCAACCATCGAAACGTTTTATATCATAATATAAAATCGTGGCAATTGAATGATCTGACAATACTTTACCCCTCCATTGTCCCCTTTTAATAAAAGAGGAGAAACAATCATGATTCCGTTTTGTATGATGATGTTGTTTTTTTTTTTTTTTTTTTTTTTTTTGTACTTCGTCTCCAATTTATATGACAAGGAGATGAACAAAATTTGGCGCGAAATCATCTGTATGATTACCAAAATCCATTCATTGAATATACCAATTAAGAAAAATCACAACCCTCCTTCTCCCCACATCCAATCAATCAACCGACCAACCAACTACATTTCATTCTCCTTAATAAGGAGAAGAGCCTTCGTTCTTTATTATTCCAAGTTTTTTCTTCCCTTCTGACAATGGTTTTCTCCTTTTCTCTCTCACTCTTTAAATGTCTTTTCTCCCTGTCATCAGATGATCTATACAATAACCTCACTAAAAATTAAACCCATGACGTTCTTCGAATTGTTGGTTCTCAATAAATTATAATTCCAAGCCTACATGATAACAAAGACAACATTGTTTTTTAGTTTGTGGACAAATATGTAAGATCATTACATCAATATGGTACACAGCATATCAAAGTAAAAATTAAAAACACCCCGCCTGATTTTATTCAATGATAATAAGCAACAACATCATAAAACAAATCTAACTATAAATGATCATAAATGGCCAACTAGACTAAAAAGGCTCTACACATGCATCTTATTGATCCAAGCACCGGCGCCTTGCAGTCATGATATAGTTCACCTCCAGAGATTCCATTCCAGCAATGCCGACATCACCATTACGTTGACTAACTGACCATCGACGACATACTGGATCCCAAGAAATACCACGTATATCTTCTACTATCCAATCTTCACCAAAGGATTCTATCGCTTCCCTGAGTTCACGACTTTTGATGTATTTGCTCCAGTCATGTGTTCCATCGTGCACCAACCCCAACATCTTTTCCGCTAAAAACACCGTCAATCCATACGCAATAGGTGTTCGTGACATGGTTGACAAAAATAATGATCCACCAGGTCGTGTCAGTTGCCCACATGTTTTTAAAAAATCCAAGGGTTGATTGACGTGTTCGATGATTTCCATAGCAAGTACTACATCAAATTGTTCTTTGGCTGCCAATAGATCCTCTATACCCAAGAAAAAAAAAAAAACGCCCCCGCCCCACACACAAACATCCCGTGTTTCTGTCAGTAACTCGATCTATAATGACATGGCTTTGTTTGTCTTAATACCTGCAGTTGTGTGTCGGTAATCTAGTTTTCCAGTGCCGCGCCATAACTGAGGATCCTTTCGCGCATGTAATTTTGCCATCTTGATATTGTCAGAAGAAGCATCCGCACCTACTACATCGCCACCCAAGCGGACCAAAGACTAATACATACATATATATATATATATATAAAGAGGGGATTAATACGAAGAGTCTTCGTTTTAATAGGTAGAGACCACTTACTTCTGATAATAATCCACCACCGCAACCGATATCAAGCATTCGCAAGCCTTTGAATGGGGTGGCTGTTTTTGTACTTGTAAGACGATCGCGAACATAGGCAACACGAGGAGGATTCAAGAGTTGAAGCATACCAAATTCTCCATGAGGGTCCCACCATTGCTCTGATATGTCACTGAATTTTTTGACTTCGGCTGCATCGATGGTTGAAAATCCTGGTGAAGAGGAATTCAGTTTTGTTGCTGTTGTTGATAAAAGACGATGTATTATCGAAGAGCTCAGTTGTTTTGGTATGATGTGTGAGGTCCTTCTTAACATTGTGTACAAGAGCTATTTTCAAGAGAGACCAAAAAAAAAAAAAAAAAAAAACAATTCCCGGAGATGCAAGTGTTTTTTTTTTTTGGGTGAGGATGCGTTGACAAGCAGGCCTTAGTCGGGGATTGAACTGTGCCGCTTTCAGGGCTCTGCCGCAGTCTTTTTTATTTAAACCTCTTTCTTTTATATTTTTTATTTGATTTTACTTTTTATTTTTTTTCTTTCGCTTGATCAACTTGTCATTTTTTAAACATGTCTATCAAACTACCTGAACCTGTTACAAACATACCCTATACATTACTATTGGAGCCTTACTTAACAAAGGAAAATCTGGATCAAGTGTACAGTAGTGCGACTCATGAAGATGGCTCGCAGATCATTTTAGCGCATCAAGATAGTGACACTTCATCCGTCACGGTATATCAAGCCTTTTCTGACCCAATTGCTGATTACGCTGTAAAATACCAAACTTTTGAGGGTGCCCCTGGCTACAAGACGACACGAATGACATGGATCAAGCCAAGCTTTTTATGGATGCAGTATCGAAGCGGATGGAATACAAAAGATGCAAGGCAAACCCGAACACTGGCGATCCAACTCACCGCTCCATTTTTTGATTCATTGGTACAAAGTGCGGTCAGGAGCAGCTATCGTCATCACACACGCAGCAACAATGACGGTGCCGATATCTACTCCACCAAGGAAGATTGGGATCATGCTCGAGGACAAACAAATGTTGTTGTGCAATGGGATCCCCAGTATACTCCGAACGTGCAAACACCTGAACGCGTCACTGGAACAACAAGACGTGCTATTCAACTTGGTCTCAAAGGGGATGCTGCGGCAATGTTAGCTAGAGGGGTCGCTGTGACAAGCGGTGATGGTCAAACGAACGGTGTGCTTTCTATTGAAGATATCACTCCTTTTGTCAATGAAATGCGCATCAGGCTGGAGGCGGACAAAAATAAGACGGGTAATGAACGCTTTGCGAATCTTTGGGTACCAAAGGAACGACCTTACAACTGTTAGCCGTGGTATCCTTCTCTTATTGATATAGTATACTCTTTAGTGTAGTTTTAATTTATACCCTAATCCGATTTAGTTTTTATTTTTTAGTTTATACTATCCTTTATCTTTTATATTTATATCTTGATTTGAAATAAACACAAAAAAATCCAGTCAATTGTTTATGTCGCTATTATTGGATTGTTTTATCTTTATATATTACATGATAATTGATTGATGTTCATAGGGAAATCGATTCGAGAACTCATACATGAATTGATTTGAAGGGCGCATACACTAGTTTACACAAGAGGAAAGAGAAGGACTTGGAGACAAAATGCTCCGGGATTTTAACATTCCCGCCAAACCGTCGTTAGAGAAAAATATCTTTATACCACTAAAAAACACTTTATAATACGTAGTGGACTGTTGAAGTCATTCATATGGGATATAAATACTTTTTTATTGCATGATAAAATAAATACAATTAAAGGTAAACTAAATGGATTAGCAATTCCATGGTGAGTAACAAACTATTTTACAGTGAAGGAGAAGCTATTCTATGATGGGTCTGAAAAGTAGTGGTGGAACCACTCATGGTAGTTTATTCCCTGAAAAAACATAACCACCATGGTGTCACTGTAGTCTGCTGTTAAAAAAAAAAAAAAAAAAAAAAAAAAAAAAAAAAAAAAAAAAAAAAGAAGGAAGGGCAAAAAAGCCAGTGCTACCTTGCTGGCGATGACAAAAAAAAAAGGGAGCCACAATACCACCTAATTTGATTGGTGATGGTTACTGCCGTGAAAAAAGAACCACCATGTTTATCATGTTTTATGGTGTTAATTTTATCAAAATAAATATAGAGAGAGAAAATGAAGGAAGGGTATTCACCAAGATGAACAGGAAAAACACATCCAAGATCAAAACATTTCAAATCCCGCCCACGTGAAGCTTTATTTACTCTCGCTTTTTACTTTCCCGCGCTCTTTCTTTCCATTTTCTTTTTTTCTCTTCCTTTTTTCTTCATAATTGTGGCCTCTATGGGATGATGTTGACTTGGATTAGTACTAGGACTAGTTTAGGAAGGGTTTCAGCTTAGGGATTTAAGATGCATGGGGAAACCCTTTCATTTTGGATTCAAGATTGTGGGCCACCACCAATGGGCTTAATAAAATCATCATTAGCTTAGTCTAGTTTCAGTTTGTCCATAGTTTGTATATACAATTGGATAAAACTGTATTTTTTTACTTGCTTCAAGAAAAATGTCCCATTAGACACTCTCATGTCTTGTGAATTAGATCCCATTTTACTACCATCGCCTTCTGCTGATTGGCGTTGACCAACATTATGTTTCAAAAACAGATGCCTCTTTAGTCTTGCTCATTCCTTGTGCAGTATATTGGTTTCTATTTTAAAATTGTCAATTCAGATCAGTGTTGAGCGTTCTTCAGATTCACACGCCAGTTACCTTCAGGTTGTCACCAATAGAGCCTTTATTATAAGGAATCGAGCACTCTTAGTTCAAATAAAATATATCCTTTTATTACCCATCCTCTGATCCATTATATACTGAGTAAAGCCGTTATTGTGGTTATTTTGTGCGTGCCCTACCAACGCTTAGTTTTCACCTTTATCATTATGATTCCCGGGAACCCCCGCGATTGAGCAGTAGTTCTGGGCCACTTGATATGAAAGGTGGACCTAGTCCTGATCGACCAGTCATTTTAACCAGTTAAGGATATGATATCAGATTAATGATCCCTGTAAAATAAAACAACTGTCACTATACTGGGCATACTATATATATATATAATAGATTCATTATTTTTCTCATTGCGTATAGTCTGGACACTCAAGCAAGCGTTTTCTGTTTCAATTTTGTAAAGTCGTGTATTATTTTTTGGTAGTGCAAAGTGGGAGTGTAATTAATGTTAATGATACAGCACGCCTACGATTATATTTAATATCTTATAGCCTTGAATAGTAATACTCATGACTTTCGAGCGATGTCTCTTTTTTAATGGCTGTATTTACTATTGTCTTTTAATTTATAGTCCTCCCTGGAAAAATTACACTCCGCAATTTTTCATTTTTTGTTAGGGATGACCCTATAATACCATCTATTGCACGTACACAATACCTCCGTTTTTTTTTTTATGGATTCAAATCACTGCATTAAGACTGAACAATATGGTGATTGCTCATGAACTCTTTATCATTATGCCCAATGGCATTGGCGTCTTCCTCGAAAATGTTTCACGTGTAGTAGTTTTTGTAGCACTTATGTTTTCTCTCCGATAGCTCCGACTGTGACTTTTCAGAAAATTTTGGCCACCAAAAAAACTATAAAAGGGCACCTTTTTCGCGTACTATATGGTTTTTTTCTTTGTTGCTCCTGTCTTGTGATCATACACGTATAAATCTTTCGCCTTTTACTAAAGATTTCCGTGGCTGCGGGACAGAAATGGAGCTAACCCCAATTTTTTGTCAACACAATTTCTTATTTTCTTTAAGAAAATAGAAATTACTTTTATAAAAATGAAATGAAAATGTCCAAATTACAATATAATCGTTGATTACAGTATATACTTACCCTTTTCGTTCACAAAGAAAAGAAAAATTGTGGGCGGACATTCAAAAAATCTGGCTTTAAGGATAGAATAGGATTTTATCATCACTTAAAATAGTACGTTTAATCATCAATTAGACAAGTATATCTTCTCATTGTTTAGAATAAGTACACACAGTTGCTAGATTAGTAGTACATTGTTATCTTCACCCTCATCAATAAAAAAGTCGATATTTATACAAATAGTGAATATTGTAGGCACAAATGTGGGATTGTGATGAATGTCATAGGGTACATATTGTATTTCAACAAAAGTATATTGACCGATGTCATCTAAATGGAGTTGACCTTTGTTATGATATTATCAATTTACTGCAGTCATATTGATTATCTCGACTGTCGAGGGTCATTTCATCTGGCGCACGTTATTTCAAAAAGCTCATGTATGCACCGTTCAGTGATTTCTTCGACTGCTTGTAATGCACTACAGCATTGCTTAAAAAGGACAATGCTTTAAAAGTTATTTAATTAATCATGCACCAGCCACTGAAACAGTTGAAATCTAGGCTCGGAGTCATTGGCAGATCCGATTTTGAGGGGAAATGATGAGAAAAAAGACTGACGATGGCAGTTTGATGGTGAATCTTTTTTTTTTTCCCATGTCAAGTTATTTTGATGGTGAAACATACTTGACATTCACAAAACATTATCAGCATTCTACCGACCTTTTAACTTCTGTGATCAGCAACGACGGCTTCATCCTATTTTTACTGATAAAAAAAATGTGGTCATATCAATTCAATAAAAATACGAAGACAGACAAAAAACAATTGGATAATAATCATCGGTAGATTTATTCAAGTTTCTTCTTTATTGTAATATCATAAAAAATAAGGGAGCAGACAAAGAAAAAAGGACTATAAGAATGCAGGGAGGAGGGGAAGCGAAGAAGAAAAAAAAAGTCAAGAGACAATAAGCATCAAAATAATAAAAACAAACAAGATATGGTAGATGGGGATGAGGAAGAGTAAACTAAATAAAATCCACAATATATCTAACAGCATCCACCAGATTGCTTGGGTTGAACAGAGGCACCTTGACCGACCTTGACAGTCGACTTAGGTTGTTGTTGTTGCATGGTAGATCCCATTCTATCCTTGATTTGCTTAGCCATCGTCAAGAAAGCTTGTTCCACATTGGTAGCATCCTTCGCAGAGGTTTCCAACAAAGGGATCGTCAAAGAATCAGCCAATTCCTAAACCATACACATACATACACACATTCTCAAGTTTGAGTAAAACCGATTTCGCCTATACTTTGTAGGTTTTATCCTTTTACCTTGGCTTGCTCAGTATCGACCACCTTCTTGTCTACCAAATCACTCTTGTTACCAACCAACAACTTGTTGACACCTTCAGCGGCATAACGTTCAATTTCGCTGAGCCATTGTTTCACGTTGTTGAAAGAATCTTGATCAGTCACGTCATAAACTACAATGATACCATGGGCACCACGATAGTAGGAGGAGGTGATAGTACGGAATCTTTCTTGACCTGCGGTATCCCACTAATAAGGAAAAAGGCATCAGCATTTTGTAATATGGATAGACACATATAGATTTGGGATAGCCTATTTTCAGCACTTACAATTTGCAACTTCACAGTTTTACCTTCAAGCTCAATGGTTCTAATTTTCTATAGCAGTAGAAAAGGGAAGAAAAGGTTTACATAAATATCGGTACAAAAGCATAGTCATTATCATCTTGGAAGTATGATATCACTCAAACTTACAAAGTCGACACCAATGGTAGAGATATAACTTTCCGTATAAGTGTCATCTGCAAAACGAAGCAAAAGACAAGATTTACCAACGCCAGAGTCGCCAATGAGGAGAAGTTTGAAGAGATAATCGCTGCAGATGATAAAAGGAAAAAGTGAAATATGGAGTCAGCAAACATTTAAAACGTTGATAGTCGGTAGTTTTTACAATGCTGTACAGTATGTTTTCATCTTGAAAGTCAACTTACTATTCAGGATTCATTTTGTATAAAGTTAAAAAGGAATTAATAGACGGGGAATGAAGAAAACCAGATGAGAGAAAGGAAAAAGAAAAAGGAGAGTTGACAAAAAAAAAAAAAAAAAAAAAAAGAGACCCAAGGCGGACGACTATCAAATACAGAATTGCGCGTACCGGCGTTTCAAATATCGTCGTCATCAGTCACTTCACGTGCGATTTCGCCTGACTTCCCGGCCCAACTAATTTCTTTTATTTTAGGTGATCCCACCTTCTGGTACAAAAGGACCGAGTTAAATGAAATGAAAATTGTAACTCTGCGTTGAAGTCGTTTGCACATCAGTTATCCTTTATTGCCTTTTCTTATTTCTGTTTCAGAATATTCTTATTCAACATTTCTAAAGACTAACACTCCAATTTACTAAAAACGTACGACGGTCTCAAAAGAATTTAACGTCTCATTAATATATCGATCACCGTCAAAAAACCACACCCCCTTTCAATCGATGATTACCATAGTTTGAAAAATAAATAAATTCAAAGACCGACATTTCTGTCCTGCCTCAACTGCCAAGAATTTCAAAAACACAAAGTAACCATTCATACTGTATAACTCAGAACCTTTCGTGTCTTTGGCAGGGGCGGGGTGGAGTATGAGGGACTAGGGGAACGTAGGACTAAACAGCACGAAAACATTAGATGAATTATATTTTTTCAAATGTGGCAGAAGAACTGTGCTCTTCGCTCATAGCGTTCGGACTTCAGTGAGAGCGTATATCGCGCAGCTCGGCAAGGACGCAAAAACATTGGATCTCACGGAAAATCCCAAAGATATTTAATATACTTGGCAATACAACGTCCAACCACGTAGTATGATAGTAAAGAAGAAAAGGACTAAATACATATACGTGCTTAGGAATGCTATTTACTATTATTAACAACTCCCGCTTTGGTCATGAGAAGTTGATCGGTTTTGTTTGAGAGGGTCAAGAAATTGCAACACGAAGAGGTTTATCGAAAAAAAGTTATGCCGGTCATCGATATATTTTCCAGTGCGTTTCACTTACCGCATTTATATGCGTTTATCGTCGCTTATATTTTGATGTATTCTTCACTATCTTTTTTTTTTTTTTTTTTTTTTTTTTTTTTTTTTTTTTTTTTTTCCTTTTCCTGCGCCCAAAACAGATGTTTTTAAAATCGTTAAAACGAACCTCACCCCTCATCCTTATGTTTAAAAACCCATTACTGTATATTGTACAGTATAGTAAAATAGACGAAACACTGAGTATGGCGGATGAAAAATTGTCCCATGTCAAATCTCCCTTTTTTTTTTTTGCACACACACATCCGGCAGTTTGTTTTTTCTGCACGCAAATGCACTGTAATATATAATCTGGGCGTGTCAACTAGACATGACAAATTATATAAACTATACCGTAAGAGACTATATAGAGGAAAAATACAAGACATATTTTTTACAGATGTAGATATAAACCATGACAAACTAATCTAAACTGGTGATCTATATTAACGATATCATATCAACGGGAAAACAATATTGCACTGTTATTGTGAGTAATATCGTTATTATGATTTGCATAACCATGCTATACCTGTCAAGGACTACGGTTTCTGGAACTTTGCTTTGTTCATCGAAATGAAAAAAGACTACCGAAAAATTCAGAGAAACCAAAAACATTTCAAATCCCGCCCACGTGAATATTTATTTACCCCCATTTTTCTTTTGTTGATGCTTTCCTCTTTTCTTTTCTTTTTTCTTCGCCATTCAGTTTCTATGGGATTATGTTGGACTTAGATTAGTGTCAGGACAAGTTTTGAAGCGTTTTCAGAACAGGGATTACAAAATGCATGGGAAACCCTTTCATTTTGGATCCAGGATTTAGAATCACCATCTGTTGGCTTCTTCATTAGCTCAATTTAGTGTTAGTTTGTCATTATTTGTATCTATATTTGAATAAACAAGTCTATTTTTACTTACTTTAATGAAAAAATGTCCCAGTAGTATTTTCTATGTCTTGTGCAATAGTTCTCTTGTTTTTTATTACCATCCCCTTTTGCTTAGTGTTGACCGCCTTTATGTTTCAGTCAAAGGTATCCCTTTGTTTTTCTCATACGTTATACATTAAATTATATTCTGTTCTACAATTATCCTTTTAGAATAGAATAGTTTTTGTCATGTTTCCTTCAATAGATCCTTCCATTGAATCCCTCGCTACAATGAACCTCTCTGCTTTAGTTTTAGTATCTTCCAATATGCTTTAATAAAATTTAACCTTTTAGCAACCTTTTTCTGACCCGTCGGATAGTGAATTATGTCTCTATTGCAGTTGCGTTATTAATTGATATCCTATCAAATACTTGCTTTTAGCTAACTCACTATGAGTTGAACATAAGAGGACTGCATACTGAGGTGCGAAATAGCGGGGAGGAATATCTCATTTCATCAAAATCCACACTTTAGCAGTCCCCATCCCCACATCTAGCATATCAATACAATGTGAGGATGTTTTGAAATTGAACGAGAAAATTTTGCACTTTACGTTTTTGTTTAGCTGCACCATAGCTCTGCACCATAGCTCTGCACCATAGCTCTGCACCATAGCTCTGCACCATATCCACCTTTTTTCTTTTTTTTTTTTTCTGGTAGTGTCATGCAGACTCTATGCCCTAACTCTTCACCACGTCTCCTAACATGTATTCCATGATTCATCCTCCATAATTCCCCACATATTTCTTGTCAGGTTAAATTTTTGCAATCCTTTTCAACTTGCTGGGCGTGAAAGACGGAAACTGGAAGAGCTTCACGCAAAAATAACGTAATGCCTTGCCCAGATTAGTTTTGTTTCTGCTCAAAGTTTCATACCTTCCCTTCAGTGTACCTTTCCAGATCACGCAATTATTTATTAGCGATTATTCAAAAAGAAAGACAACAAAATATAGCAAAAAGATGATGTGCAAAAATATATGTATTTTTATTTTGGAATAAGGGCAGTAAAAATAAAAACAAAAAGACAACTATACAAACAAAGAGATATAACTAACAGTGCATTTATTCGGCCTTTTCTTCTTGGATATCAGCCTTTTCGAAGCCTTCAACCAAGTCAGGGATTTCATCATCATCTTCACCTTCGGCACCAGCACCACCTTGAGCAGCTTGGTAAGCTTCAGCGAGCTTGCGGAGGCTAGCCAAAGAATCAGGACCCAATTGGTTCAAAATACCAGGAACTGGAAAAAAGAAAAATAGAATCATGATGAATACAAAAAGCCCCCAAAAAATAAACACGTTCATGCTTCCAGTACGTCCATCGTGATTTGTTTGTTTTTGGCTTACCAAGTTCAGTCAAGTCCTTTTCAACAGCGCGACCGTGGATGGCGAAGGTGTTGGCGTTGGCAGCAGCTTGGATACGAGGAGCAGACAAGTGGATAACCTTACCGTCATCACGGAACATGTTGACTTCTTCAATACCAGGAATAGGTTGAACCTTCAAGCTTTGGAGAGTAGCTTGGAGCTTACGGTCATCACCAGCGTTGGACTTGGTCACCTTCTTGACCTTACGACGGGGAGTACCTGGATAAAAGAAAAATTGGGAGATGGACAGTTAGTAGCTGTATTGGATTCTTGGTACCCACCTACAGGTTAGGCAATAACATCCCCCCCCCTCCCGTTCTCCAGTCCCTCTCCGAATAACAACTGAGAGCAATCATAAAAGAAAAAAAAAAAAAAACATGGCAGGCCATTTCTTTGATGACCATCGTTTCAAAGCCGTCCTTCTGTATCTCATTCACAATTCAGCGTTCCCAATAAAAGTCGTTAAATATTTACCCTTGCCACCGATACGGACTTGTTGTTGAAGTTTGGCGAGTTTTTCGGCGTTCATGATAAAAGAATAATACAGGAAGGAAGGAAGAAAAGAAAGAGTATGGATGTTTTTTTTCTTTGGTCTTTCTGAATTGCAACCTGTCTCAGCCACCCACACATTTTTTTTTTTTTGAGTGGGCCATATGATATTTCAATTGCCGACAATTCCACATAAAGATGATGCAAAGCGATGAAATTCAATCTGGTATGTATTCCTCGGAATCATCCGTACCTGTTAATCAAAAGGTGACTTTTGTATGATTAAACTTTTGATATCAAACCAGAAACAAACTTTATGGAAGTAATCGTAGACAAAAAGATCCCCTTGGTTGAAATCTCACGTGCTGCTCGGAACGATCAAAGATGTTCATACGTTTTTGGTAACTTGTAAGAGCGGGGATTCACTGTGAGTACAAGCCAATCAAATTCATTAGATCCGATGCATAGAATTGCCATAAAACCATTTTGAATTTACTTTTTTTCTTTTCTTTCTTTCCTTTCAATTTTTTATCTTGTTTATTTTCTTTTCCTTATATTTTAATTTTTATACCATGTTTATGAAACAGGCTTCTCATAGTTATAGAACTTTGGCTCGTCAGTCTAACACTCATCGCCGCCGCTGGTATGCTCAACCATCCTCTCTTTTGCAAGAAACGCCACAAAGTGCCACTTCTGCTTCTGCCGGCAAACCGGTGAAACTCCCAAAAAGCGTGGCCGCTCGCTCCTCTTATTACAATCAAGGTAAATTGTATAGTCATTTGGTACTTATATATCAATACGCGTCTCACTCATTGAAATGATACTTTTGTCATTCCTACATCAGGCACCATGCTGACTCCCCTAGCAAGACAAGAATTAGGCCTTCAAGGGCTTTCCCCTCCTGCTGTTGAATCATTGGATATGCAAAAAACAAGAGCCTTGTCACTTTTACGGTCCAAATCTTCTTCGCTTGAAAAGTATATATTTTTGGGTCAACTACGAAACTCCAATTCTCGCTTGTTTTATAAGTTGGTGAATGATCAATTTGAAGTAAGTAGAGCTGTGGAACTCGTGACAAGTGAGGGGGAGGGAAGGGGGAGGGAAGGGGCGTGGTAACAACTTTTGGAGCTGACGCCATCTCTTACATTTTCCTTCTTTTAGGAAATTGCGCCCATTATCTACACTCCTACTGTCGGTGAAGCTTGTATGGAGTACTCAAACATTTACCCATTCCTTGCTCCTCCAGGTATGAAAATAAAACATGTTTAGAAAGGAGGTCACTTACACATACCCATACACACAAACACACACACACACACATATATATATATATACTGATATTATTGTCTTTTTCTTTTTGTGCTATTTATAGGTGCTCCAGATGGGCTTTACATTACTATCAATGACTTGCCAAACCTTGAAGAAATCATTCGGAACTATTGTGAAAAGGCTGGCCGCGAAACTCCTGAGATTACAGTGATATCTGATGGCTCGCGTATCTTGGGGTTGGGTGACTTGGGTGTAAATGGTATCGGTATTCCTATTGGTAAATTGCAACTCTATGTCGGTGCAGCTGGTATTGATCCTCGGAAGACTTTGCCTATCATTTTGGACTTTGGAACGAACAATGAAAAATATCTGAATGATCCTCTTTATCTTGGGTTGAAGCAAAAACGCCCTGATGATAAAAAGGTAAGCAACAAACAAATAAGCAATGATGATGAACCGTGTAAACATCCATCTAAACATGCTTTTATTATTTAGTTCTATGATTCCATGGAGAAAGTGATGAATGCCCTGTATAGTGCATTTCCGGATATTTTGGTACAATTTGAAGACTTCCAATCTGATCGCGTAAGTGATATTTATATACACTGTTTTATCATGATTGATTAATCCTAAGTTTTTCTTTCTTGTTGGCTTTTAACAATGGATGTGCTTATATAGGCATTTGGACTACTTGAAAAGTACCAAAACAATAGACTCTGTTTCAACGATGATATTCAAGGCACAGGCTCGGTGATTCTTGCCGGTTTCATCAATGCACTCCGGCTGGCACAAGACAAGGCAAATGTCAATCCAAAGGATCATCGTATTGTTTTCTTCGGTGCTGGATCTTCGGCGATTGGTGTGGGCAAGCAAATTCAGGCTTATTTTATACGTCGCTACAACATGTCTGAACAAGATGCCAAGAACATTTTTTACTACGTGGATAGCAAAGGCTTGGTTACAAATGATCGTGGCGACAAACTGGCACAGCACAAGGTCTATTTTGCTCGGGATGACAATCAACAAAAGCAATTCAAGACTCTTTCTCAAGTGATCGATTATGCACAACCTACAGTGTAAGTTTGGTGGAAACTGCAATATAGAAAGGATGACATACTAAATTTTCTCCTTTTTTCCCCCTCCTTAGTCTTATTGGATTATCTGGACAGGGCAAAGCATTTACAAATACAACATTACAGAAAATGGGCGACATCAACAAGTGCCCTATCGTATTCCCGCTATCTAATCCGATGACGAACGCCGAATGCACATTTGACCAGGCCATGTACAATACGGATGAACGTGTGATATTTGCATCAGGAACAGCCTTCCCTCCTTATACAAGTTCTTCTGGAAAGGTGGTCACTGCTGGACAGGGAAACAACATGTACATTTTTCCGGGTCTTGGACTTGGAACCTTGGTGGCAAAATCAAAACTAGTATCGGATGGGATGATATTCGCGGCTTCTGAAGGTTTGGCTGGTACTTTATCACTGGATGATCTGGAACAAGGGGCTATCTATCCATCTCTTGCTCGTATACGTGAAGTATCTACAAAGGTGGCTGCTGCTGTGTGTCGCCAAGCGCTTGCGGAAAACTTGGCAACCAATCCTGCATTATTAGAATTATCAAACAATCATCAGCAATCATCCTCTTCTGCTTTGGATCAATCGATATTGGAATATGTGGAAAGTACAATGTGGGACGCCAATGAAGACGAAAACTTTATTGTGTCAATTTGATCCTTGGGGATCCACATAGCGGGGCGGTGGTTGTAGCATTAGCATTAGCATTCATATTTGATTTTACTGTTAGTAGTCGTAGTTTTAGCATAGTGCCTTTTATATCAATGATCAAGAACTATTTAAAAATAAACATTCTATACATCACATAAAAATATATTGGTGACATGTGCATTGTGTGGTGACCTGTTTTACATGTTGAGTAGAGGAACATAAGCAGTGATCGATGATGACGAATCGAAACTCCGAATCGGTCCAGCATTGAATGGCATGAAATGGGTTAGTACGGGATTATATTATGAAAATAACCATATTATCCTATGGTGTGTTTTTTTTTTCTACAAAGGACTTCCATGAATAGTTTATAGTTTTTGTTTATATTGTTACTATTATTTAGTGTCGTAATTTTTTTATTTGACTTGAATTTTTGCATTATGGTTAAGAGTAGGGGACAAAAAAAAAAGAATAATGATTTGCCATTGAATAAAGCCGCCATCTATGCCGCTTTTCAGAAGAAAAAAATATATAAACATGGGAAAGGAAGAATCATTATTGTATAGTTTATCTCTTTCCTTCCTTTCTTTTTTTGTCCTTTGTATCAAATAAATAAACACTCGTTATGCAAATTCGATCCGTATTATTTTTGCTCGGTATGCTTGGCGCTACTTCTGTCGAAGTAATGGCCACTGAACTTTCTCCTCAGAATGCCAACAAAATTACCACCAATACCGATAAACAGCTCTTTGATTTTGTTCCTAAAATCAAACAATTGAATCATAAATCATATGATGACGACGACGATGATGATGACCATGACTGTGAAAAACACTACAGAGATCATCATAATCATCATCACGATAATCATGGAAAGAAAGGCAGAGGACATTATGACGACGATGATGACTATGGCCGTGGTCACCATGGCGGTCATCATAGAGGTGACCATGATAACGGTGGTGATGGTGATGATGGAAATCAGCACAGTGGTGGTAATAATGGTAATCCTAGCAATAGCGGAGATAACAATTCCACGCCAACCGATGGGACAGTACCTTCTAGCACTGGTAATCCAACTGGTGATGAAAACACCACTAACACAAATGGTGAGCCCACTGTCGTACCTACTGTTACAGTCACTGCCACTGAAGTTGTTACAGAAACATCTTCTTTCTCCCAGACATCGCCACCAGCATCAGGCTCGTCTCCTACAGCAACTGAAGATGGCTCCAATGAGACTAGTCCTAGTCCGAGTAACACTGCCTCGTAAGTGTCGATTTGAAAAATTCAGGGGTAATTTTAAATGCCGATAACTCACATGAATTTTTTTTTTTTTACCTAATAGTCATCTCTCACCAATGAATACAATGGCTATGTTATTAGCCATTGGAAATTTAATCAAACAGTTCACTTAATTAAATTCGATTGTAGGGAAAAAATAATTACGTCTGTCATCCGTTTATTTTTCATCATGTGTTTGGTAGATCAATCTTTCCTGTCATTCATGATTTTCAATTACGTTCACTTTATTATCCTTTATCATATTTCATTTCTCTCTATAATTATTTTATTAAATGATATGTGATTTTATTTAATAATACAGTATTCCATTTGCCCACACTGTATCATTTTTTTTCTTTTAATCAAAAATAAAAACGAATTCGAGTTTTGACCAAAAAACCGCTACATATATGATTTTATGTGGTTCTAGTTCAGCATTTAAATTTATACATATCATTATGTTGTTCCTGAAAAAATTTACTACGTGATCATACATGAAAGGAAGTATTGGAATGTTCATGTTACTACTCAAAACCTGCAGGTTTTATCTGTCAAAGCGGTGTTTAAAGAGTGTATTTTTCCATCTCAAGCCACTTTTGAAAGTCTCTGGGCCCTCTTGTTTATTTTTACCTTTTCTTTCGCTTCTGCTGCTCTCAATTTTTTTTTTTTTTTATTTTCAGTTCACATGTCCATGGAAAAGTCATTTGCTAGTCTACTCCGTCATTCTAAACTAGCAACCTACGACCGTCGATTGAACCAAGTTTACTCCACACCAAAGCAAAGAAAACAGCACGGTGATTGGGGATTGAAACGAACTTTACCAACTGTGATTCGTACACGCTATGTTACTATTAGCGACCTGGACACTCTAGAACACCAAACCCCTTGGGAATCGGGCCACAGTCAAGTAGCCTTTTTACAACGTTGGAAAGAAAATTTTGGTGATACTTCCACGTCTCGACCAACACGACAACGACATGACCTTCATCAACAACAACATCATCAAAAAGGCGCACACGAGTACCACAACCTTACTTCCATGACACGCTCTCAATTCAACCACTTCATCAAACATACCATTACTCCTGAAACGGTCAATACTCTGCAACAAGCGTTACGAACCAATCAAATTACCCGAGACCAAATCTACGATTACCTGAATATCAGTTTCCGCCCTGAACCCTCTTGCGTGGTAGGACCCATTTACAGTACAAACTTGGCTCAACTCTTATCAAATAACAACAATAATGACAGCGAAGTGGTGGTGGAGGGTCGTATTCTGAATGTCCAGAAAGGGGGTTACGCTGTCGGTATTGGTGGTGTAGTTGCTCTTCTTCCTAAACGATTTGCGGTGGGCATTAAGAAACCTGGGGATCGAAATTTGGTGCGCAAGCTATATGTCCGCCGGGCTTATATTGATGATCAAGGTAAACCTCAAGTCATTGTCTCCTTACAGCCCAAATCAGAATCACCATCAACGCGCAACATCGATCTCGAACATGCTTTATCTTCACCAACATCTGCTCTTCCATCGTCTTCACCAGCAAAGAGATCTCACGCCAAGGCGAAAACATCTCGATCGAATCATTGGTCAACGGTGACATTGGATGATCTTTTTGCAACCACGCCTTCCAACAACATAGACGATCTGCAACTCTTTTTATTGGGGCAAGACAACATTGGCCGAACCAAGCGCACACACATCTCTCCTCGATCCAGTGATATATCCCTATCATCAATATCACCACCCACGTCATCACCAACATCATTGCCACCATCACTATCATCTTCATCACCACTGGAGCAACATAGCCATCAACACAAAACAAAAGAAGAATTGATGGAAGATCACTCTATCATGATGAATCGGATCATTGCCCTGCTGAAAAATGGAACACCAAACAAGGAATAGACAATATAGATAGAATTTAGATTAGAATAGAATAGAATAGAATAGTTTTATTGCTGATATGAATTTTTATTTTGCTGTATGATGACCAATAAAAAAATATTGTAATGTAATAAAAAATGTCAACCCTATGTGATGAATGGAATGTGTTGGGGTGGGGGTAAGAGGGGAGAGGGAAAAGTATCTATGCTATAAGATATTGATGTATTGAATGGGAAGAGAGGGAGTCTATGCTATGAGAAGAGTTGAAGTAGTGAAATGGGTATCGGAAACAAATCTATCTACGATGATGAATTGATGCAGTGGAATGGGAAAGTGCTGTTGATGGGTTGGTGTATAGTTGTTATTGTCGTTCAAGTAATAGTGTTGACCATGATCCTACTTGACAGTCAACCACTGTCTTCTTTATTCCTGAGCATCGTCGGAAGTAGTTGTCGTATGTGGTGTCTTTGTGGTTTTCTAGTTTTCGCCCAAGCTGCAGGTATTTATCTACTTGTCAAAAAATAAAAGTTAGAAAGTTCGTCATGTTTTAAAATCATTGGCTGCTTTACCTGAACCGCATGTCCACGCAAAACCATCAACTAGTGAACGAAAACAAAAAGATATCAGCGTCTTTGATCCATTTTTTACCCCCCTCCCAAACTTACCGTCTAAAGCCACAGTATGTGCCGATCCACAGCAGACTTTGTCCACCAAAACGTCTAGTTCACGACCGTTATCAATAAACGAGGCTAGTTTGATCCCATTGTCGTAAATAGAGCAAGTCGAATCATTGTCACCTTCGTCAGCAGGTAGTCCCCAACCAATTCGTCCTTGATCGTTCCAACCAAAAGTATATAGATCATGATGTATGGTAACCGCTGAATGGAAAGGTCCACACGCTACCTTGATTGCTGATGTCTCTGAGTTATCCATAGTCCCTAAACCATCAAAAAAGTCCAATACTGTAGGCTGATCCGCGTGTTGTATGAGGCTCATATCCAAACCCAGTTGACCCATCCTGTTACTACCCATTCCATATACAGGTGCTCCGCCTTTGACAGCAAACAGAACGTGAGTCGCTGACGTAGCCATACTAAACACATGTGGCATAGTCAAGATCTTTGATTGTGGCTGTTGATTTTGGTTCAATTCGTCCATATCGTATTCTAGTACTTTTCCATCGACTTGGGACCGAGAAAAAGTACGATAAAAGGGCGTGAGTATTATAAGAATAAGCAAAATCGGATCATCTTTTTGAGTGCACTGTACCTGATAAAAGATAGATTCGTTTCGATTCTTTACATACTCCCGCTTCCTTGATATTGTCACCCAACCAGATTCCATCAACGTGATTTGTAGTTTTTCTCATCTGTTGAAGAGGCCACCAATACGCGCTTCCGGTGTTGTTCACTATACCCAAGCCAACTTTGAGGTCGCCGAACATACTTGTTGTGGTCATGTTGTTGCTATTCCACTTTGTCACCAAGGCGTCCAAGAGAGCGTTCCTATACCCCCATAGTTCAATTGTATTTTGATCTATTGTAAGAAAAAATTCGTGAATGGGTACATGAAAGCCCCTCTTTCAAAACAAGTGGCCGACTCGGTGTTTTTGAATACCTGTAAGTATAAAGGTTGACTCCCACGTCACCAACAATATGCGAGATATATTTTCGTGACTATCAATAGCTTTCGTTTGTTCAAGAGTACTGAGTTGCTGGTACGCGTTAAATCCATACACATGTAATATATAGCTACTCTTGTTGTTGTTATGTTGCATGCTTCGATAGAAAAAGAGATAAAAAGTTTATTTTTTGAAATTGAATCGCCGCATGCTTTCATCTTAAATAAGGCGACAAAGCATGATCTTTATTTTTTTTTTCCCTTCCCTTTTCACTATTTTTGCTTCTCTTTCCATTTCTATTTATTTTTATTTATATATCCTACATGATACCATTAGCTACACAGTATTCTTTTCATGATTCCTTCTGGACCAGCACTCCTCAACACGAGCCTCTTCCAAAATTCAGCCAAGGGCTATCCGTGCTACATTCCAAACTTGCTCAGTCAATGGAAGAAAACAACACTATCATACACTATTTATCCAAACGTATCCAAGCCGAAAAACAATATGCCCAATATCTTGATACTATTCTGGACGACAGCAACATGATGAGCGACATATTCGAACGTGATTTGGGGCATCTCTGAAACAGTGTTACCAAACAGTAGTCATAACTGAAAGCAAGTCGTCTGCTGAAGCCCACTTATCACGAGCAAATAACTTAATCACCACCGCACTAGATCCTGTTGAGCGAATGGCAGCAAAGTACACCAAAATCATCACGACAAGTAAAGCCGCCATGACAACTTTTATCGACCAGTTCGACACTCAGGCACAGATCACTATGGACGCACAGCAGGACTACAATATCAAATGTAAAAGGCTACTTGCGAATGATCCATCTTATCGACCCACCCGTGATGAAACTGTTACTCTCGCCAACAAGTCTTGGAATCGGAATGATTTGGTTGTTTTACTTGATCGACTTCAACAAAACCACCAACCGCTACTTGGTCAAAATATCCTCGATGAAATGATGGCTCGGTATGCTTACTGCAACGACTCTTCTGAATCTTTGAACAATGCGACAGCGGCACATATACGTGAAAGTGCTACTTTGGCTTGCCAGGATCTACTTGCTCAAAATTGGATTGCGGCGTTTACAACAGCTGGAACAACAAATACACCGGAAGACAACGGTGGCGAACAAGTTGCAACCTTCACTACTGGAGAAAACACTACCTACACAGTTATTCAGCATACACGAACGAATTATGGCCACCTGAACAACGCTTCCAATTCCGATCTTGGTTCTTCAGCAGATGATTTATCGTCCACCAGCTCAGCACTATCCTCTTCCTCTTCTTTGGGATTTTGGAGTCGTCAAAGGTGGACCAGTTTGACTCCCAAGCAATCAAATTATCAGCAACTTTGTCGAGACATGGAAACGGCAGATCAGCATTATAAACAAGCTGTTCACAAGGCGGAATCTCTTAGAATGGAAATTGAGGAAAACCTGGTAAGGTTTGACTAAAAATATAACATGAAAAAGAACAATTTATTGTATATTAACTTTATTTCTTTTTTAATCATCTTATTGTATAGTTTATGCATTTCGATGAAATGGAAAGCCTTGAATTAGAAAGAATACAAACCCTCAAACAAGGTAAAAAAAAAAAAAAAAAAAAAAAAAGGTGGAGTGATGGAAATGATTGTACCTGATGTTAAATGTTAATTTTTCTTGATTTAGCATTTATCTCCATGGCGGCTGCCTTTTCCAACACAATACCAATTTACAAGGACACTTATGATCGTATGATGTTATACCAAGAAACATTACAACCCGACAAGGATATTCAAGTCATTGTTGAACAATATCGAACAAGTAAATTTTGTCCTCGGCCAATCCTCTACGAAAACTATTTTTCTGGCGTTGTGTCTGGTAATATCAATATTGATTTTGACAATGATATATGATACTAACTTCGTCACCTCCTTGATTTTTTTTAATAGAACAGCTTTTTGGTGCTCCAATAGAAAATGTGGTTGAGATAGAGAAAACTCATGTACCACTGTTGATCGTAAATGGGCTTGCGGTTATTGAATCAGGTAACCATGACATGACAATTGGGAAGCAAGGATCTTCGCTTGTACTGCATTATAATTAAACTTTATTACTGTTTTTTTAGAACTTCCACACTTGCACAATGAAGGTAATCATAGGCACATCTACATCAACACAATTCTTATTTAACCTTTTTTTTTGTAGAACGTAAAAAAATTTGGACAACGCCACTACCATTGGACTTGATACACAATACACGAAATGAACTCAATCGCATGAACGGTGTTCCAATTTCTCAAGAAACACTGAAGAAACACAACATCTTATTGCTCGCATCTGTGCTTTGGTTGTATTTGTTAGAATTACCTGACTGCCTTGTTACCTTTGAGCTATATGATACTATTAAGCTTTTGTACGGAAACCGTAAGTGAAAAAAAAAACACCAGAGATGATACGCTATGAAATATTAATTTGGCTGTGCTCTAAATTTTCTCAATTAGAGAACCAACAAGATAATGACTGTCATCTCGCTTCCCTGGGAAAACTTATGACTACCTTACCTTCTGCAAATTACGAAACTCTAAAAACTCTCTTATACCATCTCAAAAGGTGAACGCAAATAAAAGAGAAATGAAAAAATACTGGAAAATACTAACTAATTACACAACAATTTTTTTTTATTTTTTTGTAGGGTGATAGAGGCAGCAAATGAATCATCACTTATTCAGGTTTTGATATCCCGATTCACCCAAATTATCATACGACCCGACCTTATATCAGCAATGAATCGTCATGACAGGCACCCACATAGATTTGTACGTGATTTGTTGGAACATATGGATATTATATTCTCCAAAGAAGTAGATCAAGGGCAGCACAACCATCATCTTCGACAACAACAACGGCCAGCACAACCTCCAGAATCTCCGACTTCATCATTGGAATTGCACAACAAATTACCATCATTGGACTCATCATCAATGGCGTCAACTACATCAACACCAAACAGGTACTCTGACGATTTACTCTCACCAGATGGACAACAAAACTTATTGAAAGAAAAGAGCAATGGCCATGGCATAGCATCTATAACAACACCACCTGTACGGCGACGCTCATTGATGTCTTTTGTTCGACGATCAAGTAGTACTACCACCACCACCAGTAGTGCTACAGCTACTCATGATACCAGCTACATGAGCGCATCTCCTTCTGGTTGCAGTGGTTTGATATCCGCTGCCGAAGCGCTTCCTACCCGTGGCGCCATCCATTCATCAACACGACGACCACTGATACCTATGCCATCAACAAGCACTCTGTTTGAAGACCCTGAAGAAATCGATATGGTACCTCCAGGTACTCTGTTCACGGCGCCACCACCCAAAATGTCGACTAATCACGATAATGCCGCTTCAAAGAAACTTGCCCCTGAATTAGACAAATTGTTACTGCAATCACGGATTTCCTCCTCGACAACGGACGATGACGACGATCACATTAGCTTAGACTCTTTCTTTTTGTAGTAGTTTTTTTTTTTTTTTTACCCGTTATTATTTTATAATTGTTTTTATCCATCCCTCTCTATCGTTACTGCCCTTTATATTTACATTTGCTATTGATTTTATTTATAATATATTTTTGAATTTGGAATAAAAACGATCTTTGATTTACCTCTTACAATATCCATTATGGGTCTTTATATAAATGTATGTTGTATGTGTATGTGTGTACTTAAAACGCAAGGATTAAGGTACGGGGTGTAGTTCAGCGAGAAGGTAAAGTGATCATTCGTTGTTGCAATAGTTTTATATTCAATTTTAAAATATTCTCATATCATACTTTCAAAAAATGATCCCACTGAGTGTCAGCGTGAAGGCTGTTAAAGTGTGGTTTCGATAAATAAGACACCCTCCGCCATTTTTCATCTTAGTAATTGTCCCGTTGGAATCAGTTGACTTCAGTTTGGGCCTCTTTTTATTATTATTACTATTATTATTATAATACCATGTGCAAAACAATAAAAAATAAAAAACAAAACGAACTAAATATGGTGCGGCTCGCTTATAATGTCAAATTTTCAATTTTCATTTCAAATTTATGGCTTCAATCGCAGTTTGAAAAATACCTTTTAAAGCCTTTTTTTTCCCTCCTTCCTTTCTTTTCTTTTTTTTTCCCTCAAGTCACCGCCATTTCATTGATCTCAATGGGATGTTGTTCAACTGGGATTAGCGTCAGGACTAGTTTAGAAGGGTTTTCAGCTCAGGTCTTACGAGATGCATGGGGAACCCCTTTCATTTTGGATCCAGAATTCGGGACCACTATTAGATTAACCTTCATCTTAGTTTAGTATTGGTTGTCATTGTTATAATTACTACTGAATAAACTTTGTCTTGCCTTTTCTATCATTGTTTGATTGTCTTACCAAATGTATATACATGGATTTATTATAAGCAGAAAAATACAAACGGGTGTGTGGCCGTACAACAACAAAAAAAAAAAAAAAGAAGGGACGGCACTTTTTATTGTACAAATAGTAAATAAAAATACATAAACTAATCCTCATTTGCAAGTCTTACAATCTACATCTACATCTACATCTATTAGCTACGCTTGATATGGGAGCGGGAACGAGCAAAAAACAGGACCTTGTTTTCTGTATAATATTTTACAGTTTTCGCGGTGTTTTACAAAATAAATTTTCCTTTTTAGTACATCAGATACGTTTCAAATCCTAGGCCAACCAGCCAAAGTCTTCTTTTTTTGAAGGCTGATAAGTTTTTCTTTTTTATTACCGATGTACAAGTTTTGTTCTTAAAGGTCTGAATTATCATGCTTATACATTATTTTTTTGAGGTGGCCATTTTTTAAAAAAACTATCAGCTTTCTAAGATCATGCCTAATATTTGACATTATAAGTGAGCCGCACCATATATACAATATGCCGAGTCTAGTGGAGCTGTTACGTCGACAATATAGTCTTGGTTGAATATATGAATGGTAGAACGGAAATAATACCATGTTGCATATGAAACGGTCTAGAACTGTCAACTAGGCGCAAGGTCTCCAAGGATGGGGCAAGGAGCCATATATACGCTGAAAAAAACAAGTGCAAAATTCGCTATATGAGAGTTATCTATTTCCTATTTTGCCTTGGTGCTCAAAGTGGAAATATTGCTTCTTTTATCTGCTACCTGGAGTGGAAACATTGCATCTTTTATCAGCTATCAAAAGTAGAAACATTGTATCTTTTATCTTCTACCTGAAGTGGAAACGTTGCATTTTTTATCAGCTATCAAAAGTAGAAACATTGTATCTTTTATCTGCTACCTGAAGTGGAAACATTGCATTTTTTATCAGCTATCAAAAGTAGAAACATTGTATCTTTTATCTTCTACCTGAAGTGGAAACGTTGCATTTTTTATCAGCTATCAAAAGTAGAAACATTGTATCTTTTATCTGCTACCCAAAGTGGAAACAATACCTCTATCTTCTGTGGCTATTTATAAACATTTACTGTTCTGGACCCCACACATATAGACCCGTATCACTATGTTTTGTTTCACTTTTGATATTGTGTTTTAGTTTAGACATCTATTCTGTCTAGGCTAGTATAAGAGATATCTGGGTGGACAAATCACATTTCGATCGCCGCTCCCTTTTTTTTTTTTAAAAAAAGGGGCATCCGCCTTTTTCACTCTCTTTCTCTCTCTTTCTTTTTTCTTTTTTTTTTTTTGTAAGAATTTTTTTTCGGCACTGTTTTTGTCTCTTTGTGGACCTGTAGGCTTTGGATTTTTGTTAGGACTAGTTTAGAAGGGGTTTGAGAATAGCTATTATAAGATGTATGGGGAAACCCACTCATTTTGATTCTAGGATCTTGATGTCATGGTTAGTTAGATTGTGCCTCTGTTTCAATAAATCATATCTTCCCTCAATAAAAGTTTATTTGACTTCAATGAAATACAATATATCTTTGCATGAATGAAATTATCCTTTGCTTAACATTGTGTTGTCGCTTCAATGCAGAGTAGTTCAATTGAAGTTTGCAGATCCCTGTTAGAGATCCCAGAAAGATCTACGTGAAAGATCCCCGTTTTATATACATCGTTCCTTCTTTCGGTTTTTTATTTTTATCAATTTGACCTAAATTAATGTATGTAATTGGTCGAGCAGTAATATGTTTATGTTTCATACTAGCTAATCTAAGACTGCCAAACAGTCTGGGTCTTATAGGGGAAAGAAGTAATATAGAGTAAACTAGACAGCAAGTGCTTGGCAGGACAATTAAAGGAAAATAAAATAAAAAGGAGCTACAACAATAATATTATTTGCTATTCGACTCGTTTGAGGATGGCTAATAAGAAGGCATATTTTATTAAAGCGTATTAGTAGATACTAAAACCAAAGAAGAGGTTTTCTTAATAACATGGTACTTTATGGAAGGATCTATTGGGCGAAGCATGAGGAAGTGTGATTTGGAGAATGGTCAATATTAATCTAAAAAGACAATTATAAAGTGTGTCTAAGAAAATGTACAGTACAAATCATGAGAAAGACAAAAGGGACATCTGTTACTGAAGCACACCAACAGCCAAAACACTAATCAAAAAACGAGTGACGGTAGTAAAAAAGATATCTATCACTCAGGACATGAGAGAGACTAATGAGACATATTTCATTGAAGCAAGTAAAAAGAGATATGTTTTATTTAGATATAGACACAAACTATGGACAAGCTGATACTAAACTAAGTTAATGAAGGCTCCAAAAAGTCAACTTATGGGGCGGCATTCAGATCCTACATTGAAAATGAAAGGGCTTCCCCATGCATGCTGTAATTCTTGAACTGAAACCCCTTCTATACTAGTCCTAGCACTATTCCAAGTTCAAAATAACCCTAGAGAAGTTGAATGGGGGGAAAAAAAAGAGAGAGAGGGGTCGGGCCAAAAAAAAAAGAGAGCAAATAAAAATACACGTGAGCGGCGTGTGAACTGTTTTTGTTTTTGTTTTTTTGACCTCTCATTGAACTGTGTCTTGACCATTGCGTGATAACATTTTTCATTTCAATGGAGAAACAGAAACATAAGAAGGATCCTTAAGGTTATTATATTACTATATATATAATGTCTCCACACACAGGAAAAACATCATTACCCACAATAACGATGCAAATTTTATTTTCCCGTTGATATCGTTCGTTATTGTTGGTCCCTTCTGATGTTTGAGGATATTACTGTTAGGCCAATGTAGTTTAGTCGTCGGATGGGTATATCCGCATGGTCCAGTTTTGCGGATGTATAAAAAAAAGGGAATATCCGCATAGCACAGTGCTTATGACTGTAGAAAAAAAAGTGAAGGACACATTGGAAAATAAGGTGATTGAAGTGTGTTGGGAGACGCATAGTATACCCGCATAATGATGCCCATGTTTTTTTTTTTTTTTTTTTTCTTTTTTTTTTTTTTCCGGTAAGCGTCGTCGTGTTGCGATTTTTGACTCCTCATTCAAACCATTTAACTTCAAATGTATAATGTTTTATTTTATACATTCTTCCCGAACTGCACCATAAACTCCTATAAATGGAGATACTCTTTCTGTGGATATGGTGAACTAGGTATTGATGACACAGTAGGTAGGATTCTATTTTCCATGGAATAATTATGCACCATACTACGTCCAATATATAGTGATCTACTGTACGTATAAGAGTGACTACTAAGTTCCACATATATTGGCTCCAGTATGATATGTGGTATAGGGCGAAAAAATGGAAAAATGTCACTAAAGTGACATTGAATATTTTAGAGTGATTTTCAAGACAAAGTATGTGCAACATAATTTCGCAAAATAGGAACAATGCACACACACATTTATCATACACTCACTACAGCGCTGTACTGCACAGTATGAACCACCTTCGGAAAGATCGGAAGCACTCTTCCTTGGGTCTGGCTCTCGCTTTCTTTCTTTTTTTTTATGCTGTCCGCCAAAAATAAACCAAGTACACATGTAAAATGTGATCATACCCCGTATCATTCAATCCCCACTACACTTGACGTTGATAAAAAAATAAAAAATTGAGATTTCGTCACAAGTAAAAAGTACTTTATTGGATATGCAAATAATAATAGTAATAATTGTAATAATAATAATAAGAAAAAGGACAAAACAATGAATGTAAGATAAAAATGTAACAGGTAAACGTTCTAAAAGGGGAAGGGGGTGAAATATCTAATCTAAGGACAAAAGTAAACTACTAATTGCCTCCAGCCTTGGCCGCCTTTTTCTTTTTCTTGGTTGTTGGACCTCCCGTCATATAATCAGCGGTCGCGATTGCAAATTCATCGGCATGATCATATTGTTTCCGCTTCCTTTGCTGCGTTCCAACACCACCACCACCACCATGACCAGTATTACCATTTCCATGTTTGCTATGTCCAAATTTCGACTTGTTTCCACTATCTTTGTCCTGTAGCTTTTGTTTCCCGGGCATTCGATCTTGCTTGGCATCCTTTTTCTTCTTCAGCTTGTTGGGGTCTTGGAAATGAGAGGGCGCTTCACGTAATGCAAATGATTTGGCAAGATGACCGAGATGTAATTTCTTGACATGGAAGACATGCTTTTCAGATGCTGCATGAGTAGCATAGGCTCTAACACTGGACCAGAAAGCCTTTCGAGCGAGCATCACACGCTATACACGCACAAAAAAAAAAAAAAAAAAAAAAAAGGTGAGCATCAGTACAATTGTTTTTTTCTTCTACGAAAATAAGGGAAGATGGAGGGTGGAATGCTTTTACCTCTTCTTCAGAAAGGACATATTTTTCCAATTGATTTTGATATTCTTGGGCCTTGGCTTCGTAGACATGTTGCAATTTTCCAAATGAGTTGGCTAACACCGATTCCACCGTCACAGATTGGATGTTCATCCCTTGACCCTTGAGAATGGGCAAGTAGTCCATTTCACTTGGTAACAAAAAGAGACGGGCTTCACCGGCTTTCCCCAACCGAGCAGTTCGTCCTACCCGATGCACATAATCCTTCAAATCAGTAGGAGGGTCGTATTGAATAATGCGGTCGACATTTGGAAGATCCAACCCACGTGCAGCCACATCAGTACACAATAACACACCGCTGGAGGCTTCACTGAACGATGAGAAGGTCAATGTCCGAATCTGTTGTTCCAAATCGCCATGTAATCGATACACTGATACACCATCGCCATTGGAGTTGTTTCCGCTCAATAGAGTACTGACTTGACTTGGTTGGCGTCGGAATGTCTCTTGTTCTTCTTGTCGTTCCTTCTTGGTCTTCTTGTTCTTTTGTTGCTGTTGTTGGTAGTGCTTTTTGTGTTTGGGATTGTCGTCAGCATCGTCATCATCGTCATCATCATCATGGTTGTCCAGTATTGCCAACAGATCATCCTTGTCTTCGTCCAAATCGGTTTTAAGAGGGTTCCCACCGTTGGCAAAAAGATCATAATGAAAGTCCACCGAATCACAACAGGAGAAAAAGACAATCACTTTGCTGGCTTTGCGCTTGTCCTTCATGCATTGCTGTAACATGGCTGTCAAAGTCACTAGTCGTAATTTCGCAGGCGTAATAGTATACGTTTGGTTCAGTTGATTGGGTGTAGTAAATTTGGCGTCATCATCGTCGTCGTTGTCAATAACATGATCTTTTCGGTTGCTGTCCATATGTTCGTCGCCATCGCCATCCATCCTCTTTTTCTTGCTGCCTCCAACAACAGTAGCAAGATCATCATCACCATCTTGACTTGAGCCACGGACAAAGACAGGATCCACTAATGCTGTACCGGCCAAATGCTTGACATCATCACGAAGAGTAGCAGAGCAAAGAATGGTTTGACGGGCACGAGGCCAAACGGTGGATTGCAAGTGCTGTCGGAAGGTGTTGTTTGCGGGCTGGCTGGTGCGTTCCTTGATCAAGTCCATAATGCTTTTTAACGTTTCTTCAAATCCAAGATCCAATAATCGATCAGCTTCATCCAGCACCAACCACTTGAGATGTCGAATGTCGAAGCTTTTGGTGTTTTGTAAATGATCCAAAAGTCGTCCAGGTGTACTCACAAGCAGTGTGACCCCTTTGCGCAAGCGTGCCTTTTCCTTGGCCTTGTTATCACCACCCATCACCATCCCGGCCACCATCCAATGCAATCGTCGGTAGTCACTGTCGGCTGCTGGGCGTGGAAGTTGAAGGAGTTGTTGTAAGACGGCCGTCACTTGTTGCGCCAATTCACGAGTCGGTGTCAAGATAATCGCCACAGTACCAATCGTTCGATCCCCAAAGGCGGCACTCGAAGAGCTTTTCTCGGTGTGATACGTTGATGCCGCAACTAAGCGCTGGACAATGGGAAGCAAGTAGGTCAATGTTTTCCCTGACCCGGTTTGTGCTTGTACAACAACATCCACATCAGATTTGGTCTTGGTCTTGGTCCTGCTGGGGGTTGTGAGGTCATAGGCCGATTGTTGATGTTGTGCAGGTCCAAGAAGTAGCGGTAAGGCACGGCGCTGGACAAGAGTAGGTTGATGGACATCCATTTTTTCAAGAGCCTGGATCAGTTCGCTACCCAAGCCTAAGGAAGCAAAAGAGTTGGTGGTGTCGTCGGCCGCACCAGGAGCATTACTTGGTAGTTGATCATTCTTGGTGCTACTAACAAAGGAGCTCTGTGTTTTGATACTGGGATTGGAGGTGAAGAGGGAGGATTGAATTTGTGCTTTTCCATGAAGATACTTGGCTGATGATGCAGAGGCAGCTTCGTCGGTAGTCTCAACAGGAGCGGATGCTGTGGAAGCCACTGGGCCTGTAGATCTTGAATCTGTCGATGATCGTGAAGGTATAGATGGAACCTTGGAAGGGGTTGAGTTTGCAGGCTGCTGTGTTGGCTTTTTGGGTTTACTGACAGGGCGTGGCCTGGTAGGAGCAAAGTTGAGCATCATACCATCGTCGTCCATGATGATCAAGGTAAATAAAAGATATTGAAGACAAAAAAAAAAAGAAAAAAAAAAAAGAACTTAGTGAGGACATAGGAAATATCTAAATGCCGCCGCACAAAAAAATTTTCAGTTCGAGAAGTAGAGGCGGGCATCATTTTCTTTATTCGAGGTTACGAAGAAACAAAAAAAAAAAAGAGAGAAAAAAAAAACTAAACTAAATGAATGACAAAACAATCAATACTATATAAAGAGATGTTGTAGAAGGCTAGCTATGAAGGGGAGGTAATCAAAGATAAGGTAGGTAATTTACTGAGGAGGTCTTCCGTATCCTGGAGGGGGAGGGGGTGGACGATTGAATCCGCGGCCAGCAGGTGGGAATCCCTGAGGAGGCTAAAATAGAGTACAGTATTAGCATTTATTTTATTTCCTAGAATATTCGGTACAAATAACTTACCATGCCAGGAGGAGGGGGACGGAAGCCAGGAGGGGGAGGTCTAAAGTTCTGTGGAGGACCAGGTCTAAATCCAGGAGGAGGCTATACATATCATAATAAGCGTTCAAAGTTAGCTTTGCGAATCACATCAACTTTTTCAGTTACTTACAGCACCAGGGCCGCCAGGCACAGGAGGACGACCATAAGCCATAGGAGGGGCACCAAATCCAGGTCTAGGAGCCATCATCTATGTAATTAAAAAAGTAAAGGTGTCAAAAAGAGCGATTTTGTCATTTTGCTGGATGTCACTTACGCCAGGAGCAGGGCCACCAACACCACGAACAGGGCCTGATAAACCAGCCATTGGCATACCTGGTGGAGGTGCAGCTGGTAAACCACGTCCGGCAGGCTATTTCGAAAATAAGCAATTGTTGGTGAATAAAAAAAAAAAACACGACCTTCATATTTCTTCTACACATGCTACTTACTCTACCCATACCAGAACCACCAATCATGGCCATTCTACCTCTAGCATCATCAGCTGATGGAGGAGGAGGACCATCGATACTGATACTGACAATGGTTTCGCCACGTAAAATAACCAGACCCAACGTTCGTTTCATATCTTGTTCTTTTTGATCCTTTGTGTCGTTCTTTTTGCCTTTGGGTTTGATCTTGCGGAATTCTTCGCAGTCTGCCAATACAAGGTTCATGTGTTTATCAAACGCTAACATTTGTCCTGTTAGCACTCGTGCATCCGATAACGTTACCCGTAACCGGTAGTTGATGATATTCGACATTTTAGAGCTTTTTGACTAAATAAAACAAAAAAGAATACCAATATATGATGATCACAGTTAGTACTTTTTGCTATAACGCGGTGTATATTGTAGTGTAATCTTATATCCTCCTTTTCTTACCATGTTGTGCTTTTTTTTTTTTTATTCCACACTTGATTGTGAGGAAAAAGTCGAGATTATAATGATAATGGTGAAGAAGAAAAAAGTAAAAAGAGGAGTGAAAACTGAATTTTCTGTGGTTGAAAAAGAAAAAAAAATCGACACGCACCTTTGATTTTTTGAGGTTGGTCAATTTTCTCAAGCGGCAGTGGGTGGCTGAAGCAAGTCACTGCCGCTCCCAAAACAAAAAAAAAAAATATAAAAAATAAAAAATTACCCTTCTCTCTTTTCCTCCTTTGAACCAAAACAACATTCACCATGCCTCGTGTTTATGACCTTTGTGCACGTATTCAAAACGGCTTCCGAGCTCGTCTTCAAACCATGGCAGTACCGGAAACAAAGATGAACCTCGCTATCACCAACGTATTGTACAAGGAAGGATTTTTGACATCAGTCACTCGAGGCAACCATCTGTCACCCGACGCTACGTTTACACCCACCACTTCCAGTAACGTTGCCACTCGTCGTTTATGGTTACAACTCAAATACAAGGAAAACCAACCTGCTCTCAACGCCATGTCAGTCATCAGCAAACCTTCTAAAACTGTCACTTACACCGTCAACGAAATGAAACACTTGGCCAGCGGACGTCGGGCCAAGTTCATTGCTCCTTTACAACCTGGTGAAATTGCTATCATGAACACAAATCGCGGCGTGATGGATTTGCAAGAAGCTATTGAAAAGAATGTGGGTGGCGAACTCTTATGCCGTGTCATTTAGTTTAGTATCCCTATCTTTATTTTTTTTTTATTCCCCCCATCTCCCCACCCACACTTCATTTTTGTTTTTTTGTTTTTTATATAGTACTATTATATTTTTGTATCATAACCCTCTCGTATAGTTTTTATTTTGAAAAAAGAATCATTAGAACAAATAAAGCTAATATCAAATCAAAACAAGGGCTACACGGGGATTAGGCATAAATGACTAGGGTCAGTGTGGATTTCGGTGGACCTCTTCAATTTTTTGGCGTGGAACTCCTACGGAATCCGAAAATATCCTCCTCATTATAGGCACATGAACGGGGTACTCAGGAACAAGCATACGCAAGGACAAATCAACTTTAGTAAAGAAACACTATTGAATATTACTGAGGATACATATGACGTTTGATTTTACCGAATGCGGTATGTAACAAAATCATTATTTTGCTTGAATAGTAGCTACATTCATTACAGACAATGAACGCCCTATTGAACCGTTTCGGGAAATTGGTATCAAGTCGGTCAAGCGATAGCATAAACACAATTGAATGGAAATATAGGTACAGTAACAAAATAAAAAAATAAAAAAAAATGAGGTGAAGCGAATATATTTAATTAACGGATGACTTTCTTTGTCGGATATGAATGAAGGATCCACCATGCAAGTTTGAATCTATTGACAAGACTTGATCCAGTCACATAAAAATAGATATATCTCCCATTCCCACACTTATCTATATTATGTGTATTGATAGTTTAGCTTTAGTCTTCTATTACATTATTATCTTCAACAAAATCAAATAAAAATCACAATATTGTTCTAAAATTGGCTTATCAGTGAAAGTAATCGGATCTATTGGGTTGTCTTGTGTAGTGCTGAGTGATTTTGATGATGGTGCTTGTGTTTAGTATTCAATCGGGTTGGGGATATTCATCCTCCTATTGACTACATTTCTCACGAAAGCCACCAAGTACCAAGTGAAAGCACCATTAACCTTGGGAATAAAAAGAAATAGTAATACGCTGTATATATTATTCCAGTCACCATCTTGTAGAGGACTGTGGGAAGACATAGGTAAAGCAAAAGATATAAAAGAAAGCGAGTTGAAGTACTAAAGCAGACCTTTACTTCAACCAAGTACTCTTTTTTTTTACTTTTACTTTTACTATCACTTCTCTCAATCATGTCTTCTCAACAACTCTTTGTTATTACCAACGTTGACTCTCAATGTGGATTTGCTTTGGCTTACCGTCTTTTGGTAGAAAACCGTAGCAGTGGCAATCAAAATTTTACCATCCGACTATTGTGTCGTAATAACGAAGATATGGAACCTTTGGTCAAACTTGGTGGTGATGTTCGTCAAGTGGACTACAATCGTGAAGATCAACTTCGTGAATGCTTCCGAAACGCTAAAGCTGTCGTCCTTATTCCTGAACATGATCAGCAACGCCGTCAACTAGGTGAAAATGTCATCAAGTCTGCAAAGAACGAAAACGTTGGTCATCTCTGCATGATTTCCATGTAAGAAATTGAAACACCGCACCGTGGCAATCATTTGTATTAATAGACTTTTTTTTTCAACCTACAGGCTTGGTGCGAACAAAGTTGAACAAAATGATCAGCAATTCCATCATTTATGTGAATACCGCCAATTGGAAGAAAAAGTCAAGGAAACCATGGGTAATGAAGAAAAATGCTCCATTGTGCGTGTCCCTGCCCCCAGTCAATTCTTCTATTATATGGCCCCTACTCTTCAAAGTCAAGGAAGTTTGCGCTTGCCCATCAAAAAAGAAAAGAAATGGTCCCCTGTGAATTTGGTAGAAGTGGTGGAAGCTATTGTCAAATTGGCCAATCAAGAGCAAGGCAATCACCTTTTTTCATGCGGTGTTGGTCAAAACAAGCAGGTGTATCAATTCACACCCCGCCAGCAACTTGGTATGGATGAACTTACGAAGGAAATCAGCCAAGGGCTAGGTGGTAATGACATCAAGTATGAACAAGTGAGCCGGGATGAAGTCAAGAAAATGCTCCAAAGAATGCGTGATGACAGAAGATTCAAGGAAAGACCTCAAAAATCCTCCAACTCCGTTGATGCCACTGGTCGCCGTGACAAGCCTTATGCTTTCCCTCTTGGTCGCTATTTGAATGATGAATTGATTGATACTCTTTGTGAAATTTGGGAACTAGTCAATCAAGACCGCTTCGATATTATCACTGATGACTTGAAGCAAGTTCTGGGCCGTGAACCTCAAGATATCCGTTCCTTCTTCAAAAACAACCGTGACCAATTCAACGATCTCCGCTAGTTTTCCTTTTTTTTTTTTTTTTTTGCCTTCCCCGCCTTTTCTTTTTTATCAAACCATCCTTTTTTTTTATGTTTAGTTGTGAAATTTTTCTTTCGGGTTATATCAATTTTTTTTTTTTTTTGTATGACTCTTTATTTCAATTTTTTTAATTTTCACTTTTTGGGGGGGTGTATTTTATAATAAAAAAAAGGTTTTACATAAAAAAACATCGCCACGTGCTTATTCAGTTTTTAGCTCATTCTATGATGAAATGAAAACCTATTTTGCATTAGTAGTCTATCTGAACAATATGAACCCCGCTTCATAGTGCAGTATGATTGAAGAAATTCTTAACGAACGCTGTATACATAAAGATTGGGGTTATACTACAATGATGAAAGGCAAAAGTAAAGTTTAGAAGTAGCGAACCATTAAAAATACACTAGTTTTAGAAAGTCTAACGGCAACGCAACAAATAAAAAATAAAAAAAGGTTACGACAATTCAACTTTACCATATACGAATATGGAAGCTATGACGAAATTAAAGAGTCTCGCCCGCTCTTTTTTTTTTTTTTTTTTTTTTTTTTTTTTTTTTTTTTGCTACTAGTCATGTCTCAAAAAATCTCACCTCCCTTCCCTTTCTTTCCCTTTTTTTTTTTTTTTCTTTCTACCTTTCTTTTACATATATATTTTTTGCATAGTATTATATTTTATCTTTGTCATTTATATCATTCTGTCGACGATTTTACCTTTTTGATTCGCCACGTTTATCATGAGCATTACCTTTGAATCGCCAAGCCAAAGGCCTCAAGTGGGGGATGCCTATTTTACACCCATGACAGCACCGAATTCCATACTGACGACAAACTCTTCCAATCAGACAACCATGCCTACCCACAATGGAACCAGTAGCAACAACAGCACTAAACCTGCAAAGAACAATGGCAACAATGAAGACTGTGCAACGCCCTACTTTACTGCTCCTATCAGCCCTATGCTTCATCAGGACTTTTTGAACGCTATCCATCAACGTCATTCTTCCCAACCGACTGTTTTTTCACCGACCATGGAAAACAAGCCTTCCGTTACCTTTGCTCCTAGTGGATCCATCGCCGACCGACGAAGAGCAGCCAAACAACAAGCATTATCAAGCCCCATAGCGACATCAACAACAACACCACCACCACCTGTACATACCAATAATTTGACACCACCACCACCGTCACAACCACAATTAGCGAAATTAGCGAAATCACAGCCGGAACTCTTACCTATTCAACCCGAACAATTGAAGAGCTATCTATCACAACCATCGACGCTTGTTTTGGACGTTCGATCATTTGTACAATTCTCTCATGCCCGCGTATGTCAGGCCATCAACGTATCGATTCCCAACACTATTTTGAAGCGACCTACATTCACAATGGAAAAAGTGTACGAAACTACATCTGAAGCGGACCGCCCTCGTATGAAACAATGGCATTCATGCAAAGTCGTTGTATTTTACGATCAGTCGTCAATGGTTGCTCAAGAACAATCTGCCACCTCATATTTGGCAAGCAAGATGATTCGCGCTGGTTTCACTGGATCTCTATATTATCTCCAAGGTAAGAAATTATTTGAAATAGGCTTTTACGAGGAGAAATACACTAACACCTATTATTTTATTCAATATATATGTTAGGTGGATTTGATGCATTCCGGCCTTTATATCCTGATCACTGTCTTCTTACACCACCGTCAACATCACCTACCAATGGTCAATCATCAAATTCATTACCATTTTTACGCAATAAAATGGCCAATGGCTTGAAAACACCATCTTTGAATCTAGGCTCATTACCACCTGCCACTGGTCCATCTATGAACATCGGTCCTTACACCGCTCCTATGGCTCAATTTGAAAACCAAGCATTCAATCCCTTCTTCTCGAACATTCGTCAAAATATGGAGTTATCCGATGGTCCCATCAAGGAACGATTCCCAATTCGCCTACCTGATCATTGCCATACTGTCTTACTGGATGACGTCAACCACTCACTGGTGATTGAGATGAACTCTCTGGATCCTATGCCTCGTACTATTGCTGGTGCTACTTTAGAAACAAATCAACAAGGGAAAACCATTTACAAGGCACCTCGATGGCTACAGAAAACTATGGTGGATTGCAATACATTGGAGATCAACACTATCTATTTGGCTGAATTATATGAAGTAAGCTGATTGATTGATTACCTTCGGTTTATTTGGAGATGATCCTTAACCGTTTTTATTTATTATTATTTAGAAACTCGAAAGAACCGAACAACGTAGATTACAAAATATTATGCTCTTCCACTCAAAAGATACCACCACGGATGCATTGGACTATCCCCTCAGTATTGTCGCTGGCATTGAAATGGGTGCATTGAATCGATATACGAATATCTGGCCCTTTGGTAAGTAGAATATATGCTATTTCATCAGAAACATCATCTTCTCTAATGATATCTATTTTTATACGTTTTTATATTTAGAATACAGTCGTGTCAAGATACAAAATACCCCAAACGGATCAACCGGTTATATCAATGCCAGCTTCATTCAATATTATCAATACAGCCCTGATTCTTCAACCTCGACTACACTTTCAACTGCTACCAACTCTCCTGATCATAGCTCAACAACTTCCGGTTCAGGATCAAATGATGGCTCCACCTCGTCATCATCGTCCTTCTCATCCACATCATCTTCAACTTCATCCAAGGAAGATATGTCGTCACCATTTTCATCTGTATCTACGTCTTCGTCTTCGTCCACCTCTTCATCAAATACCAAAAACACAACCACAGCTCAATCACCCACATCGGCCCAGGCTCAGTCAACGTTCCAGGTTAATCCTTCTTGTCTCAAAATGATGAAATCTCAACAATGGTACCAGCAACCTTACCGACGGTATATATCAACACAAGGGCCTTTGCCTTCGACCTTTGATGATTTCTGGCAAGTGGTATGGGAACAAAACTCTCATGTGGTCGTCATGTTAACCAAAGAAGAAGAAATGAACAAGGTAGGAAGGGGGAAAAAAACATAAACAGAATATTCACTGTGTAGAACGTTCTAACGAAAATACATATATAATATATATCGATTGTTAGATCAAATGTCACCGGTATTGGCCTTCGGAAATGAACCAAGCGATACAATATGGACCTACACGTCTGACATTAGTGGCCGAAATGGAACACACAGTGGATGCCTCGGATTGGAAAGAAGACATCATATATGAAAGAGAATTCACAGTGGAAAAGGATGGACAGTTAGACAGGCGCATCACACAGCTGCATTATACAGGCTGGATGGATTATGGGGTACCTGACAATCCATTGGGCACATTGCAATTGGTCCAATTGGCAGATCAAGCACAGCGACGTTATGAATCAACAGCAAATCAAGACGTGATTGGACCTATGGTGATTCATTGCTCGGCCGGTTGTGGACGATCAGGAGCTTTCTGTGCCATTGATACTGTTTTACGCCGTTTGACGATGTCGTCTACCAATCTACAGGATCAAGATGAATACTTGTTACAAAACACAGATGCGCTCTGGGATATCATCTCCAAGTTCCGGGAACAACGTCTCTCGATGGTACAAACATTACGTCAATTCGTGTTTTGTTATGAAGTCGTATGGTGGTGGTTTTTAGGTTATGGCCGGCAGAAAACTCATGATGGAATGGAATTTTAGATCACGGATTTTTCTTTTTTCTTTGTTAGTTAGTTGCTGTTTTATATATATTGTATATATATATAATATATACATCTATATTTGTATTCTTTCCCTTCATTATATTTATCCTATCTAGTTACACATATTACCCTTTGTCTCGCACAAATGATTTGACTCACTCGTTATACTCTTCACATTGCCACCTTTATTTTATTTTATTTTATTGTCGTTACAAATAAAAAATTGTCGTGTTTATCCTATTTACTATATTGTAGTGAATTTATGCCTACTAGCTGGGATCTTTATTTTTTGTCAAAAAATAAAAATAATAATAATAATAATAATACGTGGGACCATCATCTAGTAATATAAAACAGATTTGGCGTATGGCATGGGGTGACGGTTGTGATACAGACAATTGGGTCTGAAAAAAAAATGACAGGGACCCAATCAAGCATGTTGCTTTTTGTATGTATTATGATGTATGCTTACATTTTTGCGTTATTGTCTTGTTTGTATCCCATCAAGATAATTGTTTATAGTCTCATTGTATGATGATCATAAAAGGAAGATGGCTACTCTGTTTTACTCCTAGTTGATATACTTGCATCAAACAGGATGATGAACATCACAGGACAAAAACAAACTATACATACATGCTTTTGTTTTTATTGCTATTGTTTTTTGGGGGGGTGGGGAAATGTGTATGGATAAAGCAGCGAACTCATTCTGCTCCACTAGTATAAGTTTTTTTTTTATTTTTATGTATAAATTAATTTTGCCTGGTATGACATCATTGACTGTTTCGACCAATTTACTTTTGGCCTTTGCAGAACTCAGGGCATCATTAACTATATATAAATCGGCATTAGATAATGATGAGACCGAGAATGACGATATCATATTTAATTACAACTGCACAATCATTTCTTGACAATTAAAAATAATAAGAGCCTCCTATGGACCATGCATGAATGTTTTTTCGTTTTGCCATCGGTGTTTAAACTACATTGACAATGTTTAAAAATCTTTTTGAGTAGGCGAATAATATATCCAACACGGTCGTTTTCTAAAACCATTCAAGAAATAAAACAACCTTGATATATGAGAGACAATGTAATCGGAAAAATACAAGACATATTTTATTCAGTTGTAGATATAAACTATGACAACTAAATCGAACTGCTCTTTATAATAATATTACCATGGCACATATCTAAAGGTGAGGGAGTATAGATGCTGTGTGGGTTTGTACGGAGTGTAAAATGTGGGGAATACCTTGTTGTATAATCAACATAACTCTAAATAAACTATTCCAACCAAAGGGGATGAACACTCCTATTGTGAGTAACAAACCACCATATAGTGAATTGGTTAAATAAACTACGCTAAATACTCTATCTTGATTGCAAATGCATCGCGAGATGAGAAGGGCTATGCTTTCAATGTTGAATGATGGTGATTGTTTATCATGATAAGAAAGGTACCGACTTGATGATGTTGTATGACGATTGGCTATTGTAAAAAAAAAAAAAAAATTACAAGACAAAACTAATCATTTCGAATGCCGCCCACGTGAAATTTATTTGCACCCATCTCAATTTTTTTTTTTTTTTTGTATTGTTTCGCTCTTTCTTTCCATTTTCTTTTCTTTTACCTTCACAATTACGATCTCTATGGGATTGCTTGGACTTAGATTAGCGTCAGGACTAGATTCGAAGGGTTTTCAACTCAGAGATTACAAGATGCATGGTGAACCCTTTCATTTTGGATCTAGGATCTGAGGGAATCGTTAGTCGACTTTTTGGAGCCTTCGTTACCTTAGTTCAGGTTTAGTTTGTCTATAGTTTGTATCTACATGTGAATAAAATATCTCTCTTTTTACTACTTTGATGAAAAATGCCCCGTTTAGTTTTTCTTATGTCTTGTTTAAAAGATCCCTTTTTTACTACTACCGCCTTTTGATTAGTGTTGACCGCTGCTGTGTTTCAGTCTAAGATACATGTTTTGTCTTTCTTATTCCTTACATTGTACCATTATGTTAGATCCCATTTTACAATTGTGTCATTAGATTAGTGTTGATTATCCTTTAGATCATCCTCTGACTTTCTCATGCTTCGTTCAACAGATCCCACTACGGAATCCCTCGACGGAATCCCTTGTTACTAATGGGGCCTTCGTCTTTAGTTTTAGTATCCACTAATGTCCTTCAATAAAGTATACCTCTTTATTAAACATCCTCTGATCCATCGTTTACTGAACAATGTTGCTTTTGAAAAAAAAATCTCATACACATACACATACACACCAAAACAAAGACAGACAGAGACATTATATATCTTCAAAGGGTTTTTTATTGAGACAAAAATAATAAATGGATAATCATGTCAATTTTTTTCTTCTTCTTTCGAATAATTATTGAGTAAATAATGTTGGAGTGGTAGCTAGACCTAATTCATATAGTATTTTGATATGAATGTCACGTTCATATGAAGTGAGTCGGAGCACCATAGAGGTAGAACTTGATAAATCCTGATGGGCATCCACTACTACAGGAAAGAAAGTAAAAGGGATTATTCATTCTTAAAAGAAAGCCGTTTCTTGTTCTTACCTTGCTGCCCGTCAGAGGAAAAAGGGTCCAGTAACAAATGGCAGACAAGACAGCAATTGACTACACCAGCAACGTCCAATTTAGTTTTTTTGAGAGATCGGCACAGTAATCATACTACGTAGGCATTATCGGTCACCCATATAGTGATCGCCCCTAGACCAAAGCCCTTTATGGTTTCGATATCTCCGATAACCAAGGGGGGTTATTTAAGTAAACTCCCCATCCGAACAATAAAACTTTCGAATTTGCATGTCGCTAGAGATAATTAACACAGTAACATCAGCAGTGCACAATGAAGCAGAGAAGTCATGAAAAGCAAACCATAAATATTTGCCCTCTATTAGACCAACTCCGTAATGGCCCCGCCAATGCCTAACTCTTGTCTGCTAATTGCTCTCCACATTGATGCCTTGATAAAAAGGTGATCTTATATCTTAAAATAAAGAAAAAAAGGTAATATTGAAGTCAAACATGCCGTATAAACTTTTCTTTTTACGTTGCTTTTTATATTGACTCAATGCTACTTTTTTAGTTTACTTTTCAATAGCTTTCAAACAATACCAACATCGTCTCATATGATTTGCTATCTCTAAAGATACTAAACTGCATACTGTAGGTATACGCTTTGGTCCAAACCGTAACATGATTGATATTCCTATTTTTACTTTCCATACACTCAGACCCTTCCCTTCATCTAGATCGGGCTTAATCACTCTACTGTAGAATGGTTTGGTAATTCTCTTGGTTTACGATATACTACGTTGTTTTTATATATTAAAAAAAATAAGGACCGTAAGGAAACTCAGCTAACTAACTTTAACTTCCGCTTCTTTGTCCTTCCCACTCTCTTTTTTAGACAGAGCCCTGCCTACCATAGGAGCAGCCCATCCTTTTTTTTTTCTCAATCGCTGCCCACCCAAACACAGATCCTTCCATCAAAACCCACACTTCAGAAACCCCCTGCCACCCAGTGACTACATAATTAATATTATTCTCAACTTTGTTCTTCAATATCCCCCACCACAATAAAATACACTGTAATAGCTGTTTTTTCACACAAACACATCCCTTATATATATAAATATATAGACGCACTTTTTTTTTTTTTTCTATGCATATGTAATACACATTCAATGAAGCTCATAATGTAAACGTACAGCAGAGATATTAAATATAATAAAAAGAAAATATTTATTCAGTCGTAGGTATAAACGATGACAAACTATTACTAAACTAGTGAGTGCTAATCTACTGCCGTTCCCAATTCCTTCATCCAAAATGAAAGCGTTTCCCCATGATGTTTGTTTTGCGTTTTTTAAAACGCCCCTAATTCAATTTTTAATCCTAATCCTAAATCACCAGTACCCCAATGAGCCATGCCATCGTATTATTCAGACTATCAGGAAGGAAAAAAATAAAAAAGAAAGAAAAAGAGAGGGAAAAAAAGGGGACCAAAAAAAAAAAAATAGAAAGCAAAATGCGGAGCCTGAATCATCCAGCTTTCTTTTTTTAGGTCAAAAAATCAAGCTGCAAATAAAAATTAAATAACGGGCAATCGCCATAATTACCATATAGCATAATTCGTTTTATCTTCCAGTGGAAAGGCAGTTGCAACCACTACATAATCAAACTCTTATCTCTCCGACGCATTTCAAGTAAGCTATTATTTCAGCACACAAAAAACCCATTGACGACGCGCTGAGCACGACGGTTGGGCCCCGAGGGGCTGCCCATGATAGTGCGAAATGGCGGAGGCTTTAATCCTATCCCATCGAAACCCACACTTTAATAAAAAACTGTGACACCCAGTAAATCGAAAGATTTCCAAAAGCTCCAGCGGAGCGCCAGAGCGTTTATTCAACAATAAAAGAAAAATATACAGTATTTTATTAGAAGCAAAATGATGAATACTAAATTAAGGGGACAACAATTGATCTATTGGGAAGATGTGTGTGAGATGGAAGAAAGGGGGATCTCAAAAAAAAGGTGGACATATCAATTGTGCAAATCGAGGGAACGTGGAAAAGTACAGTAGTTAAAATGGATCCAATGTATACGACTTGTGGGTAGATCCAAAACGGTGATGGCAGTAAAAAAGTGTTCTATTGCATAAAACATGAGAGAGGCTATTTGGATATTTTTTCATTAAAGCAGCAAAAAAAAAGACGTATTTTATTCAAAGGTAGATACAAGCTATGACAAATTAACACAAAGGTACGCTAAGGAAAGCTCTAAAAAGCCAAGTAAGATGGTCCCGAATCCTGAATCCAAGATGAAAGGGTTTCCCCATGCAGCTTGTAATCCCTGAGCTAAAAACCCTTCTAATCTAGTCCTGACATTAACCTAAGATTACCCAAACCGCAAAGAAGTTGAATGGTGAAGAAGAAGAAAAAAAGGAAATTGAAAAAAAAAAGATAGAAAGAGGGCGGGAGGGAAATTGGGAGGCAATAAAAATTCACGTGGGCGGCATTTGAAACCGTTTTCTGTGCTATCTGTTAAAGATTTTTATTTTGAGCATGACCTTAGAGTGGATACAAAAAAGGAAACCCCCTTCGCCTTTTTTTTTTTGCGACAGTCAGCACCATGAAACATCATCAACATGGCGACTTCCCCTTTTTTCAAGTCAGTCAACATCATTCAACAGTGAGTATGCTCTACATTATGTACTGTACATACTGTGCACACAAGTGTATGTAATTCCACATCATGTATATGATACGATATGTATCTCATCAACCGTATTTTTTCAGCAAGTCACCTGTCTAACCCACTTCATTGAAGATTCATTATATAAATAATCAAAATAGTCAAAGGCAAAGAGTCTATATTATGTATTTTATTTCAAACAATGATAGTGATAACAATAAATAATAAGAAAAGGGAAAGGGATATAAAATTTGAATATGTATATAATTGTGTATCTATGTATATAAAAAAAGTGAAGTGTAAAATATACAGAACTGATAATAGAAGAATAAAATAATGATAATGATAATGATAATGATAAAAAAGAAAGGATAAAACTACAAGTACATAAGGAGAGACGAGGTGTGAGGGAACGGGAAAGGGATCTATTGTGAGGATACTGAAGATAAATTCAATCGAATGATACGTCGTTTGGGGATCTTTTTGTGTTTTGGTCGAATGGCAGGTTTGACAGCATGAGGAAGACTTCGGTAGGTGACATGGTCAATGGCATGGGTGAATGGTGAGATGGTATGATGATTTTTAGACAGCTGGGCCAATTTTGCAGCACCCGCATTTTCGAAAGGATCCAATACAATGGTCTGGTCCGCGGGCAAAACCAACCGCTGAGCAGTTTCATCATCTTCATCCTGCAATGGTAACCCAAGTCCTTCTGTCACATACCATGGCGCATCTACATCTTCGGCATACATATCATAAATGGAGGAGGATGTCGCAATAGCTGATGACGAGGATGGTGATGACAAACCATGGTGCTGCCGCTGCTGTTGCTGCTGATAATACTGAGGATGCTGAGGATGGTCACTTGTTTGCTGGATGCTATCATAGTCCTGATAATGCTCGTCGTCGTCATAGTCCACATAGAATTCATTTCCATCATCGTCATCATCGCTGAATACATCGGGAATAGTTTTTGGTGCAATAGATACATCAGGTGGGTGAGCTGAGGCAGCAAGTTGCGATGAAGCAAGACGGTGTTGGTGATAAAGTAGATCCAATGTTGACAGATTGGCTGCAGTGACTGGAGTTTTTGTTGAATTGTAGTAGCTGGAAAGAGGGATACTATGACCACCAGGAGGAGACATGGGTAACGCAGATTTCATGGAGGAAGCAGGCTGTTCACTAGCATGATAGAGATCGCTAAAAGAACTGTAGACACCCGATCCAGGTCGATATAAAGTAGCAAATCGAGCGTTGTCCAAAAAGGCAGAAGCGTCTTCAATAAAAGGGAAAGAGATATCAGAGAGATTGACCGAAGCTGTGATAGGATGGTTTTGCTGTTGTTGGTAATGTGGAGACGATAAATTGTTCGACAGGTCTGGCATGGATGATGTTTCATATGTCGTCAAAAGAGATGGGTGTGGGAAGATATAAGAGCCAGGCCTTGAAGAAGGCTGTTGATGTTGCTGTAGGGTTTGACGTGGGCGAAGACCAGGTTCCGAAAATACTGACATTGGAGGGGAGGAAGACATACCACCACTACCATTACGATTTTTCCGTTCCAATTTCCGTAGCTGTTGCGCCTTGAGCCTTGCTTCTTGTTGTTGCTTTTTCGTCTTTTCTTGTTCACTTTGAATATGCCGTAAACTGAGGTTGTGGATCATGACTGGTAAATCTTCTTGAAAGAGGTTGCGTAGCTGCTTTTCGATTTCCCGTTGTAAAAAGTTGCGGACACTGGTGACACTATCAAAGGTGGAGCTGATCAAGATGTTCTCCAAAGGATCGTTTTTGAAGACCAAGGTAATACCCTTTGTTTTCGACACCACTAAGACCACAATCCCACGTAGTTTCAAATCACTGATACGAAGTAACATTGGTACCACCAACGGATGATCGGCGGCAAGAATATTAGGCCGAGTGTGTCGTGGTAGAGCTGATTGTTTTGCGTGCATTGGATTTGCCTGTATAGAAGAAGGGGGGAAAATGAGTGGATTGGCAATAATACAACGTAAAACTAATAGCTTTACCTGTACTTTCGTTTGCAAGACAATATAAGCATCACCAGCATAGGTAAGTTTGAAAATACCGCGAAACTTGTCGGTTGTGAGTTCACCAATTTCCAATATCTCCAGTTCAGGAGGCTAATACATAGAAAAAGAGATCCAGTCAAAACTAGGGGTTAGCATACCTGTATTTCTTGATCAATGGAATGAGTTTGTTTTGTTTTGTTTACCTGGGTGCCCATATGTAGTTCCTTCACCGTGATATGATCCACTATATTTTTTGGTTTGTTGCCTTTGTTGAGAGCCGTTTCTAACTGAGCCTTGGCTTCGTCATAAAACTCGGTATCAAATTCAGGCCAATTGAAGCGGAAAGCCATGTTGTTTCGTGATATAAAAAAGCGTATTGCAAGATGTGTGGTGTTTGTATGCTGCAAATATATAAGATATATAGAAGTTTGAGTTGGAGAGTCTGAGAATGAGTGAGTGTGTGTATTTGAAGACAAAACCAATAAAAAGAAGAAGAGGTATAAAATAAAAATAAATTATTTCCTTTCTTTATAGGTCTTTTAGGTATTCAGGGTGAATATATGAGAATGGGATAAGGGTTGATAAAAGAAGAAAAAGAAAAAGTGGAAAAAAAAGCTAGCTAACCTCCACAAAAAAAAAATATTTTCCTCGTAGCGTCGGGGAATGAATCATCGGTTGAACTTCTTACCAAGTGAGCGGAGAAACTCGGGGACGGCTCCATGAAAAGAGTCATCTTTTTTTTTATTATTATAAAACAGGAACATTTTGAACATTTTAGAAATATTATACTTCGTCGTTGTTACGAAGTGGTTCCCATACATAGCTCTTTGTAAAAATAAATACAATGTAATATTTTAAAATAGATTTTATCTATATGGAAAAACAAAACAAAAAACAAAAGTGTAGAGAAACGTAGGCTTTTTGTTTTCATATGAGCCAATGTCGCACAATTTGGATGGTATGTGCTGAAAGGCAATAAGGAACATTCCTTTTCAGACTACTTCACCAGCACTATCATACCCTGGAGTGCATATAGAGCAGTTACACCGTTGATATTCCATTCATGTCCACTTTCATTCAAGGAAAATAAAAAACGATCACACATTGCATAAAACATAATATAAATGAATTTGTATTTATTTGGGTGTAGGTAATAAAAATAATTCTATACTAATACAAACTGTGTGTGGGAAGGAAAAACACAAAAAGGAGAGCGGATATCCTAAATTATGATCTAATAACAAGTATACTTCAATATACTAAACTAAACAGAGTCGTACTTGATGTTCTATTCACAATAAAAAAGAAAATGAATTGGTTGAGGGACCTTGACCAAAGAAAATCAACACGGTAATCATATCCACTTACGTTTTTGTCACAATAATTTTTAACCTGATCGAACACTTTGAGCAGCTTCCGTCTTGCTCCCAAAGCGGCTACACCTTTCGCCTTCAAATCATCATCCGATAATTTTACCATAGTTTGCCATGTCATGGATTGGAAAATATGAGTGTACTTGTGTAAACGAAGACTTTTCAGCCAAAGAGGTATGTCTATTGAACATTATAAATCCATATTGCATATCAGTGTCAGCATCTGTAAAAAATATCTATATATATATATTACCTTCAAGCAGCCTGATGTGAACTTCTTCCGCATTCTGTAAGTCTTTTTGCTGCATCCCGGTAAATTTGGTGTCGTGCTGTCGGTTTGATTTTGTTAATGCTGTAGCTTTTTGGTCATTATCATAAATATCATAGTATCTTAGACCGGAAGCTGCCCTTTTGCCGTTACTGTGAACAGTATGTGGTAGTGTCGATGACGTTGATGATGACGGTTGATGTGCTGTATTGTTAGGGTATACTTGGTGATAGTTCGTGGGTGGCATATTCTCATTACCATTGTTCCGATTAATATTATACTGAGATCGTGGAGGAAGTTGTCGATTATTTCCGTTAGATGTCAAATCAGAAGATGAGTAAAGCGTCCATTGGTTCAATTTTTCTGTAATAGAGTCCATTGGGCCACCAGATAAAGAATGTCCAATTTCAGATGTCCTTTTATTGCTTTGTTGGATGCTAGGCGGGCAAAATACGGGGTCAGAGAATTGATTTGTAGCAAGTGAAGGAAGACCATGCCATGATAATCTGGTAGGAGAAGTGGGTGTTACTGGAAGCGTAGTGGCGGTTGGTGGTGGGAGAAATGATTGATGTTGATGGTGATTATTGCCATTGTTGGCGTTGGAATGAGACGGTGATGCGCTTAATGACCAATGAGAAATATCAGCAGATTTAGGTCTATGGTCAGTGTGTCGAGAATATGATGTATCTTGGTTCCCCGTGCGCAGTCCCGTGTTCATTGAGCGGTGAGACCAATTGGAAGAGGATGCTGGAGTAGAAAACTGGTGAGAGACAGGTGTATCCAAAAAGTCATCAGATAAACGTCGACCGCCAGAAGATGATGAGGAGGTGGAGGATGAGCCTAGCACACCGCCAGTCTCCTTGAATGAGGTATAAGGTTGGCGCTGAAAAAGTGATTCATCCATTTCGCCAAAGGCATAAGATCGTCGATTTTTGTTGCTAGTTGGATGAATATCACCATTTATCGTGTCACGGTAAGATGAGTTCGCTGACAAAGGATCCATTTGTGTTGTATCTAAATATATCAGTGAAAGAGTCACTATGATGCGTGTGATAGGGCTTTTTTTTTTCCTTTATATTCTTACCAAATTCGGAATAGACAGGCGAAAGAAGTGAGGTAACAGGATCCTTTTTTCCAAGCTGTTGAAGGACAGTAATAAAAAATCGGATCTGGAGTGGTGTAGAGTGCTGCAGCAATGCATACGCTGTGGCTGTCCTTTCCGTTTCACTAAGATATCGATACCATTGGTCTACGTGTTTGATTTCTTCCTTGACGTTGTTATCTAAACTTGTGGAAACCAGGGAGTCCAATACCATTTCATATTGCTGCAAGTCTTCTGACCATTTATCCAAAAGCTGGCCTATAATCAAAACGAAAAGCAGAGTTGGTAAAAAGAAGGCAATATATGTATCAATGAGTGAATATTGTTTCATACGTACTTTCAGGAGAAGGGGTTGTCCGCCTATGTTGTAAACTTTCAGGTCGTGCTTGGTTTTCCGTATGCTTATTCTTTAAGGACGTTGGTGCCGATACTGGTGGTTTTTTGTTCATACTTTCTTCTGTTGATGTTGATGGTGGGAATTTGAAGCCGAAGCTGCTTGATTGTGAATACAAATCCGCTTGGGGTTGGTTGTAAATTGACTGTCGTGACATGACAATTGTTAAATTCAAATGTCGGTTGAAAAAAAAAAAAAAAATTGGAGTGAGAGAGAGAGAGAAAAAAAAAAGGGGGGCGGAACAGGGAAAAGAAGTTGGCAAATTTGTAACACAATGGTTCGATTTTTATGCATTTTTGGCACCGGTACATCATAAGACCTAGACTTACTCTTGGCGAAGTAAACACTAACCCTAATCCTTTTCATATAAGACATCATACGCAAAATTAACAAAAATAAATAGTGAAATGGATGTAAATCAAGATGTTTTATTCATACAAATTCATGCTCGTTGTCATATCCTAATACTAATGCTAAACTATACTAATACCAATACTAATACTAATAAAATGAAAAAAAAAACCAACTAAAAACTAGGCTAATATATTATTTTCCATTTTTCTTGCCCCGTCCATGACCATTATAAGCATTTTTTGACCTTTTTTCAGCAGGTTTGAGAATCTATTAAAAAACCAATGAGGGAGAGATGTGAATACATGTAAATCAATCACGGCTATTACTATTGTGATTTTATATGCTTACTTGGAATGAGCAGAGTAATGATTCATCTACGCTCATCATACTACCAGCATTGTCGAATTCACCACAGTACGCAGGTGCAGAAAATAGAGTAACCAATTGTCGCTTTGCAAAGAATTCGTAACCATCTTCAACAACTTGATGCGCCCGGCAGATCAAATCCAAATCATGTTTTTGTAAAAACTTGGTAACAACGTCAGATCCAAATGTAAAAGAAACCCCGCGATCATTTTCATTCCATCCCGATATATCTTTATCAGGGTCAGCCCATAATAAATCACATAGTAAACCTATAACAAAATAAAGTAAAATGTACATTAATATATTATACATTTATATATAAAATACCTTTTTTGAAAAAAAAAAAAAAAATTTACCAGTATCAGGCACATCCGTTGGACGCATCACTCTTCGAATTTGTTCCATATTTTGTAAATCAGGAGAGAGCCCGCCATGCATACAAAATATTTTTTCATCGATAATGGCTGCAATAGGTAAACAGTTAAAGCAATCCGTGAAAGTTTTCCATAATTTGATGTTGTATCGTCGTTTACCTACAAATACAGACAGTGTCAAGAACCTGATAATTATACCCTGTTTCTATTCCTTTTTAACTTACATTCGTCGTAAAAACCATAGATTCGATTGATAGAAGCACATTCGTGATTACCACGTAGAATGAAAAAGTTGACAGGAAACTTGATTTTGTAAGCCAGTAAGAGACAGATGGTTTCCAGGGATTGCTTGCCACGATCTACATAGTCACCAAGGAAAAGGTAATTCGAATCTGGAGGGAAACCACCATATTCGAATAGCCTTAGGAGATCATAATATTGACCATGTATGTCTCCTAAGAAATATTATCATATCAAAACAATACATCAGTCATCTTGCAGTGCTACTGACTCGTTCCTGGACTTTTTTTTCAATCCCCTCCCCCTCCTTACCACAAATTTTAATAGGTGCTTCCAAATCCAACAAAATGGGTTGACTGATAAATATTTCCCTCGCCTTCACACAAAGATATCGGATTTCTGCTTCAGACAATTGTACTTGCTTTCCTGGTCGGCTACCACGTACTAGTTAAGAGGGCGTTAACTTGGTGATCTTTTTTGTATATGTTTTTACCTTCCAATAGTCTTGTAATGATGGAATCTAGATCAATATTTTCAGCAATATCGTTGTTCATTTGATGTTGATGTATCGATGTAATAAAGGGGGAAGTAGATTCTAGATGGAGGAATAAAAAAAAAAATCAGGGAGTTCATCCAACAAGGTATCAACACCGTGAGTGTACTTACAATATATAAGCTGTAATAGAATGTTTTATAAAATCAAGGCAGTAAGTCTTATGAGCAAGATTGGTATGTACGGAAGGGTAAAAGAAAAAGGGAAGATTGCACAAGATGATGAACAAAGAGAAGAAGAGTAAAAGAAAAATCGAACGGGAATTCCAAATTTCAAAATACCATTTTCAAAGTCCGCGCACTGATCAGAGCATTCATAATATTTTTTGGTGATGGTAGTATAAATCAGTGTGGGTATTATCCAGTTTATAGTGGCTTTCAGCAAAAGAAGCTTTTATTTATTTATTGGCATCTTTTCTCAAGATCAGACAATAGTATAATAGGTATGTATGACAAACCATTTAATAAAAAGCTGCCTTTTTATACAGAACCCTTGTTCCTTTTTTTACGCATTTATAGTGCAAACGTTTCGCCTTTTTTGTATCACTCCAATACTTGTAGTTTGTCAGTTTATGAAAACTGTACTTTATTGTATGAAACGTGGGCGACGGAAGTCGAGCGGTGTTTAAATGCAACACTGCGCTATTTGAAGCCTACATAAAACTAGGTGTGATTTTTACCATTTTCAGTTTTTCTTCCACTTCTTTTTCTTCTCTTTTTCTTTTATTTTTATTTTTCTATTTATTTATATCCATCAATATATTTTGATAAACTCCACTTTACTGTTTACCAAATTATGCCCACTATCTCAAATACCAAGGAACTATTTGCTCTCGCTGGTAATGACATTACTACTCGTGAAAAAGTGATTGCTCAAACGACTGTCGCCGGAACTGAAGATTGGTACTACTATCGTGGTCTTGTTCTTTTGCAGAAATTATCGACGGCGCTTGGTACTGATGCAACTGATGCTTCTACCGTTGTGCGATCGCCAACTGGACAAGAATCTGATTTACTCAAGGACATGAAACAACTTCTCAAGAACTACAAGGATCAATTTGCCACGACAACGCGCTTCAACGAGTTGGAGACTCGCTTTTACTTGTTGACCTGGTTTGTAAATGGTGACTCCAAAAAGTTTGTTCGAGATACCCTCCACTTGAATCTACCCACTGATCAACACCATCGTGATAGTAACAACCAACCTCCATCCGCCGCCACCACCCAAACTGCAAATGACCTTGATACTGCGCCCGAAGACGAATCTCAAATGGTCTCAAGAAAGTCCTATCCCTCCTCCTTGGACGTGACTCTCCTGGACAATGACAAGGTGATGCGCCGACTTATTGATGAAGACAAACTGGACCAACTCAAGTATACCTCTTTGCCTATTGTTAAACGATATTGGACTGAACTGAACACTGAACAGCAATGCAGAATCTTGGAGCGACTCTTATGGCAACCCGTGACAACCGATACTATCCCCATTGTTTCTTACTTGGCTGATCTGTGGCAACCATTTGGAAATGGCAGGCGGGATGTCTTGGCAGAAAATATGAACAAGCTTCCGTTACACAACCTTACCTTGACTCAATTGGATGAATTGCTTGAACTATTGCCTGCTATCCTTCAAGTAGAATCTTTTGTTACTCTCTACATGGACAAATTGGTACCTCATGTTTATGCTCAAGACGAAAATATGCTCTCTGGAAACAATTCAGTGAAAGATTGGGATGGTTTGGAAGCCGATGGCGACTATTGGACCTCGTATTTGGCGGACCTCGATCAGTTTGCTGACAAACTCATGGATGGGCCTTTCCGACTTGTCAAAGCACGAATCACCTTTCAAAAACTCAAGTCTTCTATTTTCCATGGTCAATTTGATCAATCATTGCTATTGAGGTAAGTGGTTGAATTTAAAACAAATGGCTTATCTGAGTGAATCACAGTGGGAAAAAATACTAAGTTTTTTTTTTTATTGTTACAGCTATTTGGCCCAATCCCGCGTAAAGAAAAACGATGATGATGCTGCGTCTCCTGTGCCAAGTAGATCTAATGTGCTCAAAAGGCAAAGACAGGAATCGGAAATCATGGTAAGTCAACAAAGAAAAACGGTAATTGAAATCAGCATTACACCTACTAACTATTATTTATGCCTACTTAGATTCCCATACTTGGAAGATGCCAAATGCCAATGAAGGAAGAAAACCAAATCATTGAAGAATACATTTCTGGTCTTATTCGAACCCAAAAGCTTGATTCCTTGGACTTGTTCTTCCCTTACTTGGATCAAAAATCATTTTTGGAACCCTTACAAGCTCAAGTCATGCTCACCAGTGGATTGGCGACAGACGACGATATCACGTCTTGGTCTAACGTACTTGGCAACACTACATTTAGGGATCTAGTGAAACAACCGATCCTTACTTTTGGTCCAGCAACTACTCATAAAACCACCAGCAGACTCACCAAAGATGACAATATCCCTGTTCAAGTTACTATCAAGAATATACCCCGACTGACCCTGCGTGTGTTCCCAATCGATCTCTTCAACTATTGGAAAGCTCACCCAAGTGACACGACTATCAAGGATGGCAACAAACTTAATGTGGATGGTCTTTGTCCAGTTTATGAACAGCAATTGGATTACTCGACTTTGCCCACTTTACAAAAAGTGACTGAAACCTTTTGGTTTGGTACTGCTCAACAGGACAAAGTGTATGCCCCAGATGTTTTCGCTGGCCGTGGTGCCTGGATGATTGATTTTATCGGTGGTCAAGATCAATGTCGTGCTATTGTACAAAAGGTAACAAAAGCGTGTGTGAATTTACACACAGTTTCCTAAAATATACCATTTGTTTTGAATAGGGGTACTTGCGCTATGCTATGCAAAAAACAGCTGGTGGTCACCTCTTTCTCGTTATGGATGAAAACAACCAAGTTTTGAAAGATTCCTTTATTTGGCTTGAAAATGAATCTTACCAGGCAAGTGTCGTTATACATCGTCATTTTGCTTTTTTTTTTTTTTATGTTTCTACTTTATATTAACTTACTGTCTCTTTTTACATAGCCTGACCAATCTGGAAACATTTTGATTCCCTATCGCACAAAAGAAAGTAAACAGGTCCGAGCTTTACTTACCAGTCAAGATGGATATTGCCAACCCCTGGAATTTTACCATGAGGAAGAATCTTACTCGTTGGATGCATCCTTTTACTTCAATTATGAAAGCCTTATTCCCACCAAGCAAACAAAGGTAAACTATGGTAAAAGGAAGCGAAAACGACTATTACTAATCATAATAATCATCTCTAGCTTATTATCACTCCCACTCTCAAAATTCAAGATCAAATGCTACCACTTGAACTATTGAGCAAGATATCATTGGAGGTGGTGACTACAAGTTCGAACGACATAAAGAGCTCTACCACCATGGACAATTTGATGGCATCGAAAGGCAAGCCAATCGAATGTGAATTTACTGTGCCCAGCTCCTGTAAGTTTCGTCTGTTTATTCTCCATATCAATTAATCAAGTATAAATCAAATCATTCATCTTGAAATTTATTTATTTAGTGACTTCTATCAAGCTTACTTTGACAGCCAAAGTACGAACCATGTCGCAAGAACAACCATGGAAACAACTCGAAGCTGGCCGGGAAATACGTTGTAACACTTCTGATCAAGATGAAATTGTTACCACTCACCTTCGTGCTGACAATTCTGGATATTTACTTTATGTGATTGGCAAAAATGGTAAAGCAAAAAATTAGTGACAAAGTGTCATTTTATAATCTCACTATTTTTACTGTTAATAGGTGAACCGCACAAACAACATTCTCTCGATTTGTCACTCGCTCACAATTTGACGTATGATACTATTGATCTCACTATGCAGACGAATGAAAATGGGTGTATTTCTCTTGGTCCTTTGGATAATGTGGGAACTATTTCGATTCAGCAACCTTGGAAATCATGGAAACTACTTGGTGGAGACTGGAAATCCGATGAAAGCCGAAACGAAACTAGTCTGCCTTTGAATATCCAATACCGTGCTGATACTGAATTCAAGCTTCCCTTCACCGTTGCCAATGGCTCCGGCTGTGCTTTATTCCAAACCGGTCGTCGAGGGTAAGAATCAAATATTATAAAATAACCACCATATTTGTCGTTTTACTCACTTTACATTTATTTATTTATTAATTCATGTAGAAATCCCGTCGCCGATCATACCAATCGACTAGCTTACACAAATTTCGCTGTTACTGTCGAGGGTGGACTTCCTGAAGGCTCGTACAACTTTTATCTCTCAAGTCCTCGCCAGCCTCATGTTGATATTATTCCGGTCACTATTGTGAATCCTAGCAGCGCGCACCAGCAGTCTATTTTATCTTCATCAGCAGACGACAATAGCAATAGCCTATGGAAAAAATGGCTGATTGGTGATCGAGTTTACGGTGAAACTACGGGCGATATCGTACGACAACCGTGCAGTATTGAAAGCGTCAAAACAACAGACAAGCAGCTGATTCTCAAATTGAAAAACGAAACATCATTGCCTTCTACCTTCGCTATTATTACTGCCTCTGCATTTTTACCTCCTTTAGCTGACTCGCTCTCTACTCAGATGGGAAATGTACAACATCGACGCCTGCTTTTTGAAAAAATCGGCCGAAATGGGTTGGATCACATCCATCTTACTGGACGTAAACTTGGTGAAGAATACCAATATATCCTCAACCGAGCCAAGGAAGACAAGTATGCTGGAAGCTCTTTGCCTGAACCTTCTTTGTTAGTGAATCCAAAAGTATGTTACTCCCCATCCCAATTAGATTAATTGAAGGTGTGAAATTGACTATATTTTTTTATATGTATATATAATAGGAAATCGGGAAAACCTCTGTGAAGACCCGCTCTACAGGACAAGGCAACGATGGGTTTATCAATGAAAATCAAATTGTGCAACCGGAAGGCTTCCAGTATAAAACCTTAGCTCGCTATTGCTCCGGCCTGGGAAATCCTTTTGAATATACCGATCTCAATTATGGTAAGCTTCAAAAAAAAGGAGGGATAGAACTGTCATGACTAATATCAACGGAACATTTTACATTTTTCTGTGTTAAGCATTTTTGAACCAAAACTCTCGTGTGGTGGTGCTTGAAGCCAATGATCAAGGTGAAATTGTGGTTGACCGTAGCCAGCTTGGCGAAGGCAATTTTATCCAGGCCGTTGTTTTATCTCCTGGCCAAGCTACAAGCACGTCGCTTGTTTTACGTGATGTGGATATGAGTTTGCAACTCAATGATCAGCGACAAACAAGCCAAGGTCTGGATACCGATGCTGCTTATCTTCGTAGTAAATTGGTGACGGTCTTATCAAGTGCTCATCCTCAAAGCTCTATGGAAATCGATCAAAATCAGCATGAATCGGAACTTGTGGACAGTCAGAATACTTTACTGGATATATTCAAGCTTTTGGCACCAAATCAAGAGACCGAACTGGCGGAATTTGATGTGCTACGACGATGGGCGACTTTGGAACATGGGGAAAAGCTCAAGACACACGACAAGATGAACTCTTATGAACTCAACCTGTGGATCAAGTGCAAAGATGTGGACTACTTCAACACTAATATCAAGCCATTTATCAAGGTAGGTAAAAAAAAAAAAGCGAATTCAATTAATTTAACTGACGCTTATTATTTATTGTTGTTTCAGAGCAAAATCCAAAAAACTTTTATGGACGATTATCTTATCGATGCTGATTTGACAAAATATGCAACCGATTTGTACTTGTTCCATCAACTGAACGTAGCTGAAAAGGCGTTGCTGGCTAAACGTGTACCACAAATTCTGCCAATGGTGCTGCGACTATTCAAGGATAATCACCAACCATCTCTATCTGATCAACCTTTTGATACTGTACTGGCTGGTAATGTCCTGGCTATCCCTGTGCCTGAAACTGAATTGGAGCCTGTTTCTGAAGATGGTTTCCTCCATACGAACCTTATGATGTCTGCTGCAGCTGCCATGCCTTTGCCATCTGTTGGTTCCAGGAATATCAAGGCAAAACGGTGCTTAAGAACCCGTGCTCCAATGGCTCATGTTGCTGATTTTGCTGATGAAATGGAAGGTGATGGTAAGATATATAAAAAAGAAAAAAAGGTGAAAACATGGAATGGAATGGATAGTTAATCTATTTTTTATTTCTTTCAGATTCTGAAAATGATGATGCAAACGGGGATGATCAACATCATGATGATGATGAAAGTGAAAGTGACGAAGTTGAGGATGATATCATGGCGCTCCGAAATCAAGCAGCAAAACGCCGTCGAATTCATGAACCTTACCAATACATGGCACCCACCTCCGAGTGGACTGAAAAGGAATATTACGGTGAAGCATCGGAACTGACAAAGGTGAACCAATTCTGGATCGACTACTTGGAAAACAATCTTAGCATTTTTGTCTCAGGGGTAAGTTAATGCGCAAAAAATAAATACTGACTGGAAACTGATAACTCTTGATTTTACTTGTCATTGCTATTTATTTAGAACGCCATTTATGCAACAACCAACATCACTGAAATGATTTTTGCCCTGGCGTTGATTGATCTTCCCATCAAGTCGGACACCAAGTATAGTGTAGCCACAGATTCAACTACTGGAAAAACCACTATTGCTGCGACAACACCACTGATTGTATTCTATAGATCCTTAAAGGTAAAAAAAAAAAAAAAAAAAAAAAAAAAAAAAAAAGTGGGAAGGAGAAGGCGCATGGAATAAACTTGTAATTTAACACTTTGATTATCTGCAGAAATATACCCAGTCTATCTCTGCCAACCCCACGCTTTTGCTTGGACAACATATTTTTGAACGCAACAAGGATGCAAATGACTCAACTGATGATCAACATGTTGTGGACCCTGCTCAACTCTTGGCACGAACACCCTATGGATGGCATTTGGCTGTCAGCAGTAAGTAGATATTTGACCTTAGAGATAATATACAACTTTTAACTTACCTTTATATTTTTAGATATTTCGACCAAAACCGTCATATGCGAAGTCACTCTCCAGGTCCCAACAGGTGCAGTTCCTCTTGGCGAAACACCATATTGTCAATCTAAGAACATCATGATTCGACCATATACAACATGGCATGAAGTAGTCGGCAACTTTTACTTCCCTACTCAAGGAACCTTTAACCACTTTGCAGTCACCGTCAGCGAACAACAAACCAGTCAGGAACAAAATGGTGAACAAGACGGAATCAACAGCTCTATGACAACAATGGTTTTACTCAATCAAACGCAGCCTATGACCTTGAGGGTATCAGAAATGGATGAACAAAAACAACTTCCACAATCAAATACAACCTTGTCTGCCTATGCATCATGGTCGGTGGTGAACAACTCTGGGACATCGAATGATATTTTAGCATTTGTAAAAGCGAATATCAGCAAGCTGAAGTCTCTTGATTGGTCTCTTGTTACGTGGAGAATGACAGATCCCTCGTTTGCGCGATCACTTTTGACTTTTTTGGCAAGCAACAAGCACTATGTGAACTCAATTTATGCATATGGTGTTTATCATGGCTTCACTGATATCATTGCTGATCTCTTGGTGCAAGAACGGACCATGCTGTTGCAAAAAACCGGTATTGTGTTTGACTGTCCCTTGGTAAAATGGCAATCAACTGGGCAAGAACATCTAAAAGTGCTGGACTACTACCCAATGGCAAATGCAAGAGGTAATAATTTGACTAATAAAAAAATCAAATTCGCTCACTAACGTTTTTTTTTTTTAAAAAAAAAACAACAACAGTACATTCCCTTGGTTCCTCCAACGAAATTGCAAACCAGGAATTCTATGATCAATACAACCGCTTCCTCGAATATTTGAATCAATGTGTAAACCAGACAGCAAACAACTATGTGACTCTATCGATTTATTTAATTCTGCAAGGACGTATCGGTGAAGCTCAACAAATGTACAACATGTCAAAACAGCTATCGGAAAAACGTCAAGGCGACAACAACAACAGTGAATTAGCAACTGTGCAATCTGATTACTTGGGTGCTTATCTTGCTTCTCGTGTCAAAGAGGGCAATGAATTTGATATTTTGACAGTCAAGAAAATGGCAGAAAAATACAAATCATGCGGCTCGCTCCGCTGGCAAAAGCTATTTGGTGAATTGGCGGACTTGGCGGCGAAAGTGGAAGCTGCTACCAGTCAGCAAGACGAAATCGAAGGTGGAAATGGCAACAGCAAGGCGACTCTCGGAACTGATCCTGTCTTCGACTTCACCATCAAGGACAATCAAGTGGTGGTACGCTATGCCAATGTGACAGAAATGCAAGTACGATTCTACAACATCAACGCTGAGGTCATGTTTTCCAATCAACCCTTCTTGAACAAGAATGACAAGATCTCGAATTACAGTTGGGTCAAGGCCAATCATGTGAAAACAATTGATTTACAAAAGCAATCTGACGACGATGTAGTCATGGTGGCAGATAGCGATGCTGAAAACGATGGTGATAGCGGGGACTTTGGATGGATCGGTATCAGCAAGATTCGACCTCGACGCCATGCTGTGCCTATTCCATTGGTGGGCAATTTACTGGTGGAAGTCCATGCACACGGAAAGACGCAATGCCAAACTCACTTCAATCATGCCCTTACAGTCCATATGTCAGAACAATATGGTGTGGCTCGTGTATTGGCCTCCAAAAAACTGGACAGCTTAGATCAGCAACAACAGCAACCTCTGCCTGGTGCGTACGTCAAGGTATATGCAAAATTAGATAATGGTCGCACTGAATTTTGGAAGGATGGTTATACTAGCTTGACTGGTGTCTTTGATTATATCAGTGTCACTCATGGCAATGCTTTGGTGGGTGCTTCCAATGATGGTGATGGAAGTCTTGAGGAAATGGTCAAGAAAATCAAGAAATTCGCTTTGCTCTTCTCAAGCACACAGCATGGTGTCGTTGTGAAAGAAGCTTATCCCCCTTTTTAGTTGTAGCTCCCCCAAAAAGCATTTCCCGCCCAATGTTGTAGCTATTTAGTATATTTTAGTTTAGTTTATTTATTTTTATTTATATATTTATTTTTTAAGAACTGGAATAAAAAAAAGACTTGTGATAACAGTCTCTTGAAACCAACATACAAACATAGTGAATGATGTCTCGAAAAAAACGGATGATTTCTGTGGAGAAAAAAGAGTATGTGCTAACTATGATGGGTATCTATTAATATATGGTATATATGGACTGGTCGCTGTAAAACACTGTATGTACTGTCCATAAACATGTGGAATTTGGGTATATGTCGGCATAGGTTGCGGTATCAAGAGCTGACACTGAGGTGGGATGAATCAGGTGAGGTCAGATGTTAGTGTTGTGGAAGACTAGGATATGAAAAAAATTCACAGAAATATAAAGTTTAACTTTTTAAATGACCTGAGATTGCAACATGTAACAATTTTTTGTACAGCTAGCGCAAACACACAATATTTGTATAAAAAACTCAAGAATAAGATCGAGACTGAGCAAATGATATAGACAGGTATTCATATTGCAAGTAATAAACTGGACTAAATTTATTGAGGTATATATATAGTATATTTTATTGATTTATTAATTTTGATTAAAAAAAATTGGGAAGAAATAGAGGAGGGGGAGAATATAAAGTTCAAATTGACGAGTAAAAATACATGGTAATAGTAAATAGATAAATAAATAAATAATGGGGAAAACACTACTGATATAATATAATAAATGAGGGGGTTTCATAATCTAAGCCGATACACCACCACCAGCGGCATAAACGAAAAAGAGCACCCAAGCAACAATGAAGGCAGCCACAAAGATACTAGCACAGATAATACCACGCATAGGAATTCTTGTTTCATCGTAAGCATCCTTACCGCGTTGAGCCAAGCTGAGTTCCTTTGCATTGACTTCCTTCATCTGAGCTTCACGCTTTTTACGGCTTGCTTCCAAAAGATTTTCATACCAGATACGTTGAGCCAACCACAGAACAACAACCAATACGAATCCAACACTAGCCAGACATAAGAAAACAATCATGACCCCAGTGTAAGCTTGATTGGCGGTTTTATCTTGCACCACACCAACAATAATATCCAGAATAGTGGTACCAATGTTATTGGAGCTCTTGTAAATACCCAAACCAGTACCAATATAATCAGAGGGCAAAATCATACCGATAGAAGTAATCATGGCAATAGGACCAAAGGCAAGGGATATACTGTAGAACACCATACCGACCACAGCACTGACATAAGTCCAGCCAAGTAAAACAGCACTGAGAATCAAAAAGATGGTAGAGATGAGCACTAAAAAAAATAGTTGATTAGTTTTATTTAATACATATCATAACCCTATATATAATATTGACTTACAGATAATAATACGAAGGCCAAACAAGTCCATCACAATCCCTAACAGAGGAGTAGCCACAATGGGTACCGTTTGAGAGGCACTAGCTTGATAACCAGCAAGAACGTTGGTGGTGTGGAAATGCATTGTAACAAATTCAGTAGAAATAGTTTGGAACGAACTCCACACTGCTGCCAGTATGAATTCAAGCAAAATAATCAACCAATAAAGAGCAGGGAATTTGAATACACTACGCCAATGGAATGTCTTCTTCGCCTTGAGCTTGTCGATTTCGGATTGACTTGCGGTGATTCGTCCGCGGAGATTCTTCACAATCAACGCATACACCACGTTCATGGCGATCGAAAAGGCACAAATGATAAAGGAGAGCCAGAATGGCCAAACCCAATCACCGGTAGCCTTAGCAATAGGATTGGAGACCAAGGTACCCAAGAAAGTAGCAAGGCGACTGATAGACAACTGGAGACCGATAGCAATAGCCAGATTGTTAGTACGGAACCACTTTGATAACAAAGATTCTTGCATAGTCACCTAATTAATTCCCAATACGTAAAAAAAGAGGTCAGTATGAAGGTGATATCTATATGGTTTTGCTTCCCGGCACACAGACTTACAATGAGGCCACTTCCAATACCAAAAATAACACGACCAACAATCATGAGAGGAAAAGAGGTGTATTTACCAGCAATGGCAGTCAGTAAACTACCAATGATGATCAGGACGTTCACAGCCAATGTACCCCAAACAGAACCAAACATATCGATAAAAAGACCACCAGCAATAGGGAAGACTGTGTTAATAATAGAGACCGATGAAGATAAAACACCATATCTTGTGTTGTCGATGCCAAGTTCCTACAAATGAGCCATGTCCCAGAAAGAAAGAAAAAAGTTAGAAAACAGTCCTTCGCTACCACCCGAGTTGCTTATTTTATTTACCGATTTGATTGATTTCTTCATAGCACCTAGAGCACTTTGGGAAAAATGTGAGCCCACTAAATAAAGATAAACACACGTAAAAAAAAAAAAAAGACAAATGCAAGTTAGTATAAATGATACCCTTAATTCATATTATTCAGACAAATATGACTTACGTGGAAGTAGGAGTGCAGTGACAAGAGCAATAATTTTGTATTGCCACGGGGCTTTCGCAAACATAGCGTCAGAGGCATTTTGTGCGGCAGTGTCTTCTTCTTCAACGGTATGTTCTTCCTGAAAAGGAGGATTGTCATGATCATACTGTGTCTTCTCGTGTAGTTCACTTCCCATGTTGGAATATATGTCTAAATAAAGAAGGAAAAAGTTTTAAAGTGAAATAGGAAAAGAAAAAAAGGAAAGTAAGGAAAAAAAAGAATACTTATATAACGAAAAAATAGAAAGATTTAGCGGAATTTAAAAATTGTATGGAAGAAATCGTATTATCAGATGTTTTTAGATCTGTTTTGGTTATTTTATAACCTGTACTAAAAACCCTTATTATCAGATGCTTTTTATATCATCTACTTCTGATTTTGACATAATCTTCACTTCACTTTATTAAGTTCTCTGCAGGGTTGACTCATCAGCCAACAATAATATATGATCTGCAATTATGTAAAGGGTCTGTCATAATGTTTGTTTAAATTTGCCATAATAGGTGATATCTATTATATGTTTAAATATATATATATATATTTGCTGTTGGATTTGATATAACAGAAGAAATCTTTTGATTACTGGTCGGCGATGTAAAAATCCAGCTGAGAAATAAAAAAATTTTATGTGCAAGGGTGTAAACCACTGATTCTGCCTCGGAGAGTTGTAGTTTGGTCACACAGCGATAATAATACATGTGGGACAGTTTGAGGAAATGACCCTGTTAATGTGACCACAGATAATGTATCATGTAACTTACCCCCATCACCACCTTGCTCAACTTCCTTTTCTTCTCAATACCTTCTATGTACATCCAAAAAAAGGTTATTTTTTTTTTTTAGTTCAGTACGATGGAAGTTCAGGAACGCGATCGAACTTAGATCTATATACTCACTAGCACAAAACTTGGTAGCACGATCTGTTCCTATTTGTTAAACCTTTTATAGGCCCCTGCTCTAACCAATCCAAACAAATCAAAAAGATCAGATATCACACATTTCTTTTTAAATTTGAAGACACAGTCATGCATGCTGTATTTATACTCTGGCTAACACCTTTAGTAGCACACTGTCATTATTTTCATTATGAAAGGCTAAAAAAAAAATGCAACCATGAACATCGATCATGTATGGCTTGAAGAAGACATTAGCGAGACACACCTCGTGCAATGTAAACTCCGGCCCCAGCTTTAACAAAATTATGCCCATATAAAAAGAAAAAAGTAAAAGGTGTCTTCGTAGCCTAAAATCGTTCCTAGTTTTTGACCTCATCCCCTCAAAATATTTGGCCAACATCTATGACCAAATTCATAAAAGCAAAAACTTCGACTCGAAGACACCTTGACATTAGTTGTAGAATCCCAATAATATTAATGAGAGTGACTTTTGCCCATTTTTGGCAATTCAAAAAATCACTTTTTTCATAGAAGTCGCCTGGAAATCAGGCTGAGGCTCAGGATATTCCCACTTTGCATTATGTGACATGTATTTGAAGTTGAATGGTTTTTAGGTGACGGATAGAAGGATTGCAACACCAAGACATTTACCAAAAAAAAAGGAAAGGGGATGTTGATGTGAGTAAACTAAATACCTTCCAGTGCGCGCTTCAATAATCACATGTTTATGCGCTCGCCGCTTCGTATGCATCCTCCAAATGTCCTTATTTCATGGCTCCATCACAGCCACCTTTTATTAAAAAGCTCAAGTAACCCCTCTCACCACCTAGATTTAGAACATCCGTTTGGGAGCAGGCATGACGGTTCATCGACCTTGCCTCATACTTGATCTTTTTTTTTTTTTTTTTTTTTATACGCACATGCATTATGTTGCACTGTAGATATCCAATCAATGAGATAAATTAAACTTATGACATAAGATGTAAAAGCAAATAAACAAGACAGACTTTATTCAGGTGTTAATATGAAAATGGCAACTAAAGTAAACTGATCTATTAACAATAATATGACAAATATATAAATGTGAGGAGAATATGATAGAAGTATATAATGAAATATATTGCTGTCAAATAAACGTGCAGTCCGTCAGATAAGCTAGTGCAATCAAAGAAGGTAAGCTACGGTATCCTACGGTGAGTGACAAACTATTCTACGCGAAGAAGAAGCGGATAAACTAGGCCGCATCGTTCCATGTTGTCTGCAAGGACATCAAAAGAAAGAACAGCCATGTTGTTCATGTTGAATGGTGATAGTTACTGTCAAGAGAAGAGACCCAACATGCCGATGATGTTGTATGGTATTGATTGCTGCCCAAAAAAAAGTTGGCCTTCCTTTTTTGAGTCCACGGAAAAAAAAATCGCCTCTGGTAAAACCAAACACGTTTCAAATGCCGACCACGTGGATTTTTATTTTTGCCCCGTGCGCCATTCTTCTTCTCTTTCACTTTCCTTTCTTTTTTTTCCCCTTCACAGTTGCGACTCCTATGGGGTTCTGGTGGCCATATATTAGTGTCAGGACTAGTTCAGAAGCGTTTTCAGAACAGGGATTACAACATGCATGGGGAAACTCTTTCATTTTGGATCTAGGATTCAGAACCACCATTAGTTGGCTTTTGGAGCCTTCATTAGCTTAGTATAGTGTTTAGGTCTAATAGTATTAGTTTGTCCATAATTTGTATACATATATCTGAATAAAATATGTCTCTCTTTTTTTTATCTGCTTTAATGAAAAATGTTCTGCTAGTCTTCCTCATGTCTTGTGTGCAGTGGATCACTGTTTCACCACGATCATTCTCTTTGATGAGTATTGACCGATGTTGAACTACATTTACAGAGATCCCTTTGGTCTTTCTCATACTTTGTAGTTCCTGCTTTACAATTGTAACTTTAGATTAGTGTTGACTATTCTTCAGATCCCCCGCGAATAGTCTCCGTCATGCTCCTCCAATAGACCCTTCCTAGATCCTTCCCTTATATCTTTTATTACAATGAGCTTTTCTACCTTGGTTTTAGTATCTACCACTATGCTTCAATAAAATGCACCCTTTTTATTATTCATCTTCTGCCCCATTATATAAATGTTTAAAATCATTGCTGTGCCCTCTTTGTGTATTTCATATCAAACACCTACATTCCTTCTCCCAGGCTATGAATTACTGTGTCTTGTATCTCCAGTTCATTATTTTCATTGGGTATGGTATAAAAAATAAAATAGAAACGCCAATTGAGTTTCAAAGGGGATGCCCCCGCAAGGTGTGAGATAGGAGAAGGCATCAATACCTGTACCGTTATTTTTTTTCTGTTCACACACATAAATAAGGAAATGGGTAGGTCAAAGCATTGCTCATTAAAGTGCATTAAAAAATCTTCGCTATGACGTGTGAATCCCGTCGAACCCTCTCTTTTTTTTTGGAATCCGTGTCCCGAGGCATTTCCCGGAAAATATGATTCTAGCCTCTTGGTCGGGGATTAAACCATCCGTTGATGTTTTAAAAAAAGTTCAAAAATATGGGTTGAGAGAGGTTGAGCGGAACGATAGTGGTAAGTCTGAATCAAACTTCAGTTAAAGAAAGTTTTTGGTAAGACTAACGTGAACCAAGGTTACGCTACGTCATAATCACATATTAAAAAAAAAAAAAAATCGGAAGTCAAATAAATTTGAAGACAATTGTGTAAGAATTTAAGGAGTGGTTCAATAAGCAAACATTGTATTAAAAAAATTCAATTTCTTTATTTTTTTATTTTGTAAAAACACAGGATTGATAAGGGAGGGATAGTTAATAGAAAAATAAAAATAAAATAAAAGGGAGGGGGGATGTGAAGTCTGATATAAATAATAAATAAATCATCAAAAAAAGGGGGGGTGGAGTGAAGAAAAAAGGGAGTGGGTGAAACTATATACAAAAAAGATAAATCTAATCTAAAATCCAATATGAGAAGAGGTGTAGCCACCAGAAGCTTCATTGTAATGAGCCAGAGTCATGCTAAAAGGTGGAGTGGATGGCCGCGGGTGAGATTCTGACATACCATAAGATGTGTCACAAGGAGCATACGCAGGAGTGGTAGCATTGAGAGATAGGTGATAATCCATATTACTGGCGCGATTGTCGACGGGTATGGAAGGGATATTTATGGCGGTGGCTGTTGTTGTAGTTACAGCCTCTGGAAAAGGATGTACTTGGTTCATCGTCGCGTCGTCTTCGATCATTGTCATCGAATCCGGTGAATCGTATCCAGTGTTGATTCTTTTCGAAGGTAACGCCATAAAGCTGTCTTCCTGTTTTTGCATAAACAAAAGTGAAGAATGAGGAAAATATATAAATATATTAAAACATCGGTCGATCCTTCCTTTGAATGCAACTTACCATGTTGCTTTTGCGTTTTTTGTTTTCATGGTTCGGGGTGAATGTGACTAATGGACTTGCGGGGTTCATGGTATGCCTTCAAAATAGAAAAAATAAAGGAGTGGAAGAGAAAGAGAAAGTCCCAAAAAGTGCTGAAGAATTTTTATGTTATTAATTCAAACCCCGTTGAAGCGCAAAACCACAAACACCTACTAAAATGGTCGAAAAGCGTACAACTAGAACTATTCCATAATGGTGCTATGCTAACTATCCTCACATATATGCCAGTAGACTCATTCAACCATTATCCCCATCTTCCCTACATTTACAAACTGTGAGACATAAGTGTTTCTAAAAAAAAGAGAGGAGTCGTTTAAAACTGGACCAATCTAAATTGCAGGATTTTTATACGGCGTTTGAAGGCCAGACTAACAAAAAAAATAAAAATATAAAAATAAAGGCACAATGTATAAACCCCACCAGATATACATCATCTTCAATAAAATGATAGTGAAAAAAAAAAAGCTTGTCCTTTATTTGAAAAATATATACTGTACTAAGTAAATTGATTATACATATATAAAACTAATCCCAATCCTTCCCCGCGCCTACAAAGTCCAATCGACAAAGACCATTTGGGCCTGCAGATGCTATCCATGCCGAAGTCAAGCTGTTAGGATTCCAACAAACCTATATACATCATACATAGAGAAGATTAATGTCATAGTTCATACCATTCATTTCTAGCTGCTCTTTTCCATACCTTGCTGATAGACATATTATGATGGAGTACTCTATTCAATGAGGGCATGGCCTTTGCAGTATCTATGCTCTGAACACACATACAACCCCATATAAGAAAATTTAACCTTGATGTGTCATACAAATATCAGTATTGGCTTACCTCAGGTTGTAGTCCATCCACATATCGATAGACTTTCGTATCTTCATGATAGATAAGTCTAAATATTACGTTTTGTATTCGTGCCTATAAATAATAGAATGAGACACAGTAGTATAACGTTGATTGTTTCCTTTTTTTTTAATTACCTTTGCCTTGACTTTCTTGGCAAGGGTATTAAATGTTCTAACATATCCAGCTGATGATCCAAAAACGATGTAAGAGTGCTGTTCACTAGCTGCCATTGAGAGCGTAAAACCGGAACATGCGGCAAAGTTGCTTCCACTTTTGAAATCCTTGCAGTCTTGAGTTTCAAGGTCCTTTAGCATCAAATCGGCGTCTGCATATAATATCTTGTGTCTGTGTCCAGGCCACACAACACACGGTTGAATAGCTAGATTTATGTAAAAAAGAATGAAAGAGTGAGTGATAGTCAATCGGTTGTTTTTTTGTTCCCATGCTTTGATTTACATCTTGTCCTTATAAGATTCATTGGTATATATGGATCCCGACTATCCAAACAAGTGAGCTTTCCATCATTACCACCTGACGCAATATTCACTGGATCATTCATGCCATGCCACGCAATGGCTTGGACGCCTGCATCATGAATTATCACATTGAATATCATAAATCGTGTAGACCGTCGTATATCCCTTGCATTTTCTTGTTGATCATTTTCCAAAGCTTTTGTCATGTTCCAGAGAGAGATATTTCCTAAATGATCCATACAAAAAAAAAAAAAAAAAAAAAAAAAAATGGAGCAACAAACATTGTCGATCAAGTCATCTCACGTATTAAAAATAGGTACGTTTCTCTTTTTTTGGGGGGAGGAAGACGATTATTACCTGACGAATATCCAATAGCAAGTTTCTTGTGTCCACCATAAGCTATTGTTGTCGCCGATGCATTGGGTAACGCAAACACACACCTTGCTTGTTTGATTTTTACTAGGAGAGAATAAAGGGAACAAAGAGTACAAATGAATATCATGATAAGAAGCATTTTAGGAATAAATACTTACAGTAGATAGTTTCATGATGATCATCAGTCAACCCCAGTTGCGCACGCAGTGCATTGGGGTGAGGAACAACCATACTACGCACGGTACCATCACCAAAACAACCAGACAAGATACCAAGTTTGGGAAGAATATCGCCGTCCAATCCTTCAGGCACTGTTTCTTCATAAGCACCATAGGGACACCATTTCAAATCTCTGACATGACCATAATCGTGCAGGAAGACAAGATCTAGTACAGGATCCATCACTTGATCGTTGGGTGTAGAAGTTGCCAGATCGCATTTCCAAAGTTGTATACAATTCTGGTACCCTTGTCGGGGTGTTTCAAAGCTATGAAGTACGTTGGGTTCCTTATATCCTCCAGTAGCCAAGTAGTGTATATTTGGTTGACTATCAAGCGTTGTTGTTTTTGGTGCAAAGTCCAAACCACAAATAGCACCGCCTGTGTTGAATAGATGAGCTCGTTTATACTGGAAGTGTTTACCTTGAAAAAAGAAAAAGATCAGTATTCATAAACCGTGGCTGGATTCTTTGCTGCTTGGCAGGTTATGCTTACCCAAGTTGATAGAGTTGAATGCTGATAAAGAGACTGTTGTGATAGGAGAAATACCGAGATCGACCTTGATAGGTTCTTGTTCTTGTTGCGCAGGAACATAAGGTGAAGCGTCTTGTGGTGAAGTTCGATCCCAGTCGCTCATAGTGGCATGTAGTTGAGGATAAACAGCGGCATCGTTGATCAAAGGATGTTCGTAAGTATGATGTCTGAATATACCGTTGATAGAATACTCTACGCCAGGAATAGGTATTTCCTCTTTGATTTCTTCTTTCACCATGATTATGTGCGAAGGTATAAAAAAATTTATAAAAAAAAAAAAAAAAAAAAGGACACGCGCGGACCTTGAATATGTCATACCAAGTGTAGCGTTGGCATATCAAAAAGAATACGAGATATTAGTTATTATATCCATGGTCAGTGGGTGCTTAGTTAAAGATTAAATGATTAACCATAACAAATACGATGGTATTTCTCAAACAGTCAACTCAGAAAGAAAAAAGATTTATGATACTGTGAGTAAAAATAAAGAGGAGCATGCTGGGAGATTAAAAGATGAACTATAACAAATACGATGATATTTCTCAAACAGTCAACTCAGAAAGAAAAAAGACTTATGATACAGTGAGTAAAAATAAAGAGGAGCATGCTTGGAGATCACCCAACCTAAAACCATGAAACATACCACACATGCTCAAGCTCAAAAGCAGCGGAGTTAAGTTCCGACGAAATGGTGGTGAGAAACCTCGGCAAGGACAGCTCAGTCATCCGATAAAAGGGAGAAAATTAGGTGGTTATAATCGCAAAAAAAAAAAGTTTAAAACAGCTGAGCATCCTACTCCAGCAAGCTCTATATATACGCATTTGTTTTTATTTCGCTAATCAAGAATGAAAATCGCTCGTTTTGATGAAACCAAACGTAATAAAAACCTTGTGAGAGGTCAATGCAAAAAAAAAAAAAAAAAATTGCTGATAATAATAAAACAAGCCTTTTTTGTTTTGACGCCTAACCTTTTTACGTTAAGATTCATGGAGGTTCTTTTACCAGCATTTTATTATCAGTACCATTATCATTGATAAATGTTCATTTAACCTACCTATTTTTCTTTATCAAAAAAATAAAAGTCGCAATACATTATAATAAACCATATATTTAACTTGTCTGGGTATGGCTTATAATAATATTATATTGAGAGGGTATCCTTCAGCGGCAAACTCCGAACAAATTTCCCCTTTTTTTTTGACCGATAAGAACCTTTCGTTATTCGTTTTTTGCTTTTTTTTTTTTTTGTTTTTTTTTTCTTTTCTCTTGTATATATAATATACGCTATATATATATATATATACATACATATATATATATAGATATCTTCCTTTTGCCTTTTCTTTTTATTACCCTTAACGTTTATTTACTTCTCTTATATTCTCATCAACCCTACCTCGCTTTTTAGATCATCATTGAATCTATTATACTGCTCTCAATACATGACCTCACAGATACATACCCTACCTAATTACCAACAAGTTACTGAAGCCAATCAAGTGGATAACAAGAAGTCTCTTTCTCGTCATGACAAAATTGTAGCACAAGCAACAAACCAAGCACTTTGGGAAAACACAGTAAAAGGCGACCTTAGTCATACGGATGCCTCCAATATGATATGGTAAGAACTACACTTGACCTAAATATTTTTGACTATCATAACTAATTGTACTTTTGTTATTTTTTTAACAGGGTTCCAGCCGCCAAGCATCCTCAAATTGCACCAAACGAATTTCTGGAATGGATCAAAACTCACGGTGGAACATCCCCATATAGCAAGAATCCTATCAGAAGACAAAGGTCGACATTATCGGCAACATACATCTCTAGCGAAGAAGAAGAAGAAGAAGACGATGACGACGACGATGATGATAATGATAATGACCATGAAGATGACGATGACAACGATAATTACATCAACTTGGATATGGATGACAATGATTTACCCGCAAGTTCTATGAACCCAATTGGTCCTATCGACACTATTACCACTAATGATGTCAATTTACCAGGTAAAGATCAGCATGCAAAATATCAGAATGAAATATATGGATTATTATGCACTTTGATTAACTTTCACTTTTACTGCTTTTTTATGTATCATGGATATTAGATGACACTTACAACAAAGAACTTCACCGCCATAGCAATCCTTTGGATGCTTCACCTGTCTTGGCAAGGCAAGAAAAATCAGCACTCTTACGACGCAAAGCACTCTCCTCACGTGGTCAGCATATCTCCCGTCGGGCAGCATCTGTTACGCATGCAACTGCAAGAAAACCATCTGACAACAACAACTTCACAGATAACGACAACAACAACAATAACATAGGCGACGATGAATTGACAGTCTTATCCTCAAATGGTATTCAGCTTTATGACCAACCTACCAGTATCAATGAATGGGTGGATCTTGGTAATGTGATCGAAACAAATTCCTCCCAACAATTTCTTCATCGCATGCATACCGCCGAAACTCATGTATTTACGCAACAAACATCAACACCCAAAACAGCAACAACATCTGTGCCAACACCAAAAAAGAAACGAGATCAACTACGAAGATCTGTATCAGACCGTTTGTCGTGGACACCAAGTGATAATAGAAAAAGTCCTTCTTGGATCCGTGGACTTTTTGGCAAACACCGTGTAGTAGACGATGCATCGCTCAACAGCTCAACAAAACCGAAACCAGCAGCAACATTATCATCATTCTCATCCCAGACATATTCGGCAGCTATCCCATCATCATCACCAACTCCTTCAACTCCTTCGCCATCCATATCACGCTCGTCATCCCTGAACTTGATATCTTACCTCTCACGCAAATTATCACGTTCTTCATCCCCTTCAACTGCTTCTAAACCTGAAAAACTTGCCAATGATCATTCTCGACGGCGTTACTCCAGCTTTTTTGTACATGGAAAGAATTCATCAAAGAAACATCAAGTGACTACCGACCGTACCGAAGATGAACAACGCTTGCCACTTCATATGGAAAGGGGTATCTACAGATTATCTCACATGAAATTAGCGAATCCTCGTCGGCCATTACGAGAACAAGTCATCATCTCCAATTTTATGTTCTGGTACCTCTCTATTATCAATACGCCTCCTCAGAAAATACAACACCAACAATTGGACCATGATACCAATTCAACTGTCCATCATCATTATACCACCAACAACCCAGCATCATTGTTATCATCATCTTGTACACCTGAACCAGAAAACATACAACTGGAGAAGCCAACCTCACCTATGTCTCATCCAGTACATGTACCATTAAAGCGACCTTCGAAAGGAACTGACAAGGACTTGAAGGATATTGTGAATACCACTCTCACTGCAAGACCTGCATCTCCATTGGCTCTGAAGAACAAGAAAGACAAATACAAGCCCATCAAAAATACATACTTTGGCAAGCAAATCCCCCATCATACGTCTTCTTACAGTAGTTTATAGTTTTATTTTTACATTGTTATTATATTATATTATATTATATTATATTTGTAAATGGCAATAAAAAAAACTGGTTTTTTTTTTATTTTATTTTTTTACCATGATTGCTTCCATCAAGAAGAACCTGAAACTCCGCTGTCTTTTTTTTTTATTCTATTTTATTTTCTTTCACCTTTTTCTTTTCCTTCTCTGTTTTCCATTATTTTATCACTACCCATTTCCCCCTTCTTCCACATTCCCTATTTTGTCTTGTTTATTACTTTACACTTTTGGATAGATGGGTAATACAGCTTCTAAGAAGAAAATCGGGAAAAGCAAACGAAACAACAACAATAAAAGTCAAAGTCTACCACCACCACCTCGGTTGGAATTACCCGACAATGAATACAGCACAAACACTACTCAATCGGTCAGCTCCATCCTTCTGACATCGCAACATCGCCAGCAACAGCAACAGAAAGGAAACAACATGACCACACTAGCCCAGCTGAATCCCGACTATCCGATCAAAGGCAAGGAGGAACATGACGAAACGCAAGATACAGTGCAACGGCAAGATCCCTTCCAAGGCAAAGTCGAACATCCTCAACAACACAAACTCTTGGCTCAGTCCGACTTTTGGCCTCCTCATCAAGACGTGCAGCAAAATATGGAAGACAACAACAACACACTGAATGGCTATAGCAATAACAATCAGCTTACTGTCAACTCGATCAACCAACTTACTGTCAATTCTATGAATAGTATGAATACCTCATATGTCTCGCCGGCTCAACTCGACGATTATATCCAACGGCTCCTAGACGTGGCTTATGGATCCAAGGTGCCAAAACAGCTATGTCTCAAGGCTGCCGAAGTCAACACCATTTGCCGTGCCGCCATGGAAATATTTTTGAGTCAACCGGTAAGTGGGGTTGGATGATGATGACATATCGATTATATATATATATATACACACAAAAAAGCGTCTGTCTCGGTCTGTGTTAGTGATAAATGATGATGATGACATACTAACTTGATGCTGGGTGGGTTGCCTTTTTTAATTATATAGTCACTCTTGGAATTATCTCCTCCTGTCAAAATAGTGGGTGATACACATGGTCAATATACAGATTTGATACGATTGTTTGAAATGGGTGGCTTTCCTCCTTCGAGTAACTATCTTTTTTTGGGTGATTATGTGGATCGTGGTAAACAAAGTTTGGAAAACTTTTTACTGCTATTATGCTTCAAGATCAAGTGGCGGGAAAACTTCTTCTTACTTCGTGGCAATCATGAAAGCGGTAAGTCTTTATTTCCATTGATCTTCTTCGCCTCTGACAAGTGTCTTTAGAATAAAAAATTTCGTACTAACTTTTTTTTATTTTTTATCAAATAGGGTCGGTAACTCGAGGTAATTACGATGAAACAACAGCTCCCTCCCCCTCTTTCCCTGAGAACACCAGTGACATGATTTGGCTGACTTTTTTTATATATATATACATAGTTTATGGATTTTACGATGAATGCAAACGACGATGCAGTGTGAAGGTCTGGAAATCTTTTGTGGATGTCTTTAACACAATGCCAATTGCAAGTTTGGTGGCTGGTAAAATCTTCTGTGTACACGGCGGTTTAAGGTAAAACAAAACTGCAACTGTTTTTTTTAGAGCCATCCGCCATCATCATATTCATGCTTCTTTGTTTAATGCATTTAGTCCTTCGTTGCACTCCTTGGACGATATTCGGCGCATACAACGACCAACCGATGTACCGGATTTCGGCTTACTTAACGATTTGCTATGGGCGGACCCTTCAGACTCGGTGGATGTATGGGAAGATAATGAACGTGGGGTGTCGTATTGTTTTGGGAAGAAGGTGATCAATGAATTTCTGGCCAAGTTTGATCTGGATCTGGTATGCCGTGCTCATATGGTCGTGGAGGATGGGTATGAATTCTTCAATGATCGAACGCTTGTCACTGTCTTCTCGGCACCGGCATATTGTGGGGAATTCGACAACTTTGGTGCCCTTATGACGGTTAATGAAGATCTATTGTGCTCCTTTGAGCTCTTGACGCCGGCGGATCATCCTCTGGCAAAGAAGCGGGCATTGGACCAAAGAGATTCTCGGACTTGAGGATAATGCATGGCTCCATCTCATTATCATAGATTATACTTTACCCTCTCTCTCTATATATTGATTTTTTTTTTTTATAGTATTACCTTATTCTATCCCTTCCTCTTTATTTTCCTTCTTCTAGTTATTAGTATCTCTCCCATTTATACTCTTTTCTATATTCTTAATCTGTATGTAACATAGTTTCTTCAATATTTATCAATAAAAAATTAAAAATCTCCAACCATTTTATATAGCACGACTTCAAATGCAATATATGATATTTGCGCGCGCGTGTGTATGTGCCTGTATGCGTGTGCGCTTATGTTTGTATCTGTGCGTCTGTCTGTGTGTGTGTGTGTGTGTGTTTGTGTGTGTTGTATTTCATCCATCATTATGTCATATGATATAGCTCTTGGCATCCAACCAATCAGAATTATTACTTCCTACTGACCATACAATATGTCTATGATGCAGTTCAACAAGAACGTTAAATAAAACGTAATTGTTTCAATTATCTATATTCAATTTAAAACGTTCTCACACATGCAAAAAATTGATAACTGGGTGTCAGGGGAAAGTTCCATATATCGGCAGTTACATGCACTGTACGATCTAGATTAGTTTTTACAGTCGATCTAGCTACATTTGATTGTAAATAGTCAAAGTGGGTGAATTATAGAGCAAATCTTTGGGAGAATACTCGCAAAATAGCTATAAATCCAGTGATATGACTATTTTATAGGCCAGAGTATCTTCAAGAGAAATGCATATTTTATTAAAAGATATTAGTAGATACTAAAACTAACGAGGAGAGGTTCATGGCAAAAAGGGATTCATTGAAAGGATCTATTGGACGACTCATGAGACAGATTAAAGGAATATCTTTTAATGAATCATAACACCATTATAAAAAGACGATGACTGAAAGGATGCTCTTTTTCAAGACAGTAAAGATACCTAAAATACAATTTTCATTGAAGGGTGTGAAGAGAGACTTATTTTATTCAGATGTATATACAAACTATGGACAAACTAAGCTAATGGAGACTTCGCGAAGTCAATTAATGGTTGTCCAAAATCCTGAAACCAAAATGAAAGGGTTTCCCCATGCATCTTGCAATCCCTGATCTGGAAACGTCTCGAAACTAGTCCTAACACTAATCCAAGTCTATCATAGCCCCATAGGGTCCACAATCGTGAAGAAAAAAATGAAAGAAAAGAAAAATGAAAAAAAAAATAGGAGTAAATAATTTCACGTGGTCGGGATTTGAAAAAGGATTAATCTTTTTAGGTGGGCAGAAAAATGGGAACCCAACATTTTTTACAACAGTCAATCTTCATACAACAACATCAACATGGAGATTCGCTCATCATGACAATATCCACCACCGTTCAACATTGACAGAATGATTGTTCCCTTCTCTTGATGTCTTCGCAGAGAAGATGGAGCAATTTGGTTTTATTTAACATTCCTACTGCTGTGCAAAATAGTATCTCGCCTACCGTAGGATAGCTTACCCTCTTTAATTGGATTAGCTTATCTGACGCTATGTTTATTCTACAATAAAACATCCACGCATCCTACACACACCCCCTAACTGCCTCACAATTGAATATGTACCATAGCATTACTATTCGACCAGTTTAGTTTAGTTATCATAGTTTATGTTTACTTCTGAATCAAATATGTCTTTTATTTTTACCATTAGTCGCTTCCATACCTGCTACATAGTCCTTTTTTCACATCCACCATCTCCATTGTAGATTAGTGTTGTTCATCTTTGGTTTATCGGTATTCTTATGCTGCAATAAATTATGCTCTTTTCATCATTGACATCATCTATATCTACCAGCCTCACTTGTTTCATCAGAATATGACTAGCACAATAGTTTATTTGATATTAGGGACACCATACACTACAGCACCCAGACTAAACGATCAATATTTTATATCGTACCATTTTTTATAGGCCCAGTCAATGAGACTTTATGTGATTGCTAACTAGGGGCATATAAGAAACGATATAATGCAATAGTAAACTGGATGGCGTCCCATGAGTCCCATGATCACTTTCAACTTGGAACGGCGCCCGGCTTAATCGTATATCCCCACATATCACCTAATAGGTAACCCAGGGGCATTTTTGACTTTAATTTTTGATTTGTAGGTTGGGTCCGGTCATGAAACTCAGATGAATTTAGCCAGCGAGGATTTGCTGGCGTCACATATCCTTTTCCCAATTTCCCCAAGCCAAAAAATAAAAAAAACTATTAGCGGAATTTTAATATTGTTTTTTTTCGTCTGTGGCAGTCAGTTTGTCAAAACAACTGTTTACTTTTTTTTTTTTTTTTTTTTTTTTACTTCTTCCTCTTTATCTTCAACTTGACTCCCCACTCCACCTTTTTTTTTTTCCTATACTCATTTATATTTTAACTTAAAATCATGTTGCGCGTCATTAACAAGGCTAGCGTGGCGCGTAGAACCCCTGCTATGATTCAATCTGGAGGTAAGTCATACCACAAAAAAAAAAACAATCGAAAAAAAATACTACCTGGTTTACTCACTGGCATATACGTTTATATCAACATTCACTATGTTTCGACTTCCAACTCGCATCCTTATTTTTACTCGAAATCGAACAACAGTACGTGCTTTCTCTGCAACTACCACTAAAAAGGAAGAAATTGAAGTGTTTGTCGATGGCAAGTCTGTCATGATCGAGCAAGGTGCAGCTTTGATTCAAGCTTGTGAAAAGGCCGGTGCCGATGTAAGTTCTCTGTTTAGCTTCAAACTATGAATGTGGAAACTGACAGGACTATTTTTTTTTTATTATTTTCTGACATAGATTCCTCGTTTCTGTTACCATGGTAATCAAAGAAAAAAAAAAAAAAAACTTTCCAATTACTTGAAACAATCAACCAACATCGGCCTTTACTAACGCTTTTTGTTTTTTTGTAGAACGTCTTTCCGTTGCTGGTAACTGCCGTATGTGTCTTGTGGAAGTTGAACGTGCTCCCAAGCCCGTTGCCTCTTGCGCCTACCCTGTGATGCCCGGTATGAAGGTCAAGACCAACAGTCCTTTGGTACACAAGGCTCGTGAAGGTGTGATGGAATTCTTGTTATACAACCATCCTTTGGATTGTCCTATTTGTGATCAAGGTGGTGAATGTGATTTGCAAGATCAATCTATGCGTTACGGTAGTGACCGTGGACGATACAATGAAGCCCGTGGCAAGCGTGCTGTCGAAGACAAGAACTTTGGCCCCCTTATCAACACCGAAATGACTCGTTGTATCCAATGTACTCGTTGTGTCCGTTTCGCTAACGAAGTTGCCGGTGCTCCTGAACTTGGTACCAGCGGTCGTGGTAATGACATGCAAATCTCTACTTACATTGAACAAACGATTGACTCTGAAATGTCTGGTAACGTGATCGATTTGTGTCCTGTCGGTGCTTTGACTTCCAAGCCTTACCGTATGACTGCTCGTCCTTGGGAATTGAAGAAGTACGAAACCATTGATGTGTCTGATGCTATTGTAAGTAGTTGAAATATGAGATGAACAGAATCACTTGAATGATGACTAACTAAATGTTCTCTCTTTCTTTCTTGGACAAACCAAAAAATATAGGGTAGCAACATTCGTCTCGATACTCGTGGTGTTGAAGTGATGCGTGTCCTTCCTCGTTTGAACGATGAAATCAATGAAGAATGGATTTCCGACAAAACTCGCTTCTTCTACGATGGTTTGAAGGTACAACGTTTGACCACTCCTTTGATCCGTACTGGTGACCGATTTGTGCCTGCTACCTGGGAAAATGCTTTGAATGTGGTGGGTGAACGTCTTGCCTCAACCAAGGGAAATGAAGCCAAGGCGATTGCTGGTCATCTTGCTGATGCTGAATCCATGGTGGCCTTGAAGGATTTGTTCAACCGTTTGGGATCTGATAACTTGGCGATTGATGCTCCTAATGCTGCCAAGGGTCCTCTTGCTATCAACAACGACTTCCGCTCCAACTATACTCTCAACTCTACCTTGGCTGGTGCTGAAGATGCAGACCTTGTCCTTTTGGTAGGCACCAACCCTCGTCACGAAGCCCCTATTCTCAACACTCGTTTGCGAAAGGCCTATCTCCACAACGGTCAAGACTTTGGTGTGATTGGTGAAGCCAACGATTTGACTTACGACTATGATCACATTGGTGTGGATGCTTCTTCTCTCGATAACTTGTTGGACGGCTCTCATCCCTTTGCCAAGCGTCTTGCCGAAGCCAAGAAACCTTTGATCATTGTCGGTTCTGGTGTTGTTGAAAATGCAAAGGATGGTGACTATATTATGTCCAAGGTGGCTGAATTGGCTGACAAACACAAGAACACGATCTTCCAAGATAACTGGAACGGTTTCAATGTGTTGCAACGTGTAAGTGAATTAGAAATGTGTATGAAAAGTGAATGGGGGAAAACAAATTAATGGGCTCTTTTTTTTTTTATTGGATATATTATAGGCTGCTTCTCGAACTGCTGCCTACGAAGTTGGTTTCGTGCCCACCTCCAAGGATGCTGCCTCCACTCCTTCCAAGTTTGTGTACCTCTTGAACGCTGATGAAATCACTGCTGCTGATATTCCTCAAGATGCCTTCGTTGTTTATCAAGGTCATCATGGTGATGTGGGCGCTCAATATGCTGATGTGATTCTCCCTGGTGCTGCTTTCACCGAAAAGAATGCCACATATGTCAACACCGAAGGACGAACTCAAATCACTCGTGCTGGTGTGAACCCACCTGCTGCTGCTCGTGAAGATTGGAAGATTGTCCGTGCATTGTCCGAAGTGGCTGGCCATACCTTACCCTATGATGACTTGCCTTCTATCCGATCCCGCTTGACTGAAATGAGTCCTGCTTTGACTCGTTATGATGTAGTAGAACCTACCACCAATGCTGCTTTGGGTGTACAAGCTCTCCGCAAAACAAATGTGGCCTCCAGCGGCGCTGTGTTGGAAAATGTGATCAAGAACTTCTACAGAACTGATGCTATCTCTCGTGCTTCCAAGACCATGGCCAAGTGTACCAAGGAATGGGTGCAAGGAAAGGATACTACTGCTGCTCAACAAGCCACTGCTTAGAAAAAAAAATGGACTTGGTGTTTTTTTTTTGTGTAGTTGATAATTTTTATTACTAGTATTATATCTTTTTTTTTTTCTTTTTATGTTTTTTATTGTCCTTTTTTTCAAACACACACTCTCACTCACACATACTATATACATACACCGTGCGCTTAGTCATCTAGTTACACACTCACTCTCAAATCATCACGATCAATTTTACACCGCCCCTCGTTCACTCTGTCTCTCCCCTTCTTTTTTTGATCATTATTATTATTATTGTCTTCAATTGATAGAATAAAAAGAAATTTTTTGTCTTCCAAAATGTTTTTTGTTGTGTCTATTTGTGATTGTTTTTGGGTATGGAACAGGGTATGGTGCAGGTCAGCAAGAACGTAAAGTAAAGTAAACCTTAAAGGTTGCAATTTTCCATATTCAATTTCATGCTTGTAAAAAGTTGATCTACATTGAGTCAAGGGAGAGGTTGTTGGAGTGTGGTTTTAGGCTCATTTATATGATTGGTAGAGCAGGAAGATGGCTATTTTGGGTAGAATGGTCTAAAACTGGATGATTCACAGTCCCAGGGTCTTTAAAGGGGAGGAAGTGGTCATAGGGGCTGGGGTTAAGCTAGAAAGCAAGTGTTTGATAGTATTCTCACAAAAAAAGCTAAACTAGTGACATTGCTCACTATTCGATGGGTCAGGGTATGGTTAATAAAATGAACAAATTTAATTGAAGTACATTGGAAGATCTTAAAACTAATGGAGAGGGGTTCATTGTGACATGAGAAGGATCTATTGGAGGATGCATGATGGAAGATAAAGTGAGATCTGAAGAATAGTCAACACTAACCTAAAGGGTCAATTGTAAAATGGGAGCTAGTATATTGTACAAGGCATGAGAACGACCGAAGGGACATCTGTAATTGAAGCCCAACACCGGTCAATATTCATCAAAGGGGATGGATGGTAGTGAAAGAGACGCATTGCACACAAGACACGAGAAAGACTATTGGGACATTTTTCATGGAAGCATGTAAAAACTGACATATTTTATTCAGATATAGATACAAAAATGAAAAACTAGCACTAAACTGAACTAGAGACTCCAAAAGGCCAACTAATGATGGTCTTAAATCCTGAATCCAAAATGAAAGGGTTTCCCCATGCATCTTGTTATCCCTGAGCAGAAAACGCTTCTAAACTAGTCCTGACGCTAATCTAAGTCCAACTGAATCCCATGGAGGCCACAATTGTAAAGAAAATGGAAAGAAGAGAGCGAAAAAATAAAAAATAAAAAATATAAAATAAAAAATAAAAAAGTGAAGAGTCATGATCCCACGTGTGCGGGATTTGAAAGTTTATAAAACGCAACTTCATGACCCCTCACCAGCGTGGATCGCTTAAGACCTTTTTTTTTTATCAATCCAGCCTTGTCAACTTACTTTTCCTTTACCTTTACTATAATATCACATGATTAAATGTTTTATTGTAAAGTAAAGAAAAAAAAATAGATGCTTGGCGTTTTCCGAGAGACTGCACTTTTTTTTTTTTTTACTCCCTTGGTGAACTGCACTCCATATGTGACAGTAAAATAATGGGATTATGCCTGTTTATAGGTAACGAGCAGAATACAGTATTTCGAAGGTAAGAATGGAGTTATGATATTTTTGGTTAAAGAACATGATATTTGAAATGCAATGGAATTGTGGCTGTTTATGGAATATTGACAGGTTAATGAAAAACAACGTCGATCATTCAACACACACGCGAAACACCCAGATTACCTTTCTGGGTGGTCGGACATCATACACATGGTGATATTGGACATAATGGTTTTAGACATAGTGTAGAATAGATATAGATTGACTTTAATACAATAATAAATAAAACAATTGACGATACGATGTATAATATAAGCAAAAGTCAAAGAGTGAGATGGACAAAAAAAAAAATCATTTTATTAAAATAGCGATATAATTTGAGAATAAACTATAAACAAAGGGAGGTGAGGGATGCATCAAAAATAACTAGCAACTAGTCTTCAAAATAGGAATTAAACGAAACGGGGACGATGCGGGGGGGGATTTATATATGGAAGGGTGTCGAGTAAATATGTTGATCAGCAATAGGGTAAATATTGTGCTGGAGGTGGTGAAGATTGGTGAGGGAAGTTGAGGTCCGCTACAGCGTCGACAATGTTGGATTCAACGGATGATCGTTGGAGTTTGCTGCTTAAATCCACCCAAGAATCCTAAAAAAATAAAAATAAAAAGGTGAGTATCTCCATTTATTTATTTATTTGTTATCTCCCTTACCTTGAGGTAAAATAAAGCAGCATGAGCTGTCTTGATCATGGAAAGAGATTGTATTTTCTTTGGGATGACCATTCGTGCAACATCACAAAGTAATCACAATAACGGCTTTACTCGCTATACAATAAATGAACGGGCGGATAATAATTCTACAGTTTCATCGTTGCAAGCCAAAATAACATCGATTTATCGTCCATAGGAAGTGCTAAAACTATCATTGTTTGACCTTGCATTAGCCTTTGTTGCAAGGCTAATATGTTCCCCTATTAATAATAAATTAATAACATATACATTTTTCTACATTTTTAATGCAAACCAATGACTTACTCTGATGATGTCAGTATTGTCAAGCAGAGGTCTAAAACGGCAGCGAACCTTCAATAATAGCTTCTGTGCCATAGTCAAATTTGAATGCCCCGTCCATGTACAGCAGAGCCAGTTGAAGGAGACTTATCAATGTCCATATCTATCTTGTTGTGTTCCATCTTGATATATGGCCAATCTTGTCACCCGTAAAATGAGCTTCGTACACAAGATCCATATAATTGTTTAAACGATTAATCTAACAGGTTTCAAATCCTGAATTCAAATTGACAGAGTTTCCCCATGCATGTTTGTATTGCATTTTTCAAAATGCCCCTGGTTCGCAAAATAACACTAGTCCAAGATGTCCAGTACTTCATTGAGGTTTCCAATGATGTTTTCATTTTTAAAAAAAAAAAAAAAAAAAAGAGGAAGAAAAAAATCGCTGAGAAAAAAAAATCGGCTAAATATTTTGCAGTTGTCAACAAATACGGGCAGGATGATTTGCATTCAGGTACGACATCGATTTCAAAAAATGTGACAGATAACTGTGGATCTGTATGTCGAGGAGGGAGCAAATTTAGAAAAGAAAAAAAAAAAAAAATGGGGTCCTTGTCAAAGAAATCATCCCATTATTGACGGAGAATCAAAGTGCATGATGAGCCTTTTTCTCCCTTGTAGGTTAAAAATAGGTCGTCGGTCAAGCTACGGGTGTTCACTCTCCCTTTATTTTTATCCCTCTCCCCTCTCCCCTCCTCTCTCTCTCTCTCCTTTGAAAAGAAAAAAAGTCTACCCCACGACTCCTGAAAAAGGGAAGACGCTGAGGCCATTAGAACACATCTTTATTTGGAAAATAAAAAATTCATCTGGATACCTCTAGTCAATATTGTAGAAATGATAAAATAAAATAAATATTCTAGTCTATTCTAGCCTTCTATCCTGGAGAGGATCAATCACGCTGCATTTTTTTATTGTTCTTCTCCTTTTTTAAATCACCGCATTAGAGAGACATGACTCGCATCGTCCTCCCAATGCGTCTTATGTATGTACTTTATATACAACAGGAAGCTTATATGGTTCAAGTGCAACTGGGAGATGCTAGCTTTTTTTTCCCTTTATACCAGATATAGATCCACTCGCCGGTCCCTTCTATTATCATCACATTATTTCATTGTATGTGTCATGCTAACGTCATGCTATACAAGTGCAATAGCAGTATCAGCATTGAGCGATCAGCGGATATTCTTTACCCCATGACATGCTTATGTAGGTATGTCACCCTATTATATAAATGGTAATTTTTTTAACTTTCCATGTTAGTGTATTATCGATCTTCAAGCAACGGTGGAATACTTCGCGCGAATAAGCATATTTATCAGGTACAATGTAAAAAATCAATCTGACGGCAGGTCTTTAAACACCACTCGTCCTTTTCACTTAGAATTTTCTTGCCCCAATCGAAGAGATTGAATGGAACGTAAACAAGAACAAGTTGTTCCTTTTCCCTTAATTCAAGGGAGTTGATCTTTTCCACCATTGATAAAAAAACAAAGCAATAACTAAAAAAGTCAACGCAACCCCTTTTTCGTTTTAAATCCCGGCCGATGCAAGTGATCCACCTTGTCAATTCTGTGCATCTTGATTGATTGTTGCCATTGATTTGATTTAAGAGCATGTTTTTCTTTTTTTGAAACAACAAATCAGCAATCGGCGGAATTGAGAGAAATATGTTTATTAGTGGAAAAAAAAGCAAGTGACCGTGACACCAACTTTGTATATAATTATATCCCTCTTTCCTCCCCACTTTTTGCTCCCCTTTCTGTTCCCCAGCTTGGCTTACCTCTCCCTTGATTTTTATTTGGTTGACGTCGCAACTCATTTTCGATCGACAAACATTTGCTCTGCTTGCTTTTAACCAAATATACATATTGTTACTCAGATAATCAACCTTGTTATGGTGATTAACCTAAACAAAGGGGAGAAAGAGGAGAAGAGACGTGAAATGAAGTAATCATTCATCGTCATTGAATGAAATTTCCTTACTGAATCATCATTCAGAAAAAGAAAAAGAAAGGTGGTTTTATTAAACATGAAATCATTTAAAAAAACCCTAAAGTACAGATTATATCATCGTTAAGAGAAGAGGGATCCAGTGGTTAATAAGGAGATATACTGTAATGTACTCTACTTTCCGGTACATAATAATACTCGGATGAAATGGAACAAAAAAAAAAAAAAAAAAAAAAAAAAAAAAAAAAAAAAACGTGCGTCAAGAGTAGCTGTGTATAAACTGCGTGTGTAGTGCAATTTTTTTTTATACTTCCTTCACATATAAAAAACCATCCCCCCCATCCCTGTCTTGCCCCCCTTTTTTTTTAGGACCGTGCTGGATCAATTATTTAAATAGACAGCTCATGCTGTCTGGGATTTAATTTGCTTTTCTTTTGCTTTTATTTTTATTTTCTTATTTTTATTATTATTATTTTATATTTGTTTGTATCTTTTATTGTACTGACTGATTCTGACCCTTTTTCGAAAAAAAAAAATATCACCAACAACAACTATGTATCAAGAAAGTGTAATTATGGAAAATGTGTGTACCGCAACTTTTGAAGACGAGTATGGCTATCCTGCTCCTTGGATTTATGGCAGCAACCGGCAAAGTCCCCCACCACCTTTGATGACAACAATGATGATAAAACATGAACAGCCACCGAACTGTCAGGACAACACCGCCGCTTTGATCTCACCCTCATCCTCCACTATTAGTGCCGCACCCAATCAACATCAATATTATCACCCTCTGCAACACCATGGATCTGTATCAACAACCTCAACTCCTATTTTGAATGGTGGTTTTTATTCTTCAAATCAGAACAATACAATGTGCCAATCTTTGATTATGGATGATTATTCTAGCAATGTCTCATCTCCTGACCTTACTGTTGGTCCATTAGTGATGCCGCCTTCACCCAATGATATGTTTTCGTCAACCTCATCGCCAACAATCGACGATCAATTGATGGATTTGTATTCACCTACCACTTACTCTTCACACCAGCCACCTCCACCCCCTCCTTCTGCTTCTGTTCCACCTTCTTCCTACTTTAACGAACAGCGACACTCTTTTGACGACGCTATGTTTTTCGCCACCAACGTCCCTCATTCAGGTACTTGTATGAATAAGCATGGGGATGGGTTCCATCATTATCATCATCATTTGGACGCCAACACTATGGCTGGCTATTACCAAGTGAATTCCTCTGTACCATCACCTACCCCTTCATCATCCTCTTCCTCATCCTCGGCTTATCAGAGACACCAATCCGTCCCTTCTCTTTATCAGCACCCCTACCCTCATTTTCAACACCATCGCCACATTCCCTCACCAATGACCGTTGCATCCGATGTCCGACCTTATCAGTGCCATATTTGCAATCGTAGTTTTGCCCGGAAGCATGATTTGCAACGCCATATACGTGTCCACACTGGTGATAAACCCTATGCCTGTTTATGCTGTAAGAAATCTTTCGCCCGAACGGATGCCTTGAAACGTCATTTGCGTATGGAAGAAGCATGTCGCACGTCGCCTCAGGTCCAAGCTATGAAAATCACAGGAAAACGTCGGTACAAAAATCTCTGAATAGTGACGCTCTCTTCTCTCTCTCACCGGTCTCGACTCTTTTTTTTTTTTGGATGGCCGACCTCTCTTTTTTTCGTTCATTCCCCCTCTCTCCTTTCTTTTTTAAGCATATATATTTCTATTCATTGTCATTACCCATTATCATATACATTATCTACCTTCCCCTTATTTCTTCTTACGGACCGTTGACGGATTTTTGAAGAACAAACAAAACAAAACAAAAAAAAAAGAAAATCCCCATCTATCACACACACACACTCACTCACATACACTCGCTCTCCTCCTTTATTTTTCCTCCTCTTTGCTTTGGTTTTCTCTTTCTATGGAGAGCCTCCTCTATTTGTTACCCCTGTGTCATTTTTGACCATTTATTCCATTACACCCATTTTATCAGTACCACTATCATCATATCTCCTTTTTACCCTTTTGTTTATTTGTCCATTTGTTTATATGCTCTCTTTTACCTTATTTCACTTCATGCATTCTATTTTATATATATTTTGTTCCCCCTCACCTTTTCTATGTTTTATGTGTATGCATTTTTTTTTCTTCTCCCTTACCCTTTTTTTATTACCATTAACCTCACGCACTGTTTAGTTTAGAAACAATAAATAAAATTATATTGATGATGCTTTATAAACAAGGTCTTGATGGTTTTGATTTTGATATTTGATTGATCTTTGCTGTTAGTTTGGTGTTAATCAAATTGGAAGCAATAGTAACGGGAATTCGGTGCTGTCACTTTTTTTTATATAAAAAAGGATGGGAAGGGCTGATCACAAAAGAGGCAAAAGAGAGGACATTACAACATATCATATAATCAATTTGATCGTAAAGCATTTTGTTCTACGCATATACACAAGTAAATGATAAGACTGACCCCTATTAGTTTATTTCTACTACTGCATTGGTTACACCAAAGTATCATAAATGATTGGTATTTGACCCATGCATTACACACATCATTGAATTCTTCACAAATACGGTAAAACAATTGATAAAATTGGTAAAAGGGCTGCTTTATTGATTGATTGATTGAATGATTAGCTAATAATAATATAAGAAGATAGATATATATATATATAAATAAGTGTATAAAACAAATGGGCAGAGAAGGGGGAGGGGATATCTATATAAACTCTATGACTAACAGATTTGTGTGATGAATGATTTAAACTAAGGGGACGGTGAGGGGATCTAAGCAAACATGGTAATTTCGGTTGCATTGTCACTATCATTTGTGGCAGAATCTTGTTCGTTGCCGGCATAATATCTCGGAATCACCAGTGATTTTGTAGCCACCCGAGCTTCTTGTTGAGGGTTGTGAGTAATCCATATACATGTTCGTGTCTTCAATGTTGCTTCCACAAGTAAAGTTGATTCGGGATCCAATGCCGAAGTGGGTTCTACAGAAGAAAAAAAAAGAAGGAAGACAAAATCCCCCCATGCTTTAGAATATATACACATACATAATATATTGACGTTCTTTTCAGGACTTACCATCTAATAACAAGACTTCAGGATTCAAAGCAAGGGCAATGGCCAGTGCACATCTTTGCATTTCCCCACCTGATAAATTACTACAAGATAAAATGGTTAAGTTAGTCTATCCCTTTAGAGCCTTTTTTTTTTTTTGTGTATATATATATATGTGCTCTTACCTCCAGTTTTCGGTAAAGTGAGATTCGGATAGATTCCACTCCATGCCGATTTTGGTCTATATGATACAAAAAAAAAGGGGGGAGAGGGATGATCAGTCTAATCAATGAATTTCAAACAAAATAAACTCTAGCATCTGCTTCTTTTTTTAACTAACAGGGTCACCAAATGATTTGTCTTTTTGCGATTGGAATTTCTTCGCCATTTCAAATAGATCCATAGGAGAGCCAGGGTGAATAGCAGCACGTTGGGGAACGTACATGACTTTGGACCGCCAACTAGGAATCCCATAGTCAGTGACCTTTTTACCATGAAGTGAGGTAGTGGCACCCTCTTCATAAGGAATAAGTTCTGCTAAGCATTTCAGTAATGTTGTTTTCCTGCACAAAAAATAAAACAAATAATATAAGTATCAAGTTCAAGGAGGAAGGAGGAAGAGATGAGAAACAGACGATACTTTACCCAGCACCACTGGGACCTCTTAGGACCAGGACTTGACCTTTATCCACAGAGAGATTGATATCACGGAATAGCCAACGACCATTTGATAATTTCATAGAAACGCCTTTAGCTTCAAACATGATCAAGTATTAAAAAATGAGGAAAAAAAGTATGAATGGGAAAAGAAATAAAAAGGTCCCAAAAAAATAAAAAAATACAACATTCATTTTATCGAATGAGAGATCTGGTCTGGTCGACATTTAAACCCAGACGGTCGTTTTTTTTTTGGTGGGCAAAAGCGTACTGTACCGTTAAAAAAAAAGACAAAGAAGATCTAAGTGACACAATGGAATAATCATTCATCGATCAAACAAATCAGTGTATGTGCCTAATATAGGCCGGTTATCAATACCATACAAAGTGAGTTAAAAAAAAGTCAAGTGGAATGATATACAGTACATACGGTTAACCCTCCCTCCCTTCTCTCTCTTTACCCTTTGTCGGGTTTTTAATCACCGACCCAAATCCCAAAATTTTCTTCTCATATCATATCCTTCCTTCTTTCCTTCCTTTCTTTGTCTCTTTTTTTTTTATTTATTCACGTACACACACACACATTTTTATACGCTATATATCACTTTTTAACTTTATAAGTTATCTCTTACTCGATTATCTGACTTGAACTCAGTAGTATAGTCTTGCCCCATCGATATATACTAGTCCTTCCTTTTTGCCTGATCATATCTATTGGTAAGAAAAAAAAATCCTCCTCCTTGTCCTCCTCCTCCATCAAGATTGCTAACAGTATTCCTTTTTTAGTTTCTATTGTTATTTAGTCTTATTCTTTACATTTCTCTTTTATTTGGCGATCTTTGATTTTCCTTGTCTTTTCTTTCTCTTTTCCCTTTATTTGCAATTTGGCGCCTTTGTTTGATATTTATCTTTTTTTATTTGCCCCACTATGGCTAGTATGACAACTACTACTGCAACAACTACTACTACAACATCGGTACCCTTGGTGAAACGACAAAGAAAGCAAGACAATAATAGAAACTGGGAAAAGGAGTTTTACAAGAATGGTTATCCAACAGAGGTGATCGTCATTGAAGATTCCCCAACACCTCCTCCAAATGCTCCTGGTCAACACCAACCACACCACCACCAACAACAGCATCTTGATTACCGTTATAACAACCATGGCTCTTCCTCTTCGTCTTCCTATTCCTCTTCCTCTTCAAGTCTTCCACTCAACACTATCGTGCCACCCATCTCATCGTCCACTTCCTCTTCTGCTGGGTCGGCTTATAATTCACCACCCAACCATAACCAACAACATATGAATCACAGTGGCGGCATCAATATGCCTTACTCATCATCACTTGCAAGACCCCCACCTCTCTACCCTGTTACCTCTGCTGCTTTATCCTCAGGTCAATCCTATGTCACTATCCCCACCCCTACTACTGCTACTGCCACAGCTGCTGCTGCTACTGGTTACCCACTACCTTCCAACAAAAGAGGCTATCCACAACAACATTATCAAGACGATGGATTGCATTCTGCAAACAAACGCAACAAGAAAGATAATACTTATTCAAGGACGGATCATGGTAAGTTTGCTTTTTGTTTAAATGATTCCTCTTACACACTCTTTCTCCCTTATACTGATCGACATTTTTTTTCCATTCTTTATTTATATATCATATCTGACAAAAAAAAAAAATTTATTAGCTGGCCACTATTCTACCCTGCCCACCAATACCAATGTCACATCTACTACGCAAATGAATCAGCCGCCGCCAATACCTGAGGTAAGGAAGGTTTACTATAAAGGGGACGACATGTGGAGCTATTTCTAATCATGGCTTTTATTTTTATTTTTATTTTTAGAGCTACGATGATAAGGATGGTCATTACATTATCAAACTCAATGAATCATTAACTGCTCGATGTAAGTACAAGTACTGAGAAAACACATAGATCGAGAGGTGGTTTACTTTTTTCTCTTTCTCTCTCGCTAACTACCGACAAATCTTTTTTAGATAAAATCATGCGACTGTTAGGACAAGGAACGTTTGGCAAAGTAGTAGAATGCTACGATCGGGTACGTCGGACATTTTGTGCAGTCAAGGTGATTCGGGCGATACCAAAATACCGTGATGCCAGTAAAATTGAAATCAGGGTGCTCAATACGCTCAGAGAACATGATCCATTGAATCTGAAGTAAGTGGGTTGTCATAATAATGATAATCGTGACTGACCGAATCCTCTTTTTTTTTTTCTTTTTTTTTTTTCTTATGGTAGTAAATGCATTCATCTGTTGGAATGGTTTGATTACCGAAATCATATTTGTATGGTGTTTGAATTACTTGGTCAATCTGTCTTTGACTTTTTGAAATCAAATCACTTCAAACCCTTCCCTTCCAATCACATTCAACAATTTGCAAAACAACTCTTGACAAGTGTGGCATGTAAGTAAAAAAGAAAGAAAAGAGAAGAGAAGGCTGGTGATCCTCATTTTTTGATTTGTTAGTTCTTCATGACCTCAAACTGATACATACGGACTTGAAACCTGAAAACATTCTTTTGGTCAATCCTATTAGTCATTATGGCATTAGTGGTGGAGTAAGTAGACAATAATTTTTGTTTTTTTTTTATCAAACTTTATCATTTATTTTAACTTGCGCCTTCATTCCATTAGAACAAGCAATCATTGATTTTAGAAGACACGGATATTCGATTGATTGATTTTGGGTCTGCCACCTTTGAACGGGACTATCACTCCTCAGTTGTTTCTACCAGGCATTATAGAGCTCCTGAAATAATACTAGGTAAAAAAAAAAAAAAAAAAAGAGCGGGATTAAATAAAAACAATGAACTGTTTACACACGTTTATTTACACTTCTTATTTATTAGGAATGGGCTGGTCCTATCCATGTGATGTTTGGTCAATAGGTTGTATCTTGGTGGAGTTCTTTACTGGTGATGCGTTATTCCATACACATGATAATATTGAACACTTGGCTATGATGGAGGCTGTGATCGGCGGTATTCCTCCTTATATTGTTCGTCAAGCAAAGTAAGTGAAAATACATTAAAAAGACGATCTACACCACACACCCCTGACCTCACCTGCCACTCTTTTTGTTATTGCCACTATTAGTCGGGATGGGCAAAAGTTTTTCAAAGACAACAAGTTAAAATACCCTGATACCAAAACCAGTCGTCAAAGCCGCCAATCTGTCCGCAATATGAAACCCATCAACGTAAGTTCATTATATCAACAATGAAATAGGAGAAGTATTAACGATATTATTATGATAGCAATTGATTCGTCCGACCACCCCATTGAATGCTGAATTTATGGATCTGATACAAAAACTTTTGGTGTATGACCCAAACACAAGGATATCTGCTAGGGAAGCACTTCGACATCCCTTCTTTACTGTATAACCATTTGCTCCCCTCTCCCGTCCATTCGTATATATACTTTTCCCCGTACCTCTATCCACTCTCCTCTTCCCTTACATTAGTCGTCTTCAGTCTCAATTATTTTAGTGTTTGTTACCTCTCTCACTCATTCATGCATCTTTTACTTTTTTCCTATATACATATATATTTTACTTTTTTTATTGTCTTGCCTTTTTACACGCCTAATAAAAATCATGATTTTGAAAATATATATATATACTTTTGAACCACATGTTTGAGCTACTATTACTGGGATTTATTTCATTTCGCAATGGGCCCTGTACGAATCGCTCTTCTAAATATGATCGAATAGGATTACATAAAAAAAGTTAAATAGTGCCAAGGATGATCTCTCTTTTTTTTTTTTTTTTTGATATTCACTGATGACATAGCTTTCTATGTGAAGCAAAATCTTTTTTTTTTTAAACTGTATGAATGTGGGCTAAATGATTGACTTTATTAAAAAAAAAAAAAAAAAAAAAAAAAAAAAAGGTAGAAGGGATACTCAAATGGTTGGTGTGATGATAACGAATGCTCAAAAAAAAAACTCTACCTGTTTTTGGCATCACCGCTCGTGAAATGACAAAATGGCTAGTTTATTGATTTAGTGTGTTTTTTTGTTCTTGTTTTCATTTGGAAGATGTCAATTGATATCGTACATGCTGAAAGATGTTGATGGATATGTATAACGCTTGCGCGACTCTATTTAGTTTTTTCAATCTATATATATATATGATTATACAAAATGCATCAGCTATGTATATCGTCAGTGCCGCGTTGCTATATTCGGAAGGCCAAGGGTTGTTTTTTTTAGCATGACTGGGGAAGTGGATCCAGAATATATTATATATATATTATATATTTAAGGAACGCCCGGTGCGGAATAGATGGATATGGTAGTATATCAATCAATTGTTAAGTAACTAACGGGTTTTCTTAATGATCCATTCACATTAAACAAAAGGACACGATGATATGTTGGTATGATGGCATGTAACTTCTCACCATGGAAAACTCTGTGTGTACGTATGGGTGAGAGTATCTTTTATTTCAAATTCAGGTCAGTGTCACACCGAATTTATTAAAATAATATATTTCTTTCTTTCTTTTTTTTTTTTTTTCCTTTTCTTCTTCTTCATCCTCTCCCTTCATTTCAATCAACCCATTCCTTTCTTTTTATATATACGATGGTTTTAAAATCCACTCTACTTTTATCTCTCGCTGTTGTCCAAATGGCATTGGCTAGCACTGTCACTATTGTTAGCCCTAAGGCAAAGGATGTCTGGCATGCTGGTCAAGTCGTTGAATTCAAATGGTAACGTCTCTTTTATTTTTTGGTCTTATTTGCGACATGTTACTCAACTTTATTTTTTGCGTTTTTACTATCAGGACTGGTGAAGCTTCAACCAACACCACTGGCAAAGGACATAGTAAGCAAAAGGTGAATCACGATGGCAAGCTCTCCATTGCTTTGGCTACTGGACCTGCTCAATCTCTAGTCATTGATCGCGTCATTGCCTCTAATGTCAACTTGACCAAGGGCTCCTACAAGTGGAAGATCCCCAAGAACATCAATACCACCAAGAAATACGTTATTGAAATTGGCCCTAATGCTTCTGATATTGCTTTCGCTGGTAAAAAGATCACCTCTCACACCTCCTTCCCCACGGCACACACTTGATACAACGCAGCTCCTAATAATTGTTGTTTTTATTTGAATGATAGGTTACGTCTCCATTGTCAAGGCACCTCAATCTTCCAACAGCACCGCTAAACCTACGTCGTCCGCTAAACCCACCAAAACCTCTGCTCCTGTCAAACCCTCCCATACCGTCATCACAACTACCACCCCTACCAACAAACACGAACCTACCGCTGTGTGCGTTACTGTCCCCAACAAGACCGGCGGTGGAGCTACTGTCAAATGTCATCCCAAACCCAAAAAATCTTCCCACTCTTCCAAGAAAGCATCTTCAGCCAAGGCCACTAAGTCATCTTCAGCCAAGGCTACTAAGAAGTCATCTTCCAGCAAAACCACCAAATCAGCTTCTCATCACAAATCCACTTCTTCGTCAAAACCTTACCAACACCACTCCACCACTAAAGCTCCCATTGCTTCTGATCCCACCCCCTTGATCTAAACTCGGACTCTCTACTGGTGATTATTCTTGGCTTATTTTAGATTAGAATATCCCCTACTCTTCTTTTTTTTTTTTTTTTTTTTTGTATGTGTGTACAAGTATTCCTTTTGTTTTTATTTATTTTAGTTTTTATGTCTGTTGAAGAAACCTTGAATATCAATAAACACAAATGATTATACCATACTACATAGTATATCTTGTTTTCGTTCTCATTTTAGCTATCATTGTCTTCCGTATCACTTCACCCTATCCTATTACTGTCACATCCACTTTGCACAATCACCTCCCCCCCTTTCTGCGTCTCATTTTGTCAAATATCAAATTCAAAAAATATATTTATATATAAAAAGTTGCAAATATATAAAACAAAACACTAGAATATTCTAATATATATACTACTTGACTATTTCTAATGTGACCGTATCACCGTCACTTATCTTTGTCACTTCAGCGCGTTGTTACCGTAACCTTGGTACCTAGTTGTGAATGATCGCTGTCAGGTGATTGTCAAACATCCTATCATATCATTTGTTCCCCCCGCCCATTTTGCTTGGCACTTCATTTCCCTGAGCACAGTTGTCATTGACATGATTCTCTTGTAATCAATCGAAGTAGTAGGTAATCAAGGGTCATCCTAAATAATGGCGAAATGAAGTCAAACATATTTGTTTCTTTTGCTGTATCCCAGTTCTTCTTTTTTTTTTTCATTGACTTACATAGGGGGTTATATGCTTTGTTGCTGTTTATGAGATTGACCACTGGAGTTATTCAAACATATCTACCACATCAACCAAATTTGCCCCCGCACATGGACAAAGAGAGACAAAGCATTGGACAAGCCAAAAAAGAAGACAATCCGAGAAGGTGGGACAAAATATGTGCATAGCGTCGACATCCCGGGCTTTCCAATCATCATATATATGTAGGTCAGATCGACAAGATGCTTGATGTTTTGTTATTGGATGTTTGTCATTGTTTGGTGCAGATAATGGCCGATCGCATCTGGATTTCCAGGATGATTCGGTGATTTTGTCGGTAAAAAAAAAAAACTCGGTATTAGTTGGCGGCAGTGATGGAAGAGGAAAGAGCCCTAATTATCGATCGCATAATTCAGTAAGTGGGTGGATAAAAATTATTTCAGTGCTGTTGAGATTACCCTTACAGATGTGTGTGTGTGTGTGTGAGTATGTCTCAAATGAATTAAGCAAAATGGAAGCGCATTTCATGCCATTGTTGCTAGACTGGTTTGGTTTTGCTCGTCATTCCTGAAGTCCTGCTATTCCCCAAAGGTAGATGCTGATAGTATGGTTGTATCATCTAGTTATGAGAGATTTTTAATAGTTGATAATCGTATGGTCTATCTAGAAAAATAATAAAATGTAAAATAAGTAAAAAAAAGAAAATAATAATAATAGAGGGACGTGTGAATAGTTACATAGCAAGTGCCAAGGATTGTGAAACCAGACAAAGGAAGTTCGAACAAGTGATAGACAGAAAAATGTGTTGACTAAATTCGCCATAGAGCAGAATACACTATTAATATAAAAATAACAACAAAAAAAAGTAGAAAAAGGAGCGAAAGGAAGGAAAAGGAGAGAGAAAAAAAAAAAAGACAATCAAACGTGCGAGGAGAAAAACCAACTCTCTCGAGAATATTTAGACCCCGCCAGGGACAGATTTGTTGAGCAATGTGGCAAAACCATTAAAAATAAAGAAAATGGCTCTATTTGGAGTAATGCATAGTCTTTCATCGAAAGAGATGATGCTAAATAATTCATCTCAAAATAAAGGAAAAACAGTTATAGTTGTAAAGATATTATGTATTAATGATAACCAATGAAACCAGGCACATGATATTATTTGTTTTTTCTTTATATATGCAATTCCGCTCATCAACGATGCAAATTCATGCAAAACGAAAGCATCCGCCCTTTTGGAATATACAAGAAAAATGATTTGCATGTCATCACGTTAAAAGTCGGTTTAGAATTACGGAGGCAACCGTCAGGGGCGGGAGTCAGGTAAGAGGGGATGAATAAAATATAAGCTTATGATTGATGAAAAAGATATAGCAAATATTTATTATTGCCAATCGAAAATAGGGGAATTGCGTGTGTTGGTAAATTAGTTCTTTTTCATCTCCCCTATTTTTCCAATGACGAAAATCAAAACCGTTCAAGAAGTGGTCATGATTTTTTTTTCATTTCTCTTTCTTTTCTTTTTCTTTCTTTATTCTTCTTTTTTTTTTTTTTTCTGCTTTGTTATTGTTATCTTTATTTACATACTATTTCTTTCATCTACAGTACAGAATCCTTTCTAGAGTATGGGCGAGCTTACACATCGTCAAAGCGATATCAACATTCATATACCAGATGATAAGCTATCAAGTTTATTGTCATCACTTGATGGTGATACAACAACAACTACAACCGACGCTGGTGAAGCCGGTGATCGAGGTGTGAGTGTCGATAGTGGACTTGCTAGAAATGGTAGCATACAATCTGACCGCATGAAAGGTTCCCAGCCAATGAAATACGATCAATTATTTAAAGACCGTCCGATTTTTGCTGAAAACGATATCTGTTTCCCTTCTTCTCCTTCGTGTCATCCACCGCCTAATTGTCCTTCCTATCATCATCAATCAATAAAACAACAACAACAACGATATATCAATCCGCAGCAACAACAATGCCAACAATTGCAGCCGACTTTTGATAAAGATGCTCTTCGACTATTTCGCTCTAATCAAAATGAAACTGGAAAACAACCCAAGGACAATTCTGAAAAACGACTCAGTTTGTACGGTGATGGACATACTTTGGTAAACCGTTTTCCTGTTTCCTTTATTAAAATATATATTTATTTCATTATTCTTATTATTATTTTATTTGTTTATTTGTCAGACACAACCTCTTCAAGACGATACACCACGATTTACATATTATCATCCGGACACCGGGAGACTGCAAGGGAAAACACTCTTCGATTTGACCGCTGGATGTAACAATACCACGAATAGCATCAAGTCTACTACAATTGATGATTTATTGAACAAGGAAAATTATTGGCTCGATATCACCAGTCCTTCACAGACTGAAATGCATGCCATCAGCCGGGTATGAAAAAAAAAAAATACCCCAGATTTTTATTTTATCTAACAGCTTCGCTTCTTCCATCTTTTCTTTTCTTATGCGTAGATATTCGGCATCCACCCACTGACGACAGAAGATATAATCAACCAAGAAATTCGGGAAAAATGCGATTCTTTTAGAAATTATATATTTGTCTGCTATCGAGCTTTTGTCCATGATGATCTTGTGTTGAAACCGATATGTTTTTATAATGTGGTATTCAAACAGCATTTATTAACGGTAAGTTTATCTCGTTCCCGCACCCACCCACCCCCCCCCCATTAAAAAGAAAGAAGGGAATAATGAAATTGTGACATTGAATGGGGTGCTTGAAATATCCCATCATTCCCAGTTATTGACATCAAGACTAACCACTTTGCATATATGTTTTTCTATTTATTTATGGATAGATTCATTTCGGAAAGGTGCCTCATATTGATTATGTACAACAACGAGTGGGTCAACTTCAAGCCTACATCAAGGTGGTGCCGGATTGGATTAATTACGCCCTTGTCGACGAAGTCACCGATAGTTTTGCGCCACTGATACACCAAATTGAACATGAAGTGGAAAGTCTTGATGATATTGTCCTCCACTCACCAAATTCAACTGCAATCAATCAAACGGAAATGGTATCAAGGATTGGCTTCTGTAGAAAACGGGTGATGCAGATGCTTCGTCTTTTGTCCAGCAAATCAGATGTCATTCGAGCTTTAGTGAAACGATTTGATGAAAGAAGTCCTACTCCGCCCCTTCAGCTCGATCATCAATATTTACCATCACAGCAACAACAACCACAGCAACAACAACACCAACAACAACAACAACACCAGCATAATCATTATCAACAACCACAGCAACAACAACAACAACAACAGCATTATCATCAAACACAACAGCATCAAATGAACAAAGACAATGTATTACCAGTATTAGAAGCTTTTCAGTCTACTGAAAATGCAGTTCGTGGCGGATCTTTCTCAAGTAGCACCACACTCAAATCATCGCCTATGCACACCATGGCTCCACCCTCATCTCTACATCAGGACTTATTTGATACACCAACTTCACACCATACAAAAAAGGGATCATACTCGCAAGCAGCCACTTGGATCGATGTGGAAGAGGATGGACGGATTTTACCTGATGTTGGTCTTTATCTTGGAGATGTACAAGGTAATAAGAGAAAAGAAAAAGAATGGGACAGGGACAGATTGGAGTATCGTGTATACAGAAAAACACGAATGGCTCATCTCTTTTTTTTTTTTTTTAACGAAAAGACCATATTGTCACCATGTTACAGAATCTAAACCACTACGAAACCTTACTGGCAAGAACACATACCAATTATTTGGCCAAAATATCAATCGAATTGACCCAAACGTCGAATTCTACCAACTTGGTGATTGGGCGACTGACCATTTTTGCCACGATATTGCTACCTATGAATTTGGTCACTGGATTATGGGGTAAGAGAAATGATCATTGCTAGATTGATGATGACCATTGAGACTAATTGCGTATAATATTATTTCGCCTCTTTTTCTAGGAATGAATGTCAAAGTCCCAGGTGGGGTAAGTAAAAAAAAAAAAAAAAAAATAGTGTATATAGCTATGGTTTTACGCAACTGACATTTATTTGGTTTCTTTTTTTTTTTTTTTTTTTTGGTCGTAGGATTTCGACAATCTGGCCTATTTTTTCTGGATAGTATGTAGTTTAGCAGCGTTTGCGGTGTTTGCATTGACTTTGGCTAGAAAATGGGAATTGTTTTAATAATAAAGACTCTTAGACTGATTGAAATTACAACGGATTGTGTGGGTTGATGTGAAAGGTCCAGTGGGTCAACTCGATTTGGTCCTGGGCCCTCTTTGGGTACTGAATGTTTATGCTGTGCATTTTATGAACAATAGATATGTCATTATATACCGTACTGCACCGTGCGATGACAATGAACAAGGTAAAAAAAATAAAAATAGAATAGTCATGGACAAAATAGTGACACCGTCTTTTCTTTATATGAACAGCAGGCTGTCATTTACGTTTGCGCGGGCGGATTAATAATCTGTGCTAAATTATGCTCGCTTCGGTAGCCAGATGTATCCTTCCTTCTTTTTTGGGGGAGGGGGTAACAGCAATTCTTTTAGTTATGAAAGCGACAACTGCGATACCAGTACGACCTCCCATATTGGCACCATACATACACTCCACTATGAATAACAACGTCACCAACAGCGGAAACGATCACAGTAACGGCGTTAAGTTCAGCAAACTCGTCAACGTTCTCGGTACAGGCCCCCTGCTGATTAATCCATTGTCTCTTTAGTTTAGTGTGTTATTCTCATATTCCATCTGACGTTCTCCTCCCAGCTCCTGAATCCAATACCCCGGCCCCATCAGACTAGATTTATTATATTTCTTACTTCACTTCTCCTCCCTTTCCCTTATTTACTTTGATTCTTCTCCCAATATGAATTATTTTAACTTTTAATAAAACAAAAATTATTATAGCATCCCAATTTTTTTTGACTATCCACTTATTTTTATAGATTGAACCGTAGTTTTTATAAAAAATTGCATTTATACATGGTGTCTGTGAGCAAAAACGAGTGATTGGTTATAATTTGTGTTATTTGTACATTAAAAATTAATTATGCAGGAAGGGTCAATCAAGGTGCTGAGGACGACCCTTCTTTCTATTATTATTTAATTATGTCGCAGCTGCAGTACGAACGCAAAAAAAAAAAAAAAAAAAAAAAAAAAAAAAAAAAAGTTGTCACGGAAAATGCCAAGGATATTTTTTTACTGGTTTTTTTTCTTTGCAATTCCACCACCTCGCCTTGGTCATTTAAAGTTGGTCGGGTTAGGTAAAGGGATGTAGAAATGGCAACACTAAGTTTACTACAGCGCAAACATAAACCCTCGCGTTCCATATTTCAAGTCCCGCCCACGTGGATTTTACTTTTCCCTCTCTCTCTTTCTTTCTTTCTTTCTTTCTTCCTTTTCTTTTCTTTTTGATTCTTCATTCTCTTCACCATTCAACTTCTTTCAGGTGATCTTAATTTTAAAACAGTGTCAGGACTAGTTTAGAATGGTTTTCAGCTCAGGGATTACAAGATGCATGAGGAAACCTTTTCATTTTGGATTCAGGATTTGGGATCACCATTGGTTGGATTTTTTGGAGACACCATTAGCTTAGTTCAATGTTAGTTTGTTTATAGTTTGTATCTACATCTCAATAAAATATGTCTCTTTTTACATGCTTCAATTCAAAATGGCCCGTTGTTATCTGTCCTGTAGATCTTTTTCCTTTTCCTTTTTTTTTCCCGCCCTCATCGTTTTTGATTAGTGATGACCGCTGTTGTACATCAATGTCAGACGTCCCTTTGGACAATGTCATGTCCAGTGCAATATACTAGCTCCCATTTTACAATTGTTCCTTTGGTTTAATGTTGACCAATCCTCAGAACTCATTTTGATCACCTTCCTGATTCCTCCAATAGATCCTTCCATTAAATACCTTGTTACAATAAACCTCCCTCCTTTAGTTTTAGTATCTACCAATATGCTTCAATAAAATATGTCTTTTTATTATCTATCCTCTAGCTCTGACTCATTTGATAACGAACAAAATGTTTTTATCACTGTTTTATGAACTTCCTAGTAAACACTTGCTTTCTAGTTCACTCACTATGATTATTTTCTCTGTCCTCTCCTGTAAAACCCAGTAACTGGTTGACAGTTTTACATCACATACTATTAAAGATAGCTATTTTCTGTGTCATACTCACACTTTCTTCTACATGAACCGTATAAAGTCAGGACCTTTTTTTTTTTTCACGAACAAAATTTTAGGGATGAGTTACTCTTGCAAACAAGCCCTGGTGTACATAAATTACAACGTATTATACAGTAAAGAATCGCATTAAATATATCCATAAGAATGGTAAACCCCCACCCCGAATGGCAATACTTTTCTGGAAAACATTGATTGCTCGCTATATAATATCATATTTCAACCTCATAGACATCATCCGTTTTACGTTCCCGGGAAGGTTGAATACAAATTTGTGCTGATCTCTCCTTTATATACGTGATAACTCTTTGAGCGACTACAGTAGTATAAACGGTAGAGTATATGCATGAGAGCATATCATTTTGAATCCAGTGAGCTGGGATTGATAGTGAGCGAAACGAAAATAAGGAAAAACCTGGTTTTTCAATGACTTTTCAATGATGAATTGAGGTTCAATAGGGACTAGAATCTGTACAAAGTCATTTTATAGCATCAACAATGTATTTGAATAAATAATATGTCCTAAAATTTTCTATTTTTCCTTTTATCGTCGCGGGGAGGGGAAGCCCTTAGTAACAATAGAACACAAAAAAGAAATAAAATAACCTAACGAAATAACTCCCCCCGACCTGGCATAGCTCTCGCCAGCATATACGTCAAATCACACAACAAGTATGGCATGAACGAGATTATCTAGGGAGACCTAAAGAATAGTCAACATAATCTAAAAGGACGATTGTAAAAAAGGATCTAAAATACTATACAAGGCAGACAAGGAACGAGAAAAACTATGAATGGATATCCTTTATTGAAGCATAGTCGTTGTCAACCCTGTGGAACAATTGTAAAAACAGAGCTAATATGCTGTACAAATCAATCAAGGCATAAAGAAAATTATAAATGGATACCATATATTGAATCATAACCGCTTTCAACACTAATCTAAATGGAAGGTTGTAAAGAGTAATTTACTATATTGCATAATACGTGAGAACTAGAGAGCTATCTTTTATTGAAGAACGATGACGGTCAACATTCATAAAAAGGGATCTCGTGCAAAAACTATCAAAAGTGAGTAATGAGACATATTTTATTGAAGCACTTAAAAAGAAGGACATATTTTATTCAGATGCAAACACAAAATATGACAAACTAAGCCTATGCTAAGCTAATGGTGGCTCCAAATCCTGAATTCAAAATGAGAGAATTTCCCCATGCATCTTCTAATCCCTGAGCTGGAACCGTTTCTAAACTAGTACTGACACTATTCTCTAAGTCCACCATAACCCCATATGAGCCACAATTATGAAGAATTAAAGAATGAAAAAAAGGAAAGAAAGAGAGAGAGAAAACAAATAAAATGGGAGAAAATATAAATCACAATTGCGGGATTTGAAATAGATTCTGGCCTAGCATTTTTTTTCTAGTACTCAGCAACACTCAACAACAGCAGCATAGCGCGTCCTTCTTCTCATGACAGTAACTCCCATATCCAATATCTGAACTCCCTTATCATTATAGTACTCGATAGCACGGTGTCTCTACCTATATATATATCAACCAGCACCACCGAACCGTGGCAGTTCCCTGTCTTCGCCGCAACACCCGCTAGTATTCATCGACAACACGGTGGCTCGCTTCTCCTAATGCAACCTTTGTCGCTCATCGTAGAATATCTTAACGCTACATTTATTTGGCTGTTTACTTTATCTTCTGTTTATTTTATTTTTTTCTCTCTCGCAGAAATAATGCCCTGAACGGACTTCTAACATTCCTATTTGTTTAAATTTTCTACATAACTAGCTGAACTTGAGCCAAAAAAAAAACCACAACACTGCTTACAGCTCAATTTAAGATTGACAAAAGTAAAACAAAAAGGAAATACACTCCTTTTTCTTAATACTCATGAGGATGTATCAAAAATAGTTCCCCTGGCGAGGATCGAACTCGCGATTTTCGCGTGACTCTTACATAGCTTTTAACTATAAGCACGAGGCCTTAAACCAACTAGGCCACAGGGGAATTCGGTTTCCGAATTTTTGCATGTACTATATAAGATAGAAGCCAAACGAAGGCCCCCGGACCGGAATTTTCGATGCGGAAACCAATATTTTAAACGGAGGCTCTTATAAGCCAATAACAAACATACATTGTCTCAATATTCTGGTACCGCTTTTTGTAAAAATGGGGAATATGGGGAAGGGCGAAGATGTGCGCGCAATAATCACTTGAAACTGCCTTCTCTATTTATATATTCTAAAATTCATTATCTTCCATATATACAATGAAAAAGATCATCCAGCGTCCATTATTTCTGAAAACGTTTTTTATTTAACCTATCTTAAAAAAAAAAGTGTCGAATTTTCCTTTTCTTCGTCTCTCAAACTCATCAACCACATTACCCTAATGTTTAACGCACAGGGTCCCTTCACATACTGGGTGGTCTCTTCGATAATAAAATAGTTTTTTATTTCCGCACTGATTTTAACACTCTGAGATAGATTTCTACCCTCAAAAAAAAAAAAAAAAAGTGACACCCTTTTCGTAATGTCTTACTGGACACTAAATTCTAGACGTGTGCCTGATATAACATATAATTTTCTTTTCAGGTTTTTAAATATTCCATGAGTGAGGTAAAGCTTTCAACAATCCATTTATGAATTAGAGTAGCATGCAAGTGCTGCATTTTAAAAAATCATGGGACTCCAAATCCAAAACCTTTGTAAATATATATATACACACACCCCTATCAAAACTAATATACCCTTGAGTTTACTAACGACTCCCTAAACTTTTACTTTTTATAAATAGAAAGTGTTACTTCCATAACGTGGGACCAATAAAGTCGTTTATATATTTTCCAACCAGGTCAAAGAGAGGGAGTGTGCCTGACATTGATAAAATGATATGCTGTTGAGGATCACATACAGGTTTACCATTGGAAAAAAAAGAATGCAAAAAATAATAATCAGGTGCTAGTTTTATCAGCAAGGCCAAGTACGTACAACCTTTCCTTTTTTTTTTTTAGTGGGGTGACATTCATGAAGATGCCCGAGACTTCATTGCATAAAGTCGGGGATTTAACAAATATTCACCGTGATAAGTCTATTTGTACGGTTTCAATTTTACCACATGATTCTTTTTTTTTTTTTAGAAAAAAGAAACAAGTATATAAAGGCGAACCCTTGTTAGGATAACTATTATGTTTTATTTTTTATAATACATTAACTATTTACTCTTTTTACATACTACTCAAAAATGGATTCTCAGTTTGCGCAAGAAGAAGATATGGATAATACTGTTGATTCTTATAGTGTTACCCTCAATGGCTTTATTTTCTGCACGCGACATGGTTTGGAAGTCTGTGACAAATGCCCTACTGACAACCGAGGAGCCAACAACATGATAGTAGAAGATTCCTTGCATGACCGACTAAGTGAAGAAGAATATTCAACAAAATGGAAAGGTGATGATCGTGATCCATTTACAGTCACCCATCAATGGACCAGAGTCTCAGGTGGTAAGGTATGAACTAGTTTTTTTTTTTTTTTTTTTTTTTTTTTACACGTACACAGTCACCCAACCTGATATTTTGTTTGCTTGATTATTTTATATGAAGCCGGGGTGTATTCAGCATAAGACTGTAGGATGTAAAGAATGCTTCGACTGGGGCGAAAAATTATATCATGGGATCCATGGAGGCCGGAAACCAAGACAAAGTCGACATCGAAAAGGAAAGCATCATAATGGGGACCACGCTGATGAAGCTTTACACTAAAGAGTATGGTTTAATTTAGTATGGGAATTTGATCTTTCAGTTTATTTTTTACATGGTATAAATAAATAAAGTCGCACAAATCAAAATCAAATACACACAGTTGACGGGTTCATGCATGAAAAAAAAGTTTTTGGAATTTTGCAATACACCATTGTTTAGTCTATACATATATAGTCTATATATAAAAAGGTAGCTTATCATTATTGAGCCAAAAAATAGTAAAAAAAGGTTGAATGTATAAGCCTAATATGGGTGGGAATTGACGGAAGTGCTGAAAATATATCATTGAAGGGGTCTACTATGCCTGGTAATAATGATCAGGTTCATATTCGTGCTATACCACCAGTTTCTTCTAACAAACAGGATAAAATTATGTTTCAATCATCTTGACCTAACCTTGATGCAGACTTACTCAACTTGTATTTGATGAACTTTAACTCGATGTAAACCTCCTGCCATTGCTATCCCTCTATCTTTTGCATAAACAACCCGATTTTTGCACATACACAATTCCTTTTTTTTTTTTTTTTTTTTTTTTTTTTGCTCAAGACATGTATGTACACCCATTCAGCAAGACAAGTAAACGTATGAGAGAGTCTAAGGACAAAAACAGGCTTTATTTTATTCATAAGTAGATATAAAAAATGACAAATATACAATTAAGTTGTAGTAATAAAGGTTTCATAAATCAAGAGATGAAAGACTAAGCTAATCTAACGGTGGTCCCAAATCATGAATCCAAAATGAAAGGGTTTCCCCATGATGTTTGTATCGCATTTTTTAAAATGCCCCTGATTCAGGTTCTAACACTAATTCAAATCACTAGCATGAAGATGATTGTTGCGACGAAAAAAAAAAAAAAAAAAAAAAAAACAAGAAGACAGAGAAAGGAATAAAAAAAGGAGTAAGAGAAACTAGAAATTCATTTGAGTCGGGGCGCGAATTCTCGAGTCGACCTTTTTTTTTCCATTCACCAATGCTCAGCATCCCAGAAAACATTTTGAGTAGATAGTGAATGTAACCGCTCGACTTTCTAATATGTCTAGCATGAAGGATTGGGTGTTTATGGCTCACGTTTTATCAAGAAAGGAAAAATGACAAAAGAGGCATTTCATCAAAATGACAAGTTTGTACTGTGATCGACGGAATTTGTGTGGCGGATTCTACCCAGATGTTTTAAAACATCCATTGTTATCAAATACTAGCTTTACTGTATTGTTGTTTTATTCAATGAAAATATTTATTCCTGGTTGATAGTAAATAAGAATCTCTTTCAAGGGATACGAAATGAAATCGAGAAAACAAAAAAGTGCTTTTAATGTGGCATTTAGTTGTACAACCTCTTTTTGAGAAATTCCCGCTTGAAAAGTGATTCATTTTAGTGCATAACGATAGAGGTACCCTCATTTCTTCAATGAAACACTGAACACGCGAGTAAATAAAAACACACACCACACCACGACACCCCAAAAAACAACAAAAACAACAACAACAATACTTTATCTTTCATCACCTTGTCATTGATCTTTATTCCTATAGATCTTTCCATTTTTCATGATACATTTTAGAATTGTGTGTTTTACAAAAAACAAATATCTCTTTCAAAAAATAAAAAGCGTTTCAAATTAATATGCTGTAGAAAAAAATAGCTATATAAGAAATACCTTTCAGATTCCCCTTTTTTTTTTTTCTCCCACTTTATCGTTTTATCTTTTTTTTTTTACTACTTACCTTTACTTTTTTTTTTTTTCCTAAAATGATACCCAATGAACCATCTCCTTATGGCTCAGTGGCGCATGATGGATATGAGCGTCATCATGATCATGCTCATCATTGTGAACATGCCCCATTGTTGATTAGTGAAAAGGGATCATCGGCGTCATCTTTTACTTTCCATCCTCGAAACAACAGAAAACAACATTTTTTGATGGCCACCTGGGCTTTTGTTGTGATGATGGCTTCTTATTTTGTATTGACACATTCTCCTACCCCATCCTCGGTTTTCCAATCAAGTAAGGTTTTATTTTATGTGCGTGTATAGTTTTATTGCTAATACTTCTCTACTTTTGATTAAACTAGGCAGTATGGTGAATGAATTAAATCCTTTGGACGGCCCTGAAGAATGGATTAAAGGCCTTCCATCCAGTGACTCTATCAAAGGATTTTTCCACACTTATGCATCAGAAGCTCACTTGGCGGGGTCTGAAAGAGATCGACACTTGGCGGAATGGACCCGCGATATGTTTGTTAAATTCGGCCTTATCAACACATCCATCGAAACTTACTGGCCACTTTTGAACTACCCTAAATCAAGATCATTATCCCTTATGGCTGATGATAATAATGCTACTTTATTTGAGGCTACCTTGAAAGAAGATGATGACCCCAATGCGACACCTACTTTCCATGGTAAACAATCATATGAAATTGAAACACCGAACTTCCTAATAACTTGTTTCAAATTAACATTTCTCTTTCTCTCTTTCAAATTTTTTCTTTATTCAAGCCTATTCTGGCGATGGCGATGTTACTGCTCCTGTAGTCTATGTCAACTTTGGCACCATGAGCGATTTCCAATATCTTCATGACAATGACATTGATGTAAAGGGTACCATTGCTTTGGTTCGCTCTGGTGGCATTTCTCGTGGCCTCAAAGTTCGCGCTGCTGAACAATTCGGCTGTGTTGGTGTCTTGATCTATTCCGACCCTGCTGCTCAACCATCTGATGGTGACTCATTCCCTAATGGTCCATGGTAAGAAAAAAAAAAAGTAGACATTCCTTCAACTAATCTTCCTCAACTTACACTTTACGACGTTTTTCTTTTTAATTCTTGACAAAGGCGGTCTTCTTCCTCTGTCGAACGGGGCACTGTTCATTATCTATCCAAATTAGCTGGTGACCCTTCCACTCCAGGTTATCCCTCTCTTGAGAATTCCACAAGAATTCTTTTGAATGAAACTGATTCTGTACCTCATATTCCATCCTTACCTATCTCTTGGGCAGATGCTACTCCCTTCTTGAATGCAACTCACCAACTTGGCTTGCAAAACCCTGAATGGCAAGGTGCTATTCCCAACATTGGTTATTTCTCTGGCCCTAGCAAGCAATTAGCTCACTTGGTGAATATCAATGACTATCAAGTTAAGCCTGTGTGGAATGTCATTGGTCGTATTGATGGTACCGAAGAACCTGATCGTGTCATCCTTTTAGGTAATCATCGCGATGCCTGGAGCTATGGTGCTGCTGATCCATCCTCTGGTTCTGCTTCTCTGGTAAGTCCATATTGTATTTCATCACCCCCCCCACTTATTCTATTATTTCCGTTGTCTGATTTGTTCTCTCTCTTAGCTTGAATTGGTCCGTGTCTTTGGTGTTTTAATGGAAACTGGCTGGCGTCCTCGTCGTACCATCATGTTTGCTTCTTGGGACGCTGAAGAATATGGCTCGGTTGGCTCAACTGAATGGGTAGAACATCATAAGGAATGGTTGGATGATGTTGCAGTGGCCTACCTCAATGTCGATATGGCTGTCACAGGCCCTCACTTCGGTGCTCATGCTTCTCCCTTACTCCATCGACTGCTGTATGAAGTTACTGGTACTGTGATTGATCCAAGTACAAGTCTGCCTGTCCTGGAAGCCTGGGCTGCTGCTAATGCTGAAAATCACTTTAGCCGATGGGCACAAGACACTGATAATGAAGACGATGCACCCGCTCCTGAACTCCCAGAACCTATGAAAAAGAAGAAAAAGCATCACCACCATCACCACCACAAAAAGGAACCAGAGCTCAACCTAATCAATCCCTTGGGTGCTGGCTCTGACTATGTTGCATTCTTCCATCATGTCGGTATTAGTAGTTTGTCAATGGGCTTCCATGGTAACTACGGTGTTTATCACAGCAACGATGACAAGTAAGTGGAATATTTCATCCATCACAGATTATCATATAACTGAAGCTGCTTCCCCCCTTTTTTTTGTTGTAGTGTGAAATGGATGGAAACCTTTGGTGATCCCACTTACGAATACCATCAAACACTTGTCAAGATCTGGGGTCTTTTGGCTGTTCGTCTGTCCACCGATATCATTCTTCCCATGTATCCTTTGGACTATGCGCATCAGATCGAACAACATATCTCCACTTTGGAAACCTTGTACCACCACAATGATACTGCTCCGCCTTCTGACGGTAATGATGATGGCGAACTCCCTCCATGTGAACCTTCACCCGAATTGATGAAGAAGCACCACAAGAAGAAGAAGCATCATCACAAGCAAAAGAATGAATTCCTTCCCAAGCTCTCCACTGCCTTGCATGATTTGAAACATACTAGCAAGAAATTCGAACACAAGAAACACAAGGTGAACAAAAAGCTTGGTCAAGTCATGGTCTCATCCAAGGTGGGCCGCAAGGTGGAGAAGTTGAACGCTCGGGTATCCCAATTTGAACGAGTGTTTGTTAAGCTGGATGGACTTGCTGGTCGTCCTTGGTATCGTCACATGATCTACGCCCCTGGTGAATGGACTGGCTACCAAAGTCAACCTCTTCCCGGTTTGTTGGCCGCTTTTGAAACCAGCGAACAACAAGATATTGAACAAGCAGAAGAACAATTGGCTACCACTCTGGAAATTGCTCGACAATTATTGAAGGGTCATTATGAGAATGCTGATTTGTTAGATAGTGATGATGAATAGTTTTATTTGTAGCATTAGCTTTAGTGATATATATTTTTGTATTGCATGATGGTGATGACGCTTTTGAATAAAATATAAATATTTTATCAAAAATTCCTTTCCAGAAATCGAAAATCAGGACCGACCAATGAAGATTTGCCATATTGTCTTGTTTTGGAGCACCGCCTCTTTTTTTCACCACCATTTTGACTCCCTTTTTATTTTTTATTTTTTTTTGTTGTCTTTCTTTTCTGTCGTGCTTGCTTCTTTTTTTATAAACAGGCATCATGTCAGAATATACTTATGATGAAGAAGGATTCAACTTCTTCTACTTTTTATTATCCGTATTATCATTGTGTCTGATTCCTGTCACTGGACACTCCATCTATTCATTATGGCAAACAACACGTATGCATTTTTTTTTTTAAAAAAAAAAACGCATCATTCAACTCTTCTCATCTAACCAATCATCCTTTTATTTCTTTTTTGATTGACTTGTAGATAAAACTACTGAAAAGAACATCTGTCATTGTGGGACATGTACGAAGGAAAGGATCAAGTCCCAAGAATCAAAACCAAACAAGGTCAAGCAATCCCTGACTAGCCCAAAGTATGTTGATTTCTCCTGTGCCTTTTTTTTTTCACGGTAATGATATTCATTTTCATCTTTTGTTCTTGTTTTTTATAGATTCCTCTTTATTGTATTTGGCTGGATTGCTGTTGGTCTTCTGGCATATCAAGTATCTTTAGCCGAACCTGCCAAAGCCAAATGGGATCCCTATCAAATTCTCGATATCAGCGAAGTAAGCAAAGCCTAAAGACACTCTATATCCCTTTTTTCTTCCAAGCACATTACTTATCTCTCTATGTTATGGTTCTTTTTTTTTTTTTTTTTTTTGTCAATAGGGTGCGACTTTACCGGAAATTAAAAAGGTCTACAGAAAACTATCTCTTGTGTACCATCCTGACAAGGCCCCAGAAGACAAGCATAAGGAATACGAAGAAACCTTTATTCAAATCAGCAAAGCCTATCAAGTGTAAGTATTATACAGTGTATGGTCGGTTAGTAGCGGATGGGGTTGATAAAAATAAAAAAAAAAAAAACTGGGTTTCTTCAGGAACATTCTTCATTCACCCTAATTTACTAATGATTGCTTCCGCTCCTATTTATAGGTTGACTGATGATGATATCCGCAAGAACTATGAACAATATGGTCATCCTGATGGTAAACAATCCTTTAGTATGGGTGTGGCTCTTCCTCGTACCTTGGTTGAAGGTGGAAATAGCAAATTTGTTTTGCTCTTCTATGCCATTGCTTTTGGTCTTGGGTTGCCTTTCTACATTGTAAGTTGATATTTGTATGTTGAAGATCATACAAACTTATTTTATTTTTTTGGACGTATTTTTAGGCTCGTTGGTGGAATAACTCTCGACGACAAACCAAGGACAATATCTTGAACTCTACCATGGGCGTTTTTGTCAAGGGATTAAAGGAACAAGACGGATTCAAAGGTATATATATATATATAAAGAAAAAAAAACACGCCACGGAGGCTGACTCGTTTTTTTTTTTTTTTTTTTTTTGTTTGAATCTTCGTGTCAATAGAATTGATCAAGGTCCTCTCTGGAGCATATGAATTCCAAGAAAACGTTGCGGTCCATGCTGGTGAAGAACAATTATTGAAGCAAGTGGATGCTATTATTCATGATGAATTGGAAAATCGATTTGGCGAAAAATATGAACGCTCTGATAATGTAAGTCAATGCTTCTTTGAACTGGAGGAGGGGAGCGGAGAAGGGTTTTGCAAGCAAATGTCCTGATAAATATCTATTGTCTTCTAGTCTGTCCCCTTGTATCGTCGCAAAGCTCGCACTTTGTTATATGCTCACTTCCTCCGTATTGACTTGGCTTCTAAAAATGCTGGTGCTGAAATTCTCCAAGAAGGTAAATTTTTCAAGAAAAAGGAAGTGATAGGATGTAGATAAAGATGAAAAAAAGGAAAGCTAAAACCAGCTTCATTCATTCATTTAGACCAAAAGTATATTGTCAAACGCTCCGTCCATATCTTGCAAGGCCTTTTACAAATTGCTACTGTCAAGCAATGGTTGAATGTGGCCATTCTGATTATGAATTTACAACAAGATTTATTACAAGGTCTCTATCCTGGCGACGCATCTGTGAAACAGCTTCCTCATATCAACAACCAACTCTTACGGCGCTACAATCGCAGCAAAAAGGTCCAAATCAATAGCGTGCAACAATTGCTCAATTTATCAGAACCTGAACGCAAGTCATTATTAAACCCATTATCGGAATCGGAATACTTGGATGTCATTGAAGTGGCTCAACGTATACCTAAATTATCTGTGCAAAAGGCTATCTTCAAAGGTAATTCTCCCACCCTTTATTTGCTCAAAGAAAGGAAAAAAAAAAAAAAAAGATGTGATACTTATATATGATTTTTTTTTTCTTTCTCAACATAGTGATCGGGGACAAAATCATTACGACTGGCGCGATTATTACTTTTGTATTGAAACTGAAGAACGGTCAAGTGCACAGCGTTGAAACGAATGTCGGAAATAATGATCATCATGATGAAAGCGAAGATGAAGATGAATTCGATGAACAAGGCAACACCAAGGTGAAGAAGGACGATGACGATAGCAGCATCAAACTTCCCATGGCACATACTCCCTATTATGCGAATGAAAAGAAGCCATGTTGGTGGATCTTTTTGGGCGATCCCAAGGTGAACCGGATTTTGGTACCTCCTCGCAAGGTGACTGATATTGTTGATGAAAAGACCATCCGTGTGCCCTTTGCTGGCCCACCCAAGCCTGGCACCTATACCTTTTCCTTGTTTGTCAAATCGGATACGTATGCCGGGACCGACATTTTGCAAGACATCCAGTTGACCATTCAAGACCCTACCGATTTGCCTCCCGAAGAAGACGTCGACGACTCGATCTCTGAACCTGAAGAAGACTCGATTGCCGGACAAATGAAGATGATGCGTGAGCAAGGTCTTGCCTCGGCTTTGGCTGGCGGCACTAATGGTGATGATGCTAAGTCTGGCCAAGGACAAACGGGTGATGATAATGATAGCGATAGCGATAGCGATAGTAGTAGTGATGAAGAATGATGCTGATTTTTTGTTTTGTTTTATTCTAATAAAAAAAGTCTTTACCCCTTTTACTTGTCGTTATGTCTTCATTATGTGTATGCATGTATGGGTATCAGTGTGTGATTGTGTCCACGTAAAAGTGACATGAAAAGTGATAAAAGTGAAGGATGGATTGACATCGAAATACGCAACCTCAATTCCCTCGTCTTTTTTTTTTTTTTTTTTTTTTTTGCACAAACACGATTACGATGCCCCTATACCTATGAAAAGAGTGTCGATGTGTGTGTTGGAAAACTATGATCTACAGACTAAGGTACCTTGATTTGTTCCAAGTTTTTATATTCGATGACAAAGTATTTTCACACCCACAAAAAAATTGATCGGGAAGTGGGTGGAAGTGGATAGTTGTTAGCGTGTGTGCTTTGAAAGAAATTAGACAGCCTCGCGCCATATTGCCTCTTCTGAGAAAAGTCCGTTGGACTCATCTGAACTTTGATTGGGGTTCATTCTATTTTTTTTTAAGTGTAGTACATGTATAACAATAAAAAAGTGAAAACAAAAATAACGAGCTGGACATGTATATATATAGTATGTCCATTCATTCTTGTAAGGTTATGTTTGCGGTACCGTGCAATGAACGGCATAGCGAGACTAGGACCATGTTGCATGTTCATTTTTACATAATCGGTAGAATGAAAATATGACTCTATGTAATAGGAAGTGATTTAAGACCGTCAACCGGTTCTTGGGTCAATAACGACATTGTTCACTATAGATGGATCATATAATGGCAAATAAAGAAGACATATTTTATTGGGGGCATATTGGTAGATATTATTGTAAGATAGTAAAAACCTAAAAGCGAAAGGTTCATTATAACAAAGGATAGACTGGAATAATCTATTGGAGGAATCATAAGGAGACTAGCTGAAGAATGGTCAACACTAATGTAAAAAGATAATTGTGAAATGGAGTCTATTTTACTGTGCGAGACATGGGAAAGGCTATAAAGGGATATCCGTTATTGATGCACAGCAATGTTCAACACTAATCATAATGAGGTGATGGTAGTGAAAAAGGGATCTATTATACAAAGGCTTGAGGAAGACTAATGGGGCAGTTTTTATTGAAGTAAATAAAAAGAGATATATTTTATTCATATATGTATGTACAAACTATGGACAAACTAATACCAAACTAGGTTAAAGATGGGGGCCAAAAAGCCAACTAATGGTTGTTCTAAATCCTAGATTCAAAATGAAAGGGTTTCCCCATGCATCTTATAATCCCTGTTCTGAAATCGCTTCTAAACTAGTCATGACACTAATCCAAGTTCACCGTAACCTCAAAGAAGTTAAATGACGAAGAAAATTGAAGGAAAAAAAGAAAATAGAAAGAAAGAGAGAGAGGGAAAAAATAAAATTGGAGTAAATAAATATTTCACGTGGGCGGCATTTAAAATATCTTCTTTTCGCTGGCGGTAACAAAGAAAGAACCCCCTCTTCGTTTTTCACAGCAATCAACACCATGCAACTTCCTCAACATGGTGGTTATCTTCTTATGACTATAGTTATTATCATTTAACATCGGAATCATGATTTTTGTCTTTTGATGCTTTGTAGACCCGATGAATTCATTCGGCCTAGTTTAGCTAGCCCATTCATTGTAGAATAGGTTGCCATTCAATATAGAATAACTTATTCTCTTTGATTTAATTGTATTAGCTTATTTTACGTTATGTTTATTCTGTCGCAAAAATTCTCCACCTGCCTCGAAGTACCTCGCCTTTGAATAGGTGTCAGGATACTGTTATTAGTCAACACAGTTTAGTTTTGTTTAGTTGTCATATCATAGTTTATATCAATATTCTGAATAAAATATGTCTTGTTTTTTAATCTACATCTTCTTTTAATACGTTTAATTTGTTTGTAAGATGAGTATACCAACACTGGAACAGTAAATTATGGCAGAGTGCATATACATCTAGAAAAATAAACGGCTGGTGTGTGTGCGTGCGAAAAATAAAAGGCGAAGTATGAGACGTCTCCGATCAACGCTCTTGCTTAACCCTTTGTCACTTGTACGTACAATGCTGTATAGTACGTACTGCACTGTACATACCAGGCTTCAAAAATTAGATGTGGTGGTCGTATGAAAAAAAAGACTGTGAGGAGTTCCACAAATAAAATAGCCAGGGACGGGGGTAAAAATATGATGATTGAAGCGAACTTCATTTCTTTTTTTTTTTGTATCTTTTTCACCTTTACTACCATAATACATGATTAACATTTTATAGTCAAGTAAGATACATATTATTAGCATTTATCGTGAGATCCATTTTTTTTTTTTTTTTTACGCTCTTACAGAATTGTACCATAGGATATGCAACGTTTTTTAATTTGACGTTTCGTGTAACAAAATAGGAGATAAAGCATCAGCGCACGTGCACCTTCCGCTAGTATCTCATAACATAAAAATAATTGAGCAGGTGTTCATATGTATAAAAATATATTTTATTGTATATGATATGTAAATGATGAATGATAAATGATCAACTAACTAAAATTTATCTCTATTTTAAAAACGGTGGAGTGACAAGGGGGAGGGAAGAGAGGAGATAGGCCTGCGGTTGAAAAATTTTGGAAACCGTCGGAGGAAACACCAGTATAGAAAGAGCCAAGGATCATAGGGTAACCGTGCCAGACCAAGATGATGGTGTGAATGAGCCTATTCTATGATCAAAAAAGTGTCAGTAAACTTTGATTTTTCATTCTTGTCATACATGAACACACACATATGCTTATTGCGTATTATTAAACTTACTATGTTTTGAAGGAGTGGTATATTCCCATACGGTCTAACCATGTAGCCTTCATCATACGAAAGATGATGTAAATGAGCAGCAGGAGAAGATATGTGCACTTGATCTATTAACAAAAATGAATGCTTTCATTCTCCTTTCATTACCCCTCGTTCCGCTATCTTTTTTTTTTTTTTTCCCTTTTTATTTTCTACATACCTTGATGGACGACTTTTAGTGCTATTTGGTATGTGCCATTCCAGATGATTCATCTTGATAATTGGTCGCCCCCATTGCACTGAACTCCATTTGCAAAAACTACAAGATAATAATGATAAACATAAGGTCGATCAACGTTTATGCCAAAAATGTGTTCATATTCATCGAATGGTGTTTCCAAGTGTGGCTATTAAATACATCCACCCCCAGGTTCTTTGAGATCTGATGATAGGAGATGATCCAGCAGAATGATGACCAGAAAAGGAAGGAGTAAAAGTCAGATCTTATCATGAGCAGAAGCATTCAGAAGGTGATCGCATACAGTTTACTAATTTATACAAAGCAATCACTACCATAGATAGTTTTGCCACTTTGACCGGCACCGTATTTTCTGATGCCACGATTTTGTCGTCATTCTAAATATATCAACCAATTTTCCATCAGTCAGAGGGAAAGCGTTAGTATTTTTAGCATTTGAATATGTGAAAAATACAAAAACAAGGGGATTCATCATAGTCACCTGAATATCTAACTGCCACGTTTATCTTTGATTCACCAGTGCCCTAATCCCTCCAAAATAAATCTTATTTAATAACATACAGATTGATAATCATAGACGGTTTACCTTGTTGTATATAAACCAATATTGTAAGAAAAGAAAAGAAACAGGATAAATTTAAAATCCCGGCACAATGAGAATCGCTTTTGTGTGACCAGGCCAAACCATTGTAAACCTTATTTTTCCGTCCTTTCCCCTTCCCCCATCAAAATAACTTTTTTTTTTAATAACAAATCATTTTTCCCTTTTTCTTCCTCTTTCTCTCTCTCTCTCTCTCTCTTTTTTTTTTTCTCTCTCTCTCTCTTGCTCTTGCTCTCTCTATTTAATATTTTATTGATTCTCCGTTTTTATTGATACTATTTTTCACATATACAACGCTACCATCACTAGAGACTATTAGTACAACACAGTTACAACTGCATCAATGACTCTTGCTCAACAACGACATTCTTCTTCTACCTTTATTGCTCATTTGCTACTCCAACAATATCCACCCAAAGTACAACCTCAATCTTCCTCAGCTAGGGACCATGCTTTATTTGGTCATCTGGATAAAGTGGATGCCGAAGCTGGCTGTATTCTAATTGCCCTGGCCAACCATGATAAAAGGAAAGATATGAACGACTTGATACCATATTCCATTAGGGTAAGGACCAAAACAAAAAGGAAAGAGGAGGAAGATGTGAGGTGTTATATATGTAAAATAGGTGTTGTTACTATTACATATATGATAGAGAGATAGAGGGGATTGGGGGAGGGGTGGGGAGACTGAAAGAATGAAAGGGGCTGTTGGGTGATGGAAGAAAGGGAGAAATACTTATTAATATGGCACATCTATTTCCTAGGTAATTGATTATGATCAAACGGCAGAAAACAACTCGACTATGGACATTAGCAGCAGCAGCAGCAGCAGCAGCAGCAGTAGCAGCACTAGCAGTAGTGACAGCAGTAGCAGTGCTAGTGATGGCGCTAGTCCCCATACCGACAATGAAGATCCGACAACTACAACAATTATTACGACAGAAAAACCCGACAATAATGGAACAATGTCGATTAGCAACTTGCTAGGTAACAAACAAACAACAGAAAACAAAAGGATAGTCAAGATTGTAGAATATTAAACCGTACCTTCCTTATATTGTTTTTTTTTATTCTTTTTGTTTTTTTTTTTATATTTTTTTTTTTAGAATTGAACGGTAGACTTTCATCTTCATCGGACGCTCCTGCTTTGGTAAGAATAGAAAAATATTATTTGCTGTATTTGTTTTGTTTAGTCTCATGTGTGGGTTATTTTTCTTTATTTATTTTAGTCTGGGATGACAGATCCACCTTCAAATGCAGACCAATCATCATCAACAACAAAAATGCCTGCTACAACATCTCCAAGCCTTACTACATCCCAACGCAACGATATCAATGGTAAAAAAAAAAAACCATCGTTTTTTTTTGGGACAAGGATGATGAAACTCTTGAACCTTAATTTTATTCCTCGTTTTTTCAATATACATAGATCAACCAGAAGTACAGCCATCAAGGAAACGAAAGCCAAGAACGGATCCCATTCTTCTACTTGCAGCAGCGGCAAAAGCAATCGACCAAGATGAACAATTACAACAAAGTAAGTCCTTTTCTGTCAGTACTACTATCGGTGGGGAGAGGGGGGGGGACGTTTGGGAATCGAACAACTGATCATTTTTTTTTCTTTTATAAATAGGGGCTCATCAAAAAAGGAAATATAGTGATGATGAAAGTAGTATGGATTCTCGATCACATTCTGCTCGACCTCGACATCATGTAGAAGGTCAAACTGCTGCATTTGACCAACGACAGGTAAAAAAATAAAATAAAAAGGGTGAGGAGACTGGATTGAAATACCGATTGGATTGACACTTCAATTTTTTTAGTCCGAAAAATCGAAATTCTCTTACCAGTATTTATCAATGGTAAGACAAAGAAAAAATCAATAACAACAAAAACAGCCAAGCCCTACTTTATGATTATATTTCATATCTTATACTCATCCTTTTTCATGTATATATTATTGATTACAGAAACAAAACCCAAAGATCAAGCGAAATGCAATGCATGCATACATTACATATATGATTTACACTGATTTGGCATCTTCTGACAAGATGGTAATAGAGGGATATTGAATGATATGTTGTATTTAATTTTTATTTATACTAAACTTTATTATTATTATTTGTATTTAGTATCATCAAGATAAAGACACTCTCCATCAAAGCACAGCTGCAGCACTTCCACCACAACCATCCTCGCAACCCCAAACGACATCATCATACCCTCTTCCGCCTTCTCCATACCCAGCAACAACAACACCAGCTAGTCAACGAACAGCAGTGGGACCGGCACCGACTTTAAAAACATCATCATCATCATCATCATCATCATCATCATCGCCATCACCAATGACATTTGATCAACAACATTATTCTCAACATCCTTCTTATTCTTCTCGGATAAACATATCAGCTACAGGAACTACCGGAACAAACGCACCTTCCTCCGAAACGGCTTGGCCCTATGGTTTGACATCATTATCATCGCCACCACCTCCACCACCACTTCCACCATCCATCCATTCAGGATCAACTAATCCCACAGCGGGAAATTCCTCGATCATGGCTCGACCATTAACGGCATTTTTACGGGATGACATGTATACTTAGTACAACCTTCTCACTCACTCAGTACATAAAATATATATTTTATTGATCGAAGATGCCTACTCCTACTCATTCTCTATATATTACCTTTCCTCGGTTCCCCTCTCCCCCTTTTTTTTGTGTGTATCTTTTTCTTCCCCTCTCCCCTTAATCATATTAGTTTTAGTTAGTTGTCTCTTAGTATAGTCTCTTTTATTTTGTACAAAGCCTTATTTCTTTTTTATATTCTTCATATGATGTGCTTCAATAAAAATGGAACAAATTGTCAAAAAGCCGAAGATGGGAACAAAAAAAAAGATGTTGTGTAACAGTTACCAGGTTTTATATTTGTGTGTTGATGTTGGGTTGTTGTGTTCTGATATGGTGGGCGTAAAAAAGTTTTTTTGGATGCACAAAAAATAAAAAGTGCTTCATTTTTATCGGTTTTTGGGGAACCTATTCCTTTTGCCGCGCTTTTTGTGTGTAAAAGAGACGAAACTCAATTTTTTTTTTATTTTCGCTGCTCTTCTTCCGTCCTCTTTTTTTTTTTTTTTTTTTTTTTTTATATCTCCTCCTTTATTGTCTCGTTACACCTTTTCTTTTCTTTTCTTGTTTATCACTTAAGATATCGTCATACTCAATAAAATAGACCCTCTTCATCACTTTTTTTTCTTACCTTTGTTGAATCCGATACCCCCTCTTCTTGTCTTCTTTTTCCCCTCGCTCTTGCTCTCGCTTTCTCCACAAAAACCCCTTTATATTTCTTTATACCAGCTTTTTTTTTTTTTTTTTCTTTTTGATATCCTTTTATTCTCATCTTCCTCATCACCTCCCATCTCAGCTACTCCTTTACTGATTATACACCAAAGTAATATAAACTTAAATCCATGCTGTGATGCCTACTATTATTACTCGACCAAATCATCAGTTACCAACACCACCTTCATCATCACCACCCATGACATCTCGTCGTCTATCTTCAGCCACTACAGTAGTCATGTCACCACCAACACCAACAAAAAAAATCATACCATGGCGTCCACCAGGTGCTTGGAAAATGCCTGATATCATTCAAGAACGCTGGAAAGAAAAACAACTTTTACACCCTAAACAACCTACACCACCTCCCGAAAGTAAGCTGAAAGACTACCCTTCTAGTCAAACACCAAAGGTAATAAATAATATAGAATTTTCATATGCTTTTCATTTTATTTACACTAATTACTCTCTTTCTGTTTTATTGTTTGTTTCAGGCACGTTGGCTTTATGTAGGCAAGGCACCTGATTTATTCCCTTTGCCGCCACCCATTCGAAAAACTCCCAAACGTCATGCTGAATTCGATGCAAAACTCCGTAAGGTCTTACCTCGACTCAAAATCCTGGATATCAATCCAAAAGATTATTATACTGGCACTGAAAAAGTGGGAAGCGGGTAAGATTCATCGATCTTATGGAAAATACTTGATAAAAAAACACAACAACCATCTATCTATATATTGATATGCACATTCTATTTTTAGGGCAAACGGGGCTGTGATCAGGGCAGTGAAACGATCCTATTCTTTGCCTTCTTCAACAAATCGAAAACAGCAGCAACCATCATCACCACAGCAACAAAGAAAAAATGCGTCCGCCTCGGCATCAGCCTCAACAACTTCAACTAAACTTGCCAAAGGGTCTGTGGCTATCAAACGCTGCTTTATTGAAGATCACGATACACATCACCACAGCTATGTCTTGCGGGAACTACGCATCATGGGTTGCCTCTCTCACAACAATCTGATTCAACTACAAGAAGCTTGTCTTTATGATGATCATTTGTGGATGGCGATGGAATTGATGGCTTGCTCTGTCTTTGGCTTACTGTTCAGTACCACCGTGGGTCTCTCTGAAGCCATGACAATCTTCATTGCCACTGAATGCTTGGAAGGTCTTGTCTATCTCCACTCGAAAAACTATATGCATCGTGATATCAAATGTGAAAACCTGTTACTCAGTTGGGATGGACAAGTGAAATTGGCCGATTTCGGTTTGGCAACTCCATTATCTGTACAAAATTCTTCAAGACTTGGGACTGCAAAGGTAAGTTCGAATGATTAAGGAGGACAAGGAGAGGAGGAGGGGGATCTTGATGTTGATGTTGTTATTGTTGTTGTTGTTGTTGATCTGCAATGTACTCGTTCTACATGCTTTGACGAGCAATGACGATGATTCGACGATCTCTCTCTGTTTCTCTCTCTCTCTCTCTCTCTCTTCTTTTTTTTTCACATACGTACATACATACGCATACATACATGCTCACATGAAAACCGTTTATCCTTTTTATTATAGTGGATGGCTCCCGAAGTCGTAGCAGAATCGCCATATACTGAAAATGTAGATGTGTGGTCACTCGGAATTACAATGATTGAAATGATGGATCGTGTCCCACCTTTGTATTATTTGGAAAACAGCACTGAAATATACCGGGAAATCCTTTACGGGAAACCACCTACATTCAATTTCGCCACCCCCTCTACTGCCATGGTTAATACTTTGGAATGGATTCTCAATGCAGATGCCGATGACCGTCCTATGGCAAACAACGTACTAATCGTAAGTCACCTCTTTTTTTTTTTTTTTTTTTTTTTTTCTTCTTTCCCCTTGATTTACCTTTTTCTTTTTTCTTTTTAATTACAGAACATTCGAAACTTCGTATCTCAAGATCATTTAAAATGCGCAAAGAAGTCTGATTTGGCCGCTCTTGTTCAACAAGTTTTTCCAATGAATCACTAATTACTTGGCGCTAGAGAACTTACTTTTTGTGTTTCTTACATTTTACTACTTAGTTTTATTTTTATTTTTTATTTATAACCATTATATCTTATTGTACACCTTGTTTTTTATTTACATGTTGATGATGATACGCATATCCTCTTGTTGTTATTATTACTATTCGCAATTTTTTTTATCTATTTATTTATATCTTACTCTTTTTTTTTTTTTTTATTCTACCCAATACCCTTTCCTCCTGCTCATCCCAAAATCCTTTTTTCTTTCTCTAAAATCACTATTATTATTTTTTATACAATATCTCCAAAATCAAACTTCTTGTGTATATAATAAAGTCAAAATCAAAAAGATATTTATTTGTCTTCTGTGATTATCCCATTTACTCCCATTCATTCAATGATGCGCAGAGAGCTTTTTTTTTTTTTTTTTGGACCATCACCGCCCCCCCCCCCATTTTATAACAGTCTTCCAATAGTACATTATTCCATTTTGAATATACCGTGATCAATGATGCGTATAATTTGATCAGCCATGATGACCCTCCCCTTTTATATTCTGTACTTCAGAAAAATTGATCCATTCACTCGGGCCATTTTTCTGCCCTGATCATCATCATTTCCGTTGCACTATTCAAATCAGCCGCCTTTCCCTATTTTCGTCTTGTCATCATCACCATCACAAATCATTCACGCATACCAAAATAAAAAATCAATCAATACATAAAATAATTTTTTTTTATTAAAGCGTTCATTGTGTCAATAAAAAAAGAAGTGTCATGTATAAAGAGAAGATACTATTACTACTACAAAAACAAACCCCCCTCTTTTTTCCAATGTATACATAAAAAAAAAAAAGAGAATCAAATCTATTCTTCGTCATCAGCAGCAGCCAAGGTCATGGCAATACGATCCAAATCACGTTGACCATCTTGAGTGATCTTACGGCCACCCTTCTTGTCCTTTTGCAAAACACCGATCTTTTCCAAAGATTGGAGGACCTTACGGTTGACGGAGCCGGAGCCTTCGGCGTGGTGAGAGGGGCGCATACCACGGTTCACACGACCACCATGCACCTTGTTCAAAGCACCAACACCAACAGCCTTGCGGATGTAGATGTGACGAGCGACAGAGGCAGCACGGATGAAGTACCAGTCGGGATCATAGGGAGCCAATTCCTTGAAAGTACCGGTCTTGACAATATCGACCCACTTGGGAACTTCGAGCTTGCCAGTACGCTTGAGATAGGCAGCATAAGCCTTGATGAAAGCTATAAAGAAACGTGATATATCATACAAAAAAAAAATCAGTTTCCATGTATGCCCAGTTTTTTTTTTTTTTTTTTTTTTTTTTTAAAACCCCACTAAGCCACCAGCCCCACCACACTCTACACAACCACATGCACACAATGTAGTAACAACAAAGAGAATACAGCCGTCGTCGAGGTTTTCGTTCAGTGATATCAACAAAAAAGAAATGATAGAGTCGAGTTGCGTTGATACTATCCGTTGGGGGGCATTGCTGTCTTGTTTGTGTGCCTTTTTTTTTATTTTTATAAAGTATTCTCTTTGTTGTTTTCTATCATGGTGAGTATCCAAAAAAGGCCATGGCCCTCTATTTTGTGAATTGTCCCAACTTATCCACCTTGAACACCACCACCCCCACTCGCATACAACCTAAAGTATTCCTAACTCTATTTATTACCGTGAGGGTTGACGTCCTTGACAGTGATACCAGCCATCGTGATTGAGAGAATTAAAAAAAGAGAAAGAAGGGAAGTAGGTGCTCAACCCAAACAATTCCCAGTTCAAAAAGTAAAATTTTTTTGAATGGCCGCTTTCGTTGTGTGAAATAATTTTTTTTTTTCTTGCCTGCCTTAACTTGGAATGCCATATATATATGTATATATATCTCTCAGCTTTAGCCTCTCCTTCCCTCTCTATTATTTGTTATTTGAATATAGTGATATTATAACCTGTGTTTTTGTCTCAGTGTTGTATATGTTTGGAAATATTAATTTCTTGCTTGTATGCGTGTGTGTGCGTTTGTTTGTGATTTGTGGTCAAGTGTGGACTTGCAAGTAGCGACAAGAAAGGGAACGTGATATGGAAAACTTTAGGATATTAGGCCAATTCTCTTCAAGACTTGCATACTGCACATGTACTGTATACAGTGGGGGGGGGTATACCCATTCGACGAGACAAACTAAACGTATAAGAATAAAACAAAGAAGACATATTTTATTCAAAATGTGGATATGAACTATGACAGACCACTAAACTAAACTAATTATGTAGTATAATGATACATGGTACTTATCGAAAGTGAGACGTTCAGAGGTCAGTGCGACTGAGAGTGGGGTATGTGGGACGTGGGAAATGGGGGAGGGGTATCTTGTTGCAGCGTAGACATAGCATACGATGAACCAGTCCGATCAAAGAAGATACGTTATTTTATAGAAATCGACAAACTAGGGAACTAAACTAGGCCGATTTGCTCCACATTATCTGCAAAGGCACCAAGAGAATAGAACAGTCATGATGCCAGTGTTGAGTGGTGAGGGTGGTTATAACCAATAAGGAAACAGCCATGCGGTCAAATTCGAATGGTGATGGTGGATACAGTTATTAGAAGAGAACCATCATGTTGATAAATTCGTGTGATAGTGATTGTTGTAAAAGAAAAAAGAAAGATGTTCATTTTTTTAAAGTATACCAAAAAAAAAAAAAAAAAAAAAAACGAAGAAAACACAATTCAAATCCCGACCACGTGAATTTTTATTTACTCCCAATTTTTTTTTCTTTTCAATTTCGTTGTTTTCCCTTCACCATTAAACTTCTATGGGGTCATGTTGGACTTAGATTAGTGTCAGGACTAGTTTAGAAGGGTCTCCAGCTCAGGGTTTACAACATGCATAGGGAAACCCTTTCATTTTGGATTCAGGATTTGGAGTCACCATTAGTTGGCTTCTTGCATCATTAGCATAGTTTAGTGTTAGTTCGTCCATAATTTGTATCTATCTGTAAATAAAGACATTCCTTTTTACTTATTTCAATGAAAAATTGTCCCATTAGTCTCTCTCATGTCTTGTACAGAAAACCCCTGTTTTTATCACCATTCCCATTTTTGATTAGTGTTGATCGTTGTTATGCTTCAATAAAAGATAATTCTCCTAGTCTTTCATTATACACTGTATAATATATTAGCTCCAAGCTTGCAACCGTCCCTTTGTATAAGTACGTTCGATTCTTCAATTGCCACATTAGTCTCCCTCATCTTTCCTCCAATAGATTCTTCCATGAAGTCACTTTATTGCAATGATCCTACTCTCCTTTAATTTAGTCTCTTCCAATATGCTTCAATAAAATATGACCTCTCCATTTTTATTTATTAAATATATTCTGTCCCATTTGGTAATGAAGAACGTAGCTATTATAGTGTTCTAACAAACGCTTAGGATCTATTTCAATACCACTCCAACTATTTTGCCCTTAAGACCCAGGGAATGGTTGATCATGTCTTGGGTAGTTTACTATCAAAGATAGCCATCTTCCGGTCCAAGCAAATCATATAAACGAAAAATCTATGTCGTACTGTATGTACGTGTAGTCAGCCCCTGCTATAGGCCATTTTACGCTACTTTTTCTAGCTTATCTATGGCTACTTACCACCTCCCTCCCCCCCAGTGATCTAGTGACTGGTGACAGTTCTATATGACTTTATATGAAGTGTGGGTCCATTTCGCGCTCTGCCATTCATTTTTATCCATGTAGGTCAATTCTGTCATGGTAATTCTCTCGCTAAGCTGAACATATTGTATTATATGCAGGTCGTCATTTACTGTTCTTTTTTTTTTTGCATGTGATATGACCAAAGAAAAGCTAAAAGCCAGCCTTTTATGATGTGAAAGTGATGGGCGAGTGGAAGGGGGGGGATCGTTTCATTTTATCTCAAACTACGCTTCAACAACCATCCTCTCCCCTCTGACATCCAGTGAGAATATAAAAAATGGCAACGATTAAGGTTTCCTCTATATTCTTGCTGAACTGCTGCATCATACCCGTGATGTTGAACGAGTAGATTGGTGCATGCAAATCCATTTGGTGGCAGAGACTGTATTATTAGAGGGACGATGAAAGAATATGGTGCTGTCGTGCGTTTATTTCATGGAGAGGTAACGATGCTTCTGCCAATCAAAAAAAAAAAAAGTCATCAGTCTTTGGCTTGAACTTTTGTACCTGAAATAAAAAGGCTTCGTATCAAAAATTGATATTCGCAATTACTGATTTTGGACAATCCGTTGCTTTATCGATTTTTTCATGTGATTTGTATTAAAAGCACGACAATGATGCATTTTTTTTTTCTCGCCTTTTTTTTTTTTTTTTTTTTTCGTCACCCTGTTTCTTTTTTGCACTACCACAACTACATTGTATTGTCATGCTATTCCAAACTATTCATCGGCATGTGGATTCCTCTCTCGAAGTAAGAAGATTAGACATCGGCATGGGGATGAAAACGAAAAAATAGGGTTTTTTTTTGTATGATGACTCATTTACTTTTTTATTTTTTGAATGTGATAAGACAGTAACGAAAGAAGATCTCAACAAGCTACTACTTGCCGACCTCATTGAATTCTGTCAAGAACGAGGTAAACATAATATGAAGATGAGGGGTAGGGGTAGGGGTAGGAAAGGGTATTTCTCGGCATCTCATACTGGCTCCTATTTGATTATCGTTAGGTCTTCCAACTGAAGGTACCAAAGCGCAACTGATTGGTTTACTATTGTATTGGGTAAGTAGCGACTGTTGTTGGAAAAAAAAGGTGAGTTGATAAACTCAATTGTTGTATTACGATTGTTTGTAGAAAGAAAACACGCGACCTATTCCTGCGCCTTCAGCTCCTCAGCTCTTCTCGGCAGAACTACCACCGATATCTCCTATCTCAGCGCAAGAATACCGAATGGAGCTCACGTCAAGAGAATTTTCTGAACTGTTTTTGGAGGATGGACCTGGACTAGATATTCCATACCATCATTTGGAAGTGGGTCAAAAATTGGGTAGTGGTGGTTTCAAGGATTGTTTTATTGGTCTTTACAAAGGGGTAAATGTGAACAAACACAGGAAAAAAAAAAGCCCTAGTCTATATGCACTCACATCTTTTTTGATTACGTGACCTATTGACTTGTAGGAGGCAGTAGCCATAGGTGAACTAAGATTGGCGCAGTTCAATAAAATGGATCTAGCTGAAGTGAAGAATGAAATCCGAGTACTAAAGTAGGTCTCCATTCTTTGAATAGTATATGGGTTTATTGACATGGCTTTTTTTTTTTTTTTTTTTTTTTACCAGACAACTACGCCACGAAAACGTTATCCAATTCATTGGTGTTTGTACCAACCCACAGCATTTATGCATCATCACTGAACTTTGTGCAAAGGGGGATCTTTTTGATGTTATTCGAAAATACAAACGACCCAACTTTGCTCAACTCGTTATGTACATGCATGACATCGCCCTTGGAGTATCTTATTTACACACTAGAAGGTAGGAAAAGAAAATAAAAGAGAAAAGAGCGAGTCCGAGTCATAGTGATCTCATTAACTTCTATCCATTATAATTAGACCGTCCATTATCCATCGTGTAAGGGCTGAATGTTTTGGAATAAAATTATTTACTACTTGTGTCACAAGGGCAAGTGACTGGATACTTTTACTCACGTTACCTTTTTTTTAGGACCTAAAATCCATGAACATCTTGGTAAGTGACATATAGCTGATCCGGAACAATCCAATGGTTGCTAATGCTGGCTTTTTTATCATATGCATTTTTATTTTTCAGATCTCCGAAGATGATCGTGCAAAGGTGAACGATTTTGGCTTGGCTCGGATCAGACCAAAAGCATCAGCATTGATGCATACTCAATGTGGGACACCAAACTGGCAAGGTAATATAACTATACATAGAATTGTAGTGTCATATAGCTGATTTCATGCTTTTTTTTTCATTTTCTAGCCCCTGAATTCTGGTCGTCAAACCCAAGTTATACGGAAAAAGTGGATGTTTATGCTTGCGGCTTAATATTTTGGGAAATTCTGACTTGGGGGGCGTATGGTTATCCATTTCAAGGTAATATATATATATGTATATAAAAAGAAAGGATAGGATTTTTTTTTTTGGGGGGAGGGTTAAGAAAAAAAAAAAATAACTTGTTTGACTTTGTAGATTTATCGGAGCATGCTCTCTATGTTCAGGTCAAGGAACATCATGTACGACCTCCTATGGACAAGTTGGTGCCCATCTATCCAAAAAGTCTTTTGTTTTTGATTACTGAAATGTGGCAAGGCGAATCATTTAGGGTAAGTCAAGTGCTTATGAAATGTCATTATTTTTGAAAACCCATATTAATGCTTTACTCTTGTATTCTACCAGCGACCTCCAATGTCACATGTCGTCGACAGACTTGCTGCGTTTCTGACCTGATGCCGAAAAAAACCAACCAACTACTTTACATGCCCCCATCTACCCTCTCACTATATTTCCACTTGATGTTTTATTCCCCTCGTTTACTGATACCCCATCCCCTATTATCATATCAGATCAGTTATATTTATATCGAATGCAATAAAGGTTGTCTTTTTTACTTTTACTATATATCTCTTGTTTTTTTTTTGTGTGTGTTTTTTTGCAGTAGCTGAAAACTATGTTAATCGTTCATCGGGAAGTAAGGTAGTTTTTATGTTTCTAGATGATTAAGGGCGTTTATTCCATTGATCATGAGCTTGCCTTCGAAGGAAGGCAATGTTAATGCCGATGCCGCTTGCCGCTTTTGCTCCCTGTATGAGACCTTCCCTCCTTATTCACACTGTGAGAAATAGAAAAAATAGAAATATATTTTTTTGCATTCCGCATGCCGGGTTTCCGCATCGGAGTTATAAACACAAATTGTCATTGTCTGCGTGCTCTCAAGATATGGAGAGAGCATTCATAGATCAAAGACCTTTTTATTGTGATTTTGATTTTGTAACCAATATGAGAAAATTATTTGTAATATGAAAAAAAAGCACAAAGAAATGCATGTCAGCCACAGTTATACCACCATGATCACGCTATTTCTGGGGTTTAGTCACAGGGTACAATATTAAAAAAAAAGAAAAGATATTATTTCCCCACTAAAAAAGAAATGGTGCGGAGAAGCGGGTTGATAAGAAGTAAAACAAAGAAAGAGATGATCGTTGAAAAAAGCGTCACTCAAAATGATAGATGCCCTCACCGAGCTTCTGCAATTGTTGAAAAAACAGGTAAAAAAAAAAAAGTCGTATGACCTTGGCAGTTTGACAATCAGAAGTGATTGTCCTCAGAAAAGCTAGATAATCACATGTAAAAAAGGAAGACAGATTCAGGGCAGGGTCATTTTTTCATATAAGAGTTTTCATGAATAGTAACGCTATGGCTGAGGGTTTCCTCTTATTCCTTGATGCTTATAAGAATGGAACAATGAAAATTGTAGTAAAATTTGACCATCTTTTTTTTTTTTTTTTTTTTTTTTTTGAGCTCAATTTTGTGTAGAAAAAGTTCTTACAATGTGGGAATCAATATGAGCGGAGTACTGACGTTCATTGGTTCCATTATTGCCTATATTTTTCCTTCCAGCAAAAAAGGTAGCATAAGCAGCATTGTTTCAAATCCCGCCTGGGCGAACGGGTAATAAAAATATCCCCAGTTTCTATAATTTTTCTATTTTCTTTTTTCTTTTTCCTTTTTTTTTTATCTGTATTTCACTCTCTTTGTATTTATTATGTCATTTGATAACAACGTCCCTACCCAATTCCCTAAAATTGAACCCAGAGGCCCTGCTGGTGAACTTCTTTTAGCCCAAGAACGTGCTAAGGCTAGTTTTGACGTGAGCCAACTTTCCAAGTTTATGTACGGTGAAGAATGGCTGGCCAAGATGGATAAGGTACTCGATGTTATCTCCAACGAACCTGCTTTTGATAAGACTGGCCGTTATTATGAAAGTCGTGAAGATCGTGTTGCCAACGGCTTCAAGAAGGACAAACGCTTGGTCGAATTGGTCAAGTAAGTCATGACAGGAGTGTTTGGGTGAAGGGTTGGATTGACAGCTGACAACAGTCTGGACTGATCCCTTCTATCTTATTTTATTTTAATCCATAGGGAACAAAAGTGGGACGAAACTGAAACTTCTATTGCTCACTTTTTGTATGATCAAAGCACTCCAGTAAGTGAATTCTAGACATCGAATGGAGATCAACTGTTAGCAATTATGATGACTCACCCAATATATATTTTTTAGTTCAGTCTCCATTACAACATGTTTATCCCTACTCTGCGATCGCAAACTACTGATGAACAAAAGAAATTGTTCCTGGAACCAGCCTTGAAGCACCACATTATTGGTTGTTATGCTCAAACTGAAGTAAGTCATTTTCTTTCTTTTTGGGTTCAAGAGCATCAGTATAGGGGATAACACGTGAAGCTAATTACCCCGCCCCTTCTTTTTTTTTCATTATGTTATTATAATAGCTTGGTCATGGATCTAATGTACAAGGTCTCGAAACTACTGCCACCTATATTCCTGAAACAAATGAATTCGAAATCCATTCACCCACTTTGACTGCTTCGAAATGGTGGATTGGTGGTCTTGGTAAGGCTGCTACTCACGCTATTGTTATGGCTCGTTTGATTACCAATGGCAAAGATCTTGGCCCTCATCCCTTCTGTGTGCAAATCCGTAGCTTGAAGGATCATCGTCCCTTGAAGGGTATTACTGTCGGTGATATCGGTCCCAAGTTTGGTTTCAACGCTGTCGATAACGGTTTCATCATGTTTGACCACTATCGCATTCCCCATGTTTCTTTCTTGGCCAAGTACTCTCAAGTCAAGGCTGGCTCCGGTGAATACGTCAAGCCTCCCAATGCCAAGTTGTCTTATGGTACCATGGTGTTTGTCCGTGCCAACATTGTCATGGGTAAGCTGCAAAACAAGGTGGCATGATGATAGTATATATGCTCATTCTTTTTCTTATATTAGGTGTGCGTTATGCCCTCGCCAAGGCCACTACTGTTGCTGTCCGCTATTCCGCTGTTCGTCAACAATTTGTCGATGCCACCAATCCTAAAAAGTGGGACAACAAGGTGGTTGAAACTCCCGTCTTGGATTACACTATGCAACAATACCGTCTTTTGCCTACTGTCGCCGCTGCTTACGCTTGTTTCTTCACTGGCTCTGAAATGATCCGTTTGTATAACCTCAATCAAGTTGAAATGCAAAAGGGTAACTTCGGTCTCTTGGCCGATCTCCATGCTAGCTCCTCTGGTCTCAAAAGTTTGACTACTACTATGGCTGCTGAAGCTATTGAAGATTGTCGTCGCGCATGTGGTGGTCACGGTTATAGTTTATTCTCAGGATTGGGTCAATTCTATCAAGATTATCTCCCTAATGTCACGGTAAGTAGTTTTCACAGGGTTTATTTATTGAGAAGTGGATGCATGGCAGTTTTTGATAGTGATACGATTACTTATTTTTCTTGCTTTCTTTTTTTCGTATTTTTAGTGGGAAGGTGACAACTACATCCTTACACAACAAACCGCTCGTTATCTCCTCAAGACTTACCGCAATGTTGTCGCTGGCAAGGCCGTTCCTTCTGAATACAACCAAACTGTGACTTATTTGACTCAATATCTCCAAAACACCAAGGCTCAATGCCCCGTCACCTCTGCTTCCGATTTCAACAATCCTGAAGTGATTCTCGCTGCCTTTGGATTCCGTGCTGCTTATGGTATTGCCAAGGTTGCTGAACAAATCGATAACCAAGGTCGCTCATGGAACTCTATGTTGGTGGAAATCAGCCGCATCTCCCGCGCTCATTGTCAATTTGTCCTTGTTCGAAACTTCATTGTTGCTTTGCAAAACACCAACTTGGACAAATCCACTGTTACTGTCCTCCGTACTGTCGCGACCTTGTTTGCTTTACACACCATGGAAAAGGAACTGTCCGAATTCTTATTGTCTGGTTACTTGAGTGCTGCTCAAACTGCCATGTTGAAGGAACAAGTGATCAACGTATTGGAACAAGTTCGTCCTCAAGCCGTCGCCTTGGTCGATGCTTTTGCCTTACCCGATTACTACTTGCACTCTGCTCTTGGTCGCGCTGATGGTAATGTCTACAAGGCGATGACCGCTATGGCTGAACGTGAACCTTTGAACCACACCCAAGTCGTCAGCAGCTACGAAACCGCCATCAAGCCCTTGGTTCAAGCAGGTCAAGCCAGTAGCCGATGGAATGAAGATGGAACTCTGTCTGCCAAGTTGTAGATTAGATTTAGTTTATTAGACTAATGTATTATCTCTTATCCCCTCCTCTCTACTTTTATTTTGTGCTATACCGTTGAATATTTTCGCTTCCCCCCCTTTTCCCTTCTTTATTAGTTATATTTGCCTTTATTCTTTTATTATATTGTATTTTATTCAAACCGTCTAGAAATCTTTTATAGAAATGTATAGAAGTACACCAGATAAATAAATTGTTTTGTCAACGTCTTTTATTTTTGTATTTTATGATGATGATGATGATCGCTAGTGGGAAAGAAACTATGGTAGTAGTAGTAGTAGTAGTAGTAGTAGTAGTAGTAGTAGTAGTAGTAGTAGTAGTAGTAGTAGTAGTAGTAGTAGTAGTAGTAGTAGTAGTAGTAGTAGTAGTAGTAGTAGTAGTAGTAGTAGTAGTAGTAGTAGTAGTAGTAGTAGTAGTAGTAGTAGTAGTAGTAGTAGTAGTATGTTCTCATAGTTGTGGTTGTGGTTGTGGGAAAGGAATTATGAAAGCATTGTGTGACGATGGTGAATATATAAATCACCTATGATATCAATATTGTGTTGTAATAAGGGTGAATGAGAAACTAGCCATTCAAGAACTTTCTTTATCCCTTATTTGTAGAAGCTTCCAATATTAGTACTGTATTTTGTAGTAGGCAGAGCGACGACCTCGACAGTTAGCTGAATTCACATATTTCTTTTTTCGGTGCAAATACATCTGCCTATTTTTTTCTACAAACACATGCTCTTTACTGTAGAGTGTGAACATACCCATTTATCGTGGAAATCTAAACGTATGAGAGACGATGTAAAAGTAAAAAAATATACAGTAATTAAGATGGAGGCGCAAAATATGATAGGCAACTAAACTTTACTATGTCGTGCAATGAAAATATCATGAGACCTATTTAAATGAGTATGTGGAATGGGAGTATTTTATTTCAGAATAAATATAATGTAAGATAAACTAGTTCATCAAAGAAGGCAAGTTACGTTATATTGACTGGCAAACTATTCTATAATGAAGATAACTAAACTAAGTCGAATGGTTTCATCTTGTCTGCAAAGAGTCAAAAGAGAACAGCCAGACTGCCGATGTTAAACGGTATAACTGTTGACATGAGAATATAGCCACCATGTTGATGATGTTATATGGTGTTGATTGTTGTTAAAAAAACACCAGGGTGTTCTTCCTTTGCAACCAAAAAGAAATCGCAAACCAAATCCGCAAAGTTCCAAAAAATCATTCAAATTCCGCCCACGTGGGTTTTTATTTACTCTCAATTTTTTTCTCCCACCCCTCTCGCTTTCTTTCAATTTCTATTTTTTCCAATCTTTTTCTTTCTTTACAATTGTGACTCCTATAGGATTCTGGTGGACTTAGCTTAGCGTCATGACTAGTTAAAAGGATTTTCAGCTCAGGGATGACAAGATGCATGGGAAAACCCTTTCATTTTGGATTCAGGATTTGTAGACCATCATTAGCTGGCTTTTTTGAGCCTCCATTAACTTAGCTTGGTATTAGTTTATCCATAATTTGTATCTACATCTAAATAAAATATGTCTCTTTTTACTTGCGCCAATGAAATAATGTTCCATTAGTCTGTTTCATGTCATGTGTAGTAGATTTTTTTTTACCATCGCCTATTTAGATTCTTGTCGACAGTAGTTATGATTCAAGAACAGATATCTCTTTAGTCTTTCTCATGCCTTGTACAGTATAGTCGTTCTCATTTTACCTTGTCCATTTAGAGTAATGTTGACCATTTTTTAGATCTCGCTGTAGTCTCCCTCATGCATCCTCTCAATAGATCCTTCCAGTCGATCCCTGATATAATGAACCCCTCTTCTTTAGTTTTAGTATCTACCAATATGGTTCAATAAATGATGTCCTTTTTATTAATTATCCTTTGATCTACTGTATAATTAATAATGTAACTATTTTGCAGTTGTTTTGTGAGTGTACTAGCAAAAACGTGTTTTCCAATTTACCGACTATAGCTAGTTTCTCCTCAAATGGAAGTCTTACATCACTTGCCATCAAAGATAGTAGTGTTTCTATAAGTGCAACGCGGGAGTAATCTGAGATATTCTCTGCTTAGCGTTTGAGAATATATATATATATATAAATGCAGTTATTAAGATTTGCATTACGTCCTTAGTGGACTGTACATACATATATGCTTGATGAAGAACTCACGCGGATATGGAAAAGTAATGAAAGACAGTAATCGATGATGTCAATAAGTGATACTGAATGTGAGGTCGTGTTTTTCATATATGAACTGAACATTGGCCATGATTTAGACCAAGTATTAGAAATGACACATATTTATCCTAAACACCATCAATCTTATGCATCTGACATCCTTCCCCCTCCCCCTTGATTGTCGCGCCCAAACGAAAAGGTCCACACTCGTTGTTATAATTTTTGACTTAAATTTCAGAACCTGATAGGACTCCCTTTTTTCTCTCTTTTTCTTGTTGTAGCTACCCCATTCTGTTTGAATGAAAAACAAAATACATATGATATTTTTGTTTGACACCAGGGGCGGTATTAGCCAATCATATGTGTCCCACCTTCGAAATGTCAGCGTCAAAAAATCTTTAAAAGGAAAAAATAATAATACCCATTGCAGAATGGATAGAGATCTCGGTGCATTATCCGCCAAGGCCAAGAAAAACGTCTTGGCTTTTTCATTTGACAAATTGAAGTACAAATGTGAGTCTTTGACAGTCAGTCAAAAAAAAGAAAGGGGGGGGGGTTGCAGTGGAGCGGCATTTTAAATTCTACCCCTCACTTTCAGTACGTGAGAAAATTAAACTTTGTCAATCATTTAAGAGTTGGCAGGAGCAAATAACGGCACCTGAATTGGAGTCAACGTCTCTTCCCCTTGATTCTATACGTGAATCCATCTAAAAAATAGAATATAAAATCACACTTTACCTCATAACTCCACAAACCAATTCACAGTGATTGTATCTTTCTCTCACAAGAAACAAAAAAATGTGAAAATAAACTTTAATGGGTTTTGAAAAATAGCTGGGGGATAGGTGTCCAAAAACGTGAGCTTTCACATGAATGAACCCTCCTTTTATTTGTACTCCTATTAGCATTGTTTGCATTATTCCCCACAAAAAAACAAAACGAAATCAATATAAAAGAAAATTTAGCCACATCAACTTTTTTTTTTTGTCTCTTTCATTATACTTTTTATATTAAACTAAATACCTATAAACAAAACATGTCATCCTCCGCATACGACGAACTTGCCGACTATGTCTTGCCTGTGATTGAAGCTCAAATGGAAGATAGCAAGGAAATGTGGCCTGAAATCAAGGGTCTTTTCATCTTCACTATTACAAAGCAAAAGAAACCCGCCACTGTTTGGTATTGTCTTTTGCAAGGTACAGTTGTAGAAAAAACAAACAAACGCACTCTCATCATTTTCTCAACGCCATGCTTCATATTCTCTAATGCCGTCCTTGTGTTTTTTTCCCTCCTTTTTTAACTACTCAGGTAAAGACGTTCGTCCAGTGATCACCAACAAGGAAGATGTTGCCAAAGCAGCAGTCAAGGGAAAGGTCAGAACCGTTCGCATTCAAGTGGAAGATAGTGATGCTCTGAATTTGGTTACTGGAGGGTAAGTCTTTTTTTTTCCCCTAAGAAAAGAAATCATCCTGCTAAAATATATATATATATTAATTTTTACACAAAAAATCTAGCGTAACTGGTATCAAGGCTTTCATGACTGGCAAAGTAAAGGTTAAGGGTGATCTTCTTTTGGCTCAACGGTTGGAAGCAGCTGTTGAAAAGCTGGGTGCAAGAGAGGTAAGCTTAAATTAAAAGTAGGGAATAGGGTGTTACTGATGATGGTGATAATGACAGTAATGACTGACCCAACCATTCTTTCACTAGCTCGCTATTGCTTTCATCAAGGAAAACAAAGAAATGGTTAACAGTGCAATCAAGGCCAAATTATAAATCTTTTTGATAATTTCTGTTGATACATTATATCAATTGATAATAAATCGATGCAATGTACTTTTTTGAAGAAAGAGGAGGAGCCGTGCTTTCCTCTTTACTTAAATGCTTGCTATTTAAATAAAAATTAGCTATCTATGATCAATCACGTTGGAGATATCATGATACAGATCAGTGTGTAATTCTCGCATTTTTTTTTGAATCAATTTAATCGCCGACCGGGACCAATTCAGCCTAAATTGGCGAGAAAACTCAATTTTTCCATTTTCTTCTTTTTCTTTTCATTATATAAAACAAAAATACATCAATGCCATTCAACTCACCTTTACCGGCAAGTTTAGCGAGTACGTAAAAAAAAATACTATATCTACACGACACTGCTCTCTTTGAAAACGGCTTTATTTTGACTGACTTCGTATAATAGGTGAATGTCGGAAGGCTTCTAGGATTTTAAATGGATTCATTGGTAAGTACTATGCTATGACTGGGGTTGGGAGACGGAAGGGGATAATGGAATAATTTTGAAGATTTGGAAAAGGTATACTGATGGGTTTATATTGGTTATTACAACAATAGATCCTGGCCAAGGACTGGATATGGTGATACCAACTGATATTTTACGCAATGCCAAGGGACTTGCGATATTGACGGTGCTTAAAGGTGGTTTCCTTTTTTCGGGAAGAGCTGGCAGCGGATTGGTTATCGCCAGGTAACGAAAAGTGAACAATAAAGACTCTATACAGCAGAAGCTAACGCTCTTTTTTTATTTTTTATTTTATGTTTATATTGGTATCAGGTTAGGAGATGGTTGTAAGTTTCAGAAAATAGCTAATACAGCATATTTATTACAACAGCTCACGTTACTTTTTATTTTAGCTTGGAGTGCTCCCTCTGCGATTGGAACTTTGGGAATGGGTTTTGGCGGTCAAATAGGTAACACTGCAATCACGCTAACTTTTTAAACCAGAACTGACTTTTTTTTTTAAACATTTATATGCACGTTTCTTGTGTAATCAGGTGCCGAATTGACAGACTTCGTGATGGTCCTACAGACACAATCTGCGGTAAAAGCATTTATGAATTATGGCAATGTTACTCTTGGTGGAAATGTATCAGGTATAATATATTCTGACGAAAAGAAAGAGAAAGCGGAGCCTGTCTATATCATAGCACTGAACTCAAAGAATTGTTTTTTCTTTTTTCTGCATCTAGTGGCCGCTGGACCCGTGGGCCGAAATGCTGAAGCATCCGGAACAGCATCTATCAAAAGCGTGGCGGCAGTTTACTCTTACAGCAAAACACGTGGACTTTTTGCAGGTGTTTCACTGGAAGGATCTGTGATAGTGGAACGATTTGATGCAAACACCAAAATGTATGGAAGCAAGGTCAAAGCCCGCGATCTTCTCAGTGGCAATATCCCCCCTCCAGCGGAAGCAGGTGCACTCTATCAGGCATTAAACAATCGATTCCACCATGACGGTCAGTACGACTTTAGACAACAAGGCTATCACCACTCACCGAGCAACGATTTTGGGTATTACAACAATTCTCGGGATTTTAATGAGGACCATTACAACAATGTGTTTAGTGACAACAACGGTTATGGATCAGGTGGAGGATCTGGGGTGGAACGATCACAAACATTTAGTCGGGCAGCGGTTAAATCCATGGCAACTGGTGGTGGTGCGGGAAGTATGGGTTATATGGGCAATAGCGGTGGCAGGTCACGGTCATCAAGTACGACGGATCGCTGGCAACAACATTCGACATCGACACCTCCTACATCAGTTACACCTACGTCTGTTGGCCGATATGGTATAAATGATGACGATATTCTCGGAACTCCTACTACGGCAAATGCTATGGTTAGGACATCTACACCGAACTCAAATGATCGACCAGCAATCACTGATGGCAAACCCCGCGCTCGCGCCCTTTTCAATTTTCCTGGACAACAAGGTGGCGATCTTCCATTCAAGAAAGGTGACACAATTACCATTGTCAAAAAAACGGATACACAACAGGATTGGTGGACTGGTGAAATTGGTACTAGAAAAGGGATTGTAAGTCTGAAAAAGTTAATTTCTGTAGTTAACTGTCGTCTCTTATCTCACCTTCTCCTCTTTTTTCTTAAAATCAAATTAGTTCCCAGCCAACTTTGTAGAAATTATCTAGTTTAGTTTATTATTTTATCATTTTGATTATAGTGTATTATCTTCCTTTTTTTTTTTTTTTTTTTTTTTTTTGTATGTTTTTTGTAGACGTGTATGTCTTTGTCTATATAATAAAAAGAAAACTTATTGAACTACTTGCTACTTCTCAAACTTATATGCGTGGGTGGTGGGGTTATTGGATACCGTGGAGTCGGGCGAAAAAAAAGTTTCCATATTTTAAACCCCGTTCGGATTGTCAAGGGCACTTCGATTTTTTTTTTCTGTAGCTTCCTCCTTCTATTTTCATGAACAAATCACTTACCTTCATTGGATCTAGTTGTTTTTACCCTTCGTTGAAAAGAAACTTGGGATCAGGATCCCAACGACAATCTTTTTGCATCACTATACCGTTGCACAGCAATCGACCTGCCGCTTACCCATTGTCATTTATTGCCCAAACAGGTAGTCTTGACCATAATACCCGGTACCTGTCATCGATTACTTTATTGAAAAGGTGGATTCAACGCTTAAAAATAACGGAACGACTATACTGTACAAGTTTTTCTATCTCAAAGTAAGTACGCTTCTCGCACAAAAAGGTATATTGTTGTGGTCTCTCAGGTAATTGACATTTGACTTTGTTTTTGTGGTACTAGACAATCAATCAGGCGCTTCTCACAGGGCCACAGGTCTATCGCCAAGAATAATTCAGCAGAAAAGGGGATCAAAACTTCAGTACCAACAAACAGATCAGTGACATCAAATTTAGTGATAAAATCGGCCCCAGTGGTGTCAAAGATTATTCCAACATCAACATCACCGAACGCAGCAGCAATGCCAAAATCAGCTCAACCAGCACCGAAAACGACAGCAAAAGCTCCGGCTGAAGCTCCAACTTCTGTCAATTCTCCAGGGATAGCAACACAGAAAATATCAATGAAAACATCACGACCATCCAAAGCATCACCATCCAAAGCATCACCATCATCCAAAGCATCACCATCATCCAAAGCATCATCATCCAAAGCATCATCATCCAAAGCATCATCGTCCAAAGTATCAGCATCAGCACGAACATCACAAACAGCATCCAAAGGGACATTATCAAAGCCGCCGACAATAACATCGACCAATACGCCAAATCCTGCAGCAAAATCTCATTCAAAACCATCGACGAATTCACAGAAGATTTCGACAAAGGCTTCAGCAAAACCATTGACAAAAGTATCATCAAATACACCAAAGGCTACAGTAAAGAATACGCACAAGTCAGCAAAAGGTACAACAAAGACATCAGTGATATCATTATCAAACACACCAAAGACTGCAGTAAAGACTACGGCAAAGGCACCAAAATTTGCGACGAAGACTTCAGCAAAACCATCAACAAATGCATCAAAGGATACTGTAAAGGCGACGCGTAAGGCATCAAAAATTACACCGCGGACTTCAGTGAAATCATCGACAAACACACCAAAGACTGCAACAGAGACATCACCAAAATCATCAACAACAGATACTCCAAAGGTTCCGGCAATTTTGAAGATTATAAAAAAGGCACCAAGATCAGCAACAAAGGTTTCTGGGGCAGCTTTAGGGAATCCAAAATTTACGCAAGCGTCAGCGACAACTCGGAAGTCAACAAGAAAATCAGCGACTGTGATATTCACGAAGACCAAAGAATCATCCAAGAATTTGTTATTCAACGACTATATCAAAACACTGCCGACTATGAAGGTACCGAACAAGTATGAAATTGTATGCACGAAGTCACCGACCGAAGCCAATGGAATCTTGAAAACAATGATCAGGTAATGCAATAGAGGACATAAAAGAAAGTTTGCATAGTGGGTACTGACTGACTCCCGTATTTCTATTTTGTCTTCTTGATACACTAGTGAAGGAAATGTTTTTGGTGTGGACTTGGAATGGCGGCCAGCCTTCATTAAGGGAACGCCTGAAAGCTCGACGGGACTGATACAAATTTGCGGGCATTCCAAAATACTGCTGATCCAATCGTCTCAAATGAAAGGTAAACCCAAAAATACAATAGAGGAAGAGTAGACGCAGCCTGTACTGATCGTTATTTTTTATATCCAGATTTACCTAACGAATTGGTCAACTTTCTCAACGATCACAATATACATAAAACTGGTGTCAATATTTGCGGTGATGGATTGAAGTTACACCGAGACTTTGGTGTCAAGACAAATGGCTTGCTGGACCTTGCTCCTTTGGCTGAATCCGCTTTTAAAGCGTCCCCTGATATTCAAAACTACGACAAGTTCTCCCTCAAAGCATTGGCTGGAATTTTTGTAAGTCATTATACTGATATGATAGCTGGATGAAAAAAAAAAAAAAAAACCAGTAGATTCACCTCCTTGTGTCTTTTATTTTTTAGCTGGGATCAAAAATGGAAAAACCTAAAAAAGTGCAACTTTCAAACTGGAATGCGCAAAAACTTAACAAAAGGCAAATCGAGTATGCCTCGACCGATGCTTATGTAAGTTGGACATTTTTTTTTTTTTTTTTTTTTTTTGAAGGAGAAGCTAATCAACTTATTACGATGTGTACTTTGTTTGAATTTCTAGGCCTCATATGCGTTGTATCATTCACTTATGGATATCAGCAAATTGGAAAAATCAAAATTAACGCCCTACCATTTGTCTTCGGAGACAAATAATTAGCCGGGTTTCGTACCATTATCTCTTCCCCTGTTTGGTTTTTAGTATTTTTTTGTTGAAGAAATCTTGTATAGCGATTACTCCCATTGCCTCTTATACTGTAGTAGTATTATTATATCATGAATTGCATTTGTTAATTTATCATTACAATAAATACTTTGATCACTTCATTTATGAATCGTGTTACTCTTGAACTAAATGTAGTTTATATTACCATTATTATAATATCTTGATCAATAAACGAATACTATATCTTTTTTTTTCAATACTCATAAGCATATATTCGATTTTGTTAATAAAGCTCCTTTTTTGATTTTTTATTACTTTTTGAGCTGGTTAAAATAAAATATTAAAGGGCTTTCGTGTATCCAAAAAATAGGTCGATATCATACTGTCTTTGGTTACGGTTGAAATCAGGATAGCTAGGGAGAAAAAAGCCAAGTATGACGAAATCAAATATGGAGCTCATCTCGATTGTATAAGTATGATAATACTACATCAGTTCATAAATATGAAATATTGATCCATGCTTATACATATCGTTTTATAATCACCCCTGGATCAAGGTGGTGTGGTTGACATAATGAGGAAGAAAAAAAAAGGGACCTTAGAAAAAATTGATTCCAGAACTAACACGCACATACTGTTTAAAATTAATGAACTGGATATTTACAATATGTAGGGCATACTATTTTCTGAGGAAGAATATGTGGGAGGCAAGGTCTAGTTATTTGGTAGAGCAGTGGTTGATAAAATACTCACAAAATAGTCACATGAACTGCTTTAATTACTATGTAGTGTGTACGAGAATACTAATAAAAATGTGAAATTTTATCAAAGTAAATTGGAGGAAACTAAACTAAGGATGTGAGGCTCTTTGTAACAAGGGATCTCTTGGAGGCGGCATGAGGCAGTTAAATGGAGGAGAGGGATCTCTTATTCAAATATAAGAATGATCAGTACTAATCTAAAGAGATAATTGTAATAAAAAAATCTAATATACTGTACAGATTATGGGAATGACAACAGGGATATCTTCGGTTGAAACATAAAAGTGGTCAACACAAAACCAAGGGAATGGTAATAAAAGGAGATCTATTTCACAAGACAAGAGGGAGACTAAGGAGACATATTTCATTGAAGCAAGTAAAAAGAGATATGTTTTATTCAGATATAGATACAAACTATGGACAAGCTAACACTAAACTAAGCTAATGAAGGCTCCAAAAAGCCAACTAATGGGCCCTTCAGATCTTACATCCAAAATGAAAGGGTTTTCCATGCAACTTGTAATCCCTGAGCTGAAAACCCTTCCAAACTAGTCCTGATACAATTCTAGGTCCAAAATAACCCCGTAGAAGTTGAATGGTGAAGGGAATTTGGAATGGAAAAAAAAAGAAAAAGAAAGAGAACCGAAACATAATATAGGCGAGAGGGAGAAAATAAAAGATTCCACGTGGGCGGGTTTTAAATGTTCTAACCTCTCATTCGGGTTTTAGGGGTTGGTGACCTTTTTTTCGGAAGTTACAAAATAGGGAATCTCCTCTTTTTCCATTCGCAACTATCCATATATCATGCAGCATGAGGGACATGGTAGTTCTAGTCTCATGATGGAAACCGCCACTTTTCATTAGTGACGGCATCATGTCCCTCTTCTTTTTATAGCAAGCCGCACCATACAATGGCAGCGCCATAGTCGCGCCCTCTCTTTTATAAAGTAGGCCTCACCATTTAGCATTGACTGCATCATTTTTGTTTCTTCACAAGACAGTAAAAATCCACATTTAACATCAACACTCTCTTCTTTTTTTAACCAAACTTTACCAGTCAACTGCAACACACTCTTGCTTTTACAGCAACTACCATCATTCGAACAACGACTTCATTATGAATTTTGCTTCCTTTTAATAAAATAAAGACCATATCATGACTTTTCCTAATGATTGACCATCATGCAGAAAGTTGGAAAAAAAAAGGAGATAAGGCTATGAGGTGAAGAAGATAATGGTGCTGGAAAAGCAATGTTATATTTCACAACACAGTACGTATGAGCTTGGATATATCGTTTATTCACAACCACCAGTAAAGTCGTTTTCTTCTTCATAAATTATGGGAGTATGGTGCGGCTCACTCATAATGTCAAATATTAGGCATGGTCCTAGAAAGCTGGTAGTTTTTTAAAAAATGGCCACCTCAAAAAAACAATGTATAAACATGATAATTCAGACCTTTAAGAACAAAACGTGTACATCAGTTGTTTTTTTTCATAAAAAAAGAAAAACTTATCAGCCTTCAAAAAAAGAATACTTTGGCTGGCTCGCCTAGGATTTGAAACGTATCTGATGTACTAAAAAGGAAAATGATATGTGCATTTATTTTGTAAAACACCGGGAAAACTGTAAAATATTATACAGAAAACAAGATCCTGTTTTTTGCTCGTTCCCGCTCCCATATCAAGCGTAGCTAATAGATGTAGATGTAGATTGTAAGACTTGCAAATGAGGATTAGTTTATGTATTTTTATTTACTATTTGTACAATAAAAAGTGCCGTCCCTTCTTTTTTTTTGTTGTTGTACGGACACACACCCGTTTGTATTTTTCTGCTTATAATAAGTCCATGTATATACATTTGGTCAGACAATCAAACAATGATAGAAAAAGGCAAGACAAAGTTTATTCAGTAGTAATTATAACAATGACAACCAATACTAAACTAAGATGAAGGTTAATCTAATAGTGGTCCCGAATTCTGGATCCAAAATGAAAGGGGTTCCCCATGCATCTCGTAAGACCTGAGCTGAAAACCCTTCTAAACTAGTCCTGACATTAATCCCAGTTGAACATCATCCCATTGAGATCAATGAAATGGCGGTGACTTGAGAAAAAAAAAAAAAAAAAAAGAAAAGAAAAGAAGGAGGAAAAAAAAAAAAAAAGGCTTTAAAAGGTATTTTTCAAACTGCGATTGAAGCCATAAAAATTGAAATGAAAATTGAAAATTTGACATTATAAGTGAGCCGCACCATATAGGGGTTGTTCTGTGTGTGGATGGGGATATTGGAGAAAAAAAATAAGAAGAAAGGTATGAGTAGAAGGAGCAAGTCACTAGAAAGCGGATCCAAGCAAACGTGGGTGTCCAAGTATGTATGTGGTTGAATGGTGTGTAATAATATAGAGACGGTTATTGTGGCTGTAAGCTTTAGCTGTGAGCTTATAGGCGTAAACTTTAGAGCATTCTATAATTAATTGTATGAGACATGGATAGTTGGTTTGGTGATAAAAAATGATTGTATAATATTTCTGAAGATGCATGGAAAATTTGAAGTTGAACGGCTTCGTAGTTCGTTTTGTATAAAGCAAAGAAGAAAATATTGCACGTTAACTCGATTTTGCAGGCTCTAAAGCCAGATGGGTGTGAATTCAACCGCCGCCGCCGGCAGTCTGCATTGTTGATCGAGAAAAAAAAAAGTGGAAGGGACACAAAAAAAAAAAAAGACAAGTCAACGGGAATGAGCCAACATCTGTTCACAGTTTTTGGCTCATTGTGGACCTGGTGGTTTTGGCTTTCTGTTTAGAAATAGTTTAGAAGGGTTTTAGAAAAGGGATTTCAAGAAGCATGGGGAAACCCTTTCATTTTGATTCTAGAATCTTGGGGAAATGTCTTGATTAGCTTAGTACACGTATATATCTCTTTTCTTCAATAAAACATATTTCTTCTTCAATAATACTTGTCTTTGTTTGAAAAAAATGAGTATTTGCTTCAATGATGTGCGTTTAAGCTTCATTAGAGTTTGGAGATCCCTTTTAGAGATCCCTTATTTTTTATTTGACATTGTTCCTTCTTCTACACCATTCATCTAGACTAGCACCTCTCTCAACTACTATTAGCGGCCTCTATTCACATCTTCTTTCCTTTTAGTATAGTATTGACTATTATGATTCAATAAAAGCTTTTTTTATTTTGCAATGAACAATGGGATGGCAAAGCTATTCTACTGTGGTAGACTAATCTGCATACTAATGAACATACTATTATACTGTTCTACATACTTTTCTTGTTTGGTAGTGTATCCCTTTAGTGTGGTGATCTATTTTCCAAACCAATTTCGTACGGTAAATGCCTCTACATTCTATAATTCTGTAAGCAATACTGAAGCATAGAGGCTTGTTATTATGGCTGTAGGCTTTCCCTCCTTTGAGTTTGTTTGTTGACGGGCCTCCCGATTTTTTGTGACGGGATTGAAAATCAAAGCCCACTCCGCCTGAATTATTTTTCAAGCGGCATCCCCCATTTTCTCTCTCTCTTTCTCTTTCTTTCTGTCGTATTCCTGGTTCCTGTGTCGTATTCCTGGTTCCTGCTTAGCAATATTTACATCAAAAGCATCTATGCCATTGTCGCATCATGAAAAATGATGGCATAAAAATAAAAATAAAACCTGTTCCTGAAGAAATTGAAATTCCGATTAGGAACACTGCATGATAAAAATAAATAATCACGCAACATTGTGATAGAAGAAAGAAAATAATGATTCACTTCATGAAATCATTAGGTCCCATAAAATAGAATAAAAGAAAATAAAATACCCTTGCAATAACATCAATCATATCATCATACACCTAATATCAGAACATCATACGATCATAATAAAAATAATGATCATGATAAAAAATAATAATAACAATAAACCCATGTAATATCTATTTCTAATGAAACATAAGATATAGTATATAAAGAGTGACATTTTTTATTAATAAAAACCACATACAAGAATCTCACTTAATTCTACCCGTCTTATTTTTTTATTTTCTACTTTTATTTTTTTTATTTTTTTCTTTATATACGTTATTTTACAGCCATCATCATTTGTATATCCGACTTATCTCTTCACTCTATTTTTTACCCCTGAATTCCCCACTTATTCTCACACTTGTCATTCAACACATCAGATAGCACACAGCCTCAATTATCCGTAGTCTCAAATACACCGTTATCATGCTCCCATCCACAGCCACAAATATCTTCATTTTATTATAAAAAGACTTGACATTTTATCAATTAAATAAAAAACCATATCAATTGTATCACTTATTTTACTCTTGTCTTTTTATTATCTTCCATCCATTTCATCCTGATTAGCAATATTTATGTTAAAGTATCTATACCATCATCATTTGTATCACTTATTTTATTATTGTCTTATTTTATAACAACCATTTCAATTGTATCACTTATTTACTTTTGTCCCTTATTATTATGTACAACCATTTCCGGCTCCCAATTTTGTAACCATGAAATATGTTTTGAAAATTGTCCCAATATAATTTTATATTGATAAAATGATAGAGAACACTCTCAAGACCATTTCTACCAATGCAGTTTTTCTCTCGCCTTTTTGCTTCCCTCCTCATCACAACAATCCTCACCATTCAACTTTGGATCTGTAGAATAGTATACATTAGAATACCTCATTCTTCATTCATGAATAAAACCATTTTTATTGAAACATCGCTAAACTTAAGTCACTAAACTAAAGGGAGGGGAATGAAGGGACCTCAGGAGAAGTCGAGGGATCTTGAGGAATGTCGTGAAAAAAAGAGAGATAGTTCCTTTTCCAAAAAGAATACCTCCCCCACAACCCCCCAAAAAAGGTCTCCCCGCACAACCCGCCCTAAAAAAATACCTCCCTCAACAACTCCCAAAAATAAAACCTCCCCCCACAACCCCCCAAAAAAGACCTCCCCATAACACCCCCCAAGAAAGACCTCCCCCCATACACCCCCAAAAGGGACCTCCCCCCATACACCCCCAAAATAAAGTCTCCCCCCATACACCCCCCAAAAAAGACTCCCCCCATACACCCCCAAAAGAGACCTCCCCCATACACCCCCAAAAAAAGGTCTCCCCCATACACCCCCCAAAAGAGACCTCCCCCCATACACCCCCAAAAAGAGACCTCCCCCCATACACCCCCAAAAAAAGGTCTCCCCCCATACACCCCCAAAAAAAGGTCTCCCCCATACACCCCCAAAAGAGACCTCCCCCCATACACCCCCAAAATAATGTCTCCCCCATACACCCCCAAAAAAAGTCTCCCCCATACACCCCCAAAATAATGTCTCCCCCCATACACCCCCCAAAAGAGACCTCCCCCATACACCCCAAAATAATGTCTCCCCCCACAACCCCAAAAAAAGGTCTCCCCCCACAACCCCCAAAAAAAATGTCTCCCCCCACAACCCGCAAAAAATACCGCCTAAAAAGTATGGTTTATTTGAGCCAAAACCAAAATCAGTTGGTATTAGCTAAACCAAAAGGCCTGAAGAAGGAATGATGTATAAAAAAGGGATCTCTACGATGTATCACTAAGAGGATTTTCAAAGGGGGATTTCTCACAGGGATTTCTAAGAGGGATCTGTAAGAGGGATTTCTATGAGGGATTTGCAAACTTTTAACGACGTTTAAACCACATCTTTTAAAGCAAAGACAAATTTTATTGAAGCAAAGTCAAGTTTTATTGAAGTCGAAGCAGACATGTTTTATTGAAGAAAAGAGACATACTAAGCTAATCAAGTCATTTCCCCAAGATCCTAGAATCAAAATGAAAGGGTTTCCCAATGCACCTTATAATCCCTTTTCTGAAACCCTTTTAAACTAGTCCTAACAGAAAGCCAAGGCCACCAGCTGCACAACGAGCTAAAAACCGTGACGAAAAATATTTTTTCATTAAAAAAAAAAAAGGAAAGAAAGAGAAAGAGAGAGAGAAAATGGGGGTATTGTTGTATACCAACACATTCACCTATCATTCCATCTACCATATACCTTTTCATATATACATATTCATATTTATCTATACACTTATTCCTATACCTTAGTTCATGCATATGCGATCATTCCATAATACGTAATTCAGACCCCGAATCACACACTACACAAATTCCTATCATATTCATCACCCCTATTTTTACATAACCACATACCATCACATCAGTATAAATAAGACAATACATTTGAATAGAAATAAAGAATTATCCAAAAGTTTCACAATACTTGATAACAAGTCCTATTTTATTCTATAATACATAACAGGTATGCCACTTGAAAAATAATTCAGGCGGGGCGGGCTTTGATTTTCAATCCTGTCAGAAAAAATCTGGAGGCCCGTCAACAAAAAAAAAAACAAAGGCGGGAAAGCCTACAGCCACAATAACAAGCCCTATGCATCAGAATTGCTTACAACATTATACCATGTAGAGCCATTTACCGTGCAAAATTGGTTTGGAAAATAGATCGCCACACTATAGGGATACACTACCAAACAAGAATAGTATGTAGAACAGCATAATAGTATGTTCATTAGTATGCAGATTAGACTGTCACAATAGAATAGCTTTGCCATTCCATTGTTCATTGCAAAATAAAAAAGCTTTTATTGAATAATGATACGTAATCAATACTATATTAAAAGGAAAGAAGATGTAAAAATAGGGGGCCGCATAGTAGTTGAAAGAGGTGCTAATCTAGATGAATGGTGTAGAAGAAGGAACGATGTGCGATAAAAAAGGGATTTCTAAAAGGGATCTCTATAAATGGGATCTCCAAACTTCTAATGAAACTTAAACACGCATTATTTTCAAACAAAGACAAGGTTTAATGAAGCAGAGATATGTTTTATTGCAGAAAAGAGATATATACGTGTACTAAGCTAATCAAAACATTTCCCCAAGATTCTAGAATCAAAATGAAAGGGTTTCCCCATGTCTCTTGCAATCCCTTTTCTAAAACCCTTCTAAACTATTTCTAACAGAAAGTCGAGGCCACCAGGTCCACAATGAGCCAAAAACAGTGAACAGATGTTGGCTCATTCCCGTTGACTTGTCTTTTTTTTTTTGGATTTGCGCTCCCATTTTTTTTTTCTCGATCAACAATCCAGGTTGGCAGCGGCGGCGGTTGAATTCACACACTGGCTTTACAGCCTGCAAAATCGAGTGAATGTGCAATATTTTCTTCTTCGCTTTATATAAAACGAACTACTGCACCGTGTTGTATACCAACACATTCACCTATCATTCCATCTACCATATACCTTTTCATATATACATATTCATATTTATCTATACACTTATTCCTATACCTTAGTTCATGCATATGCGATCATTCCATAATACGTAATTCAGACCCCGAATCACACACTACACAAATTCCTATCATATTCATCACCCCTATTTTTATATAACCACATACCATCACATCAGTATAAATAAGACAATACATTTGAATAGAAATAAAGAATCATCCAAAAGTTTCACAATACTTGATAACAAGTCTTATTTTATTCTATAATATAACACACCGTTCAACTTCAAATTTTCCATGCATCTTTAGAAATATTATACAATCATTTTTTGTCACCAAACCAACCATCCATCTATCATACAATTAATTGTACAATGCTCTATAGTTTACGCCTCTAAGCTCACAGCTAAAGCCTACAGCCATAATAACTGCCTCTATGTTGTATTTGTGATACCCAAACCTATTTCCCATCTTCCACATCTTTATTTATTTATACCCCGCTCCACATTTCTTTCACTTTGACATTTTGACAGGTACTACCCTATACCTTATTTTATTCATACTTCATCACCCGCTAAATTACTTCCCCAACATCACTTCAGATTATCCCAATTTGTAACCATTTCACTATGACTCACTTAGCTATAGAAAAAGATATAAATATGACATGTTTGAATATTAAATAAAAAGAGTAACCAATTGTATCACTTATTTACCTTTGCGTTTATTTCACTCTACATTATTGCCCACCATTCAACCACACACATACTTGGACATCCACGTTTGCTTGGATCTGCTTTCTAGTAACATACTCCTTCTACTCATACCATTTTTTTTTCTTCCCCCTCCAATATCCCCCTACACACACAGAACAACCCCTCCATACCCCCTAAAAATTCAATAAATCGGGAATATCTCGACCGCGGAGCCTGCCAAAAGCAGTAATTTCGCTATAGGCTTCCCAAACCAATAAAAGAATAATATGCAGAATAGTCTACCGCAATAGAATAGTATGTAGAATAGTCTACCGCAATAGAATAGTATGTACAATAACCTGTCACAATAGAATAGCTTTGCCATTCCATTGTTCATTGCAAAATAAAAAAGCTTTTATTGAATAATGATACGTAGTCAATACTATACTAATAGGAAAGAAAATGTAAAAATAGGGGGCCGCTAATAGTAGCTGAGAGAGATACTAAACTTGATGAATGGTGTAGAAGAAGGAACGATGTACGATGTACGATAAAAAAGGGATTTCTAAAAGGGATCTCTATAAATGGCGATCTCCAAACTTCTAATGAAGCTTAAACAAACATTTATTTCAAACAAAGACAAGTATTATTGAAGAAGAAATATGTTTTATTGAAGAAAAGAGATATATACGTGTACTAAGCTAATCAAGACATTTCCCCAAGATTCTAGAATCAAAATGAAAGGGTTTCCCCATGCTTCTTGAAATCCCTTTTCTAAAACCCTTCTAAACTATTTCTAAACAGAAAGCCAAAACCACCAGGTCCACAATGAGCCAAAAACTGTGAACAGATGTTGGCTCATTCCCGTTGACTTGTCTTTTTTTTTTTTTTGTGTCCCTTCCACTTTTTTTTTTCTCGATCAACAATGCAGACTGCCGGCGGCGGCGGTTGAATTCACACCCATCTGGCTTTAGAGCCTGCAAAATCGAGTTAACGTGCAATATTTTCTTCTTTGCTTTATACAAAACGAACTACGAAGCCGTTCAACTTCAAATTTTCCATGCATCTTCAGAAATATTATACAATCATTTTTTATCACCAAACCAACTATCCATGTCTCATACAATTAATTATAGAATGCTCTAAAGTTTACGCCTATAAGCTCACAGCTAAAGCTTACAGCCACAATAACCGTCTCTATATTATTACACACCATTCAACCACATACATACTTGGACACCCACGTTTGCTTGGATCCGCTTTCTAGTGACTTGCTCCTTCTACTCATACCTTTCTTCTTATTTTTTTTCTCCAATATCCCCATCCACACACAGAACAACCCCTATATGGTGTGGCTCACTTATAATGTCAAATATTAGGCATGATCCTAGAAACTGATGGTTTTTCAAAAAATGATCACCTCAAAAAAACAATGTATAAACATGATAATTCAGACCTTTGAGAACAAAACATGTACATCAGTTGTTTTTTTTTTCATAAAAAAAGAAAAACTTATCAGCCTTCAAAAAAAGAAGACTTTGGCTGGCTGGCCTAGGATTTGAAACGTATCTGATGTACTAAAAAGGAAAATGATATGTGCATTTATTTTGTAAAACACCGGGAAAACTGTAAAATATTATACAGAAAACAAGATCCTGTTTTTTGTTCGTTCCCGCTCCCATATCAAGCGTAGCTAATAGATGTAGATGTAGATTGTAAGACTTGCAAATGAGGATTAGTTTATGTATTTTTATTTACTATTTGTACAATAAAAAGTGCCGTCCCTTCTTTTTTTTTTTGTTGTTGTACGGACACACACCCGTTTGTATGTTTCTGCTTATAATAAGTCCATGTATATACATTTGGTCAGACAATCAAACAATGATAGAAAAAGGCAAGACAAAGTTTATTCAGTAGTAATTATAACAATGACAACCAATACTAAACTAAGATGAAGGTTAATCTAATAGCGGTCCCAAATTCTGGATCCAAAATGAAAGGGGTTCCCCATGCATCTCGTAAGACCTGAGCTGAAAACCCTTCTAAACTAGTCCTGACACTAATCCCAGTTGAACATCATCCCATTGAGATCAATGAAATGGCGGTGACTTGAGAAAAAAAAAAAAAAAAGAAAAGAAACGAAGGAGGAAAAAAAAAAGGCTTTGAAAGGTATTTTCAAACTGCGATTGAAGCCATAAAATTGAAATGAAGATTGAAAATTTGACATTATAAGGGAGCCGCACCATACGAAGTAGGTGTGACCCAGAGTCTCATCCTGTTTTTTTGTTCATCGTTGTTTGTCTAAAAAAAAAAGGGGGGGGACACTCGCCGGGACTGTCGGGTAAACAAAAATCAAGGATTAATATGTCTAGATAGATTTGAGTATGAGTCAAAGCTGAATAGCTATTTATTCAAATCCCCTCCCCCCCCTTAACAAGAAAATTGATTTATTGATTTGATCTGATCAAGCTCAAATCAATTAAAAAAAAAAAAAAAAGGCCAAGTAAAAGATTATCATATATACCACCGTGTTTTATAAGATTTTTGATTGACTTCCAAAATTGTTGTTCTAACAGGGTAAACCATTGCGTTTAAATCATGTGTCTTTTTTATGAAGTTGTTGTGGTTCATTTTGTAGTTATTCTCAAATGGCCATGCCAGTTGATACGAAAAGGCGCTTTTCCGATATAGGGATTCCGCGGTTCCTGAGTTGACTCAAAAAAATAACCGTAGGTCTCCCGGTGCATAGGCGGCGATTGAAATTCCGAATAATGGACAAGAATAAAAACGCCCAACCTTTTTCTTCTTTTATCTACTGACTACTTCTCTTTATACACACACACACATATATATATACATATATACCGTTATGAACAAACTTTTAAAGCACTCGCCACTTAATGTCGCAAAAGGAAGAACATCGCTTATTAGTGCATGGAATCAATCGCTAAAGGTACAATGCAGAAAAGAGCGGGGTAGGGTTGACACTTTTAGCGATAATATGTTTAACGTGCTATTTATTATGGTAGATGACACCTGCTATTCATAAGAGTGTTGCATTCTACGGAGGCTATGGATACAAAAACAACCAAGACTATCGCGGATACTCTACTGGTGCTGACTCGAATTGGGGCTCGGAAACAAAATCTTTACCAGTCAATACTGTAAGTACCTGTTGCATTTCTTCTGCTAAATACTACTATCTCCTTATGTCTCATGAATTTATAAATTATATGTGTAATCAATAGATCGTAAAATTTGTGCCTCAGCAGGAAGCCTGGATCGTGGAACGTATGGGTCGATTTTACCGTATGCTAGATCCGGGATTGAATATACTAGTCCCTTTTATTGATAGCGTCAAGTATGTCAAGAGTCTTAAGGAAACCGCCATTGAAGTACCAAGTCAAAGTGCTATCACGCAAGGTATACCATAAGATAAGATGAACGGCTTTATATTTACTTGGGAGTTGATAGTAGCATATTGCTTTATATGGTCACGAGATTTGATTGGATAAGTGGAATCGTTTACTTACCGCATTTTTTTTTCTCTTTTTTATTGTATAGACAACGTGACATTGGAATTAGACGGTGTATTGTATTTTAGGATTGTGGATCCATTCAAAGCATCGTATGGTGTTGAAGATGCTCAATTTGCCATTACTCAGCTAGCGCAAACCACCATGCGTGCGGAAATCGGCCAAATGACGTTGGACAAGACTCTTGCTGAACGAGCCTATTTGAATTCGAATATCGTCCTTGCCATCAACTCTGCTGCTGAAGACTGGGGTATCCGATGTTTGCGTTATGAAATTCGTAAGTTGGCCATACCTCATCACAAAAAATTACCACCAACTTGACATATGCATTTTTATTTTTATTTTTTTATATGGGATGAAATAGGTGACATCCATCCTCCTAACAAAGTAGTCGAATCCATGCACCAACAAGTATCCGCCGAGAGAACGAAACGTGCGCAAATTCTGGAATCCGAAGGTGCACGACAAGCGGCGATCAATGTAGCTGAAGGACGAAAGCAAAGTACTATTCTCGCATCAGAAGCAGTGAAAAGCGAACAAATTAATTTGGCAGCTGGTGAAGCTGAAGCCATCTTACTACGTGCTCAAGCAACTTCTCGTGGGATTGAAAATTTGTCCAAGGCGATCGGGTTGGAAAATGGTCATGATGCTGTCTCGATGTCGGTTGCGGAGAAGTATGTAGAAGCATTTGGGCGAATGGCAAAAGAAGGCAATACTTTGATTGTACCTGCTGCTGCAAACGATGCTGCCTCTATGGTTACACAGGTAAGGAAGGATACCACCGGGATGATATCCCAGTTGACAAATTTCAACTCATAATGTTTCTTCGGTTTTTTTTTTTTTTTTTTAGGCCCTGTCGATTTACAAATCCATCAACAAAAAGCCAATGTCAAATCCACCAGCCAGCAAACAATGACAATGCACCCTTGATAAATGAACGAGCGATGAATGATCCCTTAAACGCAGCAAAACATGATGAAATTATCGTAAACCCTAAGAACACTGGATCTAGAATGGGTTTTAGAAAGTAGCACATTGTTTTTGTAGTTTTGTAGTTTTTTTAGTAATATTCAAATTCTAAAGCGCATTTTTACCATGTATACCAAACAATAAAACTTTATTTTGATGACTTCTTTTTTTATACGGGTTAATGTGAAGCTCAGCAATTTTTTATTATCATATTTAATTTCAAAGCATTTTCACACCTCCGAAAAAGTGATATACTTGGTGTCGGAGAAGGGAGAAGAATGATGAAGAGTGGTTTTGGATAGAATCTGAAGGTCCTGCCATCATTTTACACTTTAATAGGCGGCCCCTTGGGCTCAACTGACTCCAGTTTGGGCCTCATTATATTGCGGTTAATAAATAAAGACAAAAACAACGAGCTGGATATATACAGTATATTAAGTAAAGTGGAGGTTACACTAGTGACTTCGCATAGATTGATTGATATGAATGGGGGAGCGAGAATACACCGATGTTTTATATCGAGTGACCTAGGACTGTCAACCAGCCTTTGAGCCTTGAGCGAGGAAGTAGCCATAGTGGGTGAATTATAAAGCGCGTGTTTGTTACCATGCTCACAAAACAACAACAGTAAAGGCATTGTTTAATATCAAATGGGTCAGAGCTTGGTTAATACAATGGCGTATTTTATTGAAGCATATGGATAGACACTCAAACTAAAGGCGTTGAGTTCATTGTCACGCCTGATTTAATAGAAGGATCTACTTGGAGGAAGAATGGAGGGTGACTGATGTGAGCTCTGAATAATGAGCAACACTAATCTAAAGGAACAATTGTAAAGGGGTCTATGATGTTGAAAAGTACAACGCTTGAGAAAGACCAAAGAGGCATCTTTTATTAGAACAACAATTGCCAACGCTAATCAACAATTGACTATGGTAGTGAAAAAGGAATTTATTACACAATACATGAGAAAGATTAATGGGTCATTTTTAATTAAATCAAGTAAAAAGAAATATATTTTATTCAGTTTTAAATGCAAACTAATACCATGCTAAGCTAATGAAACTCCAACAGGCCAACTAATGGTGGTCCCAAAATCCTGAATCCAAAATGAAAGGGTTTCCCATGCATCTTGTAATCCCTGTTCTGAAAACAATCTAAACTAGTCCTGATACTAATCTAAGTCCACCAGAGTCCCATAGGAGCCACAATTGTGAAGAATTAAAGAAAAGAAAAAAAAAGAGAGACGTAAAAAAAATAAAAAATAAACATTCACGTGGGCGGGATTTAAATGGGTTTTTTTTGTTTCTGGTATGTATTTGGGTTGACGATTAGTTTTTCAACAATCATACATAGTGCATACCATTATCAAAATGATGACGCCCTTCTCAAAACTGTATCATACTTCTTCATTTAACATGCGCAACAAGGCTGCTCTTTCTTCTTTCGAAATGTTCGCAGACAAGAAGAAGCCAATGTGGTCGAGTTCAGTGAATCCTTTCACCGTAAAATCGTTTGGCACTTGCTGTAGAGTACACAGCTTATCCCCTCTGATTGAACTATTGTGGCTTACGTTATGTTTATTATACAACAATACCTTCGACTATCTCCCCTCCTCCCTCCACATGCTTCACACTCATCTTCTCCTAATACCCTCACCTTGAAATAGATGTCATGGTGTTCCGTCATTCGTTTAGTTATTATAGTTTATATATACAGCTGAATAAAAATATATCTTACCTTTATTACTATTGGTCTCTCATACGTCTGGTTTTTTTTTTTTTTAAGATGATATCCTGATATGTTTGATAAATAAGAAGGCAACCAAACTCCGCTTGACTATATACGATGTGTTTGCATTGAAATAAAAACCAAGCACCTACTGCACCTACAGCACAGTAAACTTTGGCGCTTTTACTATTTCGAGAAATAACCAATCTTATGAGACAATATTGGTATCATTGGAAAGCTATTGAAAAAGTAGATTATCAAAGTGACAATATCTTTCACTATCAAGCAACGACCGGTTTAAATACAAGGGTGGAATGAATTCATTTCCATTTTTGGAACACATGCTCTTATAGCGATTGACATTAAGGTTTGCTCTATGTTTTGGAATTTTCATATAAATCCCCAGGTTTTTTTTTTCACTTTTTCCACTTTTTTTCATTCTTTTCTCAAGACAAAATCAAACAAAATATACAGTACATACTGCTGTCAGTTTGGGAAACACCAAGGTCAGTTCTTTTTAAAAAAGAAGCGTTTATACAGCATGTTTAACTTCAATACTAACTAACCTTCTTCTTTATATTACGATAGAAGACCACTTTTTATCAAGGCGAACAGGAATTGGTGGAACAGCACTTGGCAGTCAAGATTTGGCATTGGTGGGACCGCAACAGAGTTGGTCGTATGGGGAAGGGCAAATCTTTTTAGTTTTGCTCTTTTCCTGACTTTCTCTGGTTCTTTGTGTGCTGTTGACTTGTCTAGCGGCATGCAAATTGGAAACCGTTATTGTTCAGGTGGGGGATTCGTTTGAATTCCTCTCCTTTGGTTATCGGAGCTATCAAAACCATAAAGGGCTTTAGTCTCGTGGTGATCTCTATACGGGTGACCTATGACGCCTACGTAGTAAGATTACTGTGCTGATCTCTCAAAAGACTAATTGGACTCTGGTGTGACCATCTGCCTTCTTGTCTGTCATTTGCTATCGGACCCCTTTTTACACTGGATGGAATCAAGGTAAGAAAAATGACTCTTTTTTAAAAATGAAGACTGAACAATCTTTTTTCTTTTTTTTCTTGTAGCGGTGGAAGTCATCAAGATTTACTATATCTCCTTGGTGGTAGATGGCAATCAAGTTGTACCGTTATGTGTCTCTCATTTCAGGCACCATCTGAATCAAGTCCTCTTCTCCTGACTCCTCTCAAATCAAATACATATGAATGTGGCCTTCATCTCAAGACATTATCCGAATCAAGTCCAGAAACTACTCCCACATTATTATATTTGTCACCATACAATACACTATACCCTTTAGACATAGAAGACATTTATTCAATCAATTATTCGATACAAGAAAATACAAACCATTCGCATTTATTTGACATCACTATCTGTTTATTACATTTATCTCAATAAAAAGCCTTTTAACGTATACAATATCTCTGTATTATTTTGTTTTCGGTGTGTACAGTATATATGTATGTGTAATGTATGTGTATGTGGAAGTGTATATGGATGTGTATGTAGTGTGTACGAAAAAAGAAAGTTCCAATAGCGACATTTTTGACTATACGACGAGTGAAAGGGAGGTTAATAAAAAGTCGTACTTTATTGAAGGACATTGGTAGACACTAAAACCAAAGTCGAATGATTTTTATTCAATGTAAGGCTCTATTGGATGAAACATGAGGAAGCCTAAATTGTGATTCGAAGGATAAGCAATGCTAATCTAAATACACAATTGTAAAATGGGGTCTAACATAATGGTACAGTACTAGGCATGAGAAAGACAAAAGGTGATATCTTTGACTGAAGCATAAAAGTAGTCAACATTATACAAAAGCAGATAGTAGTAAAAACGAGATCTATTTCACTAGACATGAGAGAGACTAATGGGTCATTTTTCATTGAAGCAAGTAAAAAGATACATGTTTATTCAGATATAGATACAAACTATACACAAGCTAAAACTAAACCAAGCTAATGAAGACTCTAAAAGCCAACTAAAAGGTGGTCCAAAATGCTGAATCCAAAATGAAAGGGTTTCCCCATGAATCTTGTAATCCCTATTCTCAAAACACTTCTAGACTAGACCTAACACTATTCTGTCCAATATGATTCCATCGCGGCTACAGTTGTGAAGAAAAGACGAAGGAAAGAAAGCGAGAGGGCGGGGTAAAAAAAAAAAAAAAAAAAAGGAATAAATAAAAATCCACGTGGGCGGGATTTGAAAATGCACTGCCCTTTTTTGGTCAACCCGGTCCACCATTGGTTCCCCTCTTGCTTTCCACGACTTTTATGTATTATCCCCTCCAAACAAAATCCTCGCTCACATTTGCAAATTATATTTTGAGAATCCTATGTATTTATTATTAAATAAATGAATGTTTTATTGATTGGTACTTTGAGAAGAACTATAAAATAGAGGGATGCATAAAAAAAGTGTGTGTGTGTATATATGTGTGATGATGTGAATAGATGTGAGAATGTGTAGATGTATAGATGTGAGAGGGTGTGTTTGGTAAAACTAAGATAATAAATCTACTTGGGATTTTCACCATAGCCAGCGCGAAGTCGCATCGTCTGTCCTTTGATTTTCACTATAAGATAGGATATCATACCCATGACATTCAAAGTTGCAAGAATCAACATAAAGTAACCGGTGCCAATAGCGTCCACGGTAGGGCGCGCAATCAGACTTAGAATAGCAGCCATAGTCATTCGCAGCAAATTGGCGGCTGCGGTCACTGATGCTCCTCGACCTGGAATAGAGTCCACAAGATAAGCAGAGCCGGCAGCATACACTATTTTTAAAAACAAATGATTAGTCATTCTGTTTTCTTGATTTGACTTTTTAGTAGTAGTACCGTACCTTGACTCATGCCAAAACAGACGATGCCGAAGCCGACAATCGACACCCATACTACAAATCCTGCTTGGATCCCCAGCCAAAAATGAGCACACCTAATGGCACAATAATGAATCCACCAGGCCTAATTAAAGCATAAACGTCCAAAAGAAGACAAAAAGGTTAAAATTTTCATTGATCTATTTTCGGAATTTTTTTTTTCTTTACTTACCAAGCATTCAGTGTCAACCGATCTTCAGTCAAAGCCTTTCCACCACGCTTAGCCCGTGATCTTTTCAAAAGATAATCAGAGATGGCACCAGATAAGAATGAACCAAGAAGATTCCCAATCCCAGCACCCATAAAACTCAAACCTAAATAAGTACATACAATAAAAATAGAGTCAGTACCGATGACCCAACCATCATATTATCACATTTCCCGGTTGTTCCAACTATTCTGCCTTACCTGTTTGCCAAGATTCAAAGCCATAATATTGTGTATATAGGTCAGGTATGATCGTTTCAATGGTGAACATAGTTCCAAAGCAAATACCGGTCTGTACAGCTATCATCCAAACAAACAAGTGACGTAAAAGCAGGACACTTCTTAAAGGATTGAATTTGTTGGATTTGTTGGAAGTCGATGATGATGTAGATGATGATGAGGAGAGATGATCCGTACCATCGCCATGATGATTACCGTCTTCGCCATCGTATTGTGTCAGACCTCCATGAGCCACTGTGCTTGATAAACTATTTCGTCGTGATGATTTGATCGATGCTTCTAAATCCACGCTGTCATTGTTGATGCCTTGTTGCGACCCATCGTTCTCTGGTGTTTCTTGTCGGAGCGTATCGTTATTGCTGATTTGTTCGCTGGTAGAAAGATGACTTGCCGAGGCGCGTTGTTGCAGTTGTTGTTGACTGTGTTCTACTCCTTCTTCTTCTTGTTGTTGCTGCTGTTGTTGTTGCTGTTGTTTTTCATCCACTTCAGGTGTTTCCCAGTCCTTGTCTAATCGGTATGTCTCAGGAAGAAACATGAATAAGAAGCAAAAGAGAAACAAGCCATAGGCAACACAAAACCAAAAAGTAGACCGCCACCCAAGACCCGTGGTTAGACCACCACCAATGATTGGTCCTAAAGGATGATAAACGAAAGAAAAAAACAATATTTGGTACATAAGAATATGTTTTCCGCCACATGGTCAAGTATATATATACATAGATGCAGTTGCTTTTGTAGTTTTACCGACAAGGGGCCCGAAAAATTGCCCAACGAACAAAAAACTAAATGCTGCACCACGTTCAGTGACTGCCCAACAATCAGATATAGTTCCTATAATAAAATTGTATAACATTTAACACAAGTGATAATAGATCGAGTTGACTTGACTCAAATAATTTACCTGCACCGACTGACATTGTGACTAAAGAAGGCGTTAAGACGGTGAGTGAGTAAGTGAGTAAACAATGTTTTAAAGAGAACCTCCACGTTTGACATGTTTTACCTGAAGTACCGATGGATTGCACACATCTGAGAATGACTAGAGCCCAAACATTCGTCACTAAAGCACATCCAGTTGATGCTACTGTAAATATAAGTAAGGAATTCAAATAAAGGAATCTAAAAGAAAGAAACGGGGGAGAGAATGAGCCAAAGAAAAAAAAAATCATTCGGAAACCAAAGATAAAATTGAATCACCGCATCACTTTTTTTTATGCAGTAGCCGCAGACAGGGGATATTTTTTTTTTTACCTTCGAACATGGTAAAAATCTGACATCGACCCCCACATTATTGGCTGCATACATGTAATAAAAAAAAAAGGATAAATGGCATCGGGTTTGTTAGCATAGACGAAAAAGGAATGACTAGGATGATCCTGAGCTTTTTTTTTTTTTTGGATTATACATACCCCGAAGCCACCGAAAAGAATAAATAACGAAGTTGTCAATGTAATGGCCATTTCCGATGCTCCCAATTCGGTCTCAATATCCGGTAAACCTGGAAGCTAAAACAGAATCAGAATAAAGACAGGGATAAAAATCAGGATGATGATAATGATATTAAAAAAATAAGCATGATACATCGGAAAAGGAAAACAGATGTCAAAAATTACTGGCCATCGAGAGGGAAAAATCATCGGATTCTTTTTTTTTTTTTTTTTTTTTCTTACAAAGATAGTTGAGCATAATCCATTTAAAGAAGAGCCCAATGCTAGACATGCTAAAATCCATCTTTTCTTCTTGTTAGAAAATTTTCGAGGATCATGTGGAACAGGAGGCCGGAAAGCCATATGAGTGCGAAGGAATTGAACAAAGTATTGCCAACACCGAGAAAAAAAGTGATGACTAAAAGCGGTAGTAGTAGTAGGGCCATTTGTGGTAGAATTACAATGCGTGGTATCAGCAGCGTGATGAGTACTTGTCGTTTCTGCTCCATCGCCCTCGACAGAGGTGGATGTCGTTGATAATTCACTTGTTGGCACAGCGACTGATGCGGAGACTGCTTGGGGTGGTTTTTTGGTGATGCTGGTTTCGCCGAGATCGCTTTCCATGTTGACTTGATTTTTCTTTTATTTAAAATTCGAGTTTATTACAAGGAATAGAGAGAGAAAGAAAGAAAAAAAAAAAAAAGGAAAAGGGAGAGAAAGAAAGAGAGAGAAAGAAAATATTAAAAGAAAACAGGAAGAATTGAAATAGAAATAGGTCGAGCAAAAAAAAAAAAAAAAAAAAAAAAAAAAGAGTAAAAAGATCCAGGGGCAAGTGAGCGGGCGAGAGCGAACAAAAAAGAAAACGAGGCGTCCTTTGTATCGCTAAAAAGCAAAACAAAGTTGCTATTAAAATCACTGCCTGCTAGAAGGATAGACGGATAGACTGGATTTCATGTTATCGTCTTGATTTACTACTTTTTATGTTATAAATAGGTAATGCATTGGCTTTATGTTTGTTTCAAGCCCTTTTTTATTTGATATATATAGTAAAAATAAACAAAGCATACATGCTGAACATAATATTAAAAAAGCAAAAAAAAAAAAAAAAAAAAAATCGGGCATCATAGTCATGGTATTTTTACATATCATCTACCCGCCCACTTGATTTTTGATGATGTGTGTCGGTGCAAAAGGAGTATACTAGATTGATTCTGTTTAACTTTTAAGTCAAATCGTTGGTAACCGATATTTCCATTCGATGACGACAAAAATTCAAAAGCAACCCGATTTTCATGCTATAGGAGACCAAAAAAAAAAAAAAATTAAAAGGCTAACTAAACTACACGGTACTTGTTCATTTCCCATAAACAAAACGATCATGTTTTTTCAATCAAAAAGTTTTTTTATTATCAAAGGTAAAAAAAAGGAGACTATAAATAAAAATAACAAAACAATGGTATCATGTGTGAGAGAGTAAAAATAAAAAGATGTCAATGAAGAAGGGGATAAAAAAAGAATCGTGGTGTAGATTGTAGGGTCATGTCATAAACACAGGTCAAAAGAAATAGACAGTGAGAGGGTGTTGTGTGTAAATAAAAAAAAAGTGAATCTGTACATGTATCAATGGGGGATATAAATAAACTATATACATAAGGTATGCTTGGGTCGGTAGGTGTCACAAATAAATAATACCCCATCCAAAGTCTTCTTGATAATACATACAAGGGCTTCTTGTTGGTTGTTGATTGTTGTTGATTGTTGTTGTTGTTCGTAATTGATAAGCATAGAATGGTAGATGTCGGTTTTTGTTGACGTTTTCCTTTTTTTTTTGTTGGCTTTGCTGTTCTTGTTGAGTTTCAATCCATTACAGGAAGAGGTGGCGACCTGCTGAGCTGGCGTTGTAACGGTGATGCAGAAGATGTAGATGATGCTTGTGCCAATAATCGTTCCAAAGCAGCCTCATTCAAAAATGTCCCTTCATTCGCAGCTTTGCGTAACACCGTGTTCAATTGTCGCATTTGTTGGTTCACTTGTAGGGTTTGATCATTGCGTTTTTTGAGCATCGCTTGTTGTTGTTCATTGGTGTCATCCCATTTCTTTCGCGCATCCAAGTGTATAGCTTCTTTTCGCTTCAATTGTTGGATTTCTTGTTCCGCTGTCGCTAATTGGTCCCGAAGTCGATCGTTGTCTTGCTTCATGGTTCGTTGCAATTGCTTCTTTTCCGTTTTCATTTGATCAATGGTACTGCGCAATTTTGTCACTACTTGTTCTGCTCTGGTACGTGCTGAAGTCATACTGCTGGTGGTTTGTATATATTTCCGCTTCCATTCTTGGCTTTCACCGGTAAGACGCTTGATTTTCCCTTCATATTGTAATCTGATTTCCTTGATTTGTCGAGGTATGGAGTCTAGAGGCCGTCTTTGATGTCCAATGGGAGGCGGCGGCGCTGGTGGCGATAAGGTGGTGGTATGCAGCTTTTGTTTACGAGTATTTCCGGTTCGTGGTTTTGTCACTTGATGTTGCCGATCTACCTCTTTGTTGATGACGGAGTTGTTGGTGCTGGTGATGTCCTGATGACTGTTGATGTTGGCATTATTCATATCACTGATTTCTATTTCACCAATAGCATAGTCCCGTTGATATCGCATGTCCACAAGATGCTTTTCCAGTGATTTGAGCTGATCTTCGTAGTTGATACGCATTTGTGTGTATTCATCTTCAGATTTTTCTAGTTGCCCCACAAGTTCCTTTTTCACCAAAAGATCTGCCTGCACTTGATGGAGAATTTTCAACAAGTCTTTGCTTCTTCTTCTTCCACCGTGTCGTTTGCCATTGTTAGCCATATTCCAGTAGGTAGAAGAAAGTCGGGATGTGGCGATCGAGATGTCGGAGTCGTCTAATAGAGAGTCAGTCCAAGATAAGGACTCGCGCTTCGTGGAGTCCGTCACCGATTGCGTTTTGGGCTCGTCGGTCCAAGAAGGAACTGCCTATATGTATAGCAAGTGCGTGTGCGAAATAAAAACATCAGTAAGAATAGAAGTAAGAACCATTGTCATAAGATCCGAAACTAATCACGATTCTTACCAGCAATTGCACATCATCGTCATCTTCATGTAAGGTCAGATCATGGCACATTGTGTTGGTACTAACAGGGGAATCAGGTAGTAAGGAAGATGAAGAAGGGATTTTGGACAACGGTGAGATATCCAACTTGGTAGAAGAGGCCCGAGTGATAGAATCCTCGTTTGATGAGTAGGGAGATGGCAACGTGGCATTTGCTGTAGAGGTTTTTTCACCTTGAAATTGTGTTTCACTTTTCACCTGCAGAAAAAAAAAGTTGAGTTTGAGACTGACTAAAACAGTAAACGCAATATTTTTATTTTTGTTTTTCTTACCTCCGGACGAGAGCTAAAAGAGTGGTTATCTTCCCGTATTTCTGTCAAATTGCTATCGGTTGAATCACTGTCCAAAAACCGCCAAAGGTCGTCAAGATTGGGTGGTGAATTGGGGGCTGTCATAATTGTACTGTGTTTGCGCGTTGATTTCATACGTTGTCCGATGGGCAATGAATGCTTCCTGTGTTTGATTGGTCGTCGTCCTCCAGTCGAAAGGGATCCTATACGTACACTTTTGTCTAAAGAGCAAGTTGCCGATAAGGTTGTTCTGTTGCGCCGATATGTTGGACTGTTGCTACCGAATCTACCTGGAAGTGCCGCGGAAACCGAAGGCTGTTGATGATGAACCTGTTGCTGTTGTTGCTGTTGTTGAGATTCCAAGTGAACCAAACGATGGTTTGCTTCGGCCAGCTCGAACTTCAGATCTTGAATATGTTGCAAGTATTCCATAGTTAGCGATTGAGCTTGAATAGAACCATCAGAGTTGTGTTGCAATGATAACATGTCCCGCCCAGACTGAAGTTCGGCCAAACCTTTCTCCGTAAAAGTGGTGTACGTCTTGCCCCGAGTTGATTCTGAATCCATGGAACGATAATCACCTGACTGACCAAGGGGGGTATCATGATGTTGTTGGCGATGTTGTTGAAGGTGTCGAAGACTTGATAACTGAGACTTCAATTTGCTGAGCTGATTTTTTAAATAATTGACCTCTTCGAGACTGTCGTCATAATCCACGTTGATTTCCACCCGGTTTTGAATATTTCGAGCACGGTTTGCATATTTGAGTGTATTGAGAGTTTCCATATAATCCGAAGAAGATGGGCTAATACATGCCAACATTAATGTATGACTGTTTCCACCAAGGCTATCTTGAAGCAGTCGAGTTAATTTGCTATCACGATACGGAACATGAGTGCCACGTCGAGTTTCATCACCGAGAGCTGATATCACATTTCCAAGTGCAAGTAGTCCAGTGTTGATGGAAATACCCTCCTTTTGTCGATCGCCCAGCGCATTGGTTCGTTTCAACTAGATTGAAAAAAATGAATGTCGGTAACTTTGTTTTCAAAATATAGTGTGGGGGTAGGACGGGTTATAGTTCACTTACACGTTCAGATCCAGCCAGGTCGACAAAATGAAATTTGGATACAAGCCGTTTCACAGGTTTTTGTGGCTCATTAGTATGGTCCAATTCAGATATTTGTTGCTTCAAGGTGATTGTGAATATAGCATGAGATCTTGAGGAAGATGCGTTCATATTGGTGGATCCAGTAGATCGGGAAAAGGAGCCCTTTTTGACATGCCTAACAAAAAAATAAAATAAATTAAGTATTTCAATTGATCAAGGTGTGTTTATAACTTACTCTAATAAATCCTGTATATTATGAACTGGAATTTCACGTACACCCGTCCAATAAATTTGACCATGAACATCTTCACGAATGGCAGGATGCTTCGTTTCATCTTTTTTGTTTGTAGTGGAAGATAATGTGGATGTTGTTGTTGTGGTTGAGGAAGGGGTCGGTGAGCATAACAAATCGATGATTTCTTCGTTGTAAAGTTCCAGATAAGAGACATATAATTGGAAGGATGTGGCGGATGTTTTTTGTCCAAGTCGTTCGAATAGTGAGCTTGCAAATCGCTGAATGATACCTAAAGACAAGATAAAGAGAGATATTAAGTAAATAAACCCAGAACCGCCCTCCGCTGTCCCAATTTATTTTTCATCAATATTGTGTTTCACCTTGAGATTCAGAGTCAGGGAATGATTCCAAACTTGTGCCAACACTGTATGTTTTACCAGAGCCCGTTTGACTATAAAAATAAAAACAACAAGGACAAAAAACATATTAGTTTGGAATATACTGAATGAAGTGGTACACCAGTTATCTTTTTTAAGAGTTTGCTTATTTGTTTTACCCGTATGCCAATACTGTTGCGTTGTTCCTATCAAAAAGAAAAGAAAAGAAAAGAATAGGATAAGCAAAATAATAATTATAAAGATACGAACAAAAAAAAAAAATGGTGAGCTTACCCATCTAAAAAGCACTCGAGTAAGTTTTTGATACTTGATTCAAACACTTGACTTTGACTAGTTTCAGGGGGATAGACGTGGTCAAAAGTGAATGCTCTGTCCCTTCCAAGGAATATTTGAGGTTCATCTTTGGCGTAGGTTATGCATTCAGAGTCAATCGATCCAGTAGTTGCTTGTTCTTTTTCGGTCAAAGGACGTATTCGTAACGCTACCCTGTTGAGAAAAAAGAAACACGTAAAAAAATATAAGATTAGTCAAGCATAGAAATAATCTTTGATTGTATCGCACTTTATTTTTATTTATTTTTTTACCTAACGGCAGTTGTTTCCATTGAACTAAGGGCAATGAAATGAGGAGTGATAGTGAAAAAGAAAAGTGAGAGAAAGAGAAAATAACAAAATCAGGGAGCGAAGACAAAAAAAGCAAATCGGTGTTTAAAATTGCTTCTTTTCTAAAGGTTGCAATTTGAACATTCTTTTTTACTTTTTCCTTCTATTTCCCTTTATTATTATTAAATTCATTATATATTACTCTAGTTATTATGAACAACATGAACGCATTTAAACAATGGTCATCATCATCGTTTGTTAAACACCTCATCCAGCTGGTGTCACCAACAACAAGGACCAGCAGCAATGAAGAACGTACAAACGAACCAAAGAAAACGTTGACACCAGATAATAACAACGAATCACTTTATTCCTGCTGCTCTTTTCAAAAGGAATATGTTTCATTTCCCTCCTTGGATGACTCTGAAGATCAAAGTACAACATATCAAGATATTGGAAATCATGCGATGGAATTCAACAAACAAATGCTATGCTAGTTTCATTATTACTGTGTATATCGCGGTACCCCTACTCATATATATATACATATATATATATATATATATATATATATGTATTATGTACATTTCTCTGACTCAAATCTTATTATCTCTTTCTATTTTTATTCCTATCATTGATTGACATCATCACCACTACCTTAGTATACTGTAGTTATAGTCCCCATTCCCTTACAACATTTACATATTGTATACCTACTAAAATATATAAATACTATTACATACAAAACACAAAAACCATAGTAGGATGGATTGTCCTTGACAAGCTCCAATGTTGTATTTTTTTGATGATGTACCCATGTCAGCTGAAGTGCTCTGTTTCTTCAACAAATGTACCCTCATCCTTTCCAAGTCATATGGTACTGTATCTGTTTAACCATGGTGTGAGAGTTTGTTATCAACCTTATGATAATCATCATCAGTGCCCCACATTGGCTTTTCTTAATGCAGTTCGAAATTGAGCAAGGGATTTTTCATCGGCATATTCTATTAAAATGACATTGTGTAATTATTACCCTTTAATCGCAGTCCGTCATCATCTTTTATCCCAATGTTGCATGATTTCCTGCCTACAATATTATCTATATTTTGTATACGGCAGGTATTAAAGTCCCGTCTCTCCAAGAACTTGGCAATTTTCACACTTGATTAAATTTCTATTTCAGATTGATTATTTTCGGATAAATGAATTCAAGCGAAAACGAAAATGGATCACTCCTTCAGGCAATCAATACAGTTTAAATCTCTACGCAGAGAACAAAAACTTTCTGGTTGACTTGAGAGAGTAAAAGATTTATTAGTATTGGCGTTTATTAATGACAATAAAAGAAATGACAAGGGTTACTATGTAAAATGGTCAGGTAACTCTATCGAAGATTTGTGAGAACCTTATCGGCTCCAACGGCCACCAACGGAAGTCTGTATTTTAGATTCCGCTTTGACAGGAACCAATAAAAAATTTGCCCTCCAAGGCGATCCATTGTTCCAAACCTCCTTTTACCCAAAAAGAAAATTTTTTTCCCTATTATCTTTTTTTTTTTTCCCTGTTATCTTTTTTTTTTTTTTTTTGTATTATACTTACCTGATGCTGGGCAATCGGTTTCATGATGCTGGCACTCCCCCTCCGTTAGAATTACCTGGCATTGGTCCTTTAGGTGGAGATGATACCCCTTCTGAATTATCGGTCACCATGGAAGAAGATGAAGACCAATTTTTATCGAAAACGTCAAACATACCCCAGCTTATTTTTCCCACGCCAAATAACAACAACAACAACAACAACAACAACGACACTGTAAAAAAGTATCCTACGCGACGACCCAGCCATGCAGAGCAAGCTCTTGAACTCGTGGAATCCATCACCAATGTCAATAAGAACAAAAAGAAACGTAAACGGAAAACAACTCGATCCAGTGTTCTTGCCAACTTGCTGAAATTAGATGGACTTGCACGTACTTCGAAAACATCAACATCAACAAAGTCATCTTCTACCATTCGTCCTCCACTTGTCAAACATCATTCAGCACGACCTGTTCAGCACTTGCGATCAATAGTATCCTCGAAAGGTGTCCTTCAATCAAATGGACGGAAAAGTCAATCAGCACGCAACTCTTTGTATTTTGACGATATGGATAAGGTGGAACAGGCTGGCTATGATTTCAACGCGGTGGCACAACAAATGACCATTACTGCCGACATTGCCGATATTTTGGAACGACAAGATTTCATTATTAAACTTGGGAAACACTTGGTTCGAACGGGTGCACCGACTCATCGTATTGTAAGTTTGAATATACGCAATGTATTACTTATTGGGTGTGGATGAAAACTGATAATTATACAATATGGTACTTAGGAAGCTGCCATGGAAACCACTGGCAAAAAACTGGAAATTGATGGAAGTTATTTTGTTTTACCTGGATTGATCATGGTCAGCTTTGGTGACATCGAAACACATACGTCAGAAACGCATTTGATCAAGTGCTCAAAATCATTGGATATCTCAAAATTGTCGTTAGTCAACGAAATTGCGCATCAAGTAGCTAAGGGCCAAATCAATATTACCGACGCTTCAAATCGTTTGGATGATATCAAAAACTCTCCTCCTACTTGGAATGTATGGATGACCTTACTTGGCTATACCACCTCTTCTGCCTTTATTGCTCCTCTTTTCTTTGGTGGTTCTTGGACTGATTGCTGGGTGAGTGCTCTGTTTGGTCTAGGCGGTAAGTTAAGTTAAACCCATCTGGGTACGAAAAACGGCGGAATAAACTGATTACTATTATTATTTTTATTACTATTATTACTCTCTTTTAGTTGGTATTGCAACATTTATATCAGAAAGGATACCCATGTTCGGTAATGTTTTTGAAATGGTCGTGACAATCGTGGTGTCTGTGATTACCTTGGCTCTTAACAGCTATGTATGCTATTCCGCGGTTGCCCTTTCAAGTGTGGTTGTTGCGTTGCCTGGGTATGCGCTGACGTCGGCGGTGATGGAATTGTCGGCGAAGAATCTCTGCAGCGGAGCCGTCCATCTTATCCATGCCATTATGTATGTACTATTTCTGGCTTTTGGAATGGGTTATGGAAGCACAGTATGGTCTCTCACTCATCCAGGTGTCGAGGTCATTTCTATGGCAACTTGCGCTAATCCCGTCGACCCCTATTGGTACTTCCTTATGCTGCCATTGACCACTTTTGGTATCTGTATCTGTTTTGGCGCTAATATTCGTCAATATCCCGCCTTTACTTTAAATGCCGGGGTTGGATTTGTTGTATACTATTTTATGACAAAAACCGTTGGTCCCAATTCGGTGATTACTCCAAGTGTGGGTGCTTTTGCTCTAGGCTTAACGGGTAATATCTATGGTCGGCTGACAAAACAATTGGCTTTTGTTCCTCTGATGGGTGGCATTATCATTTTGGTGCCTGGTAGTTTAGGTAATTCAATATGACATGAAATGCTTTTTTATTTATTTACTGACTGAGGTTTTTCTTAAATATATATTTCTCTTTTAGGTGTCCGTGGTGCAGTATCATTATTCGAAGATAACTCTGATCATGCCAATGGGATGTTTGCTTTTCAGATCATTGGGATCGCGCTGTCTATTACTTTGGGATTATTCTTAGCAAACTTTTGTGTGTATCCTGGTGGTAGAAAACGATCTGTCTTTTTAGGCTTTTAGATTAGTAATTTTTTCTTTTCTTCTCATTTTTATTATTTATACTATTTGTATTATATTATTACCTTATCCTCCATCTTCCGTCTGCACAATCAATAACCTTTCTTCCCGTTCGTCCTCTTTTATCTTTATTCTGTATTATTATCCCCATTCTCACACATAGTACATTTTATAGCATATAGAATCACACCAGCATTTTTTTTTATCCATTTTATTAGTACCACCTTTATAGATTGTATTATCTTCACTTCCAATACCATGTATCCAAATAAAAAATAGAAACCTTTGTATTATTATGAATCTAGAATGAATGAACTAGTTTTATGCGTAAAGTTGCCCATTTCAATACATATTCTTTTTTTTTTTTTTCCATGCATGCAAACTCCTTCTCCCACTTCAATTATTTTTAGTATGGTAGAGCCCAGCGAGAAGGTAGAGAAAACTTTGTTTTCATGAAAAACGCTACAGATATTTCATTTTGCTTAAAGATGAAAATGATCAAAGCTACGCTGTTGATTGGGGGGGGGTTGCTTGATTTTTACATAAAATTTTTTTATGCTATTGAAGGGGATCGATTTTAAAAGGGAGGGTCGAGGAATTGCAACACCAAGATATTTACATTACCAAAAAATAGAGATGTTATGTAGGTAAACTATTATCTTCCAGTTCGCTTCAATCACCATTTTTTTTTATTTGCACACACACACACACACACAAAGAGAGAGAAGCACTAACCTTTTTTGCTCTAGCTGCGTATGCACCCTGCTCTACCGTACTGTACAGTATAGTGTGAGTATACCCATTCGACAGCACAAATTAAACGTATGAGAGACGATAAAGTTAAAAGGACGACATATTTTATTACGATGTAGATGTAATCTATGATATGACTACTAAACAAAACTACTTCATACTGTTTATTAATAGTGCCATGACACATATCTAATGGTAGGAAACTTGGTGGTGGGAGAAGTGTCTTGTTGCACAATAAATATAAAGTATGATATACTGGTCCAATCAAAGGGGGTAAGCTATTATATAGTTAATGGCAAACTATCCTACAATGGAGGGATAAACTAAACTAGGTGGAATGGTTCTATCCTGTCTGCGAAGGATCAAAGAAGAACAACAATGATTCCGACATTGAATAATAGTGATTAAAGTCATGAGAAGATAACCACCATGTTGATGAAGTTGCAAGATGTTGATCATTAAAAAAAAAAAAAAAAAGAGGAAGTTCCTTTTTTATACCGCCAAAAAGAAATCCCACACAGAAAATATTCACACCCCGCCCACGTGAATATATTTTCTCTCAATTTCCCTCCTCCAGCCTCCTCTCTTTCTTTTAATTTCTTTTTTCCCTCTATATTTTTTCTTCATCATTCAACTTCTATTGGGTCATGTTGAACTTAGAATAGTATCAGGACTAGTTTAGAAGGGGGTTTAGCTCAGGGATTACAAGATGCATGGAGAAACCCTTTCATTTTGGATTCAGGATTTGGGACCACCGTTAGTTGACTTTTTGGAGTCGTCATTAGCTTTGTTTAGTTTTAGTTTGTCCGTAGTTTGAATCTATATTGAATAAAATATGTCTTTTATGTCTCTTTTTACTTGCTTCAATGAAGTCATTCCATTAGTCTCTCACATGTCATATGCAACAGATTCTGTTTTTTCTTTTTTTCTTTTTTTTTACCATCACCCTTTAGATCGACTGTTCATGTTTCAATAAAATATGTAATGTCAGTTTTTCTCATTCGTTATACTGTACTGTGTTGTATATTGGTTCTCTTTTTACAACTGTACCTTCAGATTAGTGTTGACCAATTTTTAAATCTCAATTTGTTTTCCTCATGCTTCCGCCAATAGATCTTTTCCCCCCCCCTCTTCGTGAATTGCACGCTCGCGTTATGCTTTTTCAATACCCGCTTAACCATGCCTGCTAATGCACAATATGGGATTAATAAAATATGTATATATCTCAAGATCATTGGTAAATCAGCATAGCTGGAGTATAATTTATAGAGTATATACTTTTTATTGATGAATAAATAATATTACAACTATGAAGCTGCATAAACATAATGAGCTGAGACTTTATTGAAAAATAGTCTTTATTAAAACATGAGAGGATAGTATGGTACGTAAACTATAATGTGATGGAAGTGTGTGTTAATAAAATTATAATAACATACCGTCAGGAAGGGAGGTAAATATAAGGGTATAAATTGACGAGAGACGGGAGAGTAGATATAAGCTAATTGTCGCTTTTGCCATATTTCATCGTCGAAGTTGATTTCTAGATACAATATGAATGCAGCTGATCCGGATTCCCTTATCCATCTTTATATAACGGCTATTGTACAATTAAATTCTCATATCATCCACAACCTTGATAATATGCCAACTGAGCGATAAATTGAAATCACGAGATTTATAAAGTGGAATACTCTGCAGAGCATGACAATAATCATCCTTGGGAATTGCACAGGCAGTTCGTCCTACTTTTTTGAGTTGTTCGGTAAGAGTCAAAATAGCTTGAAGAATCCACACTAAATTTCCATTTTATTTTGCAGCTATAGATAGAAGATAAATAAAAAGTGCACTTTGTTGTGGCGAAAAGGATGAAAAAAAAAAGATGGTAAAAAAGGGGGGGTGCCCTGAAAACGGGGTTTGAAAAATTAAGTAATCCAATGCTGAGTAGTGAAAAAAAAAAAGGATATACCTTCGTAAAAAATAAAAAGCTGACAACACATGACCAAATGGTGAAGATATTTTTATTAAAAAAAAATTGTACAATAAAATAAGAAGAAATAAAGGATAAGACTACTATAGATACAAACGATAACTATACAATACACTATACAAAGAAGACTAAACTATGGTTGAGGGGAAATGTGTGATTCGGGCTGTTGTGAAGGATATATTTGTTGAAGTAGGGCAGAAATATCAGGAATACCTCCGCCACTGTCACCACCAGATACCAGACCTTGTTGCTGACGTTGTTTATTGGCTGCATGATATTGAGCTGCGGATGCAACTAATGGCAAGACTTCAGGGGGCAGATTGTTCAGCTGCAGACCGATGGATTCCAATATGCTGTATACCTCGTTTCCAGACGGTGCAGATGTAGAAGACAGAGACGACGAGGGTGACATGGTTGCTGTTCTGGCTGATGGACGCGCTGATACTGATGGGTTGGACCATAAGCTTCCCAGAGAAGAGTGAGAAGAAGAAGATGACATGAGTCCAGGTGGAGAAGATGATAAGGGAGGAGCATACGATGGGCCACGTCCATGACTGATATTCACATCTCCGTAAGTGTTTCCATGACCAGCATATTGAGACTGATAATTAGATGGCGATGTAGGTGATTGTAAGATCGAGTCCGGTAATGATGATGAGTAAGATGCTGTTGCATCCACCGTTGTTGTTGACATGATAGGCATCAGAGTTGTGCGTCGTTGGCGTTTGCTAATTGGTGGAGGAGCAACCATAGCAGTTGCTGGTGGAGGTGATGGGTGTGTTGAGGCTTTTATTGATGATGACGTTAATTCTACGGTGCTGATATGGTTGGTTGTTGCAATAATATCCTGATGGTGTGGTGAATAATTTGTAAAGGGTGGTGGGGATGACGTTGCTATTGATGATTCTGGTGGCGTACTAGGTGCTGATTGCTGCTGAGATGATTGTTTTCCTTTCTTGCCTGATGCATTGGAGCGGTTGCGTTTCTTGATCACATCAGACTTGAGACATAGAGGGCGTACTACACCATGAAGTTTCAAAAATAGACCACACGCATTGCAAAGGGGTTGTCCTTGAGCATCACGCCTCCAAAGCGGTGTAGTAGAGGTGCTGCAATTTTTACATATAGTTCTACTTTTTGCTGTTGTCATTTTCTGATTGATTGGTGGAGGTTTGGATATAGACTGTTCTGAGCCAGTTGGCGAATCCATCGAGGAGAGTGAGCTTGGGTGGGATGGCATGTTGATATTGTTATGGTGCTGATCAAATTGTTCGCTGGTAGACGGTCGAGGAGCAGTTCCAACTGTGGAAGTAGAAGTGAGATGCTGATCGTTCGTGCTGTTGGTAGGATAATACATAGAGAAAAGTTCTTCAAAGCTAAGACCACCAGTAGGTAGTGACTGGTGTTGCAGTTGATAACTTTCATATTGAGGGGTAGAAGGCATTGTTGATGGAGACTTGGTTCCAAAATAATACGAACCAGAGAAATCATTGGTAGGGGCTGGCGAGGTATAGTGCTGTAATAAATGAGGTGACATATATGATTGAGGAGGTACTGAGTTGCTGATCGAGTCCATCGCCAAAGGAGATGCCATTTCATCTTCTTTCAATATCTCCAAGTCATCTTGTGTAGGAATCGTGATACTGTTGCAAAACTTGGGAGATTCGGCTCTTCTTTTGGTAGGCTATCAAACAAAAAAAAAAAAAAGGTGTTAGTGGGATGAATATCATGCTCTATTATTTTGTCTATTTTTCACCTTACCGTGTATTTTTGATCATGATACGTATTTGCACGGGAACTGCCAGATATGAGAACATTCTTTTTTTCTTGATCCAGATTTTCACGTAAGTAGTCCATCATATATGGTGGTGCGGATGAAGACAACAAGGAGGTGGTATCGTCCGCAGGTGGAGGCTGTTGTTTCATATCGATGCCAGTAGTATTTTCAGTTTGTGTACTGCTTTCTTCTTTTTCTTCTTCTTCCTTGTTTTTGAGTGTCATAGCCATCATTCTCCAAGTAAGGTTTTCCAGTCTTGAGCCATTCGGAAGAGTATCTTTCGCCTTGGTATACAATCGCCAAATCTGACTTGAGAGAGGATCACTTTGATCTGAATCTTCGTCTTGGACCTCTGGACTTGGGAAAAGAGAATCTGTCAATAATTTGTCAGCAATTTGATTTTTGGGGTGCATTGCGTATTATATGGGTAGTGTATATATGATTGAGAGAGGAGGGAAAAAAAGGTAATGAATAGTAGAAAGAAAAAGAATAAAATAAAGAAGGGAGCATGGATTTAAGTTCAGAAAGCGGTTCGGAATCTTAATTTTTTTATGTTGGCCTTTTTAAAATAAGATCAGCGATCCCCTTTTCTTTGGCGGTTCTACGAGTTTTATTGGACTGTGGTAAACTTATCATAACCTTTTCGGGAAGACTCGTTGGTAATGAGATATAAACCAAAGCCCGTTCCGCTTTCTGTAAAAGGTCGAGCGAAACTTCAAAAGTCTTACACAAATTGAGATATATACGACGAGCCAACCAAACCATAAATTACTGGATGTGCGTTAAATCAGGTCAGTATGATATGACAATATTATATCATACTGAAACATAGTCTAACTACCCGTTACACTGTACTGGCTTTATATATTGTAAACATACACATGTAAACACAATATATAAATATTTGATGTATACAAGAAAATGGGAGTTTACAGATAATGATAAGATGACAATTGTTATTTTCGTTCAGTGTGTTCTCACATGCTCGATTCTCTTATCTTATATTACCTAGTTTGGAACACGAAAGTAAAGTTCAGCCTGGCAAACCAGATTTTTCCGAGGCACCGTTTTTAAATCCCGATATATTTTGCTAATTTTTTTCTTTCAAAGGGCAGTGTGTCATAAGCGTTGGTCTCATAACGCCAACATCACTAAGTTGTTGGGTTGGTTGTAATAATTGGGGATGATGATAGTCCTATCATATATAACTCTTAGAGGATGCATATAGCTCATCAATGAAGGCACACTCTTTACTATACATAGTGCATCTTGTGTCATCTATCACAGCAATCCCATTTGATGGATTTTCCGTGAAGCGGATACACAACAAAACAAAAGGGGTAAGAGAGTCATTATTGGTGGCGATCGTAGCACCAAGGAGACAAGAACGAAAAAAAATAAACACATACATACACGCAATCACAGAAATAATACATGGATGACAGAATATTAAAATAGTAAGTTTTTTTTTTTTATTGATGACATTGAATGAATAACTACTAAAAGATAAATATAACTAAAACTATAACTAAAACTGAAACTATAAACCACCATAAATGCACATGACTATCTAAACTATGCACCACTGCCACCCAAGAGACTTCGAATTGTCCGTTTTCGTCCTTCGCCTGTCGTCCGGATTTGGCCTTGAGTTTCCATCGTCCGTATAGCTTCGTCAAATGCCTTAATGTCGATTGGCTAAAAGATAAAAAATAAAACATGATTAGCATCTTGATTTTTGTTTTTGGCCTCAATTGATACGTACCACACTGCTTTGAGAATTGAAATCAGTAAATAATTTTTGGTATTGGATCGCGCTGGTTTCCTGATTAGTGATCAAAGCGCCAAGTTCGCGGACCAAGTCTTCTTGTAATTGACGTTCATGAGAAGCTGTACCCATCAAAATAAGATCCATATCAATACGTCCAGTCTTAGGGTCAGTAGCATAATCTTTGATAGCAGCACGAAGTAATCGGGAGGCTTCTTGGACATCTTCTACTTCAACCACCTGAGATAATCTATTGTATGCCCAAAAATAAATAAGATTAGTAACATTTCAACTTCCAGCATTCCCTGATTTTCCCCGAATTTCCCAAATAAACCATATTTTCTGTGTACCTCATACGGGCATGAGCTTCAGACATACGAATCATGGATTCCAGTTGTCTGGTAGTAGCTGTCACACGCTTTTCACGGCCACCTCGGTCTTGTCCTTGTTTACGCAATTCGACATAGAGATCCACCAAGTGACGACCCGCTTCTTCATTGAGTACAGGTTGAATCTTTTCCCGGGCATAGCTGATATACTTGGAGAGCAGTTCCACAGGCTAATCGAAGAAAAATGAAGAGTGATTTTTGTGAATAATGATATTTGTCTCAGAATATTAATTTCAAATGATACAATACTTACAATTATATCCATACCAGCTGTCACTGGAACATCTTCCATATAAAGGGACACCAAGTGATTTGCCAGTCGACGGTCAGCATCTTCATCCACTTGATCTAAGATCAAGTATAACAGATCAAATCTACATTCATTGAAACATTAATCTCATGTCCTTCCGCCCCCCGGTTGCTGATGTCATTTTTTGGAAGTAAAAAAAAAAAAAAAAAAAAAAAAAAAAAAAAAAAAAAAAAAAAACCTACCTGGATAACAAAGGTGGAGGTAAATCCAAATTTCCAGGCACAGACATGTTTTTGTTCCATCTAGACCCAATGGGATTCGCACAAGCGCAAATTGATGTTCGCGCATTTAATGTTGTGATAATACCAGCCTTTGCCACTGAAATAGTTTGTTGTTCCTACAACCCAGAAATAAAGATATGCAAAATCAATCAGTACATGCTAACATAGAATATCATCCATATAATAATCATTCCCGTTGTTGTCTTACCATAACTTCATGCAGTACAGACCTTGTAGCATCAGACATCTTATCGAATTCATCAATACAGCACACGCCACCATCACTGAGTACCAAGGCACCACTTTAATAAAAAATAATTAAGAAATGTCAACAAGCTGTCTAGAAGGTCAATTGATTGTCAATTTATATATATGTTTACCTTTCAAGTACCAATTGTCTAGAGTCAGGATCACGAGTAATATATGCAGTAAGACCAACGGCGGATGACCCTTTTCCAGAAGTATACACACCACGAGGGGAGATTTTGTGGACATACTGAAGAAGCTGAGATTTACTAGTACCAGGATCCCCTACAAGGAGCACATTGATTTCACCTCTACCGATAGAGATAATAATAATAATAAGGTGATAAGTCATCAATATTTCATAAAAACCCCAGTACCCATCCATTCATACCTAAATCTTGGCGAACCAGATCTTTGGAAAACTTTGTTTGCACCACCGAAAAGTTGTAAGAGGATACCTTTTTTGACATCATCAAGTTCGAATATACTTGGCGCTATAAAATGTTAAAAAAGGAAGTCAGATATCAATCATCACTATCATCAGTTTTACTAATTATATTCACTGATTATTTGTTATTTGTTTTACCTAAAGATTGAGAGAGTACATCATACAAGTTGGGATTACGTGATAAATCGTTAATAAGACCTTCATCGTCAGCCAAGATTGTTTCAACATCGTCAGTTTCATCGTATCTAACATCATGAATAAAATAAAAATAAAAATAAAATGAGCTGGAGGTCGCAGGAATAACGACAAGTGGGTAGTATACTTACGTTTCTCGTGAAAGTTCGTTTGCAAGTGATTTATCGACTTGCATGCGTTTTTTGTTTGTGCGTTTGATATGGACCACATCCAGATAAGTACGGAACAAAGATCTGATTGTGCGTTGGCGAGGGTTGACCCGGACAGGTACACCACGGAAAATACCAGTGATTTCAAGTCTGGAACAAAACAGAAAATAATGTATATAAGAATCCACAGGAATGTCAATGGCCCATAATTTTCTTTTCCACTTACCGATCACCAGGTTTTGCTACATCCACTAATTCATCATACATACATAAAGTCACATTTTGAGGAGTTTGACCATCCGGAACCGCATCTAGAAAAAGAAGGGGAAGGAGTGAATAAAATAAATCAAAACATTTCACAAAATCAGGTCCTTCCTTACCTGGTGTTTCTTGTAGTCTAGCTACTTGTTTATCAGCAAACCCACAACGATTATGGATCAAAGACATCGAATTTTCGGCAACACATTGTTCTCTAGGACATCTGGTAGGTTCTACAATTCGTCCACGATCGACATGCACAGTAACGGTGTGTTCACAAACCAAGCAACGGAAAAAGGCTTCCTTCATATCGGGAATAACAGGAGATGAACGGATCATAATGCCCTTGATAGTGATAAGTTGATCAACATCTATATGAATACAAATATGAGTGCCCACACGAAACTATACTATGTCATTTACTCTTCCTCCAATCATCAGCTTTTGGGGTACTTACTTTGAGGATCCAAGTCACGCAGATTCACTGAAGAGTTCAAGTTAAAAGGACGAACCTATAAAAAGCGCAAATATTTTAGTTGAGCCTCCATAGTCCCCTTTGTAAATTCACCCTTTTGCCCCGTTTTTTTTTTTATACCTTGAGCTGTTGGTTGTTCAAATCGACATCTTCAAAGAGGCCAATATAGAAATTAGTGATGGTGTGATCCATAAGAGGAATGATTTCTTGAGGATATTTGAGTAATTGATCGTGAAGTTTATGCGTATCAGGGTAAGCCAACAAATTTCGACAATCCAAATTGATTCCAGTAGTATTGGTGTCACGGGCCTACGAAGAAAGAAGAAAAAAGCAGGGGTAACGGTCAGTTTGTACAATTGCCTGTCAACATTCATCATTTTGTCGAACTTACATGAGTCAATAACAAAGGATAGAATGGTCGATGATCTCCATCGTTGATAGTTTCACCCAACTTGCGCTTACGGTGTGCCAAAGTAAAGTTGTTCAAAAAGTTGCGGAAGGAAACCATGGATTCCTGAATATTAACAGTTGTACCCCAGATAAGACGGACAGACAAAGACGGATCAGATTCTTGAGTATCCAAGGCAGAGGAAAGACGACCGGCAGCTTGAAAACCAGGAGTATTGGGTGTTCCATGAGCAGCGGGCGAATCAGAGAATTGAGTGTTGAGGTGAGGAGTTCTTACATAAGTCGTTCGAGGAGTACGAGCGGCGCTTGGTGAGCCAAAAGCATTAGATTGCATAGGAGTTGAAGGGTATGCCAAAGGAGAGGTGGCGTTCATCATATCGTCATTGAAGTACATTGGAGACATTTCACCGCGACCATAAGGGGTTCCACGAGCGCGAGGTGTGCCTGGAGTTCGAGCGTTGTAGTTGAATAAATCACTTCCTCTAGGAGAAGCGACATCCAATTGTGAGGAAAAGTGAGTTATGTTTCGTGGTGTTTGCTCGGCAGCAGGAGTGCCGGGATAAGAATCAAAAGGATTAGGCGTTTCAGGAGGTTGACTCATTTTTGAGACTTTTGGAAGTTGTAATAAATGAAACCAACAAGAAAAACAAAAGCGATCGCGAAAAAATTATTTTTTTTTCAAGTCGCGGCGTATTTTTTGGGCTGTTCCTAAAGTGACGTTGAATCATTTTGATTGGATGAGCAAAATAGCAGCCATTTTTAAAAATTCAACCTCCTTCCATTTTTTTTTCTTTACTTCTTCTTCGTAATCAATAACACAACTACCACCAATGAGTTTGACAAAAGCTGATATTAATAAACAAGGCTGGGAAGATTCGGTAGGTATCATTACTATGACTCTTGTATATCTATGTACGCACTATGGTAACATAAAGTGTCTTTTTTTCATTTTTAGGAATTCCCTATTCTCTGCGAAACATGCTTAGGGGACAATCCATATGTACGCATGTCCAAACAACCTTTTGGCAAAGAATGCAAAACTTGCAACAGACCTTTCACGGTATTTCGCTGGCAACCTGGATCGAATATGCGTCATAAGAAAACTGAAATCTGTCAAAACTGCGCAAAATTGAAAAACGTTTGTCAAACTTGCATCTTAGATTTACAATATGGTAAGAGCACTTCCCGTATAGCTTAGGTTGAATCTCTTTTTTAATCTTCTTTCTCTTTTACGATTCATTATTTAGGTCTTCCTGTACAAGTTAGAGATACGGCTCTTGGGATCAAGCCTGATGCACCTACCACAGATATCAACCGACAATACCATGCGCAAAACCTTGCTAACAAGGTAAGAAAAAGGACGATATAATGAAAAGTTTGAGGATAAACGATGGGGACAAGTGTGGTTATATTAACCATGTCATTTGTGATTTTTATTTGCGTATTGGTATGACATGAATAGATGGATGATGACAGTAGCGATCCATATGGCAGTGGTCAAGGCTCAGCAGGCAATAGGGATATCCTCAAAAACTTGGCTCGTTCTGAACCTTACTACAAACGTAACCGTGCTCATATTTGTTCGTTCTTTGTTCGTGGTGAATGTAATCGTGGGAATTCTTGTCCATACAGGTAAAATGAAAGAGACCTTTGAAAGTACAAAACTTGACAATGTATTAACTGTTGTTTATGCGTTATACAATTTAGACACGAAATTCCTGAAGAAAACAAGGACATGGCCAAACAAAACATTAAAGATCGTTACCGAGGTATCAATGATCCTGTAGCAAAAAAAATTCTTGGACGAACGAACAACATGAAATCATCATTAGCGCCGCCTGAAGACAAATCAGTGGTAAAGATTACATAAAAGGGCAATTAAAGGGTCAATATACGTTACTAACTGCAGCTTTTTTCTTCTTCGTTCAAACAGACAACTTTATTTATCACTGGAATAGATTCGACTATCACGCAAGAACACATAAAGTAAGTTGTAACTCAAAGAAAATACTACAGTTCATGCTAATACTTGGATAATTTCTTGTAGGGGCTTCTTCTATGCATTCGGTGAAATCAAATCTGTTATTGTTATTCAAAAGTCAAGCTGTGCATTTGTCAACTTTGTAACACGGTCATCAGCGGAACTTGCGGCAGAAAAGGTGGAAAGCGTAGGATTGGTATTAGAGGGAATTCCATTACGGGTGGCATGGGGAAAACCTAGACCAAGAGGACCCAAGGGACCAGAACAACCAGATATGACCAAGATGAAGGTGCCTGCTCCTCCTTCGATGGAAGCCAAGAATGATACTGCAAAATATCCCAGTCAAGACCCAACCTCTCAAGGCTCATCTGCCTTGGGATCAAACCCTACATTCTCATCATAGATTATCTTCCATCCTTAGTTGTTGTTTTTTTTTTTTTTACATTTTATGACATTTATTTTTTGAAATAAAACTTTTTTTTCCCAATGCAATGGTGCCCTATGGTTTACGAATGTGTATATATGTTTTACGTTTATGATTTAAATTTTTGAAGTGCGTACACTGGATGGAACCGCCATTCATGTGATACTTCGATTTATAATTACTTTTATAAGATGCAACTCGGCAAGTATATATGACGGATTTTTTGACTTTGGTACTCCGCTGGAGTTTTGGAAATTCTTAGCACAGTGTCAGGGGGAGGTCGTGAAATGTAGGATTCGATGGGGGTAAGAAAGATAATGACAGATGCCTCCGCCATTAGCACTTTCGTGGGCAGCCCATTGTGTCTCAACAGTAGTCCTCAACGCTCAATCGAACGGGTGAATGGTGGCCGTATTTACACCCAGTCCATGTGATTATTTATTTATTTATTTATTTATTTATTTATTTATTAACCATTTTCCTTTTCCTTTTCCCCTTTCTCTTTTGTTTCCTTCATTAAAGCTTCAATGAAGTTTAAGTGATGATGATCTTGGATTAGCATTAGAACTTGAATCAGGGGCATTTTGAAAAATGCAATGCAAACATCATGGGGATACTTTTCATTTTGGATTCAAGATTTGGGAATACCATTAGCTGACTTTTGTAGCCTTCTTTAGCTTAGTTTAGTGCTAGTTTGTCCATAAATTGTATTTATTTCTGAATAAAATATATCTCCTTTTATATGCTTTAATAATAATGTCCATTAGTATCTCTCATGTCATGAACAATAGATCCATTTTACTATCACCTCTTTACATTAGTATTGACAACTGTCATACTTTAAAAGGTATTTCTTTATTGTTTTTTTTTATGCATTACGCAGTACATCAGCTCCCGTATTATTATTGACCCTTTAGACTAGTGCTGACCATTCTTTAAATATTACTTTTAGCTTCCTTATGCCTCTTCCGATAATACCTTCCACTTGATCACTAGGTACAAATGAACTCATCGCCTCTAGCTTCAGTATCTATTAATATATGCTTCAATAGAAGATATCTTTTTTATTCACCATCCATGGACCCATTTGACAATCCTCAATTCCGCTATTATAGTTGCTTGTGAGTGTCCTACCAAACACCTGCTCTCTAATTCACCCACAAAGACTAATTTTTTCCCTTGATAGTTGGCAGTCTTCAATCACTTACTGCGCAGAAACCTTCCCCTGACACCCAGTAAATCAATTCTTTGAGTGGGAGAATGTTTTGAAAATTGAATACAAAACGTTGCAACAGTTAAGGTTTTACCTTATGTTCTTGCTAAATCGCATCATATTGATTTATCTGAATATCACTTTTTGCTGTGTACTATGTGGAAGGTCGTGTAACATATTTCCCTGTTGTCGTTCCAAAATATCTGCGTTTTAATTCGTCGACAAAGAGGTTATATGGAAAGCTGGTTTTTTTCATAAGACAAAATGATGGTAATGTGGAACAAGTGATTGACAAGGCACGTGGTTTTATATTTAGTAGTGAGTTGACTGAATGACACTTACAAACAATCAAGGTTGGTTTCTATGAACGTGCAAGTAGTATGCAAGAGGATGGATGATCAACGAATATGATGACGGCCTTTATTTTTAATTTTATTTTTTTGCGCATTTACATATTTGTTTGTCTAGAATTTTTTGAATTTAGTTGGTTCTTAATTCTTTGATGGAGGGGAGGGGGGAGATTCGGTATTTTTCTTTTTGTGCCGCAATGCCGCTCGCTCCCCGCCTTACTTAAATTCGCCCCTTTTTTCTCACTGTCTTTTATTTTCCCCTTTTTTCTTCTCGCTGTAATATTTTTTCCACGCCTTATCGTTTTTATCTTCTACCTTCTTGTATTGAACAACCTATTCATCCCACTCCCTTTCCTTCACTAGATCATTCTATTATACCACTCAACTATGGAATCCTTACGTAGACTTATCTTCAAAGACGTGGAACCCTCATCTGATATGTTTGCTGGTGACGATTGCCTCACTTGCCAAGATCCTTGTGAAGAACATCAAGCCTATCCACCCCTCGACATCAAAACCGATCGTAATATTGCCGCAACAACAAAGCCTTACAATCGGCATATATTGATTGCAACCTCCCAAACGGACTGGCCGAAGAAGATAGAACAAGATAAAGACTCTATTGCTAATGCCTTACTCTCATCGAGACCTGACAGATCGACTATGATTACCTGTAGCTCTTTGGTCTCGATTCATTCAACTATCTCAGGTGCTCAAGATTTATTTATATTACCTGACAACATCGTGGTAGCACAATGCCACGCTGGAAATGTAGACAGTCTTTGGGCTTATTTACAGCAACTCGATAGCAACAAAGAAAATCCTCCCTCCCCGAGCGACGGTCTCGTCGTCAAGCCCAACCCTTACTCAGGGCTCCTCTTGTTATGCTCTCATAGACGTCGGGACAAACGGTGCGGAGTCACAGCGCCCATCTTGGCTCGGGAATTCGACCATATCTTACGAAACAAAGACAATATGGATGACGTGGAAATTGTGATGGTTAGTCATATTGGTGGCCATAAAATTGCTGGAAATGTTATTCTATACACTCATCAAGGAAAACGTGGTATTTGGTATGGCTTGGTCAAGACCTGTCACTGTAAGGCTATCGTTGAAGAAACACTGGAAAAAGGTAAAATCATACAAGCATTGTATCGTGGAGCCATGGGAAATAGCTTTACATCTCAAGAAATGAAATCCTCCTCTCTGCTCTCTTGGTAGTTAGTTTATTTAGTATAGATTCTAGTTTTAGTTATAAAATGTTATAGTCAGAATTCGTTTTTATTTTATTTTATATCTTTACATTGTATGTTTTACTGTCTCTAGAGGGCTCATGTCTATATCAACCAATAAAATTATATCTTCTCACAGCGTATATTTGATGGGGTGACGGAAAACTATAGGTATTGCATTGATTGTGTGATATGATGAAAACTCCGACCATGGCTAAGCTAAGCCTCTGTACGAAATTAGGGCCGGGAATGAAATAAAAATAATACCTTTTTCTCCTCACTTTTTTTTTTTCTTTGTAGATTTTTTCTTCTAAAATGTCCCGTATATTCTTACAAAACATTCGCACGATCAATACCATTCGTCCTTCCTTCACTGTCCGAGCACTCACAACAGCTTCTGAAGCATTAGACACACAAGTCCCAGCTGCAGCCACAACCACAACCACAGCCACAGCGACAAAACCCATAACCACTGAAACCAGCGTCCCTAATGATAGTCTTGTCAGTCAATTGGTGAATACTTTGATGCGTGATGGAAAGAAAGCTCGTGCTCAACGATTGGTCAGCGATAGTATGCGTCATTTGGAAACGAAATCACAACAAGAACCCTACAGCGTCCTTGCCGGTGCCATTGAAGAAGCATCGCCTTTGTTGAAACTCACCTCTACCAAGAAGGGTTCTAAAGTCGCCCATGTACCAACTGCTTTAAGGGAACGTCAACGCCGCCGACGTGCCATTACCTGGATTATTGACGCTGCTGCCAAACGTAACGAAAAGACCTTTGAAGAACGATTTGCTGGCGAAATCTACGACGTGACTCAAGGAACAAGCTCTGTTTTGCAAAAGAAACTCCAATTGCACAAGCAAGCCCTTGCCAACCGTGCCAATGCTCAAGTAAACTACAACACTCAAAACCGATAGATTATCTCTCAAGTCCACATTCATTTTTTATTTCCTCCATCCTCCCTTCCTATCTTCTTTAGAATAGTTTGTTCCCCTTCCATATATCATGCCCTTTTTTTTATTTCGCTTTTGCACATAGCACTTTATTTTTTATTTTTAGTTTTACTCCATCTTCCTCCTTTTGTCATCTTACTTTATTCTTATTACTCAAATAAAGAATTTTTTTGTACCTGTATATTATTAATGATGATCTCGTTTGTATATGTGCAATAAGACTGTGGCTCTTCATCTGCGAACAAAATTGTAAGGCCGCTGGCGCTCAGTTAAAATTTTCGGTCTTGTTTTTTTTTCTCTCTTCTTCTTGGCTTACAATATTGATCTTAATTTGAGTTTATGGTTTTCTTGGTGTATTTTAATACCACTCACAGCCTTTCCGGTAAATATTACTATTTTCCAAATGCGCTATGTTTTGCCGTGTTGATATATTAAGGAAGCCTTTACAAACTATGATGATTAAGTTGCGTGCCCAGATGAACTTGAGGATATTTCCATCCTTTTGTTCAAATGTTACTTTTTAGCACGCCCAAATACTATTGATTGGAACACATATAATTTATGTGCGGGAATATGATGATATCTTCAGGTACTTCTGACCGAAACTTCTGTTTTTGGCCTGACGAAGACCAATTCGCACACCGGGGATTATTTTGATATCTGATTCTTGACTCGTCGTGCCTGGGTTGGACTTTTAGGATTAGTTATTGATTTAGTTTGTATATTCTGCTATGATTATTTTAATAAATTTGCCACACTGTCACGATTGTTCGTGTGCTCAGCGCTGTAGTTATAGAAATTATTATGATAGCCACTCCCTCTATTGTTATTGCTATTATTTTTTGAATAAAAACCATGTATTTTTATCACTCATTTATTTTTGCCTCGTTTGGTTTTGTTTGTCATCGTTGTCTTCGCGTATTGTCTATACGTATGTGAGCAAAAAATAAAAATAAAAAATCATTATCACATCATAGGCGATCTCCTCAAAGAAGTTGCCTGTTATTGTCCACATAAAATGAAAATCACCCATTATGAGCACACACACAAACAAATAAAAAATAAAATTGCCCAGCATGTACATAAAAATAAAAGCGATTTTATAAAGGAAGAATTCACGAGAATTATCACAGTAGGAAAGCGAAATTACATCGTTATTGTAGGTAGTATCGCGAATATGATGAGTGTCACCATGCTATATCTAGCCGTACAGCCGCGTATCAGCCGAAGAGTTTTCTTATAATATTTGTGATCCCCCATCGTTTATTATCAAAAGTTTTTGAGGTAGGTGTTGGAGATGCACTGAAACACGCTTTGCAAGCCAACAAAATGAAGCTAATTGTTCAAAACTTCTTCTCCAAACATCATCAATCTCATCGTCGTACGGCATATAACATATTACTAAATTCAAAAGTACTGTACAATATCAGTTGGATCTGATAGCATAGGTTGACAGTTAAAAAAGAGAACATATTTTATTCAAGCAAAAACAGAAATTGCAAAATCCAACAATAGTCAGGCGATCTAATGGAGCTAGAAGGAAGGAGTCTAATGGGAGATTTGAATGATGTCCAATACTAACTAAAGAGGCATAGTATATACAGCATAAGAGACACTAAAGAGATAACTATTTATTGAAGCATAGTAATTGCCAACACTAATCAAAAAATGCGATGGTAAAACAGAATCTATATATTGCAGAAGACAGAAGAAAAACTAAAGGGACATTTTTCGTTGAGGCGATTAAAAGGGGACATATTTTATTGAGATGTTGATACAATCTATGGACAAACTAATACTAAACTAAGCTAATGAAGGCTCTAAAAAGCCAACTAATGTAGTCCTAAATTCTAGATCCAAAATGAAAGCGTTTCCCCATGCATCTTGTAATCCCTGAGCTAAACCCCCTTCTAAACTAGTCCTGATACTATTCTAAGTTCAACATGACCCAATAGAAGTTGAATGATGAAGAAAAATAAAGGAATGAGAGCCGAAAAAATAAAAAAATAACTGGGGAAGGGAAAATATATATTTCACGTGGGCGGGTTTTGAAATATGTTTTTTTGTGAGTGATTTTTTTGGTGTGTTAAGTGCTGGATGTGACGGGTTTAAAAAAGACAAATCAACCTATTGTGGTTTCAATTTACCAAAAATTTGACATGATTCACATGATTAACTTTATTTGACGTATATCTTATATTGGATACGTTCTGGTATGTGCCGTATAGAGGGACGGGAATTTGCGGTGTGAAAGGGTATAGACAGGCGGGTTATCAGGGCAAGAGGCAGGGAACGATACGTATTTTGAAAAAAAAAGAGTCTCCGACTAGAATGACCTTTACGAATTTTTAACAACGTTTTTGTCCTTCTTTTTATTGAAACCACAGTATGTCTTCTGGCTTGGGGGAAGAAGCTTGGGTCACTAGGCGGAAGGAATGGACTACAAGCACACTGGAAAAGCTTGAGACCACTGCATCAAATCAACAAGAGCAGCATATCGTAACACTCAACGACGATCAAAAACTCAATGTATACCAAGCCCTAATCACTGAACGACGATCTTTTAAAAAACCTATCCCTCTTGGTATTGTGGTAATCATGGTTTTTGTTTTTTTAAATAAATATCACACCGTCAACCAAGCTGATCGTTTTCATATATTTTATAATAACAGGTTGATATCGTTATTCATGGCTGGAAAAAAAATGGAACTTGGCCTGACGACGAAGAAGCACCCAAGTAGGAATAATATACCATCTATCTCTTTCCGTTGAACCCTTGTGCGTTTAATTGATGCACATACACACACACACCCTTATACATATATAATCCCACACATACACACACACACTCACATACATACACACGCCCACACACACACACACACATATGCATATCATAGTCTTCAATACTGGGATTTTTCATTGACTTTAGTTTTATTCTTTTTTTTTTTTGTCCTTTTAATAAATAAAAATCATATAATATTTTCTTCCATAATACAACTAAATTAAATAAACATTCGATACTAACTAGATTGGGGGTAGGAGTGGGGTGGGGAAGAATAAAATAAGAGTAGGGTAGGGTACAAAGAGTGAGTGACAGAGAAAGTGGAGAGGGGATGGATGGACCATTCACAAAGTAAATGCCGATGATGACAGGGTAGGACCATGATCTGTGGGGCATTGGTCCTGTGTAAGGTCGAGCAAAACAGATTCGCCGTGTCCAAAGCATGCCAACTCCTTGTTCACAGTAAACATTTGTCGATAGAGGCGGTCCAAAGGTGGTCTTTCCGGTTTGTTTTCATGCACTATAAAAAAAAAAAATTAAAAAAACGAAATCTCCATTTCCTTATACTCTTTTAGTCTTTGTTCAACTTTTTACCTAAGATAGCGACATTGACATCACTTGCCAACATTTCTCGGTTTGCCCTTCCCAATAAATGACACATGGGACTAGCCCGTGGGTCAGGGTAAGCTAATAAGGAGAATATTTGCTGGCAGGTCAAAGATTAAGAAAAAAGTGGTAAGCATTTGTTCACCAAATCACTCCTCATCCTAGGATGCAACTGATTACCTTCAATTTGTCCTTGATTACTGGTGAAGGTTCTTTTCCATATTCATCTTGTAATTCTTGACCATAATCCATGATGGTTTGCATCATCGTTCGGAGGGAGCATTTCGACGAGTCACTACCATCCATATCCATATCATCCGAGCTTTGCGATTCATCTTGTTCTGGCAAGACCATATTGCGCTGACCGACACCGCCACCGCCACCGCCACCAAGAATCGTAGAAAGACTGCTACAGGGACTATAGCCATTGCTGCTGCTACTTCTACGTCGAAGGGTACTATGGAATGATGATGCCAAGTTGCTGTTGTCTCCATAATCTGTCGTCGTGGGAGGAACACCGTCCACGGTATGGTTGTTGTTGTTGTTGCGAGTTGTCGAAGTCGGGGTAGCGACAATGGCCGCCCAGCTCATGCGCCTTCCCGGCGCTGATAAATCAGTTGTAACGGGAGGAGAGTAGCCATGATATGGGTGAGCTGAGATTGATCTGCTGCGACTTGAAGATGAAGAGGAAGACGAAGTAGAAGCCACTGGATGCCACGACGACGATGCATTGCTGTGTTTGCCGCTGCTAGTGGTAGTAGCGAATGTATCCTTCGGTAGTGTAGATGTCCATCTTGCTGATTTTTCGTTCTTGGTTGCTGCCAACGGATGTAAAGCCATGAATTGTTGTGAATGATGAGGATGAGGATGATGATGAAGCGGACCACTATCACTCAATTCGCCACTATGGTTGCTATTGGTGCTGATCCCGTCTTGATAATGATCAAAGTAATCCTGGGCACTTGACTGGCTGCTGCTGAGTGTGCTCATACGGTCATCGTCAGAAGAGAAGGACATCATGCTGTCTGATTCGCTAAAATGTCGCTGGTACCGCTGTTCAGATCCATACTTTGATTGTCGACGTTGGTATTCCTGGTTATTGTGATCGCTAATCATCTCCACAAACTTTTGACATTTGAGTTGGAAGAGGATGGGACCATTTTTGCCTTGGCTTTGAAGTACGGATGGGAAATGTATGTTGATGAGTTCAATTGTTTGGTCGATATCACCGGCTACTACAGCATTTATGACATCTACCAAAAAGAAAACATTAATCACTTTTTTTTTTTTTTTTTTTTTTTTTTTTTAGGATACCTAAACGTCGTTGAAGGTCATCATCCATTTCAGACCTAACATAGGAATGCTTTTGAGAAGGCATATCCATGAGGTAATTCGAATCGTTAAGCAAAGCTTGTGCAGAGCCAGAGTAGCCGTGATGGACCATGTAGGACAATATCAATTGATTCACCGATTGGTTTATGTTGTCACAGGTTTTGGTAACGGGTTCTACTTTGGGGAGCGTAGCAGGTCTGGTAGGTACAGAATACGCTGCAATACCATTCCATAATGTCAATTTTTGCTCCTAAAAAAATCAAAGAGGACAATGGATGAGTCTTGTGCATGTAAATAAACAAGAACAAAAATAGTTTTATCCCCGAATTGCATCATTACCTGTATGTATTGTACGATGTCATACACAAAAGTTTCTTGACCAAAGTTGATTGTGATATATTCACCAGCAGTACGCATGCCCACACAAGGAAACATTGGAAGAGAAAGGTCCAAATTTTGAAAGGCAATCCCCAAGAAGGTTCCATTCTTCGTATAAAACGCGGTTTTGTTTGCGAAGTTCACACCACAGCCAATCACATCACCTGTTTTGAATTGAGGGCCGTACTTTTTGCCAATACCAGAGCCTTCGAATGAGTGACCATCATCGCCATGGTACCCATAAGATAACTTATCCCAGCCTATTAAAAAAATGATTATGGTGATTAAATTATGATAATATATAAATGCGTGGATAGTTGGCCTTACCAGGCAGACGGTTGAGTTCGTTTTTTGCACTGCAAAAGCCAATTCCAATGTAGCCATCATCCCCTTTTGATTTGACATGCATTTCGAAGTAGTAGACACCACATTGATTGCGCATCGGAAAATTGGCTCGTACAGTCCCAGCGTGATCTTCGGATTTACCAGGACCTAATAAAATGAAACTGGGGTTGAGTAAGGGTCTATAACAATGATTGTAGTGACTGTATGCCGACGCTTGCATGCTGCTGTGTTTCTGCCTTATTTTTTTGAATTACCGATGTAACTAGCTCCAAGACCATTTTTGTCGATATCGAGATACCGCGACTTGTCAGCACTGTTCCAAAACGAAGGAAGACGTAAATCCAAATTTTCCAACCTTTCATTGTTCACCAGGGTATGTTGTTCAGCTCGAATATGTTGCTGCTGCAGCACTGGTTGTTGGGTATCATTCATCAATTTCTTGGTATTGTCGTAGCGTTTCTGAATTTGGTATTGGTATTGGTCACGGACAAGCGCAGCATATTGTGTGTGTTTGAGATAAGCTGGAGGTTTGGGTGGACTTATTGAGTGTTGGAAACTTGAAGAGGGTATTGAATGCCGTTTCTTTGAGTATGGGTGATAATGCGAAAAAGGGCTGGGCCAAGGTATGGTTTGTAATGCAGGAAACGCTGTATGGTAGTTAGAGGTAGAATCCACGCAGGCTGCGGATGTAGTTGTCGCCGACATGATATAAAACCGGCTGTCTTCAATTTATGAGAGAATTGAAGAATAAAGAAGAGACAAAAAAAAAAAGGAAGAAAGAAAGAAAGAAAGGAGATTAAAAAAGAAATCGTGAGAGCTTTTCAGGCAAGCATAGCTCACGTGGCCACCATGTATATAAAAAAATAAGATCATCTTTATTGGAGACAAACCAAACAATGTATAAACATAAATATTTCTAATTCTATAAAGTACAAAACATCGCAATAATGATAACAATAAGACTAATAGTAAACTAATAACGGAGGAGTGTTCGACATTTCATCAAAGAAGAAGCCACCATGAGAATAAAGGACATGTCAAGCGAATCCGGTCAAATTATTTGCCATGTTCAAATCGTGTAGCACGCATACCAATCCCAGAAGGCGCATTCATTGTCAAATACCGTAACCATCGATCCACAACGTCAGGGTGAGTGTCCTTGATTTGCAGCAACCGTTTGTGTGTTTTACGTTCGAAATTTTCTTGAGACTTTTTGTGAACAAAGGGTGATTTGATGACGGTCCATCTTGATGTTTGTGTTGGTAAAGGAACGGTTCCAGAGCATGGCATACCCATATGAAAGGCTGCACGACGAGCAAAATCAGCGTAAAAATCCAATTGTTGAGGTAAATAACCGCGAAATTGTAAGTTGCATACTGTGATATTGTGAGTGGGAGGGATACGTTGGGATACTACCGGGTTGATAAGTATAATAAAGCAGAGAAATATTATTAGGTGCGTTAGTATGTTTCATGTATATTAGTGACAATAACACTTACCTTCGAAGACTTCAAGGCACTCGTCGGTCTCAGCAGCATTCGGTACTTCGATATTCTTTACGCTGTTTGTATTCGTGACAGACCTATAAATGAAAAAATAGGTTAGTATCAGCAGACATATTGTGTGATGTTGTTAGTTGTTGTGTTTTGTTGCTTTTGTCTTACGCAAAGGAACGGATGTGGCTGGCATGTTGAAGTTTGGGGGCTACTTGGAGTAATCGACGCTATCAATAAAATATGTATTAGGGAACATGGCACTATGGGCGGTATTATCTTTTCTGTCCAAGATTGATTCACTTACTGTTGACAGCATTATGACAAATTGTACAGACAAAATGAAAATGAAAATCAGAGAGAAATAAAAATAGCTGTGTGGTTTTATTTCATCCCAAAAGCCACCCTCCATCCCATGAAGCCAAAATTCAATATTCAAACACCGAAACTAATACTGTGGTCAATTCATATTCAAAACCTACCACCTCACTTTTGCACTTTAAAAACTTAGGCCAACGTTTATGCCGCAATATCACAAAATTATTTTTGCCACAAATAGCTGCTTGAACTATTGTGAAGTTCTAAAACCCCATTTCCCTTACTAAAGCAGCCTACACATGGGTTTTAGACTTACCCGTGATTTTTCAGCAAGTTATAATTGATGTTCATTAGTTGACGCTAAAATGCAAATTTCTATCTAGAAAATTAAAATACTGTTAACGTTTGCTTGCACCTTTCAGAAAAGGCTTTTTTTTCCTCTTTCAAGTCCATGAAGCTAACATTTTGGCAGGATTTATTTCATCCAATCAAAAGCAAAACAAATGTCGTGCTAGGGACTCAGCGGTGGTTCAATTGTTTTTTATTTTTTTACTTCGGTTCTGAGTTTTCCGCATACTTACCTCTTTTTTCCCCTTTCGAAAAAAAAACTCCTCTTGGCTGACATGCTTACAAATACAAAAAAGAGCAAGTACACACCATTAAGTCAAGGAAAAGGTAGGCATAGTTACACTCTTTATCATTTTGAATACTCACAACATTGTAACTTTTTATTACTATGTACATAGATCATGTTGCTATCAGGGGCCAGCAGCAATCTACAAATGAACAACAGCACTTCACTGTAAGAAAAAAACACCCCATTTTGTTTATATTTTTGAATCCTGCGCATAAAGGTTTCGTTACTTGTATGTATTGACGATTAAATATTCACAGCTTCGTGCGGTGCTGGTCGGCTTAGCTATTGGTACCCTCATGTGCTTTTCGAATATGTACTTTGGACTACAGGTAATAATATGCCATAATAAAAACGATTTTTACATAATAGTGACTTTCATGGTACATACCCAAAATTTGTTATCTACTATATTAGACTGGCTGGATTTCCATGATGTCCCTTCAATCCTCTCTTCTTGGTTTTGCACTCTTCAAGCCATTCCAACATATGCTTCAAGTGAAGTTCTCTCCCGTCGAAAATGTGGTACTACAAACGGTTGCAGTTGCCACAGCTACAATGCCTCTTGCTGCAGGTAACCCTTTTATTTATTTTGAAAAGCATATATTGGGTGGTGAATTAATTTGCCTTACTGAAAAACACTTAACATTCCTTTCTTTCATTTTGGGTGGACAACTATTAGGTTTTGTTGGCGTTATCCCCGCATTAGCATTATTAAGCAAGTCCGATGAACCGGAGGGCGCTATCATTTTATCTTTTCCGCAGCTGATGTTATGGTCTCTGGGGGTTGCCTTCTTTGGTGTTTTTTTTGCTGTACCTCTCCGAAAACAAACCATTATTCGTGAAAAGTTGCGATTTCCCTCTGGTACCGCTACCGCGCAAATGATTAGCTTGCTTCATCAACAGCCTGATCCCACCGTTGCTAAAAGTACATCACTATCAGCATCTCCTTCAACATCATTAGTATTCCGAAATCGATCGACATCTGCTACTGCTTTTACTACGTCAACAAATGATCAGCAAGATGCTGCCTACGACGAGAATGATCGACAGCCATTACTCAGACCTTCCTATTCACCCTCTGTCGACACAGCTCTCACCACCGTCTCGTCAACTGCAAATCGACCTTCTTCAGCATCATCCTCTTATGGCAGCACAAGCGAAGAAGATATCACCACTGGCGAAGACGACACAAACGTGGATTTTGAAGATTCTTGGCATCTGAAACTCAAGGCGTTATTGGTGTCTTTTTCCTTGTCTTCTGTGTATACCCTCTTGACATACTTTTTCCCTATTATCTCCAATCTTCCAATCTTCAACTGGCTATGCTTCAACCTAGTGGATTTTCGTGCCTGGGATTGGTATTTCGCACCAAGTCTCAGCTATGTTGGTCAAGGTATTATTATGGTAAGGCAAAAAAAAATTAATCAAGTGATGAGAGTTAATGTTTCTGACTGTTTTTCTTTTTTTCTTGAACTCTAGGGTCTTCCTACCACCCTGTCAATGCTTTTGGGGTGTATTGTAGGGTGGGGCGTGTTATCACCTATGGCATATTATTCCGGTTGGGCTACAGGACCTGTTGATGACTGGAAAACTGGATCAAAAGGGTAAGATGACGACGGCGAGTCCCAATTAAGTCAAAAAAGAAGTTGGTACTAATCAAGGTTTTTATTTTTAAAATAGATGGATATTATGGGTTTCACTAGGTGTTATGATTTCGGAATCGTTACTCTCGTTGGCAATTGTGACCATTCGCACCTTTATCAAGTCAATCTCTAAATCAAAATCCAAGGCTACTTTTGACGACGATGTGGTATTGATGGATCAACAGGACGATGACGTTGAAACTGTGTGTCAAAGGGAAGCGGAAGACGAATACGAAGATGCGCCAGCTGATCAACAAGTATCAAACTCTGTCACTATTTTTGGATTGATTGCTTCAACTATACTCTGTATTGTTTTGGTTCGTCATGTGTTCGGTGCTGATATCTTACCGATATCTCTAACGTTGTTGGCGGTGATGTTGGCGATGTTACTTAGTGTACTCGCTGTTCGTGCTCTGGGTGAAACAGATCTGAATCCTGTCAGTGGTATTGGAAAAATTAGCCAAGTTGTGTTTGCATTTCTTCTTCCCGGTGGAATTGCTGCCAATCTGATAGCAGGTGGGATTGCCGAGGCCGGAGCTCAACAAGCTGGTGATTTAATGCAAGGTAATAATGCGTTCTACAAAAATAAAGATACAAAGTGTCGGAAATAATGAACGGATAAAGTTGATTAACTTTTCTTTTGTATTATAGATCTCAAAACTGGTCATCTTCTCCGTGCATCCCCTAAAGCTCAGTTTTATGGTCAGCTGATTGGATCGCTCTTTAGCGTCTTCGTTGCCTCAGGTAAAAAAAAAAAAAAAAAAAAAAAAAAAAAAAAAAAAAAAAGGAAAGACTTCATAAGTATCTTAACATATTCGAATCAACGATTTTAGGTGCCTATATTCTCTATCGAACAGTGTATACAATTCCTGGACCTGAATTTCCAGTTCCCACAGCACAAGTATGGTTGGATATGTCAAGACTTGTGAACGGCCAGCCCTTACCGCCTCATGTCACTGAATTTGTGATTGGTTTTGCTATCCTTTTTGGCTGTATAGTGATCATCCAGGAAACAAGTACAAGCGCTCAACGATCTTCTGGTTGGCGAAAATACCTCCCTCAAGGCATGGCGTTCTCCATTGGGATGTATAATCCTCCCAGTTTTACCTTGGCACGTGTGATTGGTGGATTGATGACTTATTATTGGCACCAATATTGCGACAAGGCCCAAGAAGAAGATCCCGAAGACGCAGGCACCTGGTGGCTGGACCCAGTGTATCGATACAAGGTCGGAAAGGTGTTGATAATCATAATTGGGTCAGGGTTTGTCTTGGGTGAAGGCACATTCGCTTTGGTAAATATGGTTATGCACGCATGTAACGTCCCCCATTTTTAGAATAGATCACACTATATATTATACACCTCACCTTATCTATATATCACTTCTTCCTCCCCTTTATATATACTGTTTTGTAAATTATTGTCCCTCTTATTTATACTTTTTTTTATCTATTTTATATATTATACAAATAAACTTTTTTTTACTGAATATAATGTATTTATTTAGCGGGATGACATGACTGTGATAAGGACGTTTGTGGTATGTGTATTGAATTAATAGTGTAACCTTAGGATGACCTGATTTTTAAAAATTATATGATGATCGTTGAACCTCCGCTGTCATTACTACCAGCTGTTCAGATGGGCAAAATGATGTCATGGGAAGAATGTATTGGATGATTTATACCATCAGGGAAATAGGGAAAAAGAGGGAGGAACAATGGTCTCGATTTTTGGTACCTAGATTAGGGCCAATTTTTTGGTTACGGGTATTGGACGGCCTTCATTGGTTGGTTCCCAGGGGAGAACCTTTTTTTTTTTATCGAATACAGTCCTCTCTGTGTGCAAGCTGTACGTCGATGAACTCCGACAAGGGCGAACAAATTTTTTTTCCATCTCGTTCTTTCTCTTTCTTTTTCTTTTTCTTTTTTTTTGACAACCTTTACTTTTTTACATTACCCCTCCTCTTTCGTCGAATAACAAATCATACTATGTCAACTGTAAGTACCTATATTTTCTTTATTTTTATTTTTTGTGAAAGAGAGTGGACTGGTGTGCTCATGATGGTTATCATTGATTGGGCTCCAGAGGCTGGTTGATACTGTAGTTGTTTATGTATCCAATCTCCCCTTTCTTTATTTTTCATCTTGTGCTATAATCAAAATTTTTTTTGTTATGTACAGTATGGGAAAGAAAGGATGAGTTATGTATATTCAACATACACAAAATCAAACCGACTGTCTGGACAAACGGTCATTGTTGCCATTTGCACGCCTCTTTTATCATCTTAATGTGATAGAAGACGCCAACTTTCATGTTTTTACACTACGTTATTATAGAATACTAATTAGGTTTGCCTTTGCTTCCTCTTATTTTGCAACTAGGAACGCGAAAACAATGTATACATGGCAAAACTTGCCGAACAAGCTGAACGTTATGATGGTAAGAGAATACAAAGCTATCATGGTTATCTGGTTTAGTGGAAGAACAAAAATAGGCTGGCAAGGATAAATGGAGTAGTTTTACTAATACTGTTCCTTGATGTATGTTATTTTTCTTCATAGAAATGGTCTCCTTCACCAAGGAAGTCGCCAAGGTATACTTGATAGCATACTAAAAGTACACTAATAATTACTAACAATCATTATGTTTATCTTACGATTACAGTTGGGTGTTGAATTAAGTGTGGAAGAACGCAATCTCTTGTCCGTTGCCTTCAAAAATGTGATTGGTGCTCGTCGTGCCTCCTGGAGAATTGTGTCCTCTATTGAACAAAAGGAAGAAACCAAGGGCAACACCAGTCAAGTTGAAAAGATCAAGTCTTACCGCCAAAAGATTGAAGCTGAACTCCAAGATGTGTGCAACGATATTTTGAATGTATTGACTGACAATCTTATTCCTAATGCTCAAGGTGGTGAATCAAAGGTCTTTTACTATAAGATGTATGTTGTAGAAAGAAAAAGGGATGAGGATTAGGATCATACATATACTGAATACTTACAATCAATTTTTTTAACATTTATAGGAAGGGTGACTATCATCGTTATCTCGCTGAATTCTTGACCGGTGAAGCCCGCAAGGACTCTGCCACTGAAGCCCACGAAGCCTACAAGGGTGCTACTGATGTGGCTCAAACTGAATTGGCCCCCACCCATCCTATCCGCCTCGGTCTTGCTTTGAACTTCTCTGTATTCTACTACGAAATCTTGAACTCTCCCGACCGTGCCTGTCACTTGGCCAAGCAAGCCTTTGATGATGCTATTGCTGAATTGGATACCCTATCTGAAGAATCTTACAAGGACTCAACTTTGATCATGCAACTGCTGAGAGATAACTTGACCCTCTGGACCTCTGATCTTCAAGAAGGTAAGAGAAACGAGAAAAAAAAGTGATAGAAAAATGAGGTGTATGTAGTGCACGGAGGAAAAAAATAGACAAATCATTGATTTCCTTTATCCATTAACTACTCTAGAAGCTGAAAAGGCTGAAGAACCCAAGGCCGCCGAAGATGCTGAAGAATCCAAGTAATCCAAATCTACCAAGACATTCAAATATCCATCCCCTTTATTTTAGTTTTTATCGACCACATCTTTGCCATCACCTTGACTCTTCCCCTCCTCTTCCCCTGAACACTCACCCACTCGCCCCTTTTTTTTACTCTCTATTATTTTTATTATTATTATTGCTCTAGTTTGAAAATAAAATAATAAAGTCTTTATATATATATAAATATATATACATATATATATGCTAATGTTTATGTTTTAATGTGTCTTCCCAATGTCATTGTTTTTAATCTTCGGAACAAGATTTTTTAGGGATCATATTTCCCGCATCCCCCGACCCCTTCCCCTAGCTCTGATGATATTTTTTTCTTGGACTCCTTAAGTACCAACAATTATGCATCCTCCTCCCTATTTATTTATTTTTATTTTTAATCCATTTGTCCGGATCCCCTGCCACCTTTCAAAGATTCCATTGACCACACCTTTTATTTTCGGTACCATCCACTTGGATTCCACATACTATCATACCCCCACCGTCTTAATTTTTACACACACAGCCTTTTTTTTTCCACTTGGACACTTTCCCTTTCCCATCATTCCCCCCCCCCCACAAACACTTTCGGCCCCCTCCCAAAAAAAGCAAATCAAATAATATATATTGCACCATAATAATTGGATCATTTTTATTTATTCAATAAAAGACATTAACACTATTAGATAAGCTATAACATGATGTATTTGTACTATGTATGTTGGGAGAGATAAAGAGAGAGAGAGGGCTATATATTTCACTTTGTATGAATATTGTGTAAATGATAATAATAATAATAATAATAAAAATAAAAATTGTATAATGTGTGCATGTGTATCAAAATAAAGTTGTGTAATGGAATAGTATAAACTAAATGTGTAGTGGGATATAACTATAAGTAAGAGGATAAAAAAGGGTCATAAAAGAAAAATCAAAATGGAGTAGTAAACGAGGATGATGGATACATATTAGTAGTTGGGTGGGTCATAGACACATGGCGGACAGATGGGTGATACAGTTGACGGTCCAAAGCAGGTGGTGATGGAGACGGGGAATTGGTCATATAATTGGATGAAGATGAAGAAGATGTTGTTGTCGCAGTGGATGGTGTCGATGGTGGTGGTAGGAGCGGAGGCGAAGGATGATGTTTTTGTGCTTGTTGGCGATGTCTTTGTTGTTGTTGTTGCTGTTGCTGCTCTTGATAGTGATGATCAGAATGTCGAATTGGCAGTGTAGAAGGTGTGAAATAAGGCAAGGAGGTATCCAGTGGATGTTCAGAAGGTTGATGTTGCTGTTGCTGATATTGATGATATTGATTAGGATGCTGTTGTTGCTGTCCTATGTCAGGGTTGGATTTGGGTGACGGCGGTGCCTGATGATATTCCACATTTGCTATGCCACCTTGCATAATAGTAGGATGAGTCGCTGGCATACTGTTGTTGGTTTCAATTGTGGGTAAAAACGATGTCCTTGCTTTCAAATCTTGCTGATGTGTTGGTATTTGGTAGGTATCTGATGATGCATTTGTTCCATATATCAAATAATCTGTAGTAGCATTGGAAGTCCCACCATATACATGCTGTTGCTGCTGTTGTTGTTGTTGTTGCTGCTGCTGCTGCTGTTCATGAGGACTTGATAAGGAGGAAGTTGATGATTGTAGAGATGATACATCGGTGAAAATTCTCGACACTTTCCTGGACGGCATCATATTCATAGAGTTTGGGGACGAAGAACGGCGCCGACGTTGCCCAACAGTTACTGGCATATCTAAGATGGAAAGGCAAAAAAGATGCGTCTGTGTGTTAGCAAGCATAAAGTAAAAAAAAAAAAAAAAAAATTAAAAAATAGACCTACAGTTCACCATATTGTTCGGAGAAGTAGCACAGGGGGAAGAGGTTGGAGATGGCAGCGACTTTACGTGGTGGAAATCCCGAGTTGGAGTATCAGTGAAAGCATCAGTAGGATATAACTGGGTCATTGAGGATTCCAGCAGTGGAGATACCCGAAAGCTTTGGCGCTGGATCATATCAGCAGAGATATGCAAGTGAGCTAGCTGAGGGACAGTTGAGGGTGTAGGTAGAGTGTTGTTGAGGACATCGTTCTTATTATAATAGCTGATCAAATGAAGATGGCTTCCATTGACGACAATGCTCATAGTTTTCTTGATGAGTCCACTGGGCTTGAAACTATAGGAAGTTGTCAAAGAACCAACCAAAGCGCGTTCGCGGTACCGAGTGGCTTGATCAAGAGATTCTTGTTGATGTTGTTGATTGAAGTTATAAGGGTATTGATTTTGTTGCCGTTGATAAGAAGGATCATATACTTCGCGATCTGCAGTGTCGTTCCGCTTTGCAATTAGTGTGTTGTTCCGTCCATTCAGTTCACGGTACACCAAAAAGTTTCCAAGTATTCTTGAAGGGCTCCATACTAATCCATCCGTCCAGCGTTTAATGCCTGTATTATGTCATTTGATATGAAAAGAAAAAAATGTAAAAAAAAAAAAGTTGAGTGCACATAACGGGTTATATTTCGAAGTCCGCTGCCAATACAGTACCTGATTCCCGTTCATCAAAGACAAGAACCGTTCCTGAACGAATTAAACCACGCTCTTTTTCTTGCAAACGTCTTGTGATTTTTGGAAGTATTCCACGACGACAAGCTTCAAACACCAATAAAGTGTCCGTGGTCGTTTCAATATATCCATAAAAGGTTTCGATAAAAGACATTGAATATGTAAAAGAACAACAGTAAAGAAGAAGAAGGGAAAAAAGGAAAAAGAGAAAAGAAAAAAAGATAAAGAAAGAAGAGGGAAAAAATAAAGAAAAATGCAAGTTCTTTTTATGGATGAATTTTCGGATAAATGAAAATAGCCCATATTATAAGGAGGCATCGATATCTATTTTCTATTCTTGGGTCCCACCACTATTTCATCCCTCCTCCTCCCCGAATGGCAACATGAGAGAAATAGAAGCGTGGCATTTTCATAACGAGAAGGAAAACGCCTTCTTTTTCGCTCGACCGAAGACCTTACTTGGGAGTTGAAAAAAGGGGGTTGTGGGTATCATGGCCGAGCGAATGGGGGAATTGAAAAACATTCAAGCATTATTTTCACTCTCAAAACCAGAAACATTTTTCACTGTCCGCACACAGGAGAACACAGAAAGAAGGGATGTGTTTTTCAAAAAAAATAAAATGTGGCACGCATGCTTATGGTCATCCAAAAATAAAAATAAAAAGGTCGTTTTACATATTTTACTACCCAAACCATGTTTATTAGTCATACGTTTGAATAAGTCTTCGTTTTTGTTGTTGTTGTTGTTGCTGTTGTCCCAATATTGTACTAAAATCATATTCATTTCAGTATCTGTGATATAATGCAGTTAGAGTGATGAGTGTCGTCTAAATTACGATTTAAGTGACCTTATTACCATTAAAGATTGGCTTAGATTATTACCACGTGGGTATTGTATCACTCTTAGTATAGCTATGTTTTACTACAATGCAAAAAAAAAAAAAAAAGTCAGCACTCAATGCTACTTTATCGCTTTCGAACAAGAATCTGTGCGTCAACATGATAGATTCTCTCTTTTTTTTTTTGCGGTCTCCTGCTTGGAGCTTTTAGGAGAATTAAGGTTTATTACCCCTGAATTCTTGATTCATCCTTTTTCTTTACTGACAGTTTATTTCTTTAATGAAAAATTATCCTTATGTATAGAAGATGATTGAATAGACACTTGTTATCTCTTCTATAAAGTGAAAATAAGCTTTTCTTTTATGAATAAAAGCATGGTTCATTGTCACTCTACTCTTCATTTTGTGTCGGGGTATGAAATACATCCGCTTTTTTTTTTTTTTTGCACACACACACACACACACACACTGTAAATCTTTGTATTGCTTCTTTCTATAATCAGTATAGTGCCTATTATAATAAAATAAACGATTGAATTAGATACAAAACAAATAAAGCCCGTAACACGACATCGCGGTAATAGCTGGCAATAAGGGGTGAGTTGGAGAAACAATCCGATTACGCTCAGTCAAGAAATAAAATGAAGAGGGGCGCAAAACGGAGATCACATCTATATAGCTATAGTATCATAATCAACAGTGTATATATATATATATATATGTATGTGTTAATGAACTGTAGATCATTCGGATGTACAGCATAATAAAAATAAACACTTTTAAATTTTCTGTCCAATGTCGGTACTTTACATATGACATATAATGGACCAATGTTTTCTATTAAAAAGAAAACTTAATAAGTCCTATGAGAGTTTATAGTTAAATTTTATATTGAGTATAATACATTGAAAGTTTTATTGTTTACTGTCATCGTCATCATAATTCGGTATGCACAAGCCATCTCCATTTTTTTCCTTGCGGCGTTTGAAATATAAATTTCCAAAACAACTTGGCCAAGCAGAGGAGACATCAGACCATTATGACTTGATATGTACGTGGAGAACTTTATATAAATCAAGAACTCAAACTCTTAAAAATAAAAAAATACTTGTGTATTGTTTATTCAAGGTCGATGCTAAAAATCTCGGAAAAAAAATAGGGACAAATCAAATCATGATAGGATGCGCTCGAGGTATTTTTGGGCGAAACTTTGAAATCCAGGGGGGTTGAGATTTCGGGGTGAAGTCCGGATTGAATTCTTTTGGAAGGCATCCATCTGGCCGATGACTTCTATGGGAACTGAAAGCACCTGCGCTATGATATCTTATAAAGTAGAATAAGGCATGGAAGTAATGCTCGATATGAGGTTTTCAAGAACGGGTTAAAAAACTAATCCAAAATAGTATGCACAACTATTTTTTAAGGAGGTATATTTGGGCGAAATGGGACAATATTTGGGCGGGGCATGCTGACCCTTAATTCTTAAAATTAATAAGCGTCTGGACCTACCCTGGAACCTTAAGACGAAGGGTTATGCACAAAAAACAAACAAAAAAAGGTTATACACACAAATACAGTAGTGCGAATGTCATAGGAGATCGTAGCGATCATCCCAGATATTAAAATAAAAAAGCACGGTTTTTCTTTTGAAAAAAGCCTTGAACATTTGAAGTGCCTTTTTTCATTGCATTCCACTACGACAATTTTTAAAACCATATAACAAATTCATCTCACCCCTATATTCAAAAATCAGTGCAGTAATGTACAGTACAGTAGAGTAGACAGTGTGCTAAACATGAAAGTTGATCGATGTTGCCTCAAACGAAATCTTTTTTTTTTCCGACATGCACAGGCATTGTACAAGTGGGTATTCCTACTCGACAAAGCAACTAAACATAAGAGAGACAATTTTTAAAAGCAAAAAGACAAAATTCGTTTTATTCAGATGTGAATTATACTCTATGATAACTAAACCAAATTGGTGTAATAAAAATACCATGACCCATAACTAAATGTGAAACGAGTAGGGATGAGTGGGGTTGGGTTGTCTTGTTGTAAAATAAATATAACATCAGATAAGCTTTGCCAATCAAAGAGGGTAAGTTATTCTACGGCGAGGAACAAACTAATCTACAGTAAGGGAATCACTAAACTAGTACGAATTGCTCCGCCATGTCTGTAAAGGTGTCAATAGAATAAAGAAATGTAACGCCCATATAAAATGGTGGCGGGGACTATTATTAAAAGAAAACTACCATACCAATGAGATTGATGTTTATTAATTAAAATAATAAGAAGATCATTGTTGTGTCTGCCAAAAAAAACTCTATGACTGGAAAGGTATTTCAAATCCCGCACATGTGATATTTATATTCGCTCATTTTTTTATTTTCCCATTCCTTTTCTTTCTTTTTTTTCTTCACAATTGTTGCCTCTAGGAATCATGTTGGGCTTAGATTAGTGTAAGGGTTAGTTTAGACGCGTTTTCGGAACAGGGATCACAACATGCATTGGGAAATTCTTTCATTTTGGATCTAGGATTTAGGGCCACCATTAGTTGGCTTTTTGGTCTCCATTAGTTTAGCTTAGTGGTAGTTTGTCATATTTTTGTATCTATATTTGAATAAAAAAAAACATGTCTTTTTCTGCCTGCTTCAATGAAAAATGTCCAACAAGTCTTTTTTTTTCACGTCTTGTGCAAAAGATTCTTTTGTTACTTCTATCTCCCCATTGTGATTAGTGTAGACCATCGTTGTGCTTCAATAAAAGATATCCATTTATTTTTTGTCATGACTTATTTGTACAGTACTGTAAATTATATTAGCTCTTTTGACCGTTTTGACTAGTGTTAACCATTCTTCTGATCGCAATTTAGTCTCCCTCTAGTCTCTCTCATGCTTACACCATTAGATCCCTTGTTACAATGAACCCTTTGCCTTCAGTTTAGTATCTACCAATATGTTCCAATAAAATACATCTTTTATTAACCATTCTCTACCTATTGAATAACAAACAATTATTGCTATTGTGGTTATTTTTTGGGTGTCCTACCAAACACTTTCTCGCTAACTGACTCGCTATTGACTACTTTCCCACCCTGTTCCCCAGAAATTTGCAGACAGTCTTAGAAAAGCTGACAATTAAAGATACCAGTTTCCTATTCACCAATCATATAAATAAATCTAGGTCGTGCTTTGCATGTAACCGCTGCTATAGAGTATTTGCACTAATTTCTATCATAACCATGACTACGTGTTCCCACTCCAGAGGCCAAGTTAGTGACTGGTTGACAGCTCTCCGGCACCTGACAACGTGACACAATTCTTGCTCTACCATTCATGTTAAGGAGCCTAGGTTGTGCTTCTAGCATAATTTCCATTAGGTTGAACATAGTACCAGTGTATATATCCATCTCGTTATTTTGCTTTATTTATTCATTTATTGCATGTGTTATAATAAAAATAAATAAAAAAAAATGCTCAAACGGAAGCCAGTTGACATCCAAAGGAGCAGCACATTACCAAAATGAAAAATGGCCGGGATCTTCTAGTTTCATCAAAAATCATAATCCAATATCCCCCCCCTTTTTTTCCTTCCTCTTGATCCTCAGTAGATCAAAAATTGCATTCGTACGGAACTGCACGAAATAAAAATCGATTTACTGCAATGTTTGTTTTTGCGGTGTTCAAGCAAAATTTTGCATTCCTCACTCCCGTTGTCTTTTTTTTTTTTTTTTTTTTTTGCCTTCTTGTAGAGGTGCTTAATTCGCCCCTCTCCCTATTTCCAAGCATTCTCGCCCAAAAGTTACAAATCTAAAATAAAAGCAATTATCAAAGACTAAAATAAATATCGAAGTGCAAAGAGAAAATAAATAGATGACCCATTTTTATTGTCGAGATAAAATCTACATCGGATCCTATCATCTAATGCCAACCCTAAACCAGTACGAATGATCTGTACACCCAATTCATGAACATCACTGTGGTCATCCTATTTTTTCATCAGTACGTATCTGATATCCCGTCCTATAACCATCACTTACATCCTACCATTCTCACCAACCCACAATAGCTAACATCTAACCCCTACTGCGGCAATAACCGCTTACGCCTATAATGATACTTATCTCCCCCCCCACCCATTCACCCTCCAAGTAGCGTGAATACTGAATTTTCATAAACTTTGATGAAAATCAAAGCGCTTAATTTATTTGATAATAGATGCATATGAGGATAAAATGTAATACAATGTAAGATATAAATATAAAATATAAAGCAAATAAATAATGAAGTGTCCGTAACATTGCAGTAATAGGTGGTAATAAGGGGCAAATGATAGGGGGGAGAGATAAAAATTAAAAAGGGAGGAAGGGAAGAGGGTAAACTAAAACTAAGCCTTGCTATCGACGTGTTGATCGTTCATGGCTATTCAAAAAAGAAAGAGGAGAATATTAGTTTAAAATGATAACATGTAAGGAGGAGAAGGAGAAGGAGGCCGGGGGAAACACTTACCTTCTGGCAATTCCACTTTTTCCGAGTTCATTTCATCAGAGCGGCTTCCATATTGAGTAAGGTCTTCATCCACGTGGTCCGCTTTGTCATCACCAGTTTGTTCATCTTGTCTGTCTTCCAAACCAAAGGATCGCATAGGCAACGTAAAGATAAAGGCCAAACCCGCCAAAGAAACAGCAATAATAGAGAGGACACGTTGAGTTTCACCAAACGCATCAACCACAGCATTGTATTGATCTTCAGGTAAACTGACAGCATAAGGAATGTTGGAAACAATCTTAGCATAATCATAATCGCCAGGAACCTTATCTTTAATCAAACCAGGGAGCATACCGTTCCAAACAGCACCTGACAGGGTTGATCCAACACTACCAGCAATGGAACCACCAACTTGAATCAAACCAGTAACAAGTGCCAGATCTAATAAGGAGAAAGTAATAGAGTTAAAGACAGCAAGTAAATTATCTTAATGGAGCTTTTTTTTTTTATTATTTACCTTCGTGACCCACGGAGGATTGAATTGCAACCACTATCATTCGAATAACATATCAGTAAACTTTCAATATATATACATTATTATTCTAATTATTTCATGGGTTCACTTACTAATTGGGATATCGAGCGTACCACTACCAAAACCAGCAATAGTTTGACTGATGACAATGAATGCATTTGAGGAGTGAGGAAGACGAGCAGGAATCATCAAACCAATGCCAAGAATCATCAATGAAATGCCCATCCAAACCATTGGTCGCCATTTCTTGAAGAGTTTCATCAAGGTACCGGACATCACCATTCCAATTGTGTATCCGACCCTGTAGCCACTATCAAGTAACCTATGATAATAACAATAAAAATAGATTCAGAACTGAGCTATCATCAGCATTCATTCATTTGCTTATTTGTATATACATACGTAGCTTCTCCAGAGGTGACTTTACGAGATATCATCAAGTAAGTTGGGAAATACATCCAGTTGGTAGAAGAAATCAAGGTGACAATAGATAAGACCAAAATACCAAGCAGAGGTGTTCGATTCTGCCATTTCATAATAGGTAAGACAGGTTTAGTGGCGAATTTCCATTCGTAAATGCCGAAAATAACCCAAGCAACTACACCAGCAACCAAACATCCGATGGTTCTTGATGATTGCCAACCACCCCACATTGTTGTTGAAAGCACCAACGGCAGTAAGATCATACACAAACCACCCACAAGCAACAGGGAACCAATAAGATCCACTTCAGCAATGAACCAAGCAATTTTTTCCATGAGAGTCTTCTTTTTGACCATATTATTGACAGCCTTTTGTTGACGTTTGTATTCAATATAGTGTTCAGACTTCTTGACCCGGTATTGCAAATGCCAAAGACTTGCAAGTAAAGGAACAGAGCAGACAGTCAGCAAGATGGAGTTCATGCCGTAACCCCATCGCCATTTAGCAACACCTAGAGCATCGCCAACAAGAGGAGTCACAAAGAGATTGATCAAAGATGGCACATTGTATAAAGCTTGCATCAAACCACGGTCGACCACATTGGTAAGATCTGGAAATAAAATAAATAAAAAAAGAGGTGAGTCCAATTATATAAAGGGACAATTGGAAAAGGCGGTTTTAAATCCCGCCGGGCACTGGTATTCACTGACCTCCAATAACGATAGGACCCTGAGCAGAAAAAAGAAAAAATACATTTGCAAAGTTAGTATCATACAGTGGCAATTGTCACTTTAGCTTACCAAAATCAAGATACCTAAAGAGGGAAAAAGAGAAAGGTGAGGAGGTTGAGTATCAAAAAAAAAAAAAAAAAAAAAAAAAACTTTGACTTTATAGGTTCTTACCACTATAGCCGAATGAATAAACAACTTGACCGCCCTAAAATTAAACGAGAGATTGAGTAACAATGATCATAATTAAAAAACCTAAATCCAAAATACTCACAACAAAGGAGCCATATGTGGGTGCAGAAGCCATAATAATAGTAGCAATCACGTACAAAACCATCGCCGCTGTATATGCGTTTGCTCTACCAGTCATATCCGAAATTTTGGAATAGAAAGGGAAACAGACACATTGAATGATAAACGCCACAGTGCTCAATATACTAATGATGTTATTGGAATTCAGTTCGATCATGGCGTTCACATTCGTTGTCAATCCCAGGGTTCCTTCCCAATTGACAGCCCAAGACAATAAAAGGAGACTATAATATCATAAAATACCTAATGTCAGTATACTTGCTTTGTTTACTAGTTTGCTTGATAAGTTTACTCACCCACAGAAAATAACCACTTTGTCACGCTTAGTCCATACTTTGGTAAAAAGGCGCACCTTTTGAACACCATCCAGTGTCGTTTTTTCAGCAGTATTCTCCATTGCAGTATAACAAAGCAAAGGAAGAAAAAGAAAATGTGAGAAAAACAAGGGAAGAAAAGAGAAAAGAAAGAAGGTTTTTATCTGACTTTTCTTTTTTATTTTTTATCAGATCATCAGATTTTCTAGATTCTCTGTGCGCGCATTATAAACCCCGATTGAAATCACTATTTTCACAACCACGATTTCAGGAAATCAATCCTATGTCCTACAGTATAGAAAAACAAGGCCCGCAGCGATATACAAAAAAAAAGGGATATACATGAATTAAATGATAATGACAATTTTATTGTGAAAAATACAAAGGAATGAGTGAGGGGGGGGGGAGGAAATAAATACCTAAAAGGGCGGTAATCGATATCAGTAAGCCGAATCCAAAATTTTTATCGGTGTTTAGATCGAACCAGTGAACAATCGGAGATGGAGTACAATGAGACAATAAAAATAAACATAGATATACAATATATCAATTATAATACTATGAACTAGCAGCTACAAGTGGAGCTCTCTACTGTTTCTTGATCATCGTTGGTCACATGAAGAGTTGATGAGGTTGCTGTCTGTTTTTGCCATAAACTTGGAGTTTCGATTATCTATGTAGAAGACATAAAAGGATAAAAAGAAAAAGAAAAACCAAGATAAATCAAGTGAGTACGATCAGATTTCATAGCTGTTTCCCCATTTGAACACTTTTTTGTACCAGGTGTTTGGAACCCAATATAACAGACCCTTTTTTCTTTACCTTTGTTACAAGCTCCTCAAAGGCTTCTTCTACACCAATATTCGATTTTGCGCTGCATTCCAAAAACAAGGTTTGTAACCTTCGGGCCAGTTCTTCACCTTCTTTATATTCCACTACACGAGTTGATTCCTATTGAAAAATTAAAAAATTGGTTTACAAGAAAATCTTTTTTTTTTTTTTTTTTTTTTTTTTTGCGGTAGGTCTGATTCTCCGCCTTTCCGTCTTTCTTCACGTTCTTTTTTCTGACCTTGTCAACTTTATTTCCTATGATCATCTTGACAACGTGAGGGCTAGAACAATAAGTATTCACTTCTTTCCACCATAAGTCCAGATCGTTGAATGTTTCACGTTTACTGACATCGTACACTATTTTATACAAATAAGGATAAATTTATCAAAACGGTTAATCGAGTGTCTTTTTTTTTCAATATCATATACCTAAAACCACTCCTTGGGCACCACGATAATATGAAGAAGTCAATGTCCGGAATCTTTCTTGTCCAGCTGTGTCCTATGATAAATTGGTATATTTCATCAGCACCCACGGACAAAAAGACGGTGTTAAATGAATGTCAGCGCATCCTTGATTTCCATTTCCTTACCCAAATCGTGAGTTTGTATTTTTGACCATCGATTTCCATCATATGTAATTTGAAATCGACACCTTTCAATGACAATAAAATTGTAAGTAGTGTTGAGTAAATATGATGATACATGTGATGATTTGTTCATTTTATTGTACCAATAGTCGCAGACATTTCTTCTTGAGGTAAAAATTTATCATCAATGAAACGTAAAAGGAGGGAGCTTTTTCCAACATTGGTGCTTCCGATCAATAGTAATTTCAATGTAGGAATTTCTTGTGACATAGTATCATATATTTATTTTTAAATCAAAAAGAAATAAGACAAAGAAAAAAAAAATTATGCGATACCCATCGCTCTCAAGCTGATAAAAAAAACAGTCGGCATTTCAATTTCGCCTACACATTTCCCAAAACCATGTATCCCATCCCACCCAATACACACAGAAGAGATAGAATAAAGTAAATGATATGATTTTATTGTGATGATTGAATATATGTATAAAAAAGTTCTATTGATGTATACTAATAATAAAATCCTGTAAGTGTTTCTATGTAGTTTTCTTGTTGTGATTGACATAGCCAATCCCCAGGCATGTCATAAGAATCGTATTCGTCGTTTCATCCGGTTGAATTTTGAAAGAAACACCAAAGATAGATTTCAGATCACGAAGGTATTGAATACTAATGGAGAATAAAAGAAGATCTCTATAAGCTAACATTCAACCTTTCCTATAAGGTAACCACTTACGTAAAAGGAGTCAATTGACCAATTCGAATCTTGCCAACATCTTCAGGTCCTAATACCATCAATAATAAGTTTAACCATTGACTTGTTGTATCCACACATCCACGTAGTTGGATTTCGTTCAAAACCAGTTTTGCTGCCATGATGCCCACATCTTCAGGTGTCTGTCCCCCTTCAGCTGCCTTTTCTGCTGATAATAAAACACCAGTAGTTGATTCCGCTACCAACGACAAAGCAAACCCTGGTGATCTATGTTGAAAGAAAGAAAAATCGTGGATTAGATCATTGTTCGTCATATTCCATCCCTTTTCCAGATCCTTCTTCTTTTTTCTCATTACTTACTTCCCACTTTCGGCACCTTTGTAGACATCAGTATAAATATAAACATCTGGGATATATTGATTCAGTAGAGATCGAGCGGATTCAACAAGACGATTGGCTGTTTGTGGTGATACTCTAGTACAATATGCAATACCACGAATCTTGCGGATTCGTCCTTCGTCAGTGAGTTGAATAGGTTTGAGTTGCCGTATACTATTGCATGTAAACACCACTTCGCCGCCACCAAGAGGAGGAGCACCTCGTTTTGTGATCTAAACCGTATCCATATAAACACACAGAGTAAGTCCTAAAATCCCAAATTCCAAATATATCTACCGTAGTTTACCTTGAGTTGCACATTTTCTTCAATACCAAATCTTGCTAACTGAGGAATAAGAACTGTTCTAATGATATCGACCTATAAAAATAAAAGTAAACGTCAGTAAAAAAAAAAAAAAAGCACAATTTATGTAACCCCTCTCCACATAAGGTGTGCATACCGAGGGATCAATATGATCAGTGGTGATGCCTTCCAAGGTAAGAGCAAAAGGTTTTTTAGAAAAGGGTGCCAAAACAAGAAGAGGTTCCAGGAAGTAACTGATACTACGTTCATTTCCACAGTCATGTTCAATCCTTCCACCCATAATTGCACCAGGTTTGTAAATGATAGACGTACCTGGTAATATATAAAAGGAAATATCAGAAACCCATTACACTTTACCCACTTTTTTTTTCTCTTACCAGTATAACTGATTTCCATTGTTGATCCATTGGTCACCTTTTCTAAAAGCTGCAAAAACTTGGCTTCATAGTCTGTAAAAGATCGTCAAAATCGATACTGATTAATTACTACCCTTTGTTGAGTTGTTGATTTTTCTTACCTCGAATACCAGGATCTTCGTCGTCAGAACGGATCTTGTCAATACGCACAATTTTACCACTTAAGGTTGCTAGTACCAAGCGCTGTCGAAGATAATTGTGTCCCTCAAATTTGAGAAGTTTGCTCATTCTGATTTCAAACAAAGTTGCAAAAAGCAAAAAAAAAAAAAAAAAAAAAAAAAAAAAAAAGTGAAGACAGTTTTTTTTTTTGGAAATTTCCAACTCCGAGTTCTCGCTGGGAGCCACCAGCCACTATCCATAATTAATGCATTTTTAAAATAAAATGCTTTCATTGGCTTACGACATTTATGGCACTGTCTGCTAAAAAAAAAATGTCCCCTTTTTCACTTTCTTTTGTCGCTTTTTCTCTTTTTTTGACACAATCTCTCATTCCATATGTCATTGCTTATGACAACTAAGGGGAGACTACGGGAAACCCTTGAAGATCCGGACCCGCTAGGTGCTGACGACTTTATCGAAATCTTTGACAACATGGCAGACTTTGAAAAGGCACTTGGTATTGATGGTGAAGTGAACAGTAACAATATACAATCTATTGGAACGGAAAACAAAGAACCTGATACTTGGAGCCACCACATGCAAGTTAATGGCTACTGGAGTCTGTTGGATTCAAGCTTTTCTGAAACTGGTTCAGCGCTAGCAGCTCCTTCTCGCGCAAGCAGTGCGTATCGGTACCATTCATGTCAACTTACGTCACTTGCTGCTGAAAATGAAACCTACTTCTCATCTTCTGATATCTCAAGGTATATGAAACATATATATATATATATATATATTACGTTTTTCTATTGTCTTCGAGCGAGTGTACTCAAGTGAAAAACATTATTGACTTTTTATTTTTTTATTATTATAGGGCTTTATCTCGGGGATACTCAAATTGTGAGGTGGAACGAAAGCCCCTACCAAAGATCTCTCTGTCAGACAAGCTTATGCACCAGTCTTTTTTCACCAATGATGACCACACAATCAATTATGAACAGGACATTCAGTATGAAGCTGCTCAAATGGAACGAAAGCGAAAACGAGTACAATACTTGCAAACCATGATTAACAAACGACGACAACAATTCCAACAACAAAAACGAGCAGACGCAGAATATGTGACTCAACAACTGTCTCGCTTTCAAGAACAGACACGCGTAAATGAGAAGCAACGGGCGGATGAACAAGCGTGGAAAAAGCAAACGGACTCAGCATCCAGTGAAGCATTGGGACTTGCGTTATCTGACACAATTACAGCTGCTACAGCAATTGGGATTCCTCCACTGGACAGCAGCTACGTCAATTCACCACGCCATGAAGAGTCGCAGCTGAACTTTCAAGGTCCTCCGCCAAGTGACATCTCTGGTGAAGCAAGCAACACCAATGACTTGGATCCTGAAGACCCTGATCCGTGGGAGGAAGAAATGGAACACTACTTACTTATGGGGCGTATCAAGCGACTGGAAGGCCTTCACGCAAAAGAGGAAGCAGAAACAACCGGAAAGGAGGTAAATATGATCAAGTGAATTAAAATATGAAATCTATGGTATCTTTATTAACCTCTGGGGGGGGGGTTTTCTTTTCTTTTTTTTTTTTTTTTGTTTCAGTACACGGCGACTTTGTATAATCCTACTGGCATACGGCGACATGAGTTCAATCCTCTTCTCTCTCGACATGGAGCTGGTCTTTCTGTGGCTGGTGCTACTCAGCATGCTGTTTTATCAAACGCTCGCATTCGACCATCTGGACACCAAGGGTCTTCATTGGTATTACAAGGTCAGTACAATATCCATCCTAGTCCTCCCCATGACAATAATAAGCATCAACAACAACAGCAGCAATCCTCTAAGCGCCAGAGAATATCAAAAACGCTTGGCTCAAATGAAAACGACGATGACGTTGACTTCTTGGACTTAATGGATCGTGGTACAACAACCATTGGAAGGGCCATACCAAACCACATGAATTTATCGAGCTCTTATTTATGCCGTACTCGAGAAAAGACGTCTGTACTAATGATATCAAACCTTTGCGCTGATGTGAATGAAACAGCATTAAAAACATTGGCTCCAAATGACTTGAAGGTAAACAACAAGATGAACTCATTTGAAATGATGCTTTCTCTACAACTTCCCATTGATTTTTTTTTTTGTTATGTCTATTATTTAGTGCTTGCACTTCAATCGAAGCGATAATACCGCAATTCTATACTTTATGACCATTGATTCAGCTGTTATGTTTCGACGATTGTACGATCGGTAAGTTACTTATAAAAAACAAAGAATCGGTTAGGATGATGCAACTGGCTTTCATATATATATATATATATATATATATCATGTAACATGTTGTTTTGTATTAATATAGATCTCTGGTTGACGGACAGCACATCCTTATCGATTTTATCAAAAACTGAACTCTCTATGCACCACCCCATCCAACACAGAACGCGCATGCACCTACACTCACACATACATACATGCTTTATACCTATATATTACTGTCCCTCATTTTATCTTGCTTTAGTAGTCTGTGCTGTCTCATTTGTCAAATTTAGTTGACGCCATTTACTTTATGGTTTTGCGAATATTATTATCCATTCCTCCTCCCCTTTTATCTTGTATATATTACTCTTTATATCAATAAAAATAAAAAATATCTCATGAATCGTAGTATTTTGAATTGTTTGAAAATCATTAAATCTGGGTGTGGGTCACCAGTAAGGAATTTGGTTGACCATTTGAATGGCAAGTTAGGTGAAAGATCATATATATGGTGCGTGTGTATTCAAAAAAAAAAAAAAAAAAAAAAAAAAAAAAAAAAAAACGTTAAACAACAAATGTAGAATCTGTATGAAATTTGGTAGAAGAATGGAGTGGAAGTAGGTTGTCTCTTTTCAAAAATTTGTGTTTTCATTTGGCTTGAAAACTAAGAAAAAAGCATGCCTTTCTTTGGATTTAAATTTGAGTCAAAATCTGAATACGTATCTATTTTGTATCGGATGGTAGGATTTTTTTTTATTGAAAAGGAAACTTTTCTCAAGTGCGGTTTTTACAAAACAAATATAGGTTGGTGAACTAGTTTGAAAAATGGAACACATAGCATAATGCAACCACCTAAAAAGGGCATGCTCACTTTTTACCTCCCCTCCCCCCCCCAAAAAAAAAGGTTTCGTGGGATTTAAACCTTCTCATCGAAAAACAAAGCGTCAATTAAGTAGGACAACACACCACACAATCAATTCTTCGTGCAGTATAGTGTGGATATATCTATTTAACGAGACAAAAAAATATGGGAGACAAACTAAGAGTAAAGGACAAGGCGTAGTTTATTCAAATATAGATATGAAGTATGATAACTAACACAAAACTAAACTAATGACAGCATAATGCCAGATAACGTTAGATGGGGCTATTATGCGAGGAAGGAGACATTGGACGTACTGGGGCAAAATGTCTTGTTATAGAGTAAACATAAAATAATGTAGGTCAATCTAAGTAAAGTGAGTACGCTATTGGGATGGGAAAGGGGTAACTAAACTGAGCCGAGTTGCTCTACGTTGCCTGAAAAACAACCATGTCGTCGAGGCTGAGTGGAGGAGGCTTCTACCATGAAAATAGAACCACCATTGTGTAGCATAATTTTGATATTATAATAAAGAAAAGGTGCAGAAAAAGGAATTTCCCTGGACAAAAAAAAACCGCTCACCAATTCTTCACCAAAAATATTTTATATCCCGATCATGTGGATTTTCATTTACTCCCAATTTTTTTTCCCTACCTCTCTCGGCTTTTTTTCTTTTTCTTTTTCTTTCATTAATTCTTCACAATTGTGGCTCCTATAGAGTTCTTATGGACTTATATTAGTGTCAGGACTAGTTTAGAAGGGTTTCAGCTCAGGGATTACAAGATGCATGGGGAAACCCTTTCATTTTGGATCTAGGATTTAGAACCATTAGTAGTTGGCTTTTTGAAGCCTTCATTATCTTAGGTTAGTCTTAGTTTGTCTGCAGTTTGTATCTACACTTGAATAAAATATGTCTCTTTTTACTTGAATCCACGAAAAAAAATGCCCCGTTAGTCTCTCTCATGTCTTATACTGTAACATAGATCCTTTTTTACCATCGCCCGTTTCCGAGTGTTGACTTGACCTTCAATAAAATACATTCATTTAGTATTTCTCAGGCCATGTACCGTATATTTGCTCCCATTTTACATTAGTTCCATTAGGTCAGTGTTGACCACCCTTCAAAACTTCTAGTAGTCTCATTCATGACACCCCCCATTAGATCCCATGGTTACGAAGAACCCGCACACATAGTTTAGTATCTACCCCATATTCTTCTAATAAAGTATGCCTTTTTATTACCAATCCAATGACATAGTATATAATGAAGAAGGTCGTTATTATGACTAGTTTGTAAGTGTTCTATCAAGCGTCTGCTTTTTAGTTCGCCCACAATAACAACACCCTACCCCAGAGCCCTAGCGACTGGCTTACGATTCTCTAAGTCACTTAATATGAAACTGGCTCTATGTTCGCTCTACTATTCATATTAATGGAGCTAAACCATGCTGAAGCGTAGCCATTTATAAAATACTATAAACCTCAACTGGATTAGCCATGCTGCATATATATATATATATTATTATTATTTTTACTGCGTATCGTATCATGAAAAAACACAACCCCCAAACACCTAAACAAAGATGGTGAACACCTAGATTCTGTCCACCAACGTGCAAAATGTCAGAGGCATTAACACCTATCCTTATTTATTTATTTATTTATTTATGCTGGCATGTTCAATTGGAAGCTAATAAAAAGTAAACAGGTGTTTAATTAATTTGAATAGGATGATTGAAAAACGTTGGAAAGGAGAAGGTCATGTCTATATATTCCCACTTATTTTTTGGAGACTGATGGATGGAGTATAAACATATGCAAAGCGATCCTCAGTGCCAATAATGAAGTCATCATCTTATAACCTGAAGGACATATTGCACAAGAAGGAGATCACATTTCTTTTTTAGCTAGAGTTCTGTTTGAAAACAAGGAAGAATCAAAAATAGATAGAGAGAGAGAGAACAACTAAGATCTTGGATACAAATAAACGGTAAGAACAAAAATGAACATGTATACGATATTTTTCCATGTAGGTCATAAAAAGACAAACTGATATAATAATAAATATGATAGGAGGTAAAACCCCTGATGATTTATTTCATAAACAGTACTGGTAAAAGAAATCAACTAATGTAATGAATTTGAGTAATAGGGGATGTGAATGGTTGTCAGTATAATATCTATCAAGTGATAATATGAAATAGAATGTAATGAGGGAAGGGGAGACGTTAAAGTAAAATACATAATAATAAAAATAGTGACAACAAAAAAAAAAAAAAAAAAAAAAAAAAAAAAAAGGACGGGAAAACTATAAAATAAAAAGGTCTACTTCAGTAAGCCGATGCTAAACCAAACTTTCTTGGATCAGATGCCGCCTGTACAGTTCCATCAGGTAGTCGCCTAACAGCTTGCACCGCCGATAGTGTCGAGTTTCTTGTCAAGTCATAAATCTAAAATAGGTGGTGGTAATTTATAAAATAAATATAAGCCTAACTCTATTCCATTCGTATAAAGATGCGATACTTACATCATGATGCCGACGTCCTAGTGCTTCAGCAAGTTCGGGATTAAATCCAAGTTCAAGACCAACACGGTTGGGCATTAGTTGATGATGAACACGAGGTTCCTCCACAGCTTCATAAAGACCCATATCATAATCCAGTACATTCAAAAGTACCTATAAAATTCAAAGAAGAATATTAATTAGGCTAATCTTTTTGTTTGAGAGACACATCAACCTATATATTTCACTTACATTGAGTGTTGCTGTGATGATTTGAGACCCGCCCGATCCGCCAAGTGCCAAGTCAAAGTTCCCATCACTTTCAACAATAGTGGGTGTTATGGATGATAATGGTCGTTTACCAGGTTCTGAATGATCAAATGTTCAATAAATATGGGTTGTGTTAGTTATCCTTTTTTTTTTTTTTTTTTGCCGTTCTCCTGCTTAGTCTTCAAACTTACCAACATAGTTGTAAACAGCAGGATATAATCCAAAGTCGTTGGGGATTCCAGGAATAGAAAAATCATCCATTTCGTCATTAAGAATGATACCCGTCACCGGATCCATCACGCGAGATCCAAATAGCAAATTGACAGTAGATGTCAAGGTCACAACACCGTCGTTTTCATCAACCACAGTCAGGTGCATCGTACCATGAGCATCAATATGATCATATTTTGGTTGGTAGTATAGGGGAGAATGAGTCTCTGTCTAGAAGTGGAAAGCAAAAAGGCACGGTGATTAATTTACCTGATTGCAGTAAAGGACCTTTTATCTATATATATATATCTATATTTTTACTTACATCAGAGATATTCGCACGTGCTTTGTCCGCCCATTGCTTGGTAGTGATTTCTTGATATCGGTCCTCCAAGTGAGTAAATTCAGGGTCACCAAATTCAGTCCGAAAAGCAAATCCAAATTTCATAGATTCCACCAATCTATGTACATTGACACCAATTCGTCCTAAAGCGTGTAGAGGATACTGTTCCAAAATATTAAGGATGCTTAGTAAGATAGGACCACTTGTAGGCGCTGTGCAGGTTGTGATTTTCTTCCCATGGTAGTATGTGCTAATAGTTGGTCGAATGATTGGTTCATAGCCCCGTAAATCGTCTAATGTCATGATTCCTCCCGCAGCCTGCACCGTTTCTATTATCGATTCCGCAATATGTCCCTATATGGAAAAGAAATTAAATATTACAACGCCATTCGATTGTAGTCTTCCCTTTTTTTTTTTTTTCTAATTACGGTATAAAATGCATCAGGCCCTTCTTGTGCAATAATTTCCAATGTGTTGGCCAAAGTAGGTCTCTTGATAATATCACCTGGCTTGGCCAACGTGCCAGTAGGAGCATATATTTTACTAAATTCATCATCTTCAAGAAGCCATGATTCAGCTCTCTATACAGAAATATGGAAAACAAAAATAAGTATTGTCAATTTTCAGACCAAAATATCTACGAGACTTACCATCAGCTTTTCATACAAATAGTCGTTCGCCGTGAAACCTTCTCTTGCAATTTTGATGGCAGGAGAGAACAGTTTGGCCCAAGGTAACACGCCATGTCTAATCCCCGCAAAAAAAAAATCACATGAGCCTGACAATTTTTCTTTTTTTTTTTTTTTGGTTAGTTATCATTACCTCTTGTGAGCCAACTCAAATCCTCTGATTTCACCGCTATAACAAAAACACAACGAGTCAATATGTAGGAAGTTTGGTATAATAGATTATTAATTATTTTCTTACGGAACACCAATTGCTAGACCGCCCCGTTGAGCTAGAAGTGGATCGTCGCGATACATATCTTTGTCGGACCCCTGAGGTGCTGTTTCTCTATAGTCGATGAATTCATATTCGCCATTTGGTGATCGGATCAACATAAACCCACCCCTAAGATAAAAGTACAAGGTTAGTACTGACTACGAAAAAATTCAAATCACGCCATCGTTATCATAAAATGTGTGATAAGCTCGCAAAACCTTACCCTCCAATACCTAGTGATTTGAGAATAACGTAAAGAAGTGAAGTGAGTAGAATAAATCATCGCTTTTGTTTGTTTGAATAATATCATTTACCAGTGGCGAAATTGCTCATGACACCAATACAAAGAGCAGACGCAATAGCAGAGTCGACTGCATTGCCACCTTGCCGTAAAACTAAGGAGGAGGATATGCAAATCAAAGGAGTATTAGAACCCATATATTGTATTTTTTTTTCTGTTTTGAATGCTTACTTTCAACACCAACGTCAGAGCACTCTTGTGTTTCAACAGCAACAGCACCATGAGTTCCACTGACAAGGTGACCCTGGAATGAAGGTTGCCGGGACGCATTTGCTGTGGATCTTGCGGTATTGCTGCTCTTCACTTCCCGGGTACCAAAGGTTGTTTTTGTAGTGTTTGTAGTCAATCCAAGCCAAGAGACACATAGGAGTAGGAATGCCCCACCAATGACGAGGGATCGCATCACATAATACCTACGGCGTTCTTCCTTGATTCCTTGTTGAGGATTTGTGTGCTCCGAATCTGTCAAAGTACTAGCCTTTTCCACATCGGATACCTTGGAGTTGTGCATTGGGGATTATATATAAATAAGGGGGGAGGGGTAAAAATCTTGTACAAGTAGATCAAGACAGATAAAATAATCCGAAGTATAATCTATAAAAGAAAAAGGGGAGAAAAGAAGAAAAAGGAAAAAGCAGAGATGATTTTAAAGGTACAATTTGAAACCCCGCATAAAATGTATGAAGGCACAGTTTATTTGTTTGTGGATGAATAAAGCTACACTACCAGAACAGTGAATAAAAAACATGCACTAACCAATCCTAATCATACGAAATCTATTTTTCCTACATAATCAAAAGATAAAAGATAAAATAAAAAAAGTTGAAATGTCAGATTACGAATGATGCAAGACTAGCTTAGTATGACACATTATCAACAACTTACAGGGACATCAATTTCACCAGCATCGATTTTCTTGCATAAATCATTGGGTGCTTGGCCATCGACGGTACAACCTATTGTTAGAAGCAACAAAGACTATATGAGTACTGGATGCGATTCATGTAAAAAAATAAAAGCGGGAGGGTTACATACCAACAGATTGAGCAGTACCAAGAATTTCCTTGACGGTGCCAGAAAGTTCACGGGCAAAGGACTTGTAGCGCATGGTACGGGCGATTTCGATCACATCATCCAAAGAAATGTTACCACTGTGCTTGATGTTCTTTTCCTTCTTGCGGTCTCTTGGGGGTTCCTTCAAGGCCTTGATAACCAAAGAAGAAGCAGAGGGCACAACAGACACTTGAGCTTGACGGTTTTGGATGGTCAACTGGACAGTGACACGGAGACCCTTCCATTCCTTGGTGTTCTTGGCGATATCTTCACCAACTTTCTTGGGAGAAAGACCAAGAGGACCAATCTTGGGGGCTATATGTAAAGAAATGATATAATAAAAGAGGTGTCATGTCAGTTAACATTTGGTGGTTATCATTTCAAAAAAATATTCTCTTTATGCGACGGCTTACCGAGAGCACTGGAAGCACCGACTTCACCACCTATTATTGATATATAAAATTTTGAAGGGAAAAAAAAAAAACAAAACAAAAAAAAAAGACATTGAGTTTCCCATAATAAATGTTGTTATCCCTTTGAGTCCTAAATAGTGAATTATCTGTTCGCTGATTTTCTATTTACCGGTGGCGCGAAGGTAGATGATCTTGACCTCGCTAGGATCGAATTTAGGAGGCATCTATATTTCAAAAATTATGAAGCATCATGTAAAGCGTGAGTAATGGATGGATGGTGGATGATACGTTTATTGTAATGGATGGATGACTTACAATAAGATATTTTGAGAGGAAGGTTCAATTGGTTAGACAGCCTGATTCTCTTGCTTTCAGCATGGCCCCACAAACAATTTTAATGCCCGATGTTTTGAATTACCGCATTTGGATTTGCTTCTGTGGTGCTGAACAATACGAGCATACGATTTACGATTTTTTGATGCATTAATGAGAAAAAATGATTTTTTTATTGAAGTAAATATAAAAATAAAAATGATAATAATAACAAGATGTGTTTTTGTAAAGGGGAAAACAATTGACTAAATATAACAAAAGTGGTGATAAACACCCATCATATAATATGTAAAGAGATAATGCAAATACAGTAGAATGTAGAAGATAAAAAGTCAATGACAGGGATAGGAGACATGGGAGGGTTATGATGAGTATAAATGGAGAGTATGTAAAAAGTGAGATGCTAAACTAGATGGAGCTAATCCTTGTTCTTCTTTTCCTTCTTTTTTTCCTTTTTGTCTTTCTTTTCCTTTTTGTCCTTCTTTTCCTTCTTGTCCTTCTTGGTCTTCTTGGCAGGCTTGGATTCTTCAGCCTCTTCTTCGTCAATGGCACGTTTTTTGGCAGGCTTGACAGATTCTTCATCCTTTTCTTCGACAGCCATATCATCTTCATCAGCAAGATCTCCCATAGAGTCCATTACACGCTTCATGACTTCAGCATTCTTTTCAGGAGTAGCGCCACTATCGAAAAACTTGAGACGTTCTTCAACTTGTGCCTTCAAAGCTTGACCAAATTTATCAGTAGGAGTTTCTAGAGTGAAAAAAAAAGAGGAGATGAGCAAATGACTATGTAAGATTCTTTTCTTTTTCGTTTTGTTTACCAGTAAAGCAATCGATACGAGAAGCAATAGTACACTTATTGGCGAGATATCGAGAAATACGGCCCTTGTTCTTGGCACCAGCACGACCGATAAAGGAAGAATGATAAATCAAACCGTACTTGGGGGTGTTGCCTTTTGTTTTCAATGCACGGAAGAGAGCCTTTTCAGCACCCAAAATTTGTAATGTGGAAGCAGGATATTTGGATAAGTTGGTCAAAGAGCCGGCCTGGGAAATCAAACGAGCACCAACGACTTCACCAATAAGAGCGGCCAAATTAGGAGCAACATGGCTCATCTTGGAAATAAGATAGTTGTGGAGGTTCTTTCGGTAATCAGCCAAACTGATAACGCGGTCAGCGAAGTTTTGGATGTTGATCATGTCGATAGGAGAGATATCAGTACCCATAGAGGCACGAGCAGCATCGAGGATTTGCTTAGCGATAGTTTCGTCACCTTCCAATACTTCCGCCATAGCGTCTAAATGTTCTTCGGTCAAATCAGCCTTGTTCTTGATCACCTTGACAAGCTTAGCATACTTGTAGTTGTCGTTCACGATCTTGACAAGTTCAGGGAAATGCCATGAGTACCATTCACTATAGGAGTTAATTGTGATAAAAAAATAAAGTCAGATCACCATCACTATCAACATCTATTCAAGTCATTTGTCTGTAGAATGTCTTACCGAACACGCATAGCAAATGTGTTGACGTCCTTATCCATTTGATCCAAAAGAGCGATAGCTTGGATAATCATATTGTCGGAACGGTTGACGTTGAACTTGACCTTAGCACGAGAGTAACTATGACCAAGACCAAGTTGAGCCTTTTCAAGATCACCTTCTTTCAATTGAGACAATAATTTATCGGCCCAGAGACGAATACCACGGATAAGTTCTTGTACGATTTCGTCAGTGCTACATTCAACACCGAGTTCACCCTTGATAGCACCAGCCAAGTTACGATCAGATACACCAAGTTCTACCTTGTTCTTCTTGCCAGCTTTGGGAAGATTCATTTCCAAGAAAGCCTTCAAAGATTCGTTGACAATACCTATAGCAAAAATAATCATTGAGGTATCAGTATGATAATACGAAAGTTGGAAGGAGAGACTGTGGAGGTAACTTATATCGAGTAACACAAAAGTGTCAAATAGAGCATTTTTTATGACATACCTTCAGACACATCGTTGGCATTTTCTAAAGCATCAGCGGCACTTTTGAAAGGTGAGAATGACTTGAGTTTGATCATTTGCCCGAACTTGGCCAAATCAGTAACGGTATCCTGAACTTGAGCGAGTTTGGCCCCAATTTCTTCAGATTGGAGACGTTCGAATAGGGCGTAACCAGAGGCGGTTTCAAATAACACGTAGTTCACCTAAAACAAAAACAGGAGCGTGTTAGCTTTAGCTTTTTTGCTTGTTTTATATTGAATAGTTAGATAAAAATATATTGTTTTCTTTACCATGATGAATTATCAGAGACCGATCAACAAGAAAGGAAAGGATAAAGAGGAATTGAAAAAAAAAAAGAAATTCCTCATTTTTTTTTCATTGTAGTGGCTTGGAGAGAAACTCCCAAAAAAAAAAAAAAAAAAAAAAAAAGTCGCTACTTGAAAAATAATGGTGCACTCTGACAGAGCGTGGTTATGATGGTTGCACTATATTTGACCAGTGAAGAGGTTACAAGCTCTGCATGCCTCATTTTCGATGGATTGTGAGCTGTATAAAAACATCAAAGTATTGATACTTTCTTGAACGAGAAGTAAAAAACTGTATTGTACTAAAAAAGTGTATCAATGATTGTGGAAAGATACACAGTAGAGTACAGTATAACGGCACATTCATCAGTTTTTCAAATATTGGACAAGAGTGTGTTTCTTGATAAGAATTAGCAAGCTACTTGTTGCTTTGAATTTATTTTATAGTTATCAAAAGTATGCCGCACCAATTTTATGTATATCTTTTTTTTTTCTACCAACAACTTGATTTCTTCATCCCCGTTTTACTCTTCTTACTGCATTCATTCACATTCTCGTCCGCCACGTCCACATATACCGCTTTAGCCGTGGAAGCAAGATATGGATCAAGAACAGAGAACGGAGAACGATTATCTAATAATGGATATTCACGTTGCAGAAATCATTATGCTTTGGTGAGCTGCCTCATGGGCCAAACATCATGAGCGGCTCCGTGGGTTGGCTTGTTTGTGCGAGGAAAAAAAAGCATGGCTTAAAACATAGAAGTTTTCGTCAGTTTACACTTTGGGGACGGTTGCTTGTAGGTTAGTCACTGTTCGCAGTTCTCTGTTAATGGGTAATTACTGCATGGAGTCTGGTGTCATTTTAATTCAAACACCGACTTCCATGAATTTATTTTTCTCTCCTACCTTTTTTATTTCCCTTCTCTTTTTTTTCAAAACATCTTGAATTGAAGATTTCAATGAAGTAGTGGTCAACTTGGATTAGTGTTAGAAATTAAATTAGGGGCATTTTGAAAATGTAATACAGATACCATGGGGAAACCCTGTCATTTTGAACTGGGGATTTGGGACACCATTGGATAAGATTGGCCTTCATATTATATTAATGTCATTAGCATAGCTTAATATTAGTTGCTATAGTTTACATTTACTTCTTAATAAATTATCTTGCTTTTTTCTTCAATGGTACCATTATGAAAACGTTATCTCAGAATACTGAAGAACAGAAATGAATGTGTCTTCTTCGTGTATAAAATCTTTTATTTCGAGTGAAGGCAGGATTGGGTCATTGGAGTGTACAAGAAACGGGCAGGATGGTATAGTGACTGAAGCTATAATGTTAGATCAAAGAACTGAATCTGTTTATTTGGATATTAGGTCATAGTCTTCAGTGTAAACAAAATATAGTTTTGAATGAATAATATAAAACGGACACCCATAACACTGTATATAAATGGTAGTCAGTATTATGCAACATGCACCTATGGATGTGTGATTGGTGAGCTTAATGCAAAAAATATAACTTTTCTAAAACTGGCTCACAATGTATATATGTGATTTAGGGAAGTAAGCTTCTTTCTTCTCGACGTGGGTAAATTGCTAGTGACAATTGGCTGATTCTAAATAAGAAAATCCAAATTCATTCATCCAGATCTTTCCATATTTCTAATTACCCCTGAAATTAATTTCCAACATACTGGAAAAAAAATTAACTTGGATGGAATGCTGTTTATGAATGATTACTTATTTAGCGAAGTGACAGGAAGCAAAAGGCTGCGTCATGATAGGTTCCCTGAATTATATTTTGGGGTAATTGAGGTTGGTCGCTTGGTACTATGCCATGTATCATTTCAGCATAGATTATTTAAACCTACATATAGCGAGTTATGATAACAAGTAATGTAATATATGGCATACATACACTATTGTTAACCTAACATTTCCCCCCTCACTTAAGAATAGATAAAATAGAGTTCCCTAATTGTATAGACGGCAACCCCAAATACAAGGAGTAATATCGTAAAGCTTTATAGAAAACTAGACTAAAAATAAAATCCAGAACTGTACCTTTTTTATACTGTATTGTATATCTTTTAGGGAGAACATATTATATCGCCTAATAGGTATCGGTCATCGCTGTTTTAAAACGCATTAAAAAAACCATTTCTGATCTAGCCTTTCCATCGCTTACCTAAAAAATATTATTCTTTCGTGATTTCATAAATGCAGTTGATTATATTTTTTGCTCTTTTACTTCGCTTCTCTTTCCCTTACTCTACACATTTATATTCCTCACTCACTCCTTACTGACTCTTTTTGACCTCTCCGTTCCTTTACCTTTGTTTTTTTTTTTTGACTCATGAAAAATAGTATATTATACATTCTATTACTCAATTCATTCTTCCTCTTCTCTGTCACTTGGGCTATTCCTTGTAATAATCAACATACAGTGGGAGTCGGTGAATCGGTAAACTGACATACTTGATACTTTTGTATACATTAAAATTAACCACATTATAATTAATTTTCGTTTTTGTTTAGTGTAAAAGTATAATCAAGGACGCTCAAATTTCAGCGGAAGAGTTTTTCCAATGGAATCCATCACGTAAGTCACATAATTCGCATTGATTTTGACTAGCCACAGAGTACATTTTTGTCTCACACCTGAATTTATCTTTTTTTTTTTAGTGGAAAATGGCAATTGCGTTAACCTTCATGCTGGGCAAATTGTTTGTCTTGGGTAAGAGCAACAAAAAAATATAATTCAGGGGCCGCAACTAATAGAATTGTTTTTTTTTATATATTATATAGTCAAAGCTCTCCTACTAAAACAGCTAACATGACTAATACAGTTATCAGCAATACAACTACCACGAACACGTCACTACCAACATCATCAGCATCGTCACAGCCATCAAAAACCAAAAAGAAGCACAAGTCTACACCTTCGCCGTCACCAACTTATTTGCCTGGACTAACTGTCGCACTCAATGATGAGGCACAGTTTTGCTTATTATTGCCTCCATCACCAGGGAACAACACTGATGGAGGCATTGACACTGATGCCATCGCCAACTCTGAAAAAAATGCGATTGTGTTTTGTACTGAAGAGGATTTGGCACCTGGTGCTAAATTGATGCCCGACGGTTTTATCACATCTGCTCATTATCAATTCAATACTACGTCTGAGTTTGTTCAAGTAACTGGGAGTATTGATCGAGAAAAATATTCTCTCTCTGAAAATGATGGTGGTGGACAGGTAAGAAAGAAAAAAAGAAAAAGAGTGAAAGGAGACAGGGGAAATGGATAGTAACATGTGATCACTCGTTTTATATGTAGTATGATAATCATGGCGCCGGATCTCCTCCTTTATCAATGTGTCTTGGTTATCGATACTATGTATCATTGATTGAACCTGATATTCAAGGCTTTTGTATTCGATGGTAAAGAAGTTAAATATACTTTATATAGAAATATTACTAATATTTTTTTTTCCGGTGCGATGGCACGGAATTTCAGCTGCCAAACTTACGAAGACTGCAATGCTTCCAGAAGCGCTTATGGTTGTAAGAGAGTCGTTCCGACTTTGGATTTTTCAGTTTAATTTTATTTTTCGATTTTGGTGGCTGCTCCTTCCCTCTTGCATTCGTTTACTTTTATCCGCACAGTATAATTTAGCTATAATTACGCAGATTTATGGTTCTCCACTATTAAAAATCCCAGTATATATTCAATATCCGAAAACCTTAACCTCCCTTTTTTTCTGGCTCCTCTTTTTTTTTTTTTTTCCTCTATCTCTTTTTTTTTTTTTTTCTTGGAATGGTCAATGAACAATCCCCTTTGATTCCTCATTCAACAGGATCCTCTACTTTAGAGCACAGTCAAAATCGACAGAGGGAATTGGCGGGCTTACTCTGTATGGCCTTGTCGGCGTTGGGCTTCTCGACAATGTCACTTTTTGTCAAGTTGAGTGGCGCAAGCTTCCCTTCCTTTGAAATTGTCTTTGCTCGGTCGATCGTCCAATTGGTTTTAGGACTTATTGGTTGCCACTTCCTTGGTGTGCATCCGTTGGGTAATCCAAAAGTTAGACCTTGGCTAGTCTTTCGTGGTCTTGTTGGAAGCTTGGGTTTGGCCCTGTTCTTTTATAGTATCACCCAACTTCCTTTGGCTGATGCGACAGGTAACTTATTCCGCCACACCTTGAAGAATGGTACATGACTTGACAATTCTTTTTATAGTGATCTTCTTCTTGGGTCCTATGTTTACTGCCATTCTTGCTGCTATTGTACTGGGTGAATCGTTTACCTTGTTTGACGGGATCTGTTCTGTTATGTGTCTAGTAGGTGTCGTCCTTGTTTCCAAACCAGAATTTTTATTTGGCAATGGTGATGATGATGTGGCAGGGAATGGAGAAGCCAGTTGGACTCGTATCATTGCTATCTTATGCTCTTTACTTGGTGCTGTCATGTCTGCTTTTGCCTATTGTACTGTCAGAAAAATTGGAAGAGGGGCATCATATATGGTCCATGTTGTCTACTTTGGTGCGATATCATGTATTATTAGCCCCATTGGTATGTGGTTTCAAGGTTCTATCATGCCCTCTGGTGTCAAAGAATATAGTAGCCTGCTACTCGTTGGTGTCACTGCATTCATTGGTCAATGTCTTTTGAATCAAGGGTAAAAAGGAAAATGAAATATGAAAGGAAGGTTTCAAGACGATTTACAATTGCTATTTCTACTTTGCTTTAGATTACAAATGGCCCCTGCTGGACCAGGTAATAAAATGGTACAGAAACATAAACGTTGGCCTGAAGACTAAGTTTATTTTTATTCTTTATTTTTATGGTAGGAACATTGATGCGAATGAATGATGTCGTTTTTGCCTTCCTTTTTGGTATCTTTATTCTCCATGAATATCCTGATGTATATAGCGTTTCTGGGGCATCGTTGATTGTGCTGATGACCACTGCTCTTGGACTGCACAAGTGGTGGTCCCACCGTCGATAGGCCACTGCTTCCTCCTCCTCCTCCCCTTAATTTTAGACCCCGCACTACACTTTTTTCATTTTTTTTTTTTTTTTTTTTTTTTTTTACTTCTTCCCCTTTCTTAACACATCATGAATAAAATCTTATTCTATATTACCTATTTTTTGTCCATATTTGTCCCACTTGTAAGTCAAGATCAAAGATACACATCATCTGCTATTGCATCCACCATCATGGTTTAATACAATTTTTGACTTTTTAGGCTTACAGTTATGAATTTAGTGTTGAGGGGTTGAAAACTTCTCTTCAAGACTTCTCTGCGAAAATACCATTTAACGCCACCTATGAAACCGTGCTGGAGTATCGTGATTATCTTCGACACAAGGTAGATGAAGTTAATTTGAACGAATTACAAACAACGGGCGGCAAACGACTTCCAACATTATGCTCCAATGACGACTACTATTATTACTTTATACGCTTTATACCTTCACCTCTGAAATCATTTGTTTTTAACGAAGTTGATGATCAAAAGCCATTCCATCTTCGACATACCTCTGAAGAACGCCACGAAGAGTTTTATCACACTATCAAAGCATTGCCGCCCGCTATTCACGATCGAGCCGTTACCGCGAAAAACGAACTTGGACACTACGTCTCTCAAGTACCCTCTTCTGGCATCCACTCCATCAACGACCAATACAGCAATATTTGGAACGCATACATTGATGAAATGAAGGACCATTTTGGAAAGATCAAAAAGGATATGGATGGAGCATTCAACGATCATCAACAAAAGCTACTGGAATACATTGACCAAGGTCTGGTGGTGATGGAACTCTTTGACAGCGTGTCGAATGAAAACAAGCACCTCATTTACCATGATATCTACGAACAGTGGGTAGCCGACAAACAACGACTGGAGGACATCCTAAAGCAACAACAACGATCATACAACCAATGGCAAAACAAGATTGAATCTGGGTTCCTAGACTCTGCGACGACCCTCGGACCTCTACGACAACTCGCTGAAGACATGTATGACAATGCCATGAACGGTACTATCGACCTTTTAGATGCGCTCATGATGAAGAATCGAAATAAATTGGCTGACTGGAGCTCGCTCTCACGAACCTCGTTTCAACAATTGGAATCCATTATCCTGTCTTTACCTACTACCACGACGGTCGATCAGTTAGATGAAGCCAAAAAAGATACCAGCTCTATTTTGGTTAGGTTGGATAGCGTATTGAACGAAATGAAATCTGACGGGGGTGCAAAGACCTTGGTGAGTGCGATTGATTCAATCTGGTACAGGGCCCGAAATGAACTCATCTACTCTCGCTGGCAATGGAAGTATTGGATGGATCTTTGGAATGAAAAAGGCGTATATTCAATAATTAGTTTTTTTACATTTTTACCTCAATAAAGTATTACATTCAATTTTTATTCATGCCTTTTTGTTGTTATTGTTGTTGGGAAAATTTACAATTACTGAATGTCAGGGGGTTGTTGACGTGGGAGAGCTTTGAATCGGGATCTTTGAGACCTAGCCGTCTTGCTTAGTGCGCTGTGTCGATCAAGGGGGGGGGGTATGTGGTGAAGAAAGAAAAAATAGGACGTGCATTACACCGCTTCGCCATCTGGCATTAGGGCGGGTATCTTTTAGAAATATCATCCTCAGTGCTCAATATGCAAAAAAAAAAAGAAGTATAGAGTCAATATTTACTCTCCGCCAACGTGATTTCATATTTCAATGAAGGTATGGGGATCTTGGATTTGTATTAGAACTTGAATCAGTGGCATTTTGAAATGTGCGATACAAATATCAAGGGAAAACCTTTTCATTCATTATATATGATTTGGAATTACCATTTAGATTAACCGTCATCTTAGAGAGTAGTGTCTTTAAATAGCCATCAGTTTATACTAGTGTTGGTTTGTCATAGTTTTTGCCTACATCTGAAGAAAATATATATTGTCCCTTTCTATCATTATTTTCTCTGTCACACGTTTACATCATTTGTTTTGTTGATTATGTACGAAAGAAGTCTGGAATGTGTGTGTGTGTGTGTGCATCTGTAAGTGGAAAAAATGGTAGAATGGCTGGGTCAATCAGTCATGCTGATCGTTCCATTGATCGCTTTTTCGTGTGAACCTGCCCCACCACCCTAGGGTGAGTACTGGCACCTCCGCTGAATCCCACTTTCGCTGGGCGGGGTTACCATGCTTCTCTCAATGAAAACAATGAAAATTTATATATGCAATATCACCGGTCTAGGTAAGGCTATAGTATTTTCAATATATACAGTACGATATTTCGGCGTGATTGTGTGTGATGCATTACCCATTTTATTTACGTATTTGTGATATCCACTTGTATTATTATTGGCTCGGATTGCTGGTTGGGTACTTTTTTAATATGGGTTGTTTGATGGTCTATGGAATTAAATTGTATTTAAAATTTATTCGCTCTCCATTATTTTACTACCGTTATAGTACTTTTATCTTATTTCATATTGCTTCTACTATTTGAGGGCATACTCTGCCGTTTATTGAATCCCCGCGACGCGAAAATATAAAAATTTCTCGATTTTTTATTTTTACTTCGCTTCCGTTCGTTTTCTTACATTCACGCTATCCTACTCTACCATGCATATATATACCAATCGGTTGAAGACATACTTTCAACACAGGCACCCTTGGCCATATATCAACAACACACGTTATGAAACTCCAGAACAAGTGAGTACTCCAAATAAATTGTTTGGCACGGATCACGAAAGCTTTGACATATTCATATACTTACTTCCAATGATACTATTAGTTTGCGAAAGCTGGATTTTATAACATATCTACATGTAGAACAAAGGATAGGGTACAGTGCTACATGTGCGATCTTATTCTGGACAATTGGAAACCTGACCAATCACCTATGGAACGACATTCCCATGGCTCTACCTCGTGTCCTAATGTCGTCCTCAATTATCCTGAAGGTTGCACTATCAACTCCAGTGCCGAAATATATAGCATGGCTGAATTGGATTCTGAACTTATGGCTTCTGCTCGATTGCGAACCTTTACAAAAAATAATGTCTGGCCTCCTTCTCTCCATGGCGGTAAAAAACGGCGTACACGGTCTGTTACAAAGCAACAAGTTTACCCCTTGGCATCAGAAGTAAGTAGAATACGCAGACACTTTCTTTTTTTTTTTTTTTTTTTTTTTTTGGTTACAATATATTGACAATATTTTACTATTATCTAGATGGCAGAAGCTGGTTTCATTTTTGTTCCGACCCAAGAAAAGCCTGATCTATCGAAGTGTTCTTATTGTGGCTTCTATCTCTATGAACTTGGTGGCAATCCTGATATATGGTAATGAAATATTTGTCTACATGGAAGGGTACATCACATACTAATTATATTATGGTGGATCACTTGGTTATTGTAGGACGCAACATCGAAATCAAGCACCTCAATGTCTATTTGTTCAACGATACCAGGCGAAGGCAAATTCATTTGAACATACAATTACTCAGGTATAAAATTATGGAAAACCTAGCGGGGAATGGTTAATTGAGACAATTGACAAAGAAAGGACTTTTTTATATTGATTGAGTTAATTCTACTATAGGAACATTATCTGTCATCCGAACGAAAGAAAGGTGCATTTGGTGATATTCTATCCTCTCCAAAGACTGTCACGGAATCAACAGTAAACACCAATCCACCGACAGTAGTGAATGGTAAGCACGGCAAAGACGAAGACGAAGATGGTGATGCCGGCGATGGCGTGGGGACACGATCAACATTCGATGACAGCATTTGGGATATAGCAAGCGTACAGCTAAAGGATACACACCACAATTTAAAAGCAAAACAAGGGCGATCCACCAACACAGCACCACGCATCACATATTCGGGCAAAAAAAGGAAAAGGTCAGCAAAGATTCTATCAACTGGACCTTCAAACCAAGCATCAGTTTTGTCGCCGTTGAATCAATCAACAAATGGATCGTTCAAGAATCAGTCAAAACCTAAAAATCAGGCAACAGCAATGGAACATGATCTTACAAATCCAATGGACACGTCCACCCCATCCAAAAAACCGAAAGAAACTGTCGTCCAACTTTTCGCTCGGCTGCAGAAACGACCGGTAAGATATAATTCCAACATGGGCTGTATGTTGCAAAGTGTCTAACCTTTAGATATATTGTTTAGAACATGTCGTATACTTCAGAGGAAAAAGGGAAAGGCAGAGCGATCGACTTATCACGACCATTATCTACACCAACAAAGGAATCAACATCTTCAACTTCAAAACGACTAACCAAGGATTCTCTTCGATTGTCAACCAGAAAAAAGAATCTGAAAGCATCGCCAGTAGCAGACACAACAAAAACAATAGCATCATCATCTTCCACTTCATCGTCAATGACTGCAACATCGCTCAATCACCAACATCTCGTACAACAAGTATGATCACCAAATAAATAATACTCGCTGGATGAAACGGGTATTTGCATTTTCAACCAGCAATGAACAAAGCTCACTATTTCAGTCACCTCCATGCGCAATCTCTCTTTACACGTAGTGGTTATGAAATCGATCCCATGCTAACGGCTTTTATTACTTATTTTATTTATTACTTTGTGTTGGACGAAAACTGGGAATTTTTGGCAATATTGGTACACAACGGAGGGACAGAACAACGAAATCGATATGGTACACGGAAGCAAAGTAGGAAGCGGCATTATCACCTATTCGACAAATTGGTATATAGCATGAAGCGATCGCTGATCACCATACGCAAATGGAATTTTACTTGATGGATCTTGACGATGACAACAACTAGGAAAACATATAGACAGTGGCGCTGGGGGGATGATCGCCTTGTTGGGAAATATGATAATGGTCGAATGCCAAGTGATATGAAAACCAGTGGACCGATGGACCAATCAATCAAGACAGCTATATTACTCTGATTTGTGCGATATTACACAAGAAACTGGTTATTAGTAGTTTTAGTTAATGATATATGTATTTATACCTTTATTCATTATATGTTATTCATTGTATTTTGTTTACTACTATTATTTATTGTTTATTATTTACAAAAATCAGTAGCTGTATGTTAGAATAGAATTATGATTTGAATAAACAAAATTTATTTTCTAATCTTTATGTTTGTTTTTGTTGGTTTTTTTATTTTTTTTTTATTTGAAAAATAGTGGTGTTGCTTCTATGGAGAATCAAAAGAAATGGGGGGACATTAACGAAATAGATATTCATGAACTCATTTTTTTAAGGGGAAATATTGACCCTGCAATTTAAACTTGTCTTTTTACGCTTGTCGTTCTCCTAGTCCAGTGTGCGGGAATTGAAAAGCTTTTTTTTAGAGAGGGGATGGCTATTTTCCCCTTTTTCTTCTCTTCCTTTTTCTTTTATTTCTTGTTGCCACTCTTTATTTGTTTATTTACTTCTCTTCTCTCCTATATTGCACTTACCGTATATCTTTTATTTACCATCTTAACTTTATCACAACCAAAGTAAGGAATGGAAAAAAAATAAAGAAGAAAAGTAGGCATTTATATTCCACTATACCTTCAAGCACCTACAAGCATTGTATTTTCATCTTGACTAACTGATATGTATGTCTGTCTTTTCATCCTGTAGGTATCATTTATGGCAAACAATATGTCAAGACGCTTTTCAACACTGGAACTTCCGACTCCAACGTATCAGAAAGACATGTCGAATGATGTGCGATTGAAACTGGCAAAGGTTAGGGCACGAAGTCGGTCATTCTGTGCGCCTTCCATCTCTTCTACTCCTTCAACTGAACTGAAAACTAAAAAATCAAGCCAACTACCACGCTCATCCGTCACTGCACTTACAACCTCTGCGAAAGCTAAACAACGACAACCTCGTTCAAACGGACGCAGTACCACCACCACCACTGAGCCATCAAGCCCCGCTCATAGCCTCAACAAACGTCGCCAATCTACATCCAATGCTAGACCTCAACAACATAATACAACAACCTCGTCTACATCAAAATCAACACGCCAAGTGCAGCGTGGTAAAGTCACTAGATCTACGACGATAAAAAAGACATGCGACGGTGCACCGAAAGACAATTACGACGACGACGTTATGATCAAATTCTTTGAAAGTGATAGCGACGAAGACGATCTGTTTTTCCGACAAAAATCAAAACCAGCAACTGAAATGGATCAAGAACAACAACAGCAGCAACAACAAAGACGCCAAAGACGGACCACTATGCCTCCTAGATTGATTGTATCAGAACGAAGGTTATCGTCAACGTTTTCTCCTGAACAAACAGCAACACCAGCGGACAATACCGACAATGCCGACAAGAATCATGACCAATCAATGTGGACGGAACTGCAAGAACTAAAGTCAAGGTTAGCGAAACTCGAAGTACAAGCACCGCCAGAAACGGGAAACAACAAAAAATCATCCATCTGCTCACCACCGATCACTCGACCTTCATCTATCACCTCTGTAGTATCATCACCACACTCGCCTTTAGTTGATTCTGCTTGCTCTATATCCAACAGCAACAACAACAACAAAGAGGTCAGAACTCACTCACAGCTACTATTACAAGACACTGTCCTTCACTTGGAAACACATTTACGTACAGATGCCGACTCCAGTAACAACGAAGCAAATACTGTCTTCATGGACAATCTGATTACCTTGGTTGCCGAAACGATTACTATCAACCAGACCTTGACATCCCTTGGCAGTCAGCAACAGCGACACACACCTGGGACCTTCGTCAACAGCATCACGAATTTACAAAAATGCAGTGAACGCCAAGTCAACCTACTAGCCGACACTTTACAATCACTTATTGCTCATCGACAACAACAAGAAACACAACGACAACAGCAGTATCAGCGAGGACCTCATCAACAACCAGTATCTCCTCCATTATCGCAATCTGTCATGGACTCCGAAAGTGTGTCGCCCAAGTCATCAAAACCTCATCAAACCTCATCATCGAACTACTCGCCACCATCAGTGCGTCAATCACGGCCTCCTACTCAGCAATATGCTTATCCCTACTATCATGACGAAGCTATTCAAAACTACAATGACGATACATCATCTCAAAATTCTACATCATACAACGCTTTCTCTCGACTTCAACAACGCCAACTGAACCGAAAGTCTATTATATCATCATCATCATCTGCGGCCCCATCACACCTACCTATTATATCAAATATTCCGACCTTGAGACGCCACCGACAAGACAGTATTACCAGCAAATACATGAACAACAATCATCGGCATCCAGACCTGTTAGCGGAATTCTACATCAACAGCATCATCCTTCCTATCAGAACCAGCAGCAGCAGCATCAGCAGCAATCCTATTATCCGTCATCGGTAGTGGAGCAACAACAAAGACAGCAGCATTCATCTACATTGCAGCAGCCCATGGCCTCTTCTCGTGTCAATCGACTTTTATCCATGTACGATTCAATGCTGAAACCAGTCGCCGCCGGTGTCGCAAATACCAACTCCTCTCCCTTGATGTCTCCGCCTTCAATACAACACCATCAGTATAGTCAACTTCATCACCATCAGGATCAACCGTCTTACATTGATTATCAACATCATTAGCTTGTTTTTTTTATTGTTTGTGTCTACTTTATATATATATATATATATCCTCTTTTTCATTCAACTATTGGCAGTCTTGTGATTGTAGGGTGGTTAGTTATTAGTTATTTTTATCTACTTAGTCACATTTATGATTCTGGAAAAAAAAATAGGGGTATTTGTTGTACCTTTATCGATTTGTTTATTATCATCCCCCCATTCTCTCTTGTGTATATTCTTCCTTTTTTTTACATACATTCTTTACATTATTATTATATTATTACATTGACTTCTAATAAAGAATCCATCATATATATTGTTTTATATTAGTGTATTATTGATTTTGCCGTGATTGTGATTGTGATTGTGATTGTACTTCTCTTTTCTTTCAAATGCATGGGGTGCGTCTATGTCTGATCTGTCTTCTTTAGTTATCTTGATTTGATTCATATCATATGACCACGGGCTATTATGATTGACGCTACTCGTAACCTGTTTGTTGTATTTTATCTCTTTTAGTTCGCTGATCCCCCTCCTCGTCTACTCCTTCTTCAGTAACCGGGAACGGCGCTTTGCCATGAAGGTTACATATCACGAAATAGGAGTGATCACCGAGTTTTTTTTTTTTTTTTTTTTTTAAAAAAAAAAAAAAAAAAGAAAATGCGGTCTGGATCAATTGGTGTAGTCAAGAGTTTCTGTGAAACGATCGAAGAAAAGACATCCAAAGCATGGATTCGGCTGCCATTGGCCAATCATGTTCTCATTTTTGAGCCGGCTCTTATCCAACCAATCAGATCGCGGCCATTTTGGTCTTTTCCATATATTATATATCCAAAATCGGATTAAATATAAGCCGGGATAGTATAGTGGCAGTACATTGCGTTGTGGCCGCACTGACCTGAGTTCGATTCTCAGTCCCGGCATATTCTTTTGTTATCGAGCTTCTTGTAGCTTTTTTTTTCGCTGTATGGTCGTCCGAGGATCGCTAGGTTCTTGTTTATTCAAAATACGAACAGTTTGACAGGTCGGCATATCATGATCCGCTTTATTTTCCTGCTTGGATGTTCTTTTTTGAAGCTTGCGTCGATATACATCATATAAACCCCAATCTACTTGTAATACCATTGTTTACCTGCTTTACATTCTTGGAAGTGAGCGATAGTGTCCCTAGAACTAGAATTAAAAAATTACAGATGCAAATAAAAAAAAAAAAAAAACCAGAGGCCATCTTTTCAAAACCCGCCCACGTGGATTTTTATTTTGTCGCAATTTTTTTTTTATTTTTGGGCGCTCTTTTTTCTCCTCTTTTTTTTCACCATTATAGTGATGTTGCACTTAGATTAGGGTCAGGACTAGTTTAGAAGGGTTTTCAGACAAGGGATTGTAACATGCATGGGGAAACCATTTCATTTTAGATTCAGGATTTAGAACTACCGTTAGCTGGCTTATTAGATAGAGTCGTCATTATCTTGGTTTAGTATTAGTTTGCCCATTGTTTGTATCCCCCCATCTAAATAAAATATATCTTTTTTTAATTGCTTCAATGAAAAAGTGTCACCATAGTATTTCTCATGTCTTGTGCAATTGATCTCTCTTTTACTACCATCACTCCTTTAGATCCACTCCAAGCTTTATACACTATATTCCGTTTTACCACCGTCTTTTTCTATCTTTCCTTGCCTTACATAATTGATATTGTTTTTTTTTCTTTACTCTTTTTTTTTGGCATTGACCTTCTATATTGCTGTCCACCATTCTTCAGATCCCTACATTCTCTAAAACCCGCACTCATCTCCCCTTGTTTTGCGTCATAGATCACTCGTAGTCCTTCAATTCAGAAGTGATAATTTTGCTTCAAATAAAATATGTATATTTTTCTTTATTGTTGAATAAACAATTTATATAGCACACTAGTAGTATTAGATGCTATACGGCGAATGCCAACTATTCTACAGTGGAGGGAATAAGCTAATTTGGTAGACCTTGAAAGGATGCGTGGGAAGCCAAAAAAAAAAAAGGTCGGAATTTCAATCATTCTATGACTTGAACCAAGGGTACACCTACAGTATGCAGACTCAGTACCTCGAGAAATAACGAATCTTATGAGCCAAAAGGTCAGTTCTTTTATAAAAGAAAATTATATACAGCATATTTTATCTTCAATTGTAATATTCTTCTTTTTTTCAAGTTTTACCTCTCTGATCTGTTTAGACTCCTCAATCAAAATACTACCTTGAATCAAGTCTAGTAACTACTTCAACGTTATGCCATATGTCATCATACAGTACTACATACTTTAGACTTAGAACATTTATTCAATTAGTTGTTTAATACAATAAAAAAGAAACCACTTGCTTTTATTTGACATCATTATCCATTCATTACTTATGTCTCATTAGCTTTTTTTTTTCTTCTGAAGATATACTATGTCTCTGTGTCTCTTGTTTTTAATGTGTACTCTTTATATGTGTATGTGTAAAGATGTGTGTATGTGTACGAGAAAAAAATAGTTTTGACAGAGACATTATTGATTATACGATGGTCAGAGGATGGTTATAAAAAGGCATACTTTATTGAAGGGACATTGGTAGATACTAAAACTAAAGACAAGAGGTTCCTAGTAATATGGAATTTAAAGGAAGAATCTGTTAAACGAAGCATGAGAGGGAAATAAAGTAAGATATGCAGAATGATCAATATTAATCTAAAATTGCAAATGTAGAATGGGAGCTAATATATTGTATAAGACTAAGATATGAAAAAGACCAGACGGACATCTATAACTGAAGCCCAATATCGACCAATACTCATCAAATGGGGATGATGGTAGTGAAAACGAGATCTATTGTATGTGCCATGACAGAGACTACTGGAACATTGCTCATCAAGGGAGGTAAAAAGAGATAAATTTTATTCAAATGTAGATACAAAACTATGGACAAACCAAAACTAAACTAAGCTGATGAAGGCTTCCAAAAGCCAACTAATGGGGCTCCCAGATCCGATATCCAAAATGAAAGGGTTTCCCCATGCATCTTGTAATCCCTTGTCTGAAAACCCTTCTAAACTAATCCTGACACTAATCTAAGATTATCATTATTTTCAAAGAAGTCGAATGATAAAGAAAAAAATGAAGGAGAGGAAAAGAAGGAGAAGACGAAAAAAATAAAAATTGAGAACGAAAACCAACCTCACGTGTGCGGGTTTTGAAAATGATTTTTTTTTTTTGGTCGAACTACAGTATTGACCACTTCCCTAGAAATGGTGACACACATTAGAATAACGATATTACCAATAACAACAATGTAATTTCGTTTCCCCATTGATACTATTATTGTGTGTCCTCACTGTATTAATTACTTAGTAGCCATTACTTAATATATACATTTCAGTAAACAAAAACATTAGTGATATAAAAAGAAAAGACTTTGTGCGGACGGCGTTATGTGGTTTTTATTCAATATAATGTTTATGTAAGTAGAACTATATGTATAAATAGATAATAAAATAGTGACTAGTGTGTGTAATATTGGCTGGATAGATGATACTATATAAGTGGTAGAATGGAATGATGGGGTTGGATGTCATACAGCCGTTTTTTCATCATAGTGATGGGTAGGAGGCGGAGGAGGGGCTCTTGTAAAGCCATAGGACTGCACAGTAGAAGGATCCACATTACTATTACTATTGTTGTCTATGATATAAGCGTTAGAAAAATTGGGATCATCAGATTCGTTATAGGGGTGGAACTCTTCCAAATCCGCCTGAGCCTGTCGTTTGCGTCGTCGAAGCCAAAATAACAATGCTCCGCCAAGTAAAGCCACACCCACTATGGATCCAACGACAGCGCCTGCAATCGTGCCACCACTAACAGTATCGCCATTCGAGATTGATACTGGTGAAGAAGAGGCTGTAGACGCTGTTGATGAAGGTAAAGATGCGACTGTAATTTCAGTTGTTGTTGATTCAGGGGAAGTAGGTGTTGGAGTGATGTCAGTGGTGATAGACGAAGATGATGATAAGTCAGTCGATGAAGTGGATGAGTCAGTAGATGAAGAAAATGTATCTGTGGTTGATGGAGAAGTAGTTGTCGGTTCAGAGGTAGTGGTTTCTGTTGTGGGAGAAGATGTTTGGCTGTCCGTTGTGTCACCTATGTAACAGAAACCCTTAGAGTTTATGTTATTTATATTTTTGTTCCATGTTCATTCATACCTGGGGTTGTAGTCGTTATTGTTGGCGTTGATTCTTCAGTTGTGGTCTCCGACGAGGAATCATCAGTTGTTGTTGTTGCCACTTGATCGGTAGTAGTGGTTGGATCATCCATTTTGTATTCCTAGTAGACTTTAAAGAAAAGAAATAAAAAATGTATCAACAGTGTATTCATTTATATTGGTAAGTAACACTGCTTTTACTTTGTAGTCAGAATATATATTTTCCAAAAAAAAAAAAAAAAAAGTAAAGAAAGAACGGAAAGAAGGTTGGAGGGAATCTCTTTTTTTATTGTCTCTGATTTTTATGCATCACGTTTCTTTTTTTTTTTTTTTTGTCCTCCCCTTCCAAATAGGAGGAACATGATTTTAGGGTCGCTTTTTAATTTCTAAAAACCACACAGTCGAGTGCTATAGGATTTTCCTTTTCAACATGGCGGTTTCAAACATCTTTCTCATTGTAATGCAATTGGAATATAAATAACACTTCAAAAATAGTGGGCATGGGATTGAAACATGATTTATTTTTGGAAAGCTAAAAAAGATTGACCAGATTTGTTACACAAAGATATTCCTCAATGGTACATCATGTGTGGCTCCATATTCAAATACCGCTTGTCTTCCTTTTTTGACGAACCTTTTTTTTTTTTTCTTTCTCTTTCTTTTTTGTTGTTGTTTTCACAAATGTCCCCTAATCACCTACATTCATTATCGGTACTTAAGTTTGGTTGTTCTATCAAACAAAAAAACCCTAAAATTGATTACAAGAAAACTGGCGCTGATTGCCTCTTTATATGCCATATGATAGGGTTCGTGTGAATATTGTACTTTGTGTTATTGTAAGTATAACGGTATGGAGCGGAATCAATAATATATAAAGACATCACTAATTGTCCCTTCTGGATTTCTTATTGTTCTGGAATGGTGAATATTTTTAACGGGCATTGGATTATTTGTAGCTAGTCTTGATCTATTGGTATATGGATTGAAGCTGGAAGTTAGTGTAATCTGGTCTAGATTTCTTGAATTCCTTATTACTGCTTATAGGTAAATACTAAAAAGATAAAAAATAAAAAATGAAATAAGGTTAGTAATACTAATGCTCAATACCATCATCATTTCTAGCTGTGTACTGTGCATCAACCGTCCGTGCCTGTGTGACTCGGTCAAGAAGAACCAATAAGCTACGCAATTCGGAAGTCTTCCTATTCAACCCATTGGGAAGGCTCAGTATTAGTTAGGTTATAAAACTTTTTAGTTTGTAGTTAGTTAGATTTAGCCCAAACCACACTTTACACATTGTGCATTCCATTCTACTTTTTTATTATACTTCCCTTTTCCCTTTCTCCCCTTATCATCCCTTACCTGTCTCATTTGATACCTGCTTCTTCTCGTTTTTGTCATTCCCTCTCTGTACATACCTCTTTTATCATTATTCATTTTACAAATAAAAGTATATTTGAAATAAATCCTTTGTTGTATCATTCTAATTTGAACGTTTTACTGTGAATATGTCGCATGATCATCACCATACTAGGAATCAAAACAATACTTATTGGGTAATATGCGCATGGACAACAGTTTAGTAACACAAATTATCCACCTTTTTCTTATTTAAAAGGGGGGGACCGTATACTCACTTTGACCTACTTTTCTCTTTCTCTTTCTCTTTTCTCTCACCCATTCTTCCTTACTTTTACTCTTCTTCTCTTTATTTATTCCTCTTTCTTTTACTTGTACCTCTCTCCCCTTTAGTCGACCTATCATTCTTCAATAGCGGAGAGTATCATACAAATAAAAGTTGAAGTGGGAAAAAATAATGATGATGAATGAATACGACTACGGCACAATGGATGAATCCTCATCTTCTTATCCTTATTATTCTGGTAATGCCAATGATAATTGTGATGAATTTAGCATAATGCAAATACAAGAAGCCAATGATTTTGCTGCTTATGACCAAGCTATGTATGATGCATGTTATTACGACTACCAGCAACAACAAGTATATGATGATGAAAATGGTTTCGTGGATAATTACGAATATGATGATAATGCTGATACTATCATGTGGGATGATGAGCAACAAAGTGGTTATTACAATCAACAAGATGACGACGATGCAAATGAATATCAACAAGAAGAAAATCATGACGATTCGGCCTTACTTCGATTGATCCTCGGTGTACAAACATACCTCGATGAAGCTACGACAACCAATCGATCCACGGCGGATACGCCATTGATGGACTTGCAATACAAGATGTATACCTACATGAAACAACGAGCCTTTGAACTTGGTATGGATACTTCCTCGTTGTATTAGTCATAGTATATTTTACCCCTTATTCTTTACTCCTTATATCTTACCCTGCGTTATTTTGCCCCCCTCTTGATCTCATTTATATTTAATATCCGCCCTATAGTGCCTTTTTTTTTTTTTTTTTGTTGTATTGATTATAATAAAAAAACATTTATATCAAAAAATATCTCACTTTTTCTTTTTAAGCTTTTGGCATGTAATTACTTTATATATCAGCTTGGGAAGATAAGGGCTACCAATTGAAAACTGGGTCCCGGTTCGTTATCAGGCAATCTGGTATTCCAAAAAAAGTGCGGAGAGTGAACAAAATTTGGCTGTCCCACTGAATCAACTTCCCCAGTTTTTTTTTTCTTTTCTCTCTCCTTCCCTTTTTTTTTTTATTGTACTACTTTGTCTTCACACGATGGATGAAAATGAACTAGACTCCATTTACAAGAAAACGTTGTCAGATGAACTAGTCTTTATGACCAAAAGTGCTATACACGATTACATATCTACTTACCCACACCCCTTTGGGCTTGAAGTCTTTTACCCTGAACAACCATCAGTCGGGGCATCTAAACTCTCGAATACGGTGTCCCAGCTTTACCAAAACATCGTCCAACATTATACCAACAATCAAGTCTATTTTGACCATACTTGGGTAACATAAAAATAAAAGGAAACCATGGCTTGAAAAGGGGTCAACTTAAAAACGACTTTTTTTTTTTTTTTTTTTTTCTCTGTGTCTTCGAAAAAAGTAGCATTGGTCTCTCTTGTGGCAACAACAACTCTCGATGAAGACGTTGGCGGAAGAACACGGGAAAGAAAAGGTGATCATGGCAAGTCATCCGCGGGCGCGAACGGCCATCCGTCATATATTTCAAGAAGGACTCGATCAGTATATGCAATGGTTCCCTTGGCCTTGGTTCTCGGATATGGTGTTTATTGGCGCTGGTGGCTTTAGTGCTGTTTATAGCTGCCAAATTGATCCCACCTATGAAATATTAAATTCAGCACGTATGGCGCTTAAAATTGTTGATGACAAGCTCCTGAATGAGGTAAGTTGTAACTGCTGCTGCTCTTTCTTCTTCTTCGAGTACCTCAATTTTCCCATACGCTTGATGGAATGGCGAACTCACTCATTTCTTTTTATTAGATATCAGTTGAATCCAAGGTCTTTGCACCACTCTTATTTCATGGCTTGACAGTATGTGAAAGCACTGGTGATTTGATGATGGTCATGAAACTCAGCAATGATGGCAACATTGAAGATCGAATGTCTCAGCTTCCACTCGATGATTTGGATCTCAAGACTATCACAGGCACCATTTTACGACTAGCAGCTAATCTCGTCGATTTACACAATGTCGGCATGTGTCACCACAATGTTCACCCACGGAATATTGTATGTACGGATAGTGATTATTTTTTAGTGGATTACCGATATTCAACAGTGGCTCAGGAATCAAGTTCGGTGATGGCATTGACAAAAGCGATTTATGGTCGATTACCTTATGTGGCACCCGAAGTACGACGTGGTCAGTATACTCAAAAATCGGACATCTATAGTTTGGGCATCATCATTTGGCAACTGGTCAGCAAAGTCATTTTTCCTTCGCCGGACGTCCTTTTAGAAGGATTACAGGATCGACACCACCCTGAAACACACATTTATCGCATTGATCCCGTCCCTGGCGTACCCTCTTGGTATACGAACCTGTATGTCGCTTGTTTGGAACCTTTACCTCAGCATCGTCCTACAGCCCAAGATATCTGTCAAGCATTACAGCCTATCCATGAACGTTTGGCCTATTCTGTGCCTCTTCCTCGCGCTGTCACTGAATACATCCTCGCTCGTCGTGCTGAAGTCGCTGATTTTTTGCGTACCTATGCCAAGGTGAAAGGTCTTGTTTCTGTATCTGCCTCTCGCCTTTTTACTCAGAATAGCCTTCCGTCCACTTTATCATTCATTTTACTTCCTTACAACAAACTCCCTTTTAGCGCCATTTGGCATCCCCCACATGACGACAATTGACTCTTCCGTTATTTTAAACTCCCTTGTACAATTAGCATTTTATATCATTTACCTTCTCTCATCACCACCTTATTTTGTTATTTTACTTATATATTTATGTTATCTCCCACAATAAAATCAATTTTATTTTTACCTTATATGAACTTGTGTGTGTATGTGGATTCAGAAAAATGACTCTTATTTATGAGAAAAAAAAAATGAATTTTTTAGGATGACAATGATTGTTGGGGGCAACATTGAGTATAGCAAAGAAGCTTCAGTCGGGAACGCAACGCATGTGTGTGAGTGTATGGATTTCGCGTCCATCAGGTCCAATTTTATTTTTGGGCGGCGATTGAAGGACTGACTATTTGAAAAAAAGGGGTTATTGCGGTTATAATGTATTGTGCAGAGAAAGAGTAGATTTTGCCAATACGTTGATCTACTATGACATTTGGCAAATATCACAGTGCTCAACTTATATATATATAAATTTGATACCATAAATGTATTGCTCTTTATATGAACTCATTCTACTGTACCAGATTTTGCGACGACTCACTACAAAAACATCATTGGAAGAAGTAGCATTAATAAAACATGGCGCAAAACTTGGCGCAACATGGGCAACACACACACTCATTGAAAACAAGGGTGGTGACAGTGGTGAGAGCGAGAGTGATATTGCTTTAGAATAAAAATACCTGGTTTACCAAATTTATTACTATTTTGATTGTTATACAATGGTGATAGTGATGATGACGATAGAATGGCTAGATATTTTTGATTTTATATTTCACACTTGGCTTTAGAAATGGCTTTACTTATTTTTCATTATCTCTCATATCATATCATGGACCTTTTTTTTTATGATGTAATTATGTCAACCTCATCGATAGGCAATGTATCAAATAAAGTTTACACTGAACACTAAATCCGACGATGATGATGATGATGATCTTGATAATGCTGCTCAATACTACTTGTGGTGCATTTGTGTGGGGCTCTATTTCTTGCCATATTGGGGAAAGTCAGGATTTTAAACATCCGATTCACGGGTATAAATCATTTCTTTCATATATAATTATTATCTTCTCCTCCCTCTCTTTCTTCACACAATTTTCTTCTTTTCTTCAACCAATCCAAATTATATTTTATCTTGTTAAACACCATGACCGTCTCCGATGTTAAAGTTCAAGTCTTCACTGACTTTGATGGTACCCTTTCCCTGGATGGTAACTATAATTGATTAGGCGCACAAGGAATAGAATGCCATTTTTAAATACAAACTTATCCTTATCTTTTTATAGACACCGGACTTCTTCTCATTGACGACCATCGCTCCATGGGCCCTGAAGCTCGCCGTGTTATCGAACACAAGATCTTGAATGGGGAAATAACATACAAGTAAGTAGAAAATCTGTGACATTGCTTCTTCGCCCACATGCCAACCTTCCTTTTATTTTCTATTTACTGATACTTTAGGGACGGCTTACAAGAAATGTGGAACGCTGTTCACATTAGTTGGGATGAAGCTTGGGCCGAATACCTGGACCGTAAGTATTATTTATCATAGCGGGGACCACAGAAATATAGGGAATGTATTATATATAGTGTATTACGTCTAATCAAGTGACACTCCTCTTTATTTTTTTATCTATATATCTATATATATATATACATTCGTAGACTGTAAGATTGATCCCGGATTCCCTGATTTCAATGATTATTGTCGTGAACGCAACTTCCCGGTTACTATTATCAGCAGGTAAAGTCTATTTGACAAGAGAATACCATTCGAACAGTATCCGATACTCATATATACATACGCACACCTCTCTTCATCCCTCACAGTGGGCTCAAACCTCTTTTGGATAAAATCATGTACAACTTCCTCGGTGACAAGGCTAAAGATATTGACATTGTGTCCAACAATGGCGAAGTACATGACCGAAACTGGAAGATTATCTGGAGGGATAACTCTGAATACGGCAACGACAAATCTAGAAGTAAGTCAATCCGTCATAGTAAAACTGCTGAACAAGGTGGAAATAGGTATACTCAATGAAACTTTTTCCTTTCTCTCTATATATAGCTCTCGGTGCCGCTCGTGAAGCTGCGAGCCCTGACACTATCTTTGTCTTCTGTGGTGACGGTGTCTCCGATATCTCGGCTGCTCGACACGCTGACGTATTATTTGCCCGCAAGGACCGTGATTTGGAATTTTACTGTATCCGTGAAAAGATTCCATTCGTTCCCTTTGACACTTTCAAGGAAGTACAGGACGTCGTGGAAAAATTGGTGGACAAGAAAGCCGTCATTGAAAAGGACCCCAAGACTGGCTTCGCCAAGGTGGTCGATGTTTAGTTTAGAATTTAGATAGTTATTACCCTTCCCTCCTCGTCTTAGAACACTTGCTTTTTATTATTTATTTATTTATGAATACTGTTGTTCATATATTGAATAAACGCTTTATTACCCCACTGAAACTTTTATTAGAATAATGTTACTACCATATATATGTGCGTTTGTGTGTTTGTATTATATATCAGCTATAATGAACTGCAATGACTGCAATGACTGCAATGGATAGGAATGGGCTGTTGATTTTAGTTTGGAATAAGTTGGTCTGTAATTTACAGTGTATGGGCTTTGACAAACGTGGGCCAATGGATGGTGTGGTAGGGTGGGGTGTTGATTTCACTAAAAGGATAGAGAATTGAGAAAGTTGTTAGCTGTAGTATTTCGATAATAAAAAAGGATGCTACTCAGTATCGAAAACGCATTTGTTAGTAGATTTAAGATCATCAAGCCCTGAACTCTTAAAGGCCGCTAGGTTCCTTCAATGAGCCTCAGAGGCAGATTGTGCCCGATATTATCCATCATGGCACAACGAGTAATTCAATGTCCGCATATTTTTTTTAAGAAAAATTTTTGTGCCATTTCTCCTGTTTCTTTCCCTTCGTTTGTAATTATATCACTTCCATCACCTTTTATTATACATTATCCAACTACCAAACCATTTTGATGTCCTCTCCTTATTCTCAATCATACTCACACTCTTCCTCCTCTCAAATGCATTCTCAGGTGGAGCAAAATGTTATCATTACGTCTTCAGATCCACAGCCAACCCTTCCTCATTATACAACTGCTACCCCAACCCCAACTTTTATTGCACAGCCTTCACCTTCTCGATCTTCACTTCCACCGTCTTCCGCCTCTTTAGTTCAAAGTAGTAGACTGCCTTTACGAAAGCGCCCAGCAAAAGATCAAAAGCCAGTGACTCCAACTCAATTCCAATGGCAGCCAATCGAAACTGCAAAAGCCGCCTCCTCTATTACCAATGAACCTTACCCCCAAAGACCTGAAATTGTTGCGCCATCTTTTGGAACGAATCCAATTACTATTCCTTCAGCTGTTGAACCTTTAGGAAGTCATACTACTCAATTCAAACCCCAGCAGCACCAACACCAGCAGTACCAGCAACACCAGCAACACCAGCAGCACCAGCAGCACCAGCAGCACCAGCAGCACCAGCAGCACCAGCAGCACCAGCAGCAACAGCAACAGCAACAGCGCCAGCTCCACCACTACCAAGATCAACAACACTTCGACAAGTATCATACCAACTTTTTTTTAAACTCACCTTCCTCACTTGGGCCATCAACCCAACCTCCATTGCCTACATCTATACCAGCCAAATCTATTCACAAGCAACAACAGCAGTCTGCAAAAAAGAAACATACCAATAACACCGACGAAAATGAACGTGTAAGTCCTCTCTTTGATGCCTAGTATTTGTTTTCTTTATCATTATTTTATTGACCCTTTTATTATTATTATTTGGCATAACGTACTTCCATTTTTAGGTAATCAAAAAAACCAAACGTGGTCGACCACCGTTGTCTTCATCCGCTACCAAACCACTCGCATCGAGTCAAACATCAACCAACAAGCATAATGTAGGAACTTTGAACGACAACAAGAGTAACAAGGGCGTCTCAAATAACAGCAAAAGCTCAAAGTCCGCAACACCATCAACTTCCAAACACACTTCCATGCTTTACTGTCTTTGTCGAAAACCATATGATGAATCTCAATTTATGATCGCTTGTGATCGATGTGAAGAATGGTTCCACGGTGAATGTATCGATATCGATGAAAAACAGGCCGAATTTGTGGATTCATATTTTTGTGCGGGTTGTGCTAAAGGTATGTCACCGAAAAAATAAAATAAAAAAAAGGGCAATGTGATGAAAATCTTTGTTTTTTTCGTTACTGATTATGTTTTCCTCTCTTTAGTAAGCGGCAAACAAACATCATGGAAACCCAACTGCAGTAATCCGTCATGTCAAAAAGCAGCAAGAACGGGGAAGAATCAACAGAATCATTTATCCAAATACTGCTCAGGTGCTTGTGGCATGCAAGTGGCAAGAGAAAGGCTGGCCTCCGCCGACCGAAAACAATCACCGCAAAACGGCAACGACGACACCAATACTACTACTGAAACTGATTTGACGACCTTCACCACACGTATGGAACAATTATCAAATACTCGACTCAGCGTATTCGCAGATAGAGATGATCGACAACGACTAGCAAGGATACGAAGCGAAAAACGACGAGCGATCGGGATCATCGAAGTCATGAATCTGAAACAACAGTTTTTACAAGCGCTGGTCAAGGTGGTAGAGCAAGAACAAGAAACCAACGATCATTGCGGGTTCGATTCACGATTATTATGGGAAGACGAGCAATGGGATATGGTCACTAGTGTGGCAACCGAACCAACCCTGCGCCTTGTCACATCCAATGAAGAAGAAGACAAGCAAGAAGATTGGACCGTATGCAACCAGAAATCAAAACGATGCCAGCGCCATAGTGGTTGGGTCAAGCTCAAAACGACGGAACTGGAACAAGAACGGGATGAACAATTCGTGGTGCTGTCTATCCTGGCCCGTGAACGGAAACTGATCAAGACCCGAATGAACAATAGATTAGATGAAATGAACATAGCTAGGTCACTTATGAATGGTACTCTTCTACATCATCAATAAATTTTTCTTTTACCTTTTTTTTTTTTTTTTCTCTTGTGGGTTTGATTTTGCATTCAGGGGAAAGGCGGAAATCAGGTACTTGCCTTCCTTTTTTTTTTAGGTTACAGAACTCCGGTGTGGCTTGTTCAAAAATTCATTGTCGGAGATTCATAGGTCCAGTCTGTTATCACTTGTGAACACTTTTGCAGGATCTGTCTTTTTTTTTCTCCTTCTCCAACACATACCCATTTTTTGTAAGTGATCATCCATCCATCCATCTATCTATCTATCCATCCATTGATCTATGTATTTATTTCATCATACTCATCTCTACCATTCTATCCTTTTCTATTTCATTAGAAAAAATGTCTGCTGAACTTGCCGTTGTGTACGCTGCTCTTATCCTCCAAGACGATAACGTCGAAATCACCGTACGTAGTCCATCAATACACTGAACAAAAAGCAAATACAAAGAGCAAAAACACTGACCGATATTTTATTAAATTTTCTCACTGATAGAGTGACAAACTCCAAACTCTCGTCAAGGCTGCTGGTATTGATGTTGAACCCATCTGGTTCTCCTTGTACGCCAAGGCTCTCCAAGGTCAAAACCTCGGTGAACTCCTCTTGAACGTCGGTGCTCCTGGTGCCGGTCCCGCTGTTGCTGCTGGTGGTGCTGCTGCCGGTGCTGCTGCTGATGCTCCTGCTGAAGAAGCCAAGGAAGAAGAAAAGGAAGAATCTGACGACGTAAGTGGACGTGAACATAACTGCGTTTTTTATTTTTCAGAGATACAAGTGTTTGATGATTTTATTTACACTTTTTTTATTTTATTTTCTCTTCAATATAGGATATGGGCTTCGGTCTCTTCGATTAAACGGTGTAGTATAATCATTTAATTTTTTTGTTATCTGCATTTGAATCCCATCTTTCCACTTCCTTTATTATTTTGTTTTGTTTTGAATAAACAATATTGATCAAAATAAAAAATATGAATGAAAAAAAAGGTTGCTCAGTGAATATATGAATTGGTATGATGATGCTATATGGTAGATAGGGTTATGTGTGTGTGTGTGTGTGTGTGTTCAAAGAGTCGATAAAAAATATATTTGGGTATTTATTGAATGTTGGGGTTGTACGATGATATTACTATGCTACGGTAATGTGTGATGATGTGTGTGCAAAAAAAAAAAAAAGTCATTCAAAAAGAATTAATAAATGTGTTTGGTTCTTTATTGAGGTTGTGTATTGAATGTTGCGATTGTATGATGATACTAAAACTATATGTAATAAAGGGTAATAAAGCTAACTAAGGATTGACTTGAGTTTGCTTGACATGTCCCCGAAGCTCTTCCGAGATTTTAGCCTTTTCCATGATATCAGTGTTGTATGCGGTAGGGACATCATGATTATCTTTACCGGGAATGTTCTTTGGAGCATTATTCAGTACTAGCGAAAAAAGAAAAAAAAAGGACACCAGAGTTAGTCAAGTAGTATACTAAGTCATTTTCCTATGATATACCTTGAGAAGGAACACATCCACCTGGTAAATGGTCACATGTACAGGAGCCACCTAAGAAGCTAGGAAGGTTTTCAGCCGAAATATATTCCAAAAGTTGGGATTGGTAATCGCTGCCGAGTATTTGGATCTTGTCGATAGTACCAGGATCAAGCCAACCTTTAACAATTTTCCAAACATAGACAAAAGCGCCAGGAGCATTAACCAAAAACAATCGGTTCAGCGTTTCAGGATAATATTTTTGATCAACATCTGATATCGTCCTGATTAAATTGATAGCTGGCATGTGGAACTCTACCAGCGAAATACAAAAGGAAAATGTGAGTTCTAATTGTTTGCAAAACTCGTACCACTCTAAAAGCACCTGTCATTCAATTTTCCACTTACGGCTCCATCCCATTCCTGTACAGTCAAAGATGACAGTTTCACGATTGATAGTTTTACCAGCCATTTTCGAACAGTCCTTCATAATCACCCGGTGCAAGAATTCGTTACATCCAACATGATAGTGAAAAATTTCCTCAGCTGTGGTATTTTTTGCAATAAGTTTGGCTTGATGGTATCCCTAGTTGATGATGTTGGTAAAAATAGAATTTAATAAAAAGTATATTTCTTTCTCCAATCATCGTATATTGCCTCCCCTCAGACCTCTGACCTACGCCCTCCCCCCTCCTCCCTCCCTATATTCTTCATCTCCTATCCAACACCACTGCCCACTCCTTTTCCTAACTTACGAGTCGTTCAATATATATCGGGCAGCCATCATTATCAACTTTGTGTAAGCAAGATCCACCCATGTTGCCATAGACTCGCAACACACTTTCAGCAACACCAGCTTGAGCAGTAAGGTTTTGGTCAGGTATCGATGAGTAACCACGAATAGGATATAATACAGGCAGACCATTTTCTTTGGTAGCAACAGGATACATATCAATTTCATTTTCCTTCCTCCAAGCAAATGTATCCACCAGCTGCTTGAAAGCACCGTCCTATATAAAGTGGACAAATAAAAAAAATCAGTTGATAATCACTTGACAGATGAGTGGATGCTGCAAAAAAAAAAAAAAAAAAAAAAGGGAATGACAGAGGACATTACCACATTCCAGCTTCGTGCTATCAAAAACTGTTCAAGATACTATATTATATATATGTATAAATAGTGAGATGAGAAAAAGCGTAGATTGAGTGAGACTCCTATGATGGCAAAAATCCGTTTCCAATTTCTTGTTATGGTGTGCTTTTACCTCGTCCGCAACCTGAGGATACCCTTTCAATTGAGAGCTGAGTTGAGCGATCGCTTCCTTCTTTTCTTCTTCTGTTCGTGCAACCACCATGACTGTAAAAATATTGACTTGTAAAAGGTAACAAAGAGGATTAACAACAAGAGAAAGAACAACGAAATAGAAAAGAGAGGAAATTCTTTTTTTTTTTTTCAGTCCTCGCTCCTTATTGTACGATAGTCCGCTTGGCGATTTCCTTTTTCGGATACTCTTGGATTCTGGGTTGGCTCGGCATGCCAAAGTGATGCTTCTGAAACTAAACAAGCGATTATTATCAGAAGAGAATATTAATCTATTATTCAATATGTACTTGTTTTTCTTTACCGGTCATATACAGCACCGAAGCAACATTTCATATTTTCTAGAAGAACTCTACCCAGCAAAAAGTGGGGTCCAGGCCCTATCCGGAAAAATTAACGGCGATGAAGAGAAAGAGATAAAAGGCGAACATTGATGTACAACCTATAAATGGACACTTCCCATATATTCAGTTAGTGGTTCCTACTGAACATAGATAGTCGCTGCTACATGGGAGTTTACCCTTGATATCTGTTCAACATGTGCACAAAGCGGCATCGCTTACAAAAAAGCGATGAATAGTTTAATACCCGAACTGGGCAAAATTCTGCTTACTGTCATTTACAATCAACAATATCAAGCTGTCTTTGAAGAGTGAACTCTTTATATCACCTTAAAAACACATTTTATGATACACAATAAATTATTGAAGGCATTCATTGAAGATAGATACTTTTTTTTTATTGTAGAGTAAACATAACGTAAAATAAACTAAGGGAGTAATCAATTCTATGGCGATCGACAGACTACTTTAAAGTGAAAGGGCCTGTAGGATAAACTACATGTTCTGCCATACGAAAAATGATAGTATATTCTACAGCTGTGTATGTAAATTAAACTACATAGGCCATCTCATACCCGACTTGCTTGCAAAAGCAATAGCGAAGCGAGTAACCATGGCGCCCGTTCTGAAATATCCTCGGGGGGCGGAGGGAAGGGAGATAGGATTGCCGTCATGAAAAGAGAGTACCATCATGCCGCCATTCTTCAATGCAATTGGTTGCTGTAAAAAAAAAAAGACAGAGTCAATTTTCCATCGATGGGACTCAGCGACGATTGAGTATGGGGATTGCTTTAAAAAAGACGACAGCGTTGCGATGCCTCTATTTTAGCTACTGTAAAAAGAGAGAGAGTCAGCTTGTGGATGATCTTGCATGGAGCTGATATTGTAAAAAAGAAAAACGAAAAAAGGAAATTTATTTTTTTGCGGTAAACTAAAAAAAAAGAATAATCGTAAACCATATCCTGGGAGACCAACAAAAAAAACAAAACATTTCAGATCCCGCCCACGTGAATATTTGTGTACTCCCATTTTTTTTCCTTCGTTTGTTTTTTTCCTTCATCATTCAACTTCCACCGAGTAATGGTAATCTTAGATTAGTGTCAGGACTAGTTTAGAGGGGGGTTTCAGCCCAGGGATTACAAGATGCATGGGGAACCCTTTCATTTTGGATTAAGGATTAGGAACCAGCTTGGCTTTTTGGAACCTTTCATTAGCTTAGTTTAGTACTAGTTTGTAACAATGTCTGAATAAAATATACCTCTTTTTACTTTCTTAAATGAAAAATGGCCCATTAGTTTCTTTCATGACTTGTACAATAGATCCCTTTTTTACTGCTATCATTCCCTTTTTGATGAATGTGCTGACAGTTGTTGTGATTCAATAAAAGGTATTCCGGTAGTCCTTTTGGTACATTGTGTAGTATATTAGATACCTTTTTACAATAGTCCCTTTATATTAGTGTTGACCATTATCTATACTTGCTACTAGCTTCCACCTTATCATGGGTATTAGATGCATTGTTACATGAACGACCCCCGTTTTTATTTTAAAAAAGTCAGTATGACTTAATAAAACACGTTCATTATATTAACATTTGATGACCCATAAAATTGTGAGAAATGTCGATATTGTAGTTGTTTTGTGAATGGCAATTAATTACCTGCATTCTTGTTTACTGACTATGATTATTTTTGTTTTTAGAGTCTCAGCTATTGATTGGCAGCCATTGGTGATTAGTGCCAAAGATGGCCGTGTGTTCTGTCAATGCCATTAATGACGCTAGGAGTTGCCATTAGTGTAGTCGCCACTATATGTTTATTGTCCGATTTAGAGTATCAGTGATTGGTTTGCAGCTGTAGTCAATTAATACAGATCGTGGCTCTATTCCTGCTCTACCACTCTTATGAATCAGCCTAGGCTATACCATCAGCATATATTTTCACATAAAATATTATAGTGCCTACTTGATTGGACATCTAGTATATATTTAGTTCACTAATTTATTGCATGTGGGCTACCCGCCCAAGCGTGAAATGGCGAGGACGTCAAATACATTTTTTCCCCACTTCATATACATACACAGAAAAGCCGATCATCTGAACGCTGAGCACGAAAGATAGACCTCAAGATTGCCCACTAAAGTGGAAAATGGTGGGGACGTCTCATTCCTATTGTAGCAAGAACTATTCTTTACGTTTTATTGTTATTATATTATGATGCATGAATACGTTAACGATAAACACATTATTTGTAAGAACCAATAGGGTGTCAATCAATTGACCTTTGTGAGGAGAGCGGTATTTGAAATAAAACCTCCCAGGCAAAAAATCAATGACTAAGGGGATATTTTGGCGCTTATATAAAAGAAAACTCCATCCATTTTTCGCTTGCTTGCCTGTTAATTTTTTTTTTTTTTTCAACTTCATAAACAACATCAATAACAATGGATATTGCCTCACTTTTTAGTGTCAAAGATAAGGTGGTGTTAGTCACTGGTGGTGGTCGCGGCATTGGTATGTAGTCAGAGAAAATAGTATACAAAGACCAAACTAACCTTTCAATGAAATGCGCCATAGGTGAAATGATTGCCTCTGTAAGTAGATAAAATACAAATAGAGCGTGCACCGTGAACTTGACTTCCTTTTCTTTATATTTATAAACTTGACCACTAATAGGGCTATGTTGCTGCTGGGGCAAAGGTGTATATCTCATCCCGAAATGCTGAAACCTGCAACAAGGTATGACAGAAAAAAAGCATCCACTCAGTTCCTTCGTCTACGACACCTGCACTCACACGTTGTTTTTTAGACTGCTAAAGAACTGTCAGCTAAGGGTCCTGGTCAATGTTTTGCCCTTCCTGGTGATTTGCAAAAAGTCGAAGATATCAAGAGCATTGTTGCAGAATTATCCAAGCTTGAAGACCGTAAGTATTACTATGCTATCGTTATGCATTGAGAAAAAAAAAAACGCAGTTCCACTTACGTACGTCTTTATAGATTTGGATGTTTTGGTTAACAATTCTGGTGCAACATGGGGTAAGTACTTGTGAAATACTCAAGGCAATGTATATTGCTTTGACCTGATCTCGGTTGGGTCATACATACTTAGTACTTACGTTTGATCCAATTTAGGTGCTCCCATCGATGAATATCCTGATGATGCCTTTCAAAAGGTGGTGAACCTCAACTTGAACCGAGTGTTCACTCTTACACAAGGGTATGTAGTCATAGGGTTATGTATTTTAGTGCATTTTGATTTTTATTTTTATTCATCGCCAATATTTATTTATTGATCCACAGGTGCTTACCTTTGTTACGTGCCAAGGCTTCCACCGAAAACCCTTCTTCCGTCATCAACATTGGTTCTATCAACGGTATTGTGCCCCCAGCTTTTGAATCATATGCTTACAGCTCATCAAAGGCAGCCGTACATCATCTTACCCGACATTTGGCTTCCCGGTAATGCAATTATTCTGTTCTCAACACAAATGCATCTACTAAATATTTTATTTATTCTATTTTTATGCGCTTAACCAGCTTGGGACCAGAAGGTATTTTGGTGAATGCGATTGCTCCTGGTGTGTTTGCCACCAAGATGATGGCTGGAACCCTGAAAAAGAACGGTGACAAAATCCTTGAAGGAGTTCCTTTACACCGTGTTGGATCGCCAGAAGATATTGCTGGTACCTGTATCTACTTGTCATCACGTGCTGGTCACTATACAACTGGTGCTGTATTCCAGGTTGATGGGGGATCGACTGTGGGCTCCAAGATGTGATTGACGTCGATTTAGATTTATAGTGCTTATCAATAAGACATCTTTCTTTTTTACCCTTTTAGTCTTAGTTATGAACCTAGTGTAATTGAAAGCAATCATTTTGTATTTTTATTTACTGACTCAATAAACATATGAATTCTCTGGCGTTTCTGCTAGAATTTTTGATTAAAGGAACATTATTGAATTGGGTGACCATGGTTATTGCTTGGGCGAGATTAACAATTGTTGGCTGACCTGCTGCCTAGAACGGCTACCAAAAATTTCGTACAACGGACATTCAATTGATTTTTTTTTTAAAAAAAAATCCTGTGGCATTGTTAAAGTTTCTTTTCCTTATTCCTTTTTATTTTTAATTTTTGCTTTTGTTCGCAAATCAAGAAAATCATTCCCTATCTGTTACTCAAACCTTTTAAAACATGCTGGACAAAGTGATCCTTCGTTTAAAAGAAGAAGTTGCTATGGATGGCTATCAAGGTAAACACCAACATAATGACACCATGTTATATACACAATGCTTGATCATTACAAAACTCGTCAATTCTTTTGTTAATGATAAATTACTAATTATATACTCGTTTTTCCCATTTCCATGCTCTTTAGGAACTTCTATCAATGATATGTGGAACTATATACAGCGTTTTTTGTCGGAAGAAAGCAACAAATCTAACAACAACGACAATGATACAAAGCCAATTGAACCGACGATGGATTTTCAATACAAACAATTCTTCTGGCGTTACTTTCAGCATATACCAGAATTATCCTTCTTCCTTGGAAATGAGGTAATATTGATTTATGTGTTTATACCTCTGGTAAATGATTTTCGATACTAATATCTTTTTGCACTGCCAGGACACTGATGCCGAAACGGTAGGCGATTCATCGGACGATGCTCCTAATGATATTCCTGACAGCTCAGCCAATGAAGAAGAGGTAACGCTGGTATTGGGTTCATAAATATTATTCGGAACTTACTGTTTAATAATTTTCCACCATGCCATAGGAAATGGGCACTGAAGTCGAACACGACCTGATAGTGGGCGTCACTGAACTGCAATACGATCAAGTAGAGTCTCAATATGGATCCCGTTTACGCGTTGTGGCCGATAAGAAATTGCAAGAAGCGCAAATGTTTGTAGGCATACCAGTAAGTAATGTGCTATCTCCAAGAGAAATATGAACGGTTAAAGTTAATAGCAACTATTCTTTATGTTTTAAATTGGATAGATTGGTCAAACGTGGTCAGTATATCTTCGGAAATACCTTACATCAGTACTTCAGGCAAGAGAAGCGGGAATCACTCAGTACGAACTCACCAAAAATGGAAAACCGATCCTCGGTCTTCTGGGCATTTTGCAAAAACATTGGAAGCCAAAGGTGCAATGTAAGTAGCATTTTTTTCTAACATAGAATGAATGTTCAGTGTTTTGACTAACGTTTTGTCACTATGTTGGGTTTCTAGTCAGCGTATCATGGTGACATACAAAGGAACGCGAACCAATCTTTGTATTCATACTCGTTTCAAAAATCGTGACCAGGCCCATGGAACCTCGGATAGCTCGAAGCCACACAACGCCAACATGCTAGGTGTTATATTCACAAAACAAGTCTTCCGGGATCGACTTCTGGCGCTACTCACTGATGCCAAGGACAATATGATGTTCTCGTTTGATATTTTGACTGCAATGGTAAACAAAAAAAAAAAAAAAAAAAAAAAAAAAAAAAAAAAAACGGCGACAAATATAAATGTGAGCTCTGACCTTACTGTTATCATTATCATTATCGTTACTATCTTAGGGCTTTGACTTGAATGCTTCAAAAACAAGGCACTGGTTTAATCGGGCTCTTGATCGTCTATCTCATGAAGGGTTTATACGGAAACTAACAGCTCAAAGAAACAACGCTGGCCAACGTCATCGGTGTATTCAACTTTTAAAGGATAACTTCAGTAAGGAAAAAGCAACACGAACAGCACTCGTATATGGTTTCTTGATATTAACATATGCTTTTTTCGGTATTTTAATTAGATTCACTGAGCACTCAAAATATGTGGATGGCGATGAAGAAAATGCACCCACGAATATTACCTTCGGTGACCTGGATCCATTTGTTATGACTTCAAGAAACGGACTGGCCAATACCTCTAAGCTCTTACATCATATGCCATTGGACAAGCAAGTTCTCCAAGCTATTCAGGATGCAGGCGACCAAGGAATTATCAACAAGGTAAGGAGATACAAATTTAGGCACACAACGAAAATTTTATTGGGTGTGGATGGATGACTTACCATGCCGTTTCCTTCTCTATATCTTTTATTACTTCGAAACTTGATAGGATATTGCTATTGCCATCCGATGTGATAATTCTCGAATGACTGGAAAAGCGCTGGAGAGACTAGGGGAAATACAAGGTGACGAACGATTCAAGTATGGTCTCGAGCGGGCTTTGGAATTTGAAGGGCGGAATCGACGATATCGCTTCTATGCTTATGCGAACTACGTGAAAATGAACGAATCTGAGCCTGTGGATATTCCTGTCATCGATCCATTTGATATCAAGGAATCTGGTTTGAAAGAAGTCAATTATCAAACGCTCAAGTCTGGCAAGTCGAGAAAAACAGCGACAGATTCAGGTGCAGAGCCTACAAAACGACGGGGAAGACCGGCAAAGAACGCTCAAAAGCCAACCTCAAAAAGACAACCCAACAGCAAAACTAGTAGCAGCAACAGCGACAGCAACATTACGACTTCTCAATCAAATTCTGACTCTATATTGCCCTCTCAAAACCCAGATACGGACACTGTTGTTGCTGATTCTTCCGTTGATAACACAACACACCAATCAAGCTCACCTGCTACAGATCCAAGTACAGAGCCTACAAAACGACGGGGAAGACCATCAAAGAATTCTCAAAAGCCAACTTCAAAAAACCAACTCGATAGCAAAACTAATGGCAGCAACAGCGACTGCAACATTACGGCTTCTCAATCAAGTTCTGACCCTATATTGCCCTCTCAAAACCCAGATACGGATACCGTTGACAACACAGCACACCAATCAAGCTCACCTGTTAACTTGTCGGCGTCGGTTTCTGGTGGTCATCTTTCTGATGGTACTAGGCCTTCTTCATCAGGTGCACCTCAACTGGACGAACCAACCACACCACCACCAAATGATTCTGCATCTGCGGATAAAACATTTATGGGCGCAACAGATCCTGCCCAGTCCTCATCCAAAAAACGCCTACAGCCTGACAAAACTGAAAACAACCCTCGAAAAAAACGGCCCACCCGGTCAGTCAATACAATCACGGGGTACTTCAATGTCGTCAAACAGAAGGAAACGAAGATCACAGATTCGAATACAACAGCAACAGAATCATCATCTCAATCAGCGTTGCCAGTACCGACAGAATCAACGATTTCATCACTTACATCAATGGAAACGACAATTGCAGCACCATCATCAGTCTCGAGGGAAATGGAAGTGACAACGGCATCAACTGAACCATCGGAACCAACTTCAACTGATTCACTCGGAACAAATTCAGCAGAAACTATCCCTTCGACAACAATAAAATCAACCGCATCCACAACAAAACCACCCACAAAGCCGTCTACTCAACAAAGCAACACCGCAAAGCCTAAATTCGCTCACAGGAACAAACCGGTACAGATCAACAAATATTTGGAAGAGCGAAAACAAGTCATACTGGCTTTATTGGAAGATAACGCCGTTATTGAAAGGGGGGTCATTCTTAAGAATCGATTTGAAGACAAACGAGCGGAATTATTTGGCGACACTGGCAACAGCTCTCATATGATTGACATGAAAACCCTTTGGCGCTCTGCGGAAGCTTTGAAAAAAGAAGGACTTCTACACATACGGGATGGACACATTTTACTATTCAATGGGAACAAGTCGAAAAAGCAAGTGTTGGTTCACAAATCTTTGGATCCTGATGGCCCCGAAGTTGACAACTACTTTGAATATCTGAACGAACGCAAGATACTACAACCAAGTGCAATCAAACTGGATCCCATTGAAAAAGCAAACGTGGCAGTGGAAAGTCTTGAAGATCGTCTCCATCGTATGCAACAATCTAGGGACCAAGCAATGGCAGCTGGGAAATTGATGGAAGCAAAGCGTCTCGACACGGAAATACAGCTGATAACCGGGAACAAGATGGTATCTAGTGAAACGTTTGACTTGGATAAACCAAAGAAAATTGGCGATTGGCTGCTGACTGGAATGAAATTTGGCTATGTCAATTCCTTCATGGTTCGTGCCAAGATGCTTCATCAATATCTTCTGGGGATCATTCTATCTAATTCTGGTGCGGACGAAGACGTGGATCTTGAAAAACGATTAGTCCCAACAACGGTTTTTGTTCATCGTATGCCTTTGTCATTATTCTGCACAATTATTGGCGTATTCACTCCGACCAATCAATTCTATGAATATATGGAAGATGAAGCTCATGGTGCGGTGACTTTGGAGAACCTTCCTGACAATATACGTGGATGTCTATTCTATCAAAAAAATCGGTCTATTTATCGGCTGAGAATGCTTATTCGTACTCTGTTACACCTTGGTGTCATTGAAAGTGCAGATTCTCGAACTACCAACGAAAATTCAGAAAACATCAGTACTATCGAAAAGCCATCAGAACACATCACCACTTATACAGAATACGGTAAACCTATCGTACGTCCGCCGCCTCAGCTCAAATTGGCATACAAATTGGCAACAAAAACGACCATCAGAAACTATCGGCTCCCGGGACACCCTGAAACACAAGAACATTCTCTGCTCGATCAGGCTGAAATCATGATGTACTGGAGTGAATTACAATATCTTTGCACAAAATCCAATCTCGGGGACGACGAATCAGCCACACCGCATGCCGTCGATCAGGAGGATGAAGAATGTATCCGCACTCTTTACGCAGTAAAAAATTGGGGACACAGCATGATTTTTACTCGGAAGCAAAAACAGGTGATGAATGATCATGTGGACAAAGATTCTGGATCGACACCTTACGATAGCCCGGTTTGGTGTAAATCTATTGCGTTGGAGGTGGGGGCAACAGTGGATGGTGTCCGCCGTTATTACCGCAAACTGGAAGAGTCGATGGGACGACTGGCTAGAACGAAACATCTGAAGAAGAAAGACAACATGGAAGATAAAACACCGCCCCAAACGCCAAGACGACAAGCTGAAATAGTACAACGACGCCAGCGACGACGACGAATTGATGATGGTATTGTGTCCGGAAATACGAGGGTAATTACTAAGGCCACCACCTCACCATTCAAGTACAAACGAACGAGTATACCTCGAGCGGAACTATTGGCAATGAAACAACGCGAGCAACAGCTTCAAGTGGACGGTCACGGGCAACCTGTGGCCTCAGGCAAGTTTTTGGATGACAACGCCACTATACCATGTTTGACGCAAGGTAAGTTTCCCAAAAAAAAAAGAAATGCACAGTAATACATGACACTTGCAGATGCTTATAGAAATATTAATCTTCTGTTTTTTAGACGATATTTCCTCGAAATTGATTAAAACTCGAAGCAAGCGAATGGTCTGGACAATGGAAGAAGATGATCTTTTGAAATTAGCTTACGTCATAATGAACCATCGAAGGGAAAGTGGATGCCGATTTCTTTGGAAACCAATTGACCATATCCTCTCAAGGTTTACCAACGTCCAATGCAGAAAGCGGCTATCCATGATCCGTGACAATCTCAAGCATGCAGAAGATCTCCAAAATATTCGTATCAGGTGGCATCGGTATTACAGTCAAGGGGTACATGACGGGGATCTTGCTGTCTGGAAAAAAGTAAACGACAACAACTTTGATATCACAAGCTATCTTGCATACTATCTTCGTCGATGTCAATTAGATCAAGAGTAAGACAAAAAAAAAAAAAAGGAATGTTGAAGAAAATTGTATACTGATTTTTTGTCTATATTTACAGACAAGACATTCCAGGTTACCATATTCATTTACCGGCAAATACACAACTCATTGACCAGCATTTCGATATCAACCCGATCATTGCACTCAACCAGCAAAGCGATGACTTCTTTGAAGACACGTTCCACCAAAAGAACACATCAATAGCGATGCGACAAGCTCTTTGCCTTCAAGGGTTTACACAACGAATCAATTCGAAGGAATCGTATGATTATATACCAACACAAAATACATCAGACTTGGACACAAACAAACGAATTGTAGAACTGTTGAAGCATTTCTTTAAGGTAAGACGCAAAATAGAGGCTTGATAGATTGTATGTTAATTTGATTTCATTTTTATAGATGATTCTTTTGACTCCAGCTGAAGTATATGATCCATTTTTTGCTAATTCTGTCATGAGTAGCTTCCCAGAGGACATGTTGAAAACTGCAATTGCCGAGTCCCGTAGTGCTGGTGTCTTGATTCATGCGAAAGGTGATCGCATTGGTGATCGTAGACTTCCGAAGACTCTACTGGGTGTATCTGAAAGGTAAACATCATTCATTCTTATACCATGAAAATACTAAACTTGACCATTTTTTCTAGATTTATGCGAAGCATGACAGTGCATCTACCAGAAAATATCTTGACACAAGCCAATGAGTATGAAAAATACCTGATACAGACAACGCACACTTCTTTGGATCCTGTGGAACTCAATAGTGGGATGATGCTTTGTATCTTCGATTTATTCTCAGCTGGAAAGGTAATAGCCGCCACAGTGAATCATAGTATTCATAATGCACATGGAGCTTATTTTTTTTCCCATCTTTTAGTTATCAATTGATATGGATGATCTTGGAAGATTTATCAAAAAATTCAACATACCAAGTCATGCTTCACGAAATATCAGTAAGTGAATTTTATTTAAAAACATTTGAAAAGCGAAACGTGGAACTGATCAGGGCTTTATTTTAAACGTAGACGAAAACAAACAAAATTATGATATCTCGGTTACACTGTTGGGGCGTCGCGTTATCCCTGGTCCAGCAAAACGAATAGAACAACAAATTATGACACTGACAGAAAATCAACTTGAATCAACGTTGAAGCAACTCCATGAATTACTGAATAACGAAATGTCGACATTGATTCAAAGGATAGTGACTTATCTTCACTCTCAGCGTGGCGCGGGGGCAACTGTCTTGGAATTAAAGCAGGCGTTACTGGACGACGAAAATATTGGCGATGTTTCTGATGATTTGCTCATGTCAGTCGTGGATGCCGTTACTTTGAAAGCATGTCCTCCTTTAGCTGTTTTCGTGGGCTATGGTACGCCTCGACTGGTGCTGACAACTGAACTACCGACCTGGGCAATCTTATCAAAGGCGATACCTTCAAATTATTTGAGTAGCGCTTACAAACGTAGAAAAACACTTAAACCAGCATCATCATTATCGTCACAAGTGGATCAGCGTGCGGTAGTGGAATCAACAGAATCAGCAGAACCAACAAGCGATGAAGCCAGCACAACGAATACACCATGTACTACACAAATGCCGATGACAGTACCTTCTCCAGCGGACGACGATAATGCCTCACTTGTCGACGTGAAATCAGAGATTATAGCAGAACGAACACAGCCGACATCAGCAATAGCAGCCTCCGAGGAATCATCTGCGTGGGCCACAAAACGAAACAGACCTCATGATGTCGCAAATGTCGACGGTGACCGACAAGTGGAATTAGCACAACAACGGCAAGATGTGATCATGCCGCGGATGTGGATTGATATCAATGGACATGTGACGGATTCTATTTGGCGGGGCTGTATCGAGCTTTTGGTGGAAACAATCATGCGTCGACCAGGAGTCACTTATGGACATTTATGCCGGACAATGAATGCCACTCTTTCGCCTATTGAAATCAAGGATTTGCTGAATGATTTACTTGGACTTGGGGTGTTGCGCCAACTAGCTGTCTCTACTGGGAAAGCGACACCGTCACTGTTGCCGTCGTTAAAACCAAAATTAGGATTATTCAAGTCAAATCATACTGCCCACACTGTGCCAGTCAATACCATCGACCCTGCCATTCAAACAAGTTACTGGTTATTACCCGGCTATTACAGCAAACTCTCCTGATGATATTTTATTTAGCCTAGTATTAGTGGAAATTGTTTAATCTAGTTTAGTGAAAGTTATTTAGCTTTTTTTTTTTTTTTTTTTTGGTTTGCTTCTTATGTTGAAATAAAAATAACGCTTATTAGTTTTGATGAATTCAAACTTCTGAAAAAAAGGGAAGGGGGCGTTCCATTTTGTATTCACCACCAAAAGTCTTTCATATGGGAGACCGCAAATTTATTTTAAATCCCGTCCATGTGATTTTTATTTTCTCCAATTTTTTTCGCTCTCTTTCTTTTTTTTTTTTTCCCTCGATCATTTCAATCTCTTTGAGATTATAGTAATCTTATATTAATGCCAGGATTAGTTTAGAAGGGTTTCCAGCTCAGGGATTACAATATGCATGGGGAAACCCTTTCATTTTGGGTTCAGGATTTTGAACCACCATTAGTTGACTTTTTCCGTTAGCTTAGTTTAGTCTAGTTTGTCAATTGTTTGTGAATAAAAGACGTCTCTTTTTGCCTGCTTCAATGAAAAATGTCCCATCAGTCTCTCTCATGCCATTTACAAGAGATCTCTTTGTACCATGACGCCTTTAGATTATTGTTGCCAACTGTTATACTTCAATAAATGATATCCTTAGTCTTTCTCATACCTTGTAAAATACAGTATTTATAATAGATCCCTTTTACTATCGTCCTTTTAGATTAATGTTAGCCATTCTTCGGATCTCCTACTGGTCTTCCCCGTACTACCTCCTTTAGGTCCCTTTATTACAATAATCTTGTCCGAGCTCTTCTTTGTTGTTTATACTGAAGCTTCAATAAAATATGGCCTTTTTGCCCACAATCGTCTGACACACTAGCTAGTATACAAAACCACTATTATAGTTATTCTGTGGAAGTCATTATCAAACATCTGCTTTCTAGCTGCTCCAATATGGTTCGACTTTTTTTTTTTTTTTTTTTTTTTTTTGCAGGAGATCCAGAGAGCGATTTACAGTCTTAGTACACTTCATATGAAATGTAGACCTATTCCCGCACAATTAATCGTATTAATGAACTAGACCGTTACATGAAAATATTTATAGTAATGAAGGCACAGTGGGTATTGAGGTATAACAAAGGGGACCGCTGGTGAAAGAAGAAGCTCAAAAGCTATTTTATGATTATACAGGGTTTTCGGCTGGTCAAAATGATCATTTTTTTTTATTTTTTGACCAGAACGTGGCAAGTTTCCTTTGTAGAGCGAGCTGAAGTACACAGTGATCGCATTGCTAAGCGTGCAAGGTCATGAATGTCCGAAGATCGCCCAGTACTGATTCAACTTGCCGAAAGCATATGGGTTAGGCGTATCAATAAAAAAAAAAATTGGTTTCGGGTAGTTCTAATAATACTCTCTCATGGTAAATTTCCCCTGTCAAAAAAAATATTTAATTATTATCTCGAATTCCAGTTTCCGCCCACTCATCAAAAAAAATATATAATATGTTAGTATTCATGTCTTTTTTCTTGTATCACGTATATTAAAGGGGAGGTAATATAGCTACTACCACGGATATAACATAAAAAACAGAAAGTGAAGCTTGTCGTGACTCAAATCTTATATTATAGATTATATGATCATTGGAATAATAGTATCTGGTACAATATTACCAATTAACAACTATGGTTAAGCGTCAATCCATGCCAGGGACAAAAAGTGAATTTGAAATCCCGCTATTCTTCATTTTCTTTTTTCATAAAAAAAAAAAACTTGACCTTTCTAATTTTATACTTCTTTCTTCTTCATTTTTCTTTCCTCTCCTCTATCTTCCAATATTTATCCCCCTTCCATTCCTTTACTATCTTCATGTTGCTAGATCTATTATTGATAGCTGGCGCTGTAGTTGGTTCAATTACACCTGCGTATGCCAATGACGACGCCAATGCTGGTCTTATACGTGCCCCTCTCATTCGAAACGAACAAGCAAAGAATTTTTTACGACGTGCCATAACGGAAAACAAATTTAGAAAACGAGAACAACTGGTTAATGCTGATGGACGTGAATATCTGATTCAAGTTGGTGTTGGCACCCCTCCTCAAGTGTTCAACTTGACGTTGGATACTGGCAGGTACTTTCAAAACAATGAAATATTCACTTTGACAAACGACTGATAAATGCGTTTTTGTAGTTCTGAATTATGGGTTCCTTCCACGAAGTGCCAAAAAAAGGTATGCCCTTACGATCGATTCGACCCAGCTCGGTCCTCAACTCTGAAACAGTCAAACGAAGCATTCTCTATCCAATACGGCTCAGGTAGCGCAAAGGGTACTTATGCAGAAGAAGCTATCACTGTGGGCACAGCAACGGTATCCAACCAAAAAATTGGACTTGTCAACAATACGAAAGACATTCTCGGTGTTGTAGCTGATGGTGCTGTGCAATCCAATGGTATTTTTGGTCTTGGTTATCCTGGTCTCAACTCTGCGCGTGGTGTCCAAAACGATATTCCTTTTGCCTTCAATCTTATGAACCAAAACAAACAGATGGACCGCTTCTCTATTTATCTTACCAACAGTCATCAAAAACCCTCCATCGACTCGGGTGGCGAAATTATCTTTGGCGGTGTGGATGAAACCAAGTTTACCGGCGATCTCACCTATGTACCTGTCGTTGACTATCATATCGAACCTCATCAACCTGTCTCTCCTAATGTTGGTCAGAAGAATGGAACTCGACAAGGTGGCACTTATCTTTACTGGACTGTTGCAGGCCAAGGCGTTTCCACGTCGAAAAACTACAAGCATACACCAGACGATGTCGTCCCTTTTGTTCTTGATACTGGTACAACACTTTCCTATTTGCCATCGAAAATCGTCAAAGGTATTGTGTCCAGCATTACTTCGCCCAAAAAAGCGACATTCGACGCATTCAACTTGGTGTATCGTGTGGATTGTGCATTACGCAAGAACACGCAAGATACAGTCCATTTCCAATTGTCAACATCGAAAACAGCAAAAACCAACCAGCCAATGGATATTGCTGTACCTGTTTCTCAACTTGTAATTCCTATCGATACCAACGATGCCGCCACCGCCACGTCTTGTATGTTTGCTATTGCTCCTGCTGATGAAAGTGACAGTTTATCGTCTGCTCCCACGTGGTTATTGGGTGAATCTACGCTGCGTGCTGTGTATGCTGTCTATGACATGGGTCAAAATCGTGTTGGGTTGGCACCCTATTCTCCGAATGGAAATGGATCATCAACAAATACTACCACGTCTTCTGGTGCTGTCAATGGTGGCGGCCAGTCTGCGACCGCGTCTTCTGCTGGCTCCTCCTCAAGCGTTGTTGGTGATCAACAATCTGGAGAACAACCATCTACCTCTTCTGCCGCCAGATCTCTGGTCACTCTTACCCCTTATGTTACCACACTTTTTACTTTAGTTTATAGCATTGTATTCTATTAGAATAGCTTGTATTATTTTATTATTGTATTAGGTATATTATTTGTTTTGATTTAATAAAAAAAAAATTGATTTGAAACTGAAACATTGATTGGGTAGGGGTAGGGGTAGCTTGGGGGGTTTACATATTAAATTTAATTCGGATGTGGGGTTGATATGAAATAGGGAAAGGACAAAATTATCCACATTATGGACGTCGAGTAGGTTGCAGATAGTGTGTATTGTGCTGCTGCTGTTGGTGATCTTAATATAAAAATGGGCATAAATATATTGACAAAGTGCATCATTTTACATGTTTAGAAAGGGCTCTTCTTACTTCCTTTTTTAGATGGGACAACAGTGGTTATCAAATGATTACCCTCTTTGTGAGTGTTGGTCTCGGGATTAGATCGGTTTTTGTTTCTGTTTTGCATTGACGGAAAATTAGTAACTTGACTAACAAAAACACCAATGACTATTATTTATTTTTATTTTTATTTGTTTGTGCATCCTTCTCTCTTTTATGTTTTTATTTGTCTTTTCCTTTTGTTTGTATCTCTAAAAAAATGTTGTATGTTTCTTTAACTATGGCGTGTATGCTTGCACTGACAGCTCCTGGGCTTGTTTCTCCTGCTGTCACCGCTGCCGCCGATGATTCATCCAATACTGCTTCCACAAAAGTGAGTGGTGATGGATTCGTAAGAATGCCCATTGTACGAAAACCTCATAACATGGATATTCTAAAAACTGCAAGGTTACGTAAAAAAAATCGGGAGGCTTTATTTCCACACTTATTACAAAAACGACAGCAATCTTCGTCCACCTATCAAGCCCCGCTTTACAATGACCAAGGTTCTCAATACCTAGTCTCTATTAGTGTTGGAACTCCGCCGCAGAACTTCTCAGTGACCTTGGACACAGGGAGGTAACTTTTTTTTTTTTTCTCTTTGATTTTTTTTTTTTTTTAATTCCACTCACATTCACTCTTACCATTATTTCATGAACATATCAATGACGGTCAAACGTGTTGAAGTGCTGATTTGTGGATCCCGTCAAGTTCATGTAATAAACAATCCTGTCCTTTTGGTGGTTTCAACACCGACAAGTCGTCCACCTTCCAACCCATGCAAGAAAAGTTTAGCATTCAGTATGGCATAGGATCGGTGAATGGCACCTATGTAAAAGATACAGTGATGGTAGCTGGCGCAAAAGTACCACAGCAACAGTTTGGTTTGGCAACATATACAAAAGATATTCTCATTCCACAAGACAGCAACTCTGGTGGTGGTGGCTCGGCTAGTACTGTCAACGCGAACGGGATTCTTGGTTTGGGGTACCCTCAACTCACAGCAGCTACCACTCAAAACAATCCTGCATATACTCCATTTGTATTTAACTTGGTGCAGCAAGGGGTCATTCAAGAACCAGTGTTTTCTGTCTACTTGAACTCTGCTTCCAAACAAGGGTGGGCCGGCGAAATCATCTTTGGCGGTGTGGATCATTCCAAATACGAAGGTGACTTACAGTATCTTCCTGTGGCGAAACTTCAAAGTCAACCAAGCCCCGCTCCTGAAGGTGAGGGAAATGGTGGTAGTGGTTCTATTCCTGGCAATGATGGCTCTGGCAATGATGGCTCTGGAAATGGTGGCTCAGGGACAGGTGGCTCTGGGACAGGTGGCTCTGGAAATGACGGTTCTGGAAGTGATGGTTCTGGAAGTGATGGTTCTGGAAGTGATGGTTCTGGAACAGGTGGCTCTGGAACAGGTGGCTCTGGAACAGGTGGCTCTGGAAATGACGGTTCTGGAAATGGATATGGTGGTTATATGGATGGCGGTAACCCTCAAAAAAACAATGGCAGCTCTTTGGCGCAAACACAACTTCTTCAAATAATCAACTTTGACAATCACAACGACCTCAACCCTCCTCTTTACCAAAGCGATACAGGGAATACGACATCACCAAATTATAACGGATATTATTATTGGATGGTTTATGGACAGGGAATTGCTGTGCGAAACGGGGTACAGAGTCCGGAATTCAAGCTACAAAAACCTGGGGCGTTTATTTTGGATACTGGCAGTACCTTGACTTATTTGCCAAATGATGTCGCGATCTCTATTGCAACTGCCATGGCTGGATCAAACGGGTTTCAACTGGATCGACAATCTGGTCTTCTCGTCGTGGACTGCTCTACCGCCAATTCACAAGCAACCATCGAATTGCAGATGTCAACAACATCTTCCCTTAATAGTCCTCCTGTCACTCTTTCTGTCAAGGCATCCGAATTGGTGATTCCTCTTGATGGTGAAACTGCTCAATCGGCCAGGACTTGTCTTTTTGGTATTGCACCTGTGGGCGGATCAGGTGCACTTGGACCGAACATGTTTTTGATTGGTGATTCTATGCTTCGCAGCGCCTATTTGGTCTTTGATATGGGTCAGAATCGCGTTGGAATTGCTGCGGCAAAAGGAATGGGTGGTATGGTGAATGGAACTGGTACTGCATCATCTGGCGGTGGAAGCTCGTCTGATACTTCTGGTGCTCAATCTATGCATAAAATATCTATTGGATCCCTTTGGTTTGGTCAACTCTGTTTGGTATTACTTTTCACAGCCAATTTATCACCCTTTATTTTAATTTAGTTTACTTCTCCCATTAGTATCACCCATTGTAGTTAGATTTTAGCATGTCATTTATCATCATTTTCATTGTCATTTACGTTGCTCATCTTCATAATATTTGTATATTATCTCATTGTTTTCTTCTCAATAAACTTCAATCCTTTTTTTTTTTCTTTTTGGAATATTGAATGGCATAGAATGATGGTTTTTTTTTTTTTTTTTTTTTTTTTTGAAATTTGCTTTTAGTCCAAGGGTTCAAAATAAAAATAGAGATGGGTGTGCCTTAAACCCATCACAAACGATTTTTTTTTTTTTTGCGTTTCACCGAAAGTTGAACGTTAGGCCGTCGTTACATAAAATACTTAAAAGTATTTGATCCGTGAATTCCTGCCGTAGTATTTCGATTTATATTTTATCAATTACTAGCACTAGAATACAGTACTATTAGGGTCTGTTTGATGAATATCTAGTACACAAATATGAAAGAGATACGATGAACAAACGACATATTGGCGTTTCAACTGAAAAAACTTGCTATTTCAAATAAAATTAATTAAAAACTATCTATATTCATCCATAATGTATCAATGAACGCATAATAATTTTTATATAACTATTAATAAGTGATTGTGATCGAATCCGACGCCACATTGCTTGTCTTTTCACACTTCACTGAAAACATGACCGCACATTTTGCATGAAAGACATTCAAACACCGCACATTACAGCACCATAAGATAAATATCTGGACAGTTTATTCAAGGATAACAAAATAAAATTTTATATATCAATCAAACTATAGGAAGCTAATTTTCATATATTCCACCAACCCCTGATATACAGTGATCAACCCTACCCCTTGTAAATATGGGTTTCCAATCCCCCGCATACTATGTCCTGGCTTTTAAGAAGTCCAATTGGTAGTAAAAATAATAATGATGATCGTTTCTTATTGCTATAGTCATTCCTATCCATCCCCTTTTCATCAAAACCGTCCTCTATAGAAATGCACACAGTCATATTGATTGCATTCTTCCATCTATTCTACACCATCAATATCACAGCAGCAAATACTATCAAATTACCCATCAACAAAATATCAGCTACACATAAAGATCACTTTATTCATCATATACAAAAAAGATCAATAGATCAAAAAAATAATTTCAACTATAAATCACTACTCTACAACGATGACGGAACCGAGTATTTGATTTCGATATCAGTTGGCACTCCACCACAAGATTTTCGAGTCGCTTTGGACACTGGAAGGTAGAAATAGCTTAAAATAATCCATTCACAAGTTAGAAAATCATTCATCTTTTATGTTTATATTATTTATTACCTTCTCTAGTTCAGATTTATGGATCCCTTCCATTGACTGCTCTGAGCAATCCTGTCCACATGATCGGTTTAATCCAAAAAATTCGTCCACCTTCCAAGAAACCAATCAGTCGTTCAAGATCACCTATGGTGTAAAGAAGAAAAAAAGATTAGTATAACGAATGCAGACTATTAATCACTTTTTTTTTTTCACTTGCCACAATAAGATTGGACACGTAGAAGGAATATATGGCAAAGACATCGTTCGTGTCGCAGGGGTGCAAATTGAAAACCAGCAATTTGGGCTTGCCAACAATTCCAAAGATATCATCATGGCAACAAAAAGCCAATCTGGGGATAGCAGCACAGATCCAACTGAAGTGACAGCCAATGGCATTCTGGGACTTGGGTTTCCGAGCTTGACTAATTCAGCTAATGGAGGGGGAGATTCATATAATCCATTTGTGTTTTCGTTGGTGGAGAAAGGTCTGATCAAGGAGCCAATTTTTTCGGTCATGATGGGATCCATATCCGACAAAGGATGGGCAGGTGAAATCGTGTTTGGCGGTATCGACGATGAATACAAGGATGATTTGCACTATGTTCCATTGGCACCTTCGACTCCGGACAAGATTATTCCCAAAAATGCTACCACACCTCAGGAAAAACTGAAGATCCACCAAGCACAGGAGCGGAGATACACCTATTGGATGGTATTCGGGCAAGGCCTACATCTCAAGAGATCCAATGGACAGTCCATCCAACATTTCCCATTAAAGCCATTGAAAGGATTTATTATCGACACCGGGACCACATTGACATATATGGAGAAGACCTTGGCAGAGCAAATTGTTACCTCGGCAGCACGAAAAAGCGATGGAAGCGCCGGCAATGTGTTGATGGACCAAACTTCGGGCACCTATATAATTGACTGCAGTGTATACCAAACTGACCAATTGCTGGACTTGGAGTTGTCACCAAAAAATGAAGCCACACAAGATCCAGTGCGTATAACCGTTCCCATTCGTGATTTGGTCATTCCGCTGAATGCTGACCATCCACAACAAGCAACACAATGTATGTTTGGTATAGCCCCATGGTTGCAAGCAAATTCAAATGGCAAAAGCCTAGAGAGAAATGGACTTGAGATGGTGTTGGTAGGTGATTCCATACTTCGCTCGACTTACCTTGTGTTTGACCTGAAGCAAAGAGCTATTGGCTTTGCGCAAGTAAAGCATCGTGCGGACACTTATGTGACTGGGCCCAAATCCAACAAAATGGCAATGGCTACCAGTAAGGCGGTTAATAATGGACTATTTAATCATAAGATCATAATAATGTCAATATTGGTAGTATTATGTATGATAATGAATTGAAAAGAGTTTTAAAATAAAATAAAAAAAATAAAAACATGATGAAACTACAAATTTCAATTTCCGATCAAGGCCTCAGGTCCAAGGCCTAAAAGCATCCATATTCAATGCGTAAAATTTCTACACATTGTAAATACTTTGGGATGATTATGACCTCCATTTTATAGTGATCAGATACTTTATCCTTGTCTGAAACTTGTCCTAATATATTATGTTTTTTTTATGCATCAGTCAGCTCCGGGCTGTAACAATCGGACTTTTTACCTAACGCAAAATTCGTAAATGACTGATATATTTATTGTGGGGTGGAATCTCATTGGTTCTTTCCTTTTCGCCCCCTTTCTTTTTTTACTCTTTTCCCTTTCTCGCCTTTTTTACTTTTATTTCCTTTCCTTTTTTCTTTTTTCTATCACATCTCTCTTGTTTGTTTGTTTTTTATCCCTTTTGCTCTCAAAGGTCCATTCTTATATTCTTATTCACACCCTCTTTTATTCAACTACATGGATTCTCAAGATGTTTTGATGAAGCGTTTGGCGGCTGCTAGTCATAACAAAATTTATCCATCTATCTTGCCTAAAAGCGAATTACAATTAAGAAGGATTCTTTTGACGACAAGGTAAAACAAAACAAGAGGATTTTTATATACTGTTTATATACCTTACAATACTATGGTATATCCATACACCCACACACACACACACAAACTTTCACCCTCACTTTCTTATCTTTTACTTTCCTTCCCCTTGCCCTTTATTTTTATTGTATTTCTCCTTTCTTTAATTTTATACCCACTCACACCTCACCAAGCAGAAAATATTGATACTCCCAGTTACTTTTACTATACCATATTATTTTTACTATTGGTTTCCACAATATCAATCAAGTCGCTGAACTAACCCATTTTATTATTCTATTTTATTTATTATTAGGTTATGGAACGAAGTCCGCCGACAACAAGCTCTGACATTCACGTCCCTTCAAGATGACTGGTTGTTTTCTCAAGAAGATGATGATCAACTTCCATCTCCTGGTGATACATCCACTACTTCTACCTTGGACGAACTGGACCCTTTGGATCTAACGATTTTATCTTCATCACCTGATGATAATGGTATTACATCAAAATATCATCAACACCAACATGAACTCGACGACGATGATGACGACGACGACGAAGAGGATGACGATGATGATACAAAATGTGCATGGCTAAACGACGACACCGATGGTTATAGTCCGCCAAGAATCGATAAGAATATCAAAGATAACAACAACATTGAACAAGACGTCAAAAAATCTTATGATTGGACCTGGTTAGATGACGGTACAAAAGAAACTGATCACGAGACGATTCCCTTGGTCACAAGCACATATACAACACTCACAACTACACCATCGACCACCGTGGACGAAATGGACAACGATCATGACAGCTTGGAAAAATCAAATCTAAACAGCTCTCGGAAACGACGGTCACCATCATCCACATCATCCCCATCATCATCATCATCATCATCATCACCGGAATTATCAAAAAAACCAGCAATAGCAGCAACATCGGCGATTGTGGAGTCGGATTCGCCAAGAAAACGTATTAAAGTTGCATCATCATCAGCATCATCGCCATCCTCTTTTGCTATGTGTACTTCCCCGGCTTCACATACTACTCCTGCTGTGTCTACTGTGCCCACTGATCCTCCGGCTGGTCCGAGATCTCCACCTACTAATTCAAATCCCGTGTTACTCAGTGTCTGATAGCCGCATTTTTATTTTACTATTATCATTTATCACACCTAGTATTAATTCCTCTCCCCACCATTTGTTTTACATCTCATCCAAAACTAGTTTTATCTTCTTCTTTTTATTATTATTATTATTTATCTACACATACATACTTAACCCATTACTGCCATCTTTACCCTTTTGTTTTACAACTCGGCGAAATTTAGTTTTAGTATTTAGTGATTATTATTAGTTTGTATAAAATTACTTGTCTTCCAAAAAAAAACCAACATCAATAAAATGATTTTTTTATCGTATATCATATATTTATATGGTTTTAGCATTGTCTACAAATGATTAGCTCGGTTATATTATAAATTTATAGCATGGAGGATGCTTAATGTTAGTGCACGGGCTATTGGAAGGTAGGATTTATAATCATCAGTCCATAGGTTGTCAAAGTTCCCAGTGTAAGCATATCGCATTCTAACCGAAGATTAACCCGACCATACTACAAACGCTACATCCGGTTTTATCCTGACTATTTTTTTTTTTTTTTGCATAAAGGAAAATGCAATAAAAGGAGGGAGGTGGAAGGACAGGGCGGAGATCGGGTCAATTTAGGAAATGGTGCTGATCAGAGTTTGGATTGCTTTTTTGTTGTAAAAGTTCAAGGAACCAAGTTGATTGCTGGCAACAATATATTTTTGTTTTGGATGAGAATGCTCAAGAAAACAAGACCCTGAATTGCTCACATCCCATATCATATGATAATAAAGGCAAAAAGGAACGTTTGTGCGGCTAACTAAATACCTTCCAGTGCGCTTCAATGAGAATATCTTTAAAACCATTCAAGAAAACCTATTATTTAAAACCCAGTACTGTACAGGATGGATATCTATCATAATTACTACAAGCACCCCGTAGTACGGTAGACGGAGCACTGAGTACCACGCTTGATCACAGTCGACTTAGGCCTAACTTTTTTGCTTTTTCTTTTTTGCACGACACGCACATCGGCTTTGCTTTTTCAGCACAGACATGCACTATAAAATTTGGGGACACCCATTCGGAAAGACAAACAAACGAATGAGAGATGATATAAAAGCAAAAGGGCTAACCGTATTTTATTCAGATGTAAATATCAACTATGACTACTAAGCTAAATTGGTCTAATGTCAATACTATGACACATATTTATATAACTATAAGACGATTAATGGGATGCGTGTGCGTAGAAGAGTATCTTGATGTAAACTAAACATAACGTCAGATAAACTAGTACAATCAAAACCTGTCAGTTATCCCACAGAAATAACAAATTATTTTGCAGGGAATAGGGGAAATTAGACTAGGATGAATTGCTTCTTCTTGTCGTCAAAGGCATCAAGAGAAGAAAACAATGAGGCCGCCGATGTTGAGTGATGGCGGTTATTATCATAAGGAGGTAGCTGCTATGATTGTGATGTTTCATGTCGTTGACGAAGAAGAAAAACAAAGTGATTTTTTTGCAATGGGCAAAATAAAATACGCAAACTAATCCTCACTTGAGACGCTCGAAAAAAAAAACATTTCAGATCCCGCCCACGTGGAATTTTTATTTATTTACTTTCATTATTCGCTTCCCGCGTTCTCTCTTTTTTTTTTTTTTTTTTTTCTTGATTCTTCACATTTGCGGCCTCTATGGCATTATGTTGGACTTAGGTTAGTTTCAGGACTAGTTTAGAAGGGTTTTCAGCTCAGGGATTACAAGATGCATGGGGAAACTCTTTCATTTTGGATTTAGGATTTGGGACCACCATTAGTGTGGCTTTTAGGAATCTTCATTAGCTTTGTTTAGTGTTAGCTTGTCCTTAATTTGTATCTACATCTGAATAAAATGTGTCTATTTTTGCCTGCTTCCATGAAAAATGTCCCGTTAGTGTCTCTCATGTCTTGTGTAGTAAATCTCTTTTTACTACCATCGTCCTTTAGAATAGTGTTGACATTGTTGTGTTTCAATAAAAGATATTCATTTATAGTCTTTCTCATGTCTTGCCTGCCTTGTAAAATGTATTATGATACCTTTGCACAATTGTCTCTTTAGATTAGTGTTGATCATTCTTCAGATCCCAACAATAGTCTCCCTCATGCTACCTCCAACAGATCCCTCCATTCAATCCTTTGTTACAATGAACTTCTCGTCTTTAGTTATAGCATCTACCAATATGATTAATAAAATCTACCTTTTATAAACTATTATATAGTCAAAAATGTTGCAATTATAGCTGTTTTGTAGAGTCCTACAAACACTCGCTTTCAAGTTCACCCATTATGACTACTTTCTAGCTGGTGCTCTGTCATAGCAGAAAAAACTCTTTTTTTTCAGTGGTCCAACAGGTTTTATTGCCGCAATAAGTAACTCCTATTCTCTAACGACTGACTAGCAGGTCTAATTTATTTCATATTAAGGATGGCGCTGTTCCTGCTCTGTCATCTAAGGCAATACTGCCTGTGTGGCCTTGCAAGATTAAGCATACTGTATATATCCAGCTTTATATTGATATCTAATTCTATTATATTTATTCTTCTACATGTTGTATAATAACGGTAACCCCAAAATTAAAAGTTTAAATTCAGTGTAAAATTGTTTTGAACTAGGATCCGACTATTCAAGACACCTTGATGACCAATTTTGATCAAAATAATTAGTGTCCATTAGATCACTGTCCCAAAAAATGTCGGGGAATTTCTTGATTATTACTTCAGAGGTCATCCGCCACTCAAGATCGCTTAATGTCGAGTTCGAGTGTAATGGATCCCTTTGTCGTAGTGTTGATTTAAGCTTCTGCCGCCCATAAAGAAGTTCATTTCCGGTTTCTCCGTGCCGGTATTCTACCGTTCAATGTTCCCTTTTCGATCTGCATTTATCTGAGTTCGAATATTAAAACGTGCGAGGCACTAAACATCAATGCAATGATTCCATTTGCACAAACGGTAGTTTGAGTAAACGATAATTACCAAAAATCTGCTCACCTTTATTAAAATGTATAAATAGAGAAATATTATTTTACATTTTTACCAAAAGGTGTGCCAGCTGATTATGATAAAACCTTTTAATTTCCATAAATCTCCTTCATATGTCAGTTAGGACCGGATATTGAGTGTCAGATACTTCGTGGTCGCTTTTGCTGATTCTCTCCCCCCCTTCCCTTTTTCTTCCTAATAGATCTTTTGTATTTATCATGACCGCATTACTACGACTGCAGGTGACAAAAATGGCCCGACGCTTATTACCGACCTGGTTTCTTCGTCTTCTTGGTTTCTCGTGCGTAGCTATAGCGATCGTCAACTTTGTTATTCTTATATGTCGACGTTTTCCACTACCCATAGGTCAATTCATTAAAAAGGATGACTCGAAAACCTCTTCATCAGAAACAGTGGCGCTGAATAAGGCTTTGAAAAGGACAAGTAGTGTCTTAGTGAACATCCAGCAAGACACGGTAATACTAAAAAAAAAAAAAAAAAAAAAAAAAAAAAAAAAAAAAGACCACCACCTCTATGTATCCTATATAGACACATATGCCTCATTTTCCGTTTTAATCCACCCAATGTCGATAGAGCACATCCCTTTCATCTCCTTACACACATACTGGATCAGCACAGTTAAGATTAGGAAAATGGTGGGGACTGCGACTGATTGATTGTGCCATTGCCGCAATCTCAGAATTGAAACAAAAGAAAAAATTGACCATTTCTTTAAAAAATGTAAGTTTTTTATTTTATTTTATCTGTTATATGAGGGAAGAGAAATAATGCTGAACAACCTGACTGCCTTTTTTAGACTATTCTTTGGAATCCTTCTCAGGATATTACCGTCACGAACCACGCCTTCGTCGAATCTGCTATTCTTCTATTGTCTCGCTTATGCAAAAAATACGAAGTTTATTTAATTATACACACAAACAACGATGATGAACACAACCAAATCCAGCACCTTCTTGCACCCATCATTGGTTCACTATCTATAGCATTGTCATCATCGTCAACAAAAACAACACCTCTTTTAAACAAATCACGAATTATTTATTGTCAAGATGAAATGACGAAAATACAGATAGTTCAAAGCAGCCTGTGCCCAGCAATTCATGTGGAAGGTGGGTGTGAACTGACTGACGGAGGCAATATTATTCGTGGACTGCAATCCTCGGTGGATAAAATTGTGTGGGTTACTACGCGCCGACGTCGTGCATCATTCATCGAAGCCAACATAGATCACAAGGATCAAGGAATGTTAACTGATGGGTTAGAATTGACAGACTCCCTATTGGATTCTTCTTTAGCCCGTGAAGTTGGATTTTTTATAGACCAGTAGTTGATAGCCACTCCTTACTTTTTATGTCTTACTTGGTTTATTCCCACATCACAACGTATATCATACTTTTGACAAGAGATCCAGAGTTAAATATAGTCTTCCTCTTTTTTATACTTCTAGCTATTTATGTTTATATTTATATTTACTTACTGCATCCTAAATAAAAAAAATTATACTGGGGCTCCCTTTTCTGTATCCACAACAAGAAAATTCATAGCAGGAGACACGTTTCTAATCCCGCCCACGTGAATTTTTTATTTACTCCCAATTTTTTTCCGCTCCCGCTCTCTATCTCTCTTTCCTTTTTTTTTTTTTTTCCTTCTTCTTTTTTCGTTCACAATTGTTACAATCATGGATTATGTGCGACTTAGATTAGTGTTAGGACTAGTTTAGAAGCGATTTCAGAGAAGGGATTACAAGATGCATGGGGAAACTCTTTCATTTTGGATGTAGGATTTGAAGGCACACCAGTAGTTGGCCATTTGGAGACTTCATTAGCTTAGCTTAGTGTTAGCTTGTACATAATCTGATCGTCTGTATCTGTGTATGAATAAAACATATCTCTTTTTAATTGCTTAAATGAAAAATGACCCATTAGTCTCTCTCTCAATCTACCTCCGTTAGATCTCTTGTTACAATGAACTCTTTGTTTTTTGTTTTAGTATCTATCAATATGCCTCAATAAAATATACTTATTTATTAACCATCCTCTGGCCCATCGTACAGCAAACAATATTGTTATTGTAGCTGCGTTGTGAGTGTTTACGAAAGGCTTTTTTTTTCTCATTCACCAACTATGAGTATTTTTTACATCGTGCCTCCCCCCCCTGGACCCGATTAACGGTCTTAAATCACGCACTCTCTAATATAGCTATATTCCTTGTTCGTCTAAGGATATAAGTAAATCTTGGTCGCGCTATGCGTATCGCCGCCGATATAAAACATTTTACACTACTTATTAAATAATGTATGACTAATTCCCCATCCCCTTGACGCCTAGCCACTAAATAACATTTCTAGGTCGCTTAATATGAGAAGCGGTCCTATTCTTTTTAAATCAATCAATCTAGACCATACCTCCAGAGTCGTCTCAACTACACACACTAATGCTAGAACTGTTGTATTTTGAATGCATATACTTATTTGATATGACAATCAAACCGCATAGGAGGCGAATGGTAAAAAGACAAAATACTTTTTATCAAATTATAGATATAAATCGCGAAGACTAACACTAAACTAAGCTAATCAAGGGCTCCATGACACTAATTTCCAAAATGAAGTCTAAATCATAAATCCAAATAAAAAAAGGAAACGCTCTTCACCATGCATGTTTGTATTGCCTTTTCCAAATAACCTCCTTTATTGCCCTTTGCAACACTAATCCAAGATCAATTTCATGAACACTATTTTTATTGAGACTGCAAGGATGGCATAAACTGAAGCACTGCGGATCCAGCAACCAATCGTAATAAGAAAATAGAATATCACTCAGTAAATCTATGCTACAACAGAGTGTCAGAGCGTTTATAACATATACTAGTAAATAAAACCTCTTTCGTCGCCCATGTATCACACCCGTTTTCATCAATAACATGCAAACCCCCCGCTTCATCCAAAAAAAAAAAAAAAAAAAAAAAAACAGCTATTGGGGAAATAAAATAAAAAAAAAAAAGTAACGTCGTCCAGTTTATTTTCATCAATGATCAAATTATAAATATTCTTTATACAAGTAAACTATAACTATAATTAAAAATAATCTACAGCTATGTCTTCCATTCTTGAGATCTATCCGAGGATTCTTGCCGTAGTAGATCTATCCGAAGAAGAAGAAGAAGAAGAAGAAAAAAAAAAAAAAGTCAGTTAGTTAATTCCAATATACGGTTGTGAGGGAGGGAGAACTTTTTAATTTACCTGACCAAGTATTGTGTTCCAGTTGACCTACAATTTCATTCACATCAGGCAATTCCATATCCTCCATGGTAGAGTCCAAGGCATAGAAGACCGTAAATGTATCGACACCACCATCCTCTTTTTTGATTGCATGTTCCGTATCCGTTTCAGGTTGCCAATTTTGGTGAATCATATCTCTCCATAATCTATCCGACAGTTCAAAGTTTTGAGATGGACGATGTGGGTCAGATGATGATACCGGTGAATTCAGCGATCTAGGTTCACGATCAGGAATTGGCTGTAGTGGTGACGTGTCTTGTATACGTAATGGTGAAGTGGGATGGACAAGAGGATGTGGTTGCAATTTTGGCGAATTTGAGTTTCCAGGAGAACTAGTGGTAGTCGCTAAAGGAGATGGGTGTAGCATAGTGTTTGGTGCAACATGAGACGGTGCCAAGTGTTGCTGCTGTTGTGTGGCCGGCTGATCAACAATAATTTCCGGAACTGGTGATCCGGAATGAAGTGATGTTGATGATTGCTGTCGACTATGCCCAGGGCTGGATACACTATTCAAATTTGACGCTGATATTGACTGATCACCTCCAAATGGAAATCCACCGCTTGGTGCATCAATAACCACAGATGAATGCCGTTGTAGTTCGTAATCAGTAGATCCTGTCGAAGACACACCACTGGATGGGGATGGCCAGTCAGCATATAAGCTCATATCCATCATTTGATCGTTGCGCATTTGTTTCCGTTCTTTAATGTAATGTCGACGTTGTATCAGCATATTGACAGCATTCGTTGCCTTTTCAGTTGCTAACTTTTTCCTAATGACTTCCTGTTGACGAGACCATTCCACAAATCCAACAAACCTAGCAAATATCGGAAGTAGAATTTAACCATCACCATTTAAGATCATGAATCAACATATATATATATGTATATCAACTTACGTGAGCGCTTTCGTCGGATCAACCAATCTAAGTGCCAGAATTTGAAGCATTTCATGAAAAGCAATTCCTCTTGATGTTGTCAGTAATTGAATTTCCTATTTGGATATAAAAAAATGTAAGTATTTTCCTCTTTTTTTTTGTTACTTGTTTTTTTGATACCTGATAAACACGGTTGTATTCTTCTTTGTTTGTACGAACTGTAGGAATGTCCATGGTGGACAGCTTCTTGTTGACTTCATAGTAGTTGTAATACCTCTCGCCCAGAATATTGTTGGAGGCAAATTGATTTTGTAATCTTGAAGAGGACAGAGGGACAGATGCTAGGTGAGTGACGTCTGCATCCATTTGATCGCTAGCCTTTAGTAGAGTCGCCAGATTATGGGATTTCTTATAGATCCGCATTGACAAGGTACCTTGAAGACTCTGTATTCAAAATAAATAAGACGGTGAGTCGAAAGTGGACCAAATATGACCCTGCTAAATAACACACATATAAGAAATACCTACCCGCAAAAACCCAGGTACATCGTCCTTTTGTATAAATCCGGTTGCCTTTGGATCGTATTCTTCCCATGCGTTCTTGTAGCTGAGTAGTGAATAATGTGTGAGTAGATGCCCGCCAAAATATTTTATTCATGACAAATAAAACTTACTGTCTAAGATCCGTCCGAGTAAGCAAGGTGAATTTGTTTCGTTTATCGAATGTAAAAGAGAAGTTGTTGATTACGACCTACAATACAGAAATGAGTGAGCCAGCGTCGTCCAATTCATTATTAATAATATTTAGTCTTACCACAGTAAATAAATTGACGAAAATATAGGTGCACACCACATAGAAAATAATGAAGAGAGTATATGCGGCAATCGGAGATCCACAATCTTTCCCTTGAACACAATATGGAGGCTGCACTGCATAATCATGCATCATAAAGTCCTAAACGAAATAATTATCGGATCAATTTTAGTTGATCTTTTTTTTTTTTTTTTTTTCTTATTTACTATTTACCCAGTTTTCTCCAGTGGTGATCCTGAAGAGTGTCAGAAGAGCTGTCGGTAATGATCGAAAGTTCGCATTGTGATGTCCATAAGGCCCATATCTAGTCCAGTCAAATAATTCTTGAAATATGACAGCAAAACATAGCATTACCAGCACAAAAGCGCCAGTGACATATCCAATAGATGGAAGCGCTTTTCTATATTTAATATAAAGATTAGAAATCATGCAAAATAGTATCGAGTTTTCTGTTTTCACTTACTGTGTTGCTCTAAGTAGCGTATCCAATGAGTCGATTCTTTGCGCCAGCCTAAATGCAATCCCAATTTGAGCAAGGTCAAACATCACCTCCAAAGTAAACTAATTATGTATATTTAAGCATTAGTAAGCACCCCTTCATCATCATTTTTGACCCCCCCCTTCAGTTCCCCCTCCCCCTATATTACCGATTCATATAGTAGCACCTTTAAAATACTAGTAACAATCGCTATAATTAAAAAATAGTTAGCGATGATTCTTTTTTTATGGTGATATATTACCCCATGTCACAATGGTAATGTCGTATATATTCCACCTTGAAGAAGTCATCTATAAAAAATCAAAAACAGTAACAACTTTCAGCATCCATTTTTTATTGAGATGTACTTTTATTCGTTCCCCACTTTACCTTGTTTGGACCAAGCCCAAGCACCTTGATAAAAATTTCTAAAGTGTAAATGAACAGTAGTCCATGATACAGGCGTTCTAGTAAAGGAAAAGAAGTTAGATTATTACATAACTAATTCATCCAGCGAAAAACGTACCTTGAAGATTGCTCATCCATGATGGTTGGTGTAAAAATCGTGAAGCAAATACCACTATAGCGTGACAAAGATAATAAGTCAATGAATAGGTTATAACTGCAAAATATACCATTACCAATTTTTTTTTTCTTTACGTACCGATATTGGCCATAGATACAAAGGCCATGATTTGAGCAAACTTGCCACGCCTGTCAATAACGAGATCATAGCACATAGCTCGGATATATCCATCAGGTCGCTCCGCATTTCTTGAAGGTTTGATCAATGATAATTGCCGCTGTAAGTCTTGAAATTGTCTTTGTGCGTTTGTTAATGAAGAGATTCCACTTCTTTGTTTGAAAGCTTCCAAAAATACCTGTCAAAAAAATATAATGATAATAATGCAATATTGGTCAGTATGTAACCCGAAACCTTTTGTTTTTCCGCATGCCAATGATTAGATTACTTACACCAATAAAAAGTTGGATCGTGCAAAGAGAAGCCACAAACATAAATACAATGTAATAAAGGGAGTACCAAACAGATGAAGAGAACCAGTCAAATTTCGGCTGTTCATTCATGGTGGGAGCAACACTCATAGCTGTGAATAAAGACAATATCTTTATAGGGCAACCAAAATATGAATCAGTGAGTGATAGAAAGACAAGACACTATTGCCACTTTTTTTCTTGTACTTACCCAGCCTTCACCGGATGCACATTCAAACAGATGAAGAAGAGCCTTGTCAAAAGTATCAAATGAATAATCGTAAGGATTACGCCAGACCCGTGGTAAAAAAATGCCTTGATTGTCATCCTCCGAAGAAGAATATTCACCGGCGCAGCCGTTCATGTTGGTCACATCACTGTCATTGCAAAGAGAGAATCTACCAGCAAAAATAAAGCACCCATAGATAGCAAAAGGAAGAAAAACGATAATATTCAAAGTAACAGCATCCATGAGCTTGGGTAATCCGTACATGATATCAAGGAAGATCACCCGCATACCTTGAATATAGTGCACCAAATGCATGCTACGCAAAGTCCGCAAACATCGAAGAATACTTGCACCTTCAACAACATCGTGTTTCCAAAATAACATCACCACCACCTGAGCAATAAGAGACATAAAATCCAATACATTCCATATATTTCTTAGATAGGATTCGGGAAGCATAATAATACCGCTGTTGACCATTCGCACCAGGATATCCAAAAAGAAGATGACCAATAAACCAATTTGTATATATTCCATAACAAGTGTTGCGCCGGAGTGAAGTGTTCTGAATTGGCTGTCAGTGTAGATGGCCATCACCAAACTAAGGCATAGCAGGGCCATCATCATGGCGGTGTAGGTTCGATGACTTGTTGCTTTTGCTGTCCATTGACGGATCGGGTTGTTAGACTTGAGAAGTACCATGCTTCGGAATAGATTCATGTTTTCGAGCACCACATCTTTATTTTCTTTGGCCACATTCAATTCATATTCATCACCATATTTGACAGGCTGATCAGAGGGCACTTGATTCACAAATATATCACCGGGGGCCAGCGTTTGAGTACTAATAACAGATCTATATAGATATATAATAAAAACCGTAGCTTTTAAATAACTGTTGGTTATGCTAATCTAGTCCTTTACTACTTACGCATTGGACACGGTGCGCCGCAATGATTTCCGTCGGCCTAAAGAATTTGACCTGGTTGATTGATGAGAGTACGAGCGTTGAAGTTCTTGTTCATCTTCTTCCACCAGAAAATCTTGAAATTCGGTTTTTGTAACGGTAGCTACCAATGATTGAGGCAAATCGCCAACCTTCAGTCGCCGCTGGTCTTGTTTGACAAACACTGGTAAAAGAAATCTAACCATAATCGAGTCCATCAAAAAAAAAAAAAAAAAAAAAAAGGAGAGAGGGTCAACCTTTTGCATCCACTGCTTGGTATTCCACCCTCACCCGTTTTACCTGCTGATGATATCCAGCTGAAAATATTCAGGTTGCCACCGATGTTGTCGGATATACTTCTTGATTTGAATTTGTCTGATTTCGTCTTCATCCAGGTCAAAATTTTCCATAATAACAGCAATAAAGAGGTTCAATACCAAGTCTATCAAAATAGAAATATGTGGGCCAATTAACGCGACAGAAGATTGCATATCAAAGTTCATAGTAATCATAATCTCAACTTACAATGAATTGCAAAGTACAAGAAGAGCATAAATAGACCAGCAAAAGCCACGACAGTGTATGATTGGCTTTTCATTGCATCGTAAAGTATATCCTAATCCAGATAAACCATAGTTGACATACGTGAATATGCTTTCATAACGATGGTGTTTTTTTTATTATTATTATTTTCTTCTGTAGCTTACCGTCCAATTTTCACCAGTCATGATTTGAAAGAGAGAAAGGAAGGATTGATAAAAGTTGTCAAATCGCATCACAGGATCATCCACACTCGCAACAGTTCGAAAGTCCCCACCAAAGAGTTGCATCGCAATAGGACTAAACAAGAAGAGCACAATGAAAGTAAACGACGTGAGATTGATGATCCCTTGGCCATCACCAATAACATCAGACTAAAGATTCCCCCGCCCAACCGGAATTGAAATGAATTTTTAGTAATGCATTAATTTTACTATCCCTCTCTCTCTTTTTTTTTTTTTTCTTTACCAAGAGCTGAAGAACACCAGGGAAAAAGTAAAAAAGGCGATATGATCTTGCCAGCACAAAAATTTGTAAAAACTGATGTAGTTTGCTAGACCGAGGTACCAGGAGAGTATTAAAAAGAGAGCCAGCCAAGATAACAAAATCTACTTTGTTCCGTGCTATTTGAGAAAAAAAAAAGGGGGAGGATGGAATCAAGGTAACATAGAGAATTCAATCAATAAATAGATCACAAAATCCAATCACCTTCAAAATGAATATCATTTATATTTATATATAAAAAAAAAAAGGATATGAGTCGAGTGCCAGAACCGTGCCAGATTTCCAGAGCCAAATATTCTGAGCATGATTTCAATCAAAAATACAAAACAAAATCCACATTCAATCAGATCTAAAAAAGGAGAGTGAGTGGATTGAAGGTTTGTTTTTTTTTTGTTTTGTATTTTGGCACTTACACATTTTAAGAGTTTGTTTTCCCGGTAGTGTCGTGCTGTATACTGCCATGGTCACCGTATTGATCACCACTAAGGTACTTCCAAAAAGAACAAACCATTTACTTGATACCATTGTATTCATCCAACGTTGCAGCCGGTGAGAGCGCCTTTTGAACGTGTAACTCGTCCTATGATACCCTTCATATTCCCAGTCGTCGTTGTTTGCATCCCCTTCACCACCAGTCTCGTTGTCGTTCGCTCGTGGTTGATGGTCTTTTGTATTGCCACTGCCATCCATCGTTTTTGATGGCGACAATAAAATCCTTGTTTTACGATTTCGGGCAAAGGCACTTTGTCGGAGAGTTCCACGCAAATTGGAGAATGAAGTTGTAATGACAGCTAAATATGTATACAATACAAAAAGTAAGATAACGCTAGCTAGCTCAAAGTTGTTGGTTTTTTTTTTCGCCTACCAATAAACATCGGTACCAGGATAAAAGTCATGAGATAGAGACAAAAGCAGTAGAAAATGCTAGACGCCAATGTTGACACAGAATCTTGGCTCATATACATCAGATCAGTCCAGTTTTCAGTAGATACCACCGTAAAAACATTGAGCATGGAATAGAAGATGTTGTCGTAATTGATATAGCTCCACCCTGGTAAGTTTTCGGCACTTTGCACGCACGCCTGTCCCAATTTGCATGTATACCCATCGAGGCTGCGACTGCTTATCAAGTATCCAGAATCGATATCGAATATACCTAACTGGCGCGACTCAGTGTGATAGTAACTGTTGCACCTTTGTTCGGGATTGGTATACGTAAGATCTATATATAAATGAGTTACTAGATGATCTTGTACAGACTAAGACAAAACAGACATAAAAAAAATAATAATAAAAGATCACTTACTTTGTATACCTTTGTAGAGTCCACCGTCCGGTATGATTGCACATCGGCGAGAGAAGGAGTTGGTAAAAAGGAAAAGTGCAAGCAAAGAGAACAATAACCAGAAGAAGGCAAAAAATCCAAGAACGTTGCACAAAATGTCAAAACATATCCGCAACGACTGCATAATAATCTTCAAGCAAACAAACAAACGAATAATTAGTCATGTTTTTTTTTTCCTTATACATATATATATATATATATATATATATGGATTAACCTCTCCCTCGCCCATCCCCAGTCTCCATCCTTGGATCCACTTACAGTTGTTCCTTCCGTCATAGTCAAAAACCGCAATACCCGGAGGGATGAAAAGGCAGCAAGAATAGATACCAGAGAGTCCATGTCAAGAAGAAGCATGTGCAACCAAAACGCAATGACGGAGACTAGGTCTAAACTACTTCGCGCGCTACCGAGGAAAGGGCGATGACTGATCTTGAGAAAATCCAGAGATGGGTTGTTGCTTTTGTCGCTAGATGCTTCATTGTGTAGTGAGTGTTGGAGAGAGAGGCGATCTGAGGAGACGATAGATAAAGGCAAGGGGCTAACACCACCATCATCCTCATGACCATGCGCACCATGACGACTGCGTGGCCTTTGCTGATGAGGGCTTGTAGGTGAGAGTTGATTTTCCGGTTCCGCCGATGCATTCTGCTGCTGTTGTGAATGACGATTGCTATCGCTACTGTTGCTGTTGGTGTTGACATCTGGACGCAGAATGGGCGAGTTCCATGGGGCTTGACGACTGTTCGCTTCACTTCGTTGACTATAAACGGCACTGTGTATACTTGAAGAGGGCGACCCAGGGGATGGATATGGTTGCCGGTCAAAGTTGGGCTTCTGATCGTCTTGCTCCGACTGTCGATGTAACATGGGTGCTGCTGCTCCTGCTGCTGCTGCTGTTTCGTTGATACTGCTGTCTTCACTTGGTACTTGTCCCCAGAGTGTGATCCTGATCCATTCCTTGATGTTTTGACCAAAATCTGGCTGTTTTGTTGACGGTTTTTGAATAGCGAATCCATACACAATTATCTTTGCAACTATTTCAAACCTATAAGCACATAAAATAGTTGAGTATCTAATGGTGTTTTGTATTGAGAACTGATAATACTCTTCACTTACAGGACAACGCCATTGATAGCACAAAGAATAGGAGTTTGTATAGAAGAGAATGATGTTTTCTGTTGGTGATTATGGATAGGAATACATGATAGGGCCAACCATTGTGTAAATAAAAGTAACAAAGAGAATACTTCATACCACCTACAGGCAAAAAAAAAAAAAAAAAAAAAAAGTTGGTAAAGAATGCAAAAAGTATACTAATTTACATGTATTTGAAATTTTTTTTTACCTTGACGCAATGACCATCCAAAGATAGAGTCGTATTTTGCTTGAAGGCGAAAAGAGCCATAAAGACCAACCATCAAATAAAATAACAGAAGCGTTTTCATCACCATCACCATCATTTTCACCATCATGATCATCGCGATCATTGTTATCAGAAACAAAGGATCCTTGTCCGAAGCCACTGTCCACAGCAGGTCTAACCGAGTTGTCGTCACGGGGTTTAAACACGTAAGAAATTGTGTCAGCCAAGTGCTTGAACCGACTGGTGAAAAACGAGCCGTCGGCAGGTTGTTGCAAAGAGGTGTTCCAATCCGTAGATAAATGGGACGGGGATGGAATAGATACGGTGTCTTGAGGATCAGCTAACCTTTGCGGTGATGGTGTGTCCAGGGCTTGACCAGACGAGATATGTGAGAAGGTGGATTGCTGCTGCGAAGATGAGCCAACAAAATTGGGAGCATAAGGGAATATCTTGCCAAGACTGCCCAAGCGTTGCCGTCTATAAGGTGTGACACTTGGTGATACATTGCTGTTGCTGTTGTTGTTGCTGCTTACACTGCTGCTGCTTCTGCTACTATCGAAGTTGCTGCTGTTGTTGTTGTAGTTGTTGTTGTTGTCATTGTTGTCACCATGAAGGCTGTGCTCATTCAATGAAGATCGTTGGGAGTGATCGTCCGTAGTTTCTTCTTGCACCAATAAGTCAGTCGAATCAGGGCGAGGAACCAATGGATTGGCTAAACCGCGAGAAGTTCGTTTTTGTAGTTCAGATTGACCAATGTTGTCGCTTTCATAATCGGGTGGAAGGAGTGACGCTGGTTCTTTTCGTAACGCCTGCATAAACGTGGCAAGAGCTTTAATGTCGCTGACGGTCATCTTTGTGGGAGCCAATTCGCAGCTTCTAGTGTCAATAACGCGGTTCGCCATATTAGACAATAGCGAATGAATGTTTGTCCATAGTTTTTGAATGAATGCAAAACCAACATGCTGAAAATGGGAAATATTTTTTTTATTTGTCGAGGAAGAAGTGCGTGAAATAGTTAAAAGCTTTGAAAGGCGTTTTTCCTTCAAAAATGCAGGCGTCTGGCGGGATTTGAAATTAAGTGCTGCAGGCTTTAAATGCTGATAGTGATAGTGACTCGGGTGATGGTATGACGGACGACTGCTTTGTTTTGTCACTGATAGACGTCTTTGAGTAGATCGACGACGGTGGCGTGGTACATGCGATGATACTGATGCCGATGCAATAGACTTACCAATTGTACTTTGAAAATTACCAGTGTTATCTTCCGAAAATGTTCGTTCAGAATAGGGTATCGTTCGCTGAGAAGAGGACGAGTAATATTTACCACTTAGTCGTCCCATACTACTATGTTCATGAGCACCCGATTCATCACTTTCCATTGATGCTCGCGAAGTCGCATGTGGTATATTTAAAGTATCATGATGATAGGCAATCGGCCGAAAAATATGTCCACTTGCAATACTTCGTCGACGTCTTAAAGTATGTCTTCTTGAGGACATCATCTGCATTTTTATAGCATCCAGTTTATTCTTCTTCTCTAAGCGATCTGTCGTTAGCGCAGGATATCGTTCCTGGAAGTGGATGATTGAACCCACTCTCGAGAGTGATGACCTGCGTCGATGGTTTGCTTCCGTTTGATGCCTCTCATGAGCCCCACTAGAGTAATATGAATTGGTTTTTGGTAAAGGTTTTGTTACCATACTCAATGCCAAAATGCATGAAATCAGTAATAAGCAAAAAGGAAAAAAAAAAAAATAGCAGTAAATGATTTCACTCTTTAGTCGTCTCGGGTATTTCTGGGATTGAAATTTAAAAAAGACAGGTTTCAAACACAAAAAATAAAAAATAAAAAATAAAATTCGCCTCTTCCTTTCTTTTCGATAATGAACTTCTCCTGTGGTTGTATATTTGACAAATCTGTAAAAGAACCTCACTTTAAAAAATCAAAACACTTTGAAGACCTCAGTGCTAGTTTTGCCATCAATGCTAAGAATGAAAAACTCGGTGCACAGTAAGTCAACAAAGCTACGCCAGCAGTATACGGTATCAACTTGACACTCAATTTTATTTTTATTAAGCTATTCATGGTTGGTCCAGATGCACAAAAACCCAGGTGTAAAAGATCCATACATTGAAGCGACTTTGGAAAACCCTAACGATCCTGCTCGACCATTCCTTGTACCTGCTATTCAATTGGAAAACTCGGATCCTCAAACCAAGTTCCCTCATCCAAGATACTATGTCCTCACGCCTGACGTTGGTGAATTGAACTGCGGACTGTACAAGATGAAGCTGACTGCCTATTCCGACAAGACAAGGTCAAAAGTGCTCGCTGAACATGAGAACGAACTACTCTCTCGCGTCAATACGGACACTTGCTACAAAACAGAGTTTATGGAAAAAATGAATGCTGCTGCTCGACAAGCTGAACAAGACTGGGAAAAACGACGCTAGATAGTTAGTGGATGAGAGAGATGTATTGGATATATAGATTAGATATATGTATGTTAGATTATACTTTGTGTTTGTCTTTGTTGTCACTCTAGATTATTTATTTTTGTTGTCAAATCAATCAAAATAAAAAAATGATACCGTGTTTTTTTTTTATGTATCTTCATACTTAATATGTGTTTGGATATGTGTCGTGGCTGCATAGTTATGATGTGGTTGGGTATGTGTCTGTCGCCATGGTTATCATGTGGTAGACTTTACTGATTTGGAAATTTGAAGTGAACGCCAGGGAGAATGGGATGCGGGTAAATATATTTGAGCTGGGAAAGTATGGTCAGAGGAACTGGTTGTATGGCATACAATGGATTCATCCATGGAAGTATGATCGTAAAGCAGCGCTAAAATAAAGAGGGCTTTTTTTTTTTGACGGTTAAAAATAAAGAAAGCTGACTACGTATACAATATACTAATAAGGACAACTTTTATTGAAGACATCTGAAGGGTCGGAGGATGGTTAATAAATGGTAAATTTTATTGAAGTATATTGATAGATATTAAAACGAAAGGAGAGAGTTTCATTGCAATAAGACACTCAATGAAGGGTCTGTTGGAGATGGAATGAATGAAACTAGAGTGAGATTCGAAGAATGGTCAACACTAATCTAAAGGGGCTATTGTAAAAACAAAGGTCAAATATATCTACAGTATTGTACAGTACATATCATTAAACCAGCAAAATGGGCATTTTTTATTCAAGAATGACAACGTCAATGCTAATCAACACGAATTGACGTAGTATAAAATAAAAGGATCAATTGTGTAAGACATGAGAGAGATTAACGGAACATACATTTTGTTGAGTCAAGTAAAAAGATACATATTTTATCCAGAAGCAGATGCAGATGCAGATGCAGATGCAAACTATGGACAGACTAACACTACATTAAACTAATGAAGATTTGTAGAAGCCAACCAATGGTGGGTTCTAAATCCTGAATCCAAAATGAAAGGGTTTCCCCATGCATCTTGTAATCTCTGAACTGAAAACCCTTCTAAACTATTCCTGACACTAATCTAAGTCCAACTTGACTTCATAGAAGTTGAATGGCGAAAAAAAAAAAAAAAAAAAAAAAGAAGAGAAAAAGCGCCAACAAAATAAAAATGGGAGTAAATATATCCCACGTGGGCGGCATTTGAAATGTATTTTTTGTCTCGCAAGGGTTGCGTTTTTTTTTTTTTGGTGGACACCAAAGAGGTAATCCCTCTTTTTTTCCTTTTTCTTCACAGAAGTAAAGCTCATACAAAGTTATCATCATGGCTCTTCTCTTGTAATGGTAGTAACCACCATCATTCAACATGGGTAGCATAGCTGTGTTCTTCTCTTGGTGCCTTTGAAGGCAAGTTGGGGCCCAGCACACCACTGTTTCGTATTGGAGCAAATCACTCATTGCAGGATTCCTAATTACTTCATATTTATATATGTGTCATAGAATTATCATTTGGCCATTTTAGTTTAGTCATCATGGTGTATATCACATCTGAATAAAATATGCCTTGTCCTTTTAACTTTACCATCGTCTTTTATTCATTTAATCTGTCTTGTCGAATGGGTATACCAACACCGTACTGTACAGAGCTGCACGTTGTTTGTGCATGAAGAAAAAAATTGGATATGTGTGCAAAAAAAAAAAAAAAACAGGATTTAGTATGAGGCAACATCAATTAACTGTTGTGCTGGGACGTTCCGTCTGCTGTACTAGGTTTCTAAATATAGGGGTGAGAGGAATTTCCTGAATGGTTTTTTGAAAATAGCCGGGATGAGCGCATAAAATTATGATAATACACTGGAAGCATTTAGTTAAGCTGCATAAAAACCTTTTTTTTTTTTTTTGGGTACCGTAAACGTCTTTGGTGTTGTAATTCCTCAGCCCTCCCCCACACAAAACTGACGAACTTCAATGCCCAAAAGGGGGGGGTGTTCTTTTCTATGAACGAAATAAAAACTAACCATTTCACTATTTTATCCGTTTCGCCTTTTACTATCTTATTACGTAGTTAACCGTTTTACTGCCAAATAAAATAAACATCCTTAGTATTTTCCGTGAGACCCCAATTCTTTTTTTTTTACGTTCTCTCTGAAATGCATCATACTCCTTTTTTTTTGGATATTTCGGGGTGTCTCCAAATTACCAATATCCTTCCTCACCCCATTTGAACACATTCAGTATAGTCTACCTTCTGTTCCATCTTATCTAAAAGTTATATTATGAATGCTCTACTGAAACATGCATTAAAAAAAAAAAAAAAAAAAAAAAAAAAAAAAAAAAGACGGCATTGAATATTTAATTTCCACACTCCAATCCCGTGCAATCCGATACAGAAAAAAAAAAAGGCGATATACGGTACAATATGAGGAGAAGGCACTTGGCCGAAGTATAACCATATAATCACTATTCAGTGATATAATATGAGTATTCTCCCCCCCCCATCCCTGTCTTTCTCCGATATACACTTTTTCACCACATGGAGAAATGTTCGTAAACCCTCCCCCCTAGTCAAGTGGTTTGATATCGGCAGTGGAAATACATTGTACAAGTAAAAAAATATTAAAACTGCGAACGGTTTTAAAGCAAGATGAGGTAGGTTACTCGATATGACTTTTTTTTTGCAATTAGGGGGGGGGGGCATAATGCTGCTTAATACAATTCTTTGACAGCCTCTGCAGAATCTTTCAGAAATATCAATTTCAGCAAAAGGGGAGAAGAGGGGGATGAATAAAGGTGCTGTTGCTGTTTGTTTGCGGATGATAATAATAATGATGATGATGATGATGATATGGGGGGGATGAGGTAATAAAGAATTTACTATTTTTATATCACAGCCAATTTAACATAATATATCTTTTTTCAACTCCCTGTTAAAACTGATGATATGACAAAAGACAGAAACACCATCTGAAAGACAGAAATGACAATGAAAAAAAAAAAAGGCACAAGATGATAATGAAAGGTCTTGGCGCATGAATAGATAAAGATACTAGATGAGGGGAATGTGGGCATCCGTTTTTGGGTCCCCGCAATTTATTATTTAGTCCAAAGTTATCATCACATGATTCACAGAATGTATCAAGGTGGTCATTAAAATAAAGACTTTCGGAAAAATATATATTTGTTAGATGAAAGTTTTTATTGAGTTTTTATTGGGTGATATATGTAGCAATGTATGTGTGTGTGTGTGTGATTAAAAATAATAAAACATCGATAAAAAAAAAAAAGGGGGAAGGGAAACAGGGGAAACAGTGATGGGATATTGAGTGATTGGTTTATAAAAGGTACTGTACATAAAATAAGGAAAAAGAGAACGAAAAAAAGAAAGAGTATGTATATGTTGCTATTAATGTTTTTTCAAAAGATGTTTCAATTGTGTAAAGGGACGAGGTAATTTTAAATAGGAATGGGAGGAGGGTGTTTGACTAAGACTAGGGGTAGATAAACTATGTGTAGAAGATATAGAAGAGCTTGAAGAAGAGTTGGAGACCCAAGACGTGCGTTGGTGGTGTGTATGTTTCATTGTTGTTATCAATTTTTGCTTCAAACGTTGTTTTCGGTTCAATTGTTCCTCCGCGCCTCCATTGATAGAATCGTCGGCTAAGTCAAGGTCGAGTTGTGATTCATCCCACCAAGTATGAGAAGGTTGTATTGATGACGTATCTGAAGGTCGTTTTATATGAGAGTCAGGTTTTGAACAAGGACTCGATACCGAAGTATTCAATGGGGTGAAGGTGGGAGTCATTCAATGATTTTCTGTATCTGTGTGTATGTATTGTAAAATGGTATAAATAATAAAAGAAAAGTAGAGGAGAATTGAAAAAGAAAGAAAAAAGAAGAAAGAAAAAAGAAAGAGGAGTCGAAAAAATGAAAACAGAAAAAGTGAATTTCTCTGTTTTCCTTTATTGAAATCTGAACCTTTTTTTTTTTTTTTTTTTTTTCTATCCAAGCTATTTTTATATACATTAGAAAAAATTAACAGCTCACACACACATTGCATCTTGTTTCCCACATATACACACTGATTGTACTGTACGTCCTAAACAGCACATTATCAACAATTGGATTCAGCCATCTAAAGTTATTTATTATCTGGTACTTCGTTCTCTGTAACATCATGACTTGCATGTTCTTTTAACTCTAAAAATTTCTGATGTGGAAACCCTTATTTTGTAATACATAGAATGAGCCAGCGAACGTTGAGGTCAACACTCCGACTATTTTTTCCTTTTCTTCTCTAAAGATTATGATTTTTAATCACCGACCTTTTCTTTCTTTTTTTTTTTTTTTTGCTTCTTCCTCTTCCTTTTTTGTGCTTTTCGCCCTTGAAAATAATATCATGTCAACACGATATGCTAGAACTGCCGATAAAGAATTGAACGACAAACATACTCTCATATTTAATACTCTATGCCAAAAGGAAGACAACAAAGTTTGTGCTGATTGTAAACGAAAAGGTAAGGGGTGCTATTTATATGACTTGGGGATGGGCTGGGGAATCCTTTTTCTCATCATCTTCAATTACTTTTTTATTATTAAGATCCTCGATGGGCTTCCTGGAATCTTGGGGTTTTTATCTGTATTCGATGCTCAGGTGTTCATAGATCTTTAGGTGTACATATTAGCAAAGGTATTTAACAAAAAAGGAGCATGTATAAGGACAGATTCGGAAAACTTGACCCAATATTGATTGTATTCTCTGATAGTGAAATCCATCGATTTAGATACTTGGTTGCCAGATCAAGTAGAACTTATGCAGAAATGGGGCAATCTTCGTGCAAACAGGTAACCACATATTTTCTCCTTTTTTTAACGTAGTGATCATCATTGCTTGGAAGTGCCTTTTTATTTATCGTCTTTATTGCATAATGATATATATATATATATAGTTTCTGGGAAGCGCGTCTGATAAATCATCAACAAATGAAGGATATCAACAATATGGATGTATGGATTAGAATGAAATATGAGCAAAGGAGATGGGCTTTAGACAATAATGTACCTGACCCAGAAACTGTGCCAATTATCAAGGTAATATATATACATGTCATCCATTATGATTGATATTGATGTTTATCGCTCCCTAACACTCCTTTTCTCTTTCTAGTCAAGTAATGATATATTGGAAGAAACTGCACCGACAACTCGAACCGAAGCAATCTATTTACCACCACAAACAAGTCCTACTTCAACTACCTCCAACAAAGTGTTATCCCCTCAAGCACCATCATCATCACCATCATCATCATCATCAAACTGTAATGGATTTGAAGCATCGAAAACGATGGATACCAGCTATGCCAATAATCTCACCAATTTCCAACAACAACTTTGTGGTTTATCAAAAGGGCTGCCTTCATCAGGTATGATCCCTCCTGCTCCTCCCAAATATCAGAATATGTGGAAGAAAAATGTACCCATTCCCCCATCTAGCATGATCCCCCCAAAGTAGATATAGAATGATTCCCCCCTTCCCCTCCCCGTTTTCTTTAGTTATAGATGATCCATAATTGTTTTTTATTTGACCTTACTTTATTACCTATCTTCCTCTCATATTTTAATAATATTAATCAACCACTATAAAAATATACTATCTTAATATGCTTTTATCATTACAATACTTCTGCATCAGTTCTAAGGTGTTGGGATTAGGACTGAATTTTTTGATGCGGAAATGTAACAATATATTTTGAAATGCCGCTTTCCTTCCTTCGTTGGTTTCCGCTTCTTTTCATTTTTTATTTTTTATTTTTTATTTTTACGCATATCATAAATAATATCTTGAAAACAAGACCAAAACAGCAAACCCAGTACTCTTTTCAACACCTCCCAAGCTATCTTTTGCATTCGCTTGATTACCAAGGGCATCCGCTTCTCTACACCGTGGAAGCTCCAGGACAAAACGACTTCCATGACAGTTATTCTTTTGTTGAATCCATAGTTGGTAAATGGAGCTTGGAAGAAACGCTACTGCTTCTTTTAGGCATGGTAATGTGAAAAAATAAATGATTTTGACATTGATGAGTTGCGTATATTAACATGTTCTTTTTTTAGGGGGCTGGTCATTGGTTTATGCCAGGAAAATTCAACAATCGCTTGTTAGTGGTGCTTCTCAAGAATAGACAACCGTCACCTCCGTAGCCATTGGCTTTCTTTGATTGGCTGTTCTCTACTGCGCAATGCCAAATGTCGATGATTCTATATGACAAGGATGACCATATTCCCCCCAGCCCTTTTGGAACCGGTAATAATACCTTTTTTCTATAAAATCAACCTCAGGCACTCATATATATATTTATTTCATGGTATAGAGATGAAAACCAGCTCATGGCGAACGCAAATATGCACGATGACATTGGCTTTCTGGAATTTTGGGAACATTGACATTTTGACATCCATCCGCAGCCATCACTGGGCTGGTTGTGTAAGTATAGGATATCATACCCCATCGTGAGCGCTTTATTTCTGTTAATAATGATTCTATCAAGTTGTAGCTCCTTTCTTTTTTTTTTTTTTTTTTTTTTGACATGATGGAAGCTGGTATTGCTCCTCAATTTCCAAATATGATATTATGGTGACGGTGGTCATTGTATTCTTGATTTGGGGCGTGATCAATCTCTTCGTATATTCTAAGTGTATCGTGGGAGCACCCACCCCCTCGCAGTCATTTGAATGGGAAGGCATAGATAAGACACTTACCATGATTACTGGTTATTGCTGCAGGTAAGAAAACAAAAAATGATGTAATATTACTTTTCATGAAATTTCACATCTTTTTTTTTTTTTTGATGGTTATGATGATTTACTTTAATTATAGGAGCTTAGCGCAAATGGTCCATGGTCTGCATTCATCATTTATGAATCTGTCGATGACTTCAAAATTGGTGAGATGTGCGACGATTGCTTGGCGACAATGCATGATGATATTGTTGACCCTTCAGTTTCTTTGTATCGCCTTGCGAAAGATGAAGTAGCATAACTGGTGGCCTTTGCTTCTTTCGTCAGCGGTTATCCTCCAATAGTAAGAAGAAGAAGAAAAATACATCAAATTAACTTGTACAACCCTTACGCCTTGCCTTTTTTTATTATTATTATTATTTGGCAGTATAGATGAAATCAATGATGATGAAGGTGATGGCTCTGAATTTGAAGTTACAGTATCAACATCAAGGATGACATAGTAGTACAGGCAAAACTGGCAGATAACATGATCGTTTTGGTCTTTGGAACCTCGGTCAAAGTGGCAAAAGATGTCGAATATGGAAACTATTTAGGTAATAAAGAGAAATTATATATGTATAAAAAGGGCACGAAATCAGCTGATATATTTTTTACTTTTTCAATTGGTCAATTTCTAAATACAGGAACGAAATCAACACCAAAATGGAACACCAAAATCACTCTTCTAACCGATGGTAGCCGGCGCAACCTCTAACATTCTCGCTCGACCTAACGGATCAAATGACAGTTGGGGAACGATGGACATGAATCAATCAAAAAACAGAAGAAATTACGGTGAACTGGTGACCGGACTCGAATTTGCTGGATGATGGCAATCTGATCATGAAGGAATGTGAATTGTAAGTAGGCCAAAAAAAAAATCATGTCAACGAATGACGGATGTGAAAGCAGAATGATTATCTCATGGAGAAAAGTAATTGATGATTTTTTTCTTGTCACCGACTGATAGATGCTGAATTTGTCAGCTACTCCAAGAGGGCTGGATATTTTCAACATTGGAACTACAATCAATAACAATAGTACACCAAATGATTAGTAAACACAATCTTGCTCATGTTCGATCCTTTCAAATGCTTTCTCAAGTGGCTCAAACTTGGTCTGGAAAACTTCACTACATTCTCTGTGCTCATTTCCCATTCCTCACTTCCCACTCGTCCACCTTTTTTTTTTTTTATCTTTCTTTTGGTAGTCATATTCATGGCATTTTTAGATTATATGTTTTGTCATTCATTTTATATATCAATTCAATTACAAACCAAATAAATAAATAAAAAAAAAACCATTATTCTTTATTTACCATGGCATTATATATTATATGTGGATAGAGAGACGATTGTATTATATATATGTGTGTGTATGACAAATAATAAAAAAGAGGGGTTCCCAGCTTGTCCGGATCCATCATTACACAGCAAGGCAAAATAAAGTTCAAGAGTGGTGGCATTGTTGCTGTAGTCGAGTCATTAGTGATTTGTGGTGTATCCGAATAGATGGAGAAAGATAAGAGTGGGGAGGAAATGTGATTGAAGACGAGGAAGGTGAAACAGGAAGACGCCTTGTCGCAATCCGTTTGATCGAATCTAATAAAGGGTCTTGATAATGTAATAAGCAACGGTATTCTCGGTTGACACGATCGATTTCTTTGGTGAGACGCTTCATATTGCTTGGGTAATCAAGGTAGTTTTTGTCATCGGCCAGAAAAGATTGTCTCTGTAACCAAAGTTTACGCTGTGTCCTGCTAGCTGAAAATTGATTATTATTTTGATGCGGATTACAAAAGGAAGACATGCTACATTGTTTACGATGATCACTTTGCTGTTGAGAAGAGGCGTTGGTTTTTGTAAGAATATAGAAAGAGTTTATTTTTAACAACATTAAAAAAAAAAAAAAATACAAAAAAAAAATATAAAAAACTAAAACTAAATAATAAATATTGAGAGGGATTGGATGTGCGGGCGTGGATCCATTTAAGATGGGTGATAAAAAAGGGCAGCCCAAAATAGGAGGACCACCAGATCAAAACAGATGATATCAAGCCCACCACAGTCGTCACTTGAAGTCAGTATCAAAGCTTGTATAACAAGTCAGCAAAAGTACTGATAGATGCATAAACTTCAGGGTTACCCACGTTCAGAGAGAGACCAGCATAATAATCAATGCAGTCAATAGACGTACAGCGTCATATTTGATAGCCACCTATTTAAAAAAAAAAAAAAAAAAAAAAAAAGATATAAATAGACGATGATTATTTTTACTATTATTTTGGCATACCGCTACTGCCCATCATACATTGCTTTTCTTGCTGCTGTCATCAGATAAATCATCGTGCAGCTTGTTAGCAACCCTGTCGTATAAGCTCATGTCGTAGGTCATCAATCTGGTCATTCAATGCAATCATTTCCACTACTATCAGTGCTAAAACCTGCTTTATTGTTGGTCCCGAAGATACTGTGGATGCATGAGGACAGCCATTGATGTAGCCTATCCATAGAAAGGTAATGGTTATTAGTATTGAGAGAAGGTGTCAGACGCACAGGTAGTATATTTAATGTGGTTGGTGACGCTACAGTCAGTTTGTTACTGTTTGTTCTGATAAAAGTGGACGAAAATAATTCGACTCCGCAATATTTCAACACCATACGCATACTGATTTCCTCTCTCTTTGTTGTCGGTTTCCGTAGTGATCCCCTCAAAAATAAATAAAATTGTTCGCTGTTTTAAACTGTTGCGACATTTCAACCAAAGGGACACACGCTCCTTTTTTTTTTTTTGAATTATTTTTTTTATGACCTCTCTTGCTTCACAATCCCCACAACGACCAACAACATCATCGCCTCTTCAAGATGATAGTCAGATACCTCATCTTTTATCACTAAAAGTCATGCGGTTAACTCGACCACTTCTTGCAACACATAGTCCTGTGTATTATGAACAACAAAAACAAGAAACCGAAAAGAAATCATCTCTAGTGGAAGGGTTGGAGGCCATCAATATATCAGATCTATCTGCAAGTCATCCTATACAGGAAGGTGGAGATATCAATATTCGTGACTTTGGTCTTGGTCAAATGCTAAAACTGCCTTCTGCTTTTGGGAATATTTATCTTGGCGAAAGCTTCAGCACATTTATCAGCATCAACAACGAAACGGTATCGGAAAGAGTGCATGATATTGGCATCCAAGTGGAATTAAAAACAGCCTCGCAGCGGTTTAGCCTGTATGATACTCTTAGCAATACTCAAGCGACGATGGAACCGAAGGTCAGTCATGATGTTACGGTGTCACACGAAATCAAGGAATTGGGTGTCCACATCTTGGTCTGCTCTGTTCATTATGTTGCACCTGATGGCAGGAAGCGTCACTTTCGAAAATTTTACAAGTTTCAAGTATCCAACCCCTTGGCAGTGAAGACCAAACTCAACAATCTGGCGGACGGTCGGGTCTTTATGGAAGCACAAGTGCAAAATGTATCAGCAGGTCCGATGTACTTGGAACGAATGAAATTTGATCCTTCTGAATATTTTGACTTTGAAGACTTGAACCATCGACAACAATTACAGCAACAAGAGGAATCTATGGATGGTGATTTATCTGTTTTTGGTGATTCTTTTATTCATCCACAAGACGTACGACAATATCTTTACCTGCTCACGCCCAAACAATCACAAAACGATCGAATTGCAAGAACGACCAACGCCCTTGGTAAACTAGATATTGTATGGCGATCAGCTATGGGTGACATGGGCCGACTCCAGACATCACAACTGACACGGAAAGTACCTACGCTGGAGGACATTGAAGTGCAGCCTATCAACGCAACTGTATATATTAAGGACGGCACTACAACTACAACTACAACTACAACTACAACTGACAAAATCATCCTCGAAAAACCATTTCAGCTGAAAATCAGGATACGAAATTACTCTAATCAACTTATGAATTTGGTCGTATCAGCAAACAAAACCAAGATGGGATCTGTTTTACTCAGTGGCCTAGGTAGTCGCATCATAGGTGATCTGGAACCAAACGCATCAGCAGAAACACAGCTGGAGTTCTTCCCATTAACTCCTGGTTTGCAGCGCGTGGGTGGATTAAAGGTGATTGACACAACAACTGGTTATACAAAAGATGTCGATCATTTATGCGATGTGTTTGTGCTATCAAATGCTCATGAAGAACTGAATGTAGAATAGAATCAATTAGTTTGGTAGTATATTATATCAGTGTATATCATTCAATAAAAATAAATTCCCTATTCCAATGCAAATATACTTTTTTCTCAATATTTTTCGAATGTATCTTGCCGTATCCATGCCTACTTGAATTTTTCGATGATACTGTTAATATGTACTCTTTGTGTGTGTGTGTGTGTGTGTGTGTGATGTTTTCTGTTGTTGTTGTTGTTGCCTTTTTTATAGGTTTGCAAATCTAGTGGATGCTGTAGCGGGTATTATTATTGATTTGAACGGCTCTCTGGGGCATTTATCAGGTTGTTGTATTATTTTTATCATTTCGAAGATCTCCCCTAAAGCGACATCGAGGGCCCAATTGGGGAGTATCTTTACATTTATGAATTTGGTATGAAAATGGCCAGAAAGCAACTACAAGCGAATTTAGATAGCCAATTTTCTTCTTAATAGCGTGGTCACTCACAGTGTATAATCAGTTAGTGTGCGTGGGCTTGGATTAGGGTAAAAATGGTTGTTTCGGGCGTGGTTCAGGCTTCATTTTTTATTACAGCAAAGGACACCTAATGATGATATCAATGGGGAAATGAAATTGCGTCGTTATTGTGGGTAACATTGCTCTTCTGGCATGGTAGCAAGCAATTCAGTAAGAGACTAAAAAAACACGTTTCAAGTTCCGCACACGTGGGATTTATTTTCTCCCAATTTTTATTTTTTCACGTTCTTTTTCTATCAAAATGCCTTTTTTTTTCCTTCACTTTTTTTTCACCATTTAACTTCTTTGAGGTTATGGTGACCTTGGAATATTGTCAGGACTAGTTTAGAAGGGTTTTCAGCTCAGGGATCACAAGATGCAAGGGGAAACCCTTTCATTTTGGATTCAAGATGTAGGACAACCATTAGTTTGGCTTTTTGGAACCTTCATTAGCTTAGCTTAGCTTAGTCTAGTGATTTTTGTCCATGGCTTATATACATATCTGAATAAAATATATCTCTTTTTACTTACCTCAATGAAATATGCTCCATTAGTCTCTCTCATAGTTTGTGCAATAGATCCCCTTTTTACTACATTAGTGGTGACAGCTCTTGTGCATCAATAAATGTCCATTTGGTCATTTTCATGCCTTGTACAGTGTATTAGCTCCCTTTTTAGAATCGTCCCTATACATAATCATTGCTTAATATTATTCAAATCTCACATTAGTCACCCTCATACTGCTTTCAATAGATATTTCCATTAGATCCCTTGCTACAATGAACCCTTTGCCTTTAGCTTCAGATCTACCAACATTTATGGATAAAATAATGCCTTTGCAGACAGGTCGGAGATATTCGGCCTAGTTTATTTTACTCTCCACTGAAGAATAATTTGCTACTAACCATAGGATAGCGTACCCTTTTTGGTGGTACCAGTTTATGTGACATTATCTTATTCTACAACAAGTACTGTCAACCCGACTCACTCCACTCACACTCACAGACTCACACCCTAATTGTCTCACATTTAGATATATAACATAGTATTATTCATTAGTCCAGTTTAGTTTAGTTGTCATAGTATTTATTTACATATGAATAAAACATGTCCCTGTCATTTTGCTTTATATTGCGCCTCATATGTTAAGCTTCTATTAGGGAATGGTAACATCCACATTGTATTTAACGTTCCGTTCACCGTACTTACATTGGACTTCAAAATATGGGAAGTGCAGACATTTCTTGGGTAATTGGATAATGAGAGACACATAAAAAAAAACCCCCAGCGATGTGTACATAAAACTATGATGGTAAGTTGACCAGCAGAAACATTTCTATCCTTTGATAAACGCTTTAGTGATACAGGTCCTCGACCATTTCATAACTTCAACTAACTTCAAATTCCAAAGGTTGTTTTTTGAAAATAGAAACAACAACAACAACCAACCATGTAACTTGGTGTATTTTCACCTTTACATATCATCATATTTCGTGATTGAACGCTTTATCGTCAAATAAAAAAAAATAAAAAGACGAGCATCACACATCTGGCAACAAGATTCTATTGAGAGAGAACCCCATTTTCACCAAAACGGTAAACAAAAAAATGCAATAAATAAAAGTAATTTTGGTTTTATTAAATACAATCAAATAGAGGATGAGCAAAAAAAAAAAAAAAAAAAAAAAAAAAAGCTGAGCTACATGTCTAAACTAAAGTTTTGCGTCGATTTTGGCAGCCTTTTCTTCTTCCTTGACCCAGTCCTTAATCACTCTTCGTAAAAGTTTGCCACTTGCAGACTTCGGTACTGCATCAATAAATCGGACACCGCCACGTAATCTCTTGTACTGGACCACTTTGTCAGCCACGAAATCCATCAATTCCTTGGCAGCAGCATCGCTAGGTTTCGTAGAGGGTTGTAAAACCACATAGGCTCTTGGAAGCTCGGTTGCTTGTGCGGGATCATACACACCAATGACTGCGCAATCTGCTACAATGGGGGACGTTAACTAACAAAATAAAATGATAGATGTGAGATTCAATAAAGATCTTTCTGACGCATCAGCAACTACTTTTACTTGATAACGTACCAAAATACTTTCCAATTCTGCGGGAGGTACCTGTGATCATAAAATCATACTACAAGGTTAGTATATGGGCATCTTCACTTTGTTTTCCGAGTTGCCTTACCTGGAAACCTTTGTATTTAATTAATTCCTTGATGCGATCAACAATCGAGTAGCTTCCCCGTTCGTCCACCACAGCCACATCGCCAGAATGGAAGTAACCTTCACTATCGATACAGCCGGCAGTGGCTTCGGGATTCTTGATATATCCTTTCATAATATTGGGTCCCTTGCACCATAATTCGCCTCGTTCGTTGATACCGACCTCTATTACAAATACAACCATTCCCCTCGAAGTTGTTAGATCAGATGAATATGACAATTATTTGCTCAATCAATTCACGCTTTCCTATCATCGCTGTTACCTTTTCCGTCTTCATTGACAATCTTAACAGACATGTTCGGTACTAGAACACCACTTGAGCCTATATATTCACATTGAAAGAATAAAATAAAAAAAAAGTCATTAAAATCATCCATATACACAATTACTACTTGACTTACCTTCGATCGGATTACTAAAATCGCCAATAGTCGCCACAGGACTCGTTTCCGTCAAACCATACCCTTGAATAAGCTTGCAGTGGGGAAGGCGTGACTGAACTTCGGTGGAGAGTTCGGCAGAGAGGGGAGCAGCACCAGAAACAATTTGACGTAAAGAAGACATATCGTAGCTATCAATGAGAGGGTGTTTGGCGAGCAAGACAAGGATCGGTGGCACAAGGCATGAGAAGCTGATTTTGTGCTTTTGGATTGTTTCACAAAAGAGCGGTAGATCAAACTTGGTCATAACAGTCAACGGGACACCCCAAAACAGGGACATGTGAATAACGACAGATAAGCCAAAAATATGGAAGAATGGGAGCACTCCAAGAACCCGATCTTTGTTGGCATTCATATGGGGTCCAAGGACGGCATCAATTTGTAGGAGATTGGAAGTAATGTTGGTATGTCTATATAAAATAAAATGAAAGCAGTTTGGTTAATATGTCGTTCAATAGAGGGAAGAATGTATAGATTGCTTAATAACATACGTGGACATGACGCCTTTCGAAAGACCGGTTGTACCACTCGAGAAACACATATAGGAAATCTGATCAACAGGATTTGCGATAGGAAGAGGAGCGCGTAACTGACGACCATTCATCAAAACGTTTGTATAAGGTTGAACACCATCAACCACGGATTCGCCAAATACAAAGATGTTTTTTCTAGCCACACCGCATTGGTCACCGGCTTCCAAAGCGACCTTGACATTTTCGGGGGAGCAGATGATAACCTTGGCGCCAGAGAGTCCAACTTGATGAGCCAATTCTTTGACGGTGTAGGCTGGATTGGCTGGAGTTGTGCTTCCACCTTGGTTAGTAAAACAAAAAAAAAAAATTGAGTATTTTTCTGGTGTATTTTGTTTTCTGATTTGCTCATCATACCTGCAGCTACAGCGCCTATTAATGCAATGGGGTAGTCAACCTATCAAAACGAAGAATTAATATTCTATCAATTGCTATGTATCATCTTTTTTCCCATGCTAGTTAAAAAAGAGTTTCATTTTTTTTCAATTACCGTATTGGGAGCAAACACTGCAAGAACATCGCCAGCTTGGAAATCGCAATGATCTTGTAAACCGGCAGCAAATTTGAGTACACCTTGTTTGAATTGACCAAAAGTGATCACACGATCGCTATGAGCATCCAACAGTATAGGCTTGTTATCGGGAATGTTGTTTCGATTTTCGAAGATCAATTCCGCCACACCATTGGTGGGAATGTCAATAGGGGCAAAGGAGGAGTGAAATACCATGGGTTGTCAAAAAAGTAGGTGGATGGATAGGTTTGTATTCGGGAGTGAAAAGACCAAAAAAAAAAAATGAAAGGACACAAAAAAATAGGTACTGGATTTTTTTATTTTATATATGTGGGGTTGAAAGTCCGATAAGCGGACAGATCTAAAAGATGTTGCACAACCATCACGAAAGAAGCTGACAAAAGATATAATTCTATACTACAAGTGTCCATACTGGATGGGAGAGGATTTTTCAAAATACAATATGTGAATGGAAAGCGTGTCTAATAAGTAATAATTAAATCATAAATATGCGTGTATAAATTTTACACATGTAATAGGAGCCATTCTTCAGGGTCTTCAACACCAACGAGATCTGTCACGGCTTCTAATAACTAATATTATAAAAAAGTATGTATTAAAAAAATAATTGATCCTTTCATTTTTGTTTGTATTCTTTATTTTATATCCATTATTACCTCCTGTAGTTCCGTTACAAAAGCAGATCCATTCATCATGTACGTACTATAACTTGGAAATGACGGATCTTCCATATCGGTAGGACGGACATTGATTTGGTGTTCCAAAATTTTCGCAAATCGAGCTCTTGCTTCAGCAGGCTCCACCATGTAAGGAGGTAAAGGGGTTTTGGCTGCCAATGTTGTAGATAGGAGCTTCAGTGTGGTCATGATTGATGCAAGCTTGAATAAAAAAAAAAATTAATAAAATTTCGACCAGTGTTGATTTCTCCAACTTACATATTCCCGTCGTTCACGCAATAATGTTGTTGCGATTTGCTTTCTCCACACTCCATTGACTGTTCGTATTGCATGACCCTAATTCATAAAACAAAAATTAGTCAATAACGGCTAATATCCATCAATAATGACGGTCTTACCATGCTAGTAACAAGAGCGCCCAAGCTATCAACAATTTCCAGAATTTGAGAATATCTTTTTGCCTGAAACTTGCCACGAAGTGGAGGTTCATATTTCGCATGAGCCAATAAATTTCTTTCATCTGCAATTTGACGTCGTATGTCTAAAGCAATACGGCGGAAAGCTTTTTGTTGTTGTAATGTGGGCTCGGCCGCCATTTTGCTGGAAGTCAACTCTGCCGTCACAATGCCATAGAGTCTTCCAATATCGCGTATTGTTTTTGCCAGCCTTTTTCGCAGTTCCACTCGACCTTGTACTGGGGCAGGGAAAAGCAACAATATACCAGCCGCTACAATGCCGACAACCACCGCTAAGAGCCGCTAATAATATAAATATAAAAAAATTGAGTATGCACGTGGGAAAAGTAAGGCTAAATAATTTACCTTTCCGGCTACAGTATATACAGGTTCAACGTAGTTCCCACCTTCTAAAACGGAATTGTAAGCATAAACGATGACCTATTAAAACAGCCGCACGAGAAAAAAAAAAGGTGAATCACCGGTCATCGAACTTGATTTTAAATATCTAACTTACCAAAATCATGGTTATTTTCCCCATAAGGCCGGCCACCCGGTAAACTGCGCTGAAGAAGAAGACATGATAAAGTGGGATAAACAGTATGAAGCACACCACACCTAATCCATAAGGGTTGCCTCTTGTGATTTCCCATACGACAATTCCCATCACTGCACCAACAACAGACCCCAAAACACGCGAATAAAGACTATGGAAATAACAATTCAAATCAGTAAGATAAATATTCCGGCCAATTATCAAAATGATTACCCAAAGAAGAACATCCCAGGTGTTGGGAATATCCAGAGACACAGAGTGATCAAACTCCATTGACCTAAAAATAAAAGAAGAGAATTAAATTTTATTAGCTCGGGCCAATCTTTTTTTTTTTAAGTTTCGATCAATAGTTTTTACCTCTCCAATCAGCAAACCAACCAGCACTTTGAGGCATCCAGGCAGGAATAGCTAGCATCACCATCCCCACAGCTGTTTTGAGGGCAAACATTGTATCAATATCCTTGAACCATAGCAAACAGTTGTATATGTTGTTGAAGAATCGTTCCATCGTGGTTGAAGGAGGGGAAACATCGGGATCCATATATAACCTCGAAGTACCTTGACTATTTTGAGAATAAGCACCAGTCCCTGCAGCACCAGAGCGAGTAGCGGCATTATTTCTTGATCTAACAAAGCCATCTTGCACATCCTGTTCAGCCGGTGAAGTATCCGTACGAGTCATTGTTTGGACCAAGTTGAGATTTGTAGTATCAGTCATGCCCCCACCAGTGTCGTCCATTTCTAATCGACCATCCACATTCCCATTCCCATGACTGTAATTGCTGTTTTGGGCGTTGCCTTTGTTGAAAAAAGCTGGATCCACCTCGTTGTTTCTTTGAAACCACTTTTTTAACGTTGTTTGCGGAAGATGGATTTTTCTAGAAGTCCGTTTTTGGTGGAATTGCTGGGTCATATTGGCCAACGATTTCACATGTGCACAGAATTCACGAATGTTGTGTTGGTACAAAAACACCAGGTAGAGTGGGCCGTATGTCGTTGCTGATAGGCTTTCCTTGCCGCTACCATTCTGGGTATTCTCTTGCCGATGTTGATGTTTTTGGTAGCAAATTTGTGAATAGCGCTGCATTCCATTCGAGTGTTGCGTCTGATCAAATGCCTCCAGAGCCATTTCCAGTTGATATACAGTGTTGTTTAATTGTTCTGACGCCTGTTCCATATCCGCCATATGTTGAGAATGTCTGCTTTTTCCAAAAGAGATGATGCGAGGGAATGGCCACATGAAGATATCCATCGTTGACCGCGTCTGAGGTTGGAAGCTGTTCAAACTTGATTTACACTGATCCAGACATGCCACTGTTGCTTGCACCAATTGTTCGCTGGTAGATTTCATCAAGGCCACAGAATCTTGAAATCCAGAGGAGTAGCTTTCAGGTTCACCTGTTGCTGCTTCTTTCAAAAGAGGATCTTGAGCCAAGTTCGATAAAAAGTCTTTTTCCATAATAACGCTAAGGCCAAGACCATGAAGACTTGGGTACATTTCTTTCACCGTTCGAGTCAAATCACCAAAGTCTGATGCATTCAATTTGCTGTAAAGGATTTCACGCTGAGCCGCCCGCTTGCAATCAATCAACAGTAATATGCCACCATGAAGTCGTTGTTGAAGAGATGATAAAGATGAAGCACCCGTATCAGCCTGCATATTCAAAAAGGCCCCCGAGTTTTCTTTAAAGAACGTTTCACAGTTGGTCAAGGTTGATTGGAGCACCTGCATATAATTCGCCACACTGTCATCAGGCCATAAAAAGTAATTGACAGCCAGAGCAATTGCACCCGCGACAGCGATTGGACGAAGGAAAAGCCACTATCAACCATACCGGAAAAAAAACCAGATTAAATCACAATTGACATTCACTGATCTTCTTCCATAGCCTTACCGACAGTTCCGTTGTAAAAATGGGTATACCAGCACCTTCAGTCATAGTAAACTATAATATTCAAAAGTCAGTACAAACGATCAGATTAAAATGATAAAAATATTGTATTTACCGATAAGAGAATACAGGCATTGACAGTGGCAAAATTGGCTACAAAATGGAAAGTAAAAGAGATAGGCATTACAAATTCGGTCGATAGAATGTTCTTTGTTGAATTTACCTTTGTGAAACTTCATTCTTACATAGTTGAGAACAAAGGTACCAAAAAATAAAAAGACAGCCAAGATAGCAGACGGCCCAGGTTGGATAGGATTTGCATTACTATGATCTCTTGCCAAATTGGCTAAATAGGTCCCTATATATGATCGTTCATTATAAACATACTGAATTTTTTTTTAGAGTATATTCTGTATGACCGACTTACCAAGCAGACTGTATAGACCACTGATAAGAGCACCAAAAGTACCTAAACAATCGGAATATGCGTTAAATTTCTATTAATAACACAGATTTGATCCACCACTGTTCCACTTACCATATATTACCGCCTATATATCAACAATGATCAAGTTCAAAATTAAAATAGCGGATAAAAAGAGAAGAAATTTGTAAGTATGATCAAAGTAATCTTTTATGTATATTGAAGGAAGACTTGGGCTTACCTCGGTTTGGACACCTAAATATAGATATAAAGAAAGTCAGTTCAACGTGTCATAGCATAGCATAACGGAAAAGTTGTAAGGTCTTACCATAGGTTCTTACTGGAAAGTAGAAAATAACGACAATTGGCACTAATAGTACAGTTTGACCAATCACCGATCTGCAATGAAGATCCAAAGTCATGACCATGGCGATAATCAAAGCTATTGAAGCTTTTAAATCTTTGCGAAATTGAGCGGGTGTTGGTAACCATGAGAAAAAGCGTTGTTTGATGGTTTTGTTGTTCACAGAAGAGGAGGTAGGAAGTGTAGTACGTTCATTGGGTGCATTTGCAGAGTCATTTTCAGCTTCGTCGTTGGGCATGATACGTGAATGAAACAAAAAGAATGAAAAAAAAAACCTCCCATCAGCTTAAAAAAGGTTAGTTGATTTCAATCGCCGCTAAATCTAACATGAATTTTGTTGCTGACAGATATATTTTTATTTTTACAAAGCGCGAATTAGTAATAATGAAATCTTACTGGGTGCATAAATTTCGATTTGTGGAATCCTTGACATTATTGTGAAATACTGATTCAGAAAATCCAAACATTACACACTCAATACGCACCGTCTGAATGCTCCCATCAACAGGAAATATTAGATTTTTTATGAAATTATGACTTGAAGTCTCCATATAAATCACACTTGAATAATTAAGATTAAGAGTCTTCAGAATATAATTGCGTCCCCGGCAAACTAAGGGTAAAAATCGGGGAAATTTTCCCAAATGAGATTGAGCGGGATTTTTGGGTGAAGATGGATGGGCGTTTGGATATGTGGTTTATTATAGTCTGGCAGGTGGTGGAAGAGGGATAGTCTTGCGCTGAAATATATGCGTTGTGCCTAAACGCCTTCCATTCAAGTGAGATATTTCCAGTGCAGACATTCACTCTGGTCGGAATTTGAACTACTCGAAAATTTTCGGTGGGAATTTTTTTTTTCCTCTTCTTCTCATTGTAAAATGTCAAAATCAACAGTTGCCGCATCCATTAGCAACATAACCCCAACCCGGGCTTTTTTTCGAGCAACACAACCCATCCCTTCGTTAGCTCATGCTCGGCAAGTCATTAAGAGTTTGGCCCAATATGGTGATCTAGTTGAATACAAAGTGATGCGAGTAAGTGACAATGACATCATCACCCCTCTAAAAACTCACCTCAGGTTGTTCTTTTCATGTATATAGTGCCCTGAAACACAGAAGCCTTTGCGATATGGCTTTGTTGTCTTCAAACATCAGGAAGATGCCAAGAAAGCCTTCAACGATCAATTCATCAAGGTTGACTCTGATTTATTTGAACGGCCCTGTGAACTCAAAGTCGAAGCCGCCAAATCTCAACATTGAACATTGGTCTTCCCTTCCCCCCTTATCATCAGTTATAAATATAGTTTTTCTCCCTTTCCTATCCCTCATTACATCATTTGTAGATATTATTTCCTTCATATTCCATCTTCTAAATAAAGGCCTTTTTTTTTATGTATATTGTTTGATTTTTGACACTGGCGTATTTGTTAATTTAATTATATATAAGACGCTTTATTGAATAGGCGCGTATAATATATATATATATATATATATATATATAATACGATCATTCTGCTACTTTCTGATAATATCAAATAAAAAGATAACAAACTTCATTGCAACTCTCTAACTACATTTATAAACTAACACTAATTGAAGGACTTGATCACTTTTGCAGGGTTTCCAACAGCTAAAACATTGCTTGGTATATCTTTGGTAACTACAGATCCCGCACCAATAGTAGACCCATCGCCAATGGAGACACCTGGGAGAATAATGGCACCACCACCAATCCAACAATTTTTCCCGATAGTAACGTTCTTTCCTTGTTCGAGATGGCCTTTTCGCTCTTCAGGATTCAAAGGATGCGTGACAGAATATATATGTACTGATGGCCCCAAAGCTGAGTCATCCCCGATAATAATTTTGCCCACATCCAGAAATATATTATCGAAGTTAATGTCAACACGTTCGCCAAGTATGATATTGTAGCCATAATCACATCGAAATGTCGGTCTGACATCACTTCCGGTGCCAATTTGCCCAAATAGTTCTTTTGCTGCTTGTTGGCGTTTTTCGCTATCGGCTGCTGCCAAGTTCAATTTTTCCATTTTGATAATAGCATCGTCTCGCTCCTTGCTAAGCTCTTGATCGAAAGGATAATAGAGTTCCCCTGCCAACATTTTTTGTTTTTCTGTTAGAGCCATTATCTTTTCTTTCGGTTTTGGTTTGTCAAAATTGGAAGAGAGAAAAAAAAATGTGTCTGGCACAAATAATTTGTGGGTCTATAAATATCCCTAAAAATGTCACCAAGAACGGAATTCCGAAGTTCAGCGAATCTACTACAGTGATGTTGCACCTTCCTTATATGTCTGATAAAAAGTGAAAGGAAATTCCGAGCTTTACAGTAGGGGTTTTTTTTGATACCCGAATAAACCACATATACTATTTTACATATACAGCCTTCACTAGACAGAGGACTGGGAACGACGGTTGAACAAAGTTATCTAATGCCCAAACTTTTTTTTTTTTGGCTCACACACACACACACATCACACTCATTCTCCAAGACAAACTAAACGCATAAGATATACATATGATAAAACAGACAAGACATGTTTATTTCAAATATAGATACAGCAAAACTCTTACAGCTAGCACTAAGATATGTTAATGACACTATTCTAAAATAGAGGCTAATCTGATGATGTACCGAAATCAAATAATCCAAAATAAAAGGGTTTCCCCATGATGTCTGTATTGCATTTTTCAAAATGCCCCTGATTCAAATTCTAACGCTAATCCAAGATCGATGTCGTTGCCAATGAAGTTGCTATATAAAAAAAAACAGAAAGAAAGCGGAAAAAGGACGAAGACCCAAAAAAATTAAAAATTATTTAGTGTCGGAGTGTGAATGACCCAGCCAGCATTTTTTTTCACCTACGCGAAAAAAAATCCGCTAGTTGAAAGCTGAGCGCAACAGTTGAGTTTCTAGGCACCATTCACTATGATACGAAAGAAGGAAGGGATATTATTAGCCCTTCCTTGCCACTCCGGCTAATAATATCCACTCCTCGACCAAACAAAAAAAGCGAAATGAGTGGTGGTTGAAATCCCGCGACTGTACTTTATATATATCTTCTTTTTTTCCAAAACTGTTACGTCGCTGTAACTAAATAACTCCACAATTGAGTCAACCAAAAAAATAAAAGTAAAGGGGATAAAGCTTGTCTTTTTATTAAAATTCTAATTCACACACTGATAAACCAAAAAAATAAGACAGTCATTCATCACCAAAAAATATATAAATAAAAATAAAGTTGATACAAGTGGTAAGAAGCTATGTACTACTATCAGGGGTCACAAACACACAAAAGGGGAAATACAGGTATACTAACCAAAGAAGAGTTCTGATTGGCTGGAAATGGGCGATTGGGCTCATATAGAAGTTCCCAATGCTACATCCCCCACCACCAAATTCAAGGTACACCTCGGAATTTTCTTGCCATAGACTTCGGACCATGCGTAACTTCAGGAATCAGTCGCTTTTGTTCATGCCACGGCTTCATCATAGAACCATTCACCGCACCAGAGATCCGCCTTCCATCCAAACCATCCAACCAATAAGTTCCATTTGAATTCACCTTGATAATAGTATACGGTCCAACCCAGGTATCTTCGAACTTGCCCTTGGAATACATTTCGCGCAATAATACTTGAGATCCAACCGGAAAACGCACCACCGTAATACCTTGATCATGTTTCTTCTTCCATTTAGCTTTCCGATCTGCTGAATTCCGTTCCGCATCTTGACGTTGTTCCACCATAATACCTTGAATCACCTTGACACGTTCAGAGATTTCCTTGTCCAATTCGCCTTCCACATAATCCAACCTTGGTGCCGGCCACGTCACAGGAGTTCGCAAAACATAACCATACAATAAATAAGACGGTGAATATTGAGTAGCGTCATTCGGTACACATCGTATAGTCAGCAAGGCTAAAGGTAAGTATAGATCCCAATTTCTTCGGTCCTTCTTGTCCGCCGCCAATTTTGCAATAGTATTCACAAGAGTTTGGTTCATCCGCTCGCACATTCCATTAACTTGAGGTCGATGAGCCGTCGTCGTAATTCCAGTACACCCAATATTCTTCAAAAAGGCCTTGATATGATAAGAGACAAAATTGGATCCACGATCAGATAACAAATACGTAGGTACACCAAAATCCTTGACAATGCAGTTGAATAGAAAGGAAGAAGTAGTCACCTCGTCAATGCTTGGTACTGCTGCAGCCACGGGCCACCTAGTCAAATGATCGATTGCCACCAACAGATACTTGTTTCCATTCGCCGTTTCCTCTAATGGTCCCACAGCATCAATTCCAACCATAAAGAAGGGTCGAGAAGGAGTTGGTATCGGATGTGCCAATTCATGCTTGAGTATTCGCTTCTTTGCCCGCCTCTGACAGACACCACAGTTTTTCACCACTTCCCGGACTTGATCATATAACTTGTAACCTTCATACTGGAGCCGCAACTTGATCCATGTATTCTTCAAACCCATATGACCTTCTTCATGCACCATTTTAATAACACCTTCCGCAGTTCCTTCATGGAGTACTTCTTGAGCTGCCACCAGAGTCTTCTTGCCATCCACCACAGTTTTTCGCTTGATAAAGAGTTTGTTGCCTTGAATAATATAACGTCGAGAAAGGTTTCGTATCGTTTTCTTGTCAATTGAAGTGTCGCATCCCAAAGGGTATGTCTTGTCAGTGAGGTAATTCTTGATTGCTATATATCGTGCTAAGTCCATGTTGTAAGTTGTTGTTGTTGTTGTTGTTGTTGTTGTTGTTGTTGTTGCTGTTGTTGTTGTCCAATATCAATAATACATCCAATAATAATAATAGTAAATAATAAAATATAATATATGTATCCCAAATAATAATAAGTGCCCACCCTACCAACCATGTTTTTTTTTTTTTTTTTTTTTTTTTTTTTTTTTTTTTTTTTTTTTTTTTTTTTTTTTCATTTTTTTTTTTTTTTTTTTTTTTTTTTTATTTTTTTTTTTTTTTTTTTTTTTAAAAAAAATAAGTCATCACCATTCAAAATCTAAATCACCACAGGCCGCCGCCAAAGAATCATGATCGTCATCAACATCATCTAGTTCTTGTTGTTCACCTACTAACCGAGACAGAGCATCCGCCGCATTGAGTGTACCTTGTCGATACTTGACCACATAATCATATTCCATGAGAGATAGAGCCCATCTTGCTAGTTTTGGTGTTAGTTTTTTGTTGTTGAATATATATACAAGTGCTGAATGGTCCGTGAATAAACTGAACGTCCGCCCAGCCAAGTAGTGTCGGAAGTGAGTTACAGCCCAAACCACCGCCAAAGCTTCCAAATGTGTTGCTGAATACCTAGTTTCGGGTTCCTTCAATGACCTAGAGGCATAAGCTATCACAGTTTCGCCCTTGCTTGATCCATCCGGAGATTGGGATAGTATGGCACCAAGTCCTTTCGCCGAGGCATCCGTTGTAAGTATTTGCACTTGTTCACGATCAGGATACGAGAGAATTGGACTACTTGTCAACCTTGCCTTGAGTTCGTTCCACGCCATCACTTGATCTTCCTTCCATTCAAAAGCAGTCGTCTTCCGAATCAACCGAGTAAGTGGTTCCGCTATCCTTGCAAAATCTTGTACAAATTGTCGATAATAACCCGCCAAGCCCAAAATAGATCTAACGTCATCCTTGTTCTTCGGTTCTACAATCAAATCCAGCTTCTTGATGTTGTCATCCAAAGGTTGTATTCCATCTACCGTGATATAGTGACCAAGGTACCGAGTCTTCGACTGTCCAAATGCACATTTCGCCATCTTGAATCGTAAATTGTAGGACATACATTGTTCGAGCACCATTGTAATGTGATCCATATGTTCATCCAAAGATCTTGAGTAAATGATAATATCGTCGATAAAAACTTGTACGAATTCACCCAAAAACGGTTGCAAAATAGTCGCCATCATTCGCTGATATGTGGAGGGAGCACCAGTTAACCCAAACGGCATTACAAGATATTCAAACGTACCAAACTTTGTTGTGAAACCGGTCTTCTTGATAGAGTCGTCGTCCAAAGCAATTTGCCAAAAGCCACTAGCACAATCCAATGTTGTAAAATATTTCGAGCCACCAAGAGAACCAATCAATGTATCTAGATGGGGCAATGGGTAAGCATCCTTCACAGTGATTTTGTTCAGCCTTCTATAATCGGTACACATGCGGAGGGACCCATCCTTTTTTTTTACAAACACCAAGGGAGAAGTCCAAACACCATCGGAGGGCCTAATGATCCCGTCTTGTAGTAATTCATCCAAGGTCTTCTTCAGATGATCGTCTTCTTGCCATGTGGTACGATACGGTACACTTTTGATGGGAGTATTGGTCACCGTATTGATATCGTGCTTGAATCCATGCACCCTGCCCAGTCCAGCCGTTTCCACAAATACCTTATCAAAGTACTGTTCCAACACATTCCATATCACCGAAGGCACCGCTTCTCTTTCCACAAAATCACACAATCCCTTTTTTCTACCTTCTTCCGCACATCCTAATTCCACATCATTCAACCCCACATCGCCTTCACCCGAGCGATCCACAACACTTCCAGCGTACAAAACCCTTGACGACAAATACACCTTCGCCCTTTCCATCGACATTTGCTTGTTGACGGTCATGTACCACAAAGTGTTCCTTTCGGAGCTTGCCACCAATACGTAACGGGACATCTTCACACACTCCATTCGGACCAAGAGGGTTTCCATCCAAGTGTTCCAACGACATAGAATCACCATTCACCTGTAGTTTCAAGCTTGCCACCAACGAAGAGCTAATCACCGACACCGAAGCACCAGTATCCACCACAGCATCCACGACAGTACCATATACTTCCACCGGAATCATAAACGGAAAGGATTGCTTCAAAATTGTCGGGTCGTATTTGTAGTCATACACGGTATCAGTATCCAAGCTATCGTCATCAGATTCGTCCATTCCAGTACCATCATCGGATTCCAGTTCAGAGAAGTCATCTGCGCTGTCAGTATTGTCAATATCATCCGAATCATCAGAAGCCACCGTAGCAGGGAAGACTTGATTCACCATCATCGTTGCCTTTCCTTTTTCCTTCTTTGGTTTCCTTGCATAGAGGTATCGTAATCCAGCTTGTACATCCGTAGCAGACTTCCGGTATAACGAGAGTACTTGTGCCATGTTCATCCCAGCATCCACATTCTTCAGTTGTTTCCAAATGTCATATTCCTCCACTTCCACAGCAATCTTCTTCGGAGGTGCCCTTTTCTTCTTCGCCTTTGCCTTGTCCACAGTCGCCAATTCAGCATCATTCACACCACCTTGTTGCATAGTTGAAGGACCAGCCACCGCAGGACGTTTCCTAGCCCTATCATTAACAGACCCATCATCTGACCTTGCCCTTGTGTTTTGATTTGTCCACACTTGTACGCCAGTAATGGTGTAAGCCTTCCTAGTTTCGTCTTGTATCACCGAATCCATTGGTTGGCCACCAACTTGTTGTTGCACGATTTCCTGGGAATTTTTCTTCTGGACAGCAGGTATCCCACCACCTACTGCCCTTTGGCTTTTCCCGAGTCCTTTTGTTGAGAGGGAGAGGGTTGCTGCTGTTGAGGTTGCTGCTGAGGTTGCTGTCGTTGCTGATATTGTTGTCGCTGAGGCTGTTGGAATTGCTGATAATATTGCTGTTGCTGAGGTTGCTGAGGTTGTTGATAAGAATATTGTTGTCGTTGTTGGTAATATTGTTGTTCCATTTCATATGGGCATTCCCGCTTTGTATGACCCACATTATTACACAAATAACAACGCCCCCTAAAGCCATTCGTCATATTTTCGGCATTGCTTGATTGCTGGTTCATCGACGCACCTTGATTTTGTAGCATATGTATCTTCAAAGCCTTGAATTCTTCGACCAAGTTGCCGAGAGTATTTGCCACAGAATTGTCTACGCTACGACTAGAATCGATACCAGAGGGATCCACTACTTCTTCCGTACCCTTCACCACAGGTACATCCTTCGCACCGCCATACTTGCCAAAGAGTGTCTCCATCCGTTTTGCCATGGCTAACGTTTCCTTGAAGGTAGATGGGTTGCTTTTGTCCACTTCAAACGCGATTCTTGAGTCCAATGATTTCACCAGATACCTTTTCTTGTTGATATCTTCCGTGATCTTGAGTTTCGAGAATAGGTCTTCCAGTTGCATTTCCAGTTCCTTTAGAGTCATACCATTTTGTTTCAGATTTTCCAGTTGGTCCCACCATTGGTCCTGTATGTCTTCTTCAGTGAAGTAATCCTTGAACTTTGTCTTGAATTCGTTCCATTCGTTGATACTCTTCCTTGTCACTTGCCACCATTTCGCAGCGTTGTCCTTCAGAAAGGTTGAGGCCACCAAAACGGCGTTCACACCTTCAATCCCATTGAGTTGGATGTATGTGTCCATACTATCTACCCACATTGTTGCATCGTCACCGTCTTTGCCGTGGAAGCGATCTGGCTTGTCCATAAGATTTTTCAATTCCATACTGATATTAATTGCTGAGATTATTGTGTGTCCAAGGTTCAACTGTTTTCCTGCCCAGGTTCAATCCACCAAAAATGTTACGTCGCTGTAACTAAATAACTCCACAATTGAGTCAACCAAAAAAATAAAAGTAAAGGGGATAAAGCTTGTCTTTTTATTAAAATTCTAATTCACACACTGATAAACCAAAAAAATAAGACAGTCATTCATCACCAAAAAATATATAAATAAAAATAAAGTTGATACAAGTGGTAAGAAGCTATGTACTACTATCAGGGGTCACAAACACACAAAAGGGGAAATACAGGTATACTAACCAAAGAAGAGTTCTGATTGGCTGGAAATGGGCGATTGGGCTCATATAGAAGTTCCCAATGCTACAAAACATATTCGCCCTCTTGGCTCAGTTGGCAGAGCGTCTGCCTAGTAAGCAGAAGGTCATCAGTTCGATTCTGATAGCGGGCATTCCTTTTTGCAACATTTTTGGATAAATCGGACATTGATTACGTTGCCTCTTTTGTTGCGGCTAAATTTGTTATTTTAGTCCAACTGGTGTTATGTGTTACGGCCAATTTGGGTATGTAGCTTGTAACAGAGTAGTGTTTTTGTAGGTTTTTATATTTTTTTGGGTTGGATAGGATGTCTTGAGTTATCCTTTAGTATAGCTTTTGCTTGTTTAGAGCTTGAAAATAAACTTGTTCCTTGGGCGGAATTTGAAATATCTTGTTCCTGAATCGGACAAAAATAGATTTGTAAGTAGTGAGCACCAGAACTTTTGTAGATAAAGTCCAACTGTAGAGAAAGTTTATAAAAAATAAACTTGGAAGTGTAAAATAAAATAAAAATAAAAAGTATTGACCTTAGTTGGTTCAATAAAAATAAGTGTATAACACACAGTAAAAATAAAATAAAAAAGAGGACTTTGTAGTCAAAAATAAAAGGAGGTTTCTATGATCCAATAGAAACAGTAGATAATTTGGTGGTATAATAACCTTTGTACTAAGTTTTATTTGATAATATGAGAAAACTGAAAAAAACTAAAGAAAAAAGGTGGGCTATTTATACTAAAATTTAAAAGAAAAAAAAAGATGGTCGGAGGCGAGACGTGGAGGAGGCAGAAGTGATTTTGGAATATAGGGGTGGTTCAAGGTCATCAAGGGAAAATCGTCAAGGGTAGTACAGAGGCATCTTCAATCACTAAGATAGCAAAGGCGTCTGCAGGTTCACTGTTGTTGGGAGCGGTGTCAGGCCGGTTCTCGACACTAGTGTTAAGCGCTATTTTTGTTATAGAGTAGTAACTTGGGTTGTGTTTTTATAGTTTTTTATCTAAGTGAGCACCAGAACTTTTAGGCTTAAGTTCAACTTTTTGTGTGTGATAGAGGAAAAATAAAAATAAAGCGAAGGATTCAGAGTCCGTTCAGGGGCAATTATTTTTATAGCGAAGTAGAAATAATAAAATAAAGACTTCTCTATCAAAAAAAAAAAAAAAAAAAAAAAAAAGGTTCTTGATAAAAGAAATAAAAATGAAGGGTCAATCTTATATATTTGTATAAAAATAAGGACTATTCATGGATTTTCCATATATGGTGCAGTAGAGCAAGTACACCAAAAAAAAAAAAAAAAAAAAAGAATGGGGTCAAGGAATTGCACCACCAAGGTGTCCAGTAAAATACGGGAATGTTATTCAGGTAACCAAATACTGCCCGGATTATGTGACTTTCGCTATTGTTTTGCACGCGCCCACCACGACCAATTTTTAAGGTCATTCAAAATCCCGCTAACGCCTATTTTTGAGCCCAGTGTACAGTAAAGTACTGTATTGTACGGTAGACAAATATTTGAGCAGGGCGGTTTGACCAAAGCCGTCTCATGTCTGAAGCCTTTTTTCTGGCACACATAAATAAGTTTTTCTTTTTTTCCACAACCACATTCACTATACTGTGCAGTGGATAAACGTCATTCGATAAAACAAACTAAGTATGTGATGGACAATGTTAAAATAAATAGACAACGTATATTTTATTCAGGTGTAGTTATAAATCATAATTTGAGAGCTAAGCTATACTATGTACGCTAATAATAGTGCCGCGCTATCTATCGAAAGGAGCGGTCCTTAGGATTGTGTAGGGGCGGGGGTATCTCAAGTTAAAATAAACAGCGCATAAGATAAACCAGTTTGATCCAAGAGGATGCGCTATTCTACCATGAGTGACAACACTTTTATAGTGAGGGGTAAACCAGACCAAATTGTTCCGTCCTGTTTACAAAGGCATCAGGAACAGAAAACAGTTCTATCAATGTTAAGTAATGGTAGTTACTGAACCAACATGTTCATTAAGTTGCATAGTGTTGACTGTTGTAAGAAAGAAGAGAAGCAAAAAAAGGACTCGGAGGCAGTCATAGTGGGGGTAATCTAGAAAGCAAGTATCTAATAGCATATTTTGAAAAACAGCTACAATTGCAATATTATTAATTATCTCATGAATCAGAAAGCTAATGATCCAGAAGACAATAATTTGATAGTAAGGCATGTTTTATTGAAGCATATTTGAGGGATTTGTAATGGACCAAACAAAAAAAGTTGTGATGTCTCATTGTTTCAAATTCCGCACACGTGAAATATTTATTTTCTCTCTCCCGTCTTTTTTATTTATTCGGCTCTCTTTCCTTTTGATTATCTTTTTTTACTCTCCATTTTTTTTTCACCATTCAACTTCTATGGGGTTATTTTGGACGTAGAATAGTGTTAGGACTAGTTTAGAAGGGGTTTGAATTCAGGGATTACAACATGCATGGGGAACCCTTTCATTTTGGATTCAGGATTTAGGATCATCATCAGTTGGCTTTTGCAGCCTTCATTATCTTAGTTTAGTGTCAGTTTATCATAGCTTGGATATAAATAGGAATAAAATATGTCTATTTTAACTTGTCTTAGCTTGTCTCAATGAAAAAATGTTCCATTAGTCTCTTTCATGATTTGTGAAAGGAATTCCTGTTTTCTCTTCGCTCCTTTAGATTACCACTGCAATATTGTTACTCCCTAATAGAATATCCTCTTAGTCGTTCTCACAGTTAGTATAATATATTCATTTCCATTTTAAAATTGTCTTTGTAGATTAATGCACACCATTCTTCAGCTCTCACAGTAGTCTCCCTCATGCATGCTTTCTCGAAGGGATCCCTCCATCAAATCCCTTGTTACAAAGAATCCCTCGTATTTAGTTTTAGTATTTACCAATATGCTTCAATAAAATATGCTTTTTATTAACCATACTATGACCCGCTAGATAATGAATAATGCTACTATTGTAGCTGTTTTGTGGATGCCGTATTAAACATTGTGTTCTAGGTCACCCACTATGACTATTGTCCCTTACTGTTCTTATGAACTGGTTGACAGACTTAGGCAGCCTACTGTTAATAATGATAATATTCCTACTCCACTAATAATATAAATAAATCTAGGTCGCGCTGTGCGTGTAGCGGTCGCTACAAAGAGTTTTGGACAGGTTGACAGTTTTAGGTCATTCAATATGAAATGTGACCGTATTCATGCTCTACGACTCATATATATCAACCCAGGATGTGTTATCATCATGATCCTCACTAGACTGGGTGTATTGGGTGTATTATATATACCCAATTTGCCTCTTTTTTTTTTTTTTCTACTTTATTTGCGTGAGTTATATAAACAAAAAGGAAAACTGAAACCATTTGTGTCCAAGGACCGCTTATTAAGATTCAAAATGATGAAGGGAAGGGGTTTCTAATTTCATTAAAAGCTATATTTCGAGAACTAGAGAGCTGGGATTGGTATGTGACAAAACGCATTAAAAACAAATAAAATAACTTAACGAAATACACGTCAAGTGTAACCCAGGCCAGCAACACACATCAAAAATACACTACGGGACCTATCGGAGGTAGCATGAAAGAGAATGGAAGGAGATTTGACAACTGATAAATACTAATCAAAGCAAACAATTTAAAAATGAGATTTAATCTAGTATACTATATAAGCAATAAGAAAGATTAACTGAACATCTGTTATAGAAGTACAGCAACCGTCACCACTAATAAAGAAAGGGGGGGGCGATGGTAGTAAAAAAAAAGGATCTATTGTATAAGATATGAGGGAAATTAATGGGACGTAATTTTTATTGAAGCATGTAAAAAAGACATATTTTATTCAATATAGATTCAAACTATGGACAAATTAAGACTAAACCAAGCTAATGGAGGGTTCCAAAAAGTGCAACTAATGGTGGTCCTAAATCCTGAATCCAAAATGAATGGGTTTCCTCGTGCATCTTGCAATCCCTGATCTGAAAACCATTCTAAACTAGTACTGACTCTAATCTAAGTCCAACATGACCCCACGGAGGCTACAACGATCAAGAAAAAAAGGAAGAAAAAAAGAGAAAGGAAAGAAGGATAGCGAAAAAAAATATAAAATGGGCGAAACTAAACTTTCACGTGGGCGGGATTTGAAACATTTTGTATGGTTTTTCGATGAACTGCAGTTCTGATTCTGACCATTTCCCTGATTTTTTTTTTCGATAACCTTTTTCATTTCGAAAAAAAACATAAACAAAGATCCCAGATTGCCGCTGTATTGTTATATATATAGCACGTCTATACACAACAGAATAGCGATATTACCCATAATAACGACACCACTTCGCTCTCCGTTGGTGCTGTTACTGTGAGTCCTTATGATACTCTACGGTCTACCTTACGTTCTTGCCGAACTGCCCATATGCATACAGTAAATATTGTTTTTTTTTTTGAAAGTATTATAATAATGTTACTGTATGAGATCACGCAAGTTCTTTCCTTTTCGTGACACATAATTGAAGCCAGCTATTACCAATTTAAAATGGAAATGTCAAAAAAAAAATGAAGACCGCCTTTTATTGGGGCATGAGAAAAAAAAAAAAAAAGACACAAAGGGAAAATCGAAACGATCGTCCTACATTTCTTTTTTTGGCAACTGTCGACCTTCCAATATATGCCCGATACTGCACCATATATAAAAGATCATCACATCATAGATTTTTCAATATATATATATATATTTTATTAGGTCCAAATAAGTAACGAGCAAAAAAAAAGAGAGAGATATGTAGGGGATAATGAATCATCAAAGATATTAAAAAAGTATAGTGGAGGATGTAAAAAAAAAGGCTGCGATAGGATAAATAGTCATTAAAAAAAAGCGATCAAACAATGCTTGGAATAAGATAAAAAGAGATATACATGAATATAGAAATAGTAAACTAAAGAATAAATAAAAATAAATAAATAATAATAATAATAAATAATAATAGTACCAGTAACATTAGGATGCAGTGATGATGACCAGCATTAGCCAAACCAAACCAGTTAGTTTTCGCCAAGTAGCCATTCAACCATGAGAGAATCTTGATCTTGAACATCATCCCAGTCTTCATCCTGCATAAACCATTCTTCGTCGCCATCGACCATACCTTGTTCACTGCCATTTGTGGAGCCGTCACCAAAAGTGTCTTCCATGGCCCGGTCCCCAACATGATGATGATGATGTCCCTCCTCTCCAACAGAGTTGGTGAGTTGTTTCTCTTCAGTGACAATTAAAGTAGGTGCTGGTGCCGGTGTTGTTGGTCTTTGTGTTTCTGTAATGGTAGTTGCTGGTGTCGCTGTTGCTGATCCTCTGACGGACATCTGTGATAACACCGAGGCCAAAGATGGTACTCCGGGTAAAGGATCGGTTTGCATCGACGAATCCACCATTACAGGTTTCCACTTTTGTTGTTGTTGCAGTAACTGTAAAATTCTGTCCCGTCGATCACACGAAGTAGTTGAAGCTGTTACAAATGCCGCCTCTTTGTCCTGCAATGATGCTGCTACTGCTGCTGCCGCCACTGTTGTTGTCGGTGATGATAACGATGATACTAATTGTGCTGCTGCTTCGTCCTCCACCTTTTCTTCGATATCATTATGAGTAGGTGATGATGCAGATAATGGTGCTTCTAGGACTTCATTTGTTGATACGTCGTTGTCATCATTGACGAGTTTTGATTGCCTTGCGCTGGTTGTCCCATCGTCATTGGTATCCTTTTCTTTTTCTTCTTCAACAATGACGCGTGATAAAGGTCGGGCAGTTCTTCGCCGCATCATTGCTCGAGTTGATGTCAGTGCTGGATCTACTATTCCTGATGATACTGGTGAAGACGGCCTTGATGAAGATGTTGTCGATGTTGATGGGCGTAGAGGAGAGGGTATAATAGGGAATGTCACAGGAGGGTGATCACCAGTTATTAGTCCATTTGATCCGGTAGAAGACGATGTGGGTGCTGACTGCGAGGGTGATGAAGTCCAGGTGTCTATCTTTGTACTAATGATTCCATTCTGTGCCTGTTGTTGCTGTTCCATTGTTAGCGCAAAACTTTCATGGTATGATGGTGGTCGTGCACTACCCGAAGCACGTTTGGCAACCATACTAGACGGTCTGTTATACCGTGATCTAGGGTTGGCTGGCTGAGGACTGGATGGGGATGCTGTTGCCGTAGATGTTGATGGTACAGTATTGTTGGGGACAGCGCTGAATGAGGTTGAAGAAGGATGGTGATCAGCTGTGTTAGGTGGTGAAGGTAGATCCATAGCACAGATATCATCCGATTCGGTCTCCATAGTATCTTGTTTTCGATGATTTCGGCGTCCGACAAATTGCAAAGGAGCAGGAGCTGACTGCTTGATATGAGAATGCTTTTGTTGCTGTCGCTGATTATCTTCGAAAGAGGGCGGTGGTGATCGAGAATTTGATAACCGAGAAGCAATACTTGAATCCGGCGTCAATGGTGGTGTTTGCTGTAGTTTTGTCGCCATATTGGGGTGGTATTGAGCGACAGGAGGTTTTGGTGCGGCACGTGGATTTTCGAATGGAATACCAGTCGGGGGAAGTGGATGAGAGAGTGATGATGGAGATCGTGCTGGTGGTTTCCCATTGTTGACAGAAGGTGACGGTGAAGATATCATATTTGTCGTTGGTGAGGTAACACTGGCATTGATTGATGTGCGACGATCATAAGTAGGTGACTTGACCTCAATGGACCGGAGGCGGTTGGGTGTCAGCGACACTTTCATTGTATTCCCAGATCGAATCAAATCCTCAAAATCCAACGCAGGGGCATCAGGGTCATAGACTTGAACAGAGGAAGAAGGCGGTGGAGACATTGGCCGGTGGTCTTGTTGATGTTGTGGTGCGCTGGTTGAATAACTAGCGACAGAGGAGCGTTTATCTTTTTTCCCAAATAATCGAAACCCTTTTTTGCTGCTTGACGAAGATCGGTTAGTGGCTGTTGTTCCATTGCTGATTACAGATACAGGGCGATAATAGGATGAGCTTTTGGTGGATTTAATCGAGAATGATGTTTGTGTGTTGGCTGATGGCGGAGGTTCAGAATTAAAATCATCGTAGTCGTCGCGATCCGCTTGGTAATCAGAATAAAGTTCAGGCGTGTGATGATCTGAGTTCATTCAATAAAAAAATATAGGATGAGTTTCCAAAATCCCTTTTCCCCCGATTGTTTGGTTAGCGCTTACCAAAAGTGTCTTGCGAGGCCGATGCTTGGTTTTCGTAAGATGCAACAGGACTTGGGACTGGAGAAGGTAAAGTGACCCGCTGATATGGTTGATGTTGTGCTTGGTATGATATTACCCGTTTCTAATCAAAATCAAGTAAAAAGAATATAAAACAAGGTGAGTGTTTGCCTTTTTTGAATGCGTTTGTCCCACCCTAGTAAAATAAGCTTCTTTTTCGTCGTTTTTGCCCAAGTATCTGTAATGATGATCACTCTATATTACCTCCAATTTTGTTCGTACATCCGTTAGTTGAAAGAGATTGCCGACTTGTACATCATCCAATAAGGCCAGGTAGACTTCCTTAATTCGTATATATTCAGTATCTTCTTGTTCAGCGGTGACAGCAATAGTAGTGAGAACATATTCAGCCATGTGTTCCAATACAGTGGTGATGTAAATAATGACCATAGGAGAGATAGACATAAGATGAGAAGGGTCGTTGTTGTGTTTGCTGCTTCCGTCATATGTCGGAGAATCAGGGGTCTTATTGGCCAAAGTGCAGTGATCAATACAATGATAACGTAAAGAGGTGCAAACTTGATCCAATGGAAAGTTGGTCGAATCCATGGATCGCATACGTTCATACAGCGGGTAATCGATGGCAGTTGTTTCACTATATGTTTTGACCTCCAACTCGGCTTCCACAATCGCATTTTTTCCCAAGCTGAGTGGTAGCAGTGCCAAAATGTGAGATTTGATATTGGATAGGTCCAGAGATTGAGCTCTTTGTAGAAGAAGCATCAGTACCTGATCCAAAAACTGATTGATAGATTGCAGAGCATCAGATGATATTTGATAAGGACCAATTTCAGATACAATAGCATTAGCAGCACGATGACAAATGTATTGATCTGGTTGATTTTTAGAAAATGGGAAGTGAGAAACTATAAGTTAAATAAAGCATCTCGTTTTTTTTTTTATTTATTTTTTTACCTTTTGTCATGGTAAGATCAGGCAGCTGGAATTAGATGATGGGATAAGCGCGGATATGTCAAAAAGGAAAGAGTAAGTAAAGGAGAGGAAAAATGAGGGGATAATAGGGTTTTTTTGAGTTTCGCAGCAATAAAAGTGTTGCATATAAGAGAAAGAAAGGAAGAACAGAAAAAACAATAGCAAAAATATAAAGGAGAAGAGCGAGGGAGGAGGCGGGTTTTAAATGCCGACGAGACCAAAAAAAGAACTCCGTGATTACAGTTTATTACACAAAAAATAAGCATTGTTATATTAAACACAGTGAATAAGTGCAAAATGAGAATGATTTACAGCATTTATTTACTATCCTGCATTTCCATATATTCACCCGATTTCATCAAATAATAATAATAATGTAAGACGAACACCCCGAGCGACATATAATAATTGAGTTTTATGACTGATCCCGATCGACACACAATTCATTATCAACGTAAAACTTGTTCATACAATAGGCTTTGTTGAACCTCTTAATGTCGGGCATCAAACTCTCTTTGGCTGAAGTTCAATCCCACAGGTATACACTAATATTGCTGATCATCGTAAGATATCACATTGACAATGAATTTTTTTGCCCAAAGTTTCATAGTTTTCGCCAAAAAAAACTGTTGATATTTTCCCTCCGCCAATTAGCACACCTTCCACCCCCCCTTTGAACTACAAACATTTTCTAGACTAACATCAAGACAGTACGAGAGATAAAATAGTAGAATGAGGTTAATGTTTTATTAAATGAAAAGATAAAATATGGTAAGGTGTAAGGATTATAATAATCAGTGGAATATCCCACAAAAGAAGAGATAAACTAATAAAATAAGAGAGAGAGTGTGTGTGAGATTGGGAAGAGGACGCAACTAACTAGTTTTTTTGGGATTTGTTCATGGTATCGAGTTGTTCTTGGAATTTTTTGTTGATATCTTGACGTTTGATTTTTTGGGCCGCGGTCAAAAGTCCCTATCAAATAAAGGAGGATGAGTTCATTTCCAATAAAATATACCATATTATCCCTTTTTTTTCACTTACATTGTCGGTGGTCCATTCTTCATCACATAAAAATATATCAAAGAGCATTTCTGCAGGTTTCAAACCAGCTTCCTTGGCTTGAGCAATCAATGCAGCCAACACAGCCTTTCGCACACTTGGTTCCAAACACAGTTTTTCCCAATCCTTTTCAGCCACACCATTTTCTGACGCCCATGCTCGTACAGATGCTTCCACAGGAACGACCAGTGCCACAGGTTTTGCCAAGAGAGAGTCGGCGTATACGCAAAGATTGTTGACAAACAGACAGCTCTTGTATACAGATTCCAATTTTTCCAAAGCAATATATTCACCGTTACTAAGTTTGACCAAGTTCTTCTTTCGATCAATGATAGATAGTGTACCGTTTTCGTTCCATTCTGCAATATCACCTGTTTGCAACCAGCCATCAGACGTAAGTGTTTCTTTTGTGACGTCTTCACGCTTCCAGTATCCTCCGCAGATAGAAGCCCCACGGACCCACACTTCACCTTGGGGTTTGGGATAGTTGGTAGAGAAGTAGTTGGCATCAGGGACATCCACAAGTTTGATTTCACAGCAGGGGACAGGGGCACCCACATGTCCGTAACCAAATTGGTCCTATAAATTCATTAACGTTAGGTCATGTTTCATGTTTCTGAATCAGGGAAACGTATATATACTTACAGGTGCCATCACGGTGCTCATACCACAACCTGAAAAAAAAAGACGAGAAAAAACGAGTTAGTGGAAGATCGGGGGGCGACTAAAGCCTTCTACAGATAATATTTACGTACTTTCAGTCCTAAATAATAATAATGCCAAAAAATGAGTTTCACAGTTCTGGATCATCAAATTCACCAAAAAATAAAATAAAATATAGAGATATAAACTTACATGCCAAAGCCACCTAGAATAGGACAAATACAAACAGACAAAAACTTTTGAGTTTCGATCGAAATAGGGGCACCACCAGAAAGAGCGAATCGTAAGCGACCACCTACTTGTTCCCGAATCTTGCTAAAGACCACCGCATCCAATATCTTACTAGGCATACCACGTTCAAAAAGCCATGATTTGGTAGCATAAGCCTTGTAAAATATTTTCTGTGCACTTGGAGAGGCCGAATTGATTTTGTTCAAAATACCCTTGCGAATAGATTCCCAAACTGCAGGCACACCAGTCATTAATGTAGGTCGGAATTCCTTGATGTCACCCTTGCAGTTGCGTACCGATGCGTCTGTCAAAGTACGAGGACTTGCATATCCTAATGTCACACCCCAATATATACAGGCTGATTTCATAAAGAAAAAGATATGAGCCAAAATCGAATTGTTAATGTATGATTGAAGTACTTACAGTTCTCAACGCAAAACTCAAGCACGTGGGCTAGGGGTAACTTTTTGAAACCAAAAAAAAGAAGGATTAGTCTTTTTAGGTAAGTTGATGGTACCGGAGAACTTACGTATGCAAGCATTGTATCGGCATTGGATACTACACGAGAGAGGAGACAGTTTACGCCAGCAACTAATAAAAATCGTAATAGTAAGTAATCATATAAAATTCGACTCAAGTATACAAAAAAAAAAAAAAAAAAGTACCACTTACTTGCAGCCACAATATTCTTATGAGAGAGAATCACACCCTTTGGATTGCCAGTACTTCCAGACGTATACATAATACAACACAGATCTTCGGGTTCAGGTCGACGAGGTTCACGGGGGAATTTCTTTCCCGTTTCAATGAGGGCTTCCAATGTCAAAACATCTTCGATTTGTGTAGATTTAATTTTGGCAGCGAGATCAGGTTTGGCATCACCAGAGTAGATCACGTATTTCAAACTGGGGCATTGAGTGGCGACACGAGAGACCAATGGCAGTAAATCAGCGGTAGTATAAATTGCTTCCACTTCCGTTTCATTCATAGAGTGTAACAATCCGTCTTCACCAAGTGTTTCATAAGCAGTTACAATTGTCATGTTTTGAGTGAATAATCCATGAGCCGTCAATAACCAATCCATACTGTATAAAAAATATTGCAAATGGTACATGTTGTCAGTAACACTTAGAATATATAGATAATGTTTTTCGAAATAATTTTTTTCCTTACTTTGTTCCAGAGAAGATTTCCACCTTAGCCTTTGGTTCCAGGCCTAGAGCAGCAAAACCATTTCCAATAGCGTGAGCAATATCTGAGGCCTCCTTATAAGAGATGTATTCATAAGGCGAGAGTTGAAAGAAATTCCAGATCTTCTTTTCCTTAGTTTCCACACCGTTGATAAACTTGGTGACTTCCTTTTCTTCATCCACCATTTTTTCGACACGACGACGTCCAAAGCCATTCTTGTCACCATATTTTCTGACACTACTTTGCAAAACATCATAAAGAGTGTGGACAGTGGTATCAGGGACACGGACAACAGCATCAGCGGCAAGGGCAGATCGACGAATACGTCCGCCATTTGGTTGAGGAGGTCCAACTTCAACAGTAAAGTTCTTCATAGTAAAATTCGTTAATGAGAAAAAAAAAAGTAAAGAGAAAAAAAAAAAAAAAGTAAAGAGGAGGAAATAAAAGAAATAGGACACGAGAAAAAAAAAAAAAAAAGAGGAGCCAATTATTTTTTCATCGATGGAATTCAAAGGGCGACGATGTTTCAAGCATGTGACATTTTTTGAAAGGTTCTCCTACTGTCGTGGTCAATGCAAACAAGAGGAATGAACCAAGTAATTTTACTTTTTTTGGATGTAACAACCGTGCTCAATTTCAACTTCCTCCTATATTTTGATATCTTAAAAGATATATTTATACACTCTAACATTAGACTGGTGTCACTTTTAGTAGAAGATCATATCAGGGCTCACCTCTAATTATCATACTCCTTTCACTGGTTAACCCTTCCGCTCTGCTCAAAACATTCAAGGTACAGTGCTATGCTTTATATAAAGCACGGTTACTGTATGGCTAATAATGAAGATGACACGTTATTCATATCATCGTTAGGTTTAGTGTCTATATGAGTGACTAGACAAAAATTGACAGAGGTGATAACCTATCTTTACTTACCACCAATGTTGATCAAATCAGGGTAAATTTATATTATATATCATCAACCTCCTGGAGAGTGTCAAGTGCCAAAGCACATCAAATAAGCTCTACTTACACAAGAGATGACTAAATGAATACAAGAATGCACTGACATCCCTTTTTTTTTTTTTGTTCTTCTCGTTTTCATCGTTCCATCGCTAATCGCTTCCCATCAGATCACCGAATTATTTTAACCTTTTTGTGTAACTATACTTGTCTGCGCGCAACTAAGTTTCGGCTCATGCTAATGAATAATCAATAACAACAGTTGTTGAACATACTTTCTAACATGATACCATTAAGATGCAAATCAAATAGTGTATCATATTAATTCGGGTGATTTTTTACTAAACAAGGTTACAGAAAAATTTTGTTGAGCCATTGATATCAACATCACACAGTGAAATGAGGTTTTTATTTTTATTTTCCCTTTTATAATGTGCTGGCGTCAAATGTTGATCGCCCAGCCAAACTAATTTGTTTAATTCTCCGCAATAATTTTTTTTCCTTCTTGCCATTTTTTTTTTTTTTGAATGGCTGACTCATATACACCCGTTGAAGGCGGAGGCTCTCTATTACTTGCATGGCAGATCAAGAATAAGAAAGTACTGATTGTGGGAGGTGGGAATGTAGCGGCTCAACGTATAGTGTCTGTCAAGATTGGTGATGCACAAGTGATAGTGGTGGCTCCGGAATCAGGCCTCCATCATGAAGTAAAGCAGCGTATTGACCATGGCGAGGTGACTTGGCGCAACAGGACGTTTCAAGATGCTGATCTCGAACAAGAAGGTGGTGTAGATATGGTATTGACAGCATTGGATGATCATGAAGAATCTTTACGTATTGGCCACCTGTGTCGACAAAAACGCATTCCTGTCAATGTGGCGGATGTCCCTGATATGTGTGATTTCTACTTTATGAGTCAACACCGGGATGGACCTCTTCAAATAGCGGTGTCTACCAATGGACGTGGGCCCAAACTCTCTAATATGATTCGCACAACCGTGGCCCAGGCGCTTCCGCCAAACGCAGGTGATATGGTGTATTATATGGGTGAACTGCGGGCCAAGGTACGACAATGGGAACCCAAGATTGAACAATCAGCAAAGCGGATGGGATGGGTAACCAAAGTATGTGAAGCTTGGGGATTGCATGGTATGGCTCGATGGACGGATGCAGCTGCGAAGGATTCGACTTTGGTAGATGGCTTGAAACCTTACTTTGATAGCAATCAAGTGCCTACGCTCGAAATGGTATTGCCGTAGTTATAATATTTAGTTTTAGTTACTTGGTTTTATTATATTACTTTATATTATCCGGATTATTTGCGATCAATGAAAATAAAACAGTACCGTATTTGCTAGGAATCACTATTAGCTGTTAGATATAGATGCTTGATGGTGATGTTGTATGTTGTTGATATTAGGTAGAAATAAAAGAAGCTTTTTATATCATTAATACAATTCCATGTGTTATCCTTTGTCTTGACATGTGCCGATGCTGTACTGTACAGTAGGATATGTGTGTTGTGTGCGTGTGATGTGTTTGTGTGAAGTAGGATAAACTGTAATAACATCATTAACTTCCTTCTCTTTAAATCCAACACAGTACCTCTATTTAGAGAACATACTGAACGAATTTGTTCGCCCTTGTATCGTGGACATCAAACTGGGTTACAAAATTATGAAGGTACTGCTGACAAAGTCAAGCGAATCAAGATGATGAAGAACGCGCAAGGAACCACGATTGAATATCTGGGTTTAACGATTTCTGATATGAAGGTATGTACCAGCTTCAGATCCTTCCAAATTAGCATATAGGTGGGACCCGATAAAGGACATAGTATTTAACAAACCCTATCAATTGGATTCCACTTTATGTAGATCTTTGAAATGAGATTTGTTATCCATTATGCATTATTGGCTCTATATTTTATCTCTGATGCAAACAGTTTATAACCTAAATGAACCTTAATCGTCTTAATTTCATTACTTTTCAATTCGGAGACAACGACTTTCGGAAATTCATTACACAATCATCTTAATAGTCTTAGTAGCATAGCAGAGCATAGTGTAGTTGTAGTGTGGTGTTGGTCATTATTTTCTACTGTAATCAATAAAAAACAAAAAAACTTGAACTTCGATATGACTTTTCAAAGTGAAGGTATGAAGTATGTATGAAACACACAGAGGGTTTAGTTGGCATACTATATAAAATCTCTAAACAAATAATTTCGATTTAGTGTCATCATGGGCTTAAGTCAATAATTGTCAAAATAGAAGATATCTTTTATTGTAGTATAAATAAACATAAACTGGGGGATGATCAATGCTAATCTAACTGAACGAGATGGCCGACGTAAAGAGGGATCTACTGTTGAAGGACAAACTAAACGAATGAAAGAGACATACTAAAAATAAAAAGACAAGACATGATTTATTCAGATGTAGATATAAAACTATGATATTTAACACTAAACTATTCTAAGGACGGTTCCATGACACTAATCGCAACATGAAGCCTAATGTATCGGTATGGTCCAAATCCTGGATCCAAAATGAAAGGGTTTCCCCATGCATGTTTATAATGCATTGTTTAAAATGCCCCTGATTCATATTCTAACACTAATCCAAGATGCCCAACAACGATATTTTTATTAAAAGAAAGAGGCAGAAGAAAATACAGCTTCCTATTGAGCATAAAAAACCTCAGGAGTTCTTTTTAAATGTCCGCTAGACTTATTCTAGTCTTTTGGCTCAGGGCGAACAACGCAACCTGGAAAAAAGAATCAACTAAACATTTTACAATTGTCAAGAAACTACAGGGATGCATGCATAGTCGCCACAGCCAGTATATCTGCGTTGTTAAAAAAATGCTTCCACGTTCTTCGGTCGGTAATCGAATTTCCGCTTCATGTTATCATTTAAGAGTATTATGTATCCTGAGCCACCTAAGTGTCTCAATCCTAACCCCCCTGGACAGCCTATCTAATGAATATATTGGCAGTGTTATCACAATGCAGTAGAATGTAGTTAATCAGCAATAATGAATAATCACAATGAATTTTAAAGGGTTGTTTTGTTTAGATCATTCACTTGTACATATGTACGCACAAGCTGTATAAAATGAACCAATGAAAAATGAAAAAAAGGTGTCAATGCACACATATTCATTATAACAGTTCGACATCTATTTTTTACATTAACGATAAAAAAAAAGATGATGACCATTTCTCGACAATAAAAAGGACAGAAATGACTTTTTAATGCTTCTTATTCATACTCGATTATCTATCGTTCCCTATTTCTCAAAAATACAGACTATTCTGCTACTTTCAGTTTCCGTCCATTCTTCTTTTGTATATCCTCATTTTTATGAAGCGTCAGGTTAGTCGAAAATGGTCTTTTACTGTCATCGAAAACCAAGAAAAAAAAAGTCAAGTTGACCTGCTGATGGCAAAATCTTTGTTAGCGCCGATGTTTCAATAGGATATTATACAACTGCTACTGGGACGCTCAATTGGCTTACCGTCCTTTTAGCTTTTATTTCATTTCTCTTTTTTTAACAATCAGATCCAGAAGGATCAAACTGGTTTTTTATTAACGGAGTCTACTCCGTTTGTAGACTTTGTGCGCAGGCGGCTGGGGACATGATACCTAGCGCTAAGACATAATATTATACCTGATATTATATTTGAACCGAGGATGAACCCTGGGTGCTCAAATAGTCAAAAGATGCGCAAATAATCGGTCCAATCCCGTTACGCTAGCTGACAGATGTATTATCATTTGGTGTAACATCGTATGAACCTATTTTGTAGGTCTAGTGCCTTCTTTACGGGTGAACTACCGAAGGTCCCATTTCAGTCTTCATATGATTAAAGGACTTTGCAAACAGCACAGCCAATAAAACAGACCAAGGAACAGCGAAATACCTTGGCTGTAAATTTGATAATGCAAAAATAAATATATGAATATTATATTTAGAATTTATTTGTATGAAGGGGAAAGGGGACACTAAGAAATAATGATCAACGGGATTGGAATAACGCACATGTGCTTTAGTAGCTGTGTACAAATTCGGACGGCCCTTTTTTTTATTTTCTACTTCTTTCTTTCACTTCCGCAATTTTTTATATATTATTTTTTGTATTATATTACTTTACTTTTTATTATACCTTCATGTCTTTTTTTGCCTAAAAGATCATGACTACATCACCATCAAATACAATATCACCATCTTCATCAATTTATTCCTCTTCAACAACAGGGTCTACAGTAGGCCGATCTACCTCGAATCGTTCCTTATACCGCGATTTAACATCCGCCACCAGCAATAGCAACATCGCATCTCTTGCAAGTGGAAGTGGAGGAGGAGGATGGAAAACGACACTGAATCGTTCGCGGCAAAACACCGCCGACATTATGACTGGTGAAGATTTGGTGCGCACCATTGGCTCTGATTATCAAGAAATACAAAAACGAACTCTGACAAAGTGGGTGAATTCACAACTCAAGACGGTCGACGATCACATTTCCAACATTGAAACTGACTTCAAGGATGGAAGAAAGCTACTCAAATTGCTCTCTGTGGTTGCTAGAGACCCTGCCCCGAAGCCTGAAAAGATGAATATGCGGATACACCAATTGGCAAACGTTGCTCAAGCTCTTTCGTTTTTGGAAAAACAACTGGGTGCTGATTCTATTGTGGATATGGGGAATGAAGCTATTGTCAATGGTGATAAAAAGAAGACTCTGGCTCTGATATTTTTTATCATGATCAAATATCAAATTCAAGTCGTACTCAATGACCATGGTGATGATTTTACACATTCTTTATTGGTAAGCCTAATATTTTTTCAAGGATCATTTTGTGGGTTTCAAAATATGGATACAAGTGTTTGACTGATCTCCTCCTTTTTTACGCTATAGAATTATTCTGATCGGCAACGTGATGGGCTACGCATCGATGTCCTTTCTTCAACTGAACCTATTCCCACTTCTATCGGACCAGTGGCTCAACCTACCGACAAAGCGATCCCACCAACAACACCAATACCTGGCACTAACTCCCTCGTATCATCAAAAAAGCTGGGAAGCAATTATTCAATCAACTCTGACAAACAACATACAAGCTCCTCCGAAGCCAAACTGGCCCTCTTATTTTGGGTACGGATCCAGCTTGAAGATTATATTGCTGCTAGTATCATTCCAAGTATTCAAGACTTCTCAAGGTCCTGGCGAAATGGTCTAGCGTTCTGTCTTCTGATACACCGCCATGGTTCTGATCTCCTTCCTGATCTCTTCTCATACCACCTCAAGGATGCCGATCTTTCTCAGAAAGAGACATGGCGCCGGTTACTGACCCTTGCATTTGATTTGGCCACCGAACACATGGATATCCCAAGGTACCTGGAACCTGAAGATTTGGCGGACGTGGACTATCCTCATGAACCAAGTGTGATGATGTATGTGGCGGAATTCTACAAGCTGATGTCAAATGCACAACAAAAAGTATCGGATGATGAACGCCATGATATTGCTATACGACGTCGAACCAACATTGCTATGGTGACTGGTGGCATCGACACTCTTATCTATGATGACGACCACAATGATACCCCTCTCGTCAATGATGGCTATGATGCGGCGAAAGCAGACAGCACCAAAGACTCAGGCAGCAAGAAAAGCAATAGAAAAAAGGCACATCGACGATCGACATTGGCGGATGAAGACAAGGAACGAATCAAGGCGGATTTGAATAGTCGACTCATGATGCAGCTGACTGGCCATCTTCCTCGGGGCGTGCATCCTGTATTGGATCAGCTGATTACTATCCATGAAACAGTACTGGCATTTATCAAAACCAACACTCGGACACTCGATGAAATACCCACATCCTTTGATGATGCTGATACTGTGGCCGAATATTTGGATGCTCTAGAAATTGTGGAGGAACAAATGCAAGAAGAATCATCTCTTTTGGACACTGCCCGGGACGCCAGGGACAAGTTGATGCTATCGCCAGAAAATGCGGACGATACCCTTATTCGGCTTACTGATTTACAACGGACCCAAGTGAAGAACCTATATGATATGCTATTCAATCAATGGACCGATTTTGAACAGCTGCTAGCCACTACGAAAACCGATCTTCTTCGCATTGAATCTGACTTGGTTGACATTGAAGAAGGCACACACAAGTATCATGGTGAAGCTGACAAGGTGATGGCCCGGATTGAAGAGCTACTACACATACTGGCTCAAGTGGTACCTCGCCATTCTTCAGACTCTGGTGACAAGTGCAAAGTTGGTGACCTATGGCATCCCATGGACGAAGGCAACGGAGATGGTCAAACCAAGGAAATATCCGTCTCATTCCACCAGGCAGCAATGGAAACCAACGAACTGGTGGACACTTTTGACTCGACCATGTGGAAATCCTACCGGCGGTTTATCTTGCAATTTTCTCGTGCGGTGCTGAAACAAGTAAAATCAAGGCTGGATGAATTGGAACAGGGGCACCAGCAGGTTATGGATACCAACCGGGACACCTTATCCTCTAGTGACAACTTCTCTAGTGCTTTGGACTTGATTGCGACAACGAAGGATATTGGACACGAGTTGGAAACTATTCGCGAACTGATGGACAACAACAACTACACCACAAACGACGGGATTTCGGGTCTAGAAAACCAGGTGAATGCTGTCCGCACCAAAATTCACAAAACGAAGGAAACGTACGATGGATTGCTGGCCAAGGATGATCGATTGGGTGCATTTGTTGACCAAGTACAACAACAATACGAAATGGTGCGTGATTGGGTGGATCAAGTGCGTGTTTGGTTTGTGGAAGCGGACCGTATTCGGAAATGGATTGAAATTCGGATCGATATCATCAATCAAAGGAACGGATCAGATGAGTTTGACCCACTCAGTGATATTCTGGCCGAGGTGGCTCGCAACAACTCTGAAAAGTGGCGCGATGAACATGCAAAACTTACCCGGGATATTGATCGGTTTAATGGTGATGATATGGCACGGTTACGAACTCACGTGAAGTCTTTGACTGGGGCGGATCGTGGCGATCGTGATATCGGTCCGGCGGATGCATCAACGATTGAAATTACACTAACCACTGTCAACATGTTGAATAAACTGATGGAATTGTTACGCAAACGGTCTTACATGGTGGATATGCTGATGCTTCGGGTGCAATGGGACGATCTGTGTGGGTCTTGTTCTCGGTGGATTTTGGATACTGATCAAGAAATGAATGTCTTTCTGAAACCTGGCCAGGCAAGATGGATCAGCTCTGATGACGACATTGAAATCTCCTCAAGTGATGTGGAAGCCTCTTTGAACAGCATCAATGGTAGAGGTAATCGGCGTCGAATCCCTGGTCGAACTTGCTCCTCCACCTTCAGCAGCTTGATGGACACTGAAGAAATGATCCAAACTCTTGTGGCCTTAGAGTCAAAGGTGATCCATTACGACCAATCCGAATACACTCGATGCTTGGATGCTTTTCAAGAAATGGAAGATCTTCACAATACTGACTTGCCTGGCTCTTTGGATACGAAACAAACACAATTTGAAGATAGTTTTGGGGATTTGATGAAACGAAGTGGATTTGCTCGCAAGGTGGTGGAACAACATTTGGCTCTTCTGGACATTACAACACAGTATAGACAAATATGGGACAAGGGTGAATCGCTTCGTATTTCCATGGTGAATGCTTCAAAGTCCACCTCAACTCGCACCAAGGCCGCCGGTATCAGCGATGACGATAGTGATGATAGCGAAAATGACATATATGGCGAAAAGGTCCAAAGCTTTAAGGAAGATTCAGCTCAACTGATTACTTGTGTCTTCTCACAAATTATGTATACGGAGGCGCCGACTTACGCAACTCTAATAGTGGGATCTCAAGACCATGAAGACAATGAAGAAGCAAACCACCATATCAAGGAAGTCATACAAGGCTATTCTATGCAACTCGCCACTATTGCGGAGGCTTTGGAAAACCTTTTGGCAAGCAACCGGCGGACTCTCTCCCTTCAACAACGTGCCACCTTGGCATACGAAGAAATGATGCGACATATTCAATGGCTGGATGACCGGGCCCAAAAGTACAAAAAAGTTGGCTCAACAAGATGGATTACGGTAGTGGCAGTGATATTGAAAGCGACAGTGACGATGACGATAGCGACAACAAAACATGGACAATTCAATATCAGCGGGAACTGGATAGTCTGATCATCCGTATGGAGCAACTGGAGGAAGGTGAATTATCAAGGTTACGGAAACGTGTATCGGCCATTGAAGACGAAATCGATGCTTCCAACACCATTACTATTGATCGCGGGACGCTGATCAACGCCATCGAACAGCTGGATGATAGTCATGAACGCCTCCGACGACTTTTGGAAAGACGTGCTGTTGATTTGGTGATCATTGACAAACGACAGTTATGGGACGAGCAAACTATTATTGCCAATGATGCGATGGACGATGTGGCTCGGAATCTGTGGTCTTTTGTCGAATCAATCGAAGCACGAGTTGATGGTGCAGGCGACAACTGTGATACTACTTTTGGGACTTTGGAGGAACAACAGCTTTTGATTAAGGCAATCCAAGATATGCCTGCTTTGTGTCAAGAAGGATATTACTCTGACTTGGAAAGCGCTTATTTACAGCTTGGGGTCTCCTCTGGTTTGCCAGCCCACTTGCAGCAAAAACAACAAGCTCTTGTCACGAAACACCATGATTTGGAAAAGCTCTATCTCTATGTGCAAGAATCTTTGGAATACAAAACACAGCTGAACAGCTTGGTGGCTGAAATGGACGGTGCCGCTCAACAAGGAAATCGTGTGCATGAAGATTTGGTCAAGGTCTATGCTCCTGGGACATCAAATGCTGCTGGATTGAATGCTCGCGATGACATGCTGAGTGAATTCATGCAATTGGTCGATTCTCTCTCCCGAAAACGAAATGAAATCAAGCCTCCTGAAAATCAATCGACCATGTTTGACAGGTAAGGATGGAATAAGCAAAATAACTAAATAAATAAAATGTGAACTGACTCCTTTTTTTTATTCTTATTTTTTATTTGATAGTGAACGGGCGATAATCATACAAGATGATGAATCTACTGCACGAATTAATGGACGATTGGATTCAAAACTGGGGGATCTTGAATCTTTGATAAAGTCAATGGAACAACTGAAGGCTCATTATTTTGACGCGTTACAAGCAAAAGAAGACGCTATCCGGTGCGAAAACAACGCAATCAGTCAACTGGAATGGATTGAAAAACACCTCAGTTTACTCAAATCGGCATCTGTGGATATTTCTGATGACTCCGTTACGATCACCGAAGAAATCATCGAGGAACATGGTCAAGACCTTCGTCGCTTATCGGGTGATATCAGCGCATTCAGGGAAAACAGTGTCAATACCCTCAAGGATCAAGTGGATACCCTAGTAGCCTCAAAACATGACGGTGCGCTTACACATTCTACGGATGGATATGATACAACTTCCTTGGAGAAAATTATGGATCAACTCGATAACAAAATCAACCAACTTGTGCAACAGGTGTCAACAGAATTCCAAGCGCTTGAAATGGCTAGACAATTTATGACTTGGGGTGATCATCTCGAACAATTGGCAAAGCAAGTCAGCTCAATTCAAGAACAGCTGCATCCATTGGTCTCTGAAGTGAAAGAAAAATCAATCCAAGGTGACTTGTCTACTGTGGACCTCTGTTTACTCGAAAAGAAATCTGATGCTATTGAAATCCAAGCGAAATCTGTGAATCAAGAAATGGCAAGTATTCGTGGCCAGTTTGTCAACAACTTATCGTCACTCATCAAAAATCAGCTTGACCCTTCATCGGCGAATACCATTTGTGATGCTTTGGAAACACGGTTGGTTGGTGTGGAACGTTCGTTTGGCCGTTGTCAGGATACTCTTTCGACCAAGGTTCAAGAAATAGGCTCGTTGAAAGAACAGCAAAATTGGCAACATCAGGTGAATCACGCATTGAACGATCTTGGCGAACTTACCAAAGCAGTAGACTCATTTGTGGAAAACAAGGCTCGCTGGCAGCCTGGAACTGTTGTATCCGAAAACGATGAAACCGATCTTCGAACTGCATGGGCGGAAATCAAAGCAAAGTTGGATAATTATGACCGGGACAGCATCCGGCCTCTTCAACAAAATGTACAAACATGGGTATCAACAAAACAGGCACACAACAGTGGTGTTGGGAAATGGGCCGAAAAGGTGATTTGCTCGCTATTGGATGCACGCGATGATGTTGATAAGACTTTGGTGTTTGGAAATGAAATCATTGATCAACGCTGCCTTATGGGTGCTTTCCTTTGGCGTACCTCTCAACTAGAACATTCGGCCGAGGTGATTCGTGAAGAATTCCTGGATCAGAGTCGACATAATAGTGATGTTGACGGTGCTGATCAAACCACTGGTGTCATTAGTTGGCTAGCAGATCATGGTGAAAGGTTGCAACGATTCAACTCTGGGATTGACGACATTCGACAGGATCTTGCGACAACAATTCCTTTGCCGGCTAGGAACTTGCCCTCCTCATCTTCATCTTCTTTATTGCTAGACTATGGAAACTCATCATCATCCTCTTCAATGCGTAATGTGCCTGGCGTCAAAGACGAAACAACAAATGCTATTATCAAGGAAACTATTGATACTCGGCTGCAACGGTTACAAGAATTATCCAATGGTCTTCAATCAATATTGGACTCCAAGGAACGCATGTCTCGACGTGAAATGTCTCGTGTTTTGTACATCAAACAATTGGAAGCCTGTGAAACTTGGATTGGGGCGAGCATGATCAAACTACAAACCACTATGATGATACTGGACGATGATGCTAGCGGCGATGACAAAGGACAGGATACTATGTCGAACATACAACAACTTCGTAGCGCTATTGGTATTACGGAAAGTATCGAGGCTGCAACCCATGGTGATGATACAGTCTTAACCACACTTCAATCAGCATACATTACCTACAAAAAGGACTTGTCTGGCACCGATGATGGGATGGATGACGATTGCTTAGATTATTTTGAACAGATGGAAGAAAAATGGCGGAATTTACATCGTGAAGCTAGGCAATCAACCAAGGTTTTGCTCCGTGCTCTTGGCCCTGCCGAAGTGGATAATCATATCAAGCATCTACGACAAATGATTCATGAACTACAAACTGAAATTGATGGCACCGATCCAGTACTACTTAGTGACGAAGGCATCATGCAATGGCAAAAACAAATCGATGCCTTGGACAAAACCAACTATCACGCAATAGTAAGGATGATGGCTTCACTGGTTGACACGAATATGGATGGATCAGAACCAAGTCATTTTGGTGGAGGCAAACAACAGCAGCGATTGGATGAAGTGGGCGACACTATCTTGTCAACTCGTAATACTCTCGCCCGTCTTTATGATATTGTCAACTTGAACCGTCTGTGCAAAACATATGGAGACAATGCCAACCTCGCCAAAGCAATGATCGGTGATGCTCAAAAAACGCTCTTGGAAATTCTGCAAACACATAAACATATGGGTGATGGCATGACAATTCAAGATTATCGTGATGCTTTAGTGGAGGCGAATTTTGAAGCGAAACAAAAAACAGCAGACTGTAAGGAAATCTACAATGACCTTTGTGCTTACAGCAGCTTCATCGAAACCCAAAAGACAGACGGCGAATGTGATGATCTATTGTCGGAAATCTATACTACTCAAGAAACAATAAACGGAGACTGGAAATTATTGCAATCTCAAGGACAATCAATCTTCAATCTGCTGACAATGGCTTCACAATTGGTGCAAGGATATGATCGACTGGCCAAGGTGGAACAAAATGTGTTAGTGATTCGGACGGGTCTGAACAATATCTCTTCCTCTCCCTCAAAGGACGCTATCACAGCTTTGGAAAAGAAATTACGTGACGATACATCAATTGACATGAATGAAACTCGTGCTTTGTTGGACTCACTGGATGGCGAAAATGAAGTGATGTTTGGTGCTCGCTATAATCAATTGGCAACAATGATATCGGACCTTCAGCAAGTATTAAGGCATCAAAAACATGAATTGGAAAGGAACAAGGTGTTACACGGCCTTAATGATGAAGTCACCAGAATACAGGCTGCTTGTGAAGAACAGCTCAAGTTTATCCGGCAACAAATTCTGGCAAATCCTGATCTTGTTGGCAAACGACCTGAATCAATCCAACACATCTCTCAAACCTATGTGGCGGCTATTACCAGCATTGAAAAGGTTTATGAAAAATGCAAGGATGATTATAAGGTGGTATTGGATCAAGCGAAACGACTGACTGATTACTATGGCGTGCCTACTTCGCAAGTTGAAACTATCAAGCGTCCCTTGGATAAAATCTTGCTCGATTTGGACACTGCAATTCAGACTGAAAATGAATATATTGCGGCACTCAAGTTTGTGATCAAGCATGTGAAGACTGAAGGTATGTATTAGAATGAACATCCCTCCAAAAAAAAAAAAAAAAAAAAAAAAAAAAAAAAAAAAAAAAAAAAAACTGACCTCATTCCTTTTTTTTTTTTGTTGTTGTTGTTGTTATAGTGGAATTGACTCGATCATTATCTGCTATGAAGACAACTCTCTCAAAGTACTCCAAGCAAAATCTTCGCTCTCGATTACATTCTCTGCCTGATTTGTCGGAATTCAACAGACGCAATGAAGATTTGACAAAATCTATTGAACTGTTCTTCTCTATGGGCGATGAGCTAAAGAAAGCGAAATTATACAAAAGCATCGGTGTGGCTCGGACTTCTACAGTGAATAAGGCGGTGGATCATTGTCAGGCTATTATTAGACGTATGTGGGGTGAAATCAAGGTGGTGATGGACGAAACCAAAACACGGTTGGATGAAATGTATCGACGACAACATGGTATCAGTAAACTCAATGAAACTCTGCGTTACGTCGATGATATCAAGGATCGAATCAATTCATTGTCACTCTCTGGAAAAAGCGTGGCAGTGGAAGAAGGTGAATTAGAGGAATTGGACCGGGAAATCAAGGTGACACTGGCCCAGAAGATTGAAGAAACGGATATGCTTTTGGCAAGTATCTCTGATAGTGATGGAGTGATACGAAGACAGCGTGCTCAGCTATCGACAGCCACGGATCAATTACATCACCTGATGCATGTACGACAAGAACAAGCTCAAACGGCCGGTAATATTACACTATTTTTGGGTATCATTGACCAAGTGGACGAACAGATTCTCGAAGTACTGGTTGCTGTTGAAAACTCGGCTCCACACCACGCCAAAGTGATTCATGGTAAATTTGTCAAGACGGATCTTCAAGACCTACTACGACGCCTGGTGAATGTGTACAAGAAAAATGGACCCTCCATCAGTAAATTACTTGGATCAGCAAAAGAAGAAGCACGAAAACAATTTTTGGACGACAACACCCGGGTAGCAAAACGACTGGAAAAAACGATGGATCGATGGACCAAGGCACAAGCATCTGCATCTGCTAGAGAAAAGGAGTTGCATACATGCATCGACGCACTCAACCATGAATTTTACACCAAATTAGCGATGGCCAAAAAGAAAACATCAGCTCCCAACACCACTGTCGCCAATAACAATAGACGACCAAGTTATAGCAACAGACGATCTTCGGTATCCAGGACAGAATCTCCTCCACCTCCTCCTCCACCATCAACGTTCAATGGTCTCTCTCCTCCTCTTGGATTTACAAAAACAAGACGCACTAGTTTCCAAACCTCTACATTAGCGGCGGATCAACGGGTAGCTGGAAATGCCTTGAGAAAATCCAAAACACCCACCTCTGCTTCTGGTAACCAACGGACTGCTTATGTATCTGATCCAAAGAATGAACTGGACGTTCAACTTGGCCGTATAGTGAACGACAGCGAGGTCAAAGTCAGTATCAAAATGGTCTCAGGAGAAGTTGGTAAGTAAAAAAACAAAAACAAAAAACAATAACTAAAGATATGACACTATACTAACTTGTGATTTTGTACTAGGGAAATACTATTTTGGCGAACGATTGGCCTATTGTCGAATTCTTCCAAGTAAAATGGTGATGGTCCGTGTGGGTGGAGGTAAGTAATATTAAATTTAGATGCCATACCATTGCTCTGTTATTCATTTTAACTTGTTTACCCTTTTTTATGTTTCATTGTATATAGGCTGGGTGGAATTATCACAGTAAGTAAAACAAAAGTGACAAGCAAATTAACTATTTTTGACTGACATTGTAATCTTTTTTAATCTTTGTTTGATGATCTAGCTTCTTAAAAGGTAAAACCTATTTTTTTTTCTTTGCTGGTGTTATGTTACTCAACATTTTATTGTTATTTTTCCTTTATTGTAGATCATGGCCATAATGATAACAGCCCAAGCAAACAAAAAAACAACAGTAGCAATAATCTCACAGCAAACCATCAGGATCAATGTGAAGATATGGCATCAGCAGGTGATACATTTCCTGGCCGAGTGACTCTTCGTGGTGGCGATGGAAGTATCAACAACTCAAGTCTCGATCCAAACCACACACAAAGCAAATCATCCAATCGATCCAAATCACCGGTCTCTAGTGGATATATGGAAGGCGATACCTTTGTTCATGTGGGCGAAGATGGCAACCAAGTGGTGATGAAATTGACAAAAGCCAAAGAAGATGCAACGACACCTATCAAACGACAGTCTTGAATTGTTATGGACTCTCTGGTTTTGGTTTTAGTCATAGATTTACATCCCTTCTCTTCCCTTTGTTTCACTTTAGTACATTATATATATACAACATATACCCACAAATATCATCTATTATATTTTTATTTTGCACCATGGTCACTTTAGCTAGTCGACTATTCCCAACCCCTGTATTTTATTTATTTATTTGTCATGATGGTGGAAACCTACAATCGCACATATACACACACACAACTTACATCAATAAAATTCACATTTTCCTATCACTTTATTGGCCCTCTTTTTTTAATTTTTCAACCTCTCCGCACATATTCATTAATTTTTTTATTTTCTCAGCGTGACTTACTGAGTTCTCACATTTTTTTTTTTGTAGAACTCTTTTCTTTCCATTTTTTTTTTTCGCCTCTTTTTCATTCCCTTATCTTTCCTCTTCCACTTCTTCCTCTCCTCCTTCCCTTCTTCTCATTCTACTTATTGTTTTATGGATATAAAAATGCCCAAATCACAGACCTCAAGGTATGTATATGAAATCCTCCCTCCCCCTTAATTCTGGTCGTTCTGGTACACCCAATAATACCTACAATATTCTGACCATATCTCTTACTTTACTATTTAGGAAACCACAACCCTTGTCATCACTCGACAATAACAGTGTCTCCCATCGACTTTTCCCTTTACAAGAAAACGAATTTACACCAAAGGATAATCAACACAAAAACCAACAATACTTATTCTTGGACGACCGATTGCAAAAGGAAAACCGACCACCACCAGGGCTCCATCAGCAAGCACAACGGACTCCTTCTCATTCTAATTATCACCATGCTGGATATCCTGTGAATCGATCGATTGGCTCAAATAATATTCGAAAGGCAACTCCAAGGCATACAGAACACACACGGCAACATCCTTCAACTGGCGGAAAAACCATCTCTTCCTCACTGATGAAAAAAGTCAGTCAGTCATGTCGTGGAAACAGTGGTGGCAGCAACGACGAAAATAACAGCAATAGCGGCAACCATATCAACCGCAGCAATAGTCCCCATTTACGTATCAAACCAAAACAACGTATAGAACAACGGATGTCACCTGAACAGCTCAAATTACTTTGTAGGCGGATTGACCCTTCTTTACCTGCTTCTGCACATGGGTCGCCTTCCAAACCTATTTTACCCTCCATCTTTACCAACGATGCCAACAACGACAGACCGAACTCTTCTCTCCATCATTCATCTCGCCCTGCTTATACATCCACTTCCTCCTTGTATCAAACTTGTATTGACCTTTGGCCATCCGAACCAACACTAGGAAACTTCGCCTCCGACAATATCAAGAACTTGACCAATCTGCTCAAGGTTAGACTCTCACAAGCTAAATATCGCGTCTTGGCTCAATTGGAAGAAGATGATCACAAGCACACAAACCCTACATTGTTGTCGGCTGCACGTATCTTGCGCGATGATATTGATTACTCCACTTGGCCATCCTTTGAAAAACATACCATTGAATTATCCACCAAGCGATCATGTGGCTATGTTAATGTCTCTGGCAATGGTGTACGCTTGTTTCGGCAACGCAACCTCTACTTACAATCACGGCGACTCCAACAAAAACAACAACATCAGCAACATCTTGGTCTGGTTTCCTCACCTTTGATTGGCAAAACCACAGCAATGGACATCCATGGTCACCGTTCTGAAATACGTGCTACTGTCTCCTTACCACCGCCATCTCCTTCATCTCATCTCAAGACTGGTTCAAAAAGGAAACGAAGGGTCAATTCCAAAGCAAATGAAAAACTCCCTCGTAATGACGGTCGTGATCTAGCCTCCAAAACCTTACCTGTTGAATTTGAAGATGGTAAGGACTTTTGTATTTATGTGTGTGTGTGTGTGTGTGTGTGTGTGTGTGTGTGATATCTGATACTAATTAATGTGCCTGTTTAGGATCCCGTGCTTTTGTTTGTACTCCTTGCAACAAAAAATACAAAACCAGAAATGGATTGGCTTACCACTTGGATCGCTGTGCTAACCAACCAGTGAATGAAACCGCATATGCACCAATAACGAACGATGAACAAACAATCACCACTAGACAACATCCAAGCAGTAACAGCAGCAGCAGCCTATCTCCTGGCTCGAAATCAAGCGGGGTGCATTGCGTATGTGACCATCCAACCGATGATGAAGAAATGATGGTGCAATGCGATGAATGCCAACTGTGGCTCCATTTGGATTGTGTTGGAACCAATGACGGTGTGCTAGATGATATTTACCATTGTCCTCGATGTACAGGTACGAAACGACCACGACTGACAGTATCTGAAGATCAACAACAGCAACAACAACAACAACAAGCAATGAACTCCCTGATTTTTCAACAGCTGAATGACACCACGGCTCTACCGATGGAAGCTTCAACAAAACAACTACCTTTCCATTCGCAAGCATCATCCACACAGCCTTCTTTATGGGATAATTTTGATCTTTTAGATGGTAGCGACGCCGTCACTCCTTCAGCACCCATACCTACCCCATCATCATCCAATACCAGCAACCATGGTGATACCGCCAACATGTGGGGATTGTCTACGGTCGATATTCCGTCTCTTTTATATTCAGACGCCAACGGTCTACCAAGCGCTCTCGACGATGACTATTTGCCCAGTATAATGGATTTACCTTCTTCTGAACTCTCACCCCATGATTTACCACCCACTGACTGGTTCCAATTTGCAAACTTTGATGATGATTTTCACTGTGATAATTCCCAACCGACCACACAATGACCCTTTTGCCTTGCCTGGTGTATTTTTCCTTGGTTTTAGTTTAGTATTTTTATTTTTATATTTTAGCTTCCGTTGCGGGAAGGTTGCTGATTTTATATATATTGTGTATTCCCCCCCCCTTTTTTTTTACACACCCCCAAAAACCCAATCAGTACAATTATAGTCTTAGCTTTATTACATACACACCCAGATTATTACACACAAACTCAAAATAATAAAATTATATACAATGTTACCTTTACATACTTGCTGGATATGTGTTTGAGGATGAAAGTGATAGTGATTATGGTTATGTTGGATTTAGGAAGAGAATTTATTTTGGTATATTATTGACGATGGAAGTTTTTCATTTTTTCTTGTCTCAACATGCTCGCTTTTTTTTTTTTTTTTTTTTTTTGGTGCTGCATTGCGGTATTTTTGATTTGCATGAATTGTACGACACCGAAAAAGGAAATTTCAAAGTCAGAGTTTAACTATTGATTTTTTTTTCTGATTTGAAAAATACGGCATCATTCCTTCATAACAATGAAGAGATATTATATTTTTATTTTCTTATCAAGGTTAGTAATCTATTTTGATATCCTTCTCCTACATACCTTGGAAGATCGATGTTTCTCTTTCTTTTTATATAAAATGCGCCGGTTCAATCTAACCTGCCGACCCCTGAAATAACTAGATTGCTAGAACGTAGCCAATAACTGCCAATCATCTCTTACACATCATTTTTTTTTTTTTTTTTCGTGCCTTGTATCACGGATCACCCTAAAAAGAAAAAAATCCGTTGCTACGGTTGAAAGAAATTTCTATCCTCAACAATGTATCCACGTTGGTTTGACAAAAAATTACCATAAAAGGGTGGTATCGGGAATAGATATATGATTGTGGCTGGCTTCAACTTAATATTTTTACATTCTAGTCTGACAATACATCAAATCTATAGACACCTAACAAGTAGATCACTCATCAATATGGAAGCCACAAAAACAGTTGTTTTTTTTTTGTTTCATTTAGCACAAATTGAAAAAAAGCCGAGCTGAGATAACAAGTAAACAGACAAAATACCATTTTTTTTTTATTATATACAAAGTAGAAAAAAGACAATTGTCATACACAAAACGTCACAGAAAAGAAAAAAGGCATAAAACTAAAACTAAACTATACATCATAAAGGCGTGTGCAGGGAAGGGGAAAATCACGGATAACAATAAAATCATAGGAGCATAAAAATAATGAAAGGGGATAATGAAAGGGGTGGAAGGGCAACTAGAACTTAGCAAAAAAAAAAAAAAAAAAAAAAAGTCGAGAGGGGGGGGGGAGAGGATATAAACTATATACATATAAAACTAAAAAGTGTACATTTCACCAGTACGATAAACCACGCCATCGCCACGGACCAACAAGAGAGGTAATTTTCTGAGGTTAGGATGCTCTACATCGGTCTTGACCACAACACTTGCTGCCAACAGGGATACATCAGGCACTGTACAAGATAATAAATCCCTTGATTTGTATTCCGTGAGAGGCGCCCTGACATCACCAAACCACACTGAGAGATCTCTTGATAAATTTTCGCCTGTGATGAGCACGGTACCCGTCGAGGATGAAGAGTTGATATGATTCACCAAGGGGAATGGTGTAATGGGATGACTTTGCTGAGGGCGAGTAAATGGATTGTTGAAGTGTAATGTCGTATCATCATCCTGCTGCTGCTGAATCGAAGTGGACGAGGGTGGTGTCCAAAATGTGTATTTCGCCGAATCTGTACCAACAATGGTCCATACTGCCGCATCCGATACGTCTTCCGTCCAACAATTCCCATCCACAGGATTGCCATTATCCGAGCTGATGCTTTGTCGTCGATCTGCAAGACTGCCCCGTCGTCCACCACCGCCATTCCCTCCTTCCATGTTCGCTGTTGTTCGCGTAGGTACATCGTTCAAAGAATTGACCCGTCGTCGTTGGTTGCTGTTGGCGGTGGCTGCTGCTGCTTTTCCAAAATTGCTGTTGTTCATCGAAAACTTGTTGTTGTTCATCATATGACTGCCGCCGCCAGATTTGATCACATCACACGAGACCCGGCGTTTACGTACCACCTTGCCAGCCGCTTCGATTTGAGAAGACACCATCATATCGCCCAGATCATTGCTATAGGTAGAAATATCCGTATTCCATGGAGGTAAAGGTGCAGACACAGGACTGGTGGGTGGTCGAGTGGAGACAAATGTACGCATGGTTGTTGTTTTATGCATACCGACAACATCATTCAGACAAGCAAGGTAGGTGACAGGGTGAGTTGCTTGAGGTAAAATCCAGTCACTGGAGGTCATTGCCGAATAAGGGTGAGGTTGGTAACTTGCTTTGTTGTGGTACGCCACCGAAGGATCTTGGACAATTTGGAAAGCAATTTTGTGTAGCTGGGAAACAGGGTCGCCAATGGCTTCATCACCACATTCACCACCAGTAAGGCCAGTCAGATCTTCCACACGATTTCCTCCAAGGACGGCACTACCCTTATCCACTTTTCGGATCACCATGACTGGGCTGACAAGACCAGTAGACACACATTGTAAGACCACAGGTTGATTGTAATGAAGAGCAATAGGCGCTTGATGGCTAATACCAGACTGTAATGCGATGGCAGGTGGTGGAGGAAAGTCTGGGTTGAGAGGGTGATGGGCCATTTGCGGAGGTGTTGAAGAGGCTGATTCAGGTGAGCGTGACATGTCCACAATCCAGATAACAAAAGGATCCCAGGAGCCTGTACGGGCGACAAAACAGGTACCAGCGTTGTTGTTGTTATTGCCAGAAGCCGCATTGCTATTCGACACACCCAAATATTTTGTTGATACAGTTTGAGATCGGATACGGTTGAATAAAGAAACAGTGGTACCATGATGGATGCATACTAAAAAAAAAAAAAAAAAAATTAGGGAACTTAAATTCATTGCGTTTTTTTTTTTTTTTTTTTTTTTTTTTTTTTTTTTTCTTAATTCACAAAACTTACATTCCATATTTTTCACGCTTTGCCGTTTTTTGCTAGGTTTAGAGATAACCTTGATGCCTTTGCTTGCCAGGGTACCTAGTTGAATATTGTTGCCTAGTTGAATCTTGGCCAAGACTTCCACTCGTCGTCGTTTTTCATCAGCATCATTGATATGGAGTTGTTTGGAGACACATTTGCCAGACATTGCAGTTTCGCCTAAATGAGATGCATGTGCTGTTGCAGCCAAAGAGGAAGTATTATCAATCACCGATCCGTTGGCGTTGCACCATTCCAAAGCGCCATTTTGACTAGTAGCTTCACCAGATATATGAATAGTAAGTTTTGGTGTACAAAGCGCCCCAGAAGAGGATGGATAAAAAGCAGTAGTAGCGTTATCGTGTTGTCCATCTACATTTGTTGTCCACCAAGATGCCCCAGATAAAACAGTGGTAGGAGGCGGACACAAAAACCTAATTATGAATACATATATGGAGTAAATTAGCACTTTGTTCCAATTTCCAAAGATAATAATATTTATTACTGGTAAAGTGATAAAAATAAAATGCGTTCTTACCTTTTTTCAGTGCCATAACTTTTTTGTGCTACCTTGCTGGTCAGAAGAGTAACAGAGTGCTCACCACAAGCGCTTGGATTGTTGGACAAAAGATACTGCTGAATCAATGGTTTCAACTGCGTCGCCGTATTTTCCCCTTGTATAATACGTGCTGAGACCAGACTGTTTTTTGCACGGCGCTCTGCAGACACACGACGTTCCATGGCTTCATCAGTTGCTCCACTTGGTGTTCTACTGGTAGCTGGTCTTGTTTGTGTTGTTGTCATCACACTAGTATGTGGTAAGTTCATATCATCATCTTCTTCGGGAATGGATGGATGTGTATGGTGATGGAACGATTCAAATCCATTGAGTTGTTGAGAAGGTGTGATAGGTGGCGATGGTGAGCTTGTCGACATGGTGGTCGCGGGTGATGAAGGTGGTGGCGATTTGTTTGGTTTGGTGGTTGCACGTATTTTTGAAATCGATTGCCTTTTTGTATCCATCATCCACATTTCAGGCTGTTGCTGTTGATATTGTTGCTGTTGCTGTTGTTGATATTGTTGTTGTTGATATTGTTGTTGCTGTTGTTGCTGATGCTGCTGTTGATAATTATATTGATGCCGCTTTTGCTGATTTGTTGTGTTTGAGAGTACAGAGGACTGCATCGCTAATTGACCTGGATGCACCATAAAGTCAGATGGAAGACCGAGCTGATTGTCAGGTACAGATGTGGTCAATTGTTGGTGAGTGACATCAGCGGTGGCAGATACGGAATCTACAAAGGACTGATTGGTAAAACTATTTCCATCTTCTTCAGTTGAGGCACTAAGGGAGTCCAAAAAGTGAGGAGAGAAGAACACTGGTGTTGTGGGAGAAGCAGAGGCGGCCGTATGGTCATAAGATGAAGATGATGACATACTATCCAATCGAAGAGACATGGTACGTTGATGAGGTACAGGAGCCTGATTCAAAGCATTCGCATTATCAAACGTTCCACCACTTGAATGAGAAGAAAATGAGGAGGGTAAAGAAGGATTGCCATCATTGCCACCAGCCAGTAGTTGTTGAAGGTCCGGTTGATCCCAGTTCACGTCCAAAGACTCTTGTTTCACATAGCCAAATGTGTTGTTGTCATTGTTCAAATGATGATAATGATGATAATCCATTTCACCAACAGCCACAGAATGACGTCTTGCCGTGTTGAAGCCTTGAAGGTGTTCAATAGGATGTTGCAACATGGACTGATAGTCATTATTGGCAGAAGGGTATTCAAAAGGAGTCATCATGGATTCCAAACCAAAAGAATAGTTGTGGTCCATAATGTCCGTTGGTAAATTCATAGGATGTGATGGCGAACTTGGCGACGAATAGATATAGTCTGAAAGACTAGAAGGATCTTGTTTCCTTTTTCGTGAGGTAGCTTCATCCAAAGGTACAAAGGAGGTCATGAGAGAAAAGTAATGTAAGTAGATAAAGAGAGAAGACGTGTATGTAAGAGCGTAGAATGTTTTTGTAAGAAGAGAGATTGATATAAAAAGGAATCGCCAGCGATAAAAAACCGAAAAAATAAAAAGTAAGAGAGATAAAAAAAAAAAGCGGGGAAAGAGCTGGGGCGTTTTCTACAACAAATTAGACCATTGGCTAGTAGCACAAAGAGCAATGCTTACCGGAGTGTTGATTGGCAAACTTTAATTTTTTTTATGACATTGTGCGTAGCTTTTAGCTCTTTTTTTTGACTTGAAATCCAGAAACATCTCCAGTCACCTTTTCTCAATGACATTTCACCCCGCAATTTTTTCATAGTATAGCAAATGCTAAATGGTTAAAACACCAATAGGAATTAGAATAAGAAAGTAAAATTGGGAAAGGGGACCCTCAAGTCACTAGAAAAAGGTGACCTTTATGACCTTTTGCTTTTTTAAAGCGCGCGACCGTACTACCACATGACCCTTGGCTCTTTTTTCTCGTTCTTTCTTTTATATCTTTATCCTCCCTTCCTCACCTGATCTACGATATGTATTTATCCGAAGGTTTTACGGAGAAAGAGCAAGGATTACACACATCATCTCATCTGTTTTTCTGTTCCACCATGACTATTTTCTTTTGTCTCCGTACACAACGGCTGATGATTGTAACCTCCACTTTTACTTTCCATTCTCAGTTGGTTTTGTACCTGTTTCTCTTGTGCATCTACGTCCCGCTACACTGAAACACAAAAACTTTAAACATAAAAAAAGACAGTCTCTACAGCTCTGTGATGCCGATCTCCTTTCGTATCGATCATCATCATCGCCGCTACCACTAATACCACGCCGCCACCATCACCATCCCATCACCATTGTCACTATCATCACCAACGTACCACCTTGACACCATAATTAGTAATCACCTCCAGCCAGATCCTTAACAAAATACCAAGATTTAAATACGTTTCCCCACATAGAACATTTCTTTCTCCAAGTTCCGTTTTCCGTTTTCCATATTCCATAACATGACGATACCCTTACTCATATACTGTAGCTAAACATATAAATGATAATAATAACAATAATAATAATAAAAAAGTGATACAACGATAATTTTATTGAAAGGAAGGATTGTAACTATATCTAAGGAATATTCGACTAAGCAAACTAAAAAAATGTAAAAATAAAAAAATATGGGAGCCGCTGGTGAGTGATATCATTCATTTTTCTATTTGTTCTGCTGCCAAAAGTACTTACTTGGGATAAATAGCTTTCAGCAACAATACGAGCTCTTGTGTTAACACTGAGTTTCATTTCCGAAATTTCCTTGTCCACTTCTTCCATAAAATGTACGATAAAGTCTACCAATTTGTGTTTGTACATTTGTTCCGTATGCTTGTTGGTAATCAAAAAGGAGATATCATAACCCTATTTTACATGAAAATGGAATGTGTGAGAGTCTCTCTCTCTTTTTTTTTCATGGTATATCCTCTCATTCTTCTTTTTCCTTACCTCTACTGCCACACGACGCAAAATCACAAAGCTTTCAGCTCGAAGCATCAAGAATCGAGAGAATTTGTGGCATAGGATACGTTCCAAATCGTCCGCTTGCTTAATTTTGATGCTGACACGAATTGAGTTGACCGACGATTCTATCAATACCTTTTCGTTTTCGTTTCTGCTAATCACTAAAGGGTTCAACAATACTTCTTTGGATTTTCTATATCCCCATCACAAGTCAAAATAATAACAGTGTTAGTATATTGTGCAACAGAGCGCATTTCCTGTTCTCTTGGCACGGTCTTTTCCTTTTTTTTGTGTATGTGATTTTTTCATTACCCAGATTCCACTTCAGGTGTGTTGTGTCTTTCAGCAACTTGCGAGGAGAAATTTTCAATACACAAAGCTGCCGTTAAAGACGAACGGACAGCGGTCAAGTAAGGGCGAAGAGTATTGGACTATGATATGCAAAAAAACAATGAATTGAGTTTTCGTAATAAAGACAGCCATAAATAACCACACGCCCACCAAACACAACCCCAAGCACTTTATTCTGCGCAACAAAACATATTGATATTGTATGGTCAAAAGACGGTTGTAAGCAAAGAATAATCACAATTCCCTCTATTCCTTTTTTTTCATCTGTTTCATCTTCCCCATCCCACTTCGTTATAATACTGCCCGTTCCATTTCATAAACAATCAAATATATCTTCATGTTTACCATTGATTTAAGTGTATATAAAACAGTACGTGTATATGAAGTGTGTCGTGAATAAGAAAATAGTGACTTGATGGAAAGAAGCAAGGAAGAAAAAAAAATCAACAGAAAAGACTCGTGTCCATTAAAATTCAAACGCAGTTCAGCGAGACGATTTCAAATGCCGCACGCGTGATTTTTATTTGGCTCCAATTTTTTTTCTTTTCTTCCCTTTACTTCGTTTTTTTCTTCACCATACAACTTCTATGAGGTTGTGCTGGACCTAGAATTGTATCAGGACAAGCTTAGAAGGGGTTTAGCTCAGGGATTACAATATGCATGGGGAAACCCTTTCATTTTGGATCTAAGAAATGGAACCACCCATTAGTTGGTTTTTTGTAGTCTCTATTAGATTAGTTTTGTCCTAGTTTATCATAGCTTGTCCCTACTTTTGAATAAAATACGTCTTATTATCTTCTTCAATGAAAAAATGTCCCAATAGGCTCTTTCATGACGTGTACAATAGATTCCCTTTTTATCATCGCTCCTTTAGACTGTTGTTGAAAGTTGCTGTCCTCCAATAAAAGATATCCAGTTATAGTCATTCTCTCGTCTTGTCTACCTTATACAGTATATTAGTCCCGTTTTTACATTCGTCCTTCTAGATTAGCGTTGAAATACTGCAGAGAGCTAGTAGTTTTCGTCATGCTACATCTAATAGATCCCATTGTAGTGTATTTTTGATGTGTATTGCTGGTATGGGATATTTTATTGCTTTTATTGTGTTTTGCTAGTATTAATAGCTCCGCTGACGATTGTATTGGGGAGAATGGGAATGGTTAGTCTACAATTTTTACATTTTTGCTGAGGCGTATGACTTGCTTGGAATTATATTAAAACCAGTTGTCTTTGGCCGGGTTACGTATCTATACAAAAGATGTTTGCTTTTTATGTCTTTCATTAAAAAGATTGAAGTTGATCGGATTACTTGTTGGAGTATATTGATTATCTTGCCCTATTGAATTTTCTCACTATACACCAGTTGAAAGGTCACTGAAGGATTGGATTTTTACATTTTAGCATTCCACACTCCTTATACCAATCGCAGCTTTCTCAACTCAAAACAAAATGCTCCCCACCTTTTACACTTCCCAATTTCAAAAAAGAAAGAATTTGCGCAGGATTCAAACATTGCCACACCTGCGAAACAAGGTTTATCGAATTTAAATAATAACCAATTTAATATATACAGTATGCTCAGTCTATTGGAGACCGTTCTGGCAGCAATGCCTTGACTGATTGATATGAGTTGTAGAATAGATATAATGTCGTCTTTCATGTAAAGTGACCTGGAACTGTCAATAAAGTCGCTCGGGGAGGGAAGGAGAATGGCTATCGCAGGAGTCACACTTACAGCACGGTCTAGGCTCATTAGTAATATTTGTCAATCAGGAATAAGGCCGCATTTGATATTAGTGACTTTGGACCATCTATCAGTCGTTAGGACTCTGGGGAAAAGTAGTTATTGGGGATCAAGAAAATTGGTGTATGACAAGACATTCACATAACAGCTACAGGAGCTATCTAGTGGGTCAGATAGTTGTTAATAAAAAAATATGCTTTATTGAAGTGATATAGTAGCTGGTAAACTAAAAGTGTGGGCCCATTATAACTATGGGGTTTAATGGAGAGGTAGCATGAGGGAGATTAAAAGGAGATCTGTAGAGTGATCAACGCTAATCTAAATGGGAGATTGTTGATCTGTATCTATGTAGTGTATGTAAAACACTTGCGAAAGACTAAAGAATATTTTTTATTGAGGCTTGGCAAAGGTCAACACTATTCTGAAGGGACACTGATGAAGGAGATCTCTTATATAATGACAAGGGCAAAAGACTAATAAGACGCATTTTAATCAAAGCACTTTGAAAGAGACATATTTTATTTGGATGTATATATAAACTATGAACATACTAAATCTAAACTAAGCTAATGAAGGCTCGAGGAAGTCAGCTAATGGTGGTTCCAGATCCTAGATCTAAAATGAAAAGGTTTCCCCATGCATCTTGTAATCCCTGAGCAGAAATCCCTTCTAAAATAATCCTGGTGCTAATCTAAGTCCAACATGATCCCTAAAGGTAGCAACTGTGAAGAAAAAAAAAAAATAACTAGAAAGATAGCAAAAAAAAAACAGGAGAAAATAAAAATCATGTGGACGGGGTTTAAAAATATTTTCTGTGAGTGATTTTTTTTGTTTTTGCCCATTACAATAAAGGGGTCCCTCCATTTTTGTGCTCTACTTCATACTACAGCAAAACGTCATGCAATAATATCAACATGTGATAGAGTGGAAGTTACAAGAACCAATACTATTTAACACTAACAACATGACGACTCTGCTTTTTATAGCTGCCAATATCAACATCCTCGTAACTCTGTCCTCTTTTTTAAGCAGTCCCTACCCCCTCTATTCAGCCACATCAATTAACATCGACGACTTACTGATTCTCTCTTCATTTTTTCATTGAGGTGGAAGGCAACAGATGTAATTAGTGTATAGACACTCTTAAGCGTGAATGTGCCCCGCAGAATGACCAGGAAAGCCCATCAACCATCTGTTCCTTATTTTTTCTGCATGTAGTTTGCCGACCAATGAACTGCTGCATATTTGGTATGGTTCTAGCATAAGCACACTTTTTTTGTGGTCGAATGTGTCCCCTTTAAAATCAAAGCATTCCTCTCAATCTTAAAGATACACTTTGTCCCCAAATACGTATCTGATATAAGTTTTGAATATGAAATAACATGCAATAAAAAGTCACGATTTTTATTTTTATTTTATAAAAAGCAAACAACTAGCCCAAATATATGTAAATGATGAATAAATACTATTCTAATAATTCTACTATAATGCAATGTATGTGGTAGGGAAATTGATAATAATTGAGGGGATTGTGGAATAAATATATACGATAAAAAAGTAGTTACTATGCGGGGACAGGTGGAATCATTTGCAACTAGCACAATAATAGTGATGATAAGAAGAAGATAAATTACCATGATGCATTGCCACTTTTTTATACTTTCATTTATTACTCACCATTGTCATGATCGTATCCATCGAATGTAGTATTCTGTCATCACCAAGAACAAAGGAAAAGCGAATTTGACGTGATCTATCAATGATAAATACCGCCCTATATCACACCATCGTTTGTTGTCAGTATGTTGGTCGTTGCAGTTTTTAAATCTTGAAGGATTGGTTGATTGTGTTACCTGTTAGCTGCGCCTGTGGTTGGATTGAGTACATTGAAGCGACGAACAATTGATCGCGTTGGGTCAGACACTAGCGGAATAGATAAAGTACATAAAATAAAAAGAAGAATACATATTAAAGACATTCCATCCTGATGTATATTTTATTGTATAATATTTCCACTTACATAATGGAAATGGTACTAATTCTTGTTGATGTTCCCATTTATGTTTCAAGTACGTCTGGTGTATCTCTTCAGAGTCAATCGATATAGCAAGTGGTAATGCTCCAAAAAGTTTGAATCGTTCCATATTCGAACTATCACCCATAAATAACGTATCAATTACCCCTATTTCTAATTTCTTTAATGCTTTTCTTTTTACCTTATAGATGATAGATCGGAATTGGTAACGGTCGTACTAAGCAAAAAAAAAAAAAATCAAACCATATTTTTCAGTCATACATGTGTCCCCTTACTGTTTTTTACTATTCTTACGTACAAATCCCGTCCATAAAAAAACAACACGACAGCTTTCGTATGTTGTAACATAAAGGAAAGTTGGCAGCGGTAAGAATTCAGTGTGGAGGTTGTCAAATAATAATCGGATATAAAACGTGGATCAATGGTCGCTGAACAGTTGAAATCAGGTGCCACCATAAAAGGCGTTGCATGGTACATGGGATTGATTGCTGAGTTGTTGTTGGCGTTTGTAATGCTGATAGAGTCGTTCAATTCTGTTGACATCAGGACATGATCCATGCGCCGTTTTTTAATGTGACCCATTGCCATATTGTCCACCATGTCATGGTCTGTCATAACTGATTCGTGTTTCATGCTGAGTTGGTTCCTATATGAATATTATATACTACTTGATAAAAACGGAACCTGCCTAATATTTAAAAAGAAGAGCGAAGAGAAAAAAGAAAAGAAAAAATATCCGGCAACCTCCTTTTTTATTTGTCATTTTTCAATCCCCGTAAGCATTGACAGAACCTCCAATGAAAATATTTTGAAATGCCGTCGCAGGCCAAAAAAGTGGCTTTTTGAGAATGAAATAACAAATTTCCCAGATTTTTTTTCTTTTTCCTTTTTTTTTCAAACTTTCTTTTTTTTTTTTTTACTTTTTTTTATTCGCTGCACTATGGTTTTACCCGTAACAACAGCCAACAACGTTAAGGTATACACTGTATCCGGGGGTCTTGGATCAAGATCTATTCCTGATTGGTTGGTGCGTAAAAAGAAGAAAGCTTTGAAGAAGGATTTTGGTAACTATATTAGATTTGAAAAATGGCTCAATTTCTGACGTCTGATCTAACTGGCATATCCCCCACCCCCTTTTCTGTCTTGATTTATAGATTACCGAACTCGTGTTGAACTCTTACAAGACTTTGAATTCCCTGAAGCTTCCAACAAGATCAAGACCACTAAGGATGGTAATTTTGCTGTTGCCACTGGTACCTACAAACCTCAAATGCGTGTTTATGAGTTTGCTGAAGTCTCTATGAAATTTGAACGACATACCGATGCAGAAACCATCAATTTTGAAGTAAGCACCTCCAAAAAGAAATATACGCATGTGAATTAGGATTAGCTGCTTATACTTCTACTTTTTCTTCTTCTAGCTTTTATCGGACGATTGGACGAAATCAGTCTTATTACAAAACGATCGGTCTATCGAATTACACTCACAAGGGGGGATTCATTACCGCACTCGGGTACCTAAATTCGGACGGGATTTGGCGTATCATTTTCCATCATGCGATCTTATGGTAGCGACATCCGGAAGTGAAGTATATCGACTCAACCTGGACCAGGGACGATTTTTAAATTCGATCCAAACCGATGCCTCTGACGGTGTGAACTGTGTCAAGATCAACCCTGCACATCAACTGTTTGGGTTTGGTACTAACAATGGTACGGTGGAACTATGGGATCCTCGCTCCAAGGCTCGTGTCGGCCTCCTAGATCATTTACCTCTTCCTCAATCAGTGGGTGGTGTTAGCCGTGCTCCAGCCGAAGTAACAGCATTATCCTTCCGAAACGATGGACTTAGTATGGGTGTGGGTACTAATACTGGACATACCTTACTCTACGATTTACGTGCCAGCGTCCCCTATTTGGTCAAGGATCATCAATATGGCTTTGCGATCAAGAATATTCATTTCCATGACGGTGTGGCTGCTTCAGGACACGGTGATGCTGGTGACAGTGGAAGCGACAAGGTGATTGTGGCGGATCAAAAAATTGTCAAGATTTGGGATAGGAACTCTGGCAAGCATTTCACTTCAATTGAACCTGAAACGGATATCAATGATGTATGTATGGTGGGTGACAGTGGGCTCTTGTTTACTGCGCAAGAAGGGATTCAAATGGGTGCCTATTATATTCCTCAATTGGGTCCTGCTCCTGTCTGGGCATCCTTCTTGGAAAATATGACCGAAGAAATGGAAGAAAACCCCACCCGTGATGTTTATGATGAATATAAATTTGTTACTCGGCAAGAATTATCGGCCCTTGGTTTGGAACATCTCATGGGTACCAATGTCCTCAAAGCTTATATGCATGGTTTCTTTGTCGATTTACGACTCTACGAAAAGGTAAGGAGAAAAACGAAACAAAATAAAAGAACTAGTTACTTAATGCGTTTTGATTTTAGGCCAAACTCATTGCCAACCCCTTCGCATACGACGATTACAAGGAACGCAAGGTTCGGGAAAAGATGGACAAAGAACGCGCTTCTCGTATTCGTGCCAACAACAAATTACCAGCAGTCAACAAGGAACTCGCCAAGAAATTATTGGATGATACCAGCAACAGCAAAAAGAAGAAGAGCGCCGATTCATCAGCCGCACTTTTGGGAGACGATCGTTTCAAAGATATGTTTGCCGACCCCGAATTCCAAGTGGATATGGAATCAAAGGAATACGAATTACTGCATCCTGGTGCACAAAAACAACGTACAATGGATGCGTTTGTTGGGAACTCTGATGAAGATGAAGATGATGAAGATATGGCGGCTGAAGATATGGGTGACTCGGACGATAGTGACCGATCTGTTGCTGGTGGCGACAGCGATGACGATATGATTGGACAATTACGCAAGGAACAACGAATCACTGAAAAGCCCAAGCCCCTCACAACCATTCGTAGCACGGAACGGAAATTCAAGAGCAGCGACAACAAATCCTTTGGATCTCGATTACAATCTAGCAAAGCGAAAAAGCAAAACGAAGGCCACCGTGTATCGCGCACTTCAATGGGTGGGATGGAAATGTCTTTCAAACCCAAGTCTGGTGGCCGTGGTGGAAAGTCAAAATCGGCTGGTGGCAACCGTCGCTCAAGATCATAACGGTGTTGATTGGATATTTTGGATCGGGGCTGTGGTGGTTAGGATAAATTTATCTATTACTATAGTTTATCATTTCTTGTACTTTTTTTTTATTTTTATTTTTATTATCATTATTCATGTAGTTTCTCTCCTTTTTATTTTAGATGTCATACCTTTCACTCACACTCTTTCTTCACATGTTTTTATTTTGGTTTATTACTTATTATTTGCATTCTATATTTCCCCCCACCTCCCCAATTTAGTTTACGCATTTTTTATTATCATCAATAAAAAAAAAATCTAGCGAATTGCTGGAGCGTTTGAATTTAATTTACTTTATTTTAATCGCAGTACTGTACAGTACGTCTGAAGAATGCTGATTATGGTGAAATTAACTAGAGTACGCGTATATTGGTGAACGATATGGACTATGGACTGACTGTGACAGGGAGCGGTTAAATGAGTATTGCGAAAAGAGAGAAATCTTGTGTTGCATGCAATGGAGAAGTGATGTTGATCTTTCCCTTATTTTTTTGGACCAGGGAATACAGTTTCACTGCTTGCGGGTTTCTCTTTTTATAACTTTTCTGGAAGTTAATCTTCACTGGCATCAGGCTTACTTATATATTTTGTTATTTTTATCTTTTAAATAAAAATCTGATATTTTTATCTGCAAGCATTCTAACTATTAAATTTTGCTTCATTTTATCTTTTGTGTGGTTTTTTTTTTTATATTTTTATTCCTATTATTGATCCCTACATTACAATCGTGGCGGTGGCAAGAACGTCTTTTTTTGGGCGCAGGACACTGCCGGGGGATGCGGTGTTTGAATGACGAAAAATTGGACTCTGCCTCATCAAAAATTTAGATGCTGCGGAGGGGGATATGTTACATCAAGTTAATTCCAATGAAAGAGAGTGAGGATAATGTGAATAAGCCATTCAATTTAATAAAACATAGTCATAAAAGTGAGGAACTGTTGCACGTTTCCGATATTCCATATCAAAATTTAGGTGGCTGATTCTAATCGCTTCTTCCTTTCTGGGATTGCTTCAGCCTCGAAAGTTTAAAATATGGTGGATCATCGTTGTACAAAAAAAATCCGTGTTAATATATAAAAACCGTTCTCTTTATTTTTCATCTTTCTTAACAATATTCTCATAGTTTATTCAAAAAGGATGCGTTTCTCTCTTATTTCAGCCATTGCTCTTGCTGCTGTTTCCGCGGTGTCTGCTTCTCCCATTGAAGAGTCATTAGAATTGACCTCTACTCACCTTCTGGCAAGAGACGTTGATTCCATTGGTAGGTTGCCATAACGTGGCACTGTAGAAAGCACAATTATCTATTGCTATTATATTTTTCTTACTAATTGTCAACTTGAATAGATGGTAAATATTTTGAAGGAGAATCTGGTCTTCAAGAACGTGGCTGTGGATCAACTTGGTATTTGACAAAGTGTGATTATTACTGCCCATGTGGATGTAAGTTTTCAATTTTTATTACATAAGTTACACGTTACTTACAAATTATCATGTTGACTTTGTCCTTTTTTTTTTCTTTTCTATTTTTCTAGGGTATTACTATCCCCAAAACCACTGCGCCAAGAAACGCTGTTATGACACTAAAAAAGTTGGCTGCAGAGGAAAATGTCCTAAAGCTAGTTTGAGATGTGGTACATGCAACTAGATATATATTTATTTATATTAAATGCTAGATTATTACAAACAACAATCTATCATATTTGAATGAAGAATAAAAGTGACTTTTGATCTGCTACGAATTTTTCAGGAACGAAAATAGCGGCGTTTAAAGTGGACTTCTGGGCTGCCCAAAAGCTTTGAGCATTCCTAGAGGCCTGTTGTGACCCATAAGCCATCATACTTGTCCTCCTTGCCTTTCTTTTTCATATGATGGTTTTGTACTATTTATGTTTTGTATAAATTTTGTAAAGGTTTAACTGGATCCATGATTATCTAAAAAATGGAACTCTTACTGTATTCAGTACTGTATAGTGACGATTTCAAGAATATTTGTAACAATGTCACATTATACATGATAATTTACTATGGTTTACATTACTTTGTGTAATAAGACAATGTATATACCACATTGCAGTTCAGCAAGAATGTTAAAAAATTGGACCTCACGGAATCAATCCTTCCTTTTTTACATGCTGAAGTACTCTACAGTGCTTTACTGCAGAGTGGTAACATCAAAGACCTGCAATAGGGCATCAAAGGGAAAGAAAAATTGCATTGTTATTGTGGATAATATCATTTATTTTTCAGATGTGTGCGGCGATGCTATACCGAGAGCCACAAAAAGCTTTTAAAACCCGCACACGTGCATTTTTATTTCCGTTCAATTTTTTTTTCGCCCTTTCTTTTCTTTTCTTTTCCTTTTTCTCTCCCTTTTTTTCTTTGCAATTGTGGCTCTAATGGGATAATGGTGGGCTTAGATTAGTATTAGGACTGGTTTAGAAGCGTTTTTAGCCAAGGGATTACAAGGTGCATGGGGAAACCCTTTCATTTTGGACCTAGGATTTAGAACCACCATTAGTTGACTTTTTGGAACATCCAGTAACTTAGTTTAGTGCTAGTTCGCTCATAGTTTGAATCTATATTTGAATAAAATATGTCTCTTTTTGCTTGCTTCAAATGAAAAATTGTCCCATTAGTCCTTCTCATGTCTTGTGCTATAGATCCCTTTTTCACTGCATCGCCTCCTCTTGATTAGTGTCGGTCGTTCTTGTATCTCACAGCTACAGATATCCCATTCGTCATTCTCATGCTTATGTATAGTGTCTTAGCTCCTGTTACAATTGTACCTTCAGATTAGTGTTGACCATTCATCAATTCTCACACTAGTCTCGCTAATACTTCATCTAATACATCCTTCCATTCCATCCCTTGTTACAGTGATCCCCTCCCCTTCGATCTAGTATTTACCAATATGCTTTAATAAAATACACCTTTTCATCAACCATCGTCTGAATTATTGGATAGTGAACAATATCATTAATATAGCTGGTTTGTGAGTGTCCTGGCTAACATTTGCTTTTTAGTACAGCCACTATGAATACATTTCCCACAAAATACCCAGAGACGAGTTGATAGCCTTAGATCGCTTACTATCAAAAATGTTTATATTCATGCTCGACAAATCATATAAATCAGGCCTAACGACTGGCTTGTGCTTCTAGATTACTTGATGTGAAATATGGTCGTATTCCCGCTCTACAATTCGTATCAATTAACCTAGACCGTGCCGTCCGTGTAACCTCCACTAGACTAGATGCATTGTAAATGTCTAGCTTGTTATTTTTTGTTTTTATTTTTACTTTATTATTCCTTGCATGTGGTATAATCAATCAAGCAAACATACAAGCCAGTAGTTCCCCGGCGGGACTGCCTAACTATCATTATGCAAAATGAGGGAGTGGAGGGTTCAAATTTTATCAAAAACCATACTTCAACATCTCAAAACTGTTGCACAGTAGGTAAATGCTTTGCAAGTATGAGAATGTTTGTTAGCAACAATTAAAGCGTGCTCCACGTTATTACTGCACCTCACTATATTGACTCTTTTTTTTTCTCGACATGAAATAAAACAGGAGTTGATACATATTCTATTATTATCGATTTATTTTCTCTGCATTATATTGTATCCGGGTTGTGTGGATAATGAGCATATAACTGCATACTGTTCAACTAAAGAAGAAAAGGATGATATACATAGAGGTCATTTGGAAGCGATTGAATAAAAGTAAGCAAATTACAAAAATGAAGCGTTTATATTATGGGATATTGAAAACATCTATACAATACAGTAAAAAGAAATAGAAAATGAAGGTGGAGGAAGGTCCGGATAGGTGTAGCATCATTATGCCAGGGATTTCACTACTTTTTGGCCATGACGTCGGGATGTCAAAATGACTGGCTTTGTTTGGAATGATTTTTTTCGGTCGCCCTTGCATCTTTTTTTTCACTTTTCCCTTTTTTCATTTTCCCTTGCTCTTTATTATCCGCTCTTTTTCTTTCTTTTTATCTTATTACTACACCTATGGATCCTTATGAGCATGCAACCACTGGCTTGATGCCAGACGACGATAATATTAATGACGTGGACGAACTGGAACGGTTGGAAAACGAACTTATGCCTCAACCTGACGATTATTATGGTATTTTGAACGTCTCGAAAACTGTATGTATATTGCTGAATCCCCTCATTGAAGACGCCCCTCCCATTCGTGTACTTTGCTAACTCTTTTTTTGTTGCTATTGTTGTTGTTTTGACTAGGCTACTGCCGAAGAACTCAAGGTGTCTTACAAGAATCTTTGCCGATCGTTCCATCCTGACAAGGTAATATATACTTGTTTTTTAAGTGTTATACAATAGTGTTCACCGTTGTTATTGTTTTATAGCACAAAAATGACGAACATAAGAGAATTGCTGAAGCTCGATTCCAGGTGATCCAACAAGCATATGAAGGTAAATACAGGCTTTTCAAATAGTTTGCAACGTAATCGGTGCTCACTGTTAAGTATGCGTTTGTAGTCATTAGCGATCCTCAAAAACGTGTGATTTACGATACTTATGGCGAAGAAGGCTTAAAGGCAACATGGGAAGTTGGACCAAAGTTCAAGACACCTGAAGAAGTAAGTCAAGGGATAAAACAGAATTGTACATATGAAATCACTACTGATTCCATATTCATCGTACGCCCTCTCACACTCTCTTTTATGTAGCTTCAAGCTGAATATGAAAAACAAGCTAGACTGAAGCGTGAACAAGATCTGGACAACATGATTAGATCTAGAGGCGAAGTGAATCTCGGTATTGACGCCACTCAAATCTTTGATCCCTATGAACCTCCTGTGTTTTCCTCCTTTAATCAGCCTGGTCTCGCACCAAAAAAGAAAGGCCCTCTTCATGCTCTTACAAACGGTCAAGTCCAACAATTATTCATGCGCCATTCATTCGAAGTAAGTGACACTGGGGGGGGGAATATAAAAAGTAACAGCAAATGAGGGTGACACTCAGTATACTTTTTTTTATTTATTTTATTTTATTTACTATAGACACAACTTGGTCCACAAACACGGGCTATCTTTGGTGGATCGATGGTATCGCGTGGTGGAATGGGTGGTGGGAATATCTTGGGTACAATTCGGCACTCTGTATCTCCCAAACTCTTTTGTGAAGTAAGTAAACAATATACGAGATATATTATTAGTTCATTGCATAGCAACCAACTTGAAATTTATATTATATATATTCTTATTGTGCAATTTAGTTGAATGCAACCATTTTAAAACCCAGGGGCCTTACTTTGAAGACCGTATACAATATGTCATCGGATAGGTAATAATAACAAAAAAAAAAAAAAAAAAAAAGGAATCAAAGGATATCTAGTAATATACTGACCTGATATCGTTGGTTGATGAAATTTAGTTTTTGTAATACGATTGTACAAGCCAAAACGCCTTACTCCCCACCAATTGTTACAATTACGACAGGACGACGGTTATTTGCAGCAACAACTGGTTATATCACTTATCGATCTGGTGAATGGAGCCTTTTAGGATGGGGTGGTGATGTATCTCGAAGCATGGATAAGTCACATGTCGCTCTTGGTATGGCCGGTGTATCTGGTGCTAAGCAAAAAGGAAACTATAGCTGTGAATTACAAGTGAGTGAATAGACAACTCTTTGTTCTCATCCCTCACCCTCTTCCCGCCCCCCCAAAAAAAAAGAAAATTTGCACAATCAGATTATCTCATTCATCTTTTTTAGACTGGTATCATTGCTTCTCATTTTGCTGCAGATTATACTCACAAGTTGGATCGTCAAATGCGTGTTCGTGTGGCAGGATCTATTTCGACTGTTGGCGGTTTGACGGCGAGCATTGGCAGTGACCACAAGTTATCGTCAAATACAAGATTTGGAATGTCCATGGAATGCGGGGTACCTACCGGCGTGACAGTGCAGTTCAAGTAAGTTGACCTCACTCATTTTTTATGCAATTTTACCCTTTATCATCCAGGAGAGGTGTACTCAATAGTCTTTTATTTTTCAACAATCCAAAGGGTGTCAAGACTTGGCCAAAAACTGGTGATGCCTATCATACTCTCTTCGGAATTCGATTTTAGATTAACATTCCTTGGTACAGCAATCCCTGCAGCAGTGGCCATGGCAGTTGACCAATTGCTGTTGAAACCCAGACGACAGAAGCAAATTAAAGCGTAAGTAATAAATAAAATCAAGCAAACAAACTATAACTATGAGATAAATACCCAGAAATTTGACATGTATTGAAATTATCTTTTAATAGAAAAATCCTGGAACTCCGAGAACAACATGCTGATATCTTGGCCAATCGGAAAGCGGAAGCCGAGGATGCACAAAAGCTAGTGACAGCCACAGCCGAACGCAAAACGAAGGTGGAATCTGACAAAAAAGATGGTAAAGGAATCCAAAGGATTGACAAATTATGTAGTAGATAAAAAAGGGGGTGAGGGATAAGGGGTTTGGAGGTGGTAATGCCTAACCAATTGATTTTCGTTTTACACTTTGATATAGGATTGGTCATTGTCAAAGCACTTTATGGTCATTTGGAAAATCTTGTGGATGAAGAAGGTGATGACGAAGAAGCAGAAGGCGTTATTGATGTAACAGTTGTCTTACAAGCGATGGTGAATGAGTCTCGACTAACGATTCCCAGCGGACACTCGAAGGTAAGCGGAGATTCAACAATAGACTCGGAGGACAGGAATGGAACTGGGACTAACTTTTTTTTTTTTTTGACTTGGCTTGTGTAAAATATGGTAGACTAATATATGTGGATTCTATGATCCATGCCTTGGCGAACGAAAACAACTAAAGGTACAATATCGATTCCAACATCAATTACATCAAGTCATCATCAAGGATAGCGCTGCTCTTATCGTCCCAATGCGTGGTAAGTAGTATATACTCTGGTAGTATGACTTTACGGAAAACACTAACTTGTTTATTTTTTTTCTAGCCCATCTCATTTAGGAACCAAGTGAATCAAAAATTTATTTTTAAAACGATGGAACTGGTTGGTTGCTGGTGGCGAAATTTCCAGGGGCGAACGATATGGACTCATTTGTTTTTTATATATTTTTTTTTGCTCCATTTTTTATCTCTTTCTCTTTCTCTTTCTCTATCCCCTTTCCTTTTTTATTGTTTCCAACCCCTCTCCTTTCTCTTTATCACTTCACATTTTAGATTTTTTATTATATACGCACTAATAAAGAAAAGGAAACACCCCTTCCACAATCACTTTATCTGACCTTGATTATCATTTTGGATCCCTCATACCCCTTCAATGGCTAATCCGCAACCTCAACGGAGTTCTGGCTATGCTCCTGCTTTACGAGGCTTTTCAAATGATCCACGTATGATGCAACAACAGCAACAACAACAGCAGCGCCAAAGTACACAAATGCCCCAACAACGATCAAGTATGCATCAGCAACAACGACCTCCTCCTCCTGGTGCCTCATACAACATGGAAAATATGGGTCGACCTAGACCTCCTCCTCATCGTCAATCAACGCACTATCAAATGGCTGGACAACCTCGTCATTCTACTATGCAACAGCAAACATCGCCGCCATCTCATCAATCTCGTGACTATTTATACCAAAACGCTCCACAACAATCACAGCATCAGCGTCCTCCATCTCAAAGAATGTCCGCCCGACCTGGTCCAAGACCTGTTGGCGGTCCCCCACCTAATGCTAATGCCTATTATCACATGCAGCAACAACAACCAGATGGCAACGGTGCTTATCGACGCAATACAGTCAGCCGATCAAGATCCTTATCAAGACCTGAACGACAACGTCCAAAACAAGGTATGTTTAGAACACCTTCACAGCAACGTCGGATGATTGGTAGTGGTCGACCTGGACCTGTCGGAAACACTATGATGCATCACTATCAACAACCTCGAAACAACAATCCAAATCAACCAATGTCTAATCGCCTTCAGCAACAATTACAGCAACAAAAATTACAGCAGCAACATGAAGCTTTACTCGGTCAAGGCGGTGGCAATGGACCTCCAGGTGCTGGAAACACTCCTCCTGCCATGGATCCTCGTCAGCAAAAGAAATTGCAGCAATTGGAAGAAGAGGAAAACAAGCCAAAAGTATTGACAAACTGGTGGTCTTGGTTGGCGTTTTTAGCTACATGCTGTATTCCCAATTGGTTCATGCGTGTTTGTTTAAGGATGCCCAATCCCTTGACGCAACAAGCTTGGAGAGAAAAGGTAACTGCAGAAACAAACAAAAAAAAAAAAAAGAAATTGACAGGTGCTGGATTGTACTCATTTTCTATTTTTTCTTTTTATTGATATAAAGTTGACACTTTGTTACATGATTTTGTTGCTTTGTGGTGCACTGGCATTTATTACCTATGGTCTCACAGCCGTATTATGTCCAAGCCATGAAACCAATTTGGCATATTCTTCTACAATTGATGGAAAGCGAGTACCTATGTGGCGCTCGGATGTCCGTGTATTGGGTCGGGTCTATGGTTTGGATGATATGAAGGATTTCTTTGGCTCCAAGGGATTGAATTTCACCAATGATTACGAAAACATGGACATTTCAAGTATTTTTGATGGTGACACCAACGGCGCTTGTAACTCTTTTGATTCCGGATCTTCGACTACTTTGGGTGATTGTACTCTTAATAGTCCTTATGGTAAGTCACTATACCGCATTTGGAACGATTGATGAGGAACAAGGGTTTTTTTATTTATTCTTGTTCTCTTTCGTTTTTTTAGGTGGATCCATCAAACAAAGTGATGGGAAATGCTTTTCTGTCAATGAATTGAAGAAATACACCTCCAAAGGATCTCTTGCTTTTGATTGGGAAGATTTACGACCAAATGGTGTTGATAGCTTGGGTGATACTGATCTGGTTCTTGTCGGAGACTCCGGTAAGTTTTTTTTAGAAATAAAGGGGGAGAGGGGGTATCTCTGTGTTTTGATCTAACATCATCTTCAATTTTTGGTTCCTAGTATTGAATTTGACGAACTACTTGAATGGAAACGACGACTTTTATGGCGCAAAGGTTCGGACTGCATTGGATTCAGGTCGTGGCAATGATGCATCGTATTCACTATTATACACACCTGAAGGCAAAAGTGCATTACACTGTATTTTGTCTCGATACTCGGTGGGGATCATGGAAGTGGACACGGGTGGATGTATTGCTACTCAAATTATTATGACAATGATGCTGGTGGTGATTATTGCCATGATTGTTGTTCGATACTCGATGGCCTTACTCTTCCAATGGGTAATTGCTAGCAAATTGGTCAAACCTGGTGGTCGTTCCGGCTGGCTCGCGTGGCGTTCCGTGAAGGGTGGTAACGACGATCCTGCCAATCACGTTCCCGGTCCTTACAACAACTATGGTCCCATGAACAATTACAACGGTTCTTCTGCATCACTTGGATCAGGCAATTCCTCTCGTGGCGGCGGCGGTGGCGGCGGCGGTGGCACTCCTGGAAGTGAACAAAGCTCGGCTCATGAATTTAACGGGAATGGTATCCATACTGATATTGTTTCCACTGAATTATACGCTTGTTTATTGGTAACCTGTTATTCAGAAGGTGAAGAAGGTCTCCGTATTACGATGGATAGTTTAGCCACGACGACGTACTCCAAAAAACATAAGGTAAAAATAATTTTCTCCTGGATTAGCCAAAGGAAGTATAGTGTGTGCTTACTGATTCGATTTAAATACATTTATTAGATTTTCTTTGTTATCTGTGATGGTCTTATCACAGGTGCTGGTGAATCCAAGTCCACACCTGATATTGTTGTCGATATGATGGATCTTGACCCTACTATGAAGGATCCTAGTCCCTCATCATATTTGGCTATTGCAGACGGTGAAAAGCAACTGAACATGGCAAAAGTGGTAAGAATCAATATGACAAATGAAAAAGTGGATATATATTAGTGCGAATTTAGTGCGGTTTAGTGCGACTTGATCATATATTATGGTTTTCTAACTATCTCATTTTTTATTTTATTCAAGTACGCCGGTCATTACAAAGGTGTACCTTGTTTAACTATCGTTAAATGTGGCACTGAAGAAGAAAAAGATGCTCCCAAGGCTGGTAATCGCGGTAAACGTGATTCTCAGGTAAGAGACATCAAAACAAAAAATGTTTAGTAATACGAAACTTGTAAAATAATATGCTAACATGTGTGCTACGTTACTATTTTTCCCTCTCTCTCATACCATTATAGTTGATCCTTATGAGTTTCTTCCAACGTGTCTTATTCAATGATCGTCTCTCCGAACTCGACTACGAAATGTTTTGGAAAATGTCCTGGCTGATGAAGGGGGTGACTCCGGATAAGTTTGAAGTGGTTCTGATGGTGGATGCTGATACCAAGGTCTTACCTGACGCATTGACTTATATGATTGCGGCTATGGCGAATGATATTACAATTATGGGTCTATGTGGCGAAACACGTATTGCCAACAAACGGGCTTCTTGTAAGTGAATAGTGATACTTTGATGATGAATTAGCGTAGACTGACTTGGAGAATTTTTTCTTCATTTTCTAGGGGTTACTGCTATTCAGGTGTTTGAATACTATATTTCTCATCATTATGCGAAGGCTTTTGAATCTCTCTTTGGTATTGTTACTTGTTTACCCGGTTGTTTTAGTATGTATCGTATCAAATCTCCCAAGAACGGTGCCTGGGTCCCTATTTTGGCCAATCCTGATATTATTTTGGAATACAATCAAAATGTCGTCACCACTTTACACGAGAAGAATTTATTGCTTTTGGGTGAAGATCGATTCTTGTCTACTCTGATGTTACGTACCTTCCCCAAACGACAAATGATGTTTGTGCCCCAAGCTCGATGCAAAACCGTGGTGCCTGACGAATTCAAAGTCTTGCTATCGCAACGCCGACGATGGATTAACTCTACTGTACACAACCTGATGGAACTTGTCTTGGTCTCTGATCTTTGTGGTATTGCTTGTTTATCTATGCAATTCTCCGTGTTCGTTGATCTAATTGGTACCTTGGTAAGTTGTGCTGTGTGCTGTCAAAAAAAAAAGCCTTCACATTTGCTTACTATATTGCTATCTTTTTTCTTTATTAGGTTTTACCTGCTGCTATTGTCATGACTATCTACCTTATTGTGAATACTGCCATTTCAGACCATCCTCAATGGCAATCCTTAGCTTTGCTGATTGCTATTCTTGGTTTACCTGCAGTTTTGATCGCTATTACTACCTTCAAGTTTGTTTATGTGATGTGGATGATTAGTAAGTTTTACTAGAAAAAAAAAAAAAAGAAATTAAGCATCAGGTTGAATTTATGTGGATCTAATCAATTTTTTTCTTGTACAGTTTATATCATTGCTTTACCAATTTGGAATTTCCTTCTACCTCTCTACTCATTCTGGCATTTCGATGACTTTTCATGGGGTGCTACGCGTGTGATTGCTGGTGAGAAGAAGGACAAGGGACATGGTGATGCCGATGGTAAATTTGATTCCTCAAGACTGGTGATGAAGAAATGGGAAGATTGGGAAGCCGATCGTACAGGACAACGTTTCAACAAGAATAAGATACCATTGAAAACACCCTTGGATCCTCCTTTGGCATTTGACGGCGGAAATCAACCTGGTATGCGGAAAAGTGGTATTGTCACGCCATCAACACCAAACTCATTTGGCATGATTTTCAATGATCGGAAAATGTATGGCTCTTCTCCTTCTCTTGGTCTTTCCAACAATACTGCTTCTCCACCTCCTCCTCCTCATGGTCAATAGATTTATAGCCTCTCCTCCTCCTTCCATTTGTATTACGCACACGTCCCTTACCTCATTTGTTGTTTTTATTTTATTACTAGTATTTAGCCTCCCCATTTTTGATCCTTTTTTTATCTATTTATATTTCTTTCTATCCTGCATAAAAGCATACAACTGCTTTTCTTTTTCTTTTTTTACTATTATTATCTATATTTCACACCTTACCCACTTTGATTTTATATATTGTAAAATAAAAGACCAACATATTTGATTTTTTCAACGTCTTGTTACTCTTTTTGTGTATATTCGTATAGGAAAGGAGAACACTATGGCACTGTATGATTGATAGGTGGATACGATCCATTATCGGTATTCATTTGGGCGCTGTGTTGAATTTTTTTTTTTTTTGACCTTGCTCTGGGCAATGCTTTTATTTGTGTGTTTCCTTTTTTAAACATTGCATCCGTACATATCCCAATGTCCCTGACCATTCCCATTTTTTAAACAATACATTTGACCCAAATTTATGCAATTAACCGAAGACAGTGCTTAATATTCAACACAAACAATTATATTTTGCCTTTTTTTCATTGTTTATTTATTATGTCATTTTCGTATGACACATTTGCCCCTTATCATTAGACTACGATAGGAAAACATGGCTATGATTGAAGGAGAAGCATACTTAGTGGCGCCAGCCACCATTATTAAATAGCTAAAACAATTCAATTTACCAAAAGCACACATAATATTCCAACAAACAACAAAAAAAAAAAAAAAAAAAAAGGGTCATAGGTAGGATAAGAATACCACGTCAAATTATAAATGCCTAAAAAATCTGAAGTGCTACAATCCCGAATCTATAAATAAAAAAATACAGCGTACAAAGAAGGGCATAATGATGACACAAAGGTAATGAAGTGATATAAATAAATGTATATAAAAAAACACATTTTTTATTGTTGATACAGACGATAAAGACGAAGGTGGTAAATAAAAGGCTAAACTAAACTATGGTAATAAAAGAGTACAAGTTGACAGAATAGTGGAAAAGACAGAGGAGGAGACAGAGATGGTTTATTTTTCAACAACAGACACCTTGATGGTTTCCTTGACCTTCATTTGTCCTCTACGGAGTTGCACCTAGAATAAAATTGGGGTTAGCAAAATGTCTTTACACGAATTCATATTTCTAACTCTTACATTTTCATCGAAATCAAAAGCGTAAGATCCAGGCTTGGTGTTCTTGGGGATAGTCCAGGTGGTCTTGTGGGTAACAAACTTGTTTTGAGCGGCAGAGATAGGACTAAGAGAGAAAAAAAAAAAAAGAAAAGAAAAAGACGTACGTCAATGTCATAGTATCACAGTATTTCAGGCACAGCACTGCGAGGGTGATATTTTTTTGTGTAGTTGTAGTTGCTGCCTTACCAAGAGTTGGAGACAGTGGCTAACTTGCGTTGCTTCTTGTTGCCAGTACGAGAATGGAAGTGGATTCCCAATTTCAAAGCTTTACCCATGGAAGTAGAGTCTAATTTATATCAATATATGCGTTGGTTATCGTATAAAATATGGAAATACAAGGGAAAAGGGGATTGTCAGTATATCGAAGAACCGTGTGAATATGTCGTATAGATGACTTACGATAAACAAGAGGTTGCATGATGTATTCGATCTTGACCTTTTCACCAGCTTCGAAGACTTCGTTATTTTTAGGAGACTTGATTTTGATAAATTGAAGTTGGGAGAAGACACTGGCGTTGACCAGTTGGAAAAGGGCCAACACTACCAGAGTAATGGCAACGATGGATTTGGAAAACATAAATGAAAGTATAGGGTTCAAGGGATGGTAGTGGGGAAAGGGGAAATGGAGTCAATGAGAAAGAAGAAAGAGAAAAATAAAAAAAGGGCAGAAAAAAAAAGAGCCTATTTTTCACTACCAAAAAAAAAAAAAAAAAAAAAAAAAAAAAGAAAAAAAAATCGGGTTACACTTGCAATATGTATTTGTTCGCCGCCAATCAAATAGATTTTTCTCTAAATTCCCTGATGCAAACAAACAAAAAGGTGCCAGTCATACAGTCAGTCATGTAATGATGAAATAGTTTAGATCACTTCCCATTCTTCGTTGTAAACAATGATATATATATATATATATATTGTATTCATGTTTGTATGAACGCATGATGCAAAGAGAACGCACGTTACTGTCATATATTACATTTATTCCTATGATAATATTCTTTCATTTAAGTTCATATTACACAGTAGAAGAAGGAGGTCAAGGACTATAATAGTTATTTCTATTTTTGTATAATGACTATTAAAACAGTATATGGATGATGCCGAGGAAAAAAATTAAGAAAGCTCAAGCCTTTCATTTTTTTTTTTTCAACAGGAGCAAAATCGAGATATTAGCTGCTTGTTTAAAAAAAATCGGGAATTGAAATGAGCGTCGTGCAACAGTAGGCTGTGGAGGGCAGGCACATAAATAGAAATAACGAGGTAGAGCCACCACAATCTTTTCTTTTTCATAATTTTGCTTTTTTCTTTTCCCTCTCCTTTTTTCGCTCTCTTTTAGCTTATTTTCTCCTTTTCCTTACATTCTTTCATTTATATATTCACGACTCTTATTATTCATCATGTCCATGACTTCCTTTACAACAGATAACAAAATTTTCAAATCATTTGGCTTTGCAGGTAGCGCTGCTGCCGTGGCCTTGACTTATTTGACTTTGAAGTACAACGATCGGGTCGTGTTTGATGCACCTCGTCCCAATACTGTCCACAAGAAAGGATTGCCTTTGGTCGGTAGCACTTTCAGCTTGCTTGCTAACCTTGAAGAAATCAATCATTTTTACTCGATGCCTTTGAAACTACTGGTGCGAAAACGATGTAAGTAGAAACAAAAAACTGGGACGATCTTATTTGGTGATACCTACCCACACGAAATAATATTTTTCTTTAGCACATGAAAAAAAAAATACAGAACGTATTTCTGGTTCCCCACAGAATTTCATCATCCACTGTATTAACCTTTTTTCTTTAAATATTTGTCACGTAGTACCATCTCTGCAGTCGGTCTTCCTCGAGGTGTTCAATCTATCGATCCTCTTAACATTGAACATGTTTTAAAGCGTAAGTCAGGGTGGGAATCGAAAAAAAAAAACGCCGGCGTTTAAATTGACATGTGCACAACATTTTTTTTTAGACAATTTTGAAAATTATGTGAAAGGTGTCCTATTCCACAACTCTACTGTCCATTTACTCGGTCACGGTATTTTTAACGCCAACGGTGCTCAATGGCGTTACCAACGTAAAGCTGCTTCCTTAATCTTCAACGTCAAGAACTTCCGCGATCACTTCACCGAGTAAGAATCACACATCCCTGTTTTGCCCTTCCCATGATGTTAACACTCTATTGCTTATTATTACTATTAGTGTATTTGTAAAGGAACTTGTCCTGGTGCAAGGCATCTTCAACAATGCAATCGAAAACAAATCAGTAGTGGATTTTCATGAAATCATGTACAAGTTTACTTTGGATTCCTTTGTGCTGTAAGTCGCTCTTTTTTTCTTGTATGTATCTCAAACACCCTAATTCATTCTCCCCACCCCACCTCCCTTTTTCATTTTATAGTCTTGGATTTGGTGCTCAAGTGAATGCCCTTACTACTGAAGGAAAGGTAAGTGAAATGATAGTCTGACCTTCTTTTCTGCGCCAAATCAACCTGCTTATGTTTCTATCTTATTTTACTTATTGTAGGTACCTTTCGCCGAATCCTTCGATGAACTTCAAAAAAACTCGTTTGATCGTTTCATGAACTTTATGGAACCTGTCAATCGAAAATTCAGTGAAATTTTTATGCCTTGGAAGCCTACTGTTGCTTCTCACCAAAAAGTCATTGATGAATTTGCAAACTCGGTGATTCAAAAACGCCGTGCTCAACTTGCTGCTGGCGAAGTCCACAAGGATCTGCTTTCTAGATTCATGGAAACTACCAACGAAAACGGCGAACCTCTTAATGACAAGGAACTCCGGGATACTATCATGAACTTTATCATCGTAAGTCCAGCGAAAAAAAAAGGAGAATAAGAGGCCCCAATAGATTGATGTTGGTGACAATGCCTTTCTGAAGAGAAAAACAAAAAATGAATCGGTTGGATGGGAGCGAATTGGAGGGAGGAAGTAGTGACCGCTTACTTATACATATATACATTGACTTTCATTTTAGGCTGGCCGTGATACTACCGCTCAAACACTTTCCTGGTTATTATACAATGTCATGTTACACCCTGAAGTGGAAGAAAAGCTTGTACAAGAAATTCGTACCCATGTGCCTGAAGAACTCGAACAAGATTCCCCTGCTCTTTATGAAGCCATCAAGGACATGAAATATGCTTATGCTGTGTAAGTTGCCCACTGTGTGCCCTAATTTATGCATATACGATTACTGATTTCATTTTGTATAGGTTGTACGAAACTTTGCGTCTCCATCCCTCTGTTCCAGTCAATCAAAAGCAAGCCCTTAAGGATGATATCTTACCTGATGGTACACCACTTAAGTCTGGTGATGTGTTTATTTGGTCGACCTATTCTCTTGGAAGAAACAAGGAAATCTGGGGTGATGATGCCAAGGAATTCAAACCTGAACGTTGGTTCACTGAAGAAGGCGATTTGAAGCGTGAATCTCAAGGAAAATGGCCCGCTTTCCATGCTGGACGTAAGTTGGACTGCCATAAAAAAAAAAAAAAAAAAAAAAAAAAAAACGACAAGCTAAAATCTATTATTTGTACACTGACACTTTTTTTTTTACTATCTATATCTCTTTTTGTCATCATATTTTTGAACAACCATAGCTCGTGTTTGTTTAGGTCAAAACTTGGCCACTTTGGAAGCTCTTGTTGCCGTTTGTGTCTTGTTGAAGCGATATAAGTTCTCATTGGTCCCTAACCAAAATGTCACCTACCAAGTTTCCTTAACCTTGCCAATGAAGTATGGTCTCAAGGTCACCATCGATCCCCGTGCTTAGTCTACTCTTATTACCCTATTTTATTATTTATTTAGTTACCATATTTAGTTTACTTCTAGTCACTCCTATTTTGTTATTCTTCGCCTCTGTGCATTATATATCTTTATTTATTTATGATATCCAATAAAACCTTACTTTTTTTTTTATCTTACTACATAGCCGAACAATTGCTTTCCGGGTGTGTGGCAGCTCGAGACACAATCTAGGATGATTATTGCGTCGTTGCCCAATGGGAACAATCGCAACGGAAACCACTAGTTGAAGGGGACCACCTTTTATATATATATATATATATATATATATATGAATAAAAGTCATTTTATACATGTCATTGCTTTCCATTTATCTTTTTGTCTTTGTTTTCTCCCTTTCGCCATGTATTTATTATATACTTGGCCATATTCGAAAAAGTCTAATCATCACATTATGCACGATTCCCGCAAAAAGAGCTGCCTCGTTGTCAAAATAATAAAATGCCCAGCATGTGTACAAAAATAAAAACAGCTTTATGGCACACGTCATCCAGAGCCTCCATTAGCATAACAGTTATTGTTTAGTGATTTTATCGTTTATGGAGGTTTAGATTGTTTGTATGTTTTGCAAAAAAAAAAAAAAAAAAAAATAGGTCAATATATGGGAATGTTGGCTGCGAAACCCTGAAATTGAAAAAAGTCCTATGATAAGCAGGGGAATTGTTCAGAGTTTAATATAAAGCAGCGGTGAAGGAATATTCATATAGTTCCTCACAGTAGCAAAAGAAGCTGGAAGCTGTTGCATCCATTCATAGCACATTTGATTGCCAAGATATAAATATATATACATAGTTCTCCGCTATTGACCATCAGCCGCTTTTATAATAGATACTGGAGGTATATTAAAGCTTGTTCGCAAGAAACGCCAACTAACAAAGTGATAAGTGATACTGGTACTTCATGAATTCTCCAAAGCGTCAACAAAATCATTGTTGTCTATGGCTCAATATTTATTTTATAGTCTATCATATACCACAAGAAAAAAAAAGGGGGTCGTTCAATATCCGATGGGTCTGATGGTAAAAATTGGTAGTCAAAAAAGAGGGACATGTTTTTTTGAGGTATAAGCATAACTGCGAAGTCAACAGCAATCTAGGCATCTAATGAAGCTAGAATGAGGGAGATCTGGAGAAGAGTCAGCTTTGATCTAAAGGGACAATTGTAAAAATGGTACTGATATAATGTATACGATATGAGAAATACCAAGGGAAATGTTTTATTGAAATACAACAATGGAGAACATTGAACAAAAAGAAGTGATGGTAGTAGAAATGGGATCTATTGCACAAAGCATGAGATCGATTAATGGGACATTTTTAATTGAAGCATGTAAAGATATACATAGTTTATTCAGATGTAGATAAAAACTATGACAAAATAACACTAAACTAAGTTAATGTAGGCCTCAAAGGACCAACTAATGGGTGATCCTAAATCTTGAATCCAAAATGGAAGGGTTTCCCCATGCATCTTGCAATCCCTGAGCTGAAAACCCTTCTAAGCTAGTCCCGACACTATTCCAAGGTCACTATAACCCCATAGGAGCCACAATTGCGAAGAATTAAAGAAAGAAAGAAAAAGAGAGACGTAAATATATATATATATATATATTCACGTGGGCGGGATTTAAATTGTTCTTCTTTGTTTCTGGCGTGGATTTGGTTGACGATTAGTTTCAATGTCACATATTTTTAGTCGATACAGAAAAAAGAAATTTTTTTTTTAACAATCATGCATAGCGCATACTATTACCAAAATGATGGCACCCTTCTCAAGACTGTATCATATACTTCTGCATCTACATGGGCAACAAGGCTGCTCTTTCTTCTTTTGAGCGTTTGTACACAAGAAGGAACCAATTCAGTCCAGTTCAGTGAATCCTTTCACCGTAAAATCGTTTGGCACTTGCTGTAGAGTACACAGCTTATCCCCTCTGATTGGACTATTGTAACTTACGCTATGTTTATTATACAACAATACCTTCGACAATCTCCCCTCCTCCCTCCACATGCTTCACACTCATCTTCTCCTAATACCCTCACCATGAAATAGATGTCAAGGCGTTCCGTCATTCGTTTAGTTATTATAGTTTATATATACAGCTGAATAAAAATATATCTTACCTTTATTACTATTGGTCTCTCATACGTCTAGTTTTTTTTTTTTTTAAGATGATATCCTGATATGTTTGATAAATAAGAAGGCAACCAAACTCCGCTTGACTATATACGGTGTGTTTGCATTGCAATAAAAACCAAGCACCTACTACACCTACAGCACAGTAAACTTTGGCGCTTTTACTATCTCGAGAAATAACCAATCTTATGAGACGGTATTGGTATCGTTGGAAAGCTATTGAAAAAGTAGATTATCAAACTGACAATATCTTTCACTATCAAGCAACGACCGGTTTAAATACAAGGGTGGAAAGAATTCGTTTCCATTTTTGGAACACATGCTCTTATAGCGATTGACATTAAGGTTTGCTCTATGTTTTGGAATTTTCATATAAATCCCCAGGTTTTTTTTTCACTTTTTTTCAATCTTTTCTCAAGACAAAATCAAACAAAATATACAGTATATACTGTTGCCAGTTTGGAAAACACCAAGGTAAGTTCGTTTTTTAAAAAAAAAGCGTTTATACAGCATGTTTAACTTCAATACTAACTAACCTTCTTCTTTATAGACCACTTTTTATCAAGGCGCACAGGAATTGGTGGAACAGCACTTGGCAGTCAAGATTTGGCATTGGTGGGATCACAACAGAGTTGGTCGTATGGGGAAGGGCAAATCTTTTTAGTTTTGGTTTTTTCCTGACTTTCTCTGGTTCTTTGTGTGCTGTTATTTTATCTAGTGGCATGCAAATTGGAAACCGTTATTGTTCAGGTGGGGGGTTCGTTTGAATTCCTCTCCTTTGGTTATCGGAGCTATCAAAACCATAAAGGGCTTTAGTCTCGTGGGGATCTCTATACGGGTGACCTATGACGCCTACGTAGTAAGATTACTGTGCTGATCTCTCAAAAGACTAATTGGACTCTGGTGGGACCATCTGCCTTCTTGTCTGCCATTTGCTATTGTACCCCTTTTTGCTCTGGATGGAAACAAGGTAAGGAAAAAGAAAAAGAAAAATGACTGTCTTCGAATGAATACTAAACAATCTTTCTTCTTCTTCCACTTGTTTTTGTGGTGGCGCAGGCCAACTAAGATTTACCGTATCTCCTTGGTGGTAGATGGCAATCAAGTTTCACCGTTATATGTCTCTCATTTAAAGGCACTATCTGAATCAAGTCCTCTTCTCCTGACTCCTCTCAAACCAATACATGTGAATGTGACCTTAATCTCAAGACATTATCTGAATCAAGTCTAGAAACTACTCCAACATTATTCTATTTGTCATCATACAATACACTATACCCCTTAGACGTAGAAAACATTTATTTAATCAATTATTTGATATAAACCCCCCCCCTTTTGCTTTTATTTGACATCATTATCCATCAATTACTTTTATCTTAATAAAAAATATTTTAAAAGATATACAATGTCCCTGTCTCTTTTGCTTTTGATGCTTACAGTATACGTGGATGTGGATGTGTACGACAAAAAAACAAAAAAACAAACAAAAAAAAACAACTAGCTATAAACTAGTTACAATAGCGACATTGTTGACTATGCGATAGGTTAACGGATGGTTAATAAAAAGCATACTTTGTTGAAGGACATTTATTCAAGTGCAATTTGAAGGATAGTCAACTTTAATCTAAAGACACACTTTGTTGAAGGGCATTGATAGATACTAAAGCTAAAGGACGAGGGTTCATTGTAACATGGGATTCAAAGGAAAGATCTATTGGACAAAGCATGATAAAGTCTAAAGTGTGTTTTGAAGAATGATCAACATAAATCTAAAGGATTGGGTGTAAAACGGGAGCTAATATTGCTATACATGCCATGGAAAAGTCAAAGAAGGAAAATTTTCCCTGAAACATAAAAAGGGGATGGCCGTAAAAAAGAGATCTATTGCACAAAACATGAAAGAAACTAATGGGACAGTTTTCAGTAAAGCAAGTAACAAAAAAAAACAACTTTATTCACATATAGTTACAAACTATGGACTAGCTAAAACTAAACTAAGCTAATGGAGACTCCAAAAAGCCAACTAATGGTATCCCAGAACCTAGATTCAAAATGAAAGGGTTTCCCCATGCACCTTGTAATCCCTGAGCAGAAAAACCTTCTAAACTAGTCCTGACACTATTCTAAGTCTACTAGAGCCCCATTAGTGTCGCAATTGGGAAGGAAAAATGAAGGAAAAAAACAGAAATTGAAAAGAAAGGAAGAGAGAGGACGGGGGGGGGAGTGGGAGTAAATAAAAACATTTCACGTGGGCGGCATTTGAATTGTTTTTTGTGAGGACTATTTGCGTCCGTCCATTTCAAAAATGGAACATCACTCAACATTGGCAGTATGATGACTTCAATATCCTTTTACAATAGCCGACATCTGGAGCAAAGTAAAAATATTTTCCTTTCACAATAATCTCCACTATTGAACCCGGCAGCAGGGTGGCTCTCATCTCATGGTGACTTTGCACTCAATTGGCCACGGCTTTGTCTAGTTTTATTTATCTACCTCTTCTGCTAAAGAATAACTAATCGCTTGTCGGAAAATGTAATACAGTAGTGTATCACACACACACACATACACACTTTTACTATGGAATAGCTTGTCATTTGCTATATAGCTGATTATTCTTTTAGCTTAATAACGTATCATTGAGTGTGTTTCAGTGACATAAAGGGATTACTTTTTAAGGATAATTTGGGCACCTGTGCTTACTCCCCCCCCCGTATTTTCCTTCATCTTCCTTTAATTTTTTAACCTAATGATGCCACGAAGAAAATAAAGTCTACGTAATACCACAAATTCCACCGACAAAGAGTTGATGTTTGCTTTATGGGTTTAAAAAAAAAAGCACTTGACTTTGTTCCACGTCTAGTATATTGATGAAAAAAGATACAGGTGCTGCTCAGGATCAACCTCACATTTACAGTATATACCACAAAATGAACACTTTTAAGTGGGTAAAGATTTGGAAGTCAACTGACCGAAACGAATCCCTTCCACACCTATGAAACGAGTGCACCTGATTAAAAAATTGATAAAACGTAGGCTAAAAAATTGTCTTCCATAATAAGATGTAAAGGCATATATGTATTGTATCTTCTTAATTTTTCGTCACTATTCAAAAAATACCCTATCTTTTTTATTTCACAACACACGCATGATGATTTCTACCCATCCACCCACAAATATGCACATCCAATCCAATATAATTTGAACCAAAAATAAAATAAAATAAATACATGTAGAATGACTTATGTTTTGAATATAAATTTTATTTTGGAATAAGACAAGTAAAAAAAAAGAAGAAGGAGGGGAGGGAGAGATATAAGCTACAATTTACAAGAGGCGGGAAGGGAAAGGGTAAAAGAAGGATCTAAAGCCTCAGGGGAGGAGACCATCCATTGGCGACACCACGCAGTAGAGAGTTCAAGCATTTCAGGGCACCAGGCATGACCGACATTTGGTACAGCAATCCGCGCCCAATCATGGCCTTCCTTTTGTTGTGGCTGATTTGCTTTGAATGCTTGCACCAACCCATCATTGAATCGACTAGGCACCAAGCGATCTTCTCGGCCACTAATCATCAATACCTTTTTGGATGCCAGTTTCGCCGGCAGGCCATCATAATGTCTCTGGACCGTTTCACAAAATCCACTGGGAAGATAGTCGTCAGGAAATGCCCCTTCGTTTAATCGTGCACGCATTAACCCAAGATAATCACTTGTCCCAACAATTGCGATTTGTACCGTAATTCTAGGATCTATTGTTTGTAAAAGAAATCAGTGAGATTCATCATCATTTATTATTTATCATAGATGAGGGCGTTTTTTTTTTTTTTTTGTTGGTTTTGGTTTACCATTGGCTGCAGCAAAAAAGGTAGAATGTCCACCCATGGAAAAGCCAATACAGCCCCAGCATTGCACAGGACGACAAGTAGCACCAAACAAATGATATTCCAATACGTCGATCAATTCCGATACTGACGTAGCTCCCGCGCGCACCATGGAGTACATATCAATGGCATGCGTTGGGTTTTCATGTTTGCCTTCCTTCCAAGAAAAGTTCGCCTTTTTGTCTGTCAAGCGGGATCCATGATTGGCATGGTCAAATGTCACCACAAGCAAATGACGTTGTTGTTGTTGTCTTTGTACGTTATTCAAACTGCATAGTACTTGAGCAATGGTATCCATTTTCGACTTGTTTTCTATATAACCGAAGGGAAAAAAAGGGGAGTTTATAATGACAGTGAATACACATGCATATACATACAGGCTTTGATGAGAAAACAAAAAACAAAAAACAAAAACTTTACGTAGTCGACCATGGAGTGCAAACATGACAGCCACTGGCGTATTTTCTGGTAAACGCTTGTATTCAGCCAAACCATATACAGAGAGTTTCAACCCATTGACAACAATTTCTGATTGAGAGCTTGCCATGATAAAAAAAAAATATGATAACGACAAGCAAAAAAAAAAAAAAAAAAAGGTGGGGAAGAGAAGTAGGAGATGTTTTAGAACTCCGTAGTAATCCCATAATAGTCATCAAGAATTACATTCTGGGAAAACTATTTCCCCCAATAGAACATTAGCATGGATGTGCCTGAAATTAACCCTGCCTTCCAAATCAAGGAAGGAAAAAAAAAAAAAAAATAGAGCCACGCCCGTCACCCAAAATTTAAATACACATACACAATATATTATACTGTATAACATACGCAAAGTGGATGATACATTTAAACTATACATTTTCAGTCATTGGCCATCATCATAAAATAGTTGTGCTATAAAGAAAAGTAAACTGAATAATTTATTGAATGCATGAGAATTGAAATTAATAAGATAAGAAAAAAAAAACAGCACAAAGTAATTACATATGATAGATCGCCAGGAACAATATAAAAGGATGATAGGGTAAAAGGGAGGGATGGGAAGAGGAAGTTTGTTCGTTCAGAATTTTGAATAGCATAGATAAAAGTACGTATATATATATATATGTATAAAAGAAGGCATAATAATAAAAAAAAAAGAGGAGGAGACATAAATCAAAGAATAACATAAGGGGAGAGAAAAGATAATAGAAAAAAAAAAGCAATCAATCAATCAAAAAAAAGAAAAAAAAAAGAGATGGTGTAATAATAATAATAAGAAGAAGAATAAAAATAGGTGTTTCGATCGGGGCAAAGATAAAAAAGAGATGGGAGACGAATCATGCAGAGGTCGAGGAAGTTGGTTTCTTGGTCATACTCATCGCTTTCCAAGCACGTCTGGCCAATCTGGATTGATTTTGCTGGACCTTGACATGGATCAAATTTTTGCTTTGTAAGGTTTTGAAGCGACCCCAGCAACATCCGCGAGATCGATGAGGTAAATGCGTTGCGGAGATCATCGCCCATGAAAGTCCTTGCTCGTATCCCTTTTGCAGTAATATATCTTCAGCAGGTGTCCAGGGTGTCCGTGTTTGGATTTGACTGTTGTTGTTATTGTTTGTGTTGTTCGTGGAAGGAAGAGAAGAAAAGGAATCATGCGCCGAGTAGCTTCTCCTTTGATAACGAGGAAGCGAGGGATGATGGCGATCGTTTGTTGATAAATGTCGACAACACTGATATCCAGAGGGTATTGTTGGAGTGGTTGGTGAAGGCAATGATGATGACGAAGAAGATGATGATGAGGACGAGGAGGACGGTGATATGGAGGATGATAAAGATGGTGAGACTGGAAATGATGACGAGGACGATGATGATAATGATGACGACGATGAAAAGGACGAAGAGGAGTGAGTGGGATACATACTGACAGACATGGAAGTCAGTGGAGCAATCAATACTTCGTCTGGACAATGGTGCTGTTGATGATAACCCAATGAGAAGACCGGCGAGATACGATACTGCTGTTCACTGTGGACACGTCTGCGAGGGGACGTGAGATAAGGATGAACACCATTCCCCGTCATGCTATTCGTACGCCCAATAAGAGTGCTACTAGTGCTAGTGCTGGTGCTGAGGCTATTCATGCTTGTTGGTCGTCCATGTTGCCAATAATCCTGATGCGCTACATGATATGTTTGTTGTGGTGTGCGGTCGTTACCCAAAGGCTCTTGTGATTGAACCATCTCGGCTGAGTTTTTCGTGTGCAGATCTTCTTCCATAGGCTGACATAATATATGTTTGAGATCCATTGCGCCTAAAAGGTAAAATCAAAACCAGTCAAGTCTATGCGTATTTCGAATTTCGTTTGTATACTTACTTGTAATGCTAAACTGGGGCAAAATAAATAAATAAAAGTAAGAAAAGTTGCTAGTTTTATAAGGGTGATGATATAAAAAAGGGTTGGTATAGAATACAACACAATATAAGAATACAAAAAGAGATGGGTGATAGTAAAAAAAAAAAAAAAAATTACAACTTTGGTTTATAAACAAAGATGGAAAAAAAAGGGGAAGAACAACAAAAAAAAATAATTGTAGACTAAAAGGTTATTTTAAACTTATAATAGGGGCCACACATTAAAAAGGAGAGCGGAAGCGAAAGAAAAAGAGTAAAAAAAAAAAAAAAAGAAAAGCCAGGGGACAGAAGATGATCTCGGTAGTCGGGGATTGAAATCGCCATATTCATGCGGTTGGCAATTTTTTTTAGCCACGGAGGGGGTGGGATTTTTATTTTTCCTTATGTAGTATTGGAAAATAAAACTGCACAATAGAAGGTACATCATGCACGGAAATTTATCCGTATGATAGGGGAAGAGGGGCGATGACAAAGAGGAGGCGCCCTGTACTTATCCAGCCCATTCCAGATGGAGAGGGCAAAATCCTTACAGACATCCAATGCTGTACTGTACTGTACAGTACTGTACTATTCATCCCTGAAGTACAGATTTATTTGTATTTTTGTCATTATTATTATAGATATATTATAATGGCTAAAAATACAAACACATACTTGATATGACCCCTTTTCGCTTGCAGATATACTAATTATGGTGTTTTCATCTTAGAATACAGTTGCCTCTATAGACTCTAGATGCTTTTTATAGCAATTAATACGATACACTACAGTATCAAAAATACAGTATAATAAAGTGCAAAAAAAAAGACATTTAAAGTGACCATGGACAGTGACGCCATCAATGCTGAATGCAGCACTATCGCACTGGATCGTACAGTACCAATATAGTAGTATGTTACCCGAAGCAAAATTAATATGGCTTTGAGAAAGTCACAAAGTTATTATCACCGTTTATGAATTATCATATGTTAGTCAGTTATCCAGATGAAAGGGGTAAAGACGGGGTCAATGGCGAAAGGGGAAGGGGAGGGAAAACTGCAGGGCCAACTTTTACTGACAGCGGAGCCTCAACTTTGACGAGCGTTGTTGCACTCTCCTGTCCCTCACGTTTCATAAAAAAAAAAAAAAAACTCTCGGCTCTTTCTTTCCGCTCTAATATTTTACATCATCATGAGTGACGTGGTAAGTGGGTTGCTTCTTTCTCTCCTTGCTTGCAATACATGTGTCGTTGTAAAGATTGAATACTCATGATAATTTATTTTTACCCTTGCGAATAGCATGGAAGAAAACGGGAAAAAACAACAGCAGAAATCATCAAAGCTAGAAGAGCTAAGGATGCTGGTAAAATCACTGAATACAACAACTTGGTGCGCGAATGTCGTGAACGAGTAAGTCCTTCTCTACTAAAAAAAGAACAGGCCATACTGGCCTCTTTCTATCTACGCACACAAACTCTTTCCCACTTTTTCTTTAGATGGAAACCGGCACACTGGACAGACAAACTTTAAACATTACAACACAAATTCTTCATTCCAACCCTGACTATTATACCATATGGAACAATCGACGCAGAGTTTTGATGGGCGGAATTTTATCAACAGCACCAGCAGTAACAGCAGCAGAAGGGCTTGATGGAATAGAGAAGAATGAAACAGACAAGGTAGAAGCTGATCAAAAGGTGTATCTGCAAGAATTGGATCTCTTCATGCAACTGATTCGAATCAACCCGAAATCATATTGGTTATGGAACCATCGGCGTTGGTGTTTGGAGTCTATGCCACGACCTAGTTGGACAGGGGAACTCAAATTGGTAGACAAAATGCTTACTATGGATGCTCGGAACTGTAAGGCTCTTTTCTATTGATGATCGCCTAACCTACACTTTTTACTGACCTCCCCCTCTCCTTTTTTTTTTTTTTTTTTTTTTTTTTGCGGTACCATTTCTTTCTTTATCCATAGTTCATGGTTGGACGTATAGACGATATGTAGTGGCGCAATTACGAAAACTGGAAACCACCAAAGCCGGCGACTATCAACTGGTGCAACAAGAATACGACTTCACCACACAAAAAATCACTCAATCTTTCAGTAACTACTCGGCGTGGCATCAACGGTCGAAACTCTTACCGGAAATTGTGGCTGATATGACCGAGGATGAAAAGAACGAGGTTGCCCGAAACGAACTGACGATGGTGAGCGACGCTATCTTCACAGACCCGGATGATCAATCTGCCTGGCTTTATTATTGGTGGTTGATGGGAAAAGGTTAGTAGTATATAGTAGATAAAAATTTAACAAAAAGGGTTGTGCCTGTATGTGTGAGGGACATTGTGTATATTGGTAGTTGGCATCCCACTCATTCTATTTTCTTTTTCTTTGCATTTTTGTAGCACCATCTCCAGTCACTCTGGTGGGCGCTTTTCGATTACAGTCCACTTTGCATCTTCTTCTTGGTTTCAATGGTGTAGTAGGTTTCTCTTCTTTTCCAACTGTCAAAACCAAGGATGGGTCATCATCGATCGAAGGCAAATGGTATGCTATCAACCCTCCTCACTCACCCGTGTCGCTCTATGGTACAGGCAACAGCAGTAGCTCGGTGTGGCTCTTTGAACCAAGTCCGAACCATCCATCTGCCAGTGATAAGGATCTTGTCGTGCATGTAGAATCGAATGGTGTGTATCCGATCAGTAGCTCGATGACAGTGGCACCAGACGTGCTATGGAAAGAACATATCAAGACAGTGGAATGTTTAGGTAGGTAAATGAAGAGGGGGGGGAGAGGCAGTAAAACATGGGAGGATGATCTTGTCTGACCCTTATTTCTTTCTTCAGATAAAGTGACCGAGCTCATTACTTCCACTCTCACGCAAGCCAAGGAACCGAAACTCATTCATCGATTCAAGGATTCGATTCTACACGATTCAAATGCCTGGTATTCTTTGGACTCTATTGATCTTCTCAAGGAAGCCATCGCGCTATTACGGGAACTGCAGGACATGGAACCTGATAGCAAATGTAAGCCATGCTATGTGATTGATAAGATAAAGAAAGAAAGATATCTCGTGAGTACTCTGTGGGACTCACTCTCTCTCTTTTTTTTTTTTTTTTTTTTTTTTTTTTTTTTGATACTCAGGGACGCTACATACATTAGTTCATTTTTTGCAGCAACTCAAATTACGATTGGCTCACAAACAACGTTTGGACAAGGATGAATCAAGCACACTGGATAATGAATGCACCACTATTCTGGAAAGACTGATAGCGTTGGATTCTTATCGCAAAGAACGTTATGTGGAAGCGAGTACGTGAAATGATGATATGATGATGATGATGATGACTCACATGTGAGAACATAATTCAGGACGCTAAAAACTCTTTCTTTTTGTTTTGAAAATAGAGGAACAAATTGATTATAATCGCCAGTTAGATACACTTTACAAGAATGATGACAACCAAGATGGCTCAAGGCTATTGTTGCATCTCCTTCGACTTTGAAAAAGTACTGATGAACAGTCTTGGTGATGATGATTCCCTGCTGACCAAAACTTAGTTTAGATATGATGTATTAGTAGTATACTGTATAGATATATATTGTATTTGTCTCAATAAAAAAAATTCAATGTATCATTTATTATTATCGTTTTGCAAACAGATTATATTTGATTGGTGTATAAAAAAAAGGCTATCAATCGTGAAGTTTATTGAATAAAGTTTACATAAAAACCCCATCCCCACGCTACATTCGATATCAATCGTGTTTGGAATACTGGATTTTATTGAGATGAAGTCTAATACAAAGAAGAAGAAAAAAGAAAAGAAAAGGAATATATAGTACAACTAATTCTATGGTAGGGATGGATAATGGAGTGTGAATAGGGAAAGGGACGAAGAGAGTATCACAAAATAGTGTTTAAATAATGGATGAGAATGAGTGGTGGTGGTGGGGCATAAAAAAAAAAAAACAAAAAGTGAAGGAACACAAAAAAAAAAAAAAAAAAAGAGGGAAGCAGCTAATACTAAATGTTTGACAATGGGATAGATGGCACAGCTTGTTCATCGCCGTTCAACGAAGATGATGATGGTGAAGGTAATTGGCCCAACAGGAATCGCAGCAACTTACCAGCAAACCAAAGATCATCCATATGTTGTGCACTATGGTTATCCAACCGTGAGCGAGCGTCTTGAACAACAGTGTGTGGAATACACGAAGACAATCGATCTAAAAACGTTGCTGTAGCATCGCAAGGGATTTCCGGATGACCCTGAACAGTAATGCACCGACCATCCGTAGATACCATGGCTTGAATGGATGTATGTGGCTCAGTGGTGGCCAAGCGTAGAAATCCAGCCGGAAGAGAAGGGACATAATCTTCATGGATTTGGTTCAAGCACTATGATGAATATATATATATATATATGAGTATGTCGTACTCATAGTATCACCTTCCCCTTCTTTTTTTCTTCCCCTCTTTTTACCATGGTTGTTTTATCCCCAGTTTGTAGATAAGATTGGCCCTGTGGAGTCAGATGAATTGTTGTTGGACCAAATTCCCACCCATTTGGATTGCGTTCACAGGTCCCACCGAGTGCCCGGGCAATGATTTGGTGACCATAGCAGACACCAATGAGAGGTACCTTAAATCTATGTTGTTGCTGTTGCTGTTGCTGTTTTGGAAGCTGTAAATCTTTGATGAATTGTATCAATTGCAATGTCCAAGGGGTATTAGCGGCCGCAGTATCAGTGGATCCGGTGATAATAATTCCATGGTACTTTCCAGTGTCAATATCAGTCATGGTTGGATAATGTGGAGGGTCATGGACAACGTCAAAAGGTACAAAATCCAAGTCCAAATTCATCGCCAGTATGTCCTTTTCATTCTGGTATATTGCCGTCTTGTCATTGTGACGGCTGTCAACCAATGCTTGTTGAAAAACTTGATTGAACATGTCAAAGAAGGTACCATGTTTCGACGAAATGGCAGGATCGGCCACAGCAGTTACAAGTACAGCAATTCGTAGTTGTTGTTTCATAATGTATTTATGTATCAAGTTCTTTAGTGAGAAATATAAAAAAGAGAGAGGAGACAAGAAAAAAAAGAAGAAGAAATGTTATTAAAGAGAAAGAACAAGGAAACTCTATTTTCCCCGGAATATTAAACTCCGCTTACCACGCCAGATCTGGACTTTTTGTTCCTGGGAAAATCTCTGACTTGACTTCACTGATTATCGTTTTCGTTAATAACTCTTATCAAAGTTACGTTTATCTATTGACCATTGTTGCCAAACATTTAGAATACTATGGATGATTTCGTTGACGTGTTTGATAGTATACCTGTTTACTCATTTCCGTCCGGAAGCTACATCACCAAACGGCGCTTATTGTTCTGTATAGTGCTTTGAGTTGGTAATATATGAAATAAAAAGGAACCCGGGTGTTGGGGAATCGTAGCTCAGGAGTTGGCGGTGAAAAAGAATTAATATTCTGGGCGGGGTTGTTTATCGTCCAAGTTACTGTGCATACAGTAGACTGAGTTCATGCCTTAATATTATGATGTTCAAACTCAGGAAATATAGTGAAGCGTAGAAACCTCGCGTGACTAAAAATACAACACCACGTCACTAAGGCGAATATGCCATTCTCGTACGAGATTTTATTTCAAGTGAAAAGGAATACGATGTGTTTGTTATACTACATCAGAGTATTTACTGTATTAACGATGTAGATGAAAAAAAAAGATGAAAAAGATGATACAATAGATTGATTTGCATAAGGTTGAACGATATTCGCTATTATTGGTGGAAACCCCCTTTCCCAGCGAGCTTATAAGAAAGGACTGCATGATGATGACAGGTATATGCTGCATTGATTGTTTTTTTTTATTATTATTATTAGTTTGATATTCTTTATATGTCATAAAAAAAAATACCAGGGCAGGCAAGCAGACAGGTCATCTTATCTGACACGTGTTACATGTAGAGTTCAAGCAAAAGCCAAAGGTAACACACACAAAAAAAAGCGTGGATTCCCAAACTCAACAAAATGTATCACTTTTGAAGTAACGACTGATATTAAAATAAAAGGCCTATATATAATGCGGCCACTAGATTTTATTTCTTTTATTTTTCGCTTCTCTTTTCTTTTTTTCTTTTCTTTTCCATTTTTATGCATAACGTGATCTTTTTACTTTTTGAATTCGGCTTGAGTTACTGATCATCTCTTTCATATTTTTGGATATATATCTATTACAATGTCACTCAATCGGCCGCGATCACTCGGTCGTCAAAAACCACCTCGCGCCCTAACATTACCCACCACCACACACTATACTCAATCGCCAATGCTCGACTCTACGACTACTTCCTCGTCTACCACTGTTGACTTGTCCTCTTATTTACCATCTATGGAAGAATCTTTACAGGAATGGTTGAGCAGAAACATCCCAGAATCCAACTCTCCTTCACCTCTTTACTCTATGCTACACGAAGCCTGTCCCTGCTGTGGCAAACACGACTGCGAACACATGGAAACTCTATACAACACTATGCGAAAACTAGAATCGGATACTCGTTTAGCAGCAGGTAAGAATCTGTCAAAGTCAAGGTGAATGCCAATGATACAAACTTGAGCCTCATCGACATGCCCCTTGTTTTTTTTGACTCCCAAATCGTTTAGAAATTGGTCAGGGTTTGCTACACAAACATGAAGTTCTTGTGGCCGAAACAAATCAAACAAAGGATATCCTGGAGGAACAGGTAAGACAACCGATAAAACCGGGACCTAGCATTTTTTTTTTATCTCTTCTTCTCACCGTTCTTTTATTCTGTTTTATTTTGGGATATGGATATGCTATGTACATCTCTAGTTGAACGAATTCCGGGAAAGGGTGTCGACTTTGGAAATGCTGCTGGTGGATGCCGACAATTCAAAACAAGAACTTATCGAACAAAAGGATCATACTGTAATGAAACTGAAGAAATCACAAAAGGTAATATAGATTTTGAGTGGGAAAGAACGGAGGAGGTGGTGTTCGCGGTTTATGAAGTGTATAATGTGACAAAATTTTGTGTTTTGTAGGCATTACAGGAAACATCACTAGATTTTGAAAAGGCGAATGAACGATGTATTGAAATTGGAAACGAGCTGAAAAACAAGACAAAGGAAGTGGAAAAGCTTCGTATTTTCAAATTCATGGTGCGTCAGGCGGATTATCGGGAAGATATGTTACGGTCTCAGGTAAACTCTTTGAATAAATGGAAAAAAAATGGGGAGGGACAAATCAGACAAAGTGCTTTCATATATCGTATTCATTAACGTTATTTTGCTTTACCTCAAAGCTAGAAGATACAAATCAAGAACTGGCGATTTCAAGGAAAAACGAACTCATGTTGGAATCAAAATATAAAAAGCTCAAGGCAAGATATGGTAAGTGTCTCCCTCGCCCCTCCTAATATAGATAAATGAACTGAAATTGATCATGTTGCTCTTTTTATATATGACGATGTTGGTGATGATAGAAACTGTTTGTACCACTTATGAAAAACTCAAAATGGATGACCAACCTCCCAAGAAAAACACCACTAATGCAAATACAAGACAGTTGGATTACTTATGGAAATCAAATGAACAGCTGAGGAATGACATTATCAAGGTAAACTCTTTTTTTTATTATTATTGACAAATATATATTAATTATATTATTATTTGTTTATCATCATAGCTCACTTCATTCATATCACGGCCATTGGATCAACAGCATGAAGAAAAACATCAACCGGGCCAAAATTATCTTATCACACTGATCAAGGAACTGGCTTTGGCAAATGCAAAACTTAAAATGGATCTATTGTCAGGGAACCTTTTAGCATTAGAAAAGAATTTGGATGATTCGACACAAATTGATCAGGTTGGATCTCTCGACGACCATTTTATGTCAAAATCGTACGATGATTCACCTTTTGGAGATGGCTTACATGATGATTCTATTACAACAGAACCCCGGGAACGACTCTCACCGTTGATGGACAATGATGACTTGACACTACTTGGTGCCTCTGCTTCTCAAAATGATCGGCAAGACCACGGACCTCTTCACGATGCAGCAGCAACTTATCAGCAAACCCGAAACACTAATGCGATCCCTAAATTTTTCGGTGATACCCCGGACCATCTTCCAACAAAAGTGCCTTCACCAACCACATCCACTTCTTTACCCACATCAAAACCGGATGTCATTCATTACCATTACCATTATCATATGCAGAATAAAAAGCGAACTTTATTGGCTTCTCCTGGTGCATCAGCTTCTACACAAAAAACGAATAAGAATAAACAGGTACGATCATCTAAAGAAAAATCCATCATATATACTAATCTATTTGTTTATCATTAGCCTTCTTTAGATCGTCAGTCAACTCCCTCGAAAGCCACACCAAAAATTACAGTATCACCTACATCACCTACTCAATTGCCTCAACCTGAGTCACCAACAACGATATCACCGTCACCATCACCTTCACAGCAACAACCACAACAGCAGCAGCTGGATGACAATATGAATTCAATAGATCATAACAACACACCATATCACCAACTGCAGACCCGTGCATCGTATTTATTGGATCGTTTGAAATCAACAGATATACGCTCACTCAATCGACAACTCCAACGTGCATTCGATATGATGGAACTCAGCAGAATGAGCAACTCTATTATTGACAGCATCTTGGCAGATATCCTATTACTTGACGAACAATTTTTACCTCTGAAAACGATGGGCGGGGATCAGGATAGCAATAGTAGTGGCAGTGGCGGTAGCAGTGATGATGGCGATGGCGGCAATGGAACTGGTGCGACTACTCTTTCTGGACTACAGCCAACCAATTCGACAACGATGCTACTATTGGCGTTTACACCGACGCTGACGTTGATGCAACATATGCTCAAGGAAATCGGGGAGCTTCGGATGACGATGAATGATCTCCAAGTGGAATATGTCAAAAAGGTGGAGGAAATTCAGCATTTGGTGGAACAAGATATACTCCGAAAACATCATCATTCATTATCATCGTCTTCGTGTACAAACGCTGATCAACAGCGACGTGAATCCTCCTCCTCCTCCTCTACTGCTTTAAGCAAAGGACGCGCCTTGGCTTGGCTTTCCAATGTATTCCATATGGCTCCTCCCACTCCAACTCCTACTCCCACTTGTTCTAAACCAGAAACAATCACAGCACCCCCATCATCGTCATCAACAACAACAACAGTAGCAACAGCAATTAAATCAGAAAAAACAAGCCAGCAACCGATTCGATACCAACGGTCATGCGATTCACTGCTATCAACAACAGCAAGGAACAACAACAACAACAGTAGTGGCAACATCACCCATTCCTCTTCCTCATTAGACTATCATGATTCCTCCAACAGCATCAATAACAACAACAGCGGTAAAATTGTTATGACTACCTCTTCAGCAAGCGTACGCATCAAACAAAAGAAAAACGATTTTGACCGGTTTGGTCCAGCGTCCAGTTTCCCGCGGTCATCGCCCATGAACGAGCAAAAACGGCGGCGACGCTCAGGGTCCAAGCAGCAACAGCAGCAACAGCAGCAACAGCAATATGGGTATCCTTTACGTCCATCCGTCAGCGCTGGTCCTGGTCGTAAATGCACTCCGTCTCCTGGTATTTGGTCCACAGGTACAACAAGTAGTGGTAGTGGTAGTGGTGAAAACACGGTGCAAAGGAAACGAAGCTTACTGGGACTTGGCGGATCAGTGGAGCCTTTTGAAAAAGTAGATAGTAGCAGTAGTAGTACTGATTGGAAGTTAGGAACATCTTTTGGTGGTAGTTGGCTAGGAACTTGAAATAAACTGTGGTTTTATCTATGTATACCTTTTTTTTAATTTTTTTTTAATTTTTTTATTTTTGCAGTGATGCAGGTAGGCGATTACTATGCGGGATTTGAAACAAAAAATGCAATACACCAATGACGTTGTAGCCTTTCTTTTCTCTCTCTATTTTTTTTTTTTTAGTTTTTTGGTTTTTTTGGTTTTTTTTTTTTTTTAAACTTCTCTACCATTTTCCTTCCCCTTCTTCCGTCTTCGTGTATATCCATACCCTCTCATCCAATCAACATCCTCCCATCCATTCTTTAGTATACAACGAAAACCGAAAACAGATTCTATTACCTTGAATTGTTTTTCTTTTTCTTTTACCCCCCTTCCCCTTTATTTTTTTCACTTGGTTTTTTTTCTGCCCTATTCCTTCAAACTCACTGCATTGGTTTCATATCTTCCCAGCATATCATGTCAGCAGTTGCTCCTGTTGCCGCTGGATCTTTACAGCACCCACCATCACATGCTTCTGCACTTTCTCAGTCGCCTCAGCCCCAACCACCAACAATGAATCCTCAGGCAACCCCTATTCCCTCTCTTGTCTCATCCGACCATCCTGCCGCTCCACTCGGTTTTAACACCGCAATAAACGGTGGTCATCCTAATCCAACGGTCATCAATGCACAAGAACAAGCACAGGCGCAACAACTGTTTCGGCAAAGACAACTTTTGGCTTATCAACAGCAACAACAGTTTCGTCACCAGCAAGAACAACAATTAAAGCAACAACAACTACAGCAACAACAGCTGCAGCTACAGCAGCAGCAGCAGCAGCAGCAGCAGCAGCAACAACAACAACAACAACAACAACAACAACAACAACAACAACAACAACAGCACGATCGACAACCTACGGAGCAACAAACAGCTGGTCATCAAGTTCAGCCTCCACCTCAATTCACAACGGCAACAGCAACGAAAATGACACCAACCTTGACGACGAACGATATCAGTGCTGCACCGACGCCTATTTTGACGCCTTCTTTACCGAACGCTTCCAAATCAACTGGGTTGAACAAACGGTAATTTTTTTTTGTCTTACCCTCATCAGCCCCGTGTATGTATTTATCTTTCCTTTTTAAATTTTCAGATACTCGACAGGGCTTGCCGTTCTTCGTTTACTACAGTTTGCTGAACAGCTTAGTCCTGGTGACCAAGTAAGTGGATGAATTTTGTATGGGAGTATAGGTCAGCGGGGAGAGGAAAAAGAAGAATTTACAAGTGGACTCATCTTATTTACTAGGCTTCACATCGAACATTTTGGGATGGATTCGTGGCAGATTTTTTTACGGCGACCAGTCAAATGAAAATGGGATTACGGAATAGTGAAACGGATGAACAAAAAGCATACTGTAAGTATATTATATGTTTACACAGGAAAGAAAAAAATAGGAGGTTGATGAAGGTCCTTGCAGAAATAGGAAGATCAACTTTATTCATCTGACATATGATTTTTTTTTAAAGATATATCACATTATTCTATGGCCACTTTCTTTTCTACTCTCTATGACTCCGGTGTCTCTTCTATTCAACTGACTTTGGAACAAACAATGGAATACATTCTACCTGGAGGCCAAATGAATGTCGAATGTCCTCGAGCTAATTTTATCTATCGTTATCATAATGGATCGCTGGTAAAAAAAAAAAAAAAATAGGGGGCACAACATGGGATGGCCAATACTCAAACCACGTGCTTTTGAAACAACTAGGTGGCTTCCACTGGTCACTTATGGGTCCGCTTTTCTCTGAAGGATGGCGTATATAAAATCAAGCATTTTGAATTCGCATGCCAAGCCAATGAAGAATACATCGCAAGATCACATCTGACATTAAACAAGGATGGGTCAAAATTAAAGAAGGCAAACAAAAACGCTTTACCTGAATCACCTATCAATGCGTGGGGCATGCCATCAAAAACCTATACCATATTACAGGTAAGAAAAAAAACTAAAAGAGTTGACTGATGAAGGTTGGAAAAGAGTTATGCTGACTTTACTTTTACTTGATAATTTAGATGCTGGATAGTGTTGGACGACTGGATGATCTTGTATTTCATTCTTTGATCACTGGAACAACTGCAAAAGGTAAGGAACACACACACACACATGATATATATTGAGCATAATTTAGGCTACTAGTCATTCAACTTACGATTACCATTTTTTTTTTCTATTATATGAACTATAGAAAGTTTAAATGCTCTGGCGTACAACATGGAACAACGAATCAGCAAGGGCACATTACCAACTAGCAATAATACATCATCACACAACGCTCCTGATCTAGTCACGAGCCCAGCAGACAAAGAAATGACGGCATCACCTATGGTTGGGAAAAAGAAAAATGCAAAACGACCAACAATGACGCGACAGAAATCATCAAAGGGGGACAAAGCGACGGTGAAAGAGGAACCCGTGGTTGGAGATCAACAGCAGCAACAACAACAGAATCCCTCATCCTCCAAGAATAAAAACAGTAACAGCATCGGCAACAAGATCACCACCAATACCAACGATGAAAACCAAACCGTCTACAATTCAGCTTCACCCGTGGTCAAAACACAAAGCGGTCCTCAACAATCAACTCCATCGCAGCAACCTCTGCAACAACAACAACAGCAAGCTTTTTTCCAGCAACAACGAAAAATGTTACTACAACAGCAGGCATATCAACAACAACAACATCTACAACAACAACAACAGCAGCAGCAGCAGCAGCAAAATTACAACCTACAAAATCAACAGCACCTACATCACCAACAGCAGCAAATGATGCTCCAATTTCAACACCAGCAGCAGGCAGCGGCAATGATCAATGGAGGTGTGCCATCACCATCACCATCAGGGTTACCTCTGTCACAGCAACAACCATTCCACTCATCATCGCCCGCGTCGTCCTCTGACCCCCTTGCTCAGATCATGTCATCATACCCTCCTCAATCATACCCGGGTGCATTTGGCAATACACAACCTCCGCAACTACAACAGCAGCCACAACAGCAACAGCAACAACAGCAGCAGCAGCTACAGGAGATGAATGATTTTATTCAAAGCCCAGAACTTCAATCAAGTAAGTAGAGAGCGTGGTTTTTGAGGTCAATGTATGATTATACTCAACTAGTATATTATGTAGGAAAACGAACCAACTCGATAAGTGAAAACACAAAGTCACCAGCACCAAGGAAAAAAGGAACAGCAACACCCACTATGACAAAGAAATAGGTTCACGCCTTCTTTTTGTTCAAGACTCTTCTATACATGCCATTGCGTCTTGATTTGATATCGAATGATGACTCCCACCACACACACCTTCGTCCCCCTATTTCTTTTTTACCTTAGTTTATTTTACGTCAAAAAGTATGGGCAAATGACATGAGATCCTTCCTCTTTACCTATATTACACACTTCTTTCACTCTTTCTCTTTCCTTCGCGCAACCTCCCCCCTCTTGATTTGGTATATTTACATAGTGAACATCTACACCCACGTACGTTTTAGTCTTAGTATTCTTATTCATATCTTTATTATTTATTCTATTTTGCCTAGTTTTATTGATCTCTATCATTTATCCATTCATTTACACATTTTTTATTTGCGTTGTATATTTGTCTCTTCCCCCCCTCCCTCTACCACACACACACATACAATCACTCTTTTTTCTTCCCTTTAGTGTAGTAAACCGCCTCTCTATTACCCTACTCATATATATACATATATATTATTCGAATTTAATAAAATCAACATTGTCCTTTTACCATACAACACACATATGACCGTGCCTAGTTTTATTGATCTCTATCATCTACCCAACTTTTGCCTCCTTCACAAACACAACTGTCCTTCCCCTCCCTTATATATATATATATATATATATATATATATATATATTTCGAATTTAAAATAAAATCAACGTTTGTTCTTTTATCATTCAATACATATTACGATCGTCTTTTTTTTTATTTTTTTTATACAGCACAAAAAATGTAATAATAGAAACCTGAAATTTTTAACAGTTTACTACATACAAAATCGTTTTACATATATACGAAAAATAAAAAGAAAGGTCATCCTTATTTTATTGTATAAAGAGGTGTCAACGATTATAATAAAATAACTAATAATAATACCAACTAAAATAAACTATACTATACTATACTACACTACACTAAAAATAAATAAAAGTCAATGAAGAGGGAAAAGAAGGAGGAAGAGGAGGAGGAGAGGCTACACTATTCATTTTGTGACCAATGTCCCGTTACTTGTCCTACCGACCAATCAGTGACCGAGCCATTGAATTTTTCCTTGACCATTTCTTCACCCGATAATTTCAAAGATCCCATCAATGAGCCTAGTAGGAAAACAAAATAATAATACACTCATTAGACCACTACCGCACACCATATATACACATACGCTCGCTCCATCACTTCACAGGTATATTTCTTACCACCAATCCAACCACGGACATTGCTTTTAAAGATGGGCCCTGATTTTTGTGGTTGCGGAGATGAAAGCTGATCCTCGCCTGCCACCACCGGAGCTGCTGCTGCTGCAGGTTGATCGAGAAAATGGATAAAAGGAGCAAGTCCAGCCAAGCTACCATAGCGGGCGGCTTCAAGCGGTGTGGGGAGTTGCAAGATATTCAGGAGGGAATGTTTCAGTTTGGTTTGGAAGCCTGGCACCATGGCCGTCCCACCGACCACCAATAACGACGACATCATGGGTTTCCGAAGATCCGCCGGCACGCGTCGTAGACAGTTCAAAATACAATGCGCAATCCCCGTTTCAAATTCATATTCCTGCTGAATCCTCTTCTTCTTCTTTTTGGGTTTATCGTTGTTGTTCTCATCATCATCGTGATCAGTCTTCTCATCATCGTCACCATCATCATCCTCGTCGTCGTCGTCGTCCTCAGGGGGATTGTCTTCGCCAATATCCAGTGTCTTGTCGGCATAATCCAGTTCATCGTTGCCTTCAAACACAATGTCCATGGCATGTTCTCGAATCCAACCTGGGATCATCAGCGTTGCTTTTTCTTGTGTGTGAGGTAATTGGATCGGGAAGTGGATATCGGTGGCATGGCTCGTGGTCTTGTCAAGTTCGATGCGTTCTTCTCTTGTCAGGGTATCGTGTCGTTGTTGTCGTTGTTGTTGTTGCTGTTGTTGCTGCTGTTGCTGCTGTTGCTGCTGTTGTGATGATGATGTGGTGGAGACGGAGCAAAACAACACTCTTGTTTTGATTTCTTCCAACAATAAAGGTGTCAACACTGAAGATGGGATGGCGACTTGCGGTGCCAGGGAGAGATGGAGATTAGAAGGAGGAATCATGCGCCCATGGGCTAATAATAATGTCGCCAATCGTCTTGTTACTGCTTGGCCTGCCAATGATGAAGTGGTGATATATGGAATCAAAGGACGTGCAGAGTAGACCTAAAGAAGAAAAAAAAAAAAGAAGGTAGATCAGGTCAGATTTATGTTGATCGTCTTGCCCTGCCCCTCCCCCTCCTTACTCCAAACTTACTGGTAACGTTGTCGTTTCTAAATGACCACAATCAATCACCAGTCCTGTCGTCAGGCCAGTCGTCAATAATGCCATCAGATGAATAGGAACAAAAGAGAGCGATGGTACCTGGAAGTAATCGAATAAAAGCCGAGCAATGGTTTGTTTTACTACAATAGGCACAAGGGGCGATTCACAAATAATCACTTTTCTGGATTTTGGATCAGTCAGTAATAGTCTACACATAAAAATAAAAAAGTAAGTCAGTCTACATGAAATAGCATCGACACTCATTCAACCAAGGGGAGATGTTTACCTAAAGTATATATCGTGGAGAAGTGTCTTGAGTTTTTCTTCCAACTGTTGCAAGTTGCCCTTTGCCATAATATTCAAACTGTACAGACTAGTAAGCTAGATGAAGTAAAAAAATAAAAAAAAAAAAAGGGGGAAGGGAACGGGAGCATATCAGTATAAAGCATTCGTTCAGTAACAAAAAAAAAATAAGACTTGATGATCTTACTTTTCCATCTATTCGATATGCTTCACCATCACGGTTACTGGACCGCACAAGACGAGACCAGGTGGGCACCAAATGGCGCGGATGTGATTCTCCAGAAAAACCGCACTTGATGTAAAGTGATCCAATATCTAATACCACTCTATCTTCCGTGCCATAAATCGAGTGACGCCGTGTAAAGCTGTGTATTGAAGATGATGTGTTGTAATTGGAGAGATACGCTGACGGTAATGGCTCGGATGACATGGACGTGGTCGTCATATTGGATATGAAGGGAAAAAACAAAAAAAGACGGTGTTTGAAAAAATAAAAATGGGGGATTTTTTTTTTTTATTTCAGTTCATGGATTGATAAAAAAAAAAAAAAAAGAACGTATGTAAATATATATATATATATAAAATAAAGAGATAAAATAAACTAGATGAATCTATTCTATCATTGATCATAATAAAACAGAGAGATAAGAGGGGGAGAAGGATTTTTACAATTCATCATGGTCGTATAAGGGTTCATCATCTTCAGGGGCGCCGGAGGAAGAGGAGCCATCAGCATACAACTTGCTAGTGATAGGGTTGACCACGGATTCCAATTCTTCACGCTTTTCATCAAAGTCTTCCTTTTCGGCATTGGGAGTTTCATCCAACCAGTCCAGCTTGTCTTTGATAGCATCTTGAATAGCTTCCTTGTCATCGTCCGATGCTTTGGTAGCCAACGCACCGTCGTCGGCCAATTGACTCTTGAGAGTGTAGATGTAGTTTTCGAGTTGGTTCTTGGCTTCAGTACGTTCACGGACAGCACGATCTTCATCAGCGAATTCTTCAGCTTCACGCACCATGCGGTCGATGTCTTCTTGAGAGAGGCGGCCCTTATCGTTGGTAATGGTGATGGATTCGGATTTGCCAGACGCCTTATCAGATGCACCCACCTTGAGAATACCGTTGGCATCGATTTCAAATGTCACTTCAATTTGGGGAACACCGCGCGGAGCAGGAGCAATACCGTTGAGTTCGAATTTACCGAGCTTATTGTTGTCCTTGGTCATCGCCCGTTCACCTTCATACACTTGGATCAAGACCGTAGGTTGGTTATCGGCAGCTGTGGAGAAGATTTGCGATTTCTTGGTAGGTATCACCGTGTTACGGGGAATCAACTTGGACATCACACCACCGGTGGTTTCAATACCGAGCGTCAAAGGGTTCACGTCCAAAAGCAACACCTTGTCCGATCCTTCTTCACCAGAAAGAATCCCACCTTGCACAGCAGCGCCATAAGCCACAGCTTCGTCAGGATTGATCCCCTTGGAGGGTTTTTTGCCATTGAAGAAGTCTTCCAACAATTTCTGTACCTTGGGAATACGAGTAGAGCCACCAACGAGAACGATATCATCCACTTTGTCCTTTGTGAAACCAGCATCCTTGAGTACTTGTTCGACAGGCTTGAGGGTCTTGCGGAAGAGGTCATTATTGAGTTCTTCAAACTTGGCACGGGTGAGGGTTTCAGACAGATCCTTGCCTTGGTAGAAGGATTCAACTTCAATTCGCACAGACATTTGAGAGGAGAGAGCACGCTTGGCCTTTTCGACTTCACGCTTGAGTTTACCCATGGTCTTGAGATCGGTCGTAATGTCTTCACCGCCATTCTTCTTCTTCCACATCTTCACAAAGTGATCCATCACACGGCTATCGAAATCTTCACCACCCAAGTGAGTATCACCAGCAGTAGCCAAGACCTCAAAGATACCATCATCAATAGATAAGAGGGAGACATCAAAAGTACCACCACCCAAATCATACACCAATACATGCTTTTCCCCGTCGTTCTTGTCCAAGCCATAAGCGATCGCAGCAGCGGTAGGTTCGTTGATGATACGGAGAATATTCAAGCCAGCAATGGTACCAGCATCCTTGGTAGCTTGACGTTGGGCATCATTGAAGTAGGCGGGTACAGTCACAACAGCGTGGGTTACGGTCTTGCCAAGGTAAGCTTCAGCGGTTTCCTTCATCTTGGTGAGTACCATACCAGAGATTTCTTCAGGGGTAAACACCTTGTTGTCATTCTTCACAGCCACTTGGATATTGGGGGCACCGTTCTTGTTGACCAACTTGAAGGGGAAGTGTTTCATATCCGTCTTGACATCCTTATCATTGTAGCGGCGACCAATAAGACGTTTTGCATCAAACACAGTGCGTTCAGGATTGGAGGCATATTGATTCTTGGCTGCATCCCCAATCAGACGTTCTTCATCGGTAAAGGCAACATACGAAGGTGTGATACGATGACCTTGATCGTTCGCAATAATTTCAACGCGTCCGTTCTTTTGTACACCAACACAAGAGTATGTTGTACCCAAATCAATACCAATAACTAGAAAGAAGAGAAGAAAAGACATATTATTATTATTATTATTAGCATAACGTTTTAACCCATCGTTCTTGACATTCTCGGAAGTGCTTTGATAACTATTCTTTTTTCACTTACCAGTTCCAAACTCTTCCTTCTCACCCGCTTGCACAGTAGAGACACCAATAAATAAGGCCACTACAATAGCGAAGAAGGCCAGTAATGCTGTCCGCCTTTGCATTTTGATTTTATGTATATATAATGAATGGGAATAAAAAAAGGTGAAAATTGAAAATTAAAAAAAAAAAAAGGAATGGTGGGTGTTGTAAGGGGTCTATTTATTTATAATGTTAAGCATTGATTAAATGGCATAAATTGATTGGCTCTTTTGGATTTACCAAGACGTGGCCAAAGATTTTGATAGCCACGTTCATTTCTCTCATTCTGTTGGTTTCCCCCCTATATGATTGAAACACCGCGCATTTTTCCCAATCAGAAGTTCGTTTAGGAATGCACACTAAAAAACAGCACAACCTGTGATCCATACCAGTTCGGTACTATTTGATGAAAAATCGTACACATTTTACTGATTTCTCTGTCATTGTTATTTATCCCAGAGCATAACCATATTTTCTATTCATGACAATGAACATCGGCTCGAAAAAGGGTAGATGCCTGACTTAAAATCCTAAAAGCCAAATCATGTATTATAGCAAGATCCCGCAATAACGATCCCAATAGGAAACCAAAATTGCAACTGTGGGTAATATCGTGGTGAAGCCATGCTATATCTATCAAGGGAGCGGTGTTCCGGAACCTTCTTTTGTTTTTTTGTTTTTTGCCGTCGAAACTGCACTCAACAGTGACAACATAAAACAATTCACATCCCGCCCACGTGAATTTATTTACTCCTCACTTTTTTAATTTTTTCGCTCTCGTTCTTTTTCATTTTCTTCTAATTTTTTCCTTCACTATTTAACTTGTATGGGGTTATTTTGGACTGGGAATAGTGTCAGGTCTAGTTTAGAAGCGTTTTCAGCTCAGGGATTACAAGATGCCTGGGGAAACCCTTTCATTTTGGGTCTAGGATCTGAAGGCATGGTTAGTTGGCTTTTTGGGAGCCATCATGAGCTTGTTTAGTACCAGTACCTCCATAGTTTGTATCTAAGTTTAAATAAAATATATCTATTTTACATGCGCCAATGAAAAACGTCGTGTTAGTTTTTTTTTTCATGTCTTGTGCAATAGATCCCTTTTCACCAGCGCCCCACTAGATGAGCGTTGCTACTTGTTTTGTTTCAATAAAAGATATATATTTATAATCTTTCTGACGTCCTGCCTACTTTGCACTGTATATTAGATTCCACCTACAGTGGTCTTTGGTTTGTTCTTAGGTTAAATCTTCAATAAAATATATCTAGTTTTACATGTTTCAAGGAAAAACGTCTTATTAGCCTAGCCTTGAACAAAAGGTATCTTTTTACCAACACCACTTTAGATTAGTGTTGACAATTGTTATATGTACTATAATTTAATATTTTCGGCGAGGAGTACAATTTACCCGGCATTATACCAAATATCATTGTCTTTGCTGTCATAAATAAAACTGCTTTTTATTGTTGTCAAAAAATATGAATAAAATGGGAATCGTATATATAAATAAGAGGTGGAAAAGATATAGCTAGAAGGATAGTATGTATACTACGTGTAAAGGATCAAATATAAACTAAAAGCAGCTACAGCGGGGAAGATAGATAAGGAGTAAGGATGACCAAAAAGTCGTGGTGAAAACCAATCTTAGGTCGAGCTGATACATAAAATGTAGATTTACTTTCGTTGGAGAAATTAATATTATCCTGACCGTTATTCAGAACACATTGTATGTGGTATCCCAGCAAAAGTGTCGGAACCAAGTAATAAGCCTGGTGTTGGAGCTTGTGTTTTTTTTTTTTTTTTTTTTTTTTTTTTTTTTTTTTTTTTTTTTTTTTTTTGGTATCAATCAGGCTATCTTTGGTAGTAACGGTTCTAAGTAAAACTAGCAACCAGTATCTGGGTCTTTAAGGTAGTGGGAAGGGGAAGTGGTCATAGCGGACTGGAAAACAGATGCTTAGTAGTACACTGACAAAAGACAGCTACAACAGCGACATTGTTCACTACTCGATAGCCAAATGATGGTTAATAAAAAGAAATGTTTTATTAAAGCATATTGGTAGATATTAAAACTAAAGGAGAGAGGTTCATTCCAACGATGTATGAAATGGAAGGATCTATTCGAGGAAGCATGAGGGAGTCTAATGTGAGAATGGAAGAAAGTCAACACTATTATCAAGATACTGTTCTATAAAGAAAGCTAAATAGTCTACGGGGTATTAGAAAGGCAAAAGGGACATCTGCTATTGAGGCACAGCAACGGTCAACACTAATCGAAACGGCAGTGGTAAAAAAAAAAAAAAAAAAGACAGAGACCTATTATTAAGACATGAGAGAGAATATTTGGACATTTTCATTAAAGTATGTAAAAGAGACCTATTTTATTCAGTCGTAGATAAAAACTGCGGACAAACTAGAACTAAACTAAGCTAATGACGGCCTCAACATGCCAACTAATGGTGCCTTCAGTTCCTAGATCCAAATTGAAAGGGTCTCTGATATAGAGTGAAGATTTGTTGTGTAAAAAGAACCTAATTTATTAAAAGTGGGTATTTAGCACCCACATCATATTTACATAAAAGAGAAATGAAGGGCGAATAAAATAACACTTACCGACTATGGCCGGTTCAATAAAGTATGTTAAAAAGTAGAGTGGTTTGAGATAAAAAAATAAGAGGAAGAAGAGAAAGAATGGAAGGTGTAAAAAATATAAACTAAAAAGGGGTAAAAAAAACTAAACCCGAAATGTCAAAATCATAAATAAAGCTAAATCACATCAGTCTCCCCAACTTAATCAGAAGTTATCTGGTTAACCTCTTCATCGGGTTGTCGATATAACTTCAAGTTTTTGGCGTTGACCTTATGTTTGAATTTTGTTCCATCTTCTTCCATCAACTCGTACGAGTTATGAAATCCTTTGATGATACGATAGATGATTGGGAAGTATTTGGGATCAAGTTTACTTTGTCCCCTACGCTTGGAATTGACCATTATAACTTTGTCGCCAGTCTTGAATAGAGGTTTTCCTTTTGCTTGCTTCGATTTTGCTTCTAATTCCACAGCATTGGTTTCGAGTGTTTTCCTTAAGCCCCACAATCTGACCAATCTTTCATAGCCAATGACCTTGCCAATCTTAAACAGAACGTCCTCCATAGGGAAAACAGGGCTTTGTCCATATAATGCTTCGAATGGGGAAATTTTCAATCTAGAATGACATTTGATACGATAAGCATATAACGCAGCAGGTAATAGTAGGTCCCAATTTTCTTGTTGTTCTTGAGCGATTTTTTTGAGACTTCCAATGATGACACCATTAATTCTTTCGACCATTCCATTACATTCAGGATAATAGATAGAGGTGAGTTTGTGATTTGTTTTTATGATTTCCAAAAATTGCTTGACAGTATGATTTAAAAAATGTACCCCATTATCCGACAAGAGATGAGTGGGAGGGCCGAAATTACAAAACAATTCAGAATACATGAATCTAGCAGCAGTAATGGCATCGTTATCCTTAGTAGCGAGGGCAATTGGCCATCTGGAAAAGTTTTCCACCGCCAGGACGATGAATTTACTTCCTCTTGACGTGACAGGAAAGGGTCCAATAAAATCAATGCTGAATTGTTCGAAGAGTCTTGTACCAACCACATGGTGAGAGTAATGTGCTTCAATGCCACTTGAGAACATTTGGCAGTCGTGACATGATTGTAGAAAATGCTTGAGATCCTTATAGGCAGAAGGCCACCAATAATGAAGGTATAAAATTGACCAAGAAGATTGCGATCCGAAGTGACCATGTCCATCGTGTATCATTTTTATGATACTTTGTCGTTCCGGAATGAAAGGGACAACCACTGACCGTTCGCCGACACGTTTGTTTAATTTTCCATTGTGAATAAAGTAAAATCGAGCTTGTTGTTTAACTTTGGAATTGAAGCGTTGAGACCAGGGATGTTGTAAGAATTTGAAGATCAAGGCAAGTTCAGATTCGTAAAAAGCATCCATTAATAAAAGACCATGATACAGAAATTCGATGTCGTCTTGTCCATTTGATATGGGTTCATGCGTTGGAGGAAATCTTGACAGTGTGTCGGCTACCACATTCTGTTTACCAGGGAGATGTTTTACAATGAATGAGTATTCCAGGCAACAAAGGGTCCATCTTTGTAAACGTTGTGAGGCATCTTGCTTGACAAACAGATAGGTCACAGCTGAATTATCTGTGAAAAGGAAAAATTCCTTATCCAAGAGAAACTTGCGAAATTGCTTGAAAGCGTAGACAACGGCTAACAATTCTTTTTCCACGGTGGGATACTTGATTTCAGCAGCTTGCAATTTTCTTGATATAAAAGCGATCGGCACATATTCATTTTCATCTTTGTGACATAGGGCGGCACCTATACCGATGTCAGAAGCGTCCGTGAACAGATAAAAGGGCTTGTTTGGATCAGGGTAAACCAGTAAACATTTCTGAGACAACAACGATTTCGCTTGTTGGAAACACTTTTCCATCTGTTCAGTCCAGGTAAAGTATGCGTCTTTTTTGAGAAGAAGAGTCAAAGGAGCCGTTTGATCCGCAAACGATTGTACATGTCGACGGTAAAATCCAATAATGCCTAAGAAGGCTCTGACATCCCTTTGGCACAATGGTCTGGGGAATGTCTGAATAACTTCCACCCTTTTAGGATCAGGATAATACCCAAATTCGTTGGCAATAAACCCCACAAAGAAGACCGACCGATCAAAGAACGAGCATTTATTGGCATTAAGAACCATATTGGCGTTTTTGATACACGCAAAGAATTCTTCCAGGTCAAGGAGATGTTTGTTTGGAGAAGGGGAGTGTACAATGATATCGTCGATATAGGCCACCACAGACTTGTTTAATAATTCATTTAAAGCAAGGTAGATAGCTCTACAGAAGGTAGAGGGACCATTTTGTATACCAAAAGGCATTACCACATAAGAATAGTTCCCAAAAGGAGTAGCGATGGTGAGTTTATTTATGGAAGAATCTTGTACCTTGATTTGATGGAATCCCTTAAGAAGATCCATGGAAGAGAATAAAGTTGATCCCCCCAATTGTTCCAATAATTCAATCATAATGGGCAACGGCCATGTATCTCTGACCGTAACTTTGTTCAAATCCATAAAATTTGTGACCAAACGTTTATCACCAGTTTTCTTCTGGATAAGCCGACAAGGGAATGACCATCCCGAAGCTTTGGAATTAGAAGGAAGATAAGTAGTAGGAATAATGATACCATTATCAACCATGGCAGTGAGTTCTTGTTTCAAAAATTCCTTTTCCTTGAAAGAGAGATTTCCATAAGGTCTATGGTAGATAGGGAGAGCATCCCCGGTTTCGACATGTAGAGTGGTAACATCCGTTTGTCTGAGATGTTGATAATCAGTTCCAAAACAATCAACATTTCTTTGAATACAGCCAGTGACTTCATCTACCATATTCAAATCTTGAATGACCCTGTTGGATTGTATACGACTAACAAGGTTACCAAGGCGAGGATCCACATCATCATTTTCTGAAGTATTTGAATCAGCGAGACCAGCAAATGCCACAAGATAGGCAGGGGATTGATCCTGTTCGGTAGGTGATGAGATAATGGATTCAGACGAAACTTGAGAAGAGGTATCGCTGTCACTATCTTCAATAGATTCAGGGCTAGATTGGGGAGGGAAATTTCCAGTGAGCCTGGTGTGGCGATAGGAAACCTTCAATGGCGATTTATTTCCTTTAGTATCCATGACAGTCCAAGAGTGTGTTTTCCAATCAGTGTCTATACCCAGAGCATGGAATGCCAACCTTCCAACCAAGAAGTCATAATCATCCACATCCAGACAGACGGCTTCAACCGAAACATCCTTGGATTTACCAACAGAGATGAGTAAATTCTTTAATAGACCGAGAGGAGTCACAGTTTTCCCACTAGCCATCATTAATAGAGTATCCGTAGCATCAAGTTCATGGATTCCGAGATACAAAGCAAGGTTTTTGCTTATAATACATTGGGTAGCACCACCATCCAAAATCATAGGGCAGTGACATCCTGCAACCATACCTTGTGTGTGAGGTGCAGAATTTCCTTCAGGCAGAGCAAATTCAACTGATTGAGAGTCAGGTACTAGTTTCAGGGCTGTTCCTTTCTTGACATGATGCTTGGTGAGACCATTTTTCAATGTTGTTCTTATGCTTGGACTAAGATCAGCTAATTGAGAGAGTGAGACTGAGAAGACAGGTTCATTGAGGAGTTGAATGGCATCCAAAGGATTATCAGTGAGAGGGGTAACATCAGAAGAAGAATTGATTTTAACCTTCAACCGTTTGTTTGGAGTAGCTGTTTGTAGATCTGCTTCCTTCGCCTTCCTGGTAATGGCCATGGCATCCGTAACCTTCAGGACTTCGGGTAAACATAGTTTTGAATCAACAGCAGGCGTGGTTTTTTTATGTTGTTCACAATCATAAAACCTATGGTCACCTTCACAGTATTTACAAGGCCTCTTGCATTTGCTAGGACCATGACCTTTTCATTACAATTTGTACAAGGATAGTGGGAGCGTGGGATAGACTGTGTACTTTGAGCCTTTGAAGATGACGCCGAATCTGAATTCGCATCCACAATATTTTTCGACATGAGGACCACCGTCAGCTTCTTCACTGATTCAACTAATTCCTCCACGTTGGTACTGTTAGGAAGGATGGTAGGTTGACTGATGATTCCAGGCTTGGTTACCAGCTTGGATGAGATAGAGTCTTGAGAGGATTTAGAGGAACTTGAATGATCAGAATCTAATGACGAGTCCGATTCGTCTTCAGAGCCAGAGAGGTCATTTACATCCCGGAAACCCTGGATGAAGCTTGCAACAGTGACATAACCTTGCATCCTCAAAGCACAGCGAAGAGATTTGGATTTCAGGCCCTTGATGATGTTTTTGATTACAAGCAATTCAAAGGAAGGAATGGGTTCACCAGAATCATTGGCAATAGCTTTATAAGAGGTCCACAATTTGTCTACACGATGGATGAATTTACGATTGCTTTCTCCACGTTTTTGCTTGATGGAAGTGAGCTTTGAGTAGTAAGTAAAGACGTTTTCCTTTTTCATGTATCTATCCTTGAAGTCCTTGACAAAAGATTTCCATGAGGTGTGTGATGATCGGATAGCCCAAGATTGGGCCGAGCCAGTCAGAGACATGACGGCCCTGGTTAGCTTTTCATCTTCAGGCCATTCGTTAAATGAAGCAATCCTTTCAAAGACGGTGAGCCATTCACCGTAACGCTTGTCTAGAAGTTTCGGGGCTTTCATTGACATTTTGGTTTGTTTAGTTGGTTGTTGATTCGATTGATTTGGTTGATTTAGTTGATTTGGTTGATTTGTTTGGTTGTTTTTGTTGATTTTGTTGCTTTTGTTGTTTTTGTTGTTTTTGTTGATTTTGTTGGATTTGGTAATTTTGAAGTGTTTGAATAGACAAAGTGTTTCAAAAATATAAATATTTTGAGGAAAGGTTTCGAAGGTGAGATTCGTTACTATTGTTGAGAAAGACGAGTATACGATAATCTCCCCTGTAGTGAGCACCAATTTGATATAGAGTGAAGATTTGTTGTGTAAAAAGAACCTAATTTATTAAAAGTGGGTATTTAGCACCCACATCATATTTACATAAAAGAGAAATGAAGGGCGAATAAAATAACACTTACCGACTATGGCCGGTTCAATAAAGTATGTTAAAAAGTAGAGTGGTTTGAGATAAAAAAATAAGAGGAAGAAGAGAAAGAATGGAAGGTGTAAAAAATATAAACTAAAAAGGGGTAAAAAAAACTAAACCCGAAATGTCAAAATCATAAATAAAGCTAAATCACATCAGTCTCCCCATGCATCTTGTGATCCCTGTTCTGAAAACGCTTCTAAACTAGTCCTGACACTAATCTAGGTCCAAAATAACCCTATAGAAGTTGAATGGTGAAGAAAAAAGTAGAGAAAAAGAAAATGAAAAGAAAGAGAGAGAGCCAAAAAAATAAAACAGGGTGCAAATAAACTTCACCTGGGCGGGCTTTGAAACGTTTTTTCTTCCTCTTGTGAGCGTCCTTGTTTTTTTTTTGTGTGGGAGACGCAAAAAGGAAATGTTACACAACATGATCAACATGGTGATATTTTTTTCTCAAGGCACTAGTCACTACCATTCAACCTTAGCAACATGGTTGTTTTCTTCTCTTGATAGATTGTGACAAAATGGTGTAATTTAGCTTAACACAGTGTAGATCAACCTTTTACCGACGTTATGTTTTACGTTATGTGTAATAATATACCCCCCAAATACATACACACACTCCTGATCCCCCCCTTTAGACAGGTGTCATGCTACTATCACTATGATGAACCCACCTGTAGTTGTCATAGTTTATTACATTTGAATAAAATATGTCTCGCCTTTTTTTTTTCTTTTATCATATAATGGCTATCATACGTTTAGTTTGCATTTTCGAATAAAGATAATGTAGGTTTGTGCGTCAGCTGATAAAACTTGGCATATGGCTGATTTTGCATGAAAAAAGCCTGCGGAGCCTTTTTTTTTTAGCCTATAAGCAAGTATGGGGTAAATTTATCCGTGGGCCGATATATACATATTTTTTTTTGTGTGTGCTTACCTTATAGTGGGATAAAAATGATTCATATGATGTACGCAACCCGGAACCTGCTAAGTTTAGAAACATTTTTTGGGAAAAGCCAAGCCCGATTTTCCCTAATCATATATAATATTTATAAAAAGCAAAATTATTTTATGTGTTGTACGTGTATCTCTCACTTTTTTTATTTTTATTTCCTTCTTCTCTCTCTCTCAAAAAAAAGAAAAACAACAACAATTATGCGTATTGCAGTACTTGGTGGTTCAAAAGGATGTGCTCGAGAAATGGTGGCTCAAGGTTTAAGCAAACCAGATTCCACCGATGAGTTTGTCCTGCTTGTTCGAAACCCCGATCATGTCGAATACGATCCAGAACAAAAAGCCAAACTCACTTTGATCAAGGGAGATGCCCATGATCCAACAACAGTACGACAACTAGTGGAAGGCGCTGATATCGTCGTGACCTCTATTGGTAGTGGCGTCACAGCAACATTGAAAATGACGATGCCTAACGTGTGTGAAAAAGGAATCAAAGTTCTTTTGGATGTGATTGGCTCTATTGATGATCCTGCACGTCGTCCTCGGCGATTGGTGGCTGTTTCTACTACGGGTGCTATCGATGGTGGTGAAGTGCCCTTTTTATTCCGCCCACTTTATCACTTGGCATTGGCCGAAGCCCATAAAGATAAAAAAGCCTTAGAAGATCACATTACCTCGACGGCACCATCACTAACACCTCCTCTCGACTATGTCATCATCCGTCCATCGCTACTCACCAACGGCCCTCTTACTGGTCAATATCGTACAGATAACAAGCGACTCGTTGGCTATACTATTTCAAGAACCGATATAGGTCATTTTCTTTTGGAACAATGTTTGGATGATGAAAAGGTGCAAAAGTGGGTCAATCAATATGTAGTTGTAACCTACTGATTAAATTTCAGTCAATCTATATCATACCATATCATATCATAATCATGGGCTTCAAAATATCAAACCTATTTTCTTTTTTATTCAATTTTTAATTTTATTTCAATCATTTCAAATAATAAACTATATATATTGTATAAAAACATTCTATATACGGGGGTGTAAAACTATAGAGGTATAATAAATAAACAAACTAACGCTAAAAACTAAATCCAAATCCATAAAATTATTTGTTGATCCGTTCACATGGCTGATCCCCATTGCATTGACGTATTGTATAAGGTGAAAAGCATAATGCCAACACCGAACAATATGAGGCCTGCATCGATCCAACGCTTGATGCCAGTAGTTGACGGTAGTTGTAAATGGAAAAGAGGTGGGAAGATTAGACTGAGTGGGCCTAAAAGGTTTCAAGAAATAAAAAAGGAAGCATTTATCACCGTCTGGACACACACATATGTATAATTTCCCAAGTAGTTCCATACATGGTTACTTACAACAGCATATAGATCCAATGAGACTGATAAACTTGTCCAAATCATTTGCACCAAAGAACGCGACCATGCCCGTGACCACCACAACTGCAAATCGAACGACGTTCTTTTCCCATTTAATCCGCATATTATATTTGCCGGTGCGATCACCAAAGAAAGCTTGTTCAACGATCCGAATGGTGGGGAAGAGTGCCAGGACGTTGGATAATTGGACTGCCACAGCATAACCAAGTTGGATGGTGTTCGGTAAAGTGCCCGATGGGAGGTTGAGTAATGCCACGGTGGCCACATCGCTACCAAATGCTACATACCCCAAGGTGCCAACAAGACACAACGTACCTGCCACCATACACATCACACCCGTCAGTACCATTGGGAATTTTTCGGGTTTTTCCATCGCATCACGAATAGGGATAATCAAACCTAAATCCAGATCATCATCATATCAAAAGATAGAGATTAAGAGAAAAAAAAAAAAGAAATAAAAAAAAAGGTCAGATCTTCCCTCCTCATACAAGTAACAGTATTCCTTTGTACCCCTTCCCCCCCCCAATTTTTTTTTTTTTTTTTTTTTTTTTTTTTTTTTTTTTGGTTAGACTTACCAATGCCTTCGAAGGAATAGACCGCGGTCCCAATGAACACTGAGAAATGAGTTGGATTGAAGACCCAGATCATATTTGGACCAGCAGAAGGGAAATGAGTATCGTTCGCCGAGGCGTTGTTCACAAAGATTTGAATAAAGTCATATACCAACAGCACCACGAGACCAGTGATAATCAACACATCCGATAAAAGAGCAGTAGGTGATAACTTTGCAATATTCCGTATCAAAACAAATGGCATCAAAAGAACACACACCGCTACCAAAATATAATTAGAGTTCAAGACGACGGTGTTATGAGATAACCCCCTGATGGCTTCAATGATATTCTGCACAATAAAGATGGTCCCACCACAAACAAAACCAAGCTACATTTAAAAAAAAATAAAAAAAAAATAAAACACCAAGTTAATCAGTCAAATCTATCTATAGATGAGGCATACCAAAGTTTGGTACATCACTGATGAGAAGAACGAAGGGGGAGGGTGGGGGGATGAATGGTTTACCTGAGAAATCGCAATCGAAAATAAAACAATGCGCCGCATCCAGGGTCCATACGCCGCTTCACCAATATCACCGTAACTTCCGGAGATGTATTTTTTGCAATCCAATAAAAGAAGGAAACAGTACAAAGAGATGATGCCCATCAACCAAATGACCGCAATGGAAAACGCCAACCCGCCATTGGAAAATGCCTTGGGAAGAAACAAGATGCCACTACCAATAAATGCCTTGAATAAAAGAAACACCGTCTTGGTGATATTGGTCCTGTGCGCCGAGGGTTGCATGCCTGATAATTGTCGACGCAGTTTTCGCCTTTCTGCAGTCTTGGTGCGGGGTGGTGATGGTCGTTGTTGTTGTTGTTGCCGTCTTCGTGCATTGCTTGGATACCCAGATAATAAAGGTGTTGCTTCGCCCAGCCGACTTTCTTCATCTTCCAATTCTTCTTCTTCTTCTTCCTTGTCAGAATCGGATAAATCTTCCCCAGCAAAATGATCCATCAGAGAAGCCACCGCCAAGTATTCCAAGAAATGACGAGTGCGTTTCGGTGGTTGCTGTTGCTGTTGTTGTTGTTGCTGTTGTTGAAGTCGCCAGTTCGGAGTCATACTTTGCGTCAGAGAGTGAGGTCGATAAAGATCCGACAAGTCGGCATATGGATGTGATTCTTGAGAGGAGATGGAGCTAGGCCGAAATAATTCATGGAAGGCAGAAGGTGCCTTAGCTGGAGAATGTGAGCCTGAGGATTGGTCGCCGCCGCCGCCGTCACCGTCAGAATCTGTCCTACCGGGAAGAAGATCACTAGCGCCGCCATGCTCTAATTGCTGTTGCTGCTGTTGCTGCTGCTGCTGTCGCTGTTGATGAATATGGAAACGTCGGAACCCACCAGGTTTGTCCAAGTTTTCAAAAGCATCAATGGCATCCGTATTGTCGTTTTCTTGATTGGCATGTACCATGTAGCCGCCCTTCATTTTCAAATCGTTGGTTGATTTTGACCGGCGTAATTGTTGTTGTTGTTGGATAAGGTGATTGGCGTGGGTATAAATGTCATGAGTTACAGCTGCACCCGCCAAATGGTATGGTACCGGGATTTCTTCCGTGTTGGATGGCCCCTCCGTTTCAGTCTCGTGTGAATCCAGTTGTTCTTGCTGCTGCTGCTGTTCCAGTGAAGCATGTTCAGGAGAAGATGAATTGATACGATCTAATGGTTGAGAAGTACTACCGACCAAATGTTGTTGTACAAGATCAGCTATAGTCTCGTCAGGTATAGGATCATTGGACGCTGACATGCTATATATTGATAAAAAAAAAAAAAAAAAAAAAAGTGGAGAAAGAAAAAAAAAAAATCAAGGAAGTACAGGAAGAAGAAAAAAAAAATACCACTTTATGTTTTGAGTTTTCTGCACTATTCCGAATTTGGGGACGATGACTGACATCATAGAAGGAAGCCCTATCATTCATCTCCCATTTTAAGGTTCAATCTTTTTTGAAAGAGACCTTCTGATCAATTTCTCTTCACTGCCCTCACTCTTGTTGCCTTCTTTTACTATAATAGGCCATGTCATCCAACGAATGGTCTGATTCACAAAAAAGAAAAAAGAAAACTCCTTGAAATGCCATCACTCAAAAGAGCCCCACGGGATCGATGTGTTGCCTGGGGAGATGGAATTGATGATCGGACGTTGAATCATTCTGAAATTGAATTGTTGGTGGATCGGGAATGAAAGGGGAGAACAGTGCATGAAGTTTTGATTGATCCGACATGAAGATGCATGCTCTGCACATTGAACACATCATCTATGTCACAATCTTCTAACACACGCATATATAAATCAGGGTCAAAGACAAAGGCATTTTGTATATTGAATCGTTTTTAGTTTTTTATTTTTTTAAATAATCATATAAAAAAAGAAAGGGAGAATTCTATCGCTAAATGGAATGTGGTAAAGAGAGGACAGAGTAAAGGTAAATGAGGAATTTGATCAGTATTTTTTCTTCTTCATCATCTTTTGTGGCTGTATTTGTATATATTTGTGTATGTATAAAGAATCAAAATATGATGATAATAATAAGAGTAATAGCAACAACAATAATAATAAAAAAATAATGAAAAAATCTAATCTACAACTTGACACGCTTACGCAGGGATTCCTTGTATTCGGCAATAGATCCTTCAAAGGGCTCGACGTGACCATTGTTACAACTCCAGATTTGTTCAGCGACTTGAGAGATCAGACGGAAATCGTGAGATACGAGGACAACACCACCAGTAAAGGCACGAATGGCTTCCGCAAGAGAGTCAATAGATTCCATATCCAAATGGTTAGTAGGTTCGTCCAGTAAGATAATGTGAGGGCGGGCCATAGCCAATTCTGCAAATACCAGGCGAGATTTCAAACCATCTGACAAGTGGCTAATAGGGGAGGTTTGGTGAGAACCCGTCAAGCCATAGCGACCAATACTCTTACGCCAGAATTCGACATCGGAGCCTTGTTCGGGGAACTGTTTTCTCATATATTCAATGGGCGACAAATCCATGTCCAATTGATCTGCAGAATGTTGGGAGTACTTGCCAAGTTTCAAGGAGGTATGACGTTGGACACGGCCGCTGGTAGGAGCCAATTCACCGCTCATCAACTTCAACAGTGTCGATTTACCCGCACCATTAGGACCCACCAAAGCCACACGCGAATCCATATCCACACCCAATTCCACATCCTTGTACAACAAATTTTTCATATCACCGCTGTAAGAGAAACAGACTTCTTGGAACGCCAGTACGGGAGGAGGCAATTTAGCGACATTTGTAAAGTTGAATTTGAATTGAATTTCATTTTCCACCTTTTCGATCAACCCAGCAGCTTCCATTTTGTCGATAATCTTTTGCTTGGATTTCGCTTGACGGACCAAGTTCGCATACGTACCAGCAGAGGCAATGAATTTCTTGATGTGGGCGATTTCTTCTTGTTGTTTGGCATAGGCCTTGGCTTGATTGATTTCATTTTCTTGCTTGGTCTTGACAAAGGCATCGTAATTACCACCATAGTAGATCAATTTGCGCTTGGGGTTGAGATGCATCATGTTGGTACACACACCGTTCAAGAAATCCTGAGAATGGGACACCACCACCAAAATACGATCGTAGGTCTTGAGGTATTCTTCCAACCACACACATGCTTCTAAATCCAAATGGTTGGTAGGTTCATCCAACACCAATAACGTAGGCTTGATAAACAAGGCACGTGCAAGAGCCACACGCATACGCCAACCACCAGACATGTCCTTGGTAGCCTTCTTCATCTGAGCAGTGGAGAACCCTAACCCAGCCAATAACGTACACGCACGCACTTCAAACGTAGCAGGATCCATACTTTCAATACGTTCATAGATATCATCCAACAACGGGTTGTCCGCACCATCTTCTTCACCCAATAAATCTTCCACTTGCTTTTCCAAACGGGCGACTTCCTTTTGGGCGGAGGAAATCACACATTCAACGGCATCGCTATCAGAAGGTTCGGCTTCTTGATTCAAAAGGTAGGTCTATAGTATGGATGGAATGGGATAAGTATCAATGTATATCATCATCATCACCCTCCCCCCCCCACTCCCCTCTCCCTATATATGTATATGCACTTACATCAATATGGTCAGGGATTTCAATATCCTTTTCAGCAATAGAGTGCAAAAATGTAGATTTACCAGACCCATTGGAGCCCACCAAACCATACCGACGACCAAAATTGAGTTCAATAGTAGCGTTTTCAATCAAGACACGACCATGGTAGTTGAGGGAGTAGGATTCAATCTTGATATCTCGACTACGTTCTTGTGACGTATAGACACCCGTGGCGGTACGATCCACCTTGAGGCTCAAGTTGTTCATGCCAAGGTCTTCAGTAGAGTTGTTGCCTGATGGAATAGGGGTGTTTTTGGCAGATGATTTGGTACTGGATTTGCCAGACTTGGCTTCACGAGCTGCCTTGGCTGCAAGACGTTTGGCTTTGGAAGCTGATACTTGTCCGCTCATGATGAGGATGAGGAATGGAAGATAAGGGGGGAAAGAGAGAGAGAAAGTAAAAGAAAGTGAAAGAAAAAAAAAATTATATATAAAAAAAAAAAAAAACGTTTGACTGGTTTTCAATCATTTTTTTTTTTTTTGGCCACTTATCCTCTCGTTTTGCGCAGTTTCAGTCACGGTGCTCCCTATTTTGATAAGCTTTGATTGGATTATTGTTACCACTCCGCTTATTTTAGCGCAAAATCAAGATGGGTCTCTTGTCTCCCTGCTTCTTTTGTGTGTATCAAAGATAGCCCAGTTTTTCCGATAAGCCTTCTCACACCCAACCAAAAAAAAAAAAAAAAAGAGTTTCTTCTTGGATTTGTTTCTAAGGGTTTCTTCTTCTATATCCCATCCAAAAAGAAAAAAGGCGCTGCTATTATTTTTTGATATGCAAACGCTTCATCATCCATGTCGGCATATAAATAATGAAATGCCTCCACCTCTTCACCACATTCACGCATAATATTAAGTCTAATGCCCGCATGTAGATTTAGCACCAAAAACAAAAAAAAAAAAAAAAGTAACAGTATATAATTTTCCACCTTGGAGACAACTCGGCATATTATAATAATTTTCAAAAAAAAATGAGAAGACTTTATTTGAGCGAGGCCAAAAAAAAAAAAAAAAAAAAAAAGCGAAAGAATAAAAAAAGTGAGAGAAGAGAGGAAAAAGGGGGAGTGAGTGAGTGAGTGAGTGAGTCAGTGAGTGAAAAAGGTGATCAAAAGGTGGGGGTATGAAGGGAAGAAATACACTAAAAAACGATATAAAAAAACAAAATCAAACCCCCCTAAAACTAACCAAGAAATAAAAAAAAAAAAACTAAAAGTCCAAGTTCAAGCCATGATTGGAAGCCAGTTCCTTTTCAAGTTCTTTCAGCAGGAATTCGTCTTCATTGTAATCAGCAACCCCTTTAACGGACGATTGGATACGAGAGGTGGTGGGCGTGGTCAAAGGTGTAGTTGTTGGTGATGAGGTCGTTGAACTGGAAGATGATGATTGTTGTTCTTCAACGGTAGTAGTAGTAGTAGCAGCAGCAGCAGCAGTAGGAGTTGTTGTTGTGGGTTTGATGCTATCGTTGGGTAAAGATAAGAATTCAGCCAGGCGTTGACAATCTTGGGCTTCCACCAAGTCATCCAATTGCTAAAAAAAAAAAAAAATAGAGTGAGCTGCGTGGCACACTCTATAGGTACTAGTTACTATCTACTTACTCCACGATAATGGCCACCAACAAAGACAAGAGGGAGCTGAATGGATCGTCCATTGGTTTGGCGTCTCATGTGTTGCAAAGCAGGTTCCCTTCGAGCCACGTCGATGACTTGGTATTGAAGTTGGCAGGACGACAGTAACGTTTGAATGGATTCTTGATTTCGCTTGACGGTGGAGTTGGCGGAGACGCTACTGATATACACGTGAATAGCATGGGGGTCCTTGGGCATCAATTCAGGCTGATCATGGAGTCCACCCATAGCTGGCCAGCGAAGCACTTTTCCGGCAGGACCTCCTGTCTTGCGTAAAGGTGTGAGCGTGGTGTTGGCATTATTATTATTGTTGGTATTAGTAGTAGTATTAGTGTTGATTTTGGGAGATGAAGATTTGTCATTGGTGTTAGTGGAGGTTGGACATGGTGGTGCTGCATTGTCGATACATACATTGTCTGGTAGAATGACGCTGTTTCGTTTCTGGATATGATGTCGAATTTCGGCCTGCTGATCCTTCTTCATCACAGTCAATTGTTCGCGGTGCGATTGTTGAAGGTGTGCCATTTGTTGTGTATGATCGTGCTCCGATTGTTCGAATTCCCGTAATAGTTTCTCCACTTCATCGTTCATGTCACTCTTGGCCCGTTTTTCCGCAAGTCCTAAGCGCTGCTTGAGTTGTTTCAAATCTTCTTCGTGATGAGCCTTCAAATCTGTCATGGACGTTTGCAAGTTACGTTCCAGTGTACGGATGGCTTGTTGGTGAGAGACCTTAATGTCAGACAGTGATTGTTGGTGCTCGACAAGTTCCCGATCCTTTTCAGCAATGGCCTCAGCATGAGTTTGGAGAACTGCTTCATGTTGTTTCTTTTGGGCCTATGCGAAAAAAAAAGAGAAGTCAAAAACCGTAAAAAAAAAAAAAAGAAAAAACTAAGGCATATAAGCTTTTTTTTTTTTTTTTTACCTCCAGTTGCTGATTCAGCTCCTCGAGTTTTTGAATCATGAGCCTGTCGTTTTCAAGATCCACCGTCAATCGATTCAAACGTTTTTGTCGTTCCTGAACGTCATTTGGCTTTGTGCGATTGGAAGGTGTTCGTTCTCGGCGGGTAAGTTCTGACCGGAGTTCAGCCAATTCACCTTCTTTATCAGCTAACCGTTTTTGAGCATCCTCATTCTATTAAACAAATAATATAAATTAATTCCATGTGACTGAAAATGATGATGATGATGATGCACTTGCCGTTTTTTTTAATTGCTCTAATTGGCTGGACACCTCTTCCAATGCAGGCTTGACCAATTCGGCTCGTTCCGCTTGCCATTTTAGTTGAAGTGCCTTGATTTGTTCCTCCTTTGATTGAAGCAATTCATCCTTTTCGGCCAAAATCGATTGATAGCCACCATCCTCATCTTTCGATTTCTCGGCAAGTTGCTCGATTTCCTTCTCCTTTTCCTGTAAAAGGGCTTCTTTTTCCTGTAGACTGGTTAATGTTTCTCGATTTCTTGCTTCCATTTCCGCTAGCATGGTTTCTGTCGTTGAATCGGGTTTGCCGCTCGAATCGAGTTTTTGTCGGAGTTCAGCTAATTCGGCTGATTGACGGGCAATCACATCCAGGTGTGCCTCGTTCTGATATGAAGCAAAAAAATAAAAGTAAAAAAAAAATATGATTAAGCATATGGCATGTCATGTCTTTTTTTTTATTTTTTTTTTTTTGCAGAGAGTGAGAGAAAATTACCTTCGATTTTAATTCATGATATTCTTGCTTCATTTGAGCGACGGCCGAGTCAGTATTAGGCACTGCGGCGGAGATTGATCTTGATTTCTCGTTTGCATTAGATTTATGAATTGAAGTCTTCTTCTTTTTACGACCTCCAAGGCACGGCATGATAAAAAATAAATAGTTAATAAATAAACAAAACGAGGAAAAAGAAAGAGGGAAAAAAGAAGAAGAGGAAAAATAAAAGGCAATTCTTTTATACTGTATCATAGCATGTTGGTAAAGGAGATGGTTCATGTTTCTCTTTCTCCTTTCAAAAAAGTACAGTTTATAATGTGTGTGTACAGACGTTGTTTATCCAAATTAATGTGATAGGAGCGTGATTGGCTCATCCCTTGTTAGTATTTCTGAAAAGACTTTTTATTATTATTCTTCTTCTCCTCGTAAACTGTCTCCTTTTTTTCTTTTGTCATGAACATGATGTACAAAATAAAAATAACTTTTTTTGCACCTGGGGCAAGCAATCTTCGTTCATCATCCGAAAAAGGATTGGCCCCGCCTGCGGGCATTGAAATGTTACCTCCCCCCTTTTTTTTCTTAGTGCTCCCTCCCCCTCCCCTTATTTTCTCATGTCTCCATCATGGCTTCAGATCATGATAAATACAGTAATACTCCACTGCAGATATGAGCTAATCTTGAAATTTGAAAAAATTAGTAGATCTCTATAAAGCGACATCATGCCTATGCTTTGATAAGCTTATTTACCAAAACAGATATCACCCACCACTGCCATGTAATGATGCTGACCGGATAGGATAGTCATCACCCAAATATTTATTGATTGTGGCATTAGTAGGAATATTAAAAAATAATGCTACTTTAGTTAAATGGTTCTGCCAATGAAACAAATAATGTCTGTATTCATGCCATGTCCTTCTTTGATGGATATGCGTATTGTGTTACATACTGATTTACCAACTGATCATTTATGTATTATTACTATTATTTGTTAAGCATGGGTAATTGCCGATGATGGACTTGCATTTAACTTTTGTGTGTGGGTCCGATAATCTTTTTTTTACTATTATTCAGGTTCTTTGATTGAGGAGGAAGAGGAGGGAAGGGAGGAGGGGGCTTAGAGGGTATTGCCTTGGCTTCCCACTTTGAACAATGAATGATATCAGGGTACATCCACCACGCTCATTTTATTTTCCACATTAAGATAGACAACCGTCGGATACCTTAATAAGGGATTAAACAAGATACTCACTAAAGAAATCGGGAAAGAAGGCAGGAAGATGCAGTTAAAAAAAAAAAGGTGTGGATGTGCATGTTATATTGCAAACTTTAGTGGATGTGCCATATTTTACAGAATGATCAAAAAAAAAAAAAAAAAAAAAAAGCGAATGGGGTCCCTTATGCAAGGTTTCCTTCTTCTGATATCAATGGCAAGGTCACTTTTTGGCAACACTTTTGCTTATCGGGATACAAGGGGATAGCGAGGTAAAAACTTGTTTTTGCATTGGTTTTTGTCACTTAGTCGAAAGGAGACGGAGGCGGATTAAAAAAATGAATACAGTATATACTGCCTTTTCTCCCTTTTTTATTATTGTTATTATTCATTGTTGTCTTTTCTATGAATGACTGCCCTTGTGATACCTACAGCTGGGTTGAGTGTGCCGGTCATATGATGTTTGACTGTACTGTTCAGTACTGTACAATAAGGTAATAACCGATAACGATATCACAGTATAAATGGTATGTCAAGTACTTGAAATTGTATGTAGGTTCTCGATATATTCATTCGTGGTTATTCGGGTGTGTAATGCAAATCTTCCTTTGATGTTTACTGCAACCCAAATAAATTCAAATACCGCTTCGTCACATTTTTTTATCTTTTTTTTTTTTTTTTTTTTTTTTTTGTTGAGCTACTGTACTTTGTTTTCCACCATCATATCCCGTATTTTTTTTTATATGAATCTTACACGGTCACACTCAAACCACAACGATGCTCCAGGGCTTTTATATGCTGGATTCAATCAAGACTACGGTTGTTTTGCTATTGGAATGGATAATGGTTTCCGGGTGTTTAACTGTGAGCCACTCATTGAACAAGCACGTAATGGTAAGTTTTTTCTTTTTCTTCATCATCGAGGGGCAATAAAAAAGAATAACACAATATCTTCAATAGAATCGGACGAAGGTGGGATTGCTTTGATTGAAATGCTATATCGAACGAATTATTTGGCACTTGTGGGTGGCGGAAGAAATCCACGGTATTCTCCCAACAAAATGATTATCTACGATAGTATGAAGGATCAGGCTGTATTGGAACTGGAATACAAAAGTGAAGTGAAAAACGTCAAATTACGAAGAGAAAGGTACACTATAGACTTACAATAAGGATACACATGATGTGAAGTATTATGTATTGTTTACTTTGAACTAACTGCATGATTTTTGTTTTTTGTTTGTATTAGACTGGTTGTTGTTTTATCACACAAAGTCTTTGTATACCATTTTAGTCTTCATCCACAACTACTACAGACGTTTGAAACAACTAATAATGACAAAGGTAAGAGAGGGAAAACGCCGGGTTTTGGAATAAAGATAGGTTCTTACTGACATTCATTACATCTATTTGTGATTGGTTTTTTACATTAGGGTTGGCGGCTGTGTCGGCTTCACCGGATCATGCGATGCTTGCTATACCAGGACGTCAACGTGGACATGTGCAACTCATTGATCTAGATTCCCTGGTCTGTCACTGGCCTTCTTCACCTACCGATGATTATGACACATATGGAAATCAGCCCCATCATCAAAAGCAACCCAATACATCACACCGATCACACGCAACAACAGCAACAACAACATCAAGCACGGCCAATATCAGTATCATAGCAGCCCATTCCGGCAAACTCAGTTGCATGGCACTCAACCACGACGGATCAAAATGCGCAACGGCAAGCGACAAGGGCACACTGGTGCGTGTCTTCAACACAGCAACAGGGACACTACTCAACGAACTACGCCGTGGCATGGATCGTGCGGACATTTTCTCCATTGCATTCAATCCCGACGCCACGCGGCTTTGTGTGTCGTCCGATAAAGGCACCATCCATATCTTCAACCTCGATCCTTCCACTATGGTAGCCAATCATCAACAGAAACCTCGCGGACCAACATATGGTGAAATCGTCGTTCATCATCCATCACCCTTACGAACCCACTATGGCTTGACACACAACGGCAACCGTGGGAGTAGCCTTAGCTTCATGAAGGAGGTGTTGCCAAAATATTTTAGCAGTGAATGGAGTTTTGCCCATGCCAAAATCATGACGGAAGCCCAGTGTTTGGTGGCATTTGAAAAGAAAGATACAATTTTAGGTAAAGTTTTTTTGGTTTTGTTTTTTGGAAAAAAAAAAAAAAGTGAAAATCCTCGAGGTGGAGTGGGATGGGATGATCCAATGCTTCAACTCATCCCCTTTTTTTTTTTTTAATTATGACGGATAGCTCTATGTGCCGATGGAAGTTGCTACAAGTTTTATTTTGATCCAAAAAAGGGGGGTGAATGCACAAGGGAATCGTATGAACGGTTTTACAAGCCTGATTCGCTATGATCTTGGGATATGGAAGGGAAAAAAAAAACCTGCAAGGAGGGATGGGTGAAGGTCTCACTGGTGACAACGGAAAGGATCATGTCGATAATTATTGTGGTAGTGGAATTCCTTTGAAAGCTTTTTAGACATACTTGTATATATCTTTACTCAATGTTTCCCCTCCTCCAACCCCTCCCGCTCATTTTTATATAGCACCCATTTGGTTTACATTAGCCTTTAGTAGATTCCTTAAGAATAAACATATGTTTTGCTTTGCTTTTTATCACCAATTGGGTTTATTTGCGCTTTATAATAAAATCTCTCTTTTTGTTTTTGGATTATATGATATATTTTGTTTGACTTGCGTCGAAAGTGAAGTGAAAACTCGGAAACAGTCTGTGTGATATGAGAGATGGGGAATGTTTGATAGTAATTGGGGTGTGTGTGTGTTTGTGTGTGCTAAATCAATCAATAGCTCGATACAATAAAAAGCAAATCATTTACTCTCTTGGTTATATTTGACATCACTATCCATTTATTTTAATAAATATGACTTGAGAGAACCATTGTCTATATCTTACTTTGACGTTGATACGTGAAGTGCGTGTGTGTATGTGCATGTGCATGTGGATGAGAAAAAAAAATTGCTACAATAACGACATTATTACCTTTACGATGGGTCAGAGAATGGTTAATAAATAGACATACTTTATTGAAGGATATTGGTAGACACTAAAACTAAAGACGAGGGGTTCGTTGTAAATGGGGATTCAATGGAAGGGTATATTGCCCGGAGCATGAGGAAGTCTAACGTGAGATTTGATGGATAGTCGTCGCTAATGTAAAGGCACAATTGCAAAATGTAATCTAACATAATGCGCATACAGTACAGGGCATGCGAAAGACAAAATGGATATCTTTGAATGAAACATAAAAGGAATGAATAGTAGGAAAAAGAGAGATCTACTGTTCATGACATGAGAAAGACTAATGCAACATTTTTCATTGAAGCTGTTAAAAAAAGACATATTTTATTCAAATGTTGATACAAACTATGACACACTAACCCTAAACTAAGCTAAGAAGGCTCCTTCATATAGCCAACTAATGGCGCCTTCAGAGCCTGAATCCAAAATGAAAGGGTTTCCCCATGTTTCTTGTAATCCCTTATCTGAAAACGCTTCTAAATTAGCCCTAATACTAATCCAAGTTCACTATAACATCATAGAGGTTCAATGATAAAAAAAAAAAAAAAAAAAGAGACGGTGGAAAATGAAAATGAAAAGAAAGGGAGACGGAAAAAAAAAAAAAAATTGGGAGTAAATAAATAATCCACGTGTGCGGAATCTGAAATGCTTTCTGTGGACCTCTCGCTGAATTATACTGTAGCTATGACCATTTCTCGATAACCTTTTCAATGGAATGCTGTCTTGTAAGATAAGACACAGCCCAACGAAAAACACCAGGCACAATAAAAATTGAAAAGGGGGACAAGGCACAAAAACTTGTCGTTAGCATCGGACACTGAATTTCTCTCGTCCCATTGCATGGGATACACAAACAAGTAGGAAATACTAAATGAGACTTGGGCAAATGCCGACATTTTTATTGTTTGAAATGGCCTGAATTTTTATTAAGTTTGAATGAAATCAATGAATTTACGTTTATATACAAAGATTGATTAAATGGTATTTATCCCAATCATAAATGGAAAAGAAAGGATGTATTGGCCGTTGAGATTTCTTAACAAAAAAAAAAAAAAAAAAAAGACAAGAAAAAGAATACAATGCAGAGTCTTATATACATGTAAATATCCGTCCACCTGATACTTTGATTTTCAAGTATAATAAAACCAAAGTACCAGAAATATATGTCAAGCCAGTAAACATTTTGTAAGTGACAAAGGCCCCAGTTTCAACTGACGATTCAATACAAGCCGCCAAGTTGGGGCCAAACATAGATAACACGGTCATGATCAAAAATATCGCATAGGCCGAGTCAAATTTCTTTTTTTCTACGATTTTTGTGATGGAAGGACCCAAAGAGACAAAAATTCCACCGGTAGATCCGAAAAGGCATGCGAAAAGAGCCAGCATTGGAAAATCGGTGGCAAAGGTCCATATTAATAATGAAGAGCTACCGGCAATCAAACTACAAATGATAGTTACATTCATGTAACCGATTCTGTCGGCAATAGGTCTATATAATATATATATATATGTAATTAGAGGTTGTTCAAAAAAAAAAATCGGTGTTTCAATCATTACCCTGCAACCATACGTCCAACAGCATTCATGGCAGATGCCAGTGACACTAGTAATGAACCTTGTGAATCCGTTAATCCTAATGAGGTGGCATAAGCTAGATACAAATCCATTAAAAAAATATGGTAAGAAAAATGACGGTCATATATCATCGGTACAATCATTCACGTACATGGTACAAAGAACATAGGGATGTAATAGCCGCTTTCAATAAGATTGTCCGCAAGTACCCAAATTAGTAAATCTTTGTTCTTGAGGACCGACAAATCGACAATATCTCGGACTTTAGTTTGTTGTTTTCGCTTCTTTTTATCCTTGAATAAGACACATGCAACAAGGCAAATCACCAAATTAATCAGGCCCAAGATACGCAAACACCAGCTGACCCCCAAGGACCGATTCAATGGTGTGATGATAAATGGCATGACCAATCCACCGATAGAGGATCCACCGGAAACAATTCCTAAAGCGGTTCCTTCCCTTTTATCAAACCATTGAGGTAGAGAACTCATGCCAACCTAAAAAAAAAAAATGGTACGCTGTTGAGTACTTTTGGCATGCCGCGGACTTTTAAACCTTTGCATTGACCGCACACGTACATAAAAAACGATCGACAGCCCACTGCCAAATAATACACCTTGGGTCAAGACTAGATGCCAGATCTATTGAAAATAAAAAATACCGAAAATAAATAAATGACGAAGTCTATTTTAGTCTGATAAAATAATATTCGCACATACACGCATGTAAAACAAAAATGAGCTGATCATAACATTACCTCAGTACTTTGACTTGCCAGTTCCAAACCAGAAGTGCATAATAAAGCAGCGATTAGCATGACGCCTTTGATACCAAATTTCGACAATAAAATCTGGGCAAACACACTCATTAAATTCATAAAGCAATTTGAAGTAGCCCCCACCAAGCTAAGATGGAAAATCACACTGGAGCTGGAGCCAAAGACATGTTGTTCATAATAATCTTGCAGGACTCCTATTTTTTTTTTTTTTTTTAGTTGAACATCATCGTCAAAAAAAAAAAGGAAGGAATCATCAGTCGCCAGTTCCATTGCCGTCGGTGTTTTATAAACATGTCATGGTTTTTTTTTACCCCTACAAGAAATATGAAAAAAAAGGCAGAAAAATAGGTTAGGTTTTTCTTTGTTAGGATCGACAGACAAAGAAAAATCCTTCCATATATGGCATAACTCTATGTCACTATTTTTTTTTTTTAGAAAATTTCAATACCAGCTAGAAGTGATTCCAAGGCCTGTCAATTGTGTAAGTGCTGCCAAGGCTACAATAACCCAACCATAAGGATCATCTTTTTTTTCATCGTCATCATCGTCATCATCATCATTAATTTTTCCATCCATTCCTTCTTTCTGGCCACGGTAATGCTGCTGTTCTTTTTGATGATCTTGTTCTTGAGGAGTTCCAGAGTTTCCAACTTGACCAGCCTTTTCGGGATCGTCATGATAAAATGATTTTAATGCATCTTGTTGCTTGTTGTGTGTTTTATCCGAAAGCGACACATCAAACTCTACCAAAGTCGATTCAGTCAATGGACTTGGATTCTGCTTGTAAAATGGATTCATTGTCTTTTTAGGTTTGAGGCCTTCAAAAAAATGCATCATGGTCGATTTGATGAAAAATAAAAAAGATCAATAGGAAAATAAATAGAAAGAAAGTATTGTTTTTTGTTGTCCTTCAAACTTAAAGAGAAAAACGAAAAGTATAAAAAAGTAGAAAAATAAAAATAAAGAAAAAAAGGGAAGGAAAAAAAGGAGAAGGGAAAGGAAAGGAAAAAAAAAAAAAATCAACGCTACAAGTTCCCGTCCCACCTTGTTTGCTCTTAAATAACAAAAAATAAAAATAAAAATAAAACAAAAAAAGAAATAATAGAGTGGTATGGGGGGAGCGAGGGGAAGGAGAAAGACACATATATCATAATATGTATATGCGCTATAGGAGACCCGAAAAAAGATCTTCAGGAGTGTGGATAATAGTAAAAAAAAGAAAAAAAAAATAAGAAAAGAGTGGTGGCGGGCGAGCGAGTTTGTCGCATGAAAAGTGACCCTTGTTGTTTGCCGTCATCGATCATGAGATGATCATAGTATAATGGTCTATTTGATATGATTCAACTATTATGCAAAATCCTTCGAGGACTGTTGTTAGGAATCATTAATTCTTTTCATCCTTTACTAACAGCGTGTAATTTGATTTCTTAAATGTAATATGATTGACAATAAATGTTTTCTGTTATTCTTCATATTGGTAATGCCAACGACGACACTTTAAAAAAACAAAATAGTGTCATCTATCATTGATTTTTTATTTTTATGCGGTTCCTTTTAATACAGCAGCATTGGTTTTGACTGAAAACAATAGCTTCCCCCCCCCCATAGATGTTCTATGATATCAATATTGATAATCGATATAATACATACATTATATTTTGGTTGATTTTCTCATTTTTCTTTATTGAATATTCCTTTGGTACTATAAATGACGAGTCCTGTTATAAAAAAAGAAAAAAAAAAAAAAAAAAGGGGGAACATTTCCTATGACACATTAGCCTCCCTTCATCACCCTCATCATCGTGTCAAATATCATCCTGTTTGTAGTCATATCAGTATAAACCGTAATAATAGTTCATCAGCACCACTAATAAACCAGCATGAATCATTTCCATATTTCACAAACATAACCAAAACAAATCAAAAATACATACATTTTTTTTTTATTAAATATAAATAGACAACACAAATAAATAAATCACTCTGTGCTAAACTACACCCAGATAATTCCATATGTTTGCCGTCGACATTAGAGAAAAAAAAAAAAAAAAAAAAAAAAAAAAAAAAAAAAAAAAGAAAAAAACGTGTGAGTGATTGTGAACGTTTTGTGATTTTGATTTTATCACATCAATTTACCTGTATCAAACTGGCGAGGATGAGAAATGATACCAGATGTTCTCTTGAGAAGACGTAGATCCAGACTTCCAGAAACACCAATTCGTATAGATCATATGAGACTCGTGTTAAACGTCGACCTCGTATTATTTTTTTTTGACTTCGCTTACCCACAAGACTAACAGTGTATAAATAAATCAACATCCCGGTAATCCATCCGGAATCATCTAAAGTACAGAAGCTAGAGAATGTTACAACTTTCAATTGGTATTTGTATATCGAAGCGATGTGTGGTAGATTGCCGTAGGTGTTGCCTTGAGCTTTATTAAACAAAAGAAGAGTTCGTCGTATGCTGAGACACAGAAGACATGGGTATGTTTCGTCAGATGGCAGTTGTCGTCTTGGCAGGTATCAAAGGTCTTCCTGTTCCAAATATAGTATCTATCATTTATTTTTAAATACTAATGGTCAACGTGTGTGTTCTAGCTACTAACAAAAAGAAAGAACTAGGATCCTTTTTTTTTGTTTTTTATTTTTGGATACCAGCAAAATCGTTTGACGGAGTTACAAAGATAGTCGTCGATCTTTTTTTTGGCGGATGAATATAGGAGCCAATAAAGGGGAAGCGCCGGTTTGACAACAAAAAAACAAAACAAGAAACTAGTAGTCTGCTTCGCCTAATCATTCTATTTCAAAGTATAGAGGTGACAGAAACCTAATTCCCAGAGAAAGAAGAATACTAGTGAATTTTCTCGAGGTCAATAACGATTAAAATGGACACTTGAGTGAGAAGAGACGGCTTAATGGTATTGCTTCAGAGTATAACAAGTGTTTGCCAAAAAGCTATTAAGCTCTCTTAAACAGAGTCTTCTCGATACTGCTTAGAGAAATTGATCTGTGAGACATCATTCTGGACCTATGGTATCTTCTACACTTGTATTTTTTTAAAGACTTTATTATACTATGTACTGTACATACTTGTGAAAATTAGCGTTCAAAATTAGACTATGCGAACGTTAAGTTTTCCTTCAAAGGAAAGAAAAAATTAGACTCAAAAATTCTAGGAAGGCCCCTTACACCAAAATGTCAAAAAACCAACATGACTACGCCCACGCTCGACGGCTTACCCCCCAAAAAAAATTGATTAATTTCCATGCATAAATGAACTTCGCTATCAATGGTTACTAGAAATGGATGCCCAGAGACAAGTGTTTAGACTATATTTGATTGACTTGGTAGCATGTCTTCATGTACTTTTCCAATGCTCAGGAGAGGCGGAGAAGACATAACCACTCATTCACCCATTTGCTAGTGTATGTCTGTGTGAAAAAATAAATATATACTGTTTCCATGGACGATTTTTATCGTTCTGTGACGCAATTCCGCAAAGAGCCAAATGCAAAAATTGACTTCCGCAAAAAAAAAAAAATTACTAGGTGTCAGGGGGGGGAGGGAACGGACAAATAATTATAGATAAAAAAAATTATATGTTATTGAATCATATTGATAGATACTATAACTAACTACAAGGGAGGTGGGGGACGTCCATTGTAACAAAGAAATCTAATGGCGAAAACATGAGTGAGACTAGAAAGAGATTAAAATGAGATCCTCAGAGTGGATATCACTAATCAAGAGGGTCAAAAGTAAAATGGAAGTCAATAGGATGTACCCTACAAGACATGCCAAGAAGTCAATGGATATCTTTTATTGAAACATAATTATCTACACTAATCAGAAAGGAATGACGATGAAAAGAGATCTATCAACTGTTTAAGACATGAGAAATACTAATGGAACATTTTTCATTATTGAGGAAGTAAAAAGAGACATATTTTATTTGGTTAAAGTTACAAACTATGACAAACTAAAAGCAAACTAAGCTAATGAAGACTTCAAAAAGTTAGCTAATGGTACTTCTAAATCTTGGATCCAAAATGAAAGGGTCTCCCCATGCATCTTGTAATCCCTGAGCTGAAACCCCTTCTAAACTAGTCCTGACACTAATATAAGTCCAAAATAATTTTAAATAAGTTGAATGGTGAAGAAAAAGGGAAAAAAAAAACTGAAAGAAAGAAAAAGAAAGAGAGCGGAGGAAAAAAAAAGTTGGGTGAGAATAAAAATCCACACGTGGACGGGATTTGAAATGTGTTTTTTTTGCTCTTCCGTTGTTTGTGTTTTTGGTGGTGGACTAAAAAAGGGAGGCTCTTCATTTTTTTTTTTTTTTTTTTTTCGTTTGTCCTTTTTTACAACAAACAACAGTATGTGAAATTATCAACATGGTGTTTACTTCTCATACCAACAGCCACCGCCATTCAACATCGGCAGCGTGGGTTGCTCTCTTCTGTTGATGCCTTTGTAGACAACATGGAACAATTCGACCTAGTTTAGCACACACATCCTTTTTTCTATAGAATGTTTTGTCACTTAATAATAGCATAGCTAATCCTCTAATTTATACTTTGCCATCTTTGTTCTACAGCAAGACATCTTCAATTATACTCACTTGCAAATACCCGTAAATGCTTAACTTTACAATAGATGTCAAGACACTACCAGATGATTGTATAGTCTAGTTTAGTTGGGTTAGTTTATATCTACATTTGAATAAAATATGATCTATCCTTCTGCTTTTGATTGTCTCTTATACGTTTAGTTTGTCTTATTGAATGGGTATACCCACCATTTACAGTATAACGCTTGTGTGTGTAAAAAATAAAAAGCCGGACATGCGTGTGTGTGGGCAAAAAAAAAAAAAAAGGATTATGTATGATATGAAGCAGCATTGATCAACTGTCGAGCTCAGCACTCGATCTACTGTGCTGTACAAACAATTCCGAGTATCTAAAAGTAGAGATGAGAATGGTTTCTTGCATGTTTTTAGAAACTGGCTGTGATGAATGCATAAAAAAAGGACATGGAAGGGGGAAAACAAAAAGTAGCGAAAACTGCATAAAAAATTGATGATCAAAGAGCATTGAGGAGGTATTTAGTTTACCCGCGTAAACGTCTGACCGCTCAGTCAAAACTGCCCAACGTCAAATGCCCAAGGTTTTTTTATGTACATATAAATAAAACCAGCAACCAACCAACCAACCATGAAACTTTATTCCTTTTCGCAGCCATTACCATCATCTCCTATGGTTAAATGCTTTCATATCATGAAAAATAAATATTCGTAGTATTTTCCTTGAGGCTCTAGATTTTTTTTTTTTACGCTCTTGTTGAAAGTGCACCATAGGTTTTTCAATGATGAATATGATTTCATCACACTTATACATCAATCCCTCTCTATTTCGTTGCATCACTTGCATCCATTTTTCCCGTTTATTTTCCATTGATGCACTCCCAAAATAAATAAATAAAAAAATCCCTCATCTAAGAAGAGTATGTATTCACCATTATCAAACTTTATGGGGGAGTAACAAAAAAAAAAAAAGATATCCGTTGAAATCAGACCCAATCAGGCGGGGCATGAATTGAGGATCTGGCAGCTGGTGTGGTTCCAACAACCTGCCACATACAGAACCGAAATGTAAAAATATTGTTTCCATTTTTAGACGCAATCCTGCGATTCGTGCCTCACATTGTTTGTATTAGGTTATCCTCCAGCTTTTCCATATGTCTACTTTGGTCGCATAATATAAACCCGAACATCAAATATGATAATGAATACATAGAACAAAAGAGATAAAGAAGTCATCATATTAAAATATGTATAAAACCACTAGCACCCAGCATTCTTTATTGATTGATTGATATAAGTATAAAACAATATTATTACTACTGATCTACAGTACTACACACACCCACTATTCTATATAATAACAATAATAAACTAAACCTTGGCGAAGATATTTCGATCAAGTCGGATTTTGAGAGCAAATAAAATACAGGCACCAACTAAGTAGGCAACTCCAGAGAAAATCTTGTAGGTTAAGTAGGGCTCGTTAACGACGGCGTTATCAATGGCACTAGCAATGTTTGGACCTAGAAGAAAAAAACAAGACGATAGCAAGGTGGAGAAAAGGTTAATAATGAAGCATGTATCATCATCATTCATTTATTCATTCCCACACTATTCCTTTCCCTACACCTCCCACTTTTTTATAACGACTTACCAAACACCGATACAACGTTTGAGATCAACATGACGGATAAACCAGTAGGGAACCGTTCAAATCCTAAAAGCTGAGCGGTAATAGGTGACAGGAGTGCAAAATATGATCCACAGAAAAGACCAAAGACAACAGCATAAGCCATCAGCACACCGTATGTTTTTGCAAAAGTCCAAATCAGCAAACTACTCAAACCACCAATGACTGTAAAGATGATATTGGTATTGACTTTGCCGATACGATCTGCACATATACTATTTTTTTTTTTTTTGAAAAAAAAAAATTCAGAATAAGATTCATTTTTTTCATCTACATTATTTTGTAGGCATACCCAGCTAAAATGCGACCGATAAAGTTCATGGCAGATGATACGGCAACCAGAGATGCGCCTTGTGCCGAATCAAGCTTGATTTCCCTAGCATAATCGGGCAAGAAAAAGTAGGGAATGAAGTAGCCAAACAGCACCACCATGGAGCCAATGCAAAAAAGTAAAAAGCTAATGTCCTTGAGTACGTTCAGTTTGATGATATCACTGAGCTTTTTGCGCTGGCGAGGAACAGGCACGCGGGGTTTAACAAAGACTACAGCAATAAGATCACATGCCAAACAGATAAATCCTAAAATGCGATATGTCCATGAAGGGCCCAACCCATTGTTGATGGGATCCATTATAAAAGGAATAATCAATCCACCTATATAATACAAAAGACAAGTACCATTAGTATCAAAGCACATGTGATCCACCCTTTTATTTTATATATATATAATGCTTTACCAATTCCACTCCCAGAGGCAACCATGCCAAGGGCAAGACCACGGCGTTTATTAAACCATAATGGGGCAACGCTCATGATTGTCTAAATGAGGTAAATAGCCAATGATATGAGTTTTCCTGTAACATATCGTTGATCGTTTTCAGTCCTTACGCAATACATCAATGAGGCACCAAGACCAAACACTGATCATATATCCGATAATTCATAAAGAAAAAAAAATGAGTTCGTATTCCGATGTTTCATATTTACCCCACTCCCCGCACACACACAACAACAACAACGAGTATTTTTTTGATAAACTTACGGATTCCCTGAGTTAGGTATAAATGCCATATTTCAGAAGCAAAACCAGCTAAAATCAAGCCAAGAGTTACACAAAGCGTCCCCAGGATGAGAACAATCCGATGACCCCAAATGGAAGTCAAAATTTGAGCCAAAGGACCACATATATTAGTGAAGATCAAAGCCATGGTTCTAATATACAATAACAATCGATTAAACACATGCTTTTTTTTTTCTTTATCTAATTGTGTTGCTTACCCCACAAAACTAAGGTTAAGCACTTGTTGATTTAGCGCTTCTTGACTTGTTTCAGAAGGGGACATGCCCAGACGATGAACTTTGAAATAAGTTTGCATAACCCCTATAATAATAATAAAAAAAAAGGTAGATCGGAAGACACGGATAAGTCTTTTTCCATTTCTGTACTCCTCCTAGTCTCCCCCACGTTCCCTAATATAAAAAAAAATCGTATCGTAGATAGAGTTTTCCACACTTACCCCTAATAAAAAAAAAAAAAAAAAATTGCGGATCAGACCGAGCGGACAACTTATTTGTGTAAATTGTCTCTGATTATGCTTACCAAGAAGTCGCTGTCCCAAACGAAGTGACTTGAACCATAAAAGCACCCAATACTACTAACCTATTTGCATATTCCAAAAGATCATAGAATTCAATAAAACCTTTATGTTATTTCATTTCATTTTTTTTTTTTTTTTGTCGTTTACTTTCTTTCTTACCATCCATAGTTAGATTCCTCAAAATCGTCCTCCATTACTACTTTCTTTTCGTTGGTATCATGATTGATTGTGTCTTTATTTGATCCTGTTTCTATATTGAAAAAAAAAAAAATAGAGATCAGTATCATAGTGATTATCATCTTGGGTTTCATTTTCATACCATCTTCAATGTTGGAAAGATTGTCATAGCGTTCTTCAATGATTGTTTTTTCATTCACAGAGATGGTACTAATGGATCCAGTTGTCGTGTGTTCATTAATTTCAGGGTTTGTATTTTGTTGTTGTGAAGAAGAGGGTGGCGTCTCAGCTGCATGTCCTGATGTTGTTGCTGTGGGGTGCATATTTTTTCTTCCTTTACTGTCTATTATCCGATCGCAGGTGATTCAATGACTAGATCCAGATAGATCTAATATCAAACAAAAATAATAAAATGGTACAAAGAGAAAAGGTTCGCTTTTTTTTTTAAAAAAAGCAAAATACAAACGAATTGAAAGAAAGAAAAGAATTAAAATGAAGAAAGCTTTTTTTTTTTTGATCTATATTTTTGATCCTGAAAAAAAAAAAAAAACGTGGATTAATTTAATCGCCGACAAAGTTGGAAGCGCCATTGATTGTTATTTTCTCATTGTTCATTGGTCAAGTGGCAAATCACTCTCGGGCCTTAGAAAAGCCTTTTTTTTTTTTTTTCCTTCTTTGTTCAAAAAGGAAGCAGAAAGTCGATGATATTCTGTTGGTTTTGGTTTATAATCATACGAAAACGACTAGTCCTTGAAACTTGGTCTACCTTTATCTCGAAACAAATACATGACTAAGCATGAGCAACAAATAAAAAAAAAAGGTACCTGAAGCAACAACGGGTAGTACTCACTTGACTTTTTTCTTTTCTATTTTATTTTAGTGTAGTTTACGCTTACAGGGCGCTATCCTACTTGGAGTGCCGGCGTCAATACACTAAGTGCGTTGACTCACTCATCTTTGCGCGTGCGTTATCCCAGGTAGACCGTCAGCAATCCCCTTTTGTCCGATTTATATCCTCTAGTCCGATTTTCTATGAGACAGGAATTTACCGCTTTATCACCTACTTACCGCAGTAATATATCAACGAAACATAGTGTACTCTATTGTCATGCTTCCTAGTATACGCATATTATCATACTTGAACGAATGACAACATCGGTTCTTTTTTGATCAAAATGGGCAAGGACGAATTCCTTATCAAGTATAAACGTTGATATATGCTCAGCACTTTCCTATATATTTGATCCGACGACGAAAGCAGCACAACAGTAGCAGCAAAAGCGGTAGCAGCAACAAGACCAAGAAAGGTAACGACTTACTTCCAAAAACATTCACTCTTTTTTTTTTTTTTTAATTCGATGATCTTTCAAACCACCCAACACTTGTTATAGGTATTATACACCGAACCATCGGAGAAAGACTTTTGGTCAAATCACATGAGGCAAAAAGGGTAAATCTCCAAATAAAAAATCCGGCTATGTGGGATACTTCAACTCGGTAAGCATGGTAACCCATCCTACATATATATTTTATTTTTTTACACGCAGATAAAAGGTATACATTTTTTTTCTCACGCATTCTCTTTTTTGATATATTTAGTAACCTATCGACCAATGATAGTTCAAGGTAAAATACACAATCCCGAGGGAGGCAACTGTTGGACTCTGAAACAAACATTATCTACAAGAATAGATGGCGTCTGCCATATGGCTTACTCACAAGGATCTCCATGGTCATATTCACAACGCCATCTCCCACTTTGAAGATTGTCCCAATAGAAACCCCCATTTAGTCATTTTTACACCTAGTTTAGCCCTTTTAGTTATATTATTTGATTCATTCTACTCTGTATTATACACCCAATAAACCATTCCATTGTCTGCGTTATATTAATTCTGTCTGTGTATATATATAGTTTCTCTGTTGTCCCGCTTTTTTTTGTAGTAGTAGTATCATATTAGCAGTGGCCATGGTGGTCATGGTTTTAAATACTGTAAATATCATTCATATCATTCATATCATTCATATCATTCATATCATTCATATCATTCATATCATTCATATCATTCATATCATTTATTTAACTATTATCATACTACTCTATTGGGGGAGGGAGGGACTAATATGGAAAATATCACTAATATTACCAAGTATCAACAGCAACGTTCAAAGTCATTCATCCATAATCGTCATTATACGCATTAGGGGAGACAAGATGTGGGTCCAATCGGTCATCAAAGTAGCTTGGGGTCTGTAGTGAATCTTGAGAGGCTGGTTTTATTTAGGTGCTTTTTAGTCCTTGCAAGTCCATAATGGTCTTTCATTATCAATGATAGTTCCTGCTAGGAAAAAAAAAAAGAGAGAAAAGAAAACACGTCGGTCACAACCATCAGTGTTATATTCGCCCCCGCTTTTTTTTGCACCTTAAACAGAGACAATTTGTCCACCAGTACTTTCATTGATTCAGCATAGAGTTCAAAACCAGACGAAGTATACTTTAGATCCCAGAGCTAGAACACACTCATTCAAATAAAACCCGTTAGTGTAAAAGATTCAAACCATAAGATTTTTTTTTTTTTTTTTTTTTTGGTTCAGCTTACCAACTGACTGCAACGTACAGACCCTTGGTTTTATTTGTTTGTTGTCGCCTTCCAGCTCCTTGGTAACTTGACTCAATAAAAGTTTTCTATTCACTACCAGCTTTGTCTTGTTCTTGTCGTATTTCCATTTGACACAAGGCAATTTTTAATCAACTATTCCAAGCAGTTCCTAGACGAGGTGCAAATAACAGACACGTTAGTGCAATCAAAAAACAATTCATACAAAAGGAATACATTATAAAACTTACCAAGACTTAGACGTGAGCGATAAACAGGTTAATCACACATCAAAAACTCCTTGTTGGAGCGAGAAAAAAATGCATGCAGTAATTTTATTGATCACCACAGGGTTTTTGGCGCTTTTGCAAATCTAGGCCAGCCAGAGACCACATAAACATTTTGAATCCCGAACACGTGAATATTTATTAACCTCTACTTTTTTTTCTACTTCTTTTTTTTTTTCTTCCCTTCATCATTCAATTTCTTTGGGGTCATGGTGAACTTAGATTAGTGCCAGGACTAGTTTAGGAGGGGTTTCATCTCAGGGATTACAAGATGATGGGGAAACCCTTTCATTTTGGTTTCAGGATTTTGGACCACCAACTAGTTGGCTTATTATAGTCATCATTAGCTTAGTTTTGCACGTAGTTTGTATATCCATCTGAATAAAATATATCTTTTTTTTTTATCGCTACAATGACGTATGTTTCATTAGTCTCTCTCATGTCTTACAATATATTCCATGTTAGCATCAGCTTTCCCTTCGAATACATTTGATCAAAGTTATACTACACTAAAAAGTACCCCAGTTATTTTTGTCTATCTTGTATAGTATTCAGATCCACTTTTACAATTATCCTTTTAGATTAGTGGTGATCATTCTTCCGGTACCCTTCATGATTCCTCCAATAGATCCCTCCATTGGATCCTTTGTCATAGTGAGCCCCTCGTCTTTTAGTTTTAGTTTCTATTATATTCCTTCAAATAAATGATGTTCTTTTTATTACACATCCTATGACCCCATTACATATTATTATATAGTGAGAAAAAGTAGTTATTATGTCTGTTTAGACGCATTCCTTCAAATAGTTTTCATTTAATTCAATGCCTTTCTTAAATTGTGAATGTATTATCAAACAATTGCTCCATAATTCACCCACTATGATTATTTCCCAAACATTGCGTGTCCAGTCATATGATCATTGATTATCAAAGATAGCCATTTTTATGCTCTACCTACATAGAAATTAATCTAGACCTTACTGTGTATTTAACTTCCACTATATATATACATAGAGAATTTTACACTGCCTTCTAGTTTATTTCTGTATAACCACTTGCCCTCCCCTCCAGCCCCCAAAGAGCGCTAGCAAATAGTTGACAGTTCCAGGTCACTTGGTATGAAACGTTGACCTATTCCTCTCCCCTCCCCTTCCTCTAGCATCCATATGAATCAACCTAGACCATAACTCCAACGTAATCTCCACTACTCCGGACACACTCTACGTATACCGCTAGTTTTTTTTTTTCTTTTTTTCAAAACATTTTATCGGAATATCGTTTTCGGTATGGTATGATATCATATGACAGTCGTATGACATGTAAAATGTCACCGTCACCAGTGGATCCTGATTATTATTCCCCCTATGTATCCTCCACATATAACCCCTCTTCAAAAACAACCAAATAGTGAAATAATATCATATAAATGCATATTTTTTTTTGCTTTTCTTTGTTTATTTCATCTATTAAAAAAAGATGTGTTTTATGCTAAAATATATAAATAAGGTACAAATAAGAGGGTAAAGAAAAAGAATTGGACAAGGATATGATAATGGTAAATGTAAAAAAAAAAAAAAAAAAGAAGTGTGTTTGTGATCGTGTGTACATAGATAAAATAATAAGAATAAGAGTATATGTATATAGAAAAGTACAGGGAAAGGGGATAAAGTATATATTAGCTGAGAATAGGTAAAAACTATGTTTTTTTTCGGAAAAAAAGAGAAAGAGAAAGAGAGTATATCAGTATATGATGGTCAAAATGAGATTAAGCAACAGTCATTGAGACTTACGTTTCCAACAATCACACTAGGTAAATCGAAGATGTCGCGTTTAATGGTAAAGCAAAAGGTACATGGCACCGGACGTTGTTGAGGAGTTCGAAGAATACATGAATGAATACAAGCTTTGTCGGTATTGTCAAAGGCATGCCTGGAGAATTGTTCCCAATATTCCACTGCTGATTGATTATCCATTAACTATACGTATATAAAGGAGATTAGCTTACTACGCTACCCATGTCAAACAACAACACCTTAAGATAATTTTCATTTTTACCTCGTAGATATAAGTTTTCTTTCCTAAGAGTGCATCCTTTGTCCATTGAGTCAATAGCGAGAATTCTTTACCAGCCAAGCACACCTCACCTGTTCTTCGCCAAACCACGGTCGGAGTACCTGAAAAACTGATCAATTTTTCATATTCCTATGAATCCAATTCCAGAAAAAAAAAAAAGATAAGATTGAGATTTTGTTTTTTAAACATGTCATCATGATTCTTCTTTACCAAGAGAGTCCGCTGGAAACATTTTTCCATAAACACCAAATCTTCTTCTGTCAAGTTCATAATCAGGGCTAAAAAGGAAGGTCGAATCAAAGCCAGTGCTCGACTTATCCGCATCAGGTCATCTCTGCCCATTCTATATATATATATATATATATATATATAATAAAAAGAGAGGATCACGTCAGTTTTAATACTTTTTTTCCCCGCCCATCTTTTCATCAGATAAAAATGACATCACTTACCTTTGCTTCACATATTGAATCAAATAATGAAACCCTTCCGCATAATTGAATGGTTTTCGGACACTGTTGTATACCTGCTCAGGTGTATTTCCATTGCTGCCTTTCCTTCGACTACTACTACTGGTGGGGGTGGCGTTGTTGTTATTCGATGTTGATACAACACTCTCCCTTTTCATATTGCCATTGAGGTGATGCGGATGTGAATGATGCTCATTTGGCGGTGACGATGTATTGGCCCAGTTATTCGAATGTGATTGTTGACGATTTAAAAGCATGTTCTTTGTTGGAGACATAGATGCTGAGAATGAATATGGTCCATTGGATGAAAATGAGGCTGAGGTAGTTGCTGCAGGATTAAAAGCAATGGAAGTGGAGGACGACGAAATCATGGAGTCTATATGAGAGTGTTGTGCCGGTGCTGGTGTAGTGGTGGTATGTGGAGAATGTGTTGAAGCCATAGATGTCGCTGATGATGTAGTGGAGATCATGTGTCCATTGCCAACCATAGAGGTCGGTGTTGTGATCGATGTGGATGCTGATGATGGAGACGAAGATGTGACAGCGGTGGCGCCTGACATAAGATCAAGTGGAGTTTGTAGCATATTGCCAATGACACCATACTCCAGTCCTGCTGTTTCTGATCCAAACCCGAGATCCGCAAGAGAAAAGTTGAGTAGTTGACTTGTGTCTAAAAAGTTGGCGCCTATGATACATATATACACACAAGAAAAGAAAAGAAAAAGAGTCGTTAGTATGTTGGACAGTCGTTTTTAAAAGAATGAGTCATACCTAAAGAAGTATCTTGTTGTGAATAAGATGTAGCCGGGGTAACTGTAGAGCCATTAGCAACATATTAGTTTGGCAAATATTGGGAATATGAGTTTGTTTTGAATCTCTTACACTGGTCAAATGTTTCTTGCTTTTCCTTTCTGTGAGACCCATCAGTGCATGTCGTAGCCAGGTCTCGTTTGATACATTGCTGGCAAGGTCTTGCTGCAATGAAAAAACAAGTTAGATAGACCTCTTTGATTTTGGGCCCCTTTTCAATACATATTTTAACTTACAGCCATCACAAGTGAGTTGCGCCTAGTTTCGTAAAGAAGAGGAAAGATGGTTCTTTGGGTTAAAAAAGTGTTTTTAGTTGATAGTTTCCTTTTTCTTATTTTTTATTAGGTAGTGAATGATTGTAATATATGACTAAAGCACAAACCTTCTGACAATGAATACAAGTATTAAAAGTTGAAGGCTTCTTCCGTTTGTCGTCCAGATCAATGTTGTTGTTGCTATTGCTGTTACTGTCACCATTGTGGTTTAGTGGATCAAATCCGAAAAACGAGCCGAAGTTCAAATCAGATAGACTACCACTTGAAGCCGTAGTACTACTTTGTGTCATTAGTGTAAAGGAGAAAGAGAAAGAATTAAGGTAAAAAATAAAAAATAAAAATAGAGATGGGTAAAAGAAAGAAGAAGCGAAAAAAGTGGGGTGTGTGAAAACTGAAGAAAGTTTATTATTTCTAAATTATTTTGGCCAACCAGCGGTCTCCAATCCTTATTCACCAATTCGGCATTTTGTGTAACCCGTTACCAAAAATGCAGGAACATTCACTTTGAAAATAGATTATTTGTATAGTAATAAAAAGAGCCACTAATTTATCATCATTTATGTGGTAAAGCATCCGGATAGACATACTTCAGAACAGAGGTACATTTATCTTTTGTTTTGCAACAACTGTGTCATATTCAATGGGTGGGATATTACAGTGGAAAAACTTAGTCATGGATATTCAAACCCCAGCCTGGCCCTTACTTGAACTTGAAGGAGCGGATGTTCAATTTGACTCCACTAGTACTTTTTTTTTTTTTTTTTGGTCGTTCCCTCTTTATCTTTCTGGCGAACTTTTTTGCATAACATTCTAGTGAGTGCCATGACCCAAGGTTTGTCTGTTTGTTTTGGAACCTCTATATTTCCAAATATATATACTAATATTATTGCTACTCTTTATTACTTACACTCTAGTAGTTGCTACGAAAGAAGGAGCCGATCCCAACCTACAGGATAACTCGATCTTCAATCGATTCCGTGGGTTTGCAGCCGGCATGGCATCTGGAATTACGAAGCTCGTAGTTGGTCATCCTTTTGGTAAGTAACTTACATAAGAAGCCCATGTTATTGTTTTTTTTTAATACAAGGTTTTATTTTGTTTTTAGATACCGTGAAGGTTCGGCTCCAAACCTCGTCTGCTGCTGAAGGACGATTCAAAGGACCTCTTGATTGTTTAGTAAAGACAGTCAGGCTGGAAGGACCGTTGGCACTATATCGGGGATGTACTCCACCTTTAGTTGGGTGGGCGTTTATGGACAGCATTATGTAAATTCAAAAAAGAAAAGAATTGCGTAGATAGCACTGTTATTTCAGAAGGGGGAACAGGAAGGGTGGAATCGGCTGTGCAAAGGCAAAGGGAAGCTAATTATATCTTTTTGTTTTCTTAATAGGCTTGGGACCTTACACAATGCACGTATCTTTCAACAACGACGAAATGGCGACAAACCGTTATCACCATTTCAGCATGGTTTGGCAGGTCTAGCAGGAGGTCTGACGGTATCATTTGTAGCTACGCCGGTGGAACAAATCAAGGCTCGTTTGCAGGTTCAATACGATTCAGCCACCAAAGTGTATTCAGGCCCGGTGGATTGTGTCCGTCAAGTGGTTCGAAATAATGGGATCCAAGGATTATGGACTGGGTTATTACCAACAATGCTTTTCCGGAGTTGGTTTTTTGTTTTTGGGGATCCTATGATGTAAGAAACAAATTAAAGTAGTAGTATTACGGTGATGGAAAAGTTGAAAATTTTATTATTTATTGGATAGATATTTGTTCGAAACTTGAAACGTTATGGATTATCTGATGGATCAGTGTCATTTCTGGCAGGTGGATTAAGCGCGACTGTGTTTTGGATGGGAAGTTATCCAACAGGTATTATGATTATACTCTCGCCCAAACCAACCTTAAAATAATAGAGTGGGCATTGATTGATTTGCATGACTCACAATTACTTTGATAATAGATCTGGTCAAGAATACTTATATGACTCAACCTGATGTCCATCCACGGCGGTATCCAACCGCTACTTGTGTGATGAAACACATATATCAAACTGCTGGACTACAAGGATTTTATCGAGGTAAAAAAGATTGAAGGTGGGGGGGGGAAAATGCGGGTAGATGGGCGGTGATTTAATCAGTTCTTTAATTTTTTTGCGGTAGGCTTCTTACCGTCCTTCCTGCGCGCTTTTCCAACAAATGCTGCTGCTGTATTTATGTTTGAAACAACTATGCGTGCTCTTGGTGGCGAAGTTAAACATTAGATAGCAGATTTAGTTTAGATTATATCCTTTCTTTTCTTTTGCAATAAAAAAATAGATATACTTGTCGAGATAATCTGTCACTTTTTATACTCCGAATAAAAATATAAATTCTTTTGACCCATTCTATTTTCTTTTTCTTTTTTTTTTTTTTTTGCTTTGATTTAATCATTATAATTGCTCATCATGGATTTTGTTAAAGATCTTGACAATCGTCTTTTATTCGCTGTACCCAAAAAGGGTCGTCTTTACGAACAATGTATGCAACTTCTCCAAGGATCAGATATTCACTTCAACCGTCGATCACGTCAAGACATTGCTCTTAGTACCAATCTTCCTGTGGCGTTGATCTTCCTCCCTGCCGCCGACATTCCAAAGTACGTTGCCGAAGGTAATGTGGATTTGGGGATCACCGGTCAAGACATGGTGGAAGAAAACGAAGTCAAGGACAAGATCACTCAACTCATGGAACTCGGTTTCGGTCAATGTCGTCTCTGTGTCCAAGTACCTGTCAGTGGCTCCAGTCAAACCTTAGAATCCCTTTGTGGTAAACGTATCGTCACCAGCTTTGATGCCTTTGCTCGTAAGGTATTTGAGCCCTTGGATGCTAAATTTGGCAAGAAAACAACCATCAACTATGTGTCTGGTTCTGTAGAAGCTGCCTGTGCTTTGGGTCTTGCTGATGGTATTAGTAAGTAGATATTAAATTTTTCTGTCATTGTTATCAGCCAATCAAATCGTAGAAAATGGCGCACGCTCTGTACTAATATCATTCTTTCTTTCTTTTTCTTCTTGTCCAGTCGATCTTGTTGGTAAGTAGATATTGCCATTCCCGCGTTGATGATAATGCAACATCGGTTGATTTTTACTGATGAATTTTTATTTTTACATATTAGAATCTGGTGAAACAATGCGCGCAGCCGGCCTTCACGATATTCACACCTTGATGACTACTGAATCTGTATTGATTGGCAATAAGAACTCACAACACCAAGATTTGATCACCAAATTGACTTCTCGTATTCGTGGTGTCATTACAGCCTCCAAGTATGTACTCTGTACCTTCAATGTGGAACGTCAACATTTGCCAGAAGCTGTCAAGATCACACCTGGTCGTCAAGGACCTACTATCTCAAGCCTAGATTCGCACGAAGGATGGGTCTCTGTGTCGGCAATGATTGAAAAGAAACGCAAAGGTGATATCATGGATGCCTTGTCTGATGTTGGTGCCACTGACATTTTAGTCATGGGCTTCACCAACTGTCGTGTTTAGAACTCAATGATTAGGTATAGATTGTATAGTATAGTATTTTTAGTTTTTAGTATATATGATAGTGTAGTGGTTTTTTTCATTATTTTATTTATTGTTGCCTTTTGATTTTATATATAGATATATATATATGTACATGATTTTATAAAAGAAAAAGTCTTGAATTTGTATACTTTAGATGACTTTTTATTACTTCGTTTTTACCGGCTTTATTCATCCTATCTTCTGTCCCAACTTCAGTTAGTATTATAGTCATCCCCTACATATAACAATAAAATCAAATCATCCAGCAAATTTATCATGCCTTCCAGCTATCACAATCTTGATATATAGTTTACTATCCAATAATCATTTCTTCCATTCAATTTATTCCAAGTAATTATTCACATATGATGATAACCATCGTTCAAACCCATCAACTTCCAATATCTTCATCAACCATACTTCATGACTTTATTCCATACAATAATACCATTCCATCCCATCATCATAATAAAAATCATTCCACAAAAAATGAAATAAAAAAGAAGACAAGAGACAACAACAACAACAACAAAATAAAAAATAGAGATATTTCAACAAAGACAAGTCTTTTTATTATTTTATTTTTTTTCAAAAATTCAGGAAGCAAAAAACAAAAAGAATTAAAGGCTACGAGACACAACCCAGACACGGATGAGGTTATCGGTATAACCAGAGAAGAGAGTGGAGCCATCAGCAGACCAAGCGAGGGACAAAGCTTGAGGAGCCAAAGCACGACCCTTACCAACTTGAGCGAATTCGGGACGGAGTTCATCGACGATGGACTTGGATTCCAAATCCCAGACCTTGATGGAAGAGGCGGTGGCAGCACACAACCAGTAGCGGTTAGGAGAGAAGGTCAAAGTGTTGACGACATCACCGGCTTCGAGAGAGTACAAGTGCTTGTATTCGTTCAAATCCCACAACATAACAACACCATCCTTACCAGCAGAGGCACAGAGAGATCCATCGGGGGACACAGTGACGGTGCTGACATAACCGTTGTGACCGACAAAGTTGGCCTTGAGCTTGAGCTTGGTCAAATCCCACACCTTGACGAGCTTATCCCAGCCACCAGAGATGATCAAGGGGTTGGCAGGGTTGGGGGAGAAACGGACGCAGGAAACCCATTCAGAGTGACCATCTTCGGTGATGTTGTACTTGCATTCACCAAGGGTGTTCCACAACTTGATGGACTTGTCACGAGAACCAGACACGATTTGACGGTTATCGGCGGAGAAGGCAACAGACAAAACATCGTTGGTGTGACCGACAAAACGGCGGGTGGTCTTGCCAGTGTTCAAGTCCCAGAGACGGAGAGTGTTATCCCAAGAGGCAGATAAAGCGAATTGACCGTCAGAAGAAATGGCAACATCTTCAACAAAGTGGTTGTGGCCGGTCAAAGCCTTGCGAGGAACACCATAGTTGACTTCGTCCTTGGTCAAGTGCCATACAAGGATGGACTTGTCTAATAATAATAATAAAAGAAAGTGGATCAGATTTCACAGTTGGTATAGTAATGGATTGGCTGTGGTGGTTGTTGTTGGTGATTCACATAGATTTCGTCAAGTTCGTTTTACGTCCGTGGCAAAATCCTATCATGTCATCATATCCTTTTCTACTTACCACGAGAGGCAGATAAGACCATATCAGGAGCTTCAGGAGTAGTAGCAATGGCAGTGACCCAGTTGCCATGACCTTTTTACAATGAAGGAAAAGAAAACAAGTGAGTGAGTATACTTTGCATTTCTCGTATCTTCCGTATCTATCCATCCTTTTATCCATCCATCCATCATATCCTTTATCATCCATTTTAATCGTAATATATGTTGCTCATTCTTTACCTTCAAGAGTGCCGCGAAGAGTAAGAGTGTCCATTTGTTTCGCAATAAAGAAAAGAGGGAGATCCTTTCACCTTCAATATCACTCGACTTTTTTTTTTGCCTCCTCTCGAGCCAGAGCGGAATTCCAATTTCAACGTGCCCTGGCCCAGTCATATAAATATCTATAAAAAAAATGCAGTTCCTTTTTTGCTACTTCTCCTTTCTTTTTCCAAAATATCAATTTTCTAATGTGTATGAAAGTCTTTACTTCTTCTTTAAGATTACATTCCAAAAAAAAGGTCAATAAAGAACTACCAATTAAGTCGGCTCAACTTTGCTCCAACTGTTCAAGAAATATATCAACTACTTCATCATTGCCTTCTCTAGAAATCAACAATTCGACTGACACCACCAGCACCGGCAAAATCAACAATAGCCATGATGCCGTGACATCGTTATCCATCTCCTCCAAACAAAAAGCACCCTCACAGTCATCATTATCATCAACATCATCACCTACAGCAACAACAGCAACAACAGCAATAGCAACACCACCGTCGACTTCTGCTAATGCCACTACTGCCTTCCAGGATCTATTGGGTTTGAATAGCGATACTGACTCTGATCTAAAGAACACTTTCTATCAACGAGAACTACCTTCGACTTTAGTGCAATTCTCTTCCAACAAAGGAAAGGCATTTTTCCGGGAATCCATGGATGCCAATCATGCTGAGGGATTTTTTCCCTTAACTGGTAACTTTACTACCCAATCTGAACCTGCATATTGTGGTCCAAGCTCGTGTAAGTGCATCTCAGACAAAGAAAAAAGAACATTAGTAGGTTTTACTTATTTATTTTTTTGTTTATTGTAAGTGGCTATGGTACTCAATGCTTTGGCGGTGGATCCTAAACGAAGATGGAAAGGTGTTTGGAGGTGGTACTCAGGTAATTGATTTAAGGTTTACGGGTGAGGGGGAAAATCATGCTTGAGGTCCTAACAAACTTACACAACTCTGTTTTCATTTTTTAATTATTCCCACCATTTCAATAGATGAATTATTGGAATGCTGCTCATCGAAAGAACAAATGAAGAAAAACGGAATCACCTTTGACGAATTTGCGTGTCTCGCCAAATGCCATAGTGACGTTATCGCTAAACGAGCCCCGGCATTCACCTTTGAAGAATTCCAACAGGATGTGATTGATGTGACAGCTCGATCGGACAAGTTTTTGGTGGTGTCGTTTTCTCGAAAGACATTGGGTCAAACGGGTGATGGCCATTTCTCTCCTATCGGTGCCTACAATCCCGCGAACAAGATGGTCCTGGTGCTTGATACTGCTCGCTACAAATACCCCAGCTACTGGTGCCCTATTGACATGCTCTATGAATCCATGGCCCCTATGGACAAGTCAACCGGTCGTCCCCGTGGCTACTTTATGATCAGTTATGATGTGGAACATCCTCCAGTTCGACTTTGCAACATGAAGGCATCTGAAGATTGCTGTACTGCCGCAGCATTACCACCACAACCACAATCATTAGTACTTGAATCAAATCCAACAACCCCACCAACTCCACTAGCTCCATCTACTCCATCTACCCAATTAAATTGGTCAACCATTGCCCAAAGCTTTTGCAAACGGATCCCTGAAAACATGTGGCTGGAGAAACCTAGATCATTGGAGCACGCCATTCAGGTGGTTCTACGCAATGTACCTTCTGAATTCACTCGCATTTTAGCAAATCAATCGATATCATCCTCCAAAGCACACTCAGCACAACAACAGCATGACGACGACGATGAAGCAAACATCTATATTCAACACCTTTTACATGACACTACCCAATCACCTCTTTATCCTATTGTATTTAAAACGTTATACGCTGATCATCATCAACCACAACCATCCACATCAAAAACGGCAACCGACCTCTCATCATCGCAAGGGGTGGATCAACAAGCGGCTTTTGCGACTTTATTTATTCTAGGCTCACCAAGTATGCTTTATACTTCTCTTCCTCGGGACTTGCAAGATACATTGACAGGTTATCGACAAGACGACTATATGACCGATGTGGTGAAACGCGAAGTGGATCGGATTTCACATGAAGTCAAGGAACTGACAAAATCATTCTGTACCTGTGGCCCTGGATGGACAAAAAAGCCGGATGACTGCAGTGCTTCCTCCTCGTCTTGTTGTTAGATTATAGGTAGTTGATTTGAATTCCCCCATAGATATACATCCTGTTTCCCCCATAGATATACATCCTGTTTTTTATTTTTATTTTTATGAACACCCCTCCCTCTTAATATCTGCATTTATTCTATTAGTACCTTTTTTTTTTAATGTTTCTTATATTCTTGTCATCATTATCAAATAAAAAATCGAATCGAAAAATTTATTATTGTTTCATGTCCTAATTGGGACTCTGCTTTGTTTATATATATTTAATATTTGTAATGGAGACTGGGTTTTGTAAAACCGGGAATAAAAGCAGTGTCTGCGTGGTATGATGTCTCGCATTGTGGAAAGTCGAATATGATATGATCTTGGCTGAATAAGAGATATGATAGGCTCTTTTTTTTTTTTTTAGTGCAAAAAATAAATAAATTCGTGGACGATATTGGCAAACAAGAAAAAAAAAAAAAAGGAGGATGGTATCGACCCCTAATATATAAGCATAAGCGATTTGTGTGATCCGCATGAAAATGACGGGGAATGCTGATATATATAAATGTATATATTTATAGGCCCCCCTGAAAGTAAAAGATAGAAAAAAAAGTTCCGTGGTCAATCGATAAAATTTGGGTCCTAGCAATGATCGAATCCAAAATCACAGGAATTTGATGAGTCTCAAATATGTATGATGCAAGAAATAAATTCCTTCAAGTCTAAACCCTCCTTTTCCTTTTTCTACTATTCGCTCAATCATAACAATAAAAAAGAAAAGACACATTCGTTTCAGCAATAGCAAGATAAAAAAAGAGACAATATATATTTATATATATAGTTCAATAATTTTTATTCATTTCAAAACTAATAATAATCTACTAATACAACGACTATATCTACAACTAAAATGGATTCACCACACCTTGCAGTCCAGCTTCCAGAGGTTGTCAGTCAAATCCTATGGCATCTAGCACCCTACGACAGTGGTCCCGATGCGAAGCAACATCACAATATCACCCATTATCGTGACAAACATCATCTAGCGCCATGTTTGCTTGTCAATCGCCTATGGCATGAATGCACCCTTCGTCATCTGTGGCGGCATGTGGTGTTTGAAGATACCAAAACAGACATCGCAGCATTCTATCACTTCGCCAGTGTCCTTGCCAACACCCGCATTACCCTGCCCAAGCCCCTTCCATCCACGTCCCTTTCATCCACCACCTTGTCGTCATTGTCGGTATCAACGCCGTCCTTTTGTGAATCGCCATCATCGTGTTCTTCTAAATCAGCAGCAGCCTTGCAAAATGATGACGACGATGCAAAGGCCATCACTACCATGTCCAGATCCACTCCTTTACCATCGACAAGAAGAAGACTCACCCCATCACCGTCCACCAAGCCACTCCCTCCATCCCCACCACCACCCACCACATCATCCATCGATTTGTATCGTAAAAGCATTCGTTCCGTCACACTACGTCGTATCAAAGAGAAGGCCATGCATGAGAGCCTTGCCGCGGTCGCCCACCATGCCACTCACCTTCAACGCCTCGAGCTGTATATTTGCGACCATGTCACCAACGCATGCCTTGTTCCATTTTTCCTTGTCCAGCCACAGACGCACCTGACGCACGTGTCTCTTGCGGGTTGCCACCGGGTGTCCGACGAAAGTATTGTGGTGCTTGCACGGCATGCGCCCGATTTGGTCCATCTTGATCTACGTGCGTGCGGGTTGATTTCCGATGTCAGCGTGATGGCCATTGCCCAATCGTGTCCATGGTTGCGTCATTTGAATGTCGGCCGTATTCGTGAGCGGTCGCGGATCACCAGTCAGTCCATGGTGATGATTGCAAAACACACCCAGGTGACCGTGCTTGGATTAGCCGGATGTGATATTGATGACCACACCTTGCTCGCATTGGCCCAGTATCGTCACAAGACGCTTGAACGTGTGTCGGTCAATAGTTGTTCCCATATCACCAATCGAAGTATCCAATGTCTTGTCAAATCAACGCCCTTGGATTGCCCCCAATTGTCCGTGTTTGAAATGAAAGAATGCCACCGTATCGATGACTGGTATACCGTCCATGCTTTGGCGGAACGGAAAGTATCGCTGACAATGAATGATCAACAAAAATACGAGTTCCAGGAATGGTGTGTCCGCAATGGCAAAAATGGTATGATAAATACCCCAATAAAGCACACATAAAAATAAAAAATGGAAAGAAATTAAAATTAAATAAATCCCCGCCCCCCCCTTTCCTCTACGCTTAATGATTTCACTACATATGTGTGAGTAGTGTGGATGTATTGTGTTTTGACAAATTGACAGTTTCGATTTATTTTTTATTATAATAATATATAAAAAAGAATTCCACTACCCCCATTATGTTGTTCAAAGTAACAAAAACAAAAATCAATCCTTCAATAAAAAAAAAATTCAAAAAAAAAAAAAACTAAACTAATCTTTCTTCAAAGGATAATGTTGCACTTCCACAGGTTGATTCTTTCTAATAATACAGATTTGAAGATTGTCCCCGGTATAGATATCACGTTCAGTCGCAGAGGTGAAGGCATCCTTGACAATCCTTAACACTTCATCCAGTTCCAAAGGTTCTTTTGATGCATTTTGTTGATTTTTGCGGTTCACCTGATATACATAATAATAATAAAGCTCAGTTAGTAAACTCACACACAGATTCCCTATGATTATGTATGTGTTTTACTTTACCTGATTGTCAAGGAAAGGTTGGATCAAAGCAGAAGCAGAGCCAGAAGCACGGGCCAATTCGCGTTCATAAGAACCAATGGCATCATAACAATACACACCACCTTCACCTATGTAACCGAGAAATTGAGTTCCAAAAACACAGATCTCATCTACACACATACTCTTAGATACGTACCATTTTCATCCACACCACCCAACACACAGAACGCATAGTAAGGGAAGAATCGACGTTGATACAATGTGTTGGAAAGCATTTGAGCCAAAGCATCGCAAGACATGTTCTTATCGTGTGCAAATTTGTACCACTACAATAGGAGAAAAAAAGAAGGGCGTCATCCCAGTCAGTCAGAGACAGGGCCACCAACATGATATGTTTTTCTCTCTCCCAACGTTTACCTTCATTCGTTGTTCGAGCACCTTCTTCAAAGTCAAGCCATCAGCATGGAATCCATTCATAGCAATGACCGATGTGTCAGATAAAACGTATGCCTTTGGTGATGTGCGTGAGTTGATACTGTATCCTGTGCTTTGTCTTGTATCAGCGGCAATAACACAAAAGTCCTTGCCAGCAACAGCCACACTCGTTCTAAATAAAATAAAAATAAATATAAAAAAAAGGGGAGACAGGAACTGTTGGTCAGTATACAGCAACGAGAAAACATTTAGGTTGGGCGAGTTGGTGGTGTACACATGTGTTTCATTTACCCTCCATTGTCATCATAAGGTTCGAATCGGTGTTCAATAGGAACGGACATGCCATCGTGTGGTTCGGATGTTGTAATCATATTTTTGCTTTGCGTAATTGGTTTTTAATAAGAAAAAGAAAAAAAAAAGAACTTGGCTCCTTTTTCATAAAAAAACATTTTTCCACACCATGACGCGTCCCAGCAAAATCGCTGCCCCCCTAGATTCAATCCCCGATAAATTACCACCCCACACCCGCTGCGCGCCTCTTCCCTTCATGCCATCAATCTAGTCCTCCCCCACCACCTCCCCCCCCCCTGAGAGCAGCACACAGAAAGGCAAGAAAAAACTTTATTATATTAATCAATTTCAGTTCATGATAAATAGATAATACTAAATTAAATAACAGAAATGATAATAAAAACAAAAAAAAAAAAAAAAAAACCAGCCAACTAGCGAATAAATTCCACCAAGGATATCCAATTGATCGATTTAGAAAGCCGCACCCTTAGCAATGTTCTTCTTGAGTTCAGGAAGAGCAGCATCAATCAACTTTTGTTCATATTCGGAGATTTGACCAAGACCATGGATCTACCAGTTTTTAAAAAAAGTTGAATCAGTCTCGATCCATCCTCCTCCTCCTCCTCCTCCTCCTCTTCTATGTTTATACCTTTTCGGCACCTTCGGGACCCAATTCAACAAGAGTGGAGAAATAGTCAACACCTTCCTTGGCAAAGACATCCGATTTGACAAAGGTAGGTTCAATCACATCCTTCTTCCCACCGACGGTGGCTTCCAAGACCGAGTTGGCGAAACGTGCACCAGCAAACGCCATGGACAACGTGGCGGATCCGGTCCCATCCTTGGCCTTGACGACTTCGTCCCCACCGAATTGGATACGGTGCGTCAGGGCATCCAATTCTTCCTTGGTGAAATCAAAGCCCGTTTGAGATAAGAGAGGGACAATGGTGACACCCGAATGACCACCCACCACAGTGACCTTGACATCCTTGGGATCCTTGTTCTTGACTTCAGCAACAAACCGAGACGCTCGCACCACGTCTAACGTAGTCACCCCGTACAAACGCCTGGGATCAAACACACCAGCTTTCTTCATGACTTCCGCAAAGATGGGCACCGTCGAGTTCACAGGGTTGGAGATGATGAGGATATGCGCCTTGGGGCAGTGTCTTCCAAAAAAAAAAAAAAAAAAAAAAAAAAAAAAAAAAAAAAAGAAGTTAGATATGAATGTGTGAGTTGATCCATGACCTACTGCCTCCTCTTAACCACCCATCCGCCCACCTCGACCCGTCCACACATACACTTACTTGGCAGCAGCTTCGGCAAGGCCTTGGACAATGGATGCATTGGTGTTGAACAAATCATCACGCGTCATACCAGGCTTACGAGGAACACCGGCAGGAATGACAACAACATGTGCATCTTTGAGAGCATCTTCTAAACCCTTGCCGATGCCAGTGTGACCAGTCACCTATCGAGATAAAGAAAGTTGATCATACATATATCACAGATATATACGCGCCCACTCCCGCATTTTTATTTTTTTGTGCTGCGCTATTGCTACTCCTCCTTTTCCTCCGTTCACCCCATTCGGAATGTTGATTTACCTTGGAGTTGGTATTGATGTGGCTACACATGAAAAAAACAACACAAGTTTGAGTGACACATATACATACACTATGCATTCCTTACCTCAAGTCAGCAGCGACACCAGGAGTGTTGACGATATCGTAAAGAGCCAAGTGGGTGACATGAGGATTTTCTTTTAGCAGCAAGGAGAGCGGTTGACCAATACCACCGGCGGCACCGAGAACAGCCACCTTGGAAAGGTTCGCAGCAGAGGTAGAGAAAGCACGTTTGGCAGCAAATGCAGTGGCACGGGTAGTAGCAAACATAATATTGGATTTTATATGGGGAAAAAAAAAAAGAAAGAAAGGGAAATTGGATTGACATGCCAAGTGATCTTGAAATAGACTTTTTTTTTTTTTTTGGTGAGCTCACAGTCACCCCGACACTACCTTTTATGGCGGAGATAAGAACAACCATTCTGATTGATTATCAATTGCATATATGGTTTTGTTTGCATTGTATTGTTATGATAATGTACAAAAAGTTCAAGTATTCCTTCTTCGCAGTAAAAAAAAAAAAAAATAAGAAACCTGACAGCTTGACCATGAAACACCCAACCACACAACCCACCAAAGTGTCTTGTTTGACCCTCCCCGTCCTGGAGCATCTTTTTCCATCACTTGGATGGTTTAAGGTTTTGTGTTGTCAAAAAAAAATTTTAACTTATCCCTTAGCGTTGTAGATCCATCCTTACTTTTATAAAACGCTATATAAGCTTTTTTTGTGTGCCTATGATAGCAAAACAATAGAAGGAATTCAAAAAAGTGAAGTTCAATGCATCCTCCTTAATATTCCCCTAATATGATAGTCTCACCCCAACAAAAAAAAAAAAAAAATAAAAAAAAAAAAAAAAAAAACAAGAAAAAAAAAAAAAGGTTTGTCCTCCCACTGAACGAACATGATGGCATCATCGAAAACAGAGTCAGTTGGTTCAATCGATCGGGTGCAGGATATCTATACTTGACTACAAAAGGGGAAGGGGGAATATGTCACTTACGAGCATTGATAGATAGAACTTTTAGTGCCACTTTTCCTTTCATGCATAATGGAACTTCATACCGCCCCTTTTTTTTCCATTGTTTGTTATCCTACCAAAGTCTGTCAAAGATTCTAGAAAATGCACAAGTCGAGAGCATATTACTGTCCAGAATCCAGATACACTGGATAGGTTTAAACTCAGATGCCTTTAATTTTTTTTTTTCGGCTCGTTCGACAATACACCTCCTTGCTTTTCTCTGCCCTTTCCTTTTTTTTTTTTTTTTTTCATCTACCATTAAGCCTTTTTTTTTTTCATCTACCTTTTTATTATTATTATTACTACCTCTATACATATATTTATATTGTTTCCTTCTTGTTTTGGCCTTTTACTCCTTGTCTCTCCTTATTTTTTTTTTTTTCACAACCCACTCCCTCTCTCAAGAAACCTTTTTTTGCCATCATCTTTTCTCGCCTTCTCCTCATCTTTGACTCATCTATTACACACACAAAAAGAATCCAACTGTAAGTTTGCCATGAATCCCATATATGAAAGTCTTGAATATATATCTAATCAATCCCTTTTATTGATGATCGCGTTCCTGTAAAAACAAAAGGACACCTTCCCCTCCCCCCTGACCATTCTATTACATTATCAAAAAATTAAATTATGATCGATCCAGCAGCGAATCAGCAACCAACACCTCCATCGGTCTCTTCATCACCCGCAGCCGCACCATCCATTGTGGTGGTGAATACTGAACCTCATCATGATACGGTAAGAAGAGAGGGGAAGAGTTACGTAGATAGTGTGTATGTATATATCTATATATATATATATGTGTGTGTGTGAGGCATGCCGGGCAACCAATAATTAGCAACTTGCGTTAATCGGGGAGTTTTTTTTTTTTTTTTTTTTTTTTTTTTCTATCTCCAATCCTAGTCCAAAACCCGATCTCCTGGTACTGTCTCTTTTATGCATCATGGCGGTGGTGGCGGCGCTGCGGGAAGCCCCGGTGGTCCCGGCAAGTCAGCAACAGAACGTGACATTCCAAAAGTAGGTGCCCTGAATCGACTCAAGAACGCTCCCAAAGATCAAATCCCCATCAGCAAAGCACCTCGACGACAAAAATCGTCGCGATTTTACGTGACTGAAAAAGTCCAGCTCGAACGAACACCTGGATTTCATGGTAAAAATAACATAACATCGGGAGGCATGGGGGGCGGGGAGGAGGAGAAGGGCATGGGATCATAGAGGACTGATGGTTTTTTTTTTGTTTTTTCTTGTAATAGAGGTCCCTCCTCATTTACGTCAAGACCTGTTTATACAAAAAATTCGACAATGTACGGTGATCTTTGATTTTAGTGATGCGTCCTCGGAACTCGACGAAAAGGAAATCAAACGGTATACGTTACAAGAAATTCTGGAATATATCGTGATGAATCGAGGTGTTTTGACCGAAGCTGTATATCCTGAAATCACCAACATGGTAAAAACATATATATATATAAAAAAAAAACTCTCCTTCGCTGTGCTGCGGTCCCCCCCCCTTCTTACCTTTCTTTTTAATTATATTATAGTTTGTTATCAATCTGTTCCGCCCTATTCCTCCCCAAGTCAATCCTGTTGGCGATGCTTTTGATCCTGAAGAAGATGAACCTGTGTTGGAACTAGCTTGGCCCCATTTACAAATTGTGTACGAATTCTTTCTACGATTTTTGGAGTCTCCTGAATTCAATATCAACTATGCCAAAAAATACATTGATCATAAATTCATCCTCCAAGTAAGTTAAAACGAAGGGAAAGGAAGGGGGTTGATGGTGGGGAGGGTGAGGGATGGGTCAAAAACTTGGGAGGGGGAGGAGGAGGAGGAGAGGAAGGTGTGTGCCATTTATGTTTTTTTTTTAACTTTTTTTTTTTTTTTTCTCTTTCCGTAGCTACTGGATTTATTCGACAGCGAAGATCCTCGTGAAAGAGATTTCCTTAAAACGACATTACATCGCATCTACGGCAAATTCCTCAACCTACGTGCCTTCATTCGACGCTCCATCAACAATATCTTTTTCCAATTCATGTATGAAACCGAACGACACAATGGCATAGCGGAATTATTGGAAATCCTCGGTAGTATTATAAACGGATTTGCATTACCACTCAAGGAAGAACATAAAACATTTTTGACCCGTGTGCTGATCCCATTGCATAAAGTCAAGTCATTGGCACTTTATCATCCTCAATTGGCGTATTGTGTGGTACAATTTTTAGAAAAAGATCAGGCCTTGACCGATGAAGTAAGTGAGAAGGAGAAGGGGTAGGATGAAATCATAGAAGGGTGTCACTCACACTGAATATTGTTTTTCTTTTCTTTTTTTTTCGTTACGATTAGGTGGTGATTGGATTGTTTCGTTACTGGCCAAAGGTGAACAGTCCAAAAGAAGTCATGTTTTTGAATGAAATTGAAGAAATACTGGATATCATTGACATCTGTGAATTCCAAAGGATCATGGTGCCTCTTTTTACAAAACTCAGCCAATGCGTCTCCAGCTCTCATTTCCAGGTAACTTAATACATATACTTATATATAGAGAGCGTGGGGAGATGGAGGATATGGAATGGAATGGTAAACAGTCAAAGAAACAAAAACTCATTCATGTTGTTATGGTTAGGTTGCTGAACGATCGCTTTATTATTGGAATAACGATTATATTGTCAGTTTGATTGCCGAAAATATCCAAGTCATAATGCCTATTGTATTCCCCGCGCTCTATCGCACATCAAAAACCCACTGGAATAAAACGATTCTTGGCCTGGTTTATACAGCATTGAAATTGTGTATGGATATCAACCCAATCATTTTTGATGAATGTGCAAACCAATATAAAATCCAGCGACAATTGTAAGTATCGGGAGGGGGGGGTATATGTAGTACTGGTAGAACGATTATTTACAAGTTCGATTTCTCTTCTTATTAGGGAACGGAAACAGCAAAAGGAACGGGAAGAGAACTGGAAATTATTGAAGGAAAAAACGAAAGCCGCCCCAGTGACACGATCGCCATCACCAATATCATCTGGCTATTCATTCCCACCTAAATCTGGTAAGACATATTGATTGGGGACGGGTGCGAGGGAGGGTGGACGCGATGTGGTGGAATATGCGACAGCAACATATGACAAACATTTTTTTTTCTAAACCATTCTTCTATCTATCTACCTTTCTTTTTCTATTGTGTGTGTGTATGTGTGCCTTGCATATTTAGAACCTCAAGACTATACCATGGATTTGGATGAAGAAGATCAAATGGAAATGGGATCAGATCAACAAGAATCCATTGAGCATACTGAACAGCACGATGATATTCATCCTGATATGGTAAACGAATAATAGTCTTCAAAAAGGGGGATAGAAGTTGCATTGTCACTCACTTGTTATTGTTCTTCTATGTAGCAACAATTTGAACCTGATGTACAACAATTCCAACAATTTAGGCGCAAGAGTATTATTCCCTTGGACGAAATGGTAAAGAATGGCGAACCAAAAAAAAAAAAAAAAAAAAAAAAAAAAAAAAAAAAAATAGTGCATTACTAGATAAGGGGCACGTATATACGATATATAACTAACTAACATTAATTATATGTAGGTTTATGACGAATTGACACGCCATGTCAGTTTGGACGAAGTATTGAATCAAGCCCCTGGTACACCTACAAGTGACGGCCACGCTTAAAAACTCAATATTCCTTCTATCTATCTATCTTTGCCACTCTTTCTCTACCTTCCTTTTTACACATTCATTTTACCCCTATTTTTTTAAACGTCCTTTTTTATCATCAGCATGCTGTGCTCATTCTGTTGGTTTTTTTTTTTTAAAAAAAAAAAAAAAAAAGGAATGCAAAAAACTTGATATGTATTCATGTTATTTTATTTTTCATTAGTATATTTACTGAATACCATCCTCTTATACATTGATCCCCCATCTCAACCATTATCGGCTCTAGTTATATAAATCTCTCCCACCCCATCCTCTATTATTAGTATATTATTATTATTATTATTTTGACAAGTGAAATAAAAAACAATTCATCATCATCTTCATCACATTATTGCCTTCGTATATAAATATATATATATATGTTGGTGTATTTCACCTTTACCCAATACTATTTTATCTCAACTTTTTTGACGTCTAATAATCTTTGACAAGTGTGTGATTTACTGATATTTAAGATCTTCAAAAACTTTATTGAATTGTATCTTGTTTGCCGCAATATGATTACGAATGATCAGGGAAAATGGGAGGTTGCTTAACTCTGGTGTGTGATGGGATAGGGTTAGAAGCCTTCATCGTTTCGCACTTTATCATAGTGGGCAGTGACCTCTTGCGCTTTAACTGACTTCAGTCTGAGGAGAGGAAGGGTGGTATTATGTCGCATGTAACAAAAAAAAAAAAAAAAAAAAAAAAAAAAAAAAAAAAGACGGACTGGGTATGCATATATGGTTGGTCGAGCAGGAATATGGCTACTTTGGATAGTATGTGATCTAAGACTACCAACCAATTTTGGGGCATGTGTTTGTGCAAGGGGGAGGGAGTGGTCATCGTGGGTGAATTCAAAAGAAGTTTTTGGTAGTACACCCAAAAAACATCTACAATAGTAACATTTTTAGTATTATTTGATAGGTTAGAGGATAGTTAATTAATAAAAATACAAACTTTATTGAAACATAGTGGTAGAAACTAAAACTAAGGACGATGGGTTCATTGTAACAAGGGAAGGATCTATTGCCTAATGCATGGGGGAGACTAATGTGGAATTTAAAAAATGGGGAACTCTCCTCTAAAGAAACAGATGTAAAATATAAGGTGCTATATGGTATAGGGCATGTGAAAGAAGACATATTTTATTGTGGTGCACCGTCAGTCTACCGAAATCAAACTGGACTGATGCTACTAAAAAAGAGATCTATTGCACAAGACATTAAAAAGACCTTTAGGACATTTTTCATTGAAACGAGGAAAAAGATACATATTTTATTCAGATATATATATATGCAAACTATGGACAATATAACACTAAGCTAAGCTATGAAGGCACCAAGAAGCACAACTAAATGGTGCTTCCAGATCCTAGATCCAAAATGAAAGGGTTTCCCCATGCATCTTGTAATCCCTGAGCTGAAAGCACTTCTAAACTGGTCCTAATGCTAAACTAAGTACGAAATAGCCCCGTAGAAGTTGAATGGTGAAGAAAAAATAAAGAGAAAAAAGAATAGCCAAAAGAAAGAGACCCGAAAAAATAAATATAGGCGGGAGAGAGAAAATAAATATTTCACGTGGGCGGGATTTCAAATGTATTTGTCGCTTGTGAGGATTTTGGTTTATTTTTTGGTGGATATAATAAACGGAAAGCAATTGGAATATAAAAAGTTGAAAGGGTGAAATACATACACCATATCACAACCGTAGTTTATTGAATATTCATACCTTTTATAAAATAAATAAAGTAAACTAAGCATAAATATGTCACTGATCCCAAAACCTATTGCTTGTTTGCATTTCGGGCTTCTTCTTCAGCTTGCTTTTTGGACTTGCTGTTGGGGTCATAGAAAGGCTTTTCACCCTAAAAAAGAGAGAGAGAGAGAAACGATGAACAAACAACTCCTACACATACATAATGTTTTCCAAGGAAAGGATACTTACTTGAGGTGTCACTCGGAAACCATGTCTATATCCATATCAAAAGCAAAAAAAAAGATTTAGTAAAAATTGGCTTTTGCGTTCTTATATACAAAAAAAATACTCGTTTTTCTACACATACCGACGGCCAGTATCAAAGTAATCAAAAATGGCACAATGGAAGGTGCAGCGATTGTCCCAAACGCCAACACTTCCCTCTACAGATCGAAAAAAAAAATAGGCATGTTCAGTATCAAATTGTCCCATTTGAAAAAATAACAATCATTGATTGTGTCACCTTACCTTCCCATTTAAATCGTACAGAGAAGTCTATATAAAAATAACTGTTAATTTATTTTATTCCATCGTCAACTCACCTCTTTCCATATCCCCCTTTCTTACCATAACCGCCTGCTACATGATTGTACAAAAACTTCAACACAGCATCGGATTCGTGTTTTGACAATCCAACAATAGATTTGGTGAAACCAGGTTGAACAAACAAGGCTTTCCATCCAGTGACAGGGTGCGTTCTATATACCAAAAGAAAAAAAAAAAAAAGAGGTCGAGTCAAGATTTAGATCACCAAAGACAATATCTTCCTTTTTTTTTTTTTTTTTTTTTTTTTACCTGACTACAGGGTGCACCGTATCAGGTGGGAATTCACGGCGGATAGGACGACCATGTTTTTGCGCAAGCAGTTTATGATATTCACCGGTATGGACGGCAGAGAGTCCTTCGACGAATTTTTGCATGGGAGCGCTCAGTCGATCGTAGGCAGCATAACCGGACCACCAAATGGTGTCACCGCCAACTGGATTGCCACCAGGGCCCAATGGAAGAAGATCAATTTTCAAGATCGAGAGTGCAGCGGGGTTATGTTCATAACTGATATCGGTATGAATACCTGAAGAGGAAGGCGGGGGAGGGGCAATTCAAAAAAGAAAAAGATGGCTGGTCAATTCATGGGCCTTTTTTTTTGATATTTTTCTGTTACCATCTGAGGCGGAACGGAAGGCATTAGCATTACGGACAGCCGGACTAGTTCATAGAAGAAATAAAAAGATGTCCATGAGTATTCTAGCTTTTTTCTTTCTATTGACCCTTGTCTTTTATATAATTACTTGGTTTCATCATGGTAGATACTTATGATTTCAGGTAAACCAGGGGGATGGCCAGTACTGTTGTGGAGATGACTAGATAAAAAAAAAAAAGATAGGGGTCAGTTACATTTGCTTGTCGTATTTTTCTTCATAGAAAAAAAACCCATCCAAGGATCTTACAGTGGGCCTAATAATGATAATAATTGAAAATTTTGGAATGAGCTTTCAATATCTTTTTTTTTTTTTTTTTTTTAATATTTACCATAATGTCTACCGAGTTCAATTGCTTGATAGGGATTCAAGTCCTGCTTTTTGAAGAACACTACACCACGTTCGGCGGCAAGAAGAGCAAGATCATTCTTTTGCTGTTCTGACAATTGCGATAATTGAAGACCTTCAATGACGGTGCCTACATGAGGGCTGAGATCGTAAATTTTGCTTGCATTGTCAAACAAGGATGCCTTTTTGGGATCAGCCAATTTGCCAGGATCTTTATGTTCAAAAGGTTGAAGAGGAGGATACTAAAGCAACATTTTTTTTTTTTAAAAAAAAGGAAAAGGGCGTCATTATTATTAAAGTAGGATGATGAACACCTTTTCTTTTCTTTGAGAACACTTACTTTGACATCTGGATAGACCATATAAGAACCCTTTTCTTTCGCCAATTTACCCAAGTCAAGGACTTCATCAACCACTACTGTTTCTTCATTGTCAATGTTAGGAGCCATTTTAATTGTTTTTGTTTGTTGAGCTGACAGATATATCAAGATATTGAAGAAAAAAAGAGAAAAAAAAAAGTTGTGGAGCGCGCCCCTTTTATTTCCTCGGATTTAAACCCCGCTGGATGATTTTGTGTGTTATACACCCTCTTTCTAATGGCGCGATCATTGCTACATTTTGATCATCGTTTCCTTTTTCTGATCTTTCCCATTGCGCACTTGCCTATTTTTATGGTCGCCATTTCCCACTCTATCCTTATAGAGTAACGATATTTTCATCTTCGATTTGCATTTTTGTTCAAAAAAAGGAAAAAAACCCCGGACGCTGATATTTTCTCATAGGTCAGAATATATTTTTTTTTTTGTTCCTGAATAATAGCTCCCGCATGACAGACGGTGGTTGAAAAAAAAAAGTTCAAATCTTCCTTGCGGAGACACACCGACTTCCCAGCACAAAAGGCTTTGTCTATTGCGAATTTCTTGTCAAACATGGAAATATCAATCCAACCACCCCCTCATGATATACCCGGGAAAAAGTTTCCCCCCAAAATTAGTTATTGTCATTAAACATCCAATCAAATTACTAGGGCAATGAAGACTACAAAAAAAAATCTTAGGTGATCGCTTTTCGTTTTTGACAAAGATGACTGATACTAGTGATAATCATTTGACATTGAATGTCACCATAGCTCATCAGATCATCCACCGCCCTTTCCGAAAACCGATTTTTGATTGAACTTTTTTTTTTTAACTTTCACAGGCCCAAAATGCCGTCCCTCTTACTGTCCCGAAGAGCCGCACACTTCCAAAAAACAAACCAGTCGACACTCCTTTTTTTTTCAAAAAAAAAATAATAATAATAATAATAATAGATAGTTTTATTTCAAAATGATAGCTCCATGAATAATATAATAAAAAAAAAAGGCTACATCTAAATAAATAAATAAACTATAGAGATATTCTAAGATCTAAATACATTACCCAAGCCATGTTCCTTGATATATTCACCACCATATTCTTCATATTCTTTTCGTGAGACACAGTGTTGCTGGAAGGAAGAAGACAAGGCGAATTTGGCAGCACCTTTCCATGCATCCAAAAGGGGATCCTTTGCACGACGCACTTGTACCTTTGATCCAGCAGGGTAGATGCTTCGTATGTTGTCCAGGAGGCGTTCCGGAAGTCCAGGTAATGCTGTAAATCCACCAGTTAAAAAGATGTTCTATATAATAAGAAAACAGGCCATATCACCGGGTTGTTAGTGTCTTCGTTAAATCCTCGTCTGCCCATCCATTCACTAACACAACCCATAAACTATCCATCTCACAGAGAAGCTTTTTTTTTACCTTTCGGACTCGTTCTCGTGACGAGGCATCGAATGTCTTGACGACATCACCCACCGTTTCCACAATGCCTGCTTGATCGAGGCCAATGATACTTGGTTGGAAAAGCACTTCGCTGACACGGGCTCGTTCAATGTTGACATGCAGTTGGTACGTTTGACTGATATCAGCTGGGTCGTAGGGAGGGTATGTGCCGTGGGCCAGCTGGTAAAGTAATGTGTTGATGGGTGATGAGCTGGATTCAAAAGAGTGTTCCGGGAGGAAGTTTGGATCGTATTGTAGTAGTTGTGATTCATAATGGTTGAGTAATGCCAGGTCTTCTTCTTCCTCGTCCTCATCGTCATCTCGGCTCTATGACAAACAAGCAAAGTAAGATTCTGTATTCGACATACCCTTTTTTTTTAACAGTGCTTACAATTTCTCTATAAATCATCCAATCTTCATCGTCGGCACCAAATGTATCCTCTACAAAGAAAAAGTTTCCAATAAGTTGATGGATTTTCTTTTTTGATGGTCATGCTTTTTTTTTTTTTGTTTCACTTTACCTTCTTGTCCTTTTCTTCGTCGTTTGGATCCATTTGTTTCACTAGCCAAATTTGCAATAGATTTCATTCGTAACTGAGATGCTCGACTACGACGATCCGACAGGTCAGCAGCAAGGCGTTTGCGTTTCTTGATTCTATCAATGACTTCCTAGATAGTGCCAGTAAATAAATGTCAGTACGTTTTCTCGTCTCTTTCAGTCACCGTCATCCGTACCTGTCGTTTTTCTTGGGTTTCCTGTACCCATTGTTCAGGGTTTTCTTTTCGTCTTTCTTCTTCCAGTCGAGCATTTTCCGCCTATATGAGAAATATAATATGTTCAGTACTATTATCAAATAGGTTTTCTTCATAAAAACAAAAAAGCCATCTTATATACTGTTTTTACCTCTTGCGCTTTTGCTTCTTCCTTGGCAACTTTCGCCCGCATGCGTGCATCGTAGCTTGCTTTCAAAAGTCTTTGTTTCCGTTTTTCTTTCTTTTCCGGTTCGTCCAATTCATCATCAGGAATATCCAAGAGGTGAGTCGCTGGTGGTTCCTTTTCTTCCGTCTCGTCGATACCAAGTTCCTTGTTTCTCGCACGTTGAATGGCAGATTCTACTTGTTTGATGGTTTCGTCTAAATCATTTTCATCCTTAAATCCTGTTTGTTTTAATTGAGCCTAAAGTATTGATTACAAAAGTTCCAAGTGGAAAAACGTTGATGAGATACAAACGAAATAGTCATCATGATGTGACAACTGCTTAACTTACCATCCAGTCAGCCTTCTTGGTACTAGCTTTGGCATTCTTCAGATTTGTAAATGCTTCATATTCTTGTTCACGAGCAACCAGCTACGATCCATGCAACGATTCAAAAAAAATCAGTATGTCTTCCCCTAATTGTAAGCATTGAATCAACTTGGACCTTACCTTTTCCAGTCGGGATTTTGCAGCAGCTTCGCGTAGTCGCCTTGAGTTCTCTTCCTTCTTCGCCGCCTGACGTGCCAATTCCTCTTCACTTTTTTCTTCAATCACCTATCCATAAAAAAAAAGGGTGTAAATATAAGCAATCAAAACCATCCCTCCCTCTTAGATGAGTTGTAAGCACTTACCGGAGCAGTAAATGGGAATTGAATCAAACGGTCGATATCGGCAAATGTATCACGATTTTCAATATCACGTAATGTTTGTTGGTAATCCTGGGCAATATAAGCATGATCGTGGACCAATTGTTGGGCTTGGACAGATGTCATTTTGGCAGGGAAGGTTGGATATTTGAGTTGCATGAGTTTGAGCATATAGTCGGATGATTGAGTACCACCATAGGATATTCTATTAACAGAAAAATTGAAATTGTTATTATCAAATATCATTCATTATCAAACAACTGATCAGCATGTTTATCATTTTCTATTACCTTTTGGTGTTTTCCAAAATTCCTTTCCCTTGTAACGTAGGTATGATGTGCGTGGAATTGTGCCCAGAGGAAATGATGATCCCATCGTCGTTCTCACCGCCATTTGCATAAAAACTGAATAGCGCGTCGATACCAAAAGTGACAGAGGGGACGTTGTAACATTCAAATAGTAATTCAGACATCACTAAAGATCAAAAAGAAAAGTTATATTCATCATTCACCAGCTGATACAATTAAATTGCGGGCGCGTGAGTGGCCAGGGCGGTGACTTACGATTTCGATTGTATTGAGGCACACACGTCGGTTCTGTCATGACAATAGGATGGTCAATACTGGAAGTGGATATCCCTAGTACTGTAAATATATAATCAAAAATGTTTTCCTATTCCGAAATAATGGTATAAAAAAAATTGTAAGTGACTAATATTAAAACTGAGGACAAAGGCCATGCCTACCATTCTATCATAGTCACAGACAACATTGCCATCAAAAGGGGACCGCGCACTCGAACGCGCAGAAGGATCGCTGTATGTGTCCATCCCCACGCTAACAACACTCGTATTCGCTTTCCGATCTCTATATCTTGACACCACGTTATCAAAGATCACTATGTGGAATAATTTTGAAATGAAAATTAAATGTAAGCATATGTTCACCTGCATCCCGTTTCGAAAAAAAGAAGGGTTAAACTTACTAGAAGGCGTCGATTTATTGGCCCAACCAGCACGGCATTGGTAGGATCCTATAATAATAGCAAACGAGGGAATTAGTCAAGATGAAGGACATGCGCGGTAGTCAGAATATCGTTACCATTGTCAATCACCAGAGGAGTTTGTGTGCCATGGTATTCTTTTTTGTAGTTGTGTCGAATAGAATAATAAGGTGCATCGTATTCCTTTTCATCGAGTGTGTATGTCGTTTGAGTCGGTGTTTCCATGATGTTTTGTGAATTTCGTGATCAAGAACAAAGGAAGAAAAGAGTAAAGAGGGAAGAAAAAGGCAAGACACAAGACGACGTTCCACCTATTTTTTTTTTGGGCATTTGAAACCCCGTCAAATTCAGTTGGTTTTTTTTTATACAAAAAAAAGATCAATGCGACTCAAAATGATTTATTTATTGGATATAAGGTAAAAGTATAGAAAAGGTAAAACAAGTATATGGAATGGAAGTACATATAATAGAGAGTGAAGTGGGAGGTGGGGGGGGAATAATCAAGTAATTCTACAAGTGACAAAGAGGGATAACAAATAAAAATATATAGTAAAGAAGAGATAGTATATAAAAGAGGGGGAGGGGGTAGGGAAAGAAATCATCAAATCAAGCCAACATTACGCAAGTTGTTTTGCAAAATAATATCATGAACAGCCGAGAGCACAAATTCCACCTGCTCAGTATCGGTAGCACATGTAAAATGAGTATACACCTGCTTGTCCGGTGAATGGTTGATGGAGGTAAAGCGGTTCTTGATATATTCCCGGGCCACATTTTCATCCACGCCACCTTTGAAATCAGGGAAACAATTAGACAGTGGACTTGACAACAGCTTCATCTTGAAGATATCGGTCTTGTTTAAAAACAGAATGGTTGATGTTTTGGCAAACCACCGAGAGTTGCAAATCGAGTCAAATAGCGTCAATGCTTCCTGCATCCGGTTGGTACTTTCGTCTTCGATCAGTACTTGGTCGTATTCAGAGATTGCTACCATAAAAATAATGGCTGTGACGTTTTCAAAACAGTGGATCCATTTCTTGCGTTCTGATCGTTGGCCTCCCACATCAAACATACGATACGTCAGTTCGCCAATCTTGAAGCTTGTTTCGGTGATCCCCGTGGTCTTGACGCGTGATCGAAGGACATCTTGATCAGTAGGCAGATACCCTTCTTTTGCGATACGATCGATACAATCAAAGTAACTAAAATCAGAAGAAAAACGTTTCACTTAGTATGATATTACTCATCAAATAAGTTTTGTTTGTTTGTTTTCTTTTGTGACCATGTACTTACTAGGATGCCGAATCATTCAGTTGATATTCATTACTGCGACTGAACGTTGTTTTGACACCATCATCAGCCCATAGTGCTTTGATAGCACGTACCACGTCGCAAGGTAAAGCACAGGCGCTCATTTGATTGGGTTGGATCATAATCAATTGCACAGCATCGTTATTATCGGGGTTGGCCAGTGGGATGTCCAGCATTTCCATAGCATCCAAAATAACGCGCATCGATTGAATGGTGTTGCTGAAGATAATTTCGGTATAGGCAAGACGTTCGTCTTCAGAGAAGCCCTCATCATGAATCAACTTGACTTGTTTTTGAATTCTAAAGAAAAAGAAGAAAGAAGTGGTTTTCGTTAGTTGATACGTGTTCTCCAAAACACCACTATTAGAGAGTGTCACTCTCCATCCCCGTAAAAAAATAATAACATACGTTGACTTTCCAGATTCACCAGCACCGAGTAAGAGGAGTTTGACTTGATTGCGCATATTTATTTTTTCCATTCGCAATTGGTTGTCGATTTCTTCAGTTCGTAACTTTCCAGTCCCGTCACCCGCTTCTACAGATGAACAGCATCCCATGGTGTTGTTGGTTGGTGTTTAGTTGTTTTGGGGTGTCGATAAAAAAGGGGGGGAGAGAGGCTGAATGTAGTGTGGTAGGGAGGTCACAAAAAAAGAAGACAAAAGGTGTGGCGTTTAGTTTCGCGTGGTTTCCCTTTTATCTTTTGTTCCATTTTTCTATCATACCTATCTTGAGTTGTCACTTGATAGTATTGAGCACAAAGTGAAAATAATAATCGAAAAAGAAAAAAAGAAGAAATAACAAGTAAAAAAAAAGAGGGACCACCCAAAAATATCGAACAAGATTTCATATCGGAGAATGAACTATTTGGTGTCACCGATAAGCTACCCCTGATTTTTTGTCCACCATACTGTCCCAGATCCAAGGCACTGGTTTAGCGTTATATGCATATCATAGTTTATTCCATCGCGTCCATGCGGTTTCATTGGTGTATCCTCAATTCAAGTCAACTAATAGGGAATACGACTTGATTTTTCTTTTACATCTGCAGGAGTGAGAGAAGAAGAATACAAACTCTAGACTAAAATATATGAAGACAAGACAATTCGTGTCACCATCCGTGGGTTTAATGATTTGTGTTCCTTTTTGACATGTGGATTGATATTTATATTGATTTTTTATACTCATGAACCTTCTTTGTTCCATTAATTACTGTTTTTTAATGACACAAATAAAAAAACATCTCGATGTTGACCTACCACCATCATCATCATTATTGTCCTTATTGATCAAGATTTGCAAAGGAAAGGGGGAGGAACGGAGGATTGATAGACAGTACATAGACATGATGACAGGTAAAGTTTAATAAGAAACGACTGGGGTAGAGAAAAAAAAAAAAGAGACCAGTATAAATTTGTATTGAAGACAGCCTGTTGCATAATAATAAAAAAATACATATGATAAAAGTTGGAATAATAATAAAAAATAATAAGAGAGGACTTTCATACATCGTAGCTGAAAAAACTTTTTTTTTCATCTGGTATATTTGAGTGGGACCATAAAAAGTGATCAATTTTTTTCTCATTCAACTGATTTGTATCACATACACAAAAAAAAAAAAAAACGCTGACACCCTTTTTTTTCTTTTTTGGTCCTCCATTAGTTTGGCATTAAAAAAAAAAAAAAAAAAATAAGAAGACAAAGAGTTTTGGTTGACAATAAATAAACGCAATTCGTTTATTAGTCAAAGTAATAGTCATTAAAAATAAGATCAGATGCTATAATATAATGTGAAGTAAACTAAAGAGTAGGGGGTAGTAGAGGGAAAATAAAGTTGGGGCGAGGATGAGAACTAAATCCTGACAGGGTTGTGTTTGATTACTATTCTATGACGAGTTGTGTAAATTGTCCATGGGTAAGTGACCATGAACGTTCGAAGGAGTATCTTGTCGCTGCCTTTTGTTGGAATGATCCACAGTTGACGGGAACTCCCGCTTCCTATCTGGAGAATAATGTTGAAAATCAATGTCGGAGTTTGCGCATCGAGGTGGTGCGGGCGCCTTCATTGTTGCTGTTGATGGCAAAACATGTGCTAGTGGTGGTAATGATGATGAATTGTGTTGTATAGCGTTACAGTCATTGGAAAGGGAAGGTTGGGCATTTGTGAGTAATGAGGGCGTTGGAAGGGGTGATTGAATTACTGTGGTTGCTGTCGTCGATGGCAAAGCCGGCACGGGCGCCGGTGCTGGAGCTGGCGATGATGAGTTGTGAAGAGTATTATGTCGACTTCCAGAATCTAAATCATGGGTGTCACAGGATTCTTGGTCTTGGTGATGTTGTTCATGCTGCTGATGCTGATGTTGTGCAACTGGTTCAGTATGCGGTGTACTATGTAGCATTTTGTGTAAGAGTTCCATTTCCCCAGCAAACGACATTGGCAAACCTAAAAGTTCCTTGAGGTATTTCCTGGCCATCACCCTGTCATCATAGGTAGCCATATGTTGCTTTGACCTGCAAAAAGCATCCAGACGATCATGATAAGAGGTGAGCACTGTAAGTATATCATAGAGCGCAGGGTACGTCCTAGGCAAGAGTTTGAGATCGTCCGCTTCCTCCATCACATTGCAGAACTGTTCAAACTCCGGTCGAGCAGCGAAGGGAGCAAAGTCGTAAGAAGGATCACACATAGGGCAAACATAGGAGGGATTTGACTGGCGACGACTGTTTTTGTTGATGCAGTTTCCATGGTACAATTCGTGACAGAGCGAGCATTCGTGCATAAATCCAGATTTAGGTAGGCGGCAAATACAATAAACAGCTCCAGGTGCTTCAGCTGACTCCCGCCGCTTGCGCTGTAGTTGTTGTTGCTGTCGTTTTCCAAGCTGCTTTCTGTTGTTTGAGGTTCCTTCAGGTGGCGTTGGCAGTGGGGAAGGAGCACATTGATTCAAAATACGGTAGATAGGTATGCGCATATCACTAAGAATGTCGCTAAATGATTTTTTCGTATTGTGACGGGGGCGAAGAATCTTTTTCACGGTTGTAGTCCAGTCAAGGAGATGTTTCAATTCCAAATCAAGAACCGCGGATTGATTTTGTATCATATGGCGAGGAAGCTTCCGCATTTGATCTTGAAGGTTGTGGATATCTTCCGCAGAGGGGCGATGTAAAAGCTGTTGTTGTTCGGATTGCATCATCGTACGCCTGAAAAGGAGAAGCCATGATTTCACCTTGGACCGGAACGTGTCGAGTTCTTGATATACGCTATGGAGAGTGGGCACATCATGATCAACATTGAGCACTTCATCCAGATCATCCATTGTCACTGCTTGTTTCCCAGAAACGGCAGGTAAAAGTCGTCGTGCCATCTTCAACCAACCTTCCCCGAGTTTTGCCTTGCTTACTGCCGATAAGTGCCGCTCATTTGTCAAGGGTAGCTGGCATTCTTGCGCTTCCTTCACCAGTGCTGTAACCGCTTCATACTCTAAAGGTTGTTGTTGCATAACTTGAGGTTCGAGTACATCCAACCACCGTCGTTGTTTTAGAGTCAAATTCAAAAGTTCCATCTCCTCGATATCGGTGTGCAGTTCGTTCAGGCCATAGTTAAACGCCGTCTCCAGGTCGTGTAACGTTGTGTTGCTATCATTGTTGAGTAAATGCCGTACTTGCTTTTTGAATTCATCCGTTTCGTTGATCCTCGCTTCCACTCGTGCAGTAAGAGGTGATCTGAGGGACATGGCCGTAGCTCGTTTCCGTAAATCCAACAAATCATTATATTGGTTGCCACAGTATGTTGGCGTGTATTTCTTGTGTTTCGGTTGCCTTGAGCGAGGTACGGGTTCAGATTGTTTCACTGGATCGTCCAAAAGTGTGGATGCTTGAGCCTCCCATTCTTTCAGAGATGCCAATGTCCTTTCCATTTCCCAAGTATAGTATTTCGACACGCCTTCCGTTTTCGCTTCCTTTAGTTGCATCCGTAAGGCTTCTTCTGTAGTCAGGTTGTCATCAGATAGTCTTGCTTTAGCACGTCTCAGCCATTCCGATGGATGGTTTCCTTTTCCGCCCGCCATTTCAACCAGTGAATGCAGTTCATCTTCAGAAAACCGTAAATGCACCAATTTCGACGATTCTTTGCATTTGCATAACTAAATATATGGAATAAAAAAATTCAAACAGTCAGTTGAGAAATAACATTGTTAGGAAGGAGGGGGTGGTGTTAACAAAAAAATCATACCTCGTCAAAATGCTCAAAGCATGCAACTTTTTTCGTACAGGGACAGGTAACGTAGGACAGATAGGTGTAACAGTGACATGCAAGACATTGGAGGTGTTCCTGATCCAGATCATTGGAGAAGAGAATATCATTGGAATCCTTAGTGACTGACAGTTGTTGCTTGATACTAGGGTGTTGTTGCTTGAATCTTTTTCGATCTCCTAGTTCACGTTGTTCCATATCCGACACAGCAGCCTTGATCCATTTCACATTTTCTGAAGGGACTTCCATTTTGGCAATGTTGACCAGTAATTCATCATGCGAGAAGCAGGGTTGTCGTCGATGATCTTTATAGCGTTTGGCACATTCAAGACCATAGTGTAACCAATCCACAGGTGCGAAGTTCACCGCTTCACAAAAATTAAACTGGGTAAAAAAAGAAATTAGGTTAGTACTGCAATAATTAATATTTTCACATTTTTTATTGAATATCTTACCCCATGATTGAACCCAGAATGATATGCTTTGGGAAATGTAACCACAAATTCACCAGGACGTTGATCTACAGCATAAACGCGCACCTTTTCTTTCAATAATCGACCAGGACTCAGCATTGTCACCAATTGGAAGAGGAGATTTGGTTGTTGTTCAAAGAGTTCAGGGACGGCCTTTTTCATAGTGTCTTCAAACTTGGTTGTATCTTCGCCAGGAACACCATACCAGGTTTTTGTTTCACCCCAATGCATATAGTTGATCGAGTAAGTGAAATGATCTTCATTGTGCCAGCAGAAAGCCGAGAAACACATACCAATATAAAGCCAAGGCACCATCATACCGCTAATGTCCGTTTTGATATGTGTAAATAACGATGAAGGAAGGACAGGGATCATATTCAAATTCCATGGATCATCGCCCTTAACACCATCTGGTCCGCGTTCAATTGGAGCAAACCCACTAATAAGAAGACAGATAAATAAGTACAAGTATATTTGTGTCTGTATGTGTGTCTCAATTTTTGCTACGTACCTGCCATGATGGTTGCTATGAAGATCTGCCCCATATTCAACTTCACATGTTTCATGAGGATTATCCACCAAACGCCAGAATTCATCTTCGCAATCTTCTTCCGCCACTACATCAGGGTTTTTCACGGGTTTTTCTTTGGAGAACCATCGTTTCTTAAACTTGTCACAAAATGCATGGAATTCGGGAAGCGAGTATTCCCCGCCATCTTCAAAGCCATAATCGCCGCTAGCACCAGTGAGACAGTCGATACAGTACCATTCATGCGAAGGGACGGTAGCCAATGGAGGTTCCACACAAAATATATGGTAGGCCCGATCACAGTCATCACAGACAACAAGATTATCATCATTCCCTTCTTCACGGCAGATTTCACAAAGTTCTTGGCTGGGTTCATTGTCGGAGTTCTCATCTATAAAAAGAGGAGGGAGGAGGGGAAGGAAAAATTAGGGAGAGACAGGGAAATAAAATGATCATGCTATTTTTTAGGGTTATATTACCATTTGTGTCCTTCCGTAAAGGGGTGGAGCGCCGCGCCTTGTGTTTGGCCAGCCAGTGTTCATAGGGCATAACAATTTGCATGTAAGCCTTCTTTAGAGCATTTGACATGGAAGTGCATTGTTGTCGAGAATAACCCATACTCCTGCCAATTTCCGCCCATTGTTTTTCATCACACACCTATAATGGGAGAAGAAAAGACAAACAATCAATTTAATAAAAGCATTGGTCGTCGCCCACGACATGTATATATGAGTTTACCTTTTGGAAACCGCCTTTTTCAGCCACATCATTCTTGAGCCGGTATAAATCAATAGGCCTTTTGTCTAATACAGGGATACGAGATATTGGCTTGCCGTGTAGTACTCGATGGAATTTTTGCACCTTGTCAAGATAGTTGAGGTTGGCCCTTGTTGCACCCTCCATACTGTTCATTTTTTGTATTCTTGTCCTAAACCGAAAGATCTATGTATAGAGATACATACATGTAAAACAAGGTAAAAGATTAATACATCTGACTTGGAGGATTTCAGAGTACTTTTTTAGGGGGAAGGAGAGGGAAACTTACCTCTGTGTTCAAGCAAAAGCCCGGTTCATATTCCTTCGGTGGTACGATTTTGATGATTCCATATTGTTCAGCTTCAGGCTTGATTTTTTGAATGTATTGTATAGGATCCTTGAATTCTTCCGTTGTTGGATAATAGATGGGTGCTTCTTGTAAACCGAATATGCGTTTTCGTGTTCGTGGAATTTTTTCATTTGTTGTTCTGACAGTTGAGAGGTCTAGAGGTTGTGACCGATGATCAGTCTTGATTGCGGTAGTGGAACGGGTGGATATACGTTTCATAGGTGATGGTGAAATATACGGGATGTCGAAATTAAAAGAGAGTAATGAAGGGATTGTCGTATAAAAGAAGCTTTATTGCTATTGTTGTAGATATGGATTAAAAAAAAAAAAAAAGAGAAAAAGGAAAAAAAAAAAAAAAAAAAAAAGAAAAGAAAAAAAAAGAAAACCCGATTATTGTTTTTCCAGCCGGACACATACAAACACACACACTTCTCACCAGGCAGCCAATCACCAATCAAAAGTCTCATTTCCTCATAAAAATAAAACAAAAGAATAAAAGAATAAAAGAATAAATACTTTATTGAATATATAACTACAGCTAATTCTATAAAAGATTAGATACTACACGTTCTAATACGGGCATACATTGGACTGAGGCCTTGAAGGAGGAGATATCGTCAGCACGCGTAGCACCATGTGTCAATACACCGATAGGTTTGCCCAATTCCTTAGCAAGTCGAGCCAATCGGTATCCGGAGTACGTAGACAAGGAGGTGCCAATACAAAGAACCGCACCGGCTTGATGGACCATCGTCTCGGCCATAGCATGGGTTGCCTTGGGAATACTTTCACCGAAAAAAATCACCTTGGGCTTCATCATTGTACTTGAGCACTGGACACAAGAAGGGATACTGAAATCTTCATACGAAACATTTCCGGGCAAATCTACATCACCGTCAGGATTGATCACTGGTTTTTCGCCTTTGGATGCCATCTGTCGTTGGTATTCTGCCCAGCCTGGGTTGTGAGCAATGAGTCGGTGTTGGTAAGCAATTCGATCCACAGTGTGCTTGCAATCAATACACTCCACCTGATAAAGCGTCCCATGTAGTTCAACAATTCGATTGGGCGGTGTGCCAGCAAAATGGTGCAGATGATCGACATTTTGTGTGATGACATTTTGCGCATAATTCGATTTCAATAACGTCGAGACGGCAAAATGTGAAGCGTTTGCTCGTGCCTTGGCCATATCCTCCCACCCAAGAAACCCTCTAGCCCAATATCGCCGTCTGAATAGTTCACTTGAAGTCAATTCATGGTAAAGAATTGGCCTATGCTTCCGATTTTTCACATATACGCCCTATAAACAAAAGAGTAAGTGAAGGTCGTTGAGCATGAGAACGGTTCCATAGACGTAGGAGGGATACTTACAGTTTCCCCTCTATAATCAGGTATACCTAGTACAATACAAGAAAAATAAAAATGTTGGTTAATATTGTGAGTCAAAAACGCTAGAAGCACATAGCAACAAGCTTACCACTATCCGTACTAATACCTACAATAAAAGCACATCAGAACATGATTAGTAAAACACGTTTTTATCGGAAATAAACAGAGTATCTATTCTTTGTTTATTCTTACCAGCCCCAGTGAGGATAAGGACTTGCCCTTTATGCTGTTGAAAAAGATCTGTCACAAGTTCACTAGCTTTTTCGATATCAAGAATGGGAGGTATAAGAGTGAGCGACGGTCGAAGTTCAGGCATCCGTATCGTGGCGCTCCATACTTTCGATGACACCGAAGAGGATTGTGTTTTGAGTAAATAGCGAGTTGGATTCATATAGTAACCCGACACTCAATGGATATGTTTGAAAAATATAAAGGAATAAGGGAAAAAAAAAAGAAAAAAAAGTGCACTGGATACTTTGCTGATTAGAATTATTTGAAACGCCGGTCTTAAATGAAGTGCGAAGTCTTCCTTTAAATAAATTTGCGCCAAAAAAAGTAAATGGCCAATTCATTCGCTTCCTTTCACTTCATTGTCATGCCATGTATTTTATAGCCAATAGCAGTCAAGTACAAAGAACTGAAAATCGTAAGATACTGTAGATGATATCACTGGTAGCCTATTTGATATTTGATCAATTCCTATACAGCCTCTGTTAGACGACAATAGTCATTAATTTTATATTGCGAAAGTTTCAGCGATCCCTCATTTTTATTGCATTGGGGTTTCGTTTCCACCACAAAGTGGGGGAGATGTTCAATAACGCCATATTTCCCTCCTTCTTTTTAAAACACCGCATGGTTTTTCAAGCTGGGGAAACGGGTTTTATATTTTGCCCAAGTATTGCGGTCACTTTACTGGTCCAATTTTAGCTTTTTTCTTTTTTTTTCTCATTCTCTTTTTTTTTTTTATTCTTTGTCTATTCCTTCGTTTATTCTCATTCTCTTTGACCAAACACTCTTATTTACTTAGATTTTACATACACCCATATTTTTGGGATCCTAGATTGTACAGTTATTCAAGCAAAATAGAAGTGGTATGGACTAGTGTATATTCTCGTCATCAAAAATAACGTCATACTCACCTTTTTTTTTTTTTTTTTTTTACTTTTGTAATATATAGTGATTCAATAGACTCCCACGAAGAAAACCCATTACCAACATCTATAGATTACTGTTAAAAGGTAGATGATATCAGTACACACATTGGAAAGCCTTTCATAGCTAACTTGTTTTACTTTTTAGTATATATACTCGCACACCTTTAATCAAAGTTATGCCTCAGGTAAGAACGAACACTATCACGGTCTTTTTTTCTTCTTGTTCCATGAAATAACATATCTTTTTCTTTTTGTTTCTGTTTGTAGAACAACAATACACGCGTACCTAAAAAGGTAACTCTATACAACTGGTTTCTTCACGTTTTGCATCGTTTGATGACTAACCCAATTTGTTTGATTTATACTAGACACAGCAGACTGAAGAATCGGGTCCTATTGGAATCCCAGGTGTGAATCCTACTACATCGACCGATGAAGCTTGGAAAGTAGTCGGAAGTCCATCTCGTCGTGGCAGTCTGGCAGCACCGGCATCTAGCAGCAACCCCAACAACATTAACAGCAACAGCAACCAATCCGACAAGCAAAGTCCTGCAGCCTCTCCTACACCAAAATCGATGGATATTCCAGGTGGCACTAGTGGTGGACGACGCCCTTCTCTTGATCCATCGCAATGGGGTTCTTTTGGCGGGTTTCAATGGGAAGGACCTGGTATATTTGACGCCGAAGCACGAAAATCGTCTCTCTCTCATTCGACGCAGATCTTACCCCCTCCAGCTCCACCTCCAGACGTCCTTGCTGATGATGGACCTTATGCTCCCCACCGTCGACTCTCATTTGCCTATGACAACAATAATAACAGCATTTTATCCGTGCCCATGCTTCCTGGTGTTTCAATGGAACCCATCTATCGCCAACAACGCAGTCTTTCTTTCTCGGTAGGTCAAGACCCAACCGTTTTTGGATATGATGATTACGACGACGCTTCTGGATCTGGTATGAACAGCAATGCGGCGCAAATGTCTTATGGATACAAAAACTCGTTAGCGACAATGGAAGAGGAGGATCAGGATGACAGCAATGTATTTGGTAACAATGACGAGGACGACATGTTACATGACTTACTCGACCATGAAGCGAACGCGGCTCGTTGGCGTGCACGATCGCAATCATCAGGTGCCGCCTTTGGCCTGCTCTCCCCTTCTCAACATGCAGCCTTGCTTAGCCGACAACTACGACGTGGATCGGAGCAACATGACGATTTGATTCAACAAAGACGACGTTCCTCTCGATTTTTCGGTGGCGTGGGTGTGGATGGATCTGTTGCTCCCGGTCAGGCTTCCTACTCTCAACAACATCAACAAATGTCAATGGGCGACAAGGAACGTATGGAGTTGGTTCAACGACGACTGTCGCAATCTCATGGAAATGACTATATATTCCCTGATCAAAGGTATCTATTTTTTTTTTTGATGATATTGATATCGTCTCAGTAATTATCACCGATCGGATACTCACTTTTTCGTTTTGTTATTTTTGTAGCTATAATTTGCTTCATCAAAGACGTCATTCACTCAATCAACCACACCATCCTCACCATATTCAACAGCTTTCGGAACAATTGGAAAACACCAGTCTCCGTCCACCAATGGAAACATACGGACAACAACATCTCATGCCTCAACATCAACAACCCCATCCTCAAAATTTACAATTCAACCGACGTCATGAAGAATACTTTGATGCAGAACATCAACAACAGCAACAGCAACGACAGAGACAACAACAACAGCAACAGCAACAGCAATTACAGCAACAGCAACAGCAGCACCAAATAGCCAACATGACATCAAGTGGACCTTTCCGTGACGCAGGCAAAGGCATCCCTCTTCAACGATTACCTCAATACACGGCATTATACACTGTGGAATTCAAAGCCGGTCGCGTGGATTATTTCTATGTGGTGTCTGAGCCTGGAACAACCCCTGTCAAGTTCCAGATGGGTGATTTGGTGATTGTAGAAGGGGATCGTGGCAAGGATTTGGGAAAGGTGGCGAGCGATACGCTGACAGTGGACAATGTTGAACAATTAGTTTCGCAAAAACTCCAGCAACAACAACAGCAACAACCGCAAGATGACGATACCAACAATGATAGCAGCAATACGGAAAAACCCAAAGACACCCAAATCAAACGCCTTTACCGACTGGCAACACCGGATGAAATCAATCTGTTGATTGAAAAGGGACAAGATGAATTACGTGCATTGACCCTCTGTCAGCAAAAAACCAAAATGCGCAATTTACCAATGTCGGTAGTCGATGCTGAATATCAATGGTAAGTGAAAGGAGGACGCGATTCGGTGATTGAACTAGAAACCGTGGATCTGATTTTTTTTTCTATTTATCTGTATTCAATAGGGATCGTCGCAAGCTCACCTTCTTCTTTGTATCTGACCGTCGTAATGATTTCCGAGAATTGGTAAGATGACGCCTTCCATAATTCACAAGAAATTTATCATTCATCTTTTTTTTATTATTATTTTTATATATGTAGGTTCGTGAATTGTTCAAGATCTACAAGACACGTATTTGGATGTGTGCTGTGAATCCAAATGCAAATACTCAAAACACAACCAATTTTGCCGCGGTTGCCGCCCCTCCTTCCTCCTCCGCCGCTGATGTGACCCCCGGGACACAATCGTAGATTTATAGTTTATATTATTGTATATTGATGCTTTACTCTCCCACCCACACCCCCCTACTCACACTTACCCATACATATACATGTAGTCTATGATAGTATATACATATGTATATTTATTTGATTAGTTTCTTTGATACTTTGTGGGCCTTGACAATAAAAATAAAAGCATCCACCTGGATTTGATTTATACGGAAACTTGCTTTTTGTTATTTGGAATTTTAAAAAGAAATGATCATGTATTGAACAGTGCTGTGAATAGAGTCAATGGTGGTAGTATGCATATGTGACGTGGTGTGCTGTAAGAGAAAAAAAGGGAAACATTGCAGGAGACCCTTCTTTTCTTTGTAAAACATAGACGTTGGTAGTGAAGAGGGTGTATTGCTGATCATGATTGGACATAGATTGCTGTCGATTATAATACATAGGAGAAATAAATATTGATACAGCGGGCTCGAAATGATTGTGGTATGATGGTACCTAGGTTTTGCTTCTCACAGGAATATGAGCAAGTGGATCACTCTGATTTATAATAAATAATCACCTGTTCAACATTCGCAGACACCCTCCAAAAAAAAAAAAAAAAAAAAAAAAAAAAAAAAAAAAAAGGCACGTCATACACAAACAGTATTAGTTTTCAAAGTGTCATATTGTTTATTGGATAAGATAAAAGTAATGCAAATAAAATTGGGACCTGTAATTGTACAGGTAACGAAAGAGGGATTACGACTACATCCATATACAAGTAAAGGATAGAAGAATATTGTAACAAAAAGTATATTTAAATGAAAAAGAGTAATTGGATTGGTAGACTACCGTTTTTGTATTCATATCAGAAGTTCAACTACTATTTCCATACAGGGAAAGATAAACAAACTGGAAAGAATTCATATGATAGAGTCTAGAGATATACAGAATAAAGCGAGGCATAGTCACTCACTAAATATCCACTAAATATCCATGACCTAAGTCAAACAAAGAAAGAAGAAATTTGGTGTCCGAAGAATGGTCAACACTAATCTAAAAGAGACGACTGTGGTAAGAGATCTAATATACTGCACAAAGCGTCGGATAGACTATGCAATATCCTTTATCGGATCGTAACATTAGGCAATCCAATCTACCGGGAGTGATGGTAAAAAGGGATCTTTTGTTCAAGACATGGGAAAGACCAATGGTACATTTTTCAGTAAAGAAAGTAAAAAGAGGCATATTTTATTCAGATGTAGGTACAAGATATGGACAATCTAACACTATACTAAGCTAATGAAAGCTACAAAAAATAAACTAATGGTGATCCCAAATCCTGAATCCAAAATGAAAGGGTTTCCCCATGCATCTTGTAATCCCTGAGCTGAATCCCCTTCTAAACTAGCCCTGACCCTAATTTAAGATCATCTGGATCTCATTGAAGTTGAATAGTGAAGAGAAGAAAAAAAAAAAAGAAAGAGAAAAGGTGAGAAAAAAAAATTGTGAGAGAATAAATATTCACGTGTGCGGAACTTGAAAATACTTCTGTGATTTTCTCTTGTGGTGAAAAAACTTGAATCGTAAAGAGAGGAAAAATATTATGTGAGCTATGTCAACCGCTGGGACATATTCAGATAAGAAAGGTTTTATAAACGGAATATATTACTACATCAACATAAAAATGACGACGAATACTAATACTAAAACTACATAAGAAGATAAAATACAAAGCGAAGTGTGCCAAGTTAGGGACGGGATAAAAATAAGAGAAGGGGGTCATAAAAAAAATAAAATCGAAAAGAGTAATCAGCTACTATAGTGACTAGAGCTTGTAAATGAAGTTGGGGTCTTGTTTATCTGTTAAATCCAAATGAGCATCCGTTTTCCCAGTAATGCCTTTGCTAAGACGTTGCTTGTTGGTTCGTTTCATCAAAAAGAGCATGGTACAGATACACAACACCACCACCAAGTTGCCAGCAACAAACACAATCATACCACTTCTGTAAGCGGGATATTCATAGTCAAGCATAACAAGTGGACCAACAAAGTTGCCTAAAGTATATGCCACCATGATGGAAGCGTTGTACCAAATCTTAAAAAAAAAAAAAAAGAAGAAAGTCAGTTGGCAAATTCGATTTTTTGGTTGGTTGGGGGATGGTGGTGTGTGCATCTTTTTACCGTTTTGGAAAATCCGCCAACATTTTGAGATACGATCGACAAAAGCATCACATACGAGCCATTGAAGCCCCATGCCAGATAGTAGCCCAATAACTTGATAGCAGTGTGAGGCAAAGCCGCCAGAAGAATACATCCAATCATCGCAATGCCACCACAAGCAACAGTTGCCAATGACATGCTATTTGTTTTTCTGTGAATAACAACCGCCAGTAACACAAATAAGGCAGATATGGTAGCACTTGGAATTTGAAGAAGGATGGCATTTAAGGACTACAGAAAAATAAAAAATAAAAAAAATACAGTGCAAGGAAATGTCAATATTTCAAGTTTAGTCAATCATTTCTTTTCTTTTTTTTTTTTGAGAAGGAAACTTGCCTCGAATCCTAGTGTAGCAACAAAGGGTGTACTGAAAACAACCAAGCCACCATTGGAAAGATTGTTGCAAAAGGCTGCCAATACGACAAAATAATAACGAGGTTCTTTGACAGCTTCCCAATAATGTGAGATTTTAACCGTGCGTTCCATCACTGTTGCATTGTCTTGAGTACGTTCTTCCACGATAAGCTTTTCTTCTTCAGTCAGATGTAGGTTTTTGGATTGGGGACCATCAACCATGAAGAAAAACGTAGCGATGCCAATGATGACAGTGAGAATACCAAATACGAGATAATTCCTACCCGTCAAAAAAAAAACAAAAAAAAAAACCGATCACATTAAAAAAAAACGATTCTCTTATGCAAAGCATGCTGTTCTTACCATCGCCAAGCTGCCACTCCATGGGCACCATCAAGGTGCGCCACACCGTATGAAATAAGAACAGCAAAAATCGTTCCTGATCCATTAGACATCCACAAGAAGCCATAACAAGCACTTTGTTCTTGCCGCCTACAATATACAAATATATAAATCGAATAAATGAGATTATAGTTTTGATGTTTTTTATTTTTTTTTTATGTTTTTTTGGCTCTGTATTTTTACCTATACAATGAATTTAGGATGATGTATAAGCAACTGTAGGTCGGACTTTCCAAGATCCCGAGCAGAATACGACAAACGAGAAGCTGTTGGAAATTTTGACATAAACCTGTGCATCCCACTGAGATGCCCCATAAAACCAAAAGTGCCCCCAGATATCTACCAATCGGTAATCGCTGAATCAGATAATTGTTGGGAAGCTGGAATAAAATAAAGCCGACGTAGAACATGGAGCCCAGTAGACTGTATTGACTTTTACTTGTGTGGGTATCTTCCAGCATCCCCAGAACAGCCGACAAAGAAAGACTGGATTTATCGGCAAATTGGATAAAGACAATCAACCACACAAACGGCAACAGCCTCCAGTTGAGCTTCTTGATGAATCGTTTTTCCGCCTCGGTTTTGATCACTGGTGCATGAATATCATTCTTCGGGTCCTTCTCGTCATATGAGTCTGCTGCTGATAAGCTTGAGCCATTGTTTCGTTCAATATGTTCCAATTCAGCTTTTTCTTTGATTTCACTTGACATTTGGAAACAACAAAATAAAAAGATGATAATGTGGATTAAGTTGGGTAAAAAAATAAATAAATAAAGAAAAGAGAGATACAGGAGAATTAGAAAATTAAAAAATAATAAAAAAAGAGTTTATATAGGTGTCCCGAATTGCGGGATTTAAAATCCGCAAATAAGGAAGATAAAGTGGGGAATAGACACTGTTCCTGACAAGCTATAGTTGCATTAACCGTCAAAAAGCAACTGATTCGCACGACCATCTTGGTTTTGTCATGTTTATTCACTTGAAGTAAGATTTTGACTTGAAACCTGAAAACCTCTAAAAAGCGTATTCTTTTGGGAAAAATGAGAACTGAATGAAATTTCCTTTTTGTCCCTATTGGGTTATTTTGTACTCTCTAAATCCGCATTCTCTCACTCGATAAGAGCGAATCTCGGTATCACCATCATTCTTTGGAGAAATCTGGGGTAAAGTAAAAATACATTTCTTCTTTGATTTCCATTCACATTGTTTGATTTGTTCCGTTTTTTCTTTTTCTCTTGTTGCCTCAATCTTGCCTAGTATGTATGAATGGAAGAGGGTCACCAATATGTTGGAGATTTTTTTTTCTGATGGACACTGTTCTTGGTGTTATGATATTATGTTTAAGGGGAGAAGATCTGGATAGATCAAACAAAGATCATTCACTCTATAGTAGGATTTTCCCATGCTGTTACAATCCTAGGCTTTGAGTTTAAAAACAAACCTTAAATTCGGTCTTCCATGCCCAGAACAAGCACGAAAATATCGATTTTGATTGGCTCTTATCAACTTCTATACTTGTTCTCAGTACGGCGGTCAGATGATTGACAAGAATGTGAAGTCAGGATGAAAGTGAACTCTATTATAAGACATTCACATCGTGCAAATAATAATAAACAGTTAAATGGTGTCAATCCCGCAATATGAATACAGTGTCACTTGTACAAAAAGACTCATTTCACAAGACCCTTATCATTCTGATAACTTTCAATACAATACATATATATATAGATATAGTTATAAACATAATATTTTTATTGGACTAACAAAGAGACAAAATATACATAAAAGGAGGCGGAAGGAATATACTAATGTTGTGGAGAGTGGGCACATAATAAAAAAAAAAGCTATACTATATCCAGCACTACGTCCAGCCTATGAAGTTCTATACAGTCGAAACTAATAAAGCACCAGAGAGAAGGAGGACCAGTACTGTGGGCATACCTTTCTTTATCAAAAAGCACACAATATTAAAAGCGGACCTAGCAGGTTCCGGTACGACCCATCACCATTCATCACTGTCAGTTCAATCATACTGTTATCCTGTTGTACTCGTGTAGCTCTCTGTAAAGATCTATAAATAAAAAAAAAGAAATGGTGAGATAAAACGAAGTACTGCACTTACATTTAAAGGGAATCAAGAAGGACCGAGTCATATATGTGTATATCTCTGTGTTCGTAACAAGTTCGGTGGCAGTCGAAAAAAAAAAAAGATGTCCCTCCTTCAGCGTCATGAAGATTAATGGATGTATGCAGAAATCAAGAAAACGAAGTTGTAAAAAGTATTGATCAAAAAAAAAAAAAAAAGTTAAAGAAGGCAATCAAGAATGAAGAAAAAAAGACATTCACTGAAAGAGAAAAAAAAAAAAAAAAAGCAATGCCGTCTGTAGCTCAGTTGATTTTGTGCGGTGGATCATTCAGACCCCGTCAGTCATATTATTTTTCTTCCCCTCATTCTTTTTTCAGAACATCGACTTTGGGGTATTGATGATCTAGGATTAGTGTCAGAACTTGAATCAGGAGGATTTTCAAAAATGCTGTACAAACATACATGGGAAATCTTTTCATTTGGTTTTTGGGTTTTGGGCCAACCATAAGATTGTCTTTCAGCTTTGTTTAGTGTTTAAGAATCTTTTTAGGTTTGATTGATGTTAATTGTCATAGTCTGTATCTACATTTGAATAAACTATATCGTGTATTTTTTCCATTAGTCTCTGTTGTATGTATAATTGTATTGCTGAGTGGGTTGAGAAAAACTGAGGAATATTTCTCTCCAAGCAGATATAGGGATCCGGAATTAGATGACTTCGCTTATACATCGCACTTAGTGCCCGGCGTAGTGAGTGTATAAGGCATATATAGAGAGAAATGTCAGTTAAATGGTTCTGTTAGGTGTATGTCTATAAGAAAATGTTCGCAATTGCGACACTGTTGACTATATGGTGGGTCAGAGGATATAATGAATAAAAAGGCATAGTTTATTGAAGGAAATTGGTAACCACTAAAACTAAAGATGAGGGGCTCATTGTAACAAAGTACTTATCAAGCGGGTCTAGTGGAGGCAACTAGAGGAAGAAACTGGTATGATATTTGAAGAATAATCAACACTAACCTTATGGGCTATTGTAAAGTGAAATTCCAAGGGATGAGAAAGACCAAAGGGCATCTGCCATTGAAGTACAGCACTAATCAAAAAGAGGTAGATGGTAGCAAAAATGGGGATCTATTGCACAAGGAAAGGGAGAGAGACCATTCGGACATTCTTCATTGAAACAATAAAACAAAGGTATATTTTATTTAGATGGAGATACAAACTACGAGTAAACTGTTGCTAAACCAAGTTAATGATGACTATAATAAGCCAACTAATGGGTGGTCCAAAATCCTGAATCCAAAATCAAAGGGTTTCCCCATGCATCTTGTAATCCCTGAGCTGAAACCCTTTCTAAACTAGTACTAACACTAATCTAAGTCCACCTGAACACTATAGGAGCCACAATTGTAAAGCAAAAAAAAAAAAAAAAAAAAAAAAAGAAAAGAAATGAGACTGACAAACAAAAATTGGGAGTAAATACAATTCACGTGGGCGGCATTTGAAATATATATTTTTGTCTCTAATGACGATGAATACAAAAAAGGAAAACCTCTCTTTTTATACCTTCCTTTTCTTTTTTACAGCAATCACCAGCATGGCAATTCTTTTGTCATGTCAGTCATCACCACCATTTAGCATATACAACTTGTTTTTTTTTCTCTTTTGTTGATGCCTTTCAGACAAGATGGCTCAATTCCGTCGTGTTTAGTCAACTTTTCGCTGCGGCATAGTTTGTCATGCACTGTATCTAGGATAGCTCACTCTACATGATTAGAATATAATATCTGAATTAATGATCATTATACAACAAGATAAACTTTTCACACGTGCACTCTTCGCACACACACTCCATTCATATCAAAGCATACCATATGTAGATTTATCATCAGACCAAGTTAGTTTAGGTGAATAGCGTATATTTACAGTTCAAACAAAAAAAAAAAAAAAAGTTAGGCATAAGGGTCATTGTATTGTATTGAGTTTGGCCTTAGTTAGTAACACACATTTGATTCATTTTTGACAAGAATATAATAGAGTATGATAAAATTTAGATTTATTGGAGAAGGATATATATAAAAATAAAAATAAAAAAAGGCAAGATAATATTACTAAAAACTGCATATAATATCCTACAATTTGTAGACAAAGTTTGCATCTTCGCGATCGGTGTAATCAAGGGCAGGGTCGGTTTTTTCAATGTTGTTCTGTGACTGCCGTTGTTTGTTGACTTTGTTCATTTCCCACCGCACATATAGAAGCATAACTATGACAAGGATGTTTGCAATAACATAACCAAGTAGACCACCCAAGTAGGTTGGTGGCACCATCATCAACGGTCCAACGAAGTTGCCGATGGTCATAAAAACTGTCAAAGCTCCATTGTATGTCACCTAATTTCCAAAAAAAAAGGAAGATCGTCAATATACACAAAGACACATGCATATTTTCAGTGCGCGTGCGTTGTTTTGTTTTTCATACTTTCTTGGTATAGCCAGAACAATTGTTTCCTATGATAGTAACAATAAGAGCTTGAGTAGCCGCTTCAGCCCACGATAGGTAATACCCGGCCAACTTGCCACCTGTTGAGTTAGTTGCCACCAAAATGATCAAGCCAAGAAGTGATACACAAGTCATACCAACAGCCGTGAGTATCGTTTGCTGGCTTTTTCTTGCGATAATAATACTTATAAGTACATATGTGGCAGCAGCAATACCACTGGGGATTTGGAGGATAATGGATTCATGACTCTATAGAAACACAAACAAACAACAAAGTTGGTCACAATGCAACATTAGGTCATATGATGCACCACTTACATTGAATCCCAGGGACTGTACAAGAAGAACGCTGTAACTTATAAGACCCCCGTTTTGAAGATTGACAAACAACATAGAGAAGCATAGACAGTACAGTCGTGGTTCCTTGAGCGCTTCCCAGATTTGATACCGTTTGATTTTCTTGTTTTTCACCACCATATTGTCCACCACGCGTTTTTCCATGATTTTCTTTTCGTCATCCGTGAGTCGTAGGAGCTTGGAGGTGGGTTTGTCAATCAGTAAAAAGAAGACCACAATACCCAAAAAGACCGTCACCACACCAAAGATCAAATAACCCCTAAATGATTCAAAAAACATAGAGGTCCGTTAATATAAGTTTTTGTTGTGAATGATCTTCGTCTTGTGTTATTCGGTGAGTTGAGGACGTGGAGGGGGGGGGAGGACAAGGGGCAGAGGACTCTTACCATCGCCAAGCACGCCAGCCGTTGACATTATCAAGAGTTGTTGTTATGCCAAAGCCAATGAGGGAGCCGATCGCAGATCCGCTACCAGAGGACATGAGCATAAAACCAAATACAGCAGATTGTTCTGATCGTCGGTAAAGTGCATTCAAGATGATATATAAAACGGGATTACTTCCAGCTTCAAACAGCCTATGAAGGGAAAGGGGGAAGAAAAAAAGAATTTTTTACGTTGGAGCGGAGAATGATTAAAATTGGCTAGTATCTATAGTTGTAATAGTTTCCCACAGACCCCAACTTACCCTAATAAAAACCGTAACGCCATTAATTGTTTAAATGTGTGTGCGGCAGTAGTGGCACAAACAACAATTCCCCATAGTATAATAAGAACACCAAGGTATTTGGCGTGCGGTAAACGTTGAATTAAGATATTGTTGGGAACTAAAGAAAGAAACAAAACCAGAACGGGGTTTTAATATAGTATTCATGCATATCCCCCTTTTGGCTCACCCCTTTTTCTTTTTTTTTTTTTTTTTTTTTTGTAAACATACTTTGGTAGACAAGATAGCCTAAATAGACAATAGAAGATGCCCAACTATATTGTGATGAATCCATGCCAATGTCTGGTAAGAGCCCTGTCACAGCTGCAACCGAAAGCATTGATTTGTCGACAAACTATCATAATGCATGTAGGAGGTGTGCATGAGTTGATCCTCCTCATATCACCCCTATCCTTTTTACTTCTTCTACTTGTCACTTACTTGTACAAAAATAATACACCATACTACTGGTAAAAGAGACAACGATAATTTCTTGACTAGCTTTTTTCTTCAGCGGAATAAACAAAGGTTTTGTTTAAACTCTCTTCGTCGGTGGTATTGCTGGTTAGAGAGTCAACATGTTTTCCAATTTCTTCTTTCTCGATCACTTCGATTTTATTATCAGAAGATTCCATAATTCAATGTCGTGAGAGCAATGGGAGAAAGTGTGTGTATAGGTTGAAGACAAAAAAAAAAAAAAAAAAAAAAAGAGAGAGAGACCGGTAAAGAAATAATAATAAAATTCAAAATAGGAGAGAAAGTGATACCTTATATATAAAAGACGCATCATAGACAAAGTTTAATGAGGGGAAACGTACACAATGGCATGAATCTCAGTAACAAATGGAGGGTGACACATCATTACCTAATATGGATAATAATGCGCGATGTTTTTTAAAGCTTTGGGCCATAGGTTTTGGCTGGTGAGAGAAAGATTGTAGGAGTTTACTAGGGTAAATGGCGTTCATCAGACCAATGATACGCTGGGATGCTTACGTTTTTTTTTCCCTAGTTTCGTCCATATAAAAACAAGATTGATTTTCTCACTTTATCTTAACACCATCGTTATATTCAGTAAAAAAGCACCGAAATTCTTTATCATTCTTTCGTTTCTTCATGCGATATCTGACGTGCGGACTATACCGCTCGTGCTATGATAGGATTTCTCTTCGAGTACTGTATTTTACGTATTTCGAGTTTATGACTTTCATTGACTTGATATTCATATATACCAATAAACCAACAGATGATTTTTCTATCCAAGAAGAAATAATAATAAAAGAAAAAACAACAAATCATCCTTCATTAGGTGAGAAAAAACATAGTCTAATATTTAATTTCCACAACCCGAAACTTGGAAAAAGTGGGGTTCAATCGCACGTGAGGCAACAAACTTAAGTGGTGATACGAATATGATGGAAATGCTTGCCATTTTGGTTTCTTTTGGAAGTTTTGTATGACTGACATCATGCGCCTTTAATGATCATGAAACCAATCAATTATGAGATTTTGGCATGGGCAAAAAAAAAAAAAAAGAAAAAAGGATACCCTAACTCCGCCCTGAATGTTTTCTTGGCATAACTGAAAAAAGAGTTTGCTATTCTGGATTCCCGTGGATGTATGCTGGCAAAAGATGTACCTTCTTACTGTTTTTATGATGTGTGAGCTTGGGCTAAGAGCTTCGTCCGGTCTCTACAATGTGATATTACAGTGTGGTACAGTCTTTGAAAAGATAAATGTCAAAGCATGGGCTATCCAGTGCGATTATATTTATATCAAACAATCCCAGACAGATGGACACCTCATACTTGAAATAAAGGCGAAAAATATTAATTTTCAGAAATTTATGTAAGATTCGTTCGTTTTAATGTTGACGGAAATAACAAAATTTAACATATCAGAAAAAATACAAGTCAAAGTTAAATAACGCATGTAAAAGGCGCCTTTATTAAGAAAATCGGTAATAATACATACACAACATACACGATACAAACATAAAATAATTAAAGTTCAAAAAATAAACACTAACCTCTGTAGAAAACTAATCAAACTACTGTTCTCTCACATACAAGTAAAAATTAAAAACCAAGTAGATTTCGTCAATTAGGCGTCATGATCACAGAAGAGACTTCAAACTTTTCAAGAGTTGTCGACGGGGTCTAAAGAAATATCTAGTAAGAAAAAAGACAAAAAACAAAAACTTTCACATAGCAATTCTGGCGACTTCAAATCTGCATTAGTTGGCAAAGCGATTCCCGGACTTCCTATGCCCTTACAAACCAACTACCCTGGAAACTAGAATTCAAACTAAGTTTAGTCGATGGTATATATACTAATAAAATAACACTATTAAACCAATATAATCCACCATTACCGCACGGCGCATGGTAGTATAATAGGACATACATATATTCTAATGTATGCGTCAACGCCCGTTAAACGAGACGATTTGGATTTTGCTTTCACAGCGAAACACCACAGAAAAGATTTTAATTCCCGCCCACGTGAATATTTTTTATTTATTTATTTACTCCCATTCCCCGCGCCTGTCTCTCTCTCTCTCTCTTTCTTTTTCTTTCTTTCGTTTTTTCTTTTTTTTCTTCACCATTCAAATTCTGTGGAGTTATTTTGGACTTAGATTAGTGTCAAGACTAGATTAGAAGCGTTTTCAGCTCAGGGTTTACAAGATGCATGGGAAAACCCTTTCATTTTGGATCTAAGATCTGAAGGCACCATTAGTTGGCTTTTTGAAGTCTTCATTAGCTTAGTTTAGTATCCATTTGTTTGCCCATAAATTGTATCTATATATGAATAAAATATGTATATTTGTATATTTTTTACATACTTTAATCAAAAAATATCCCATTCGTCTCTCTCACATATTGTGTAATAGATCTCTTTTTTATTACCGTCTCTTTAAATTAATGATGCAGTTGTTATATTTCAGTACAAGATATCCATTTGTAGTTTTTATCATGTCCTGCCTGCCTTGAACTGTATATCGTATTTCTTTTAAAGTTATCTTTAGTTTGTCCATAGTTTGTAACCCTACAGCTGAATAAAATATATCTACTTTTGATATATTTTAATGAAAAACGTCCTCTGACTGTATACTCTCCTTCATGTCTCATACATTAGTTCCATTTTTACCATCGACTCTTGAGATAAGTATTGCCAGCTGCTATGTTTCAATAAAAGATATCCATTTATAGTATTTCTTGTCTTGTCTATTTTGTACATTATATTTAGATTCCGTTTTACATCCGTCCCTTTATATTAGCGTTAACTATTGTCCAGATACCTTAATAGTGTCCCTTATGCTATCTCAAATAGACCTATTGTAGTGCATTTCCAATGGGTGTTACTGGCATGGATTAGGCCTGAGGAATATTCCTCCAAATGATTTTTCTGTTTTTACAGTGTCTTTTTTCTAGAATATTTTTGGCTGCATGAATGCTTATAGCGTGACCTGCAGAAACGTGGTATTGGTCTACAATAATACAGTACAGTACGACAAATATATGGGTAGGGGCATATTGGCTCAGATTGATGGCGTGTGGTGTTTCACCCGACGTCAACCAAATCTTCGCGAATACCAAGCAATAATATGACTGTACATGATATCGAGCCTCCGGAGGGACAAAAGCAGTAAATGGCGATCGTATAAAGGAAATAACACTTTAGTTAGACATCTCCTTTACTATTATTCTACCTGCAGCTGGAGTTTATTCTCTCCATCCTCTTTAGTTATATATATCTTTTACTGAATAAAAAAATATCCTTTTGACTTATCAAAAAACCTGTCTTGAATATTTTCCATGCGCGACATATTAAATGCGATTCCCTTTTTAGTTAATCCTTTATAACTTTGGTTGCTTCTAATAAACTTTTATTGTAAACCATTGTCCCTGGTATCATTGTATTATAAGAAAAAAAAAGTGCTTGGCGGACTTATGCAGCCTATCATGACAAAGTGGAGCTCCCTATTATACACAACGCTAATACCATTAACTCCATAGATTGTTTAATATTAACTTCCAAATATTACACTAAAAATTATCTTCACAGTTAGTAGGATTTCGTTGGTCGAGAAGATGATTTCCTTTATCAAACGCTATCGCAACCAACCCGTCAGCCAAGAAAAAAAAAAAACCCGCTCTGGTATCGGCATTTGAATTTTTCAGTAATTTCATAAATTTTCCTTGCTGAGGAAAACTGGTGCCAAGTTTCTTTTTTTTTTTCTTTTCGTTCATCTCACATCCCATTGACTCTCTCTTTCTCTCTTTTTCCCATACTCCATTTGTTGTTGTCTGTTTATAGAAATGACTACACCCATTCCACAACCTTCTTCTTGTAACTGCGCTATCAATCGGCTTCTCTCCACCAATGATACTTTTATCTTCATCACTGGATCACAGAAACAATCCGACGCTTCTGCTGGAAAGTCCTACGTAGCCTACAATATCAGACTTGGGGTAAATACATACATATATATATATATCTTATATGCTAGGCTTGCTCTAATAAGGGAAGGGGAAATACAATACTCATTGTTTTTTTTTATTTGTATGTTTTATTACTGTTATTAGAATATAGAGACAAAACACCGTTATAGCGAATTCGAATCACTTTGTAAATCCTTCACCAAACTCCATCCTACGGTCATCGTGCCGCCAATACCAGAAAAACATTCTATAGGTAGGTATAAATGGAAAGTGGCAAAAAAAAAAAAGTAATCATTATATACACAGAGTATCATACTCTCTGTGTTTGTCTGTGTGCGTATATGTGCTAGTGAGGGAATGGCTAAAATTAAGGAGGGATGACTAACGTATATTTGTTTTTTTTTTTTTTTGGCATGCGTAGTTGATTATGCCGCTCTACAAACACGTGTTAAGGATGATTTGCCGATGGTCGAAAAACGAAAAAGAATGTTGCAGACCTTTTTGAATCGTGTTGCCAAACATCCAGTTCTCGGCCATGATCATGTCTTTCATCGATTTTTGGAAAGTGGTGTCCCATGGGTAAGAATGCATATATATATAGAAAAAAAAATATGGCAATGAGGTAATTTGTTTATCTATACATATGTATATATATTTTTTATTATACATTAGTCGGATGTTCTTCACTCCCCTCCGTTATCTGTTCTGCCCAAAAACCCACTACAAATGACATACAGCAACGAAACTGCCGCCACGCATGGAATGACAAATACGGTCCTCGCAAGTCACCTGGTACCTGTTCCGTCGGCCGCTTACCTTTTAAAAAATCCTGATCAGAAATTCGAAGAATCTGAACAGTTCACTTATCGGGTGGCCAACTACATGAACAACCATTTGGAAAAAAGTCAACGGAAAGTTATTCGTCGCTTAGGGGGTAAGTTCCTTTCTTTTTAGACAATGTTTAGAATGATTGGGCAAGTGAAACTAATGGGGGAATGTTGTTGTTGTTGCTGTTTTAGAACTCGCCAATGATTATGCTGAACTTGGTGCTGTCTATAATGGATTTAGTTTGAATGAAGAAGGTGAAGTGGCCAACGCTATAGAAAAAATCGGACAAGCTGTAGATGCATCTTACTCTAACACTGGTGAAATGGTAAAAAAAAACAAAAAGGAAATCTGAGTCAGGAGTCTGTTGCTACTATAAATATAGGTCGTGTTTTCTCACTTGATGACTTTTCTTGTACATTAGGTGACGATGCTCGAAGGGGATTTTGCCGAACCTATTCAAGAATATGCTCAATTTGCTCAAACCATCAAACAAGTGCTCAAATTCCGACACATGAAACATGCCCAAGTAGAGATGATAGAAGAGTCATTGCACAACAAGAAAGAATCGCTGGCAATGCTCACCGAAATGGAAGGCGAATCACGACGATTGGAAGAAGCAATGGCGCGGGAAAACACCATCGGCCAAAATGCTGTGGATATCGACGAACTTAATAATGGTATGGTCGATGCAGACGGGAACGCCATCGCACACCCTTCTTCTACGGTCTACGATAACCCATACGCAGCGGATCATTCACATCACGACCAACAACAACAACATGACACCATCTCTCCCACATCAACAACAACATCAACGTCAAACACGAACCTATCAAGTCCCATGAGACGACGATCTCGCCATGCCTGGTCAGGTCCCATGCAAATGGTCAATGCCGTGGGTCATACCTTACAAGGATTGATTGATGTAGATCCAGTAGCCACGCGGCGGAATCAAATCGGGAAAACAAAGGATGCTATTGCTGTGGTAAGTGTTATTGAAAAAAAAGGGGGTGGGGATTTCAAAAATGAGCGTAGGGGGGAAATGATCATGGACTAACTACTTTTGTTTATTAGCTTGAGGAAGCATTAGAAATTACCCGGAATGATTTGACTGGCATATCTCGGGATGTCCAGGCTGATTTAGACCGATTCCAACAAGAAAAGATTAGGGATTTGAAAGAAATGCTGATTGCCTATGCAAAGGCTCATATTCGCTACTGTCAACAGGTAAACAATCGGTGTATATATATATATATAAGAGCAGAGTGAAAGCTTCTTTGAGGATCATTGGATTGTTATGTTTACTGACATGACATCTTTTTTTTTTCTTTCTTTTTTTCTACAGAACCTTGAATCATGGCAAGAAGTGCGAAATGAAATCAATCAGATTCCCGATCAAATTTAGTTTATTTCGCCTCCCCCTTCCTGCTTCAGCTTTTTTTTTTATATACATACTAGTTCTGACATCTTTAGCTTTACCAACTTTTGTATTATCTTCTCTCACGTTCTCTCCCTCTCTCCACTCGCCTTTTTTTTTTTTTTTTTTGTTTACGCATATTTGCATTCCACATCATCCCTTTACTGCGCTCCGTTGTCACTATTTACATGATACATTCTCGTTTCCTCCAAATAAACTGATATTCGTTTTCCTTTTGTAACTCAAAATTGTCTTCATTGTTGTTATTTTTGTACTATTGCGTTTTTGTCTTCATTGTCTACAAACATATTGTTTCATGTATGGAAGAATGTGTTTGTGGATAATTAGATTATTGATACTTCGGAAAAGGGTATTTGTGACAGGGAGTGATTCATTTTAGGGTCACTTTTTTTTTTTTTTTTCCTTTATCAATAAAGTACGTATGCCATTGATAGTAGTAGCACTATTGTTTGTTTGTGATGTCATGGTGTCATGAAGAAAATACAGGGTGTTGGTTTCTGGAGCTTGAGAGGAGGTGATGGTGTTGTTTTAAATGTAAAATGGTGGTACTATAGGCAGTTATACCAAACCAGCTAAGAAGAGGAACCTCTTTATATTACTTCAAAACACGATTTGATATATATGAACTAGTATAGACATTCATTGAAGACATATAATTATTATTTTATTGTATAATAAACATAAGATAAGAGAGGTGAGAGAGTAGACACTTCTACGGTGAATGGCAAACTATTATACATTGAAGAGGGGGAGGGATAGCTAGTTTACTTTAATGTACAGTCGAGGGAGAAAGGTACATATTATATGATACGGTGTCTACCAGGCCATTCAATAGAAAAGACGAGTACTGTAAAATGATATTGTAGCAATTACAGTACTGTTAAGAGAAGATGACCACCATGCTTTCACGCTGATTGGCGGTGATTGCTTTGAAAAGGAGACAGAGCTTCGATGCTGCGATGTTGAGTGGTGTTGACTGTTGTAAGAAAGACGGGGTCTTCGCATCGTCAATGTTGAATAATCGTAATTCCTGGGATGAGATGAGAATAATCCATCTAATCATGTTACATGGAGTTGATGCAGAAAGGAAAGCAAGAAAAAAAAAGGAAGGTTTCCATTTTTGGATGCACCAAGGTAACGGACGAAAAAGAGCTTATGAGAGACGATTAAAATACTTCAAATCCCGCCCACGTGAACTTTTATTTACCCGCTTTTTTTTCGCTCTCTCTTCCTTTTTTATTTTTTCTTCACGATTCAATTTCTTTGGGGTTGTGCTGATCTTAGATTAGTGTCAGGTCTAGTTTTGAAGCGTTGTCAGATAAGAGACCACATCATGCATGGGGAAACCCTTTCATTTTGGATTCAGGTTTTGGAATCACCATTAGTTGGCGTTTGGAACCTTCATTAGCTTAATTTAGCATTATTTTGTCCATAGTTTCTATCTATATTTGAATAAAATATGTCCTTTTTCATTTGCTTCAATGAAAAAAAAGTCCCACTAGTGTCTCCCATGTCTTATATAATAGATTCCTTTCACCATCGCCCTTTTAGATTAGGGGTAACCACTGTTATGCTTCAATAAAAAGATACCCATTTACAGTCTTTCTGATGCTTTTGTCCAGTAGAGTACATCATCTTTTAAGATTGTTTTTTTATGATTAGTATATAAAATAAAATATGTGACAGCGAAATGAGTGAGATGTCTACTGAATGAGGGGTCCAAGATTGTGACAATGACATAAACACGTCGTTTTAGATACAGTATTCAAACATCACCTACCTGATATATATATATACCGCTAAAACGTTTGGCAAAGGCAGTAACGAGAAACTCTTGTTTGTAGACAATTCATCAGGGATGTGTGTTTTGAGATCTTTCAGGGCATAAAATCCATTCAACATCCATTATCATATGTAAACTAAAATTATATCTATACTGTATACAGTATACGGATAGTACAACTTAAAAGAGAAAAAGGCATTATTCAAAGATATGGCACAACATTCAAACAGTCCGAGTACAGCATATATTTCGACAAAACAACAATACATTCAAAGCGTGATAAAAAGGATGCATTTATTTATAAAGGCAGATAGAAAAAATAAAAGGTCGGTATATGATAACTTTATTATCAATAAAATACTATAACTGAGTATGTAAAGGGGTGTGTGTATAAATCAAAAATGTATTCCTGATCAAACAAGAAATAGATAGAGATAAAGGGGAAGAGAAAAAAAAAGGCGGAGGAGAGGAGATGGAGAGATCATAGAAATGAGGTGTGCTTTGTATATCTAGTTAGATAAAACCAAAGTAACAAAATCTAGATAATCGCAATATAAATATATAGGATAGAGAAGACGTGAGTGGAGTGAGTATACAGCTGATCGCATTTTCGTCTGTAATGATAGGTACTTACCGACATAGTTGATTCGGCCATCTTTGCCAACTTCGACTTCCTTCAACAGTTCATCGACTTCTTCATCGGAAAGCTTTTCACCGAGGTTGGTCAAGACTATATATAATAAGCATAACAATGGCCTAGTCAAAAAAAAAGTACTATACACTCTAAGATTTTGTTGTTGTTTACCGTAACGAAGTTCACCAGCAGAGATATAACCATCACCTTCCTTGTCAAAGACTTGGAAGCCTTGAATGAATTCTTGGGAAGAGCCAGCGGGCTTGAATCCATCGGGACGAGTAAGAATGGTCAAAAAGGTACCAAAGTCAATATCCACCTCTAATAAAGATATATAAAAATGTCGTAGTTACATAAGCAAGCAATAAAAAAAAAATAAGAAATAAAAAAAGGAAGAAGGAAACGATAAAGAGTACGATTGCACTTACCTTGCTTTTCACTTCCACCTACAGACTTGATGAGTTCGCGGACTTCAGCTTGCGTAGGGTTTTGTCCAAGGCCACGTAACAAGTCACCGAGATTGGTGGAGGACACGGTGCTGTTACCCTTTTTATCATATAAAGAGAAGGCTTCCTTCCATTCTATTCAAATAAAAAAAAAATCATATAAAATAGGTATTAATAAAAAGTAATATTGTCTTGGTGCTAAACTGTCATCATCCAAAACAGATGAAACCTGGACATCAAGGGGGCGTGTTGTCTACATACCATCGAGTTGTTCTTGAGTAGGTTGGTTCTAAAAGAATAAAAACATGTGTTAGTAGCGGAGTAATAGTATATCGTTTTCTAACTAGTAAACGAAAAAGTGGATCTGCTGAATATAATATTACGTACACTAGGGCTCATATTGTTTGAAGTGAAAAAAAAAAGGAAGAGTGAGACAAAAAGCGGATTTGATGACCCCGTTCCTTCAAAAAGTGCCGCAATTTTATTGGCAGTAGCATCGGCGTTTGAAACATTTTTTTTGGATTTTTCAACTATCATACCGCCGCCTCCCTTCCCCCCACCCCTATATACATACTTCAGACCAAACACATAATATAAAACATCAATCCACATGATATATGCAATATAGCCAATTTTATTCGAATACAAACATCATAAAAATACAAACAATAATGAAGTCAAAAGATCATTTACTAACTAAACTATTATATCTATATAATCATCTATCTATCTATCTGTTTAGTCTGATTCACCAAATACTGCAAAGCTATCCACGTAGTAAGTAGGTTTGATCTTATTTTCAGGATCCAAAAGTTCCTGTTCAGATGACACACCTATAACAAAAAAAAAAAAAAAAAAAAAAAAAATTAACGGAAGTGACACAGAATGAGAAGGCACATTGATTTCTATATACCTGTTAAAACACACAATGTTTCCAAACCACCTTTTAAACCGAAATCAATATCAGTGTCAAGACGATCGCCGATCATGCAGGTTTTTGATTTATCCAGATGATATCTAATAAGAAAAAGAAAAAGAAAAATTAAAAAATCAGTACAAATGCGTCACGTTATACATGGATATGGTGATAACCCTTTGTCGAATAGCTCAGCACTTACTGAGCAAAAATGGCTTCCATCATGTTTTGAGCAGGTTTTCCAAGGACAATATCAGGTCGTCGATTCAAAGCAGTAATCAATGGAGCTGCAATGGATCCAGCACCAGGATGAAGTGTTCCATGAATGGGGAAGGTGGTATCTTCATTGGTGGCAATGAAAGGAATCCCGGTATTATTGCGCAAGTAGTTGAAAGCCTTTGCATATTTCTTGTAGTTCACTTGCGTATCCAACCCAACCACTACAGCACCCACGGATGGATCATTTGGAATGGCATCATTATCTATTAACCCACTATCAGCCTAAATATAATCCCCCCCCCAAAAAAATAATTAGAGTTATTATGGTCAGAGGATCTTTGCTACATCATGTCATTTCCGCTTACTTCGGCACCACAGCTTTGAATTCCTTCATGAGCAAGTTCTTCGGTAATACCAGTCATACCAATCACATACACCTTTTTGTCCTTTGGAAAATCCAATACATTTTTCAGATAAGACGCAGTCGCAAAAGCAGAGCTGAAGATTTCGTCCTATAATCATCACACAAGAATAGAGAGAAACATAGAGAGAAACATTATTAGACCAAAACTATAATCCCATGCCAAGTCATATATACAAAACTTTACTTACAATGTCGGCTTGAATACCCAACTTTTCGAATTTCTTGAGGAAGGATGCTCTTGAAGTGGTACTGTTGTTGGTGACAAAATAGATCTTTTTCCCTAAATATCCCCCCCAGACACAACACCATCAAGAGTATGAAAAAGTCAGTATCAATATATTGTGTAGAATAATATGTATCTCTTTCACCACCCGGTCCTTACCTCTTTGACGAAGCTTTTGCATGGCTTCAAGTACACCTGGAATAAGAACAGTTCCATGCCAAAGTACACCTGTAAAAAAAGAAGTTGGAGTCCCGTATTCAAGTTGGTTTCAAGTTTAAAAAAATAATAATAGGAAGACTTACCATCACAATCGAATAGGAAGTTATCAAACTTATCCAAAAAGGCGTCGTATTCTTGGGGAGTGGTGAGTTTTTTAGTCATTGTGTTGGGGACGAAAGGGAGACGAGAACGCAGAAAAAAAAAAAAAAAAGAAAAGATAACACCAATGATTTAAAACGCCGCTCTTGGTGGTGGTGGGATGTATTGTTGTTTTTTATTTTTCGCTTGACAGGTTGGAGGAACCACATTTGTCATTGAAATGCAGTATGATATAAATAAGAAACCGACTGTTTCAACAGTTTAGTACCACGTGGTCCTTTTTGGTTCATGTATTTAATAAAGTGGGAGGAGAGGACCAGGCGTCGGCCATCATCCCTTTTTCTTTGTGGCAGCAATGATTTTCAGCCACTTTTGTAAATCATCACACCCAGTAAACAACTCAAGCTTATTATTACAATATATGCAAAGGCATCCAAATAAATATCAAGATCAAAAAGTCATCGGCTATGATACTTGTCGATCCATATGATAACAACATTAATATTCAAGATATGATATGATAAAAAAAAAAAAACGATACCATGATTTAAGGTGCCTGCGTAAATGATGACGATGATGATGATAACAATAACAATAACAATAACAATACGGTAATGATGGTAGCACTAGTACGATGAGGATGATCGACTTAACAGAAAAATAAAGAAGACTTTCCCGATAACTTTAAAAAAGGCAAGTGTTTACCCAGCGATTTTCTCATCTGGGCTTAAAAAAATAAAAAGAGGAAGAAAAGCTTGGGGCAATATGATATGTTAATGGTCAACGGATCTACAAGGACAGATACATACATAGAAAGAAAAGGTACAGCGGTTAGTGAAAGCTCATGTACTGTAAAGGGTGGTCTGTGGATACAAGAATAGTATTGCATATCATAACAAGTATGATATGATACAATACAGTAACAAAAAAAGCAAATCCTTTAGCACCACAGTAAATAATGTTAATGAAGATCCGTGGGGGTGACACAAAGTGGGGGAAAGGAGAGACGGTAAATATAATTTAGTGTGGTAAAAGAATGAAATATTCTCGACCTTTACTCAATAAAGTGGTACCATTCATTACCTGATATATAAACTGTGTAATAAGGATATTTTATTGGAGAGAGAGAGCGAGAGAATGGGGTGAGGGGAAGGGGCAAGGCGGATGTTTAAAAATACCTTAAATCAAAGAATTGGGATTTTGTTACACCTATAAAAGTTTCTTTTTCTTTTCCTCCTTTTTTCTTTTCCTCTTTATTTTTAGTTTATCTCTGCTCTTTTTATTAATATTATTATTGTTGCTACCAAGGGGACATGCAACTTTTGAATTCTCTTGCTTGATTGTACAGTACGAAACTATATCCAACTCTTTTTTATTTCAGTACCTTTCTTTACCCTTTGCTTCTCGCTTGTAGATATCCCCCCCTCTCCTTCACACCCTTTATTCTGTACGACAACTTTATTATTAGTTATATAGTCTATCCATATCACCGTATTTTTTTTTTTTTTTTCACCTACTCCATTCACGTATCTAGCCCATTCACCGATCGATTCATTAGATGGAACACAACCACACCAACGCAAACACAGCCAGCTCTGCTTTGAATCGCAATGCCTCTACTTCGTCTCGCCTCAGTCGAAGAGCCACTACTTCAGATAACAACGATGGTACTACCACAAGGACGCCTAGGAGACAAAAATCGCTGGTGCGCCCGGACCGTGAACGCGTAGATCCATCACATCGACAATACTACTACCGCCAAAGAGCTGCCCAACGGGGTCAAGATATGGTGGCACCGAGTTCTACTGGAAATCAACCTATTCAGCAGCCGTCAGAGCACGATCAGCAACAACAAGTGGTGGAACGGACTCCCTCTACGAATCGACGGTTAGAAAGGAAACCAACATATCAACAACAACAACAACAAAACAATGCTACCAACAACAATGAAGAAAGTGGCAGCACTGGAGGCGCAGGAGGATTGGAACGACGACCATCTACGGCATCACGGATGCTTCAACGTGGAAGAAGTATACTTGGAAGGGAAAAATCGAAACGACGTACTGGGGCAGACCATCGTGCTCAGGTTATTGGCTCTGCCGGAGGACATGACGATGACGATGATTATGACGGCGCCATTGACTTGAAAAGGCCATTGACTTTTTGGGAAAAGCTGCCGGACCCTTGGCAAACCTATTGTCGTCTACTTACCTGTTGTATTCCTGGTGCCTTTCTCAGCGTATTTGGTAATTTTTTTTTTTTTTTTTGTTTATCATCATAACAGATTTACTTATTTGATCCATTTTATTTATACTTTTTTTTTTTGAATGATGCATAGGAATTCCGAAAGGGCCTGCTCAATCTGCTTGGCGTGAAAAAATTGGGCTCCTATCTTTTATTTTGATCACAATGGCCTTTGTAGGGGCTTTGACATTTGGTTTCACACAGGCAGTATGTCCAACCCCTCCTCTTAGTGTCGAAGGCGGACAAGTCAACAATGGCTACTTGATCATCAACGGTTGGGCGTATCTTTTGGCGGACTGGGACGGTCATCCTGCTGCACCGAACATCAATGCGTCCTCCAATATTTTGTATCCTCCTCTCAATGCCGGTGGTTATGATGCATCCTTCTTATTTCAGGACAAATCTTTGGCCCCCTCTTGCTCCAATGTCCTCACACCCAAAGATCCTTCCAATGTACCTGAAATCTATTTTCCTTGCCGACTCTTCAACCCCAATCAAACGGTGGCCCCTGATCCATCTACTTTTACCAATACTTCTGGATGCCATCTTTCATCGACCGCTCGAACCATGTATCACCAATTCCTCGATAATGGTGTCCCAAACAACAAAGGCTCACTCACCAAGGCTGCGCGGGTTTACTTTAGTTGGCAAAACGTTAGCGAATCAAGTCAACTGGTTGCATACAATGGGTAAATATTTGATTTATTTATTGAATTGGGAAATTATGGCAAAATATACTAACTGTTTTTTTTGTTTGTTTGTATACAGGGACGTGTTGAACTTGGAACTATTGAAATCACTACCAACCAACATGTGGAATATCCCAGCGAATGGATTGATGTCTCAAATGATCAGCACCCCAGAACAATACACAGGCAAAGATATCAGCCATATGATAGCTGCAAATCGGGATAGCAGTGGACGATACAAAGAGGAGGCCATGTGTTTGTCATCCATTATCAAGGTCGGCTCGTTGGATACGCTTAGTATTGGGTGCATCAGCTCTGACATTGTGCTTTATGTGTCGCTGGTGGTTATCCTGGGTGTGATTGGAACCAAATTTGGTATGGCGGTGATTTTTGGATGGTGTTTATCATGGAAACTTGGCAACTTTAAGGAAGGAAGCTCGTATGCAGCACGGATGAAACGAGAAGCTGAAATCGAAAACTGGGCGCAGAATATGTCATCGACTGGACCTATTTCCAAACCAAGAAATCAAAGCATGTACTTCGGCAACAACAATAGCAGCAGGCGAAAGTCTCTTTTCCCGCAAACATCAAGATTCACACAACACAGAGGGGGATCCACAAGATTCGATACTGAAAAGTTACCTACCCCAGTATGGAAAACGCCAACAAGGTAAAAACAGAAAAAAAAACAAAGGGTATCTCAAAAATAGGATTGACAAATTACATGTTTATTTGATTTATAACTCAAACTTACTTTTTTTTTTTTTTTTTGCTTTTTCTGTAATAGCACTTTGGAAGGATATGCGAACAGACAATCAACATATTTTGGTAATTCAACACCCCAATTGCGATTCTTTGGTGAGTCAAGTCCACGACGATCATCAGTGTCATCGGATTTCAACAGTGGCGATTCTTCCTCTTCTGGTAGTTCACCATGCCCCTTCCCCTTGTCGCCACATGTCCCTCGACAGCCCTCCCCCGATTACAAACCTTTCAACTTTACACTGGCTCACACGGTATGTCTTGTCACATGCTACTCTGAAGGCGAAGAAAGTTTACGAACAACATTGGACTCGATAGCAACAAGCGATTATCCGAATTCTCACAAAATTCTCCTAGTGATTTGTGATGGTATTATTACTGGTTCTGGCAACAGTCGCTCGACCCCTGATATCTGTGTGTCCATGATGAAAGATTTGATTGTCCCTGAACATCTTGTGCAGCCTACTCACTATGTAGCCATTGCCGATGGAAGTCGCCGGAACAACATGGCCAAGGTGTATGCGGGCTATTACAACTATGATGATACAACCATGGATCCTTCCTTGCAGCAACGGGTGCCCATGGTGACGATTGTGAAATGTGGAACACCCGAGGAAGCAGCAACAACCAAAAAACCGGGCAATCGTGGTAAACGGGATTCTCAGATCATCTTGATGCAGTTTATGCAAAAGGTCATGTTTGATGAACGCATGACAACCATGGAATACGAACTCTTTAATTCATTTTGGCGAACCACGGGCGTGACGCCCGATGTCTACGAACTATGTCTCATGGTGGATGCCGATACCAAACTTTACCCCGATGCTCTCTCTCGTCTGATAAGCTGTGCTGTCAAGGATCCTGAAATTAGCGGCATGTGTGGTGAAACAAAGATCGCTAACAAAACAGATAGTTGGGTGTCTATGATTCAAGGTAATAATAATAATAAGAATAAAAATAATAAATTTTTTTCAGCAAAATCTCACTTTCTTTTTATTATTATTATTATTTTTGATTTTTATTCGCAGTCTTTGAATATTATATCTCACATCATCAAAGCAAAGCATTTGAATCTATTTTTGGTATTGTGACCTGTTTGCCTGGGTGCTTCTGCATGTATCGAATCAAGGCGCCAAAAGGACCTGATGGTTACTGGGTACCCATCCTCGCCAACCCTGATATTGTCGAACATTATTCAGAAAATGTCGTGGATACTTTACACAAGAAAAACCTTCTTTTGCTCGGTGAAGATCGGTATTTGTCAACATTGATGCTTCGCACTTTCCCCAATAGAAAAATGATGTTTGTCCCTCAAGCTGTGTAAGTGAAAACGATATTATTTTAATCTCCAAATAAAAAAAAAAAAAATGAATACTGACATGTTTTTTTAATCAATTAGGTGTAAGACAATTGTTCCCGATACATTCTCAGTGCTCTTATCTCAGCGACGGCGCTGGATTAACTCCACCATTCACAACCTTATGGAACTCTTATTTGTGCATGAACTTTGTGGTACCTTTTGTTTTTCGATGCAGTTTGTATTATTCATGGAATTAGCGGGCACAGTGAGTCTCCCAGCTGCCATCTGTTTTACCATTTATCTCATCATCATGGCTATTTTGGGTCAACCTGCTGTTATCCCTCTGATTCTTCTGGCGCTCATTTTGGGTCTACCTGCTGTACTGATTGTGATGACCAGTCGCAAAGTGGTTTACATTTGTTGGATGCTCGTCTACTTGATTTCGTTACCGATCTGGAATTTTGTTTTACCGGTATATGCGTACTGGCACTTTGATGACTTCTCATGGGGCGACACTCGGAAAGTCGAAGGAGCCGACAAAAAACTGGAAGCTGCTGGACATGGCGATAAGGATGGTGAATTTGATAGCTCGATAATCACAATGAAAAAATGGGCAGATTATGAAAAGGACAGGCGCACGCAGCTAGCTTTGGAACGCAATCTGCCCAGACCACGGTTTTTGGAACGACCTCGAAGCGCCATGGATATCTTCAACATCACACAGCAGAATCACCACCATATGATGAATAAGACGCCTGGATCGGACGGCTCAGGTGACAGTGATACGCCATTGACAAATGTCATGCACCAAGGTGATCTTTCGGATCAACCTTTGCAGCTTTTGCATCAACAGCTACCATCCTCCTCCTTCTCAAGTGAATTTCCACAACAACATCAGCAACAGCAAAAACCATTGAAACACAGCTATCTACCTACTAATACCGCTCACATCAACAACAACAATAACATCAAGATGAATGCGATGGATTCTTCCCCATCCTCCACACCTCTCCCTCACCGTGCTTATAAACCAATGCCACCTGTGTCAAGACAATCAGAACAGCAACAGCCAGCGCCCTCATTGCCTACTTCTAGCACTCGATCTCCGCAGCACCCTTGGACTAGCACCGAGTCTTGGGCCGATCCTGCACCTCACCATCAAGAAAAATCACAGGCTCTCTCTGATCGCCCAGCACCACCACCGCCACCACCTTAGAAGATAGTATTATAGTTTATATTATTTATGTCTTTATCTGTATATTCATTTTTATATTTATATATTTTTGTGTACGTATCTCTTGTGTATGTGTTTTATGTGTAACTACTTAATAAAGAAAATGAAATCTATATTTTGAACTATGATGGACCTTTTTTGTTTTTTTTGGAAAAAATGGCGAATACACAATCCTCTGGTAGTGAAGAAAGGCAATAGCAGTTCGAATTTTTATTATTATTTAGTATATGTTCCGGGGGGGGCGGGATCGTTAGGGATATGGATCCAAAAAAAAAAAGAAAGATGTTTCTAAACTGGAATGGGGGGGGGAATAGATTCACAGTCAGATTCTATACTCTAGTGTTCTACAAGTGCTAGTGAGTGATATGCACACATACAATATCAATCATGATTCACTAATAATAAAAAACAAAAGAAACGGGGATCTGCATTAGGATCACATTGGTATTAAGAGGCTCTGGAGAAAAGAAACACTTTAGTGAAGCTTATTGCTGGATACTAAAATTAAAAGTAAGGGGCTTCATTATAAAAAGGGGCTATTGGAGAAAGCATGAAACCGATGTGAGATTCTAGGAATGGTCAACATTAATCTAAAGGTAACATTAGTTATTGAAGCACAACAATGGTCAACACTAATCAAAAAACGGGGACGGTGATGGTAGTAAAAAAAAAAAAAAGAGATCTATTATTGCACAAGGTATGAGACAGAGATTAATGGGACATTTTTTCATCAAAGCAGGTAAAAATAGACATATTTTATTCCGATACAGCTACAATCTATAGACAAACTAAGACAAAACGAAGCTAATGGAGGCGCCAAAAAAGCCAAGTAATGGTAGTCCCAAATTCTGAATCCAAAATGAAAGGGATTCCCCATGCATCTTGTAATCCGTAAGCGGAAAACCCTTCTAAACTAGACCTAACACTAATCTAAGTCCAACATAGCCCCATAGAAGTTGAATGATGAAGAGAAAATAAAAAGAAAAAGAAAAATAGGAAGGGAAAAAAAGGAAGGAAGGGAGGGAAAAACATTGGAGTAAATAAAAGTTCACGTGGTCGGGATTTGAAATGTACACTTTTCCTGTTGGGCTGCTCGCTGACCTGTAGTTCTGACCATTCCCTGTTCGATAACTCTTTTTATTATTATTACTATTATTATTACTTCAATGAAAATATTCCAGAAAGACGCTGTCTTTCTAATTATAGGATGACTATACACATCAAAATAACGAATCAATTTGCTTTTCTTGCAGGTCCCTATTGTACGACCGTCACCCAAACAGTGCAGAATAGCGTCCCAGTTACCACTACATACCTCTATGATAGTCTTTTCCAACCTTTTCATCATTCGATCACACTACCACACTTAACACACGCGTACATTTTGATTTTTGTAAAAGTTCCAAAAGGGTGCATTTATTGGGTGAACAATTAATAAATATACCTATATCTATATATCTATGTAAAAATTTTCAAACACAAAAATAAACTATGTATTCTATGAAGCTAATAGCTAATCTAGATGCTAAAACGGCGCGGGGGGGGGGTAACAAAGATCGATATCCATCATCACCAACAAGATTTGCTTAGGATGATGTTGTCACTTGACCACGATAGAATTGCTTTTGTTCAAACGGAATAGGCACCACCATCACTTGTCGCAGCTTGTTGCATTCATCCACACTGAGCCCACATTCATTTTGCACATATAGCTCGATGGATCCATACTGTTCTTTCAAGGACGCCAAACAAATCTTCATGGCCTCGTATCTGACCCCGCACCATAAATAAATAACAATAAAATCAGCATTGTTGATTTGACAAACCCCTCTCTCTCAATTTTCCCCCATTTGTAGAGACTTACGGAGCGGAGCATGACATTTTCACTTGGTCGACGGATAACTGTGCATAATCAGCACGGAATGCAAGTTCTTCATCGGTCACTAGAAAACAAAACACGGCCCAAAAAATAAGTATGTATATAAATTTAATATTGCTGTGTACGTGTGTCTGTTTTCTTTTGATTCATAGAGACTTACACCAATAACCAACATTGGTCAATGCATATTCCCTGGCAATGACTTCATTATCCACACCACACAATCCAAGTAGTAACATGCACCATAATCCAGTGCGGTCCTAATCAAATAATGTCAAAGTCAGTTGTCCAACACATCGCTGTGGTTTTATTTGTGTTTTTACCTTTCCAGCAGTACAATGAACAATCAATGAGTTTCTTGAATCCTGTCCAAACTCTTTGATGATATGATGGAAGATATTACCAAAGGATTTCTTCCCCACTTCTAGTGTTTCCAAATAGGCTATAGTAAAGAAGTGAAAAAAAGTTAAGTACAAATCAGTCGACTTCACATTTTTCAAATACATATCGCATTTTAGCAATATATATATATATATATATATATATATTACATTGAGCAATTCCTGCGGGTCCGGAACAAAAGTTTTTTAAGGTAGCGGCCAGATTTTTGGGATTGAAGTCATGGCTTTCGTACATGGAACTATTAATCACCGGGATCCCAGCTTCATCACTAGATTAAAACAACACGCACAAAAAAAAAAAAACAAAAAAAAAAAAAAAGTTAGAAGGAACCACGGACTAGTATTCAATTGATTTAGAACAGCTTACGGTAATTTTCCATAGCGTTCCAATTCAGGGTCAGATCTAAAATCAAACACGGCCTTGACATTCAATCCTTGCAACACTTTAATCCCCTCTGGTGTAATATCACCAAGACTAGATTCAAAATAAAGAGAGAGAAGGAGAGAGAGAGAGAGCAAAAAAAAACAAAGGGGAACTGGTGAGATTTCATCGTCTTTTTTTTTTGCCGTCCTCACAAAAACGAGCTTACTGTGCACACCGGAAGATGGTACGTTCACGAACATAGCCACTGCCATCCTTGGTAGGCCATCCACCAAGATCACGGAAGTTTTTGACACCTTGGACATCAATCCAACGAGGCACAATGATACCGGAATGCAAGTTCATGGTGGTCATTTTTTCGTAGGCATCGTCTTCATGCTTGTTCAAGTGGTCCACAATGGTCTTAACAACATCTTCAAAATGGCCCTTAAAGTTGTGATCGGCTTCGGGAAGTAAGGCCAGCGTGTGGTTGGGAATCGCATTGGCGTACATGGCGGCATTGTAAACAGGAACAATCTATACATATATGAAGGAAGTTTGTTTGAATTGACTGACCAAATGAAGAAGAAAAAAAATAATCAAGTCGAATACGTACACTGTCGTTGATACCATGCACAGTCAAAACACAAGTGGTAAGTGGTATATTTTTCACTAAGCAAAAAAAAAAAAAAAAAAAAAGAAAGATGTTGATCATGGACATAAATATTTGTGCCGTCTATTATGTCGTGTATCACTTACCATAAGAATTATCCCAAGAAGTAAACTTGTCTACATCTTCGCGAGTCACCTTGATGTTTGTAATGCGATCGCGTTGCTTGACTGACCAATCAAAGTAGCCATGTTTGTCTAACGAGGCACCAATTTCAGGGCGGTTCTTGTAGATCTGATTATCATTCATCTTGTAGCGTCCAGAGCAATTGATGACATGAGGGATTGGTTTTTTGCATGAGGAAGCGTATTTGAGACATGCAACAGCACCTATTGATGAAGAAATAAAAAGAGGTGACGGTAAGGTAAGTCTGTTGTGACAACACCCGGGCGCCGCTCCTTCCCTAAAGAAAACACATATCTACGTACCACGGGAATGGCCAATGATTCCATACACTTCATATCCTTCCTTTTCAAAATGCGCAGCCACAGTGGCAATATCATCGGCGTCTTCCTATACAGATCAAAAAAAAAAAAAAAATACCCCCCTCCAGTCAGTTACTGAGCACAGAATAAAATGAGGGCTATGTAGGTTTACCTTCATATGGGCATACCCTGCTTTTCCATCGCTTTCGCCATTGCCTCTAAAATCGAATCGGAAACTACTAAAGGGAAGCTCTTCGGCAAGTAGTCTAAAAAAGAGATAATCCTTGTGTCCTTTATGTAGCGAAAAGTAGACGGTGGTGAGTACGTATCCATGTAGTGATCATATCCATGCGTATTTTTTTTTTTTTTTTTTTGATTACCCAAGACTCCGTGACTAATGAGAATAATACGAGGTTGTTGACGACCAGCATCAATAGCAGACTTTGTTTCCAAAATACCAACAATAGATTCACCGTGATTATTGACAATGTTGAGTTTTTTGTTGGCGGTCATGGCGATATATTAAAAAAAGATAAATTTAAATAAAAAAAAAAAAAAAAAAAAAAAGTGAAAAAGAGAAAAGCAAGTGATTTCGGATTTTGAAAATGAAGGTTTTTATTTTATGTGTGAAAGTGTGGGGGCGGTGTATGAGTGTTGCCAAATATATAAAACAAAAAAGATGGGGAAATAAATAATAATAAATATATATCAAAAAAAACATCAACTAAAAACTAGTATCGGTTTTGTTCCCTTCTTGAATGCAGATGGGCCGTCGGCACTGGAGGATGGCGAGCTAGAGCTTCGGACGCAAACTGTTTCCATGGGTTGGCTTCCTCCTCGTTGACGCTGGTTGCTTTTGGCTGTTGAGTATTATCCATGGTACCACTGGAAAAGGTCGTTAACGATGAGTCTTGCTGTGAGGTATTAGCGCTTGCTGGCCAAGAAGAAGAAGAAGAAGTGTTGGTTTCCGTTGTTGTCCACGTAGCCGCTGGTAAGCTTCCCCCTTCATCACCACCAGAGCCCCAAGAATCCGTCGCTGCCACTGACACTTGTTCCTGTTGTTCAGTCGTTTTCCATGTAGCTGCTGGTAAGCCATCATCATCATCATCATTGTTTTTGAGGTTGTTGCCGCTTCCCTTATCACCACCAGAACCCCAAGAATCAGTTGCCACTGACACTTCTGCATGCTGTTCAGTTGTTGTCCAGGTCGCTGCTGGTAATGTCTCATCATTGTTGCTGTTGTTGTTGCTGCTTTCGTCACCATTAAGTCCCCAAGAAGACGAAGAAACATCCAATGGGACATTTGTTTTATCGGCGACTTGCCCATGCATAGGAGGTGGTATAGAGTTGCTGGTGGAGGTGTGTGTGGTGGAAGAAGGAGTCAATGACGATTTACGTGTACGTGGAGGTGCCGCAGCCGCCGCCAGTTTCCATGCTTGGTTGGCAAGTCCCGGCTCGCCGTCATTGTCGTCGTTTGAGGCTGGAATCACGTCTCTCCAGCTGGTGATATGCACAGTAGATGCTGCTGCTGTTGTTCCTGTTTCTTCGCTAGATCCCCATGCTGGCGCTGATGTTGCTTCGTCATTTGATCCCCATGCTGGTGCCGACGGTGTTTTGTCATTCGATCCCCATTCCGGTGCTGGTGCTGATGATGCGTCGTCCTTTGATTCCCATCCTGGTACAGGTGATGCTGTTTCTTCATTCGAACCCCACGTTGGTGCTGCTGGTGTTGTTTCTTCCTTCGTTTCCCATTCCGGTGCTGGAGTTGATGATACGTCGTCCTTTGATTCCCATTTTGGTGATGCTGACGCTGATACTGACTCTTCCTTTGATTCCCATCCTGACGTCGCTATAGCTGTAGTATTGTCCAGTCCTGGAGATGGTGCGGTTTCTAAAGGCATTGAGCTGTCGTTGTGTTGTGGTTCGGACACGTTCGAGGGATCAGCATGGTCATCGGAAGTAGTTGCTGATGCCCATTTTGATACTGGTCTAGGCGATGAGGATGAGCTGTCTAAGGTTGTTGTTGTTGTTGTTGCCCATTTCGACTTTGCTGCGCCTGTTTTTCCGAGTTTGCTGTCGTCATCGTCTATGTTTTCACCACGAGGCCAACGAGTAGCTGTGCGATCTGTATTGTTGCTGTTGTTATCGTCTATGTTTTCACCACGAGGCCAACGGGAAGCTGTACGATCGTTATAGTTGTTGTTGTTGTTATTGTTCAATCTGTGATCACCACCATCACCACGCGGCCAAGCGCGAGAAGTACGGTCAGAATAGCTCGCCCTATCATCAATTCAGAAACAAAAAAGTCAAGTTTATACATAAAAACGATGATCACGAGTAACACATAGCCACTTACCAATCCCCTCCAGAATTGTGATAATGCTTTCCACCACCACCGCCATTCATGCCGCCATCCCTACTGCGGTGCCCATATCTGTCATAGCGGTTCCCATTGTCATTGTTGTCATCTCCATAACGATTGGTGTACCGGTTGTTGTTGTTGCTGTAGTCATCCCCATAACGATTGTTGTATCGGTTGTTGTTGTTGTATCCACGATCATCACCATACCGGTTGTTGTTATAGTTGCTGCGTTGAGGAGCCGGTGGAGCGTTGGCCCAACGAGAAGCACCCACACCTTGGACTTTTTCTTCTTCTTCTTCTTCTTCGTGTTGTTGTTGTTGTTGATCAGGAGCAATTGTCGTCGTTTCTTCTTCCTGTTGTTGTTCTTTCGCCAAAACATCCGACGGTAGCGGCATGGGATTGTTTTTTGCTTTCTCCAGTATAGCTGCACGTTCTGCGGCATCTTCTTCCTGTAGCTTTTTCGCATAAGAGTGCCATTGAGAGATTTGAACAGCGTCGTCGTGTTCCGCTCGAACCTTGTTGCTGTTAGATGTAGGTGTTGCTGTAGACGTTGTAGTATTGGCAGCTGGTAAGAGGTCAGATGGAGTGTGGTATTGTACTGTTTTTGCATTATCGTTCTTGCCCACCACATTTGCCCATGATCGCTGAGTTGCAGGAGGAGCAGGAGGCGTGATATCCGTAGTGGTGGAAGGACTGGCAGGAGCGGAACCATCAAAAGATCCATCGTAGTCGTCGTCGTCATTCAAAGGTTCTCTTGCCAAATCTTCCTCGACCATGTCAGCCCAAGACATGCCAGACTCTATGCCAGCATTAATATCATTCATTTTGGGGAGTGATGTCTAATAAGTTGTTGATATTGTCGTCTTGAGTAAAAGCGGAAAGCAAATAAATAATAAAAAGATGTTGTAAGCACGGAAGACGGCTGAGGATGGGGACTGGGGCAGAAATAAATAATAAAAGTAAGGAAGACAAAAAATAATGAATATGATATTCTATGTAGACGAAACATCGTGTTATTTCAAACCCCGGTACTGGAAATTGGCAACAGCACAATGTTCAAAGTATCTTTATTTCAAAAATAGGTGAAGAGGGTATTTCTAAAGCGCAGCGATTGATGAATAATATTGATAAACAAGAAGAATAAACAAAGACGATGATATTTCTTTCTGCAAAAATAAAAAGAAAAAATCCTATCAATCCTTGAATAAAAGAAAGTATTACTAAATAGACTATAAGAAACTAAGTGAGGGGGGTGGGATGGGGGAAGGGAAGAAAAAAACTACAATAATAATAAGAGTAATAATAAGAGTTAATAACAAAGATTTAAAAAAAAATATTAAAGGGGAAGATCTAAAAGCCAGAGACAAAGACCAATTCTTGGAAACAGTTTCCTTCGACTTGCACGGTCTCGTCGCCCACAGTGATAGTAGCGGTCGCCTTGTCAAGCCATTGATAGATGTAAGGTTTAACGACAAAAGTTTGGACCAATTTCTTGAGGAACCAAGGGATTTCGGCCAACACATCGATCTTGTCGACCAAATTCTTGACGGTGACAATCATTTCGATCGAGACATCCTTTTCATCATCAGCACCTTCTTGCTTGATTGTCTTTCCCTTCCAGGTCAGCTTGATGCGTTGAGGGATATCGTATTCCGTTTCCTCATCCTTTTGCAAATCCAGTAATTCCACATGATTGTCGACCGATACACAAATGAGTTTATCATGAAGCACCAATGAGCCTTGATTGATATTGACAGAGCCATATTGCTTGGTGGTTTGGAATTGCATCATCGACAGGGCTGCTTCAGATGATTGGAAATTGACAAAGTTCCAGTTGGACGCAATGAGTTGAGGTTGCATCCCTTGAATTGCATGAATAAACATCCCATCGCCTTCCACTTCGTGTAATTGCTTGTCCACAATAAATGTCCCCTTGGCTTGTGCACGAGGCCAGAACTTGTGAGACACAAATCCTGCCGCCGAGCTGCTTTGATCGCCATCACCACCGTTGCCATTATTACCGCCGCCGAGATAGGTACGTCCTTCACCCACCTTGAAGCCCTGATCCACACGGTTGAAATCCATCGACACGACCAAATCCGGATGCGTGATTTGTAACTTGTAGGTCTGTTGTGTAGGATCCAAGGTGATGTTGAAATAATCTGTCTTAACGGACCGTTTATCATGGGATAATTCGAATTTCGACATGTTGATGTTCTTGAAGACATTGGTATTGCTTGTAGGATCGTAGAATCGGCACGTGAAAGAAATGGTAGGATTCCAAATACTAGCATTAAAAAAAAAAAAAAGATATAGTCCATAAACAAATCGTCATCATTATTTAAAAAGAAAGAGGACGAGGAGGACTTACCCAATATTTGAGTGAATCAATTGTACAAAAGCAAACCCGCCAGTCTTGGTGGTGATATAAAACACTTGGTTTTCGGTGGAGGAGCCGGATGCAAGCGTCCAGTCAAGATCGTTCTCCGAGAGCTTACCAAAGTATTGACCATCCTTCACAGTTTCGCCTACAGATTGGATGGATTCAACAGTCCCGCCGAGACCAGTGACATTGGATACAGTGCTTGACAATTGAGAAACTATTTCATCATGATGATGATGATGGTGATAAAAAAAAAAATTAAGAAATTAGAGGCACAGCACTCGCCAATGACTAATTTTCCCACGACCCACAAACACACACATTTATGACATGAATGTTCCTCATCATCCCAACTTACACCAGGAAGCCATGAGGTGATAATATGCAGTTAAAAGAAGTAAAAGTATAAGGATGAGATAATATATATATATATATATAAAGGGTAAAAAAAAACAAGTGACTTTTTCGAAAATATATATATATATATATATATAAAGGCGCGGCGAAACAAAAAACGAAAGAAATTGGATCCCGCTCAGGTCAGCTGCCAAATAGAGAGAGGGACAAGTGACAATAAAAAAAAACCAGTTTTTTTAATAAAATATATTTATATATAATATATATATTTTGTATACTATACTATAAAAAAAAGGGGGAGAAGGGGATATCTAGATCTAATCATCCAGTTGGCGGGTCAATTTCTTGGTTGAGAGAGAACATGTATTGCATTGGATCCGATCCTATCTATGATCATGGCATTTCCCATTGGTTCGAGAGTGAGTGGGGATGGGTTTATCGTTGGTGATGCACACATATAATAAAAAAGGAAGAACCGAGTAAGGTCACTAGACTAATTTTATGCGCTTTTTTTTTATTATTACCTGTGTTTGCTGAGCATCAAAAAGTATACTATTGCACTAAAAAATATATATACATATATATGTGAGTATATGTATACGTATGCATTTGAAATTATTTTTACTTACAGACCATCATCATCATAAAAAATGCAAATAAAAAGAAGAGAAGAATTTATTAGATAAAAGAGAGAGAGAGAGAGAGAGGGATGACTACCATCTACTGCCGCTGTTTGAATGGGGTACGTTGTCTAATGGATGTGAGAATCGATTGTCGTTGCCGTCGTCGCTGCTGCTGTTGTTGCTGCTGTCGCGGATGTGATGTCTCGGTTTGAATTAATGCCATTTCCAGTGCAGTAAACACTTCGTCGTTGATATAATATGCCTGAAACACCTTTTCCAGGACCTCCATCCGATCCTCCATCCTGGTCAGTCGTTCGGCACCAAACACCCATCCGTCATCATCAACATCATCATCATCATCATAAGATTCAGGTTCCGCTACAAACGCATCGGCATCTTGAAAAACAGGCAGTGGTTGTTGATTTCGCATGGGTGAAGCCCGTGTAAGTGTGGCAGCAGGGTATGTCGGCGGTATCGATGGCGATGGCGAGAGTGTAGGTGGAGATGGGGTCGCTGAAGATGTGGAAGGGGTCGATGGCAGCGGAGGAACAGGTGGTGGAGGTGGTGATGGTGATGTTGATAACTGAGCAGTGGTGGATAGTTTTTTTGTTGTCATGGTTGTTGCCGCCGTTGATTTTCGTTCCATCATGGACCGCTCCCTACTTGTGGACATGATCGTTTCGTCACGCATCGGATGGACAATGGGCACGTTTGTATTCTGAGGCACAAAGCTTTTCTGCAACCCATGGAGTAACGACCGCTTCATATCGCCGATGGACCAACGATGCACCACACCGAGAGGACTGCGAGGACGATAGCCAAATAAAAGTGCTTGAAAACTAACAAGTAAACCAAACAAACCACCAAACACACCTGTGGCATTGACAAGGGCGAAAGCACGTTGTTCATGGAGGGTTTTGATTTCGTAATGCATAGGAAACACATGGAAGGAACCAAGCGGTCGAGGATTGCTAGAATAATCAGAGCGTCCCGTCTCGGATTGCACTTTGGTATCGATTTCGTAAAACGTATCCACATCTGGTGAAAAGCCCACATAGTTCCAAAACGTATCCAGTAGCGTCACACGTTGAAGGAGTTCGTAACTGCCAGATGATACCACATTCACATCCAGTTGGTAGATATTGGTTGATAAAGATGAGCCCTTTTTTTCAGACGACAGGAACGCCATTTCTTCCAGCGGATCGTTCCAAGTAAAAGGGTAATGTTGTTGTTGGTCTTGGTGAGCTGGGATGGAGTAAACAGCCAGGTTGGGGTTATGCCGCGGATGGTAAAATGCCGCCTCTACTTGAGTTGGTTGACCAAAATAATAATCAAACTTGAGATAGGATCCATTGCTTGCCAGGCGATCGGAAGTTTGGCCCAATCGGAAGGATGGAGGTGGCCGGAATAAGTAGCAGTAAGGATTTCGGTGTCGCCGATGATGCACGGCCAGGGTTGACATGGGAATCAGATACTCCGAGCATTGCATACCAAGATCTGTCCCGCAGCGAAGCACAGTATGTTCATCGTCCAAACAAAATCGTATATCTAAAGCACGGTAGGTAAGTATGATTTGTCACATCGATTAACAAAAGGTATATTTAAAATGTACCTGGTGCAGTAACGGTGGCACTTGGGTTTTCAATATAAGAGAGTTGATCAATGATAGGACTATTCACCACTTGGTCCACCAAACAGAGAATTAGGAATAAGAAGAAGCAGACGTATGCTAGCATCAGAGTCAAACGTACTGTTTCTGTCCAAGAAGGTTCACCAATCCTAAGATGGTATTAAGGAACTGGTTAGTTGACCCACCCACATCAGTAACTATAAATGCAGTAGTATGCATACCTAGGTTTCCATATCTGTTTTTTGAATAAAGACAAACCACTGAGCAATTTCCGTTTCCACTGAAATTTCATTCGATACAATAAAATCAAGACAGCCACAAAGCAGAGCGAGCCTATACATGCTACTATAATGTGAATCTCATGACGCGTTTCGGAGTATCCACCATTTGAGGAGACGTTTTGTTCCACTGCGATTCCGTTGCCATTCGAGTCGATCCGTTCGCTTCCTGAAGAGATCCAAGCGTTTGAACGAGTATCGAAGAGATATAATCCACTGTAAATTGTTTGATACGTTGTGCCAAAACTATAGAGTAAAGTGTGGTCGTCCACCATCAGCCCTGTTGCTTTTGATTGAGGTAATGGTTGTTCCATGGTCGACGTCCCCGGTACTGTCTGCCATTGCCAAGTTGTTGTGTTCAGTATCGCCACCATATCTTGAAACTGGCCATTGGATGATAAATATGCTTGATAAGGGGGAGGGGTTCCATCTTGGCCTACCAAAAATTAAAAATAAAATAAAAAAATAAAAAAAAAGATCGAACCCACCCCACATTTTTAAAATGTTCTACCTCCGACAACAATGAGCGAGTTGTCTGTACCTATAAAAAAATGGAAAAGGAAATTAATAATTTGCGACGAAAAAGAAAAAAAAAATAAGATACAAGATGTCTTACTTTTGACTGTGGTGTGATATGCCCTTGGCTTAGGGTAAGAACCAACAGTAGACTGTTCAGACCATTGACTGGCCAATGAGTCGTAGAGAAGCACACTGGACATATTTGCCAAGACCCGAGGTGCCCCATTGTTATTGAGTAATTGATATTTTTCCACTAAAAATCCGCCTAGAATGGCAATCCTATAACCATCATCAAGTAAATTAGCTGAATGGCCACATCGCAGAGCATTGGATGGTAAGTCGATGGGCGTCCATTGGTGCGTTTGAATGGCGTACGACCAAAAATGCGTCATGGCGTGTGTACTGTTTTCACCGCCATATACGAGTACCCGTTGTTGATCATCCAAGAAAAAGGAGGAGTGATGTTGACACGCTAAGGGTTGCTGTTGTACACTATTTGATTTGTCGTCGTTGTTGCCGTCATTATCGTTATTATCATCATTATTGGTGTTGACGTTCACCTTTTGCCATGACCGTGAGATAGTGTCAAATACTTCCAAGGTTAAAAAGGTATCATTTGGTTGTGCCGTGCCCACCACTAAAAATTGAGTATAATTAGCCTCTCTAGTTTTATTCGACGATTGCCATGGTAAACCAGGTGATGCATACATCCAATTGGCGGAAATATTCGTTGCTGTTGTGGTGGCCCATTGTTGTTCAGAATATTCGTCGTTGATCCGTGATGTATTCAAGTGCCATATATTACTTTGTCCCCCACCAAAAATATAAATAGCATCTTGATTTAAATGTACAGTTGATAAGCCTGGCAAGGCGATGCCTTTCATCCTGGGCTCAAATATAGACGTTTCTTCATTCGAAATTTGTCGTTGAAGTGACATCCAAAAAAATTGTTGTTCTTTTTTTTTTTTATTGTAAAATCAAAAAGTAAGTAAAAAAAAAAAAGAGGGGGGGAAGGGGAAAAAAAAAGAATAAAAAAAAAAGTAAAGAAAAAATAAAAAGAAAAAAGAAAGGAAGTAAGGGGGGGATGAATAGCAATAAGGAGTCTAAAGCTGTCAAAAAGAAAAAAAGAAATACTAGTACGGAGTTTAAATCTACAAAATGGGTTCCTGAAAAGAAAGGGGTAAAATAAAAATAAAAAAAGAGAGAGAGAGCCACTAGACGCTAGATAAGACATCCAAACCCTTGTCAATCAAACTAGTCAAATGATATGACCCATCCACGGAAGTTTCACGCAGCAATCCAAGCTTGGCAGGACTTTCAGCGATCGCCACTTTTCTTTCGGCAGTATAATATTCAATGTAATAGGATCTAAAAAATGGCCCCCCTAAATGGATTTGATCTTCATCCTCATCATCATTATTATTCTTGCTCTTGATATTATCCAAAATAGCAGTATGACATTTTTGATTTTTCTTGATAATGTACTGATGCGCAGGCAATAAAGCGTCCACACCTTCGAATTCAAACACAAGCAAGGGGGCGCCATCGGCTTTGCGGTCACAAGGGATCGTGTATAATTCAAGCGACGAATCATATTCCGCACCGAGTTTTTGATTCAATGCTTGAGAGAGCTTACGTGGTAAATGAAGATAAGGCGTACTACTGTCAATACTGCCGTAAGCTGAATTTGGTAAATCAAGTCGAAGAAGTAATTCTGAGGAAGATGAAGAAGATGATGACGGCGACGGCGACGGCGCACGTTTGATCAGTGGTGATGATAATAATGATGCTTTCTTTTGAGTGGGCTGGTCTTCTTTCTTTGTATCATTGACTGCATTTTCGACTTGTCCCACCAACTTGATGCCATGTAAAGGTAATTTCCAGTAGGGAGACAATACTTTTGCCGACGGTGACATAAGCCGTAAATTATACAATTTGTCACTTTCGTCATGCATGGAGGGATCGCTACCAAGTGTCCAATAGAAAGGTGCGTGCACCCCGTCCCGTTTTTTGAAATCTGGTGATCCTGACGCTGCATAACCGGTAGCTGTTCGATCATCTCCAACTATTATAATAAAATAAATAAATTATGTCATCTCTCCCAAAGAGTTGCCTGTATGATATGCATACCTGCTCGAGTCAGAATTCCTTTGAGTAACCCAGTCTTATCCTTAATGACACCTACATTTTTTTTTTTTAGAATAAAAAATAAGTAAGTATAATGTACATCAACTCGATTTATTTTTTTTTATATAATTTACTTACCTTCTAGGTTGGCTACATATTTTATAAATGCACCAAAATCTCCGACACCTAATCGGCCATCTAATAATATAATAATAATGAAAAATCAGTACCTAAATAAGGGAATGACTGTAAAACGCCCCTCCAATTAACGTACTTGCAGATGTTGGATATGTCTTTGGATAATAAACTTCGATCGCTTCAGCCATCAAATGCTCGGGAATCACAATGTCATCCAGCAATGTAAGTTTATCCTATCATCATTGAAATGAAATCAGGAGGAATAAAAAAAAAAAAAGGAAGTTAATATCATTTCTTACAGAGGAACATATGGACGATTTTTTTTTTTTTTTTTACAATACCAATTCAGGAAGTAGGCGGACCGAGCTACCATCAATATAATCGATTTCAATAGTATAGCCTAAATCATGATTCGTACTTGATTCCTTCCTATGGAACTTATTAGCGACGCCAGTGCAGACTGACGAATTGCACTGGTCAGACATAATCCACGTCATTAAGGATCCAGTGTCAAACACACCGGTGACAGGCTGGGTAGGTGTACCGACACCAAATGAAAGAGTAGGCTATATGCATATAATAGGATGAATCAGCCATCGATTCCCTCATTTATTTTATTTTTTTTTTTTTGTTTTTTTTTTGTTTTTGTTTTTTGCTTACCACACCACCCACAAAATGCAATGGGATCTTCAAAACATCTTCCACTGAAGGAAATTTCAGGATTTGACTTTCGAGTCCTGGAATTTCAAGCCCAGACAAAAGCTGGCCATGGATCAATAATAATACAATCGGTATCAAAGAAAGTAACATTTGAAAACAGCGGGTAAAGTGGAGAGTGAGAGAAAAGAAAAGAAAAGAGAAAATGATATACAGTTAAAGTTGAATATAAATAAGTAACAACGAGAGAGCATCATGGTAATGAAAAGGAGACAATGAGAGAGTGTGTGCTTTTTGCTTGTCAGGGAAAGGAGAGGGGAATTTTGACTTGCTCATTTTTTTTTTTTTTTTTTTTTTTTTTTTTGCGTCCCCTCCTTGCAAGCATTTCTAATAACTTGGCATAGCATATCATCATTGATATGTAAATGAAACACATGTAGAAGGAATTTCCTACAGTACCAGTATTTTTTTAATCTTGTCTGTGTGGTGTATAATGTGTTATATGCAACTTGTTAATTTCTGTTCATTGTCAGTAGACTCCTCAGAATGTACTGTATTATTCTTTTCCTTCATTATGATGCAACTTGATCATACTATGATTTACTGAGAAAGTCCTTCTTTTTTGGAGCGTACTGAAAAGCAGAAATGACTACGATTTCTTTTTTTCTAGAAGAAACGTCTTCTGTAAACGAGGAGGCCTGAAAAAGATCATCATCATCATCAATCATGGCACATGTTGAAATTCCGCTCACGGCGGGCTTGAAGAAACCTTAAAAAAGAAACTTTTTCTTCCCCCCCTCCTTTTTCTCCTTTTTTCAAATAAAACGCACAATAAGCAACGTTTATTTTATTTTATTTTTACAAGATCATACATTGTCTCCTATACATTGCTTTGTTTTTGGGGAAGAAAACGAGTACACCCTGGGTACGATATGATACGATACGATACAACAACCTTCCTTATTGAGCCTAGGTATTAACTTTCCATCCATTATTATCCTCACCATTTCCATAATGAAAATACTAATCGCCTTTTTATTATCTTCTGTGTGTTATAATAGACTATAAATATGTATTATTGTTGTCTCCGTTTCTATGCATTGGATGTTCACCATTGAAGTTTACGAAACTCTCACGTAGCTCATCGGATACCTCTTGCCGAACACTAACATGGAAGGTGCATCAATAGCTTTTACTGTTTAACGTCCAGTTCGTTTGATACGGCAGAATATCTGCCTCCTTATTTATTTAGTTTTTGGTATCTGTTATCTGTAAGTAATAAGAAAAGTGGGGGGGGAGGCAGGGGTAGCAAAAATGGTGATGGTATTGAATGGCATTGATTTTTTCTTGTATTAGATCTCACCGCAAAATCAGGTTTTTTTTTTTTTTACGCAAATCAAATCTCAAAACAATACTCGATGCGATTCCAATGGATGGGACCCGACAATGGATTGATTGGCAAGGGGCATATATGTGTGTCCGGGGTTATATCACATACTTAGTTTGCAACACCAAATGGACTAGAAAACGGAGAGACGACGTATTCGGACGCTGATACACATCACAACAGAACTACCTGTCGCACTTTTTGGAAGGTATCAACGAGGTTAAGCGATACAGTGAAAACCATTTTATTTATTCACAAAGCGATATGGCCGCGAAGGTAAACAAAAAAAAAAAAAAAAAGAAAGAAAGATTGTTACGATAGATGACCAAGGGTCAGGACATCTCCTCAACAAAATTTCTTTCTTTTTGGGGGAGGTGGGTTATAGTGATGATATTATACAAAAAAAAACGGAGCAATGGTCGATCAGATTGTCCCCGATTTCGTCCTCGCTGATGGGAATACGCTCAAGAAATGACGTCCAATGATTGGGAATTTATCAACAATGGATAGTTAGATCTTTGGTTTCGGTTTTTTGTTAGCATGCTATTCTGTGGAACAAGAACAACACCTATCTTTATTGTACTGTCAACTATTATGACTGCCATCAATCTCTCGGTAGAGAATTAGGACTGACTGCATCAAGATTAGTTTGGCTTTTTAGATGCTTAGTTAGCTTATGTTTTAGAATAGATTTGATTATGATACATTGAATAAACATCGTCTCTTATTATTATCATTATTGCAACACTATCTTTTTTAACTGTCTTATTACAGTAAGGATTCACAATGACGATATCAATCTGAAACAAGTGCACCCTTTTTGTAGATAGTATAGTTATTCTGATGTATATATCCATGCTATGTTCAACGGCCTTCTAAAATCCCCCCTTTTTTTCCATCAATTAAAAAGGGTGATCGAAAAAAAATATTTAAATCCCGCCCACCTGATATTTGGTTTGCCTGCTTTATCTTTTTCGCTCTCTTTCTTTTTCTTTCTCTTTTTTACTTTCGTTTTTTCTTCATCATTCAACTTCTATGGGGTAATGTTGGGCTTAGATTAGTGCCAGAACTAGTTTAGAAGGGGTTTCAGCTCAGGGATTACAAGATGCATGGGGAAACCCTTTCATTTTGGATGTAGGATTTAGAACCATCATTAGTTGACTTTTTGGAGTCTTCATTAGCTTAGTGTTGTCTTAGTTTGTCCATAGTTGCATCTACAACTCAATACAATGTTTATCTTTTTACTTGATTCAATGAAGTATGTTGTATTAGTCTCTCTCATGTCTTGTACAATAGATCCTTATTTACCATCGACCCTTTAGATTGATGTTCCCAGTTGTTATGCTTCAATAAAGTACATCCATTTATACTCTTTCTCATGCCTTATGCAGTATCTTCCAGCTTCTACTATACAATTGTCTTTCTAGATTAGTGCTGAACATTCTTCAATTTTCCCATTAATCAACCCTCATACTTCCACCAACAGATCCATCACTTGTTACAATGAATCTCTTCCTTTGTTTTTGATATCTACTAATATGCTTCAATAAAATATGATTTTTTCTATTAACAATACTATTACCCATTATATATTAAACAATGGCGCTACTGTAGCTATTTGTGAGTGCACTACCAAACGTCGCTTTCTTGTTCACCCACTATGACCACTTCCTCCCTTCTAAAGTCCCGTGTACGGATTGACCCATCCTTAGATCATTTACTACCAAAAATAGACATACATACTCCTGCACTACCAATCATATAAATAAATCTAGGTCGTGCTGGGTGCGTATCCGCAGTTATAGAAGATTCTACACTTTTTTTTTCTTTTTCCTTTTAGCTTATCTATGACTACGCGCTCACCCCCCCCCCGAAGCGGACGTTTATGAAGATGCAAAAATGGCTAGGGAGATGCAATTCATTTCAGCAAAGTCGCCCCATTCCCCTCTCGTTTTCCTATGGCATACCTGGCGGTTCCATTGTTTGCAAAGTGTGAGAATATTTTGAAATTGAATATAAAAAAGTGCAGACATTAGGGTCTACTTTACGTTCTTGCTGGATTGCGAGATTAAAATGATTTGCTGCCGCTTGCTGTGCCTAGCCAAAAAAAAAAAAAAAAAAAAAAAAAAAAAAAAAAAAGAAAGTGGGATGTAGGCTTATGTATATTAAAATCACCACTCTGGACCGTTTCCGGAAGATGCGCAGTGCAACTACCTCTTCTTGCACACCACGTGAGTGATCATGTACTCAGTCTCAAGTATGCGTCCGTGTCAACTCTTGTAAACAATTCACGTCCGATAGTCTGTCCCACCATTTACTGTAATTCCCGCACCCAACGGTCCAAGCGACTTTGCGCATTTTTGACTATAAATAAAATGTTCCATTTTGAAATGCCGACATTTTTGGACACACTCTTTTCTTTTTTAAACTTTTTTTTTTATAATCATGGCAGCCAATGGCAAGTTCAGCATCGTCAATTCTCAAGGTGAATCCATTGTTGGGATCTTGAACATCAAGTCTGCTGTTGATACTGGCCGCCAGCAACCACGTATTGTCTTCATCAGCCATGGCGATTTAGGTAATTTATAAAAAAAAAAAATAAAAAATAAAAAGCTTGGGCATATATGTGTCGCCAAGTATGGATATACAAGGGCTCACCATAGACTCTCTCTCAATAAAGAACACAAGGACAGTCTCTTCTTTGGATTACTTGCACAAGAACTTCCCTTCAGTAGCTTCCGGTTTGATTTTAGAGGCAACGGTGAAAGCGACGGAAATCCAGGCTATGCCAACATGAAGGTAAAATGGCCTCGCGCCATCCCATTTTGTTCAACAACAGCTGACTCGACCGGGGATTCCTTCCTTTTTTTTTTTTTTTTTTTTTTTTTTGTTGGTAGGAAGATGCAGATGATATTGCCACTGTGGCCACCCATTTTGAAAAGAAAGGATACGAAGTCTATGGCATCATTGGTCATTCTCGAGGTAAGAAGCTGTAATCATTGTGTGTATCTTTAGGTGTTGTGCCATCAATATGAAACCTCGCCCCTCAACACCCACTTTTTTTTTTTTGGGTAGGTGCAATTGCATGTCTCAAGTATGCGGCTACTTGTAGAAAACCAATTCCACATGTGATCAATTGTTCTGGACGATACAAGATGGATGACAAAAAGTGCCCTGAAATCGACGCTTTGTTGGACAAACAGGGCTACTTTGATTGGCCAGTCAAGCAACACAACCGTATTACCAAGATCCAAGTGACGCGTGAAGATGTAGATAAATTCACGAAATGGGATAATTCTTACGGTAAGCAATTAATGGAAACATGCCAAATTGAAAAACATCATCCCTCATTAACCCTTTTATTTAAAACTTTTAGTGAAAAACATGCCACTTACCACCTGCGTTTTGACTGTGCATGGTATCAACGACAATGTACGCTATACATTTTTTTTTTTTTTTTTTTTACTAAACAAACAACTTCTTCTTCTTATAGAATGTCCCTGTTTATAATGCCGCCATGTACACCAATGCGATTCCAAACCATACCCTGGCTTTACTGCCCGATACCGACCATAACTTTACAGGTCATTTTGAAGATGTTGTCAAGACCATTGTGGACCATTTGAACAAACATGAAGACGATGCCTACGAAAAAATGACCACTATGAACTTGCATTCTGGTGTGATTGTGCCTCGTTGGATCGATGTCCAAGGAGTCAAAAACTTTCGTGATCTTGGTGGATGGCTTGTCAAGGATGGTACTGGCTATGTCCGTGAACGAACAATCTTCCGGTGTGGACAGTAAGTTTCAAAAGAGCGAAAGAAAGACGAAATAGCATCTTACACTCATTGTTTTTTTTTGGGGGGGCATGATTTTAGTCTTGGTGAAATTACTCCAGACGGGATCAAAGTGCTACAGGGTCTCAATGTCAAGGCTGTGTTTGATTTTAGATCAGAGCCTGAAGCGGAACTCTTTGGAAGTTTACCGTAAGTTTTATTATTATTACTGAGACCATTGAACCATTGAAAAACCTACGTATATGGTCTTTTCTAACATGCTTTATTTTTATTTCCCCATGTAGTGTTGAATTAGGAATCAAGCTATTCCCGAATGCTGTGTACGCAACAAAAAAATTTGATCCGAAAAATTGGGCTCTCGCCTTGGAAAACTTCTGCTCAGGTCCTCCAGGAATGGCCAAAAGTAAGCATCCTATATAAATATGGAGCGTAGTACGGATTGGACAAAAATCAAAAATGACTTGGTTGTACGTATTTAATATTTTATTATTATAGCTTACTTGGAAACACTGGAAAATGGAAAGGAACCATTTGGCAATGTCCTCTATCATATCATCAAAGAATTCAAACCCGACACAAGGAACTCAATGGTCGTCCACTGTACTGCTGGCAAGGTATACGGAAAACAAGATCAAATAATGGATGATGACTGACCTCATTATTTATTTGGCTAGGACCGAACTGGATTATGGTGCATGTTACTACTTGGACTATGTGGTGTGGATGATGAAGTCATTGCAAGAGAATATGCACTGAGCAACTTGGGTTACTGGCGTAAGTCTTGATAAAAATAAAAAATAAAAATAAAAAATAAAAAAACAGTGATATCATACATTAATGATTTTTTTTTATTTTTTATTGTTTGTCTGGATATATAATGTAGTGAGCGATGAAGAAGTTCAACGTCATGCGGATCATATAAAGATTCCCGTTGAAATAATGAAGTTGACGTGCTCTGCTCCGTAAGTCTATACAATGTCGGCTTTGTGTGTGTGTGTGTATCTGATTGCCAAAGCGACAATACTTATTTCTTCCATTTGTATATATATATGTATTGGGTGAATGATAGATACGAGGCAATGAAGATTTGCTTGGCATCCTTGAAAGAACAGTATGGATCCATTGAGATGTACGTACAAACTGAATGCGGGATCAGTGTGGATGAAATCAACGAACTGCGACAATTGATGGTGGTTCCTATTCCATTTGAACAAAAACAATTCTACCGTGGCCAAGTGACAGCGTCATCCTAAGCAAATATTGTTGGTGGTGATGGTCCTCGCTCCCTTTATAACCCATTTTTTCCTCTTAGCACTTATATCAGTCATTAAGTTTGCAGAATACACAGTGTAGTTTATTTTTAATGTATGAAAATTTTACATTGACATATTTATGATATTCATTGTTAATCATCCAATAAACATATGCCTTTGGAACTTTTGCAAAAAGCAGGATGTATGTGTAAAATGTGGTCGTGTGATCAAATGTTAAAAACATGGGAAGCATTCTGGCTAGTGGGGGGGGGGCTATGTACATTGGCAACGGTAATATGGGTAATATGCTATGATGCATTTTAGCGAAAAAAAAAAAAAAAAAAAAATTGGGTACCATGGAAAATGCGAAGGATATTATTTTATTTGACAATAAACGTTTCACCGCGTAATACGATTGTAAATATAAACAGGAACAGCGTTATGCGGCTGGTGTATTTTATTCATCTATCAAAGAGAGATGGGGGTATAGCTTATCTAATAGCTTAATTTAAGATCCTTATCTAACTTCCTTGCCTAAATTTACATCTATGACTTTGAAATATTGGTTCACGGACATTTCTGGATCATTGGCACCACATTTTTTTTTCCTTTTGTGTCTCCAATATTTAACCCCGCCTCAGAATAATTGGTATTAATACTAGCACCACTGTTGTCATCCAATATAATCCACCAAAGTGCAAAATTCAGAGGAGACTGACGTCAAAATACTCTGTGGTGGGCTGTTTATCTACACAAGCACATGCCTTTTTTCCTACACATAAATACACACACACCTGATTTCACTCATGCCCATTCAACGAGACAACAACAGGCATGAAAGAGATTAATGGTAAAAAGACAAGACATGTTTAATAATATATGTATACAATATAAACAATGACAACTAATATTAACCTAAGCTAATGGCACTATTTTGCAATAAGGCTAATATAGAGCAAGTTGGAAATCACGAATCCAAAATGAAAGAGTTTCCCCATGATGTTTGTTTTGCATTTTTTAAAATGCCTCTAATTCAAATTCTAACAGTAATCCTAGATCACCAGTATTCCAATGAGGCTTGTCATCATATCATTCAGACTTCCATGAAAAAAAAAAAAAAAAAAAAAGAAGAAAGAAAGGAGAAGAGAGAGAGCCAAAAAAAAAAAAAAATAAGAATCCATGTGTGCGGAGCCTGAATTGAATTTTTTAACACGTTCAATGATATCTAAACACTATCCTATATTTATATTTAAACGCACTAAGCACGACAGTCGGGTCGCAAGGGGCTGCTCACCAAAGTGCGAAATGACGGAGGCTTTAATCCTATCCCATCAAAAACCCACACTTCAATAACTCCCCCTCCTGATACCCAGTCATAGATAAATTCCAAACGCTCCAGCGGAGGAGAGCGTCTATTTCGTATACTGTATATACTATATAAAAAAAACACCTGAAGCATTGGAAATTGGTCAATTTTGGGCGAATAACGGAGTGATTGTAAAGCAAATACGCTTATCAAGAAAAAAAAGGGAATGTTCTGTGGATAACTTAAACACCTTCTGAGTGTTTTTCAAATTGTCATTGTTCTAATGCGTTTGTCACTGCTTATTTCCTTATCTGTCCTTTTTTCATGCGACTGCCAACTTCTTTTTTTTTTTGAAACGGTTCAATAAATTTCGTTAACCTCTTGAAGTCCAGTGTACATAGAGTAGACTAGACGCTGAGCGCAACGATTGATCCAAGTCGCCTAACACATAACACCTTTTTTTTTTTTGATACAGATACATTTTTTTTATTATCTACACGCACATGCGCTGTGCAGTGTAGGATACCCGCTCGAAAAGACAAACAAAACATATAAGAGACGATGTATATAAAACCTATATCTCACTACTATTTGTATATTATACTATATCTAATACTATACCTCACCAAGAAATATTTCTCATTAATAGGTTTTTTGGAGCATTCATTAGTTTACAAGTCAATACTTCGTACCTACAGTACATCTGAATAAAATATGTACCTTTTTACTACAATGCAAATTTTTGCATCTGTATGTCTTTCTCATGCCTTGTACTGTACAATAGATCCCATTTTACCATCGTCCTTTTAGATTAGTATTGCCACTTGTTATGTTTCAATAAAAGATATCCCATTTGTCTTTTTCATGCCCTGTACTGTATTGTATATAGTGTTAAATACCATTATTCAGTTATGTTTCTAGATTAGTGGTCACTATCTTTCAATAAAAAGTATCACTAAATATCGCTTTAGACTTCCTCATGCTTCATTCAGTGGTTCTTCCATTGAATCCCATGCTACTACGAACCCTCGTCTTTAGTTTTAGAATTTACCAATGCCCTTTAATGAGGTATGTCTTGTTATTAACCATCCTCTAATTAATTGTGTAGTCAACAATGTCGTCATTGTACTGTAGCTATGTTTTTTTCTTCTCCACATACACACATGCACTGGACATATAAAAAGCAATGAGAGGCAGAGACATTATATATTTTAAAAGATTTTTATTGAGACAAAAATAAAAAATGGATAATAATATAAAATAAAAGTAAGTGATTTGTGTTTTATTGTATCGAATAATTGATTGTATAAATGTTCTAAGTCTAAGGATAAATTTGACTGTATCATGGCAAAGGGTATAATGGTGGACTGTTTCCTAGACTTGATTCCGGTTGCATCTTGAATTGAGGACCCCATGGATGCTGTGTAGACTTGACTTGCTTTGGCAGTAATCGGTAGAACTTCATTTCCATTTACTATCAAGGAGATATGTAGAGTACATCTTGATTTGGAATTCACCACTACGAGGGAAGAAAAAATGGTTCAGTGTTCATTCTTAATAAAGGAATTTTTTTTATTTTTTCTTATCTTGCTTCGATCCAGAGTGAAAAGGGATCCAATAGCAAATGGCAGACAAGAAGGCAGACGGTCACACCAGTGTCCAGTTAGTCTTTTGAGAGATCAGCACAGTAATCTTACTACGTAGGAGTCATACAGTAGGTCACCCATATAGAGATCACCACGAGACTAAAGCCCTTTATGGTTTTGATAGCTCCGTTGACCAAAGGAGAGGAGTTCAAACGAACCCCCCACCTGAACAATAACGGTTTCCAATTTGCATGCCACTAGAGATTTGTGCAAAGCAACATCGCAAGAGATTTTGTGCAAAGCAACATCAGCACGCGGACCCCACAAAGAAGCAGAGAAAGTCAGGAAAAAAAGCAAAACTAGAAAGATTTGCCCTTCCCCATACGACCAACTTTATTGTGATCCCATCAATGCCAAATCTTGTCTGCCAAGTGCTGTTCCGTCAATTCCTCTCCGCCTTGATAGAAAAAGTGGCCTTGAATCGTAATATAAAGAAGAAAATTAGTTAGTATTGCAGTTAAACATGCTGTATAGACTATTCTTTTTAAAAGGAACTGACCTTGATGTTTTCCATACGGGCAGCAGTATGTGCTGTGCATTTTGTTTGAGAAAAGATTGTGAAAAAAGCGAAAAAAAAGCCTGGGGATTTATATGAAAACTCCAAAACTTAGTGCAAACCTTAATTCCAATCGCTATAAGAGCATGTGTTCCAAAAATGGAAATGAATTCATTCCACCCTTGTATTTAAACCGGTCGTTGCTTGATAGTGAAAGATATTGTCAGTTTGATAATCCACTTTTTCAATAGCTTTCCAACGATACCAATATCGTCTCATAAGATTGGTTATTTCTCGAGATAGTAAAACCGCCAAAGTTTAGTCCATTGTATAGTGTGATTGAAATTCCGACTTTTTTTGGTTCGGTTATAATCCCCCATACACCTTTCAAACTCGATCTAGATCAGCTTATTCCCTTCACCGTAGAATTGTTGGCCATTCGGCGACGATGTCAGGAATTGACTAGGCAAGACAGGGACAAAATAGTAGAATAGAAGACCTTACTAGACGTAGTATAGATCAAGCAGAAATAAAGATGTCGATGTTTGAAATCAATTTAGAAATCAAGACGAAGACGGAGAAAGAGTTGTATATGAATTGGGCAAGGGGGGATGAGGAATGTAACTATTGTGGAATGAATAGATTACAAGACAGAGATAGTAACAAGAGAGATATTTATTGAGTGAGTATAAGATAGGGTAGACGAGCTTAGACGAGATAGGGACAGGACAATAACAGGATAACAGATAAAGGAAAACTAAACTAGAGTGGGGAGATGGGGGCTTTTTATAATAAACTAAGAATATGCAAAGTACGCCAAGAGGTGGGACAAGAAGGACCAGAGATGCGGGAACTGAGAAGGACAAGGGATGTGGGAACTGAGAAGGTCGGGTAACGCAATGTTATTCCTGACATTGATTCATGACAGTCGAATAGCTAGTCCTTTTAGTTCTCATTATACTGTACTATGCTTATTAATATATTAAAAAGAGCATAGTGTCTACTTATCTAAGATAATGATCTATGACTTTGAAATTTCCATCATTTCCTCCACTCACATCACGTAAAACCTCTCTGACTTTGTATTTTCCATCCATTTCCTCCACTCACATCACTGTATCCATGTCGCTGTTACAATCTTGGGGGTTATATCTAGATAAACCATAAGTAGCATTTTACTCGACGAGCTGCGGTTTTTTTTTTCTACGCATAACCCCCCCCCTACACACACACCGGTTTTTTTTTTCCACGCACATATGCCATGCCCATTCAGTGAGACAATGAAAGGCATAAAAGAGAATAATTGTAAATAGACAAGACATGTTTAATTCTGATATAGATGCAATATAAACTATGATAACTAACGCTAAGCTAAGCTAATGACACTATTCTGAAATGAATGCTAATTTGTTGACGGTCAAAGATCACGAATCCAAAATGGAAGGGTTTCCCCATGATGTTTGCATTGCACTTTTCAAAAGGCCCCTGATTCAAGTTCTAATCACTAATCCAAGATCACTAAATCCGCAGTTGAAGTTGATGTTCTAAAAAAAAAAAAAAGAAACGAAAGAAAGAGGAAAAAAAAAAAGGTGCCAACAGAAAATTTAAATCCCTGGAGGCGGAGTGCGAATGGTTCAGTCACCCTATTTTTCGACCTCCCATTTTTTTTAAAAAAAGTATCTATTGACGACGCGCTGCGCACGACGGTTGGGCCCCAAGGGGCCGCCAACCAAAGTGCGAAACTGCGGAGGCTTTAATCCTATCCCATCGAAACGCACACTTTAACCTAAAACTGTGACACCCAGTAAACCGAAAGATTTCCAAAAGCTCCAGCAGAGCGCCAGAGCGTTTATTCAGCAATAAAAAAATATGCAATATTTTATTGAAGTAAAATGATGGATACTAAATTGATGGAGGGTGCTAATGGGTAACCTATGAGAAGCAATTAAACTTATTATATATATTTTCTTTTGATATAATTAGTACTATTTTAAGGTGTAAGTTGCTTATAACTTGCACCGCGACTCTTTTTGATTCTTTCTCTTAGAGAAAGGTGTGGTGTTTATTAGGTGTTGGAAGTAAAAAGTGAAAATAAAAAAAAATAATGAATGTGGGCGCTCCCACATTTGATACATAAAAATCTATTTTTATTTTGTACCTTAACGGTATTTCAATTTTACAACACTGGTAGCTAGTATTTAGTTTTTTTTTATTAGTACTGAAATTAGACTTTGTAGAATCTAATTTCTGAACTATGATTTTTTTTATTCTCAGTTTTTACTTTTTTTTTTTTTAAAGAGCAAGGTTTTTTTACCCACTGGGTTTTTCCGGCTTCTTGATCTTTATTATATGTTTATAATAAAGTTACTTTATTTCAGTCTCGTATTTATCACAAAAGGTTCTCGAATTTTAATAAAAATTTTAATTTTTGTTTTTGAAAAATTCGAAATATATATCTTTAACATATTAATATTTTAGATTTCAAAACTTTATTAATTTATCGTTAATACTTAATACCCAAAATAATAAAAACACTTCTAATTATATAAAAGCTTATAATAGTTAAAATTTATTAAAAAGAAGAAAGCTAATTGTATACATTTTTAAATTTGAATAGTAGTCAAAAATGTTATAGTAAGAATTGTTCCTCTATTGAGCAAGAGGGGTGTCGCATCATGAAAAATGATGGCATAAAAATAAAAGCTGTTCCTGAAGAAATTGAAATTCCGATTAGGAACACTGCATGATAAAAATAAATAATCACGCAACATTGTGATAGAAGAAAAGAAAATAATGATTCACTTCATGAAATCATTAGGTCCCATAAAATAGAATAAAAGAAAATAAAATACCCTTGCAATAACATCAATCATATCATCATACACCTAATATCAGAACATCATACGATCATAATAAAATAATGATCATGATAAAAATAATAATAACAATAAACCCATGTAATATCTATTTCTAATGAAACATAAGATATAGTATATAAAGAGTGACATTTTTATTAATAAAAACCATATACAAGAATCTCACTTAATTCTAACTGTCCCACTTTTTATTTTCTACTTTTTATTTTTTTATTTTTTTCTTTATATACGTTATTTCACAAGGGGATTTAGAGAATGGGGGAATCTGAAGAATGGTGCATACTAATATGGAAAGACGATGTTAAAAAAAATTAAATTGTGAAAGGCGTGGGAAGGAGTAAATCCGGGGCGGAATATAGTCAAAATAGACACTCCATAATAATTTGTTGGCTAATGTGTAGTATATGTTCTCACCCGATTTTTTTTTTTTTAAAAATAATATTTTCAGGTCACACATAATTTGTATTACATACCATTCATCAATATAATAAAATAAAAACGTTTTATTTTTAAAATTCTGTATATGTACTATTTCGGATCTATTGCAACAATTTTTCTTATGGCATTGCCAAGTTAAGCCACGCACACCAGAAGAGACAATATTCATTTGTTCACCGCTTCTGCAGACCATTATTCCAAATCCAGTTGTAGTATTATAGAATACGTTTTGTTGAATTAGCCACCGAAGTGTTTCTTCTTTATTTCGACATATAGATGTTATTTCCCAAATATCTGGATTAGATGTCATTCTATCAATAATAATAAAAAATGTGTCAATAACCGGACAGGATATATGTAGTATATATAACAAAGATAATCTTACATAGATTGAGTATTCAATTCAAGGAGATCAGAGATAGAGAGCAGAGATAGTTTATTGTTAAGATAAATAACAGGATAACAGATATTGAAATAAAACTAGAGTTATTTATAATAATTGGAAAGTATGGCCGCCGAGAGGTCGGGTAACACAAATGGGCTTAGCTACCAAGATTTTCAGGGAGTACAAAAGATAGGGGAACTGAGAAGGACAACGGATATATGTTTCTCCTTGTATTTACTATTATATTTATAATCCAGAACTTATTTTTGAGGTGAGAACATATACTACACCTGATCCAATTTGTTTTCCAAATTAGTAGACGGATAGTGCATTTATCCGGCCGAGAGTGGTACCGATCGACGCGGAATTGTTTAAGATTCATCGGCCGACATTTTGGTAAGTTGAAAAATGGCTTTAAATGTCGATTGCAGATATTGGTGACGATCTATTAGTGTTCCCTGTGTCGATATGAGCACGGAAGTTTGTTCCTGAAATTTAGGAGCCGTTCCGACAACATTAATTTTTCAATAATTCTAAAGTTAGTAAAAAAAAAAATGAAAACTTGAATTGTCAATATCACATTTTCCAGAAGTAAAGTCATAAATTTGTTAATTCAACTCCAATAATTTTGAAACTACCTCAGAATATGTAGCTTTACAAGCCCTTTCGATTGGTGTAACGTACGCCACTGTATGTATCTAAAATATGTATAAAGTTAGACATTTAAAGCCATTTTTCGGATTACCAAAATGTCGGCCGATGAATCTTAAACTTATGTATAACATACTCTACACAATTCCGCGTCGATCGGTACCACTCTCGGCCGGATAAATGCAGTATTCGTCTAGTAATGTGGAAAACAAATCACTATGGAGTGTCTATTTTGACTATAATCCATTAAATCTCCCTTTTAAAAACAGCTATACTGCCGTTTACTGGGCGCGGAGTTCAAAAAAACTTTTCGGGGTTTAAAAGGATGCTTCTCCGAAGCTTTTGGCAAAAGCGCGGCGAAGCCGCGCGCTCCGCGGTCGAGCTATTCCGGATTTATTGAATTTTTAGGGGTGTGGCGGGCAGTTTTTGGGGATGAGTAAGGGGGATATTGGGAGAAACAAAAGGTAAAATGGTGAGGAGGTCAAGTGAATGTTGATGTTGATGTCCAAGTAAAAAATGTGTGTTTGAATGGCGGGCTATGGCTATAGCGTATGAGGCGGTTATTATGGCTGTAGGCTTTAGCTGTGAGCTTATAGGCGTAAACTTTAGAGCATTGTACAATTAGTTAAGAGATAAAAAGACATATTTTATGTAATGGAATAGAGTATGGCAGATAGTAAACTATATAAAAGGTAGGAGCATTGTAACAATGTGAAAGGGATGTGGATTGAGATATTTACAAGGGTACGAGATACAATACTGTATACTGTATAACTTTATTAAAAATGAAAAAAAGAGAAAGAAAACTAAAACTAACCTGAGGTTACAGTAATGGTCTACACTAGACTGATGGGATGACGGTGATTAGGGATCTATTGTGCACGCGATGAGGGGAGACGAATTGGGGATAGGAGAAATGGTCAACTAGTCTAACGCAATGATGATAAAAATGGATTGATTATACAGCGCGAGTATTGAGAGGGAGTTAAAGGGGTCATGGTGGAAAAGAATCTGTAGAGCAGTGTAAGGGATCGGGAGACAACTTGTAATGAATCATGTAAAAAGGATCTCTTGTACAAGATAATTGGAACGAGTTTTGTTGAGTAAAGTAAAAGATACATATTTTATTTGCGTGTATACTGTATATAAACTGTGGACAAACTAACACTATATCAACTCCATAATAAGCTAGTGAAGACTTTAAAGAACCAACTAATGGTGGCCCTAAATCCTGAATCCAAATTGAAAGGGTTTCCTCATGCATCTTGTAATCCCTGATCTGAACCCCCTTCCAAACTAGTCCTGACACTAATGTAAGATGACGATGACCTCAGTGAAGCTGATTGGTGAAGAAAAATAAAAAAGAAAGAAAGAGAATGCGAAAAAATAAAATAGGAGAAAATAAACATTCATGTGTGCGGGATTTGAAATCTTTTATGAGGTTTCTGTGCGGACTGATCAGCGGATACGAAAAAGGCAAAAGCATTCCATATTTTGTCAACAGTTCTCGCAACAATAACGGAATGGTGGCTTTTTCTTCTGAAATACCACCATGCAAGAGCAACATTTCCTTCCATTAAAAGCAATCGTCTCCATACAATATCTGCACTATCGTGGCTCTTAAGACTACCCGATGGTGATACTACGGTGCTGTCCAGTATGTCCAATAACAAGATCTTTAGGAACAAAATCCCCCCTGCGTCCATTATAAGTGATTTTGCTCCTGGTCACTCGAATTCCTCTTTATACCTTTAGATGGGGATCCACATCCATATTCGAGATAGGCTAATGCCCCTCATGTCATTCTTTATTTTATTTTTCCCGATCTCCTATTTTCATTGACTTTATAAATGAACTCCGACCCCTATTTTCTTCCCCACTATTTTTTATCTGGCTCCTGATTATTTATCCTTTTCTTATTGTTATCTGATCCCTGTTGTCTAACCTTCTCCCTATGTTATCAAACTCCTCATTGTCTTTCTGTCAATGTCAAACTCTGTCTCCTTGTGTTCCGTCATTGTCTATACATGGTGTCCTTCACGAAGATACTCCTCTTTTCCATCAACTCCTTCTAGCTTCCAAAGAATATACTCGCATCTTCTCCTTGGCATCTACAGTATGTCGTTCTGGTTCCTTCCATTTGCTCATAATGTCTCTTATAATATTTAGATTACTTTTCTTATAAAAAGGTGCCAACCTTTTTATTATTTTTATTTATTTATTTATTTTATCTGTTCATCTCTCCTTTTTGAATAAAAACTTCTTTTTCAAAATAAATTCCCTTATCAATACGACTCCCTTCGCTTCTATTCTCAACCTCTCTGACTGGGCCTTGTTCGTGTTGCCTCTCCCTTTGCTTCCTTTGCTCCCGAGGCCGGCTTGGTGGAATTGGATGCCGCAGAAGTCGGCGAAGAAGGCTCTCTCACCAACCTTGACATTTATTTGTGCTCTACTTTTTTTCTTTTCTTTAATGATCGACATATACGATGTTCCGATTGAGTTTCAAATTGGTCTCGAGGTGTTTTAGGATGGATATATACTGTATCTTTCGAGACAGGAACGATATGAATCGAAGGTGACTCTGTTGAAGCTATCATGCTTAACAATTGTTTTTCTTTCTCTCTTTTGATGCGTTAAACCTTGTCTATCATCAATGCCTCTTTTATGGGTAAACAAATCCACGTCGGGCGGTGTTTGAATAAAGTCGAGCTGCCCTGAGCAGTCTGTTCTGTGTAATAATTTGAGTATAGAAGACGTTGTAAGAATAAGTGATATAACAGATATGGTTTTTATTAAATAAAATGATAGTGGGTTTTTATAGTAAAAGTATGGGAAGCGGATGTTGGAATAATAAATTTCTATGATGATAGATGATTGTAGATGATAATGGATTATTGGTAGAGTTCGAGATGAGGGAATAAAATAGTGTATTATGGAAGAGATGGATGATTAATCTTTGATATTGATTGTAGACCAAGTGAAACATAGCCAGTGTGAGGTTATGCTGGAGAGTGACAAGGTACAATTGTTGGGTAATGATGGATAACCGCGTATCTGATATGTGTGGATGATGACAAATGACAAATACGACATTCTGGTCAGCTCAAAATAAAAAAGTGACATGTTGCGTTTGTGGGAGAATCAACAGATGCAACATGAATGTTAAATAATAAATAATGAACAATGGAAATAAAAAAAAAAAGAAATAAACACAGACTAAAAAAAAAAAGGTGTAATAAGGGTAGTAAAGGAAATGATCACTAAATGAATCAGAAAAGTTGAACAATTAATATCGAACTAATATCACTAATCTATTGGAGGAAGGGCTAATATTAGTCAATCAACTTTTCCGATGACTGCCGGATATAGCATGGAAAGTCAGTCGATAGTTTGCTCTTGTTTCTCTTATAGTGCAAGCAGTATAATCCATCCGCTTGGTTGAAAATTATTTGGGGTAGTTCACTTTTGTAGTAGTGCCGGGGGTTACCAATATTTTATATAATGGAATTTCAATTAAAAAAGTGCCTTCATTTTTTACCATATGCTCTTTACACATTTTGATACAGTATAGACAAAACGTCATTCACATTTACTCTCATACTGATCTAATAGGCTGCGGTAGGTAGTGGAGGCTTGACATATTGAATTTACGTAGCAGTAGATGATCTGCTATTGTGGAATTGTCTTTCTCGTGTGACCAGGCGGCTGAGCAGGTGACTGCGTTACTTTCCATTAGATCAAATCATAAAGCATGAGGCCTGCCTTCTGCATACGCCAAGCGGAATCTGAAAAATTGCCATGTTACAGTATTTGGTCCAACTCCTATTTTTTATTTCTTTCACGAGTTTTTTTACTTTACATTAATTTCACCCTCTCACCCCCTTCTCCTGCAAGCTCTAAAATAGTGTTCAGTTCCAAGGTATGTCTACAGCGATGAACTTGGGTTGGCTGAAAATATGCTGGAGCATAAAATGGAACTTTTGAGTGAAAGCTTGCAATCCCTTCTCAAGTCTGCTAGATCTTTAAAGTTATGAACTGATGAGAAAAGGTAATACTCTTGGCTTAGTTTCACTCACTATCTTTTCTCTTTTTTGCATTTTGCAGGTTATCGCACTTGTATGAGTCTGACTTTTCTCTCTTTCTCTCTCTCTCTCTCTAGGTACTCCTGACTTAATCCCACTTGATCATCCGGCGACATCAGACTGACCAATTGCGACATGACGAGGCAATGTCGAACACTGATGAACATCTTGCACTGGTAAGATACCTTTGGAAAGCTAACTAGGGCTATATTGTGACAGGACTACATTGGTGCTATACTGTATACTAACTTTTTTTTTTTTGTCAGGCACCAAAACTACTGTCAACTGGCCCAGCTACCAATGTAACATTTTTGCGTAGATTTAGTTATTCAGTGCCTTTCGTACTGCGCATTTAGATTTAGCTCTAGTCTCTATTTTGATTATTACACGATACCTACTCAATAAAAAAATCCATGTCTTCCATTTCATTATGCTGTTATTTTTCAAGACACGCTGCTACTTCTTTTTTGTTTGCTTCTTTTGCATTCACAGCATCTTTTTTTTTTTTTTTTTTTTTTTTATAATGCCATCTTTTTCCATAAGTCAAACCATTGTCATCAAAAATTATACACTACGGCCTAATTGGATAACGAAATAGAACGAAAGGCAATACCATAAAAATAAGTCATACGGCAGTTGTGGTTTTTATTTCAATAAAATTATGGCATGCTTTTTATAATAATAATAAAGGCGGATGTAGAATAATGGATTTCTATGAGAATGGATATTGATGGAGGTAGTGATGGGGCGAGACTAAAATAATGGATTGTGGCGCACTAACGAAATTTGTACAGTGCAAGTGAAAATTTATCAGCCTCATGCGAGGGTAAGAAAGAGCTGGAAACAGTACCTCCATAAAGCTATATTCAGTCCTCCAACTTTATTGATTTGTCGAAAAAGACAGCTTCATTATTTAACTCACTTGGTTTTTATTAAACCAGTTATTGCACCCCAGTGAGCATGCCTTTTTTTTTTTTTTGTTTCTCATTCAATCCAGTTGGGTGGTTGGTTTGCATGGAAAGTTGCTTGCATTACTATTTTTTGTTCGGAAGGAACTTCTAAGACAAAACTAAAGGAGGCTTATTTTTATGCAGGATATAAAAATCATCATCAAATATTAAAGCAGAAGTAGGGGTTATGAAAAAAAAAGAATGCTTTTTGGTAACTTGACCCTCAAGATGTCTACTCACAGGCATTCACAGTCACACATACGTGTGGCTATGGTGGAATAAAAAAATGAGCTGCAATGGTTTTATAAATCAGTAGCTTTTGGCGATTCTTACTGGGGAGTGTTTATATCGATGAATAACGACTGGAACTAATCGGCATTCATACCTTTATCTTCGCATATAAAAAAAAAAAGTTGCATGAATGATACATGTAATTTTTAAATCCCGCATCTGATATTATCAATACTATATTGGGACAATACAATCGAAGATCCTTATGTATTACACAAAAATATCACATCATAACACCATGCATGATCTGAGCGCTTGTGTAGCCGTACCCCACACTTTTGACAGCAGCGGTATTTAAACCTATTGTTTTCACTTTTCTATATTTCAAGATTAGCCAAGCCAGTTTTGTTTGATATGAGTCACCTTTTTTTTTTTTTTTTTTTTTTTTTTTTTTGCAGATCTGCCCTTCGTATAAATGGTACAAAAAACTACTTTTCTCACTATTATTAAGTGGCCAATAAGGCCCTTCTATTTTACTAAAGTTATCACCATTTAGGCTTTATTTCGAGTAAACTATTTTTAAAGAGCATAAGGTTCCCCCTTTTTTTTGAGGCTGTGGTTTTCTTGCGATTTCATATATTTAAATAAGATGCACCATGAAATGGCTATAGTAGCTAAATCTCTAATTACTATATGCTATTGCCTATCCAATAATTTATCGAACTGAAATTTTAGTTATGGTATGACTGAAAGTACTTCCACTTTTTTTTTTTTTTGGTAGTTACAGCCCGGGAATCCCGAAATAAACAGTGTTTTATTTTCACCATAATAACTTCATATTCTATCACATAATTTATTCAGCTATACGTCTACGGTACCATGATACCAAGGTTCGAATATATTGTCTGGACCTACATACATGGTTGATGATCAGTGATAAATACATGAAATTTGCCAGAATGCCAGAAGGATCCCTGTCCGTTGATCTGATAGGCACAAAATGCATATAGCCCTTAACATATCACAGTCTTCTCCCCCCCCCCTTGGATGTCCGTTTCTGTATGAGTCAAATCCATCGTAGGATTGGACCTGGAGAAAAATAAGTATCCCGAGATAGCGCTATAAGTTTAATAGATGAAGTTTTATCTCAGTACACACTATGAAAAGTTTGGAGAGCTCAGCGTGGAAGTAAGGAATTACGATTGTAGTATTATATTTTATCTTTTTTTCGAAAGTACTGACATTGTTACATGATCTTTTTTTTTTAGGGCAACATTGTTACATGATCAGCAAAATCTGGCACAAGTAACCCTGGCAAATTTGAAATGCCGTTTTAAACTTTAAAATCGGTTTCCTGTTTTTTTTTTTTTTTTTGTTTGTTCATCAGTTGACACAATATGGTTTCCCTCCCTAATTCCAAGCACGCTCTATATCCACCATGGTGTCTCATTGAAAGTGATCCTGGTAAGTGAAAAATATGAAAATAAATATATTATTGATATATTATAACATTCTCTTTTTCTTGATAGAAACCTTTCAAAGCATGACTCATATGTATGGTGTGCGCGGTGTCGAAGTCGAAGAGGTGCTTAGCCTTGACGATCTTCTTACTGTCGACAGGTAAAACATTCATATATCCAATATTCAGTGTAGTATGTATCTTGTGCGTTTTGAAAAAAAACAATATATATTATATCTACTTCATATAGGCCGATCTACGGACTCATCATGTCGCATGCACTTGATTTGGAGACACTGTCTGAGGCAAGTGGTGATAATATGGATCCGGACGCTGCATCACTCTTCTTCTCCTGCCAGGTAAGTCTATGCTATTCAAATGTATCGTGATTTCGGGCCTTCTCTAACTTACCTTCAAATTGGAATATATGGTACGCATCTCATTCACATAGGTTATCACAAACGTGTGCGCCACTTCTGCGCTTCTTGGGATTTTGTTGAATACTGAAGATAATGACCTGGTAATTGGTGACGAATTGAAGAACTTCAAGGATTTTACGAAGGATTTCAATCCGGTGGTAAGTGGATTCAACGAACTTGGGAACTGGATGGATTTGAAAGCTAATAGGCGTTACTCATTGTATAGGATCGCGGTATGGCAATTGCTAATAGCACTCTTTTGCAAAAAGCCCATAATACATTTGCATCGTATGTGAACCTTCCTTCAAACACAAACCCCTAGAAACATACCGAGCTGACGATATGTTCTTTTTTTTTTTTTTTTTTTTAGCTTTGAATCAAAGTTGGACGCTAAACGATACCCGCAATACCGAGACATCAAGCCTGCCGGATATTTAGAAGAAGATAGTCCTGATTATCATTATGTCGCCTTCATCCCAGCAAAAGGGTATGTTTGGGAATTGGACGGATACAACAAAGTGCCTATCAAATTACGTAAGTCAGGAAAATCAAAAAATCACAGTGGTGTATGAATTTTGATATTTGATTCTTGCATATGGTATCTAGATAAGATTGCTGATAATTGGCTTCAAGACATCGTACTCGAACTAAAGGAGCGAATGCATAAGTAAGTAATGAATCATATTAGTGACTGGAGGAAGAGGAAGAAGCAGAAGAAGAAGAAACTCATACTTTTTTCCTTTCCTTAGATCAGGCGATGTGAACTTCAATATGCTGGCTGTCGCCAAATCACCGGAACATCCAGCAACCGCATCGGTTGTACCACCTTCGTTGGTCAAAGCACCTTTGGCATCATCACCAATGTCATCAACATCAGCATCTTTGCTATCACACGCCCCACCATCATCATCATCGACATCCACTCAAGAACAGCATCCATTATCGGCACAAAATCAGTATGTTTACAAGCAGCTCATATATCGAATAGAAGGATACCTTGATATCATCTGTCACAACTGGAGGCAACTTTCCTTTGAAGAAATGGAAGCGATGACCAGTACGCATCACAACATTCAAGATGCATTAACGATGAACCCTGACAAGAACCCCGACGAAGCCATTGCCAAATTGATCAACACGACTAGAAATCAAGCTGAAGTGGTCAGTCTCCTCAAACTCTATCGACAAGCCCATGCCCAATTATACCGCCCATTAGAAGGAACCTCAGTACAAAAACAAGAACTACAGGATCCTCCAACAGAAGCACCCAAACAAACATATACCTCCTTAAGCGAACAAGACAAGGTAAAAAAAAAGTGTCATACGGTAGATGATGATGAGGACACAGAGTCCATGTGAAATTCATTTCCTGGGTTTTTTTCGATTTAGAATCTTCTTCGACGTCAACATGATTATGGTCCATTGATCGATGCCCTATTCAATAAATTGAATGAAGAAAACCTTTTGTAGATGTAGTATAGTTTACCTTATTATAGCTTTTGAGCTCATATTGTTGATACACATATCTTTATAAATAAAGTCATGCCTTTTTGTTATTGGGAACTTGATACGGACTTTGTTGTTGTTATTTACTTGTACATTTTTTTTTTTTTTTTGAAAGGACGTATAAGTTATGTAGTGTACAATACATTCACACAAATTCACTCACTACATACATACACAAATTCATACACATACAAGTTTATATACACACAATTCCGCGCTCATATTTACAAAAGATCTAGTTAGAATAGAAAAGTAGAATATTGATCAATAAGTTTTTATTGAAGAATGATACTAAAAAAAAAAAAAAAAAATTGAGGGAAAGATGGTATGATAAGGGGGGAAATATGACGATAACAGTACAGATGTAAAAATAAATAAAACTAATACTACTACAACTACTACTACAACTACACTACGACTACGACTACTATACACTGTTGGTGACACGATAGGTGGATGCTGATGATTTCAAATTGTATACTTCAGATACACGTCTCGGGTTTCTTCCATTTCCGTCACTATCAGCATCATTGCGAGTCACGTTGGCCGACACTTTCAAAGAATAAACGAGCTGGATCATCAAGTCTTCTTCGCTAATCAGTTGCATGCCATGCTGACTAGCATAACTTTGTTCGGCTCGTAAGATACTTCGGATTTGCTGCTGGCACCTGTCAAACACCATGGCATTTTGCTGCTTGCCTAACTGTTGTTGTGTGCCATCTTCATCATCACTATCCCCTGCTGCCGTTCCAAATCGGTACTTTTCAATTTCGTGACATAACGAAGCAATATCTACCAATTGGGAAAGAATATCATCACCATCATCTGGATGTCCATCGCCCTATACATAATAATAATAATAAAAATATATACTGAACAAAGATGCCCGATGCCCCGCTTTTTTTTTTTTTTTTTTTTTACTTTGTTTCGTTTGCATCCATCTTCTTTTGCATGACTTCGATCAGCCACCATCACCAAGTCTTCATTTGTCTTGACCCCAAGTTCCAGAAGCAAGATTTGAGCATCCGGAGACAGTTTCGTTTTTGGATGGACGGCATCGATAAAGCCAATGGCCATAAAGTTGTCCACGGCATTTTGGCTTGCTTCGGTTGAGAGCACTTCGCGGTACACGGTTCTTCGTCCACTGATCAGATGGGCAGCAATCCATTGCGATAAGACTGGCACAAGCTTACGTGGCATATAGGGCAAGTCTCGGAGAGCAGATAATGAGCAAGAGGTGATCCAATATGCATCCAATGTCGGATATAGGAACGACGCAAACAAACATATTCTGCTGTAATCATCCTTCTTTTCGTTGTTGTTGTCGTCCGATGCCTTTTTCTTCATCGCCAGTTTTTCATAATGGCCATCCCCTTTTCCTTCTCGTGATACAATGAAGCCTTTTTCCGAGAACCAAAGTAGCAGCTGGTCAAATGTCTACAAAAAAAAAAGGGGGTGGTTCAATCTATGTATCTCCATTCACCCCTCCCTTTCACCTCATTTATTTATAAACACAATCTTACCTCGTCAATGGCCCAAGTATATATAAATTCATCCTTCAAAAGTCGCACCAAAAAAATGAACTTAGCAAAGAGCTCATCACGGGAAAATGTAGCAGTAGATCCATAGGATAGATAGACCACTGAGAATATCGCTTCAGGTAAAAATATTTCAACGATCTACATAAAATTATAGTTAGATTACTATTTTTTTTTCTTTCTAAGATCCACGAATTTTTAATTATTCCCATGTGTACCTGATTGGCCTTGTATGATAGATCCATCACGTTATTTGCATGATCCACAACACGTATATTGGTATTTTCGTTGATTCGTTTGCCACCTTCAATAATAATATTGGTTTGAATATCCAGTAGATTCAAAGAGTAAGCAACGATGGTTTCGGCATCCTCCCCATCTAATAAATCAAAGATATAAAAAGATGAGTATCGCACCTATAAAAAAAATAAGTGACCTTTTTCTAAAGTATTTACCTTGCCAGTCGATCGACATTCCTTTATGAATCAACTCTTTTCTGAGCCATTCAGCAAGTTCATTGATTTTGCCGAGAGGTAATCCATTGCGTGTACGCCCAAAGAGTATAATAGCCGCTACCACGGAGACCGGGCTAAGGATGGTGGATGTATGTTGTTGTCGTTGAACACATTTCGCAATATGAGCCGCGATATGTGCATACTGATCAGCCGAGTTCATTCTGTTTTTTAAGAAAAAAAAAAGAGAAGTAAGCATATCTATCATACAGTGTCCATAATATATATATATATGTTCGTCGTCTGTCACTTACCCATCCTTCTTTTCAAAGGATTCCATTGCTTCGTCTTTGCTGTTGCTAACGTCCACGCCATTTCCAATGCCAACATAAACACGACCATATTTCCCGGTTCCCATAGTAGTAACACTGCCCTTATCGTTCGTCGAGGTTGAAGAAGACTGCTGAGCCATCACTGAAGAGGACGCATTGGGTCGTAAAAACGAGGTGGATCGTGCCAGACGTGTCGTTGCCTTTCGCATCAAAGGAGTTTCCTTCATCATATCGGCAGACGATGGTATTGGTTGCGGGTTTGATTTGGTGGGTTCCTTTGATCTTTGGTTCAGCACTTGATCAATGAGCATACGTAGGTCAGGGATTTTTTCGTATGTGATATGGATAGGCACGATGATGGTTTCTTTTCCTGTCGTCATCGCTGTCGTATCAAAAGAAGAAGAGCCGGATGTTGTATGGTTGCTATCAAATGACGGTGCAGGTGACGATGGTGTTGGCGATGATGGTGATGATGATGAGGATGACGATAAAGTTTGCTGGAAGTTTCTTGGTATCGGTTGATTGCGTTCCAACGTAGCCTCCACTATCATATCAAGAATACCATCGGCATGAATGGCTTGTATCCGACCTGTCCGAGAGCGTGCGCGTTCTATGAGCATCGAGAGTGCGCCATGTTCATGTAAAACAGCTTCTGTATAGGCGGCGGCAACAGAGGTGTTCAGCGGTGAGCGTGTTGTTTTGTCCCGGCGTATAAAGTAGGCACCAGCAATTCGGAGGATGTCAGACAATGGACCAAGAAGAGCCAGGGCTATAATAAAATTAATAAAATCAGATAAAACTGAAAAACGAGAGAGAGAAAAAGAGGGAAGAAAGAAAGAAACCAGCATTTACCTTCATCGCAAACAATCACAGGAACAGGAAGATGGTATCGAAGACAAATATACCAAACCAAAAGTTGATCCAATAAAGTTTTTGAGACAGGAATATACACCACATTCTTCCCTTTGATTTGTTCCTTGAGCTACAATAAAATAAAAACAAGTCATTCAATATATATAATTTATAATAGCGCAGCCAACCCGATCTATCTTACCCTGGCTATATCTTCATCCCGTACTCGGATAGAGGCAAAAAGACGCTTAAATAGAGTATCCAGAAAAGATCCCGCAAACCATACATACGCCAGTTGAGTCCGTTCCCGCATCCTTTGGACAACTTTTAAAGCTTCACCCACTACGGTTTGTTGAGGAACGCCTGAGGATCCAATAATCTAGCAAGCAGCATCAGAAAAGAAAAGAAAAAAAAGGTCAAAAAAAAAAGTAAGAGTCCGGCCAGATTGCCCTGTTCCCCCCCCCTCTCTCTCTCTCTCTCTCTATGCTTTTATTTATTTTTTACCTGACGTATACTTGTAGTCACACGTCGATCATTGAGGACAATAATCTTGATCGCTTCATCATGTTCACCGATACGTGTCGCCCAACGACCCAAGGCGGCAATATTCTTGGCATCACTAAGCACGCCCGAATCATCGTGGCACCAGTCTTCCAAGCTTGAATCAAAGTCAGCAACCCATTCCTCTGAGAGTGATAAGCGGTTCAACGTGGCAGTAGCCGATTGCTGTTCCAACGAGGTCACCACTTGCTGCAACATACGCTCCGTTCGTTTTTGGATATCTGCCACACTATACACAATCGATTCAATTTGCCGATCGATCACGGAAAGGCGCACCGTTGGAATTTTGGAGAAAAGCGCACAATCCCATCCACGAGCGACTGTCAGGTTACGAGTCGCTTTGGAGCCTTGCGCCACATACAAATGGACACCGTAGCTGAAATTGGTCATATACGTATCCCAATCAAACCCAGTAGAAGTGTAGTAGCCAGAGAGGTCTGAGAGTCGAAACTGTGGGTCCGCTTCCAAATGAGATTCGAGTTTGTACACATTGTCGTTTTCAAATGTCCATTGGTGCTTCAATAGGATTTGGTTCGCTTCGTTGATCCTAGCTGCCATTTCCACTGTTCGATGCTCTACGCGACTGTTGTTGTTGCCGGTGGTGGTAGAGGCGGTGTCGTTCAAGGCATTCCCATAGTTGGTATTTCCTCCATTCATAGCAGTCGACAGCACATTCAAAGATTGTGGTAGATTGTATTTAATAAACATTCGAGCCCTGAAGAGTGATTTGTTCGTAACGAAATGCTGATCAGCCGTAGGAAGGACGATGGCTTTGGTGCTGTTCCTAGTCCAATAATGTCGCACTGATTTGTAAATGTGTTTCCAGGTGACAGGTCGCATGTTCGTAGCTGAGACTTGATAAATGGTCGGGAAGTATTGGATGCCGTGTCGTCGCTGCTGCTGTTGTCGATAAGAAGTAGATGAGTATTCATCATCATCATCCTGAAAGATTTCATTGTAAGGAAGGAGGAACTTGACGCCAGGGGGAGAGGAAGAAAACGCCGGGATGCCAATGATAAACCGAGAGAGATAATCCACAGGAACAATGTCCGCCATATGATCGCCCACGTCAGGTTGGAATACTTGCATACCATGCCCCAGTAAAAACACCATTCCATTCATGCCGGTAACACCATCTACCTATAGATTGATCAAATGCATTTAGCGTTAGAGTTTCTCGTTCAAAACGGCTTGTTGTTTCCCTCCCTCAAAGAAAAAAAATTTAAGCGTACTTACCCATCCAGGAAGAGGTTCCAAAGCACCAGCACCCACATGAGGAGCACGGACAATTGATATTGGCCACTGGGTTTTTCCGCCTTGAATTTCTTCTACCCGGTTGTAATCCACGCGTTTCAATATCAGGTGCTCGGTCAATGATTTGGTAAATGTATATGTGTTTGGATAATGTTGCAAAATACGCTGTGTCATTTTCGGGATATCTATCATTTGATAGCAGAAATTAAATACAATAGAGTTGAGTACATCTTATGTCCTTACAGCCTCCCCACCCCTCTTTTCTCTTTTTTCTTCTTCTTTTTACCTTGCAATTCAAGGGCCACAATTTCCTTCAAAAGATCTTCAGGGTCCCCTAGTTCCATAGGATACACACGTTCTTGTATGCGGCCATCAGGTAAGTTCATATTCAGATAAGCTGGGGACACATGGACGAAGGCCTCTACAAGAAAGAAAAAATGAATACTTGGTGTATTGTTATATATATTGTTTTATCATTTTACTGACCCATATGGACGCATTCATCGGCCAAATCCATCAAACGTAAAGTGCCCAAGGTATTTGTCTAATAAAAAGAAAAAAAAAAGATCGACCATTTAGACTAAATTAATATCGCACTAATGCTGTTTCCTTTTTTTTGAAGAAGGAGAAGAAACTTACCTCCAAGGAAAGGTCGAGTCGTTCCCTGTAATCGACCGTCGCCGCACAATGAAAGACGACATTAACATGTTCCATCACATTTTCACGATCTTCAAAGGACATGGACAGGTCAGGGGAAATAATGTCACCACTAATAGGGATGATTTTCTTTTCAATGATAGCGTCAAACACGGATGCGCCCATAGTATGTCGTAAGGAAATGAATGCCTATATAAAAATTATAAAAAGTAACGGTTGGCTTTGCATTTTCTCTATAGGATACGATTTTAATCTACCACTACTGCTACTACCCATTGATTGTACCTTGTTGTTCAAAATTTCGTTCTTGATACGGTCTTTAGGTCGACCCATTTTGCTGCGCCTGGTGTTCCCGTTGCGAATCAAAAGATAAATACGCCCAATACTTTGTCCAAGAGAGTATATCAATTTCCAAAGTGTCGCCTTACCAATGAAGCCAGTAGAGCCTGTCAAGAGAATGTTTTTGTTGGCATAGTATTCCACAACAGGACCTTGGAGAATGGTATTTGTAGCGGCAATGGGAGTTTCCGCCATTGTATCCGAAGAAGTGGGAGGAGGAGAAGTCAAATTGGGTAATGCTGTTGATGGTGCATCGGTTGCCTCTGTTGTTGTTGTATTAATAGCTGGCTGAGTTTCTGTTTCAGGTGTATCAGTCAAAGGGGACGCTGTTGGAGAGACAGTAAGGGGAGTTGGTGGCACTACTTCATCAGTTTCACCGAGATTTTGCTTTTCTTGCATAGGAGAATCGGGGGATCGCAATGTTGAAGACTAGTTTCCACCATACATGTTGGAACGGCTGGCTCGGGTTCTGTCGTATCAACAGGTGTATTCTCGGTAGTGGTGGCATCATTGGTGGTAGGGTTTATCTGCTCATCAACACATTGAGTAGTTTCAGTGGTATCAGTAGTGACGGTATCTTCAGTTTCCGTCATGGTTCACGCTTTTTTGGTGGTTTTTTTTATTTGCCAAAGAGTAAAATAAAAAAAATAAAAAAAAAAAGTGAAGAGGACGAAAAAGAAGAAAAAGGAAGGAGGGTAATTTTCAAGTGGTGGTAGAAAAAATTCAAAGGCCCTAAATTTTCGATCCGCGCAGCCAATGAGTGCATCAACAAGCATGTAATGAATTATAATAATAGCAGCATTTTTTTTTTATTGATTGATGAATTTGATGGTAAATCATAATATGTATAATAAGATCACTAATCAAATTAAGAAAAATTCTAAGCAACTTGTAAGAATATAGCTACTACTGTGATTAAATCGGACTAAATGATTTGCTTATTGATCATAAGAAAAAAGGAGATGACTTGATCCACAAAGTAAGTATTTTGAACGAGATCATCGTAGTTCCAGTCCACTCATGTCATTGTTTTCACCAGCACCATTACATTATACGGACATTTTATCCACACGTCGTCCTAAGCCATACGACAAAAATACAAAAGGTGTCCATGTGTAAGACAATTCAATCCACCATTTGACCAAATACTTACCTTTACGTCTCCCAGTACCTCCACTGGAATTTTAAGCGCGACTGCCAAATGATCCCAAATCCAAGTTCACCAATGCATCAGTCGTCATAAGCCTATCAGTCACCATATATCACAAAAAGGAAGATGGAAGAAATATTGTGCACTAAGAGACTTTGACCCAATTTTTGACAAGCGCACCAAATAATTGTCCCCAACCGTTTCGAGTAGTTTACATATAGCAAGTGGAATTTAACTTGATCCCGTAACAAACAAGAGACTTATTTACACACCCCACGGTTCATTCGAATTGACTGGCAGTGTAAGATCCGTTGGCAGCTGTTCGCAAGGATAGCATGACCACCCGTCCATCTCACCGTCACCATCACTTGGACAGTCCTAATAGGATGAAAGAGAGGCGTTAGGCAGGAATGTTTCAAAAAAACAAATGTCAAAAGGAAGAGAAGAGACTAAAAAAAAGAAAAATACCAAGATGTGATTTTCTGGATCTTCAAAATGTGTGTTTCGGTGTCGAACAATGGTGCTATTTTAAAGGCCGACCTGGAAAAAAAACAATAGGGCTGCGTATGTCTCGTGGAATTTTTTTATTTCTCCCAGTCTTTTTTTTTTTTTTTTTTTTTATCCACACATATAAATATGCCTGATGTCACATCTAGAAAAGAAAGTGGGTCATCGGTAAGTCATTAAAAGGGAAAGCACTTATTTCTAATCAACCAGATAGATTTTTATTTTACTAACAACACACGCTTCATCTTTTACGGGGTGTTATAGAACTCATCCATTCCAGCTAACGAACCTGCCCAAGTAACACGACAAAAATACGACGAAACAAAGCTCGAATTACAGGCTTTGTTAAATCGAAAAAAGCAAGTGGACACAAACCTGGTAAACACATTATTAGAATCATTTAGGTTGTAAAAGTTGTTTACCCTGACTTTTTTGTTTCTTGATATACAGATCAATTTGGAGCACTCAATCTACTTGTTTGAAGGCTCCTATTTGGAAGATACCCAGCACAACGGCAATATTATACGAGGATTCGATGGATACTTGACTAGTCGAACAGACAAACGGAAGCAAAAATTCACTGAACTGGATCGATTGTTCTCCTTATCATCATCAACATATCAAAAGGTAAAGGAACAGAAGACACAATTTTACTTTATAAGATAGGAGGATTAGGAGAAGTACTCACGATCCTGTTATCAAAAAAAAAAAAAAAAAAAAAAAATGTAAAAATTGTAGGCTTTGGCACTCAAGGAAGATCAAGATTCTAGTCAAGATGATCGGGCTCTTAGTTCAGGCACAGTGGCAGGACGAAAGGATAATAAGAAACGCAAATTGAAGTTGACGGCTGGCAGTGACTCCTTACGAAAGAAGAAACGCTCTGGGTCTGCGCAAGCGACGGATGATGATGATTAGTTTAGTGATAGCTTTGTAGAGAAGTACCTCTTTATTATCGATATTCTTACACAAATATATCAAAATAAACTCTTTATTATATGTACATAAAAAATCTGTGGTGTGTTATGTATTATCGCCGGGCTTTCATTTTCCCGCAATCTTGGTTAAAAAACGGGCTTTTCGACTCTTTCTTCTCTTTTTCCCCTCTTTGTTTTGCTTTTTTTTCTTCTTCGTCTTAGTCATGTTCCCTTCCTTTGCACGACGATCTCCCCAACTGGTACATAAAGTACTCGAAGTAAGTACATAATTTTGCTGGTCATTACGCAATTGAATTAAATACTAAATTGATCGTTTTTTGCTTCCATTTCATGTAGAGCTTTCAAACAACTGGTGGCTATGACAAACATGTCCTTCCAGGGGTAAGAACAGGATCAAAGAACGTAGTTCATTCATGTACAAACCCTTACTTTTAATTATATTCTCTTATTTTTCTAGCTTCGTATTGTCAATGCTGAAGCAGGTCGTGTCCGTGCAGAATTCAAGGTGGAAAAGCAGCACTTGGTAAGACTGGTGGTCACTACAAAAGATTCACACTGGTTACATATATTAAATACTGGTTGCAATATATTTTATTATAGAACCGACTCCAATCAGTGCATGGTGGCCTTTTAGCTACCGTGGTATGTACAACTGAATAGAAGAAAAATCCTCATGGCTACTAACCCACCTCTTTTTTCCCAACTGCAGGTTGATATTGGTGGATCCCTCGTTTTGGCTTCAAAAGGCCTTTTTGCCACTGGCGTAAGCACAGATATTAACATCAGTTATATCTCTGGTGCTAAGGAAGGTCAAATGGTTACAGTGGTAATAATACTCAACATAATTTAACCTGGATGGGTTTATTGATTATAATTTGATGTATAGGATGCTACTTGTGACAAACTTGGCAAGACATTGGCTTTTACGTCGATCGAAATCTCTGCTGATGGAAAAATAGGTAAATCACTCATGAAATTGACAAGGCACACAAGCAAAAACTGACATCCATTTTCACCCCTATTATTATGCTATCCGTAAAACTCAAAAAAGTGGCTCAGGGTCGACACACGAAATTTGTAGCAAAAGCTTACCAACATCCTGAAAATGAAATCAAACAATAGTTTAGACAATTCACCTTTAGACTCTTTAGATTATCCCCCCTCACCTTCATATTTTACCTTTTTTATTTCCCTCGCTCTTGTATCATGACGTATTTGAAACCCCGAATAAACTTCAAATTGTAATCTTTTTTTTTTTTTTTCGTGCCGTCTTCATCTCTTTTCTTTTTTTTTTTCTCCCCATCTTTTAATTTGTTGTTATACATACCGCTCATTTGAAAGATGAACAGTATCAATAGCATCTCGCAGCAAATTCTCTCAAAGCTACCTCTTTATCGCTTGAAAGGTAACAACAACAATAACGAAAATTGAAAAAGATGGTTGGCTGTAACAAATTACCATTGCCACCAAGTGTCTGGCTGCCTGACTGATATTTTTTCTTGTCTTGTCTTCGTTTAGATCTTATCAAAGCTGTACGTGCGTGCAAAACTGCTGCCGAGGAACGTGCTGTGATTCAAAAAGAAAGCGCCAATATCCGAACTGCCTTTAAGAATGAAAACAACGATACACGACATGCCAATGTGGCTAAACTATTGTACATTCATATGCTCGGTTACCCTGCTCACTTTGGCCAAATGGAATGCTTGAAATTAGTGGCAAGTCCTAAATATGCTGATAAACGACTGGGTTATCTTGGTATTATGCTTTTGATTGATGAAAAGACCGAGGTGCTCACTTTGGTGACCAACAGTTTGAAAAAGTAAGTGCCACCTTGGGGGGGGGAGGGCGCGGAGGCAGTCGTATACTCATTCCTTCACCTTCTCTCTTTCTTAGTGACTTGAATCATAACAATATGTATATTGTTGGTTTGGCTCTTTGCACTCTTGGAAATATTTCCTCTTCTGAAATGGCCCGTGATTTGTGTGCTGAAGTGGAAAAATTATTGGGTAGTTCAAATACTTATATCCGGAAAAAGGTAAGCAAGTGAAAAGAGGAAGAAAAGGGAACCATATATAGCTAGGTGGATTGGTTGTATCATAGAATGCTAACCTTTTTTCATCATTTACTTAGGCTGCTCTATGTGCCTTACGTATCATTCGACGTGTACCTGAATTGTATGAAAACTTTATGTCTCGGTCGAAATCCCTGTTGAATGATCGCAGCCATGGTGTTTTGATTACCGGTATTACCTTGGTCACGGAAATGTGCCAGCAAAACCCTGAATGCATTGAAGTATTTAGAAAGGTAAGAAGATCTGGAGTCCCCTTTTTTTATACGCGTGAATCTTTTTTTTTTTACTTATTTTACAAAATAAAAAATCATTTGTAGGCCGTCCCACTTTTGGTCCGTCATTTGAAGAACCTTGCCAGTGCTGGATTCTCTCCTGAACATGATGTTACTGGTGTCACCGATCCATTCTTGCAAGTGAAGATCCTCCGTCTCTTACGTATTCTCGCTCAAAACGATCAAGAAGCATCGGAAGCTATGAACGATATCCTTGCGCAAGTAGCTACCAATACCGAAAGTACAAAGAATGTTGGCAACTCCATCTTGTATGAAACTGTTTTGGCGATTATGGACATCCAAAGCGAAGCCGGTTTGCGCGTGTTGGCCGTTAACATTTTGGGTAAATTCTTGAGCAACAGGGACAATAACATTAGGTAAGTGAGCGGGAGAAAAAAGGACAGAGAGAGAAAAAAAAAATAGGATAAAAGCTATACAGGTATATACTCACTGCCTATTTTTTTTTTTTTTTTGGTGTAGATACGTTGCTTTGGAAACGTTGAACAAAACGGTTGGAATTGAAAACCAAGCTGTCCAGCGCCATCGCAACATTATCTTGGATTGTCTTCGAGATGGTGACATTTCTATCCGTCGTCGTGCCTTGGAACTCAGCTTTGCTTTGATCAACGAAGGAAACGTGCGGGTGTTGACAAGGGAATTGTTGGCGTTTTTGGAAGTGGCAGATACAGAATTCAAACAAAGCATGACCACCAAGATCTCTCTGGCTGCCGAGCGGTTTGCACCCAATAAACGATGGCATATCGACACCATGCTCCGCATGTTGAAATTGGCCGGGAACCATGTACGGGAAGAAGTGTTGGCTGGATTCATCCGATTGGTGGCTCAATCAAGTGATATGCATCAGTATACTGTGCAAAAGCTATTTGCTGCTTTGAAACGTGACATTTCTCAGGTAAATAGTGGGATAGAGGAGAGAAAGGGATATATCAAACGTGCCGATACTGATTTTACCGAGGGGAAAAACGTTTTGATTTTTTAGGAAGGACTTGTCTTGGCTGGTGTTTGGATTATTGGTGAATACGGTGATGTTTTAATCGATGGTGGCAACTTTGAAGATGAAGATACTCAAATGGAGGTAAAAAAAAAAAAAATTATGGTGATGATGATGATGAACATGCAAAAACTGATAGAATGATATTTTGAAGGTCACTGATGCTGCTGTGGTTGGTTTGTTGGAATCGATTCTCATGGGCCCTTACGCAAATCAACTTACTCGTGAATATGTTTTGACGGCCCTGGTGAAACTGTCTTCTCGTTTGTCGGATGCCTCAAGTCAAGGAAAGATTAAGGAAATCCTCAACAAGCACACCATCAGTATGGAAGTTGAAATCCAACAACGCGCTGTCGAATACACCAACCTCTTCTCCTTTGACGCCATTCGCCCAGCAGTACTTGAACGAATGCCTATCCCTGAAGGTCGCACAATTATCGAAACCGGTGGTAATGTACCAAGCAGTCCTAGTAAGTAACCCGGTTGGGATAAAGACTATTTTGCGTTTAGTGTTTTGCCCTCCACACGCATTGTCTGACTTTTTTTTTTTTTACCTCTATCAGCTTCAGGACGTGCCGCTTCAAAATCTGGACCTAGTGACCAAGATGTAAGTGGGTTATATGAAAGGGATGGGGAAGGCAAACAGGAACTCATTATTCAATGGTTTATTTGGGAATATTGTTGTTGTTCTTTATATATAGCTTTTACTGGATCTCATGGGCGTCGGTACGGCTTCAAGCGGTGGAGCAATGGAAGAACCAGAAGCAGCACCTCAAAGCCCTGTGACGGCTACAGCATCATCATCAGCAGCAGCAGCAGCACCTCAACAAAACAACGTAGATTTGTTGGCCGACATTTTTGGCTCCAGTGGATCACCGACCTCTCCTATTCAATCACAATCACCAGCGACGCCTAGTCATGCAGGCAACTCGTTATTGGATTTGCTGGGCGGCGGTGATGAGCAACCAACAACAGCACCGGCACCAGCAACACCTACAGGATTGGACTCTTTGGCAGGTTTGTCATCAAGCCTGGACACCACTACCACTTCACCACAGCAACAACAACAACAACAGCAAAACATACCTGGATATGAAGCATATACCAAAAATGGCCTTCGTATCCACTTGGTACCTTCTCGTGATCGAAAAAATCCTGCCATCATCAATATCCAAGTGCTTTTCAACAACAATGGATCCCAAGGCACAGTCACTGATCTTCAATTCCAAGCCGCTGTACCTAAAAGTCAACGCTTACAAATGGCCACAGCTAGCAACACAACTGTAGAATCTTCTGCTACCGAAAAACAAATGATGCGGATCAACAACCCTCAACAGGTACAATTCTCAAAAGAAGAAACAAAAAAAAGAAAAGAGTATGTGTGATGATGCATGATGAACTGATTATTTTTTATTTGTTGGTGCTGGGTTCTTGTAGACTGCAGTCAAATTGCGCTTGCGTATTTCTTATGTACTGGCGAATAGTGGACAAAAGGTGGATGATATGGCTGAATATGGTCCATTCCCTGAAAATGCATTCTGATTGGGACGCAATGGTCTTCTTTGATAAATGGTGTAGTATGATTTACAGATAGCTTAGTTTAGTTTTTTAGTTGTTTTTTTATAGTTTTTGTAGTTGTGTGTTTATTTTTATTTTTTTTTTGAACAAGACATGAATACTAGTAATAAAAAGATAGATATATTCATATACAATGGTTTTTGAGGCTGAAAAGAAAAAGAATGGTTTTTCATTGATTGATGGATACTAGATAATAAAGATAGAGAAATAGATATATACTGGAACAAAAGGAAACAAATGGTTTTTATTTGATAGTTGAAGGGTAGGTAAAGGCAGTGATTAAATTGTGTCTATGCACAGTACAAAACAAAAAGGGGCGGGAAGTAGGCTGGTCAAATCATCTATACTAGAAAAGAAAATGATTGGGCTTTTTATTGATTGATGTTTGCAAGACAATAAAGGTAGACAGATAGATGTATACTGCTTCAAAAAGTGACAAATGGTTTTTATTGAATGGTTGGAGGGGGGGGGGGGGGAGATAGTAATAAAATTGTGTATATGTACAGTACAAAACAAAGAGGGAAAGGGAAGAAGAGGGACGGGAAGTGCACTGGTCAAATCATCTAAACTAAGTGTGTGTGCGTGTGTTTATCGGTATGTAAAAAGAGGTGTGTATGTTATTAGGAAGTTGCTTGGCTTAGAAACCTTTGTTAGCCAACCATTGCTTGAGTTCATTCACATAGAGACCTTTGATAACGATATGATTGTTGGTGGGGTTGATCTTGATATGGTTTTTGGGAGCATCAGGGAAGAGAGTGGTCAGTTCGGTCTTGAGGGCTTCAACATCACCTTGGATACGTCGAATGATGGTTAATTGTTGGGTGCCACCATTTTTGATTTCAGAATACACAGGCAGACTTTGATTACTGGTGCGGGATACAATGTACGAGGTATCCTTCAAGGTGGAGAAACAACGTTTGCTGACAGGTTGAAGTAAGGATCGCAACATCTAGATGCCATCACACAGAGACATGAAAAAAATGAATGAGTAAATGAATGAATATATTAACGTAGAATATTTTGTCTTTTGTCTGTTTTGACAAGTTCCACGCAATGCAGTAAAGAGTGGTTCGTTATTACCTTTCGTGGTATTTAGTTGAAATAGGAATGAAGAAATATAAAAAAAAAAAAAAGTGGAGCGGCAACGAGACTGCTCATACAAGGGCAAAAAAAAAAAAAAAAAAAAAGCGGACCTTTAAAATGGACCCTTATGGAGCTGCCCCTGGTTCCTCCCAAGCCTCACCCACACATCTCTCCCCCCAAGCAACCCCCCCCACCTCTTAGGTGAGCATACCTCGCTGATAATTTATTAAATTTTAAAGGATGAGTCGATCCACTTTCATTACAAATAGGAGAATGAGAGGGATGACAATGCCGATCAATGTGTTCCTCAAAGTAAGAACTGTGGTGGTGGCGGCAGGTGCAGATGACACCTGTATTGTTGGTGGAGAGAGATGTACCGGCTCAGCGACGCTAAACTGAATATTTTTAAAGTAGGCATAAGTATCATGTGGGGTAGCATAATCAGAGGAACCACCACCGAAAAATGTACTGAACATGAGACTAGAGATAGCGACGGCGTTGGTGGTTCTATATTGCAATCCTGTCATTTCCATCACAGGCTCATCGTCCTGCCAAATTTGAAGAACGCCATTTCTTTCCCAAGATGGATCATTGATTTGTGTGAATATTTCAATCCTCGTCCATTGTTCTTTGGGATACTTGATTCGTCCCCTAAACATACTTGTGCCATATTCTTTGTTACATATCACACCCGGTGTTTCCTTACAAAAGGCGTCGTCAGTGGGAATATACAAATAGGCTTCTCCGAGACCTAAGAAAGGAAAAAAAAAAAATGAAAATTAAAAAAAGGCCTCCTGGTCGGAGTATTAAATGTATTTCTTGTCTCTCTTTTTCATTTTGCTTTACCATTCTCTCGCCACATGAGTCGAACAGAAAAACAATTTTGCCCATCTGCTTGTCGACCGCCTGAACATCCGTTATTTGGTGTGCCTTTGTATAATATGGTAGAGTGACCAATAATTAAGTAACGCTAACCAGCCAATACATTTCCGTTTTTGTTTTATTATTATTACCCCCATAGAGACCTGGCAGTTTTCCACCACGCATCCAATCAAAACTAGCGTCAAATGCCATGTCATATTGTAACAATGCCCTCGCGTACGATTGATTCCCAAATGGCCTAGAGTAGAAATCAAGCCCGCCGGTACGCCCAGCGTCTGTGGACCCGCTAGGTGAATACGATCCTTCACCGTACTTTATGCGCATGACAGTGGACGACGATGGTGTTTGGGATGACATTGTTCCGTTGGGTAACGACGAAGAAATATAGGGGTCGGGTATGAAGGAAATATCATTGGACCCATATATGTAATTGTTTGCAAGCTGCCATGTTTCTTGAAGCAAGCTATCGGCTTCTGAATACTCGCCATCATTGCTACTGCTGCTGCTGCTGCTAGTATCCATGAATGACGATTGTGGTGGTGGAATTGGTGCACTCCATACTTGGGTGAAATTTTGGCGATAGTCATTAGATATAGTTATAGTCGTAGCCATAGTTATTATTATATTTACATAAAACCATACAAATAAAATATATACAATCATGTTTGCTTTTTTTTTTTTTACACTGTTGTAGGGCTGGATCTTTTTTCACGTATGATTGGATTATTGCTAGAGATAGAAAAACAGGTTGGATGAAGACCGGGGGGGAAGGAAGAAAGAAGATGGATAGGATTGGGATTTTACGGTTATTATTCCGAAGATGTTTTTTATGTAAGGAATGCAATAAGGAACAATGGTGCAGTTCAGAAAGAACGTAAACTAAATGTTAATTGTTGAAATTTCTTATAAGACGTTCTTAAATTAAAAAAAAAAAGGAGGAGCATAGATATATACTATGTCTAATCTAGTGGAAGTTACGCTGGTAGCACGTCTGGTTTAATTGATATGATCGGTAGAACATGAATAGGAGTATACCCACGTTTCATATTACATGACCTTTGCTGTTAATCAGCCACTACCTCTCATATTTATGAATGGACGGCCAGGAATATGGTTATCTTTGATAGTAAATCATAGAAATTGTCGCCTCGTTTCAAGGGGGACAAGGTGGGGCAGGGAAGTAGTCAAAATCAGTGAACTAGAAAGCTAGCGTAAGGTAGGAAATTCTCAAAACAAATACAACAGTGACGTATTGTTCACTGTACTATGGGTCATTGAACGGTTATTAAAACGGCATATTTTATTGAAACATATTGATAGATACTACAACTAAAGAAGAAGGGTATAATTGTTACAGGAGATTTAGTGGAAGGATCTACTAGAGGAAGTATGAGGGAGATTAGTGTGAGATTTGAAGAATGGTAGTTTTATATAAGGGAACAATTGCAAAAAAAAAAAAAAAAAAAAAAGGAACAAATATACTGTAAAAAAATATGAGAATGACTAAAGAGGTATATTTTTACTGAAGCACAACAACGGTCAACATTAATCAAAAACGGGCATGGTAGTAAAAAAGAGATCAATTCACAGGACATGATAAAAAAACTACCAAGACATTTTTCATTGATGCAAGTAAGAAAAGATATATTTTATTCAGACATAGATACAAAGTGAACCAAACTAAAACTAAAAGTAAGATAGTGAAGGTTTCAAAAAGGCGACTAATGGTGTTTTAAACCTGAATCCAAAATGAAAGGGTTTCCCCATGCATCTTGTAATCCCTGAGCTGAAAACCCTCCTAAACTAGTCCTGTCACCAATATAAGTCCACAAGAACCCCATAGGAGCCGTAATTGTGAAGAAAAAATGAAGAGGAAAAAATAAATGGAAAGAAAAAGAGAGGGCACGGAAGAAAAAATTGGTGTAAATAAATATTCATGTGAGCGGAATTTGAAGTTGTTTTTTTTTGGTCTCTGGTGGGGCGTTTCCGGTGGATGCAAAAAATGAACCCCTCTTTTTTTTTATCAAGTTCTGTGAATCCCTCACTGTAGAATAGTTTGTCACTCACCAAAACATCAGTTTATTCCCTCTAGTTGGGTTGGCTTATTATACATTATTTTTATTCTACAATAAGATATACTCCATATCACAACCCTCACATACATACAGCCTTAGAAATCACACCTTAGACACGTAATATAGCATTAGCATTAGATCACATCAGTTTAGTTGTCATAGTTTATATTCACATCTGAATAAACTATGTCTTTTATTTTTGCTTTTCAACTGATTTAATTTATCTTTGTCAAATGGGTGAAGTTTGGAGGCGGGTATCTTTCGGATAGTTGGGTCGACAAAAAAAAAAAAAAAAAAAAATTGGAACGGCGAAGTACATAAAATCAAGGTACATTATATAATCCAGACTTTTATTACTATTTTAATTATGTAGAAAGCCTCTTGGAATGTTCTTTTTGGTCCGTCTTTTCATTATCCCCACTATTATCATTAACATTTCCAATTGAATCCATCCCACCACCGTCGTCCTCGGTCGATATTTGAAAATACGCATGGTGATGACGATGATGATCTGAGTGCTGCTGTTGGTGATAAAGCATTTTTTTAAACATTTTCTCGGCCATCATTTTACTCCGCAATTTATCACAGACGGATTTTAATTGTCTGTTCTCTGATTTGGCTTGCTCCAATTGACGAAGTAAAAGGTCATTTTCTTTGGTCATCGTGTGAATCATGGATCTCATCCCTTGGTGCTGTTGATTTTTTTTAGCACGATATTTTGCTGATGCCGTTTTATTTCGTTGTCGTCTTTCTTGGAGAGATAATGGTCCACTTATGGAGCTGGGCGAAAAATGCACTGTGGTAGGTGGCATGATACCGTTATTACTATTAATATTATTTTTTTTGCTGTTGCCATTATTTTCGTCTCGGCTTTCATTGCTTTTGTTAACATGTTGATGAGTTGATGATAATGATAAAGGCGAAGGTGATCTTTCTATTCCGTTGGCTGTATAAGATGATGATAGGGAGGAGGATTCTGACGATGATGAATAAAAAAAGGAAGGTGGCTGCTGGTGCGGTTGCTGCTTACTTTCCATCATGGAAGAATCGACTGCAGTCTTAGCTTGATCGGTATCGATTGTATCCGTATAATGTACAAAAGAAATTAAATGTTGGGATTTATAATCATCGTGATGGTAATTATGGTATGGTGAGGATGCGGGAGAGGACAATGTATTCAATGGGGATGTGATTGACGAAATCGCCATTGGCTTTTGCTGGTTATATGATGCTGTAATGGTCATTTCACTATTATTTTTTCGAGAAACAATATCATAGGATGCGAAGGAAAAATATTCATATATTTAATATTCAATGTATAAATATGCCATTGTTCTATTCATGCAAGACTGAAAAGGAGAAGTGATTTAAATTGAGTTTTTGGCGTGAGATTGTGAACCGAGGAGTACTGAAATGATGTAATTTTCTTTTTATGCTATTTGAGTTTGGAAGATACCCAAGTTAGTATGAGTACCGAGGGGGTGAGAAAAAAGGCTACTGATCATAGAACAAATAAAAAGGAGAGTCATCAAGTCAAAAATAAAACAGGCCATCAAAAAACGACATTACCGAGATTTCTTACAGGCACACCATTTACACAAAAATAGATCCGGTCTTTCAAATCCGATAGTATGAAGGAAAAATACTGCATCCATTAATAATTGAAATCAATGCATAGGGGTTTGTCCAGAATTATGATTTAGAATCGAGCGGTCGGGCAATGACTTTTCATTCATTACACCAATAAGAAGAGATTTCCAAGCCACATCTAATCTCGTGGGTTATATTTGACGTGTTCCTTTTCAATATGGGCCTGATTTCAGCGACATGAGGCGTGTGGAATTTGCCTTTCATTAATAACTGATCTAAAGAAGTCTTTTTCTAACACTGATTATTGAACAGGCTTAGCTTTCTGAAGTTTTTCGAATCTAATAAGTATTTTATCAATAATAGCCAATATTACGTGTTGTATATCAGCACAGACATACCACCTATCATCCATCTATCCATACACTTATCCCTATATACTAGTTCATGCACATGCAACCATTCCACAGTACGTAATTCAGATCCCGAATCACCCTCTCTCATATCCATCATACAACATTCCATATCAATAAAATAAATATTCAATAGGAATAACCAGAAAATAAATACAAGACAAAAGTATACAAAAAGAATCAGGGAAGTAAAATAGTTCATTGTTTATTCAAATCAATATTAAATCAGCTATATACTACATGATCAATAATCGAAAGGATTACTGGGACGATCTTGTATTGATGAGACAAGAGAGAATCTAAAAATAAAAATAAAAGTAATGGGAACTGAAGCAATAAAAAAAAGTGTAAAAATAAGACAAAAGTAGTAAAAGAGGGGACTGAATAAAAGTAAAGGAGACTGAGATAATGTAAAACAAAGGTGAATGGAGGACAAATTGCAAAAGATGACAGAAAAAAAGGAAAACTGGGAAAAAAAAAAAGGTAAGAAATAAATAAAACGCCGCCAGGCAGTCTAGAGGTCAAATGGCCAATGACAGCGACGTGCCGATTGCGCCTAATCTTTAATGCCGAATTTGTAATCCCGACAAGTGTTCCATATATAATACATTCCAATTTCCAAAACATCGGCGCCTTGATAGCTCAGTTGGGAGAGCGTTAGACTGAAGTTCTAAAGGTCATGCGTTCAATCCGCATTCAGGGCATTCGTTTTTGCACTAATTCCTTTTTATTTTGTCCTTCTGATACTATTTGGTGTTGCCTGTGTGTGTATACTTCTGTTGCGGCTAAATTTGTGATTTTAGTCCAACTGGATTGTGTTTTTGTAGGTTTTTTATGTTTTTCTGGGTTAAATAGGATGTCTTGAGTGATCCTTTGGTGTAGCTTTGATCGTTTGGAGCTTTGAAAAATAATTTTCTTCCTTCGGCGGAATTTGAAATATTTTGTTCCTGAATCGGACAAAAATAGATTTGATAGTAGTGAGCACCAGAACTTTTGTAGATAAAGTCCAACTGTAGAGAAAGTTTATAAAAAATAAACTTGAAAGAGTAAAATAAAATAAAAAGAAAAGTATTGACCTTTGTTGGTTCAATAAAAATAAGTGTATAACACACAGTAAAAATAAAATAAAAAGAGGACTTGTAGTCACAAAAAAATAAGAGAAAGTTTCTATATAGACGATAGAAACAAAATAAAAATAAGACAGTGATTTGGTGGTTAAAAACCTTTGTACTGAATTTTATATAAAAAAGATTGAGATAAATATATGATAATAATTAACTAAAGAAAAAGAGAATTGGCGGGGGAAAGGTGGGGTATTTATACTAAAAAATAAAGTGGCGGCGAGTGGGTGTCATGTACCTGACAAGTGTTATGTGCATGACAAGTGTTATGTGCATGACAAGTGTTATGTGCATGACAAGTGTTATGTGCATGATAGGTGTTATGTACGTGACAGAGGTAGTAACTTGATGAGAAGATAATATATATGAAAGAACCAATAAAAGCCAAAGGCGGCAGCAAGGAAATTGTCGTTGTTCGTTTCCATGACACTTCTCTTTCTTTCTTCTGTTCCTCCTTTTTTTTTTTTTTTTTTTCCTCCCGAAGCAGAGTTATGGAACCTTTACTAATTTAGTTTAATCTTAGTTGCCGTAGTTTATATATACGATTGAATAAAATATATCACGCATTTTTTACCATTAGTCTGTCCCAAATGTTTTGTTTGTCTTTTACACTAGATCGCTAATTACAATTACGCCCTTCTCAATAAAATATGTTTTTTTTTTTTATCTGTCATACATCATTGTATCATTATAATAATATTAGCATATGGAATATTTGATGATATCCAATTAATATAAGTATCAAAGTCGTGCCAAGAAGTGTAACTTGTCTACAGCAATTATTTTCTTAGACTGTTCGTGTTTGAGTAAAAACGATCAAAGTAGCCCTATCCTTCTCCACTTGTTACAAACCCACACGGGTAACATTCTCATGAAAAAAAAAAAAAAAAAACTGGAGGTCTTGTAATGCAAATGGATATTTCAACTAGATATTTATGAGCGGGTAGCGAAATAAGGACATGCAAAAATTACCTTATTAGGTTATAAAACTAGAATGCTAATGTGATAGATAACCTATGCATCATACTTCATATTTAAAAAAATGGTAGTGTATCAATGTCCTCAGCATCAACATATATATGAGGGGGAAATAGTCATAATGACTGAGTTAGAGAGTAAATATTTGATAGGACACTCATAAAGCAATCACAACATTGACATTCTTCAGTGTGCGTTGCGTCATTGAATGGTTACTTAATTAATAAAAAGCAGAGTTTATTAAAGCATACGGATAGATAATAAAACTAAAGGAGAGGGGCCCATTGTAACAAGGGATCTAGCAGAAGATCTGTTGGAGGAAGCATAAGGGAGACTAAAGTGACACTTGAAGATTGGCTGACACTAAGCTAAATGGTCAATTGTAAGAGGGTATAATATATTATACGGGGAATGTTAAATAATAAAGGGACTCTGTTCTTGGAACACAACAACGGTCAACACTGATCAAATAGAAGTGATGACAGAGAAAGGGATCTATTACACAACACATGAGAGACTAATGCGACAGATTCAATACAGCAAATAGAAAAAGACATATTTTATTAAAATACAGATCCATAATTTGGACAAAATAAAACTAAACAAAGCAAATGAAAGCACCAAAAAGTCAACTAATGGTGGTCTCCGAATCTTGAATCCAAAATGAAAGGGTTACCCCATGCATTTTGTAATCCCTGAGCTGAAACCCCTTCTAAACTAGTTCTCATACTAATCTATGTCCACCAGAACCCCACAGAAGTCGTAATTGTGAAGAAAAAATGAAGAGGAAAAAAGAAATGGAAAGAAAGAGAGAAGAGGGCAGGGCCGGGATGGAAGTAAATAAATAAACATCCACGTGGACGGGGTTTGAAGTCTCTGGTGGGGCGTTTTTTTTTTTTTTTCTTTTTCTCCACACCCTTCTTTTTTTACCACATCAAAACCATTTAACAACATCAGCATGCTGGATCACTTCTCATGACATTGACTGCCACCATTGAGCATATTCTGTGCGACTATTGTTTTTTCTCTAGATGACATTGGACTCACCAACCAAGGGAACAATCTGACCTGGTTTAGTTTACCTCACCCCGTCACTGTAGTATAGTTTGTTATTCACACATAGGATAGATTACCCTCTTTAATTAAGCTTTATTATCTAACAATATGTTTATTATATGATATAACAAGATATTCCCCCCACGCACATTCCATAGTCACCAACATACCCCCCCTTGAAAGCCCAACTTTAGATAGGTGTCACATAGCTATCATTAGACGACATACTTTAGCTTAATCGCCATATTATATATATATCTGAATAAAATGTGCCTTTTTTCTTTGCCTTTACATCGTCTCTTATACATTTAGTTTGTCTTGTCGAATGGGTATACCTGCGCTATACAGAGTTTGTGCGTGCAAAAAAAAAAAAAAAAAAAAAAAAAAAAAAAAAGTTGATGCTTGTGTGTGTGTGTGTGTGTGTGTGTGTGTGTGTGTGTGCGTGTGTGCCAAAAAAAAAAAGAAAGGATTCGATATGACATAAGGCAACATCGGTCAACGTCGTGCTCAGTGGTCTGTATTCTGTACTGTATTCGGCTCTAAATAATATAGAACGTGAGAGGTATTTCCTGAATGATTTTCGAAAATACGCGGCGGATGCATGAAAAAGGACAGAGAATGTCGCATAAAAAATATGACTGAGATGAGCGTATAAAGATGTGATGCCCGAAAGTATACTGTAAGGTATCATATTCAGCATAGTATCCTTTTTCTTGTTTGCTTCTGAATAAACGCCTTGTTGTTACAATTCCCTCCCCCTCAGTCATATCAGAATGCCAAAGATTTTTTTTTATACAAACAAGAACTACCGTAGCCTGTATTCCGTTTCACTTTCACTATCATATTACATAGCTAAAGGCTTTATTGTCATGCCAAAAAAAAAGAAAAGAAAAAAAAGAAGAAAAACTTGGTGTATGCGTGAAACCCCTTCTTTTCCCCCTTTTCTGCTGAACTACCCCATATATGATCAACATCTTTAGTAGATAAAAATGACAAAAAGATGTCTATGTAATATATCAGCCCATGTAAAGCAATGATGAAACAATATTGGTTTTTGTAAATGTTTTCTATTTTCTTTTTATTCACACGACAGTACACCAAAAAGTATATATAAAACACAGACTATAATACCAATCAAACACACAAAAAACAAAAACACAATAAAAGTGCTACTAACTAATAAACAAATAAATAAATCAAAGAAGAAACTATGACTAATCCTTGCGGGTCCAATGTCTCCGACGCATAGGGTGACCTTCAGTATTGAATACATAATGATCGAGAGAGATGACATCAGGAGGACTGAATAAGAGATACAAGTATTTGAATGTTTCCGCAAACAAAAAGCTAATGGAAACCAAGAAGAATGAAATGAGCTGAATGATAAACCCTTCTCTCTCCCCTCATGAATCACGATATAGTCAGTATATTTTACCTTTCCATAGAATCCATTTGGTTTTCATGAGCTTGACCAGAATCAGCAGTATTTCTATCCACATTGCTGACAGCGGCATAACCACTGGAAGTTTTGCAGTGTTTTTCAATTGCTTTGAATATTTCCCAACCGTATTCCTAATATAAAAGGGAGATCAGATATCCAGTTGCTTGTCTTTTTTTAACAGTAATAAACCTAGTACCTGATACTTTTGATCACCAGTGATTCGATAAAGGACAAAAAGACTTTCCAAGGTTTCTAAATATAAAAACAAAACATTCAGTTGGAGTGGGGAGGTGTAAATCAATAAGACTTGATTGAAAAAAAAGGTGGGAGGGTTACCTGGCCGTAAATGATATTTGCCATCAATGACACGAACTTGATCTACTCTTGAAGGACGAGGGGGTAGTTTGTAATCAGGGTCATGGTGAATGGGGCGTTGCTGTGAGAATGGTTTGTTGTTATTATTGTCCAACTGATTCACTGTATCTTGATAAACCAATCGATCATAAGGTTCTGCACCTGTAAATGACCACATTTCAGCACCTAGACCAGTATCCGATGTACGATATAGATGCATACAGGCTTCCAGAGTACCTTTTGCAATCATCAAATCTTCGGGTACATCAAATGTCTTGGATCCCAAGGCAAGCATTCCAGGTACAAAACATGACTATAACGGACAACAAATATAGACGTATTTAATATACAGATCACACACATCCCCTCTCCCATCCAACCCCAGAACTTACTAAATGATCCATCGTAATATGTTTCGATTTAGATAAAGTATCAAAAGGCGGCACGAAAATCATGTCATTGCCAGGTATATGTGATAAAACATGCTTCTTTATGGCGTCTGTTGATTCCAGATCTATATAATACACATATAAAAAGAAAAATATAAGGTTATGGATTTGACAAACATATTGAAAAAATTCAAGGAAAACTTACACATGCGACTGTATTGAGTCATAGTTCCATCGACCAACAAGTAGTGCTTGAGTAAATATTCAAACCAACTATCACCCATAGCGCCCAGTCTACATACCCCATCAGTGAACTGTCCCGTATAAATATTGATACCTGTTGGATATAAACCCGGTATATGGAGCCCGTGCTCAACATCCATTTTCTCCATAAAGTTTGTGATTGCTTGCGCCTAAGAAATGGCCGATGAAAATAATAGTAAGTAACAGTACAACAAATTATTCACTTTTTTTTTATTTTTGATAATCTTACCTTTGTTGCAAAAGACCAGTCCTTTGTATGGTATGACAAGGTAAACAATTCAAGATGCATACTAAGATCCGCCACTAAAACACCCTTATCAGGAGGCCCATGACTACATACCCAACAACCAAAAAAAAAAAAAAAAAAAAAAAAAAAAAAAAAAGAGTTCAGTTTATGAGATCATAAAGGTTCATCATTTCATTGGTAAAAACAAAATACCTTGAGGGGTTCCATTGGTGAGGGAAGAGTCCAGTAGGGGTATTGAAAGAAGGAGATAAAGTTTTTCCAAGTTGATGGGCCTTTTGAATCAAAAGATCATGCTGTTGACCAGAAAGTTCATAAGCACTGAGGAGACCACCCATGTATCGAATAATGGCTTCGAAGACGATAATGTTCCCATCCAGCTGAAAGTCCACCTTTTGTACTTCGGGAAGAGCATCCAAAAATTCTTTATCTAGACCCATAATGGACATTGTGCTAAGTGAATCAATCAAAGTGGCACCCCAGTGACCAAAGGGGTTGTTCGTGCTATTGGTGAGAGGTTTCAATTCGTCGTGACCCATGGCATACTTTTCTATATTGTGTTAATAAAATGAAATAATCAAAAAAGTCAATGCTGCTGTTATCATCATCATCACCATCAACCTCACCATCATGAACTTACTATAGCCATTCCAACCATGTAAAAAGGCAGTTTTGACTGCTTCTTGTCTTCCTTGTCGTAGTAATGTGTAGTCTTGTGATTCAGGTCCAAAGTCAAATTGAATACGCGGGAGATGAGACTGAAAAGGTTGCTGCTTGTTGCTATTGCTATTGCTGTTGCTGTTGCTATTGCTATTGCTATTGCTATTGTCATTGCTGGTAGTGGTGTCGGTGTCACTGTGGGAATCACGGTCCAAGTCTGGTAGTTTTTGCTTGTGCTGCAGTTCATCTTGATCTATGTGATCAACAATCAGAGATTCCAACCCCATGTCTGGAAAAGGTCGGTCAGGTGCCTTGTATTGATCAGGTATAAGGGGAGGACTTTGCCAACGTTCTTCGTCCATAGCTTGTTGTTGCTGTCGACGCTCATCACTATCATCAGGTTGAAGAGTGACGTTCCATAGATGAAAGAGAAGAAACAAAGAGATGCATATCAGAATAATTGGACGTCTTCTATATATTAATCGATTGGTAAAACTAAACATGACAGCTAACCATCAAACAAAAAAAAAAAAAAAAGAAAAAAAGGGAAGCGAGCAAAAGAGGAAAATTGAGTAATTTTATCCGGGATTTGAAAATAGAAATCAGGGGACTGAAACAAGTGGATCTTTTCAAATATACTAAATTAAATGGATGACTGTATTCACTAGGAAACGAGGACAAAAGCAAAGTAATTCAATTCTTATTCTTTTCCCCCTATTTCTCAATCTTCCATGCTTGTTTTTTTATAAAAATAAAAATAAAAAGACCAAGGGCTATTCCAACCTACAGATTAAGTCGGAATTAACATCCGCGGGGTTTTATTCAAGTATAAATATTGATCCCATTGACATTAACATTGACATATGTGAAGGCTTACAATAATTGTTGGTGTTGCCATGCAAGGATTCAAAAAATGACAACATTATAATTTTTACTCTAAGAGGAAATGACCCAATGAGTAAATTTCATCCAAAAGCTTTTCCACAGAGAGTTTATCATTTCAACAGAGCTCTTCTCAAAAAAAAAAAAAAAAGAATAGTAAGCAAAAGTAAACCTCCCTCCGCAGTTAAAATACAGCCCTAATGCCCCCCCCCCTTCCCAACCCCCCAATAATCCCATTTCCATGGTCGAAGATAAAACTTCTCCGTCAACAAAAAGTAATTTTTTTTCATTTAAATAATGGTCCCTGATAATCGCTAAAGTTACAAAAAAGACGTAAAAGTGATACAAACTCAGCTTTCTGTCTTATAACGCGGCCACTTTTTGATGTTTGAAAAAGATAACAGTGCTCCCAAGGTCTAACATGTGATTTCTAAACCATATAATGTAATTTTTTAAATAATATATTTTATTTTCAAAATATTATAAACAATCAAACAATAAATAATCTAAAGCGGGGAAGGGAAGGTATGTGTAGGTGGGGAGGTGTTTTTTTTTTACAAATGTGTGTGAAATGGTATGGCTACATAAAGAGTGATCATGGAATGTGATAAGTTGAATGATAATAATAGTAATAATAATAAAAATAATAACAAATAGTAACACGATGGTGGAGGTGGTGATAAAACAAAATCACTCGAATGAGTGTAATATGTAAAAGATATAAATATGTATAAAAAAAGGGAGATGAAATATAATAGAAAAAAGCAAAGAGTCGGTGAAGGGGGGGATAATAATCTATGAGTTTTTCAATACATCCAGTCGATGGACAATGACTTCGTATGTCAGAATGGTGAGAGCAGAGGAAGGGACGGTTCGCAGCAGGTTGGTTGGCATTCCCTTGTAAAATCCACGGTACCCTTCTTCATGCAAAATGATCTTGGCCGCATGCAAGATTCCCTTGTATTTGTGTGGTTGGACAGTTTGATTCTGCAACCGTGTACGGATTACCTAGAAAAGATTTATAAAAAATATTTAGTATGATTGTACTTGCATGTACCGACTTCACAAGAGTTTTTTTTTTCTTACTTCATGTGGATAGGTTGCTGTACTTGCTGCCATTTTGGATAGTGAAGATGCCAGTAAAATTCCAGTATTTCCAGAAGTGCTTTCATGTTGAGCTAAATATTATTAATCACTGTTAGTCACCCGTTCTTTTATTTATTCATACCATCACATGAACTACCACAGTTTATTTACTTACCGAACCAAGCCTTCAGTTTTTCATACAAAGGAAACTGAACGGCAACATGACTAACACCAATCAGTGATGGTCCCAATCCTTTATAAAATCCACGAATTCCTTCCTCCTTCGCAATGGTCTGGAAAGCATGTATAGTATTGTTGTATCGATATGGTGTTTTGTCGTTTTGCGTCTAAAAAAGAGATGAATGGAGAGTGAGTTACCCAATATATGATATAATTCTCCCTCTCCCCCTATTGCTCTCTTTTATACCATGAATCTTGTCTTGATCACCCATAACGGGTTCGTTAATGAAGTCGAAGTGGCACCTGCGGTCATAGCTGAAAAAATATGCACAAGCCATTCATGACCAGTTCCTTCTATCATCCACAAAATAATACAGCTTATTAGTATCCGAATCATATTTCAATACCTTTTGTCTTACCATATTTCCTTCCCCAATGCGCTTTGCAATAATCATAAGCTGTAAAATAAATAGCCCAGGTCGGAAGATACCCAAAAATAGTCGGTCCAAGACCTCGGTAAAGTCCACGAATACCTTCTTCATTCCAGATCCTTGACAAAGTACCTATAAAGTATGAATATCAAGCCATTAATGATTCAACTCTGTGTGCAGTTATTGTTCACTAAATGCCACCAGCAGGGCTTCAAACATCATACAGTTTCCTTCCTTACCTGCAGTTCCTCGATAGACGAGAGCTCCTGGTTTCACCTTGCCTTGATTTTGCAACCGAGTCTTAACAACGTCCAAAGGAACAACAACTATAGATGAGGCAATACCAGCGCCAGCACCAGCAATTGCATGTTTAAGATTTTCGTGTGTTTGACTGAGTGATATACAAGAGCCAGCCGTTAGCAGAAAAATAAAATAAACAGTTAGTACATGTTCCTAAAGTACCTGAGATCTATTGCTTTTGACACTTACATAAATCGTTTAAGCCACGTAGAGGTGTAATCCATCAAATTGGAGGAGGAAGCAAAAGTAGGGTGTTGGTGAATTGGTGAATTGGAGTATATAGGAGTAAGATTGTCCGGAAGATGGAGGATATCCAGAAAAACAGAAGCGAAGCAGAAAATAAAAAGGAAGGGTAAGTAGGAGAAGCAGCAGAAGAGGGTTGGAGAGGGGAGATTGACTATAGCTTCCGTTTCTATACCGTGTAATAAAGAGGGTAAATAAAATTGTGTACGGATGTATATGAATCTAAAAAAAATATAATGATCAAAGGAGAAAGAAAAAAAAAAAAAAAGTCAAATAATACCTTTTTTCGACCTTTCTGTTGAATTTTTTCACAAGGTCGTCATTTATTCCAGTTTCATTGGACGATATTTGTGGCGCCGCCAGTCAAAAAGACAGAGATAAGTGTGATCCTAAATTTTCTTTATTTCAGTTTGTAGAAGGTCTATATAACAAAGTAGGCAAAAGAATAATCGTAAAGATATAATGTCAACGACATGAGATAGATAGAGAGAATAATTCCGAAATATATACGTATAAAAAAAAGAGGAAAAAAAAAGAATAATTTTTTAGTGCACGTCGGACTAACATTCGCTTACATTTTTTTGAACTTACCGTGCCACAATCCTTGATCTGGCGTGTCATCCGTTGTGCTGTTATTTCCTGGGGGCATTGCAAAAGAAGTCCATTCTGTTTCCATTTCGTTTTCATGATCATCCGAGAGATAGCCAAGAGAAGCACTATATCAATACGAAGAGACTGCATCAGTTACATTAACTTCGATTATTTCAGACTTACATTGACGGGGACATAAGCGGCGATTCAATGTGCACAGGAGAGCTGAGGCCAGGAGGCACCGCAATCAAGGAAGTATCCAGCAGATCTTTGGTGGTTTTTTGTTGTTGCATAACGTTCAAAACTAAGTATAAAAATTAGTATACAACATCAGTACACCAAAATATTCCTTTCTACCAATTCACTAATTCGCTTACGGTTTTGTTTCTTCATTTCCATATGGCGCAGGAATTTCTTCCGCAACGCAATGGTTTCCAATAGACCTTTCACCCTATCAATGCTAATCAATGTGTGTATCGCTTCTTCTTTTTTCCGATTGACCAATAGTTCTTCCAATCTAAATATATGAAGTAATGGTGAGATGAAGACATCTTGGTTCTTTTCTTTGAAACTTACAGAAGCGCATTTTCTGGAACGATCAACTTCCGTTTCGCAAGCATCAAAAGCATTTGATTGAATGAAACACCTTGTGCAGTTTCTGTCATCGCAGTTTCCTACGTAAAATATGTAAAATAATTGGTACGCGTTGTTTTCCAGATTCTCTTTTCCTTTCTTTTCTGTTACCCAGTATATCATGCTCAAGTCTTGTTTTCGTTTATGCACTGTCGATCGATCTAAGCCGTCAAGTTTTCTATTGAGTTCCGCCAGGTCGATTCGGACGCTATATCGATCATCCACCGCATGTCCGATTTGATTGGAAAGAGAGCACGATTTGGCAAGGTTTTTGTAAGATAGTTCTTTGTCGTATATATTGATTGAAAACATGCCATCCAGTTTCTGTACCAAACATAAAAAAAAAAATCAGTTATCCTTCATGTGTTCGTTCAAATGATGAGCCAACTTACCCTCCAGAACGACATATAGTCATTATCCTTGATGTACCCTGTTCGTTCAATGTCAAATTCCGCCCAACATTTCTTATACGTATAAATTCAGAAAAAGAAGAAAATAAAAAGAGTTAAGGTATCAAGTAAATGTTTCTATGCATCTCTCTAAGCACACACACACACACACACACACACACACACACATCAAAAAAAGGATATTTTCTAATTTCATCTCTGTTGACCAAAGAGAAGTTCGCAGCGACTTGATACACGTAAGAAAAATTGTCTGAGACCACAGCCACAAATAGAGCAGTGAAGATGTACATGGAGATGATGTTTAAGCTGAGAAACAAAAAGTAGGACCATTGAAGTGAGCCGCAATCAGAGTCCAAATAGTTTGCCGCTTCATTGCAATTGGGCGTTTCCACTGTAAAATCATGCATCACTGTATTCCAACCTTCCCCACTAGAGAAGCGTACCAAAGAAACCATTGTATTTGCATAAGATCGGAAGTTGACATGTTCTGTTGTTGCTTGTGTCCCGTATTTCGTCAATCCAAAGATTTCCATGAACATAATGGCATACGTCGTTAATACTACAAACCACACCACAAACACGTTGGCAATTTGATAGGCCGATGCTCTAAGGGCATAATAATAATAATAACAATAAAATGAGTAACCCGATCAGGCACCAAATTTATGAATCACTTACGCCATGGTTGTGAAAAGTTGATTCAGAGCATCGTTCCGCTGGACCAGCTTGAAACAAAGTGCCGTCATGAATAATTTTTGTGATTCGACATTGACTTGATGATCACTGTTGGCAAGACTAAAGACGACAGTGACGGCGCTGCCGATAATGACAGCCAAATCATAGAGATTCCACAGATTTCGTCTAAAGGATGTCCAACCCAGCCCAAGTAATTTCACCATTACCTCGAGCCAGTACACCAGAACAAACACAAGGTAAATGTACTCTGAAAAAAAAAAAGACAAATGAGTGTGAAAAAAAAGAAAACCTTCCACCACCATCGTTATCAAAAATAACAATTGATTACCTTTGACCAATTTCAAAACTGGGATAGCATCATCACGGTCGGTATCAGTACACAATAGAAGAATATTCAAAATAATCACACCAGTCATCCACTTGTAAAATTTCCCCCTTTTATCGACCACCAAGTCAAAGCACTTTTTCCGAATAGCGTTTGTGGGGATCTGCTTTGGTCGTTTGGCTGGTCTGATCTGACTGAGAAGTTTTTTCAAATCCAACCACCGTCGTTGTTCTGCTGTCAAGTAGGCTGTCCCATTTCGCTTGGCAAAGTTTTCCAGAATAATCCCCAAAAATAAGGAGATAACAAAGACAGACCCGACCAAATTGTAAACCATAAAGAAGATCGCATAGAGTTGAGTTGCGTCTTGTTCGGGGTTTAAATCCTTCCCACCTAATGACATGCTTGTTTCCATCACATCCACCCAGCCTTCGCCACTGGCAATTTCAAATAAAACCAAGAGGGAGGACCAAAAATCATCAAAACTGTATACATATGGATTGGACCAGACCAAAGGTTTTAGGATAGTTGTTCCATCATACACAGGTGCATCTGTGCCAAGCATGCCCTCATTGATGCAATCAAATTTGCCCGTGGCATCCTCATCGTTACACGCATAAAAGAGCCCCATGAATATGTTTTTCCCATAAAGCGCAAAGGGCACAATCAGAAACACACCAATGGCAGCAGCGTCACGGATCAAAGGAAGGCCTTGAATCAGCACCACGGTAAACATATCCTTGGCAGGTTTCAGAAGATTAATCAAACGGAGCGCACGTAAGGCTTTGAACGCACGAAACCCACGTTCCAGACCTGAGGAGGAGGCAAAATGACCAAAGTTCGACATGTAAAGTGTGACCAGCACAAAAAGGTCCAACATGTTCCAGCCATTCATGAGATAAGCGTTTGGCGTCATAATAAAGCCATCGGCAATGACCTTGACAAGAAATTCCAACGTAAATACCACCGTAAATGCCCAGTCCGCATACACCAAGGGTCGCAGACCCGCCAAATCATTGCGATGTTCAAATTGATACACAGGTGAGTTGTAAATGGTCAGCACCACATTGGTAATCACACAAGCAATCACAAAGGATAAAAACATCAGCTTGAGCCAGGGAGAGGGCGGTGTTCCAAAAGTACGTTCACCATGACTGGGAGTCACAAGCAGTTGGCAATAGTAGCGAAGTCGATGACGAGGAGAAAAGATGAATAAGGACTTGTCGTAGGATGGATGCGCCCGAAGAAAATCACGTTGCATGGCCCTTCGTTCTTCTACATCGTCGGCTGTTGATTCTTCCACAGACGCGGCAATGTTGACCCGCAGTGTCGGTGCAAGTGCATAACGAAGAGTGTTGTCACGGTGTTTGTGGTCGCCTTGTTTTCGATTCACGTCGTAAAAGGTTTGGAGTTGATCGAATGTTGTCTGTCCATCGAAGTGCATGCTTTTGCGTTGTGTCGAGGTGACAAAGGCAGGTTGTTTGATCTGTGAGAATTTGTTGTTGACACTCTGCCAAAGTGACCGGAAGGGCTGTTCACTGAATTTGATTTTTTCTTGCTGATGTTGCTGACTGCCACTACCACCATATAATAACAATTTCTTGTCGTCTTGTTGCTGTTGATCGCTATTATCCAAATTGCCACCATCATTCATAAAGTCCCGTATATCGGTTTTTTGTAAAGGTAGTTTGAGGTTGGCAGGAATGCTGTCAATGGTTACGTTCTTTGGTTTGGGTCGTAAATATTTGTAGATGTTCCAACGACTGATGATTGAAATTGTGCTGCCATTCAAAGAGTCATGTTTTTCGGCATATTGCTGGATTTGGCGCTGTCGTTTTTCTTCTTCGGCGGTTTCAAAATTTTCCATCAAGATAGCGATAAACATGTTGACCATAATGACTATAAAGGTATATGTCAGTTTAAGCTCAGGACAAAAAAGATTATACAGTTCCGTGTTACTTACAATTTGAGAAGGCAAACCAGATTGATAAAAATAAAGCGTTAATAGCAGCATTTCCTGATGGAGCACCATATTCCATCACATCATAAAGCACAGTTGTCCAATCTTCACCCGAGAAAAGCTATATTGAATAAAAATAGAAAAAGGTTGGTATATTATTAGGACAATAAATCTATGATAAACGCATCATTTATTGTTCAGTACCTGATTGAGAGCTACAAAAGCATTATAAACTGAGAAGAAGCGCATTTCTTCCTCGGATTCGTTCAATTCCCCTTCGAGTAGTTGAAATGCCTATGATCAAATAAAAATCAATGAATCAGCAGTGTTTTTATTTATTTTTTCAAATGGGGCATATAAACTTACAATGATGGAGCAGATTAGCGTGGACAAAATGATGAAGAAGATCAAATTGATGAAACCATAGACACTACCCAGCACACGTACCTAAAACGTACGTAAGAAGTAAAAGGATTAGATGCACGACACTTTTTTTTTTTTTTTTTTTTTTTTTTTTTGCTATAATTACAATTAACGCTCGGAGTCGAGGAATAGCCATCACCACACGGTAAATTCGCATGATTTGAAATCCACTGAGCCAGGCAAATAACATTTTGTTTTCGTGTACAGAAGGAATCCAAATAATACATGCCATAATCGAGATAATCATGTCCGCCCTGTTTGTCTTATCGTTGAAAAATTGTTTGAGTTGTCGCTTTTGAGATACCAGTCGAAGTGATATTTCGATGAGGAACGCCACGCTGAATCCACATTCGACAGAATCTTTTTTTTTTTTATGTTAAAAAAAAAAAAGAGGGACACATGAATAACAAAGTTTGAGACGCAGCTATTTTCTTCCCATTTGTTCTTACCTAATGTTGCCACTTGTTTCACTGGCATGTCATAACTTTTGATTGCCATCACCACCAAATCAGCGGCAACAAGAAGAATCCAAACTGGTTTAGAGGCCGCCACCCATTCTTGAAATAATGATTTTCGTGATTTGTTGGAGCTACCATCGTCCCCAAATGACCATCCCCCTTCTGCATCCGCCAACACAGTGTTTGTCCTAATCAAGATATTTAAACTCAAGTCAGTAGCGATTCTCAACCTCTTCCCTCCTCTCCAGCACCTCATTGTTTTCTTCCATACTTTGACGTTGTAAAGGCAGAGTGTTGCGAATCTTCCCGGATTTTGGCAAACATTTCATTGATGACAGCGACAAACAGATTCAGTAACCAGAAGTTCATGACAATCACAATCACAATAAAATAAAGACAAGCAACAAAGTATTCAGCATCCATCATATCGTACATTCGATCCGTCCATGATTGCTCTATATTATCCCCCCAAAAAAAGAATCAATACAATGAATGGAGTTACTATTGCGATCGGTAAACCTACTTCCTGTAATAACCAAAACCATCAGCATTGACGAAAACACATTGTCCATACTAAAGGTGTTTCCAAATGGATTTTCGGTTTCCTAATTGAATGGTCAAGTAAATAACCAATAAACGGTGAGTATTTATTTCAAAGCGTTTTATGCCAGTAGAACCTTACTCTGCACACGAGCCCATTGTCACATAAGAAGCCTTTGTCCCACGACGCCGGAGTATTGTCAAGTTTGATATATGGCTGTGGAACCCCATTCTCTAAATAACCACCACAGAATTGCTGGAGTTCTTGAGTATTTGAGCTATTTGTCGGATCTATATATAACAATATAAGCATACCTCCATTTTTCTTTCTTTTTGGTGTATATATATATATTTACCTGTCCAAACACAATGACGTAGAAACGAGCCTTTGAAGGATTGCACACCAATAACGCTACAGAAAAATAAAGACGCGTAAATCAGCTTCGATCCCTTTACTATTTCCCAAAAATTGCTCAACTCAAAAACACTCCACCCATGCCCCCCTAAACTTACGCAAAGATGATAAAGAAGAAGAGCACAAAGAAAGTGACATTGACCAAGAGAGGGGCTGCTTTTTTCAAACTGTGAAGGATGACAGTGTTGCCTTTGGTGACGTTTAGGAGACGCATGAGGATAATAGCAGACATCATTTTGAAGACAGTGATTCGCTGGGTATCAGCGATAATTTCCTGGTGGGTGAGCAGTAAAGCGAAATGGATCCAGTAAGATATCACCGCAACAAAATCAACACGATTCCAGCTATGGCGCAAAAAGGGTTTTGGTGATGCTATCGTCGATGTTTCAAGGACAGAAGGATCTTGTGGTAGTGTTGTTGTGGTTGTTTGTTTGTTGAAGAAAAACCCATACACTATAATCCGAAGTATCAAAAAGAGTCTAAATCCATATAAGAAAAAAAAAACAACAACCAGTGAATCCATGTCTTTTACAATGACTACCCCTGTCCTTTTTTTTGTGATGGATCAACTTACGTGTAGAAGCAGAATACGCTAAATATCACATACTGATCCCAACTTTCACCCCACGTCGTCGCTGGTTCCGGATCTGGTCCATTGTCCCACCCCGTTGCCAAAAGTACCGTGCCATGTAACGCAATAATCATCATAACAATAGTTTCTGTCCATCTATGTATTAGAACCAAAACAAAAGCAAAAGCAAATGAAAAAAAAAGTGAAGGGGTCAGTGATGAATATGAATCCTTATATTTATCCAATTCATACAAAAATGTGTCAACTTACTTCCATAGTAGTAACTTGGCAATCCATTTTCGACATATGTTTTCAGGTCCAAACATCCAACAGCTTTTACCAACCAGTAATATATCGTGTTTTGGATCCGTATTTGTGGCGGTGTCCATGTTAGCCAACCGCCTGGCTGCATTTTTCGAGGCGGAAGAAGGAGGTCGGCTACTAAAATGATGGCTTGACGTTGATGTTGGGGTCATGGGTATTGTTTCATCTATGGTGGTGTTGGTGGTGTCTTGTTGAAATTGTTGTTGAAGTAAAGGATTGTCGTTTTCCGGTGCCGAAAGATAATCATTTGATGAATTACTGACGCCACAAGTCATAGGATCATGGTGGCGTTGGTGATTTGGTGACAGTAATGAATCGTCCTTCTTGTCCATATCACGTCCCTGTTCCAAGTGATGGATATTGTCGCCATAATACTGATTGTTATTGCTATAGATATTGCTCTTTTTATTGCTGTTGTTGTTGTCGATAGAACTGGTTGGTGATAAAAGAATGGTAAAATTGATATTCTCTACGTTGACAACACGTTTGGCCATGCTTCGTATATGGAGAGAGAATAAGTCACCCAATTGGACGAGTCGGATCCGTAAAGAGACACGTTCAATATGTTTTCCTTGTTGTCGATCAATTGCTGCTGGCTGATACATGGGCCGTATTGTTGTTGGGGGCGGTGGTATAGCTGTGGGTGGAGAAGCATGAGTATCGTCGTGGGCCATGTCAGCAGGATGTTCCGTCAGTTTGGCAGTATCAGAGTATTCTATATCGTCAACATCATCAGCGGTGTCGTAAATAGACGAGTCAAATCCATGCTGTGAGAGTTGTTGTTGCTGTTGTTCTAGTCGATGTCTACTGTAAGTTTTTGTGTTGCTGTTTTCTATGTCGTAGTCTAGAGGTAGAGATGGTGACTGTGGTGGGGGTAAAGGCGAGGGAGGCAAAGGATCAGTTTGTTCAAAGGCACTTCTAAAGTCATGGATATTCACAGATTGAGTAGTACGTTGGGTATAGGATCGTTCTAGTGAAGGCGCAGTTGATGAAGAGGACGACTTGGTATTGAAGTTCATAAACATGGTCCGGGAGGAGTCATCTTGATCCGAAGGTTGGGTTGAGGCTATCGGTACCGCGACATGTTTATATGGATTATTGGAGGATTGTCGTGTGCTGGCAGTATTCTGTTCCTGCGGAGTGAATGACATCCACTGATATTAAATAAAGAGGAAGTGAAGTGGTAATTATAAAAAAAAAAAAAAAAAAAAAAAAGAGGGAAAAAAGGTATAACGAAAGAAAAAGGGGCGTAAAGGCAGTCGATCATTTTCAATTGCCGATGACTATTTTTTTTTTTATTGACAACCCAATTAAAAAAAAAAAACTATGCTAAATTGCCAAGATATTATAAATTTCACCAATAGGAGGGCATGGAGATAGATGCCATTGAAGAACTTCCATTGGCTATTCACAAAATGTCGTCAACATAATAAGTGAGGTACAAAATGATTTTGACCAGAAAGAAAGACGGTTGGCGCCAGCCACCACTGAAATACTGTGCTCATCAGGCACCAATATTTTTTAAAAGAATACACAAAAAATATAACGCCTGCTTGGTTAATAGAGACCGATAAGTTATCGATTTCTCATGAAGCGCCTGTATCAGTAAGTAGAAGCGTAAGCGCAAACTGTGCTTACCTCGAACAGCCAATTCACCGACACATTTCGGTCCCATTATTGCCAGTCCTATGGACTGCATATGCACAACGAATTCCTGCAAAACTCATCAGTATCAATTGATTTCAAAGAGTCGAAATATCAAAAGATGGCTCTAATCAAGAAGAGGTAAGAATGAAAAATTCATGTGATCGTTGTGCATTGATAGTTTATAATTTACCAAAAGTTTCATCACCTAGCAACATTTTTGCTTCCCATGACCCAAATACTTGTCTAAACCGATGTCCTCTTTAGAGGATGTAATATCAAAAAAGAAATACTGATTAGTCACGGGCATGCTCCATAGTGTTTGAAATTTTTTCTCTTTTTTAGAAGCACCCAGTGAATATAAACGGTTGAGCTACAAATGATCTGAGTGTTAGAGGAAACCAAACCCGGTAAAATGTTGTTGCGCATGATTATTGTTATCAAAATCATCGTAGTACTTGCATCACAGGTCACAATCGCCACATACCATACAAATTTAGGGAATCATCGAAAAGTTCATGCTGATCAATAATGGGCCAATGCTTGTAGTCGTAGATCTCTAGTCATCTCCGATGTCAGGAAAAGCGCATGCTCCCAGGCGGCAATGATTCCTAATTTTCCCCATGGCTTCACTACATTTGAATGACGAACTGACAATGTCACCGAGAATATAGCATCAACAATATAAGCATATACCAATATAGAATGAATAAAAAAAATGTATATTTTGTTTTATTTACCGTACCAACAATAGCTTGGGGGGAAAATGAACACCATTGCGTTAATTAGCAGTGTACCAATATTATAACGATCATAAAGAGAGTAAATTTCTTGGACTGTAATAGTAAGCCTAAGCATTTTTTCGTTCAGTATAATCACCACAGTTAATAAGGATTTATTAAATTATTTCAAGCAAAGAAAAAAAAAAATATAAAATAAAATAAAAATAACCAGTCCCCTATATGTAGAACAGTGCCTGATTCAAAATTCAAAATGATCACAGGATTCCCAAAATGGTTAGACAAACCCGCCAAAGTGGGGCACGCGGAGTTGAAAAAATTCTGCGACTCTAACTGACACAGTGAGTCGTCAGTAACAATAAGAATTCCCCCCTTTTTTTAGATCATTAACCACATGAGCAAATACATTAGCTATACAATAAAATCTGTTTTCAAATGCATCATCTTTAATTGATTTACGAATAGGCTTTTAATCATTCTGATGCGTATATTTGCCATACTGGTTTTCTTTTTTCTTTTATCAAAGGCAAATAAAGGACCAAACCTGCGAAACAATTTAATAACATGGACTCACATGTGGAAGACCAAAAAAAAAAAAAAACAAAAAAAAAAAAACCATGTGAGTCGTATAAGTGATTGAAACAAGGTAACCAAAATTCTATGGGAAAATGACATCGTTCTTACCAAGATAACGATTCCAGATCTTTCTTTTAAACCACGACATTTTATTCTTTTTCCTTTTTTGCTTTTTTTTTCTCTTTCTTTATCTTTCTTCATCTTTTATTTTTATTGCTTATTTATTCGAATCAAATAATGCCTGTAGTTGAAACTTTCTTTGGGCATGTTGAAACTACCAGGGATTCCTTGATACTACTAGAAGCTTGTCGACAGGGTAGTTTACCAAGAGTACGACGACGGTTACAGGAACAGGAACGACAATTGGTGAAAAGTGGTGCTGTTTTTTGTTTTGACGAGAATGAAAGTGGTATGTTGTTCGTATGAGTTGCCTTTCTTTTTTTAAGCGGAAATAAACTCATGCGCTCTTTTTTTTGTTTTGTTTTATTGTTTGCAGGTATCAAACGTTGGACTGATGGGTTGGTGTGGAGTCCTTCTCGCATTCTTGGCAACTTTTTAATCTATCGCGAACTGGATGACCGAAAAAGCACTAACGATGAAGATCAGGGTGGAAATGCTCAGCTCATCACCTCTGGAGTGACTTTACTCTCTAAGCGACAACGGGAACGATCTTTGGTTGGCTCTTTACGCAACAGTTATCGCTTCAAACCCGGTGGTCTGGTCAAAAAATCAATGTCAGTGGTAGTCAACGGCGTTCAGCAACATCTTGTCAGTTATTACAACAAAGACGACGTGCTTGCCAACAGGTTCCAAACGCCGACCGATACCCCAGAACTAGCCTCCATTGAAATCTCAACCGAGTTATTGTGTGGCCAAAACTTTAGGATTCCTTTCTTCTTAGGAGATGATTCTCAGAGCGCCAATTCCTTTGGAGGTTAGTAAGAAACGCAGAGGAGAGGGAGGAGGGACAACAATATATTGAATATTTGATTACTGACTTGAAAAAAATATTATTATTCTTTTTTGGTTATAGAAAAAAAAGGTGTAACAATCAAAAGATCGGCAACAGAAAGAACAACAACGAAGCAGAAACGCCCTTCATCGCCCTACAATCATCAATTATCTCGGCGGCGATATAGCAACAATATCATCAGTAACATATCAACGCCACCAGCATCAATCAAATCGGCTGGATCATCATCATCATCTAGTTACAACTCGGATCTAATGCAAGAGGAATATCCTTATTCGACAACGCCAAATAGTTATGACTCTTCTTCCCCTGTGCCTTTCTCGGTGAACAACCCAATCCAACTGCTAACAGATACACCCAGTACCAGCACCAGTACCAATTCAGTGTATTCATCACCTTCATGCGATCAATATCAACAACATCAACAGCATCAACAACAGCAACAACAACGAGATGTTTTTTCCTCTCAGGCGCCTCGTTCCACGGACTGTTTTTACCTACCACCGCCTTTGATTACAAATCGTCATGAATCAACCGGAACTCAATCCATGAAACGGCAAACAAATTTCACCAAAGAACATTATTCATTGTATGATTGCCAAGGTAACCCCCCGTTATAAAACATCATTTTGACTTGATTACTTACTGTAATTTGTGTATATTTTAATATTAGCCACAAACGTACCTCGTGCAACAAAATCTGCATCGATTATACCAGAAAGTGTGTCCTATCATTCACACTATCACAAACAACAACATGCCAGCATTTCTCCGACCCCTGCTGCTGTATCTGGTGTTGGATCAGAGCCACATCGTCAACATTGGCTCCCACATAGCTTCTCTACTGGGTATTCAGATGAACGCCATGAACAAAACCCTCATCAACATTTATTTTCATCAACATCACTCCATTCTATTAATCATGCCGCCATACCCACACGGACCACTGAACTTATTAGCAATGCTTTCATGTTGGATACAAATGCTTTATTAGGATCGGGCTGGAACGATTTTGAAATGCAGATGTAGTCTTTGTTCCCTCACTTCACTTTTTATCTTTTTTTTTTTTATTTGTTACATATTTTTTATTTCTCTTTTTCTTATTTATATTTTATTCTTGTTATATTTTTTTTTCAGTGTGTATGTCACCCCGTCCATATTATCCCTTTTTTATATTTTATTGTTCATCCGCCTCTTCTTTATACAATAAAAACTCAATTTGACGATTTTTTTAAAATCCCGTTATTTTTATTTTTCAAAATCCCCCTCGTTTTCTTCCACACACACACACAGATAGATACACACATTCTTGTACAATACACTAATGGCCCAACCCTCCTTTAAAATCAAACTAAGACTGACTTCACCAAAAGATAGCAATGCTCCTACCCCAACGTCCTCCACACCATCCTCTGCACCAAGCTCTCCGAAGCGCCCAGCATCCGATTCCTCAGTCTCTGAAGTAACCCCAAAACGATCACGTATACGGTCAAGAAAACCAGCAACGTAAGGAAAAAAAAAATACATCGTCACCTAGTAAGATTGATAGTCATGCTAATCATCCGGTTGTATATTTCTAGCCCGCAAGCATCCACACCCATCAATACAACAACGAACGATCCTTCAGCATCCACTAATCTAGGGGAAGATCAAGGTAAGATGGACGGCGATCTTTTGAGTGATATTTATGGTCATGTCGAATACAATGAGTCAATAACCCACCCTTTATGTGAACTTATCCCCTCCCCCTCCCTTGTATGGTATATTGTAGGTGCACAGAATAATGCCAACAAATCACAAGGGCCCAAGCCGGGTCCGCGTATACGAGCGATCTTTGCACACAAGGATACTCCTGCTCGAAGGTGGCAAGCCAAACCGTTGACATTCTATACTCTAGGCGGTGGCGTAGTTGAGCTTCCTAGTCGTTGCTGGAAATCAGGTAAAAAAAAAATAGAAACTTTTGATACGTATACTAGCTATTGCTCTCTTTGTATAGTACAATCCGACTCACTCGATTTTTTTTTTTCTGGGATAGATGAATCCATGAAACTCAATAAGCGCACAACCGAACCTACCAGCTTGGCCGATATTGATCAATTGTTTACTGTGGAAAAGGATTTCCGGCCATTTTTATGTACTCACGTGGGTTGTTCTAAATCCTTCACTTCCTTCGATCTTTTACAAACACACGAAACGAACATGCATGGTATCAAAAAGATGGTGTGTGGTATTGATGGTTGCCAGAAAGGCTTTGCGACCTCGGGACAATTGACAAAACATCGTAAAATGGTGCATTTCCGTGCGGCTAGGAAGGCCAAGAAACTCGCTGAAGCCGAGGCAGAAGCGAATGCCGCCTCGGCGTCTGCCACTGCCACTGCTACCCCAACGGCAACAACACCTTCTGCTGTGGTCACTGAAGCCTCCTCGCCTGCTGTGAATGTGAATGAGGACGAGGATGAGGACGAGGATGATACTGCAGCTGTGACCTCTGTTATGGATGAAGATTCCTCGTAATATCAACCCCACCAATATACACGCATCCTATTTTATCTCCTCTCTTCGCTTTAGTATACATGCCCCCCCCCAACCCTCACCACGTCCCCTCCATCATACATTAGTTTCCATTTTTATTTAGTTGATTGAATGATTGAAATAAAACATGTTTTTTTTTCGTTATTAATATATGAATGATCAAATATACAAATGTGACTATACTAAAACTATGACAATGCCTATACGTATATATATATATATATATATATGTGTGTGTGTGTGTGTGTATGTGTGTATGTTTGTTCCCCCCCGTCACGTATCCCCTCCATCGTATACTAATATTCCCTTCATTTTGTTGATTGAATGATTGAAATAAAACACTTTTTTTTTTATTCTTGCTATTATATGAATGATCAAATATACAAAATATTGAAGAAAAAAATACAAATATGACTATACTAAAACTATGACAATGACTATGTGTGTGTATGTATATATATATATATATATAGAGGTGTGTATGTAACAATTCTTAGTCTAAAGTAACAGGGACCCTTGTGATTTTTGCTTCTTGTATCTTTCCAGTATGTTTCCATCCCCACCCAAATCGCCTGTAGTTACATGTGCCATCCGCCTTTTCCTTTCTTCATCTTCCACACGTCGCTTCCTATGATGCGAAAAAAAAGAAACGCACACACACACACAGCCCTGTAATTAGTCTCTATTGATACCTTCCCTCTTTTTTTTTTTTTTTTTTGATGGCAGAGAAATACTTACTTTTCTTTCTCTGATATAATATTCCGTATTTCAGGGTAGGTTGGAAGCATGGCTGGATCTTGAGCTAAATATATTATATACACACACGCACCACCACCAGACACACACACACACAAAAAAAAAAAAAAAAAAAAAAACGACGTGAGAATGATATAGATGGATGATGATAAAACTATTTTCCTTTTACCTCGAGGTGGTTCTTTGAAATAAGGATGTTGTAATGCTTGCCTGACATTGATCCGAGATCGTGGATTATACGTGAGAAGACTTGCCAAAAGCTGTGTGGCTTGATCCGAGATCCGAGGGAAGACCAATTTGAGGGTGTTCTTGTTTTGTTTTGGTAGCATGAGCACTTTGCCCAGCGGAAGGTCGCTGAATCCAGGCCAGATGTGATTGTTAGGTGCACCTAGCAGTTGAACAATTAAATTGAGTTGTGATTGCTCGGTTGTTCCCGGTAATAATGGTCGATGTTGTAATAATTCACCCATAATACATCCTGCCGACCTACAATACGAAGACCAAAAAAAAAAAAAAAAAAGGTAAGCGTCCTTCTAGTCTCCATACTTCTAAAAAAAAAAACACCAAGATTGCTTACCATAAATCCACAGCGGCTGTATAGTTTGCATCCCCATATAACAATTCAGGTGAACGGTACCATAGTGTCACTACGTTTGGTGTCATCGGCTTTCCTGGTAGACTGAAGGTACGTGCAAGACCGAAATCAGCTACGAAAAAAAAAGAGAAGTGGTGATTGAGAATGACGTTTCTGGTGAAGCGTCTTTTGCCACAGCGTCATAGGATGGGGTTTTCTTTTTTACCTATTTTGAGTGATCCAGTGGATGTCAGCAGGAGATTCGACATTTTCAAATCACTACAAGAGAAACAAGTCAGTATAAGTTACAATATCATCAAGACAAAAGAGATTTTATAGTCATCATCCATACTAGAACACTACCTACCGATGAATGACAGAGTGACTATGACAATATTCCAATCCTTTTAATAGCTGAATCATCAAACATTTGACTAAAAAAAATATAAGCAATACAATTTGGTCAGTGTGAAATGCGTGCATACCGATGATGTACTACTACTACTACTACTACTACTACTTCGGTCCACTAGCCAAAATTTGACCTCCACTTACCTTCAGAAGCAGTATATGGTGTCGGGATCCTGTCCAGCAACGTCCCTAGATCTTGTTCACAATATTCCATCACCAAGAAGATCGAGTCCAGTTTCGGTCCTACTGCCACATCCGATACATTGACAATATTTGGATGTCGCATTCGTTTCAAAAGACTGATCTCCCGTAGACTGGAGATGGGCATGCCATCAGTTTCTCGTTCCATGCGGATTTTCTTCAATGCCATCACCTTGCCCGATATTGTATCCCTGACACGACTAGTAACAACAAAACAAAACAAGAGAAACAATAGTCATAAGATCAGTCATCAAGTGTCTGTGTGTGTGTGTGTTTTTTTTTTTTTGTAGTGTTGCTTGTTTAAATATATCCCTTACTAGACTACGCCATAAGTGCCTTCACCTACACGATTCAGTTTTTGAAACTCTTCGACATCTCGACAGTTGCCATAAAAGGGTGTATCCGAATAATGTATTTGTTTTTTCCTAACACTTGTCAACATGGGTTGGTGTCGTAGTTCTTCAGCGTTGGTAGTCGTAGTCGTAGTGGTGGTGTTGATATTGGTATTGGTAGTGGTAGTAGTGGATCCTGTAATATCAGCCATGAGTGGAAGTGAGTGAGAGATCTATTGATAACAGAGAAGGGAAAAAAAAAAGAACGCCCGAGCGGTATTGGAAAAAAAATCCCGGAAAAAAAAAATAGATGGATCAAACATGGAAGTGAGTGATGTTTCCATTGGATTTTTTATTTATTTTGTACACATAATGAAGGAATATAACTCCTGATGTGGGGAAAGGGGGGGGGATGAAGACATAAACCACTAAAAGAATAAACCACCACATACACACCGGCGAGTCAAACTATGGAACCAAGAGGAGAAGGAAGTTGGATCAATAGCATTAGGGATTACTGGGAGATACAATTGTCGGCACCTAATAATAAGCATAATATTAGTAAAAAATAAAAAGTATATAAAGATAAAAATAAAAAATCTAAAAATTACCTGATACAGCTTTGCACATGTCCTTCCGAGGGGACAATGCGTTTTTTGCGAATGACATCCACAGGGTACTCTTTGTGTGTTTCCAGATAAATAGCAGGCAGGGCGCATTTGGCACGGTATTCCGCAGTGACCTTTTTCAACTCATCCAAAGATTCGCCAGACGGAAGCCTTGATGACACCAAGATTGACCATCTACTTTCATTATTACCTTCGTCGTTGCTGTTCTTTTGCAGGTGTTTGATGTTTCCCAATGCTTGTAAAAACGAGAGAATGTCCTTGATCGGTACAGGTTCACTTGTCAGTGTCGTTGTGATGTGTCGTAGTAAAAGCTGTTTGGTTTCTGGAATATGTTGTAGTTCATAGTTGGATGTGGTGGCGTACTGAATAAAGTGTTGGATCATCATTAGGATTTGGATAAGCGACGAGCGAGATTCTTTGTGTACTAGTAAAACAGCATGTACTGGTCTTGCTGACAGATCGTAGAGTTCTTTTGGTAATAATAATAAAAAAACATAGGTGAGTTGTGTGTGAACAGCCCTTTTGTCGTTGGTCTATATATTTACCAGAGTTTTTGGGATGCCGGCTATTAAATAACAAATTCCATTCCTTAAGGATCCAACGAACATAGTCAAACGTCCAGCTTGATAAAGACACCAGGGACCATAAACTGTCTGTAGTAGAAATAATAGTTAGTCATTGTAAGGAAGGGGATCCGCTTTGATCTGTTTTCTATTCCTTTACCTGGATTGAAAGATAATTGCTTCTTGCTGTCGACCGTTGCGTCTATACAAATAAATATGGCATCTCAGTTTCTGGTTCATTTGAATTTTGATAGCGTTTCATTTTCCTTTACCCAAGACATCCGTGATATCCGCCATATCAGAAGTGCAGCTGCCCATAAAGCATTCCAGGATGATAGGTAGCTGAATAGCCTTGATCATATTGGTGAATTCAATACGTTTCTCCGGAATATATCTGGAGATGAGAAGAACGAGACCAAAACCAATCAATATTTGTGATTCCATATATGTATATATTTTGGGACCAGAAAAACGATTACCTATATGTTCCAATAGCTAGTCCATACGCTGGGCGACTTCTCGCAAGGTTCCAGTCAGAGATTTCATCGTCCTTTTTCAAATCAGGTCCTGGTGTTGCTTGTAATGTATTGATATCATCTTGGTAAAAAAAGGATTCGTAGGCCAATAAAGCATTGTTGACAACACGCTCAGGCACATCTACCCATGTGAAAAAGGTTAGCAATTACATCACCCGACCTTCAATATCCACCCTCCTTTTTTTTATTACCTTTGTGACCTTGTAGCCTTCCAATCCGTATGAGTTCAGATATCAAGTCTAAATTATCCGTTTGGTTGAGTAAACTGACCTTGATGCTTTGTTCAAGAGTGGTAATAGTGCCTTGTAATCCAAAAAAAAAAGTAGGATGAAGTTAATATATATATATGTATATATATCATTCGCCTGAGAACATGTTTTATTTTATTACCTGTATCCTGATCCGCATCGTCATTGGGTTCATTCGTTGTCAACCTTGCTGATCCAACCTGCCCAGACGATAACATGTGAATAAGGTGTGTTTCGCAAGTTGAAAAAGTAATGCCCAAAACAGGATCTATAATAGCGAAAATGCACCATAGTATAACAACCATCAGTAAAGGCATTCTCTTTATCAACAGCAAATTTATATATATAAATCTCTTCATTACCAAAAAACCCATCTTCTAATGAATGAGATCCCACCACTTGCCAGAAATTCGAATTGAGGGAAGTCGCCTTATCATCCGTCGTATAACGCAGTAATCCAAATTCAGATCTAATACACAAAAAAAAAAAAAAAAAAAAAAAAAGGGTAGAGATGGGACGGTGACGTTAGTATTGTTCCAACAGTTCAACGACCATTCCTTCATTCAACCATCATCTATTAATTTACCTATCTTGATATTCCATATGTATACTACCATCTGAGAGTCCAATACCGAGTTGACCAGACCGGGTACAAGATACAGATGTGATGATGCGCTCTGTCAATGCAAATCCTGATTGGTATTTCAGCTCCTATAATAGCAAATAGTGAGTTCATCTCTATTCCATCCCATCCTCCTTTAATCAAACATTTACTTTTCTCTTTCTTGATATAGTGTCATCTCCAAACGAGTTTCCATCGAAGTAGTTGCAAGGTATTTGTTGTGTTGTTTCTTGTATGATCCATTTTCCAAAATAGCATGAGTATTCGCTTTTCGAATCTAACAAGCAAAGAAAGGAAAAAAGAAGGAAGAGGAGAAGAAATCAATACATAAACGTATATATATATATATATATATTGCGCCGTTTTTTTTTCGGTTGGTCGCTCTGCAAAATATCTATCTTACCGTCATATGCCCCGAAACCTATATTCAGCACGATGCCTTGTGATGAGTTTGATAGAACGATGTGGGTGATAGCTGTTTCAGGGACAGTAATGGGCTGGAGGGTAGGTTCTGGTGCAGTGATGAATCGTAAACTGGGGACGGGTTGACAAAAAATTGCGCCACTGTCGGATTTTCCAGGGAATTTGATCTTGACATTGTACAAGTCCACCGCCTTTGGATAGCTTTCTGAATAATAGGCTGCCAAATAGACGTTTCCTTCTGTTATAAAAGAAATAAAAAACATAAGTTTATAAACATGTATACATTTGAATTGATTAATTGATTACCTTTATCCATGTTCAATGATGCGTGTGAGATGCGTCGACAATCGTCCAATTCAGCAAGTGCCATACCGTAGCATCCAGTTTCCGCTCTACTGATATCTCGATGGCCAGTTTTGGGTATAGTAGTCGAGAAACTTGAGAAAATCGCGCCGTTTCGTTGATAGTGCACACTGATTTCACCGTGGACCGTCACTGCAATGAATGCAAGATAACCAAATGGATTCCGTGGACCAAGCACCTTTTCTCTGGTAAAGACACAATCCTTCCCGTTTCTATTCACAACATACTATACATATGCACAAAAAAAAAAAAAAAAAACCACCATCAGTAAATATATACGATCCCTCCTCCCCATCCCCACTCCAACTCCGTTCTTCAATATCCAGCGGTGGGAGAGAATTGGTTTCTTACTTCACGATCCGCGTTCAACCAGAATAGTGCTGCTATAGGTTGTCGTAGATTCACCTCATAAGTGAGTGACCAACTTTGTACCGAGTTCTAATAGACAAAAAAGGGTGGAAGGAGGTGATTGTTAATACACTATTCCAAAGTAAACACACACACACACTTACTTCTAGATTCCATAAAGCCAATTTTCCAGTTTCATCTGCAGATACAAGTGTGGTGCCATTTTGATTCCATTGTAGTTGAGTAATAGTGTCTTGTTTGTGGTAATTTTCAATAAGGCGAATAGGTGTTTTTTTAATGGTGGGTGTAGCTGCTGCTTTGATAGACGAAGACGAAGATGAGGTGTTGTTGAAGGCGTATATATCACCGGATATTGAATAGACGCTGGCATTGTTGGGTTGGGGAGGAGCGGTAACGACGATTCCTTGGGACGAATTGTTGAGACAAAGGGGTGATTGGCGGTGAACCATGCTGGAAAATAAAAACGATAGAGGATAACGCGTATTCGTCATAGAGGTGAGGGGAGCTCCCAGTCGACGTTTTTTATTATCAGTATAGGTATCAGCCTTTCTTTTCATCGATTAGTGTAGTGTATATAAATTAAATGAGGGGGAAAGAGAAAAAAATGAAAAAAAAAAAAAAAAAATAGGATGGATGGCAGGCGGGAAAAGAGTGGAGTCGTCACACGGCCTAGAATGGAACGCGAATGGAAATTTAACGCCCCGCCAACCTTTTCTTTTCTCGCCCCTTTTTTTTTCTAATGTGGGTGCTTTCTTTTTCTTTTCCACAAATATACCCTCACCTATGACGCTTGCTAACGCCGCACCGACGAACAAGAAAAGATACAGAGGGTCTACTGATGATGAACAATCACCCAGTGAACAAGATGACGATAGTGGCGACAACTACGGAGCAAGGTCAAAAACAAAACGACGTTCAACTACAGCTGCTTCAAAAAGGTAATAATAAAAAAAAAATGCGCTCGGCATCCAACTCGAGATACTTTGGCGATTCCCAACTAACACTATATACTCATTCTTCCATTTCCGTGTAGATCCAAACCTATCAGGACTACGTCCTCTATGCTAAATAACAAGTCTCGTACAGAAAGATATAGCAAGAAGGACGGGTTTATAGTTGATGACGAAAGTGACGACGAAGGTATATAAAAAGGATAAGATAAAATAGTTAATGATGTATCTGTGTGTGTGTGGGAAAAATAAATGTATTTAATCACTATGATACTCATCTCCTTCCTTCCTATATCTGGTGTCAAAAAAAAAAAAGATCAATCCGATGATAGCTTACCTGCCAAAAAAAGAACTTCCTCGCGCCGAAAAACTGGTTCCTCCTCCTCTTCGAACACTTTAGCTTCTTCAAGATCTAAATCTAGGGCCACCAATGACGATGACGACGATGATGATGATGATGATTTATCAGGTAAATATACTTCAAAACAATCTGCAAATATTGATGGGGAGGGACTTTTATGAACACGAAATCATGCATGAAAAAAACTAACTTTATTTCTCGTTTGTCTAAAGAGGATGAGGGTCAAGAATTAGATACCTCAGTGATTATCAATAGTGGCCGACGTACAAGAGGCAAGAAGGTGGATTATAGTCAGTTCAGTCGTCAACCCAACGGTGGCGATGACGATGACGACGATGACCTAGTGGCTGACAACAATGATATTGAAGACGATGTTATAGTTAGTGACAGTGGTAGTGATAATAGTAGCAATAGCACTTAGTGATGGATTTTGATTAGGCAGATATGTTGTGTCTCTATTATTACTATTATTATACATATAAAAAATGAAATAAAAATTTGAATCATTGAAATGAATAATTGTATGTCAGTTGATGTATATTGATTGCATTATCGGGGATTATGTAGTGGTTGCGTGTGTGATAAAAAGATACGGATATTTAGGGTGTGTACTATAAATAAAGGCGGTGGGTGAATGACAGGATGCAGGATACGCACAATCTATACGTATGTGTATCACTAGTGGGGTGGGGTTAATATGAGAGTGAAGGAATAATATTTAATTTTCATTTTCATTTTTTTAAAGAGGGCGAGGAGGGGGAAGAGTAGTCTGAATCGAGTTACTGGCAATGCCAGCCTTATGTATTGCACTGCATAGTACTAAAACCCGCAAGCATTTCAATAAAAGGAGAAAAGGGCAATCCTCAGAATACCTTGAAGGGTATCCGTCAACGAACAAGCCTAATCCCCTACCATTTGTTTCTGGTTACTCACACTCGTAAATAAACGAGTTACTCGGTAAGAGCATCATGGCTTTCCTCAGACCTTCCCACGGGTATAAAATAAAAATAAAAAAAAGCCAAATACATGACTTTATTTTTTTTTCGTGCGTTTGCCCGTACACATAAGCTTACCACCTCCTCTAATAATAAAAACAAAAAGAAGAAAAAAAAAGGAAAACGGAAAAAGTGCCTCACCTTTTTATATGATGGTCCCACGGAAAAATTTTAAACACAAGTGGTCACAGTTCTGGTCTGCTGAGCCATTTATTTTGCACGTTTATTTGAACACAATTGAAATTCTCCGCACATTTGCCTCACCGAAAAAGCTGTTCCAGGAAATTTTTTGCTATTCTGTCACCCCCCCCTCCTCCCAAATGCGCCTCCCTGCTTCAGTAACAAAGATGTGCTGTGCAGATCCTTACTGGCTCGACATTTTGCACCTTCATAGACGGCTCCCTTGAGGCTCGACCAGCTTCAGTTTGTTGGACTTGCTTTTTATTACTATACCCACACCCAGAAAAAAGAATAACGAGCCGTATATATACAGTATGTCCAGTCTAATGGAGGTTATGCTGGCGGCTCAGCCCAGGTCGATAAATATGATTGGTAGAGTGGGAATATGGCTATATTTGATATTGAGATCTAAGGCTGTCAACAAATTTCTGGGGAATGAGTGAAAAAAATAGTCGTAGTGTGAGTGGGTGTTTGGTAGGATACTCACGGAGCAGTTACAGTAGCTAGCATTTTTCATTATCTGATGAGTCAAAGGATGGCTAATAAAAAGGCACATTTTATTGAAACATGTTGGTAGATACTAAAACTAAAGACGAGGGGGGGGGCTGCTATTCTTTGTAACACGACATCTGTAGGAGGATTAATGTGGAACTTGAAGAATGTTCAACGCTAATCTAAAGAAACAATTGTAAAGTGGAAGATAGTATGGTGTACAATTCAAGAGAAAGGTAAAGGACATCTTTTATTGATGTTCAACAACAGTGAACACTAATCGAAAGTGACTGATGGTAATGAAACAGGAATCTGTTGCATGAGACATGAGAGAGAAAGACTAATGGCAGATATTTTTCATTGAAGCAAGTAAAATAGACATATTTTATTCAAATAAAATTACACACTACGAGCAAACTAAAACTAAACTAAGCCAATGAAGACTCCAAAAAGCCAGCTTATGGTGCTCCTCAGATCCTAGATCCAAAATGAAAGAGTTTCCCCATGTGCCTTGTAATCTCTGATTTGAACCCCCTTCTAAACTAGTCCTGACACTAATCTATGATCACCATAACCTCAGAGAAGTTGAATGGTGAAGAAAGAATTGAAGGAAGAAAAAAAAAAAGAGGGTTCAAAAAAAAGTATTCACGTGGGCGGAATTTAAAATTGTTCTTTTTTTTTTTACACCGTCAGATAACTTACCTTCATTTATTCATCACACCCCATCGCTCTTATGTAGACATACATCATAGTATTATCATTAGACTAGTGTAGTTTAGTCACCATAGTTTATATATACATTTTAATAAAATACATCTTATCTTTTTGCTTTTTACATCGTCTCTCATACATTTGTGTTATCTTTTCCAATGTGTATGTTTACAGTGTACAGTGTCTATGCGTGCAGGACACATATATAATAATAATAAACAGCGGTGAATGCATAAAAATATGATGATGAAACCGCATTCAAAGGTATTTGGTTTATTGGTACAACGTTCATTTTTATGAGGAGGTAAAAGTCATGGTGTTGAAACTTGAAATGGCCAAGGCGTTTTTTCTTTAACATAAACACCCCAACCACGTAGTCCATAAGATCCAAAATTTTTCACGTTCCTCCTGGATTGCACCGCTCCCGTTTTCAGAACGAAAGGGAAAACTACAGTAAAAAAAAAAAGGTAAGAGGTATGTCCGCCTTCATCAATATCTTTTTTTCATGTCACACATCTCCCACCCCTCCCATTTTGCTAATTCTTTTCCCGCAGTATATAATATACATGCAGATCTACACAGTCAAAACAAAATAAAAATGATAACAAAAAGCTTTATTATTGTAATAAATGACATAATAAAAAGAGGAGACAATGATGGAAATCTAATGAGGCAAACTATAAAAAATGAATAAACTGTACAAACAATAAAAGATAAAATAAAAAATAAAGAGTATAACCTACAACTATGTCAAAAAAGTCGCCATAGCTACTATACTAAAACTATAGCTATACTATTTAATCCCATCCAAAACTAGCGGCGTTGTTGTTGTTGTTGTTGATAATGCTGATTTCGGGAGAACTTTGATTCTTTTTCCTTTTGATCCAACAACTGTTTACGACGGAACCCACCATCCTTGGCAGCGCTGGCAATGACTTGGGCGATGAGCTCGACACCACGAATGGAATCGTCGTTTGCAGGGATGGGGTAAGTGACAAGACGAGGGTCGTAATCGGTATCGGTGATGGCCACGATAGGGATTTTGTTTAATTGTGCTTCGGCAATCGCAATCTTATTTTCCAGGGGATTCAAGAGAACAATCAGATCAGGCTTGTAGGTCTTGGGTGGGCGTCCAGGGTCTTCAGGGTCAGGGGAGGCATGACGGCCAAGGACTTGGTGCGCATTGGTCAAGGTACCGGGGATCCATTTCCCAGACACATGGTAACCTTCACATGTACGGGCCGCATCAATGGTCAAATCTTGGAAGCCAGGTCGTGTGCCCACAAATAAAATCGATCCACCCCGCAAAGCAATTTCCCGTGCCACATTGCAAGCTCGTCGTAAATACACCAATGTATGCTCCAAATTGATAATGCTGATGCCTTCACGAGTACCGAAAATAAAAGGTAAAGTAGCGGGCTCCCATAAACTGGTGGAATGGCCTAAATGAAGTCCTGCAGCAAGAAGTTTGGCAATGCTGAGGTTGTGTGGCGTCATTGTTGCTGCTGGTGCTATGGTTCGTCGCATCGAGACCTTTTTCAATATGTCAGCGGGAGGCACTACGGCAACAAAACAAATACAGCGTCGGTTAATGACAAGGCCCTCATGGGGTTAGACCATCCTAGACCAGCGGACAAAAAAAAAATTCTTACCGAGAGTTTCGGCAGAGGTTGTTTCAACAGATACAGTGTCATTGTGGTCGGTGTTGAATAATGGACGTGACAGAGTGATAGATCTCGTATTTTTGACTAAGAACAGAAAACAAGGTTAGTATGCACAACCGCTGACCTATTTTCAAACAAATTAAAGGCTTACTTGAGGGTACTTTGTTGAATGAACGGCGAGATACACCCACCAATGATTGACAAAGGGTTCGACCAGCCATATTGTTCAATGATTGTTTTACAAAAAAAAAATAAAAAGAGGGGAGGGTGCACATCCACAGAATTGAAAATAATCGGGATCTTAAAAAAAAAAAGTGACTTGAATCTCGGTGGGGGAGTGGATGGGCGATAGACTTTTCGAGGGTGGGTTGGGTGGCCCGAGGTAGGGTAGGCAGGTCCTTGATCGGGGATTGGGGGCAATATATTTTTTTTCATCAAAGCACGATGGATTGATTCGTTCTCTTTTGCTTGACACATCTCCTTGCAGGTAAAAAAAAAAAAAAAACTGACGCTACGAAACACCACGAAACATGGATGAAATAGAGAGAGTGTGTGTATCAACCGGATGCATATTAATAGAATGGATGGATGGATGGATGGATGGATTGGATGAACTGAGGTTCGATTCAGCAAGAGTAGGGTAGAGAATGGTGACCATGCACATCAAAGCGGAATTCAAACATGCATTGCTAACGATCTCATTATATTTTATTTTGATAGGTTTAAAACATGGGTGCCTACAAATATCTTGAAGAATTGCAAACCAAGAAGCAATCGGATGTCCTCCGTTTCTTGCTCCGTGTTCGCTGTTGGGAATACAGGTAAATGAGATGTCCTCCATCTGGCTACTTCGCTCGCTAGGCCATATCATTATGTACAGGAAACTGATCACCGATCCCTTTTTTTTTTTTTATTCGTGTGTGTTTGTGAAATAGACAGCTCAACGTGATCCACCGTGCCTCTCGTCCTTCTCGTCCCGACAAGGCTCGTCGTTTGGGATACAAGGCCAAGCAAGGTTTCGTTATTTACCGTATCCGTGTGCGTCGTGGTGGCCGCAAGAGAATGGCTCCCAAGGGTGCTACTTATGGCAAGCCTGTCAATGAAGGTGTGAACCAACTCAAGTACCAACGTTCTCTCCAATCCACTGCTGAAGAACGTGTCGGTCGCAAGTGTGCCAACCTCCGTGTCCTCAACTCTTACTGGATTAACCAAGACGCTACTTACAAGTACTTTGAAGTCATCCTTGTCGATCCCTCTCACAAGGCTATCCGTCGTGACCCCCGTATCAACTGGATCGTCGATGCCGTCCACAAGCGTCGTGAAGCTCGTGGTCTCACCGCTATCGGTAAGAAGTCCCGTGGTAAGGGTAAGGGCCATCTCTTCACCAAGACCCGTGGTTCCGGTCGTCATGCCAGCTGGAAGCGTCGCAACACCCTCTCTCTCCGTCGTTACCGTTAAATCTCTCGTTGATCAGTATCATGGCTTTTGGTGCTCTATGTTTTTTAGGTCCATTAGTATGTTATTTATCAAATAAAGATTTTACACTTTCAACACCTTTTTTTTTTATCTTTTGTGTTTATGACGATTGTATGATGGGATGGGCTTTTTTGTGGGTGTGGGCATATGATGAATCATGGTGTGTTGTGAGGGCCGAATGTAGGGCCAAATGTTTGTATAATACCATTCGTGTTTTTTATTTATTTATCTATTTAGTTTTTGTGTATTTACTCTCTTATACAGATTGACAACTATTCGGATACTTTGTCTCTGATATTTCATCTGAAAGAGCGGATAGTGCATAAACTTGCGTAGCGTAGGTTCATGGATCTCAGAAGAAGGTTTGATAGGTAGGTATACCAAAGTAGGAGGAACCTCTTTATATCACCTAAAAATGCTGTACCGTACAACACGTTATAAACTATTGAAGGCATTCATTGAAGACGTACACAGTAAATATTTTTATTGTAGAATAAACATAAAGATACAATGCTATGGTGTGTGATAAACTATTCTATAGTGTACTGTACAGTGGGGGAGCCGGCTATTCTACGGTGTGTGGAAAACTATACTAAAAAACAAGGGAGCAGAAGAATAGCACCACCATGCTGTTTATTTCTGTCATGAAAAGATATATATGATGTGAATGATGAAGGTTTTCTCCTTTTTTTGTAGAATGGTGAAGGTTTTCTGTAATGAGAACAAAATTATTTTTTTCGAGTCCCGACCACGTGGGGTTTGTTTCCTCCTCCTTTTTATTTTTTCGCTTGCTTTCATTTCTTTCTTTCTACTTCGTCATTCAACTTCAATGAGGTTATGGTGGACCTAGATTAGTGTCAGGTCTAGTTTAGAAGGGTGTTCAGCTCAGGGATTACAATATGCATGGGAACCCCTTTCATTTTGGTTTCAGGATTTTGGACCACCCATTAGTTGGCTTATTGAAGCCTTCATTAGCTTAGTTTAGTATTAGCTTGCCCATAATTGGTGTCTATATTCGAATAAAATATGTCTCTTTTTACTTGCTTCAATGAAAATATGTCCCGTTATTCTCTCTCATGCTTTACGCAATTGATCCTTTTTTTACCACCATCAGCCCTCCCTCCCCCTTGTTTTTTTATTGGTGTTGCCCGTTATCGTTCTTCAATAACGGATAGTTCTTTTGTCTCTCTTATGCCTTGCATTATTTATTTTTGCAGATTATGTACATGTTTTAATAAAATTTATCCTTTTTTTTCTAACCATCAATCTCTCTACTGTCATACTCATCGGATATTGAACAGTCTCATTGTTTTTGGGAGGTGTATGTTATGATATTAATTAAATGATAAGCTATACATCGCAATGATTTTGGTGACAGTTGGGGAAGGTTTTCTGAACAAGCAGCATCACTTCGTTAGTTGGCCTTCATTGAAAATGTGCTTTAATGTACCTCCAACATTGTTGTAAAAATAAATAGAACAATGGTCGAGAATTAGAAAGAAGATACAATAAGAGACAACTTTCGTTTTCAACTATAATCAAATATATATATATATATATATATGATAGACAAAAAAACGAAGACAGCAATGATAAGTAAAGACAAAAGCAAATGAGTAATAACAATAAATGGCTTTTATTCAAAAAAAAAGATCGTGGAAATGGATATCATAGTAATTTCTATAGCTATCATATTAAATGGCATGGAGCCCTTTTCAAATAATTCAAGTGTTTATATTTGCGACCGCTCCCTTTGGACCACGACACACTGAGCAATACATGTTGGCCTCAAGGGACCACTCCATGGAATACGACACTGTGGCTAGTAATAAAAATTAAAATAAAACAGTGGGGCATACGTTGCATAATTAAGAATATACACACATTTTATATATTTATTTGAAGATTGAATATGCAAATGAGAAATGAGTTAAAGAAAAGGAAGGTGGTAATAGTAGCAATAATTGTAAATGGTAATAATAATAGTAATATAATACAGTAAAAAGTAGATAACAGGAGGAGGATAATAAAATTAACTAACTACGATCCACAGCCTTCGTCCATTTCTTGTTCTTCTTGTTTGGTAAGCCTTGATAATGCTGCTTGAGCCGCTTGTTCCCGTCGTAATGCTGCTGATGCTAAGCCATCCCTGCTGCTGCTGCTGCCTTGACCACCATTACCACCAAGACGGTATGTTCCCGCTTCCCAAGTGACTGATACCTGTTCATCGTCGTATTCTTCCTCAGGTTGATAGTACGCATGTTTCGAATCGATCTGATGTCCTCCATGTGCTGTCCAATCCAAAGCAACTACGTCCTTGTTCAGTTGTCGATTGAGTGCATGAAAATTATCATCGTGTTCACTCCAAACCTGTAAGCATATTATTCAGATAAGGATTAGTCATCAGTGACTCGTCACCCCCCTTCCCCTTCCCCTCCCACCTATTTACTTACGTTGTGAGTCAGTTCATGAAGAAGCACTTTTCGTACAGAATCGTAGTGTCGAAATCCAGAAAAATCATCCGTTCGCAATCGTACAGCGATGAGTTGTCCCGCATTTCTGTTGTAGCCAAGAATCGATGCCTCGACAGGAGAGAGTTCAATGAGTTCACCGACTGACCATCGTCGTTGCTCCATGATGGCCCGGACGCCACGATCATCCCGTAAGCGCTCCAGTAATTGCCGAGCCTTGTCCTGTTGGGTGAATTCGGGGAGGACCTTGATGCTGTGGAAAGTGTATTTGATGTCCTTGACCGATCGAGATGGGCGGTATAATTGAGGTCGTTTCAAGGGAACGTTGGTCAATTGTTGTTCTCGTCGTTGAGCGATATTCTTGTCGAGTTGCTGCACTGCCGCTACTTGATCCGGTTGCGTCCCCATCATAAGGATCTTCTTGTGAGGTTGAAGATTCACTGATGCTAAGGTCGCTTCATCGTCTTGCAGTACCTTGCCTTTCCATAATAGTTTTTGACCGTCATTAGTGACTCCGGTTTCGTCGCTAAGCTTGGTTTTCACTTGCTGAATGGTGGAAGTGAGTGGCCAATCGGTAAAAGGTATGGCTTGTCCTTTAAAGCTAACTATAAAGTCAATCGTTGACATATTTATTAAGCTGAGAGCGTTTGAAAAGAGATTTAAAAAGAAAATGAAAAAAGAATGAGATAAGCGGAAAAAAAATATATATGGTACTTTCCAAGGAACCTGCGAGCAAAAAACGTCATTCAAAGCCCGCTCAACCTAGAAAAAATTAGTAATGCATGGACGATAACGTCACTTTCCATCTGGAAGCTATGGACTTCTTTACCATTGGGTGTCGCAACTTCTTTATTTTCCATAAATGTTTTTCAGTGAGATGGAATGCTGAATAGGGAGGAAACCTCCCTCAGAGCTAATACTTCTAGCTTGCTAGTTAAAGTGATTAGTGATGATTAGTAAGGCTCAAGATAGTCAGACACGTCATTCACAACTCCATAATTATGTTTCATCATCCTAGTGATATATCACTGTCTAGTGCATATAATGATGATCAATTATATTGAACTACTTTCCAAAATAGAAAAAAAAAAAAAAAAAAAAAAGGACGGATAATTGTCTCCCTTGCTCGTAGTGTTCCAAAGATAGGCCCGCCAGCGGGTTTTGGATTCTTTAAGAATTTTCTGCTCCCTACCTCAAAGTCCGCCCTTGGTTTTTTCTGCCTTTTACCTTATAATACTGTGTTTTCTCTTTCTTACTGTGAGTACAGTATTTACTCAGCCCGTCTGCGAAATCTAAATAAACTAACTAATGCAGTATTAAATGAACTCCATGCATAAAATCTGGCTTGTTTTAAATCTCACTCCGAAGTATATAGTACAGTATTTTTTTATAGCGTTGCATATGGAGTTTATATAAACAGGTGATCTTGTCTATCATAGATTAGCCCATTGCTACTGCACAATAACATCAAACCCTTTCTTATTATTGTGGGAATCCCGTCGAAAAGGATCATCGTTTTTGATCTAAGCCTGGAAAAGGTAATAAAAAGGATCGCCCAAACTCCGCTGCCCCACATTTATTTTTATTTTTATATATATTCTTTTGACTGACTTGAGGATAATGATATCATCCTTCGGTTAAAAAAAAAAAAAAAGATCTGCACTCTTTTCAAGTCTTTTTTTAACAAAATTCAATTAGTACCAAGGGCTTAGAGAAAATTGTATTTTGAACGAAGAGAAGAATGTGTTCATATCATACCTCTCTTAATTCAGTTCAGTTCAACCAGTCAGTTAGTCTCTCTCTCAGTGGTCACACGTCGGTCGAGCTAGCTAGCAGATGATCATCTGAAGAAAGAGAAAATATTTACGCTTCGTGTAACTCTCACCTCCACTTTTTCATATTTTGCTTAGTATGTATTGTAATAAAGAAGAGAAGCCTTTGTCATTAATAGAAACGACTTATGATGTGCCAGTACATACATACATCAGCTATTATTTTTATTTTTATTTTTAATTGGTCGAATTTCCATATCCAAATCTGTCTGGCCAGTATACTTCGCAGGTGACACAAAAAATAAAAATGCTGGGGATAGAGAAAAAAAAAAAAAAAACTTTTTTTTTCTTTCCTTCTTTTTCTCTCTCTTTTTTTTCACAATTTCCGCCATGACCACACCACCACATAAATCAGAACCTATCTCTATATTAAAGGTAAAAGTATATTCAAGGAAAAAAGGAGAATATACACGCTTAAAAATATACAATGTTTCCAGCATGCTCACAATTTGACATTATTTAAAAAAATAGGCACCTCCACCGCCAAGATCGTCACTTGCCCTCCCATCGCCTTCTTCACCTTCTTCGCCCAGCCATATTGTCCATATCGCAATGAGTGAGGACGAAGACGACGAAGACCTCAAATATGCAATGTCTGACGGAGAAGATGAAGAGCCTGGCTATATACCTTCTGGTAGGGCTTTGGAACTTCTTCAAACTGAAAAGGCCTGCTATTCTGGCTATTTACTCAAGAAAGGTGAAAAACGACGTGTAAGTAGAAAAAGTGGTACGGTTGTTTGGGGAATTATAGAGAGCTAACAATTTTTTTATCGTTTATGTATAACATGGCATCAGACCTGGAAAAAACGATGGTTCGTTCTTCGGACAACAAAACTGGCAATGTATAAAGACAAAAAGGTGAAATGACACACACAAATAGGCAATCACAAGCTATTATTAAACTTCTTTTTTTTTGTACTACAGGAATACAAGCTTCTTAGGATCATTGACTTACATGACATCCATAGCGTGGTTCAAGTGACATCCAAGAACAAATATCGATACGTCTTCGCCATTATCACACCCAAACGAATGTATTATGTGCAAGCAGATGACCAACAAGCCATGGAGGGATGGTTTGATGCCATTGACCAAGCCAAGAAACAGCTGCGACTTTACGATGCCGATGGCGATTCAAACTTGGCGGGGCGGGACCAGGAGTTTGCCAAGGATGTCGTCTCTTCTTACAAATCAAACGCTTCTTCAAATATGTCACGTCGACGTTCTTCAACCGCTGCTGCTGCTGGAATTACCGTGGACACCACTCGACGACGACATTCTAGTGGACTTGTTACTTCGCCATCCATTGCATCATCCACTTCGGGGGGTACCTCCTTCTCTCATTCTCCTTCTACACCCAATACCAGCGGCAGTGTGCCAACTTCATCCTCCCCACCTGGCACCACTGCATCAAAAGCCGCTCTATCAGCAACAGCAACAGCAACAACTACTGCCCCGAGTTCGACAGCAGCAACATCTACACCAATCAACACTTCTGCGAGGATGAACCGTTCAGCACCTGTGGATATTCCAAGATTACAGACCCATTCCTCCCTCGCCCAGCCATCATCATCATCATCACCCCTCAGCGATTATGCCACTGGCCATGTTTACCCGCTCTCTCCTACACTCGATCATGCTCAGGTCCATTTTGCGGAAGGGATTGCAAGTTCCGAAGACGACGAAGATTACAGTGTCAACAATAGTATCATGGATGTCAGGAAGGAAGAGGATCGCAACAGAGTTTTGGTGGAAGGCTATTTGTTGAAACTAGGACGAAATAAGGTAAATATATATATATACATATATTATTGCTGCAACAAACATAATCTTACTCCTATATCTTTTATATTAGGGATGGCAGAAACGTTGGTTTGTTTTACGGACGGATACGCTCGCCTATTATGAAAATGAAAAGGTAAAGAAAGAAAGAAACATAAAGCAATTAAAGTTTTCGTTTTTTAACATGATGGGATGGCTATTAGGAATACTCACCACACCGCATCATTCCATTGGAGCATATCATCGACACCTTGGAAATTGACGCCATCAGCAAAAACAAGCAATACTGTTTCAAGATCATCATTCCAAAACGCAACTATGTCCTCTGTGCCAGTACGGAAAACGACATGGAAGATTGGCTGAATGCACTCAGTGTAGCGGTCCGGCGATCACAAAAGGATATCAAAGAAAGAAAGAAATCGAAATCATCATCAATAGCAGCAACACCAGCAACAACACATGAGCATGCTCCTCCCGCTCCCCCTCCTTCTACAGCAACTGGGGCAGATGTACCTTTGAAATCGGCTCTTGTCCACCACCATCAACAGCAACATCCTCATCACCATCCTCACCATCATCAAGCCATGCGATTGGAACAAATCAATGAATCAGAACCTTCCTTGGTCAATGCTGCGAAACCATCTATGGAATCATTTGAAAATGCTAGTCATATCTCAAGTGTCAGTGGCGCAGGTGGTATGGGAGGTGCGGGTGGTGCTTTGGGACGGCATTAATAGTAGTATTAGTAGTATTAGTAGTAATTTTTTTATTGTAGTCTTCATTTCCTTCCAATCCCTTCCCCTTTCCGTTTCTCCTCATATTATACATAGTCTCATTTCTTCCACATAACATTCCCTCGTTTTAGTGTCTTTTTACTTTTACATTTTACATACATACTTTATATATTCATACCTTTTTTTTTATAGTAATTTCTCTCCTTTCCTCCTCCCTTTTTTTTTTATTATTATCATTATTATATCTTAGTCCAGCCTTATTCAATAATACATTTAATGACTCAAATAAAATAATCTCTTATGTTATCAAACAGATGTTTTTGTCTTCTTCAATATGTAGTATGTGTGATCATTTGTTATTGTTTTCACTATCATAGCATCGTTCATAGCTCATTTATAGGACATCGACATTGAATCACCATCATATCTACAAGCGATTTATTTTTTGAACCAGGTATCCACCCTATCACAACAATTTCTCCTTCTATAACTCAACTGATTTGATTCATCACCGCCCCACATTTTTCATAATATAATACCACTGTTCCATTATCCCATAAAATCAATCATAACAACGCATCATCATCATCACATTTCAAATTTTTATGATAAAGCCAATGATATGTACAAATACACCGACGTCACCCACTTTTTTTTTTATTATAAAATAGAATACAAATATAAAACAATAGTTAAATAGAAGATATGCATACATCTAAAAAAACAAAACAACTAAAATAAAATAAAAAAGTGCTATGGTATAAACTAAGAAAACTAAAAAAGCAATCACTCAAGGTCGAGTCGGTATTTGGTATCTTGAATCACAAAACGCAAGCAGCTGTCATAAACATAGGCCTTGACACGCATATTCAGTAGGGGTCCCTTTTCTTGGTCAGGTGGGCATAAAGCATTCATATACTGAGCGATTTGATCACACACATCCTTGTTTTCTTTGAGGCTATACATACATACAAAAGTGAGGTGAGCAGAGCTGAATGTGACACAAATGGGAAATCGGTTTAATAAACACTTACTTGACAACAGGAATATTGCGAAATATGGGTTCCTAGGATTGGGAAAAGGGGGGTGTGGTAACATAATAATCAAAACATTTCAGTCAGACTTGTATGTGTGTGTGATTATGATCAGGGAATCCGGTCTTACCTCGGATGTTCCATAGATGACAGCCATCAAAATATCCCCGTGAGCATCCTTGAATTGCAGTAAGCACCGATACACGATTTTATCCACATTGTTGCCACATTTTTTACATTGGGTTGCATCGATCGTCGATCTAATCATAACAAAAGTATGTGTTTTTGGTATCAGAAGAGAAATAGAATAATGCCGCGACGCTTCCCCCCCCCTCTCTCTCTCCCTTTGTTCTCCAAAAAGCAATGCCTGCAGCTTAATAAAAAATAAACAACTTACGTTTCACTACATGCTTCACAGAATTTGACCGACATGTCTGCAATTGTTTTGGGCCTGTAATCAATAATCGACACACGGAGGTTATGCTCGGTTTCGTAATTGTCCAACAGAACATCCTTGATGAACGAATATTCCTGAGGTACTGTCGTGCCCACTGATTGCATAAAATAGGGGGAGAAAAAAAAAACATGATGAGTGTAACCATCGAGGAGGAGGGGACGGGAATTCATTACCTGTACGAATCTTGTAAGTTTTTGATTTTTTCGCTGGTGTTGGTAGTAATGGTGATAGTGGATCCGATTCTTCACGGTCTCGTTTGCATTTGTCTTCATAGGCCAATCGTAACCTTAGCGCACCCCCCCCAAAAAAAAAAAAAAAAAAAAGACAAGAAATCAATCACACGCTCATCGTTCGTTGGAGAGAATAAGGAGGAGGGGGACATTCTTACCGCTTGATTTCCGCGATGCGTGGGTCACTGTCGTCCAATCGCCATATTTTTTCTGTTGTCTTGTACGCATCATGCCTTACCACCATTTCCATTGCACCGTTTTGATCGAGTTTGCAGTTCGCATTCTTGATATACACATAGTCACCAAAACTTAGGTCGGGTGGGCAATCCTTTGAGTTTTCGTCAAACAGGGTGCAGTTGATAAGAATATCGATGGGGAGCGTCAAGTTATTTCTTTCATTATAAGGTAAGCTGATGGGTTTAAGATTCATTGTATAATCTGTCAGTCGTATGTTGGTAATAGGATCATCAGATTTCCCCAATTTGTCACTACGCACAACCTAAAATATAAGTGGCGAAGATACAGGGTAAGTGAGCACGCTTGAATATGTATATATATATATAGAAAGAGTGTGTGCTTTACCATTCCAACATAGTCAATAAAGGTCTTGGGTTTCATATCTTCTGTTGATACTATCATCCGTCGTCCAGTTCCCATTCGTGTTGGTGGCTGCCCACCTTGTTTTGATGTTGATGTAGATGGTGATGGCGCCAAAGGTGTTGCAGACTTCGACCACGCCTGATAGAGACCAAGTATGATGACCATGGTATCGTTGCATGTCAGGTTGGTATCCCCTTCACAAGTGCTCTTCAATGTGTTCACGTCGTATGCAGCCCATGGTGTCATTCTCATGGCATTGAAGTTCCTGAATCGTATATTCATCTAAAGAGAGAGAGAAAAAGATATCAATAGGTAGATCATTCTTTATTCGTACTATTCCTTGTTTTACCTTTGCATCCAGACATAAAAAGATATCCCCTTTCTTCAAATTGGTAGGCTTTTTGTTTTCGCTGTGGAAGAGAATGATCTTGCCCTCTGATTTGGTAGTGGATGGTTCGAGAATGGTAAGAATGGTCCTATGATCTATGAAGAAGCGAAAAAACAAAAACAAAAAAAAACATCTCGGGTTGGTTCAGTCATATCATATGCCTCCAATTCTTATTATGTTTTACCTGTTCCCTTGACTGTCTTCGTAGTGTCAGAGATATCCGCCACAATACCGCCGAGTAGCCTTCCTTGCTGTGGATAACCATCAAGTACATGTTTGATCCAAATAACCCCTTTGGACTAAATTTTGATTAAACGGAAGTTATTAGACATATATTTCGCGATTTGCTCAGACATTCATTCCTTTATTGCCCTCTACTACCTACTTTCAGACTTTCCAATATACCGTCTCCATTCATTGTGTCTTCCATTATCTTTTCGTTTTTGTTTTTTTAGACAGCCCAAAAAAAAAAAAAAAAAAAAAGAGGGACAGAAAGAAGAATAAAAAAGGATCAAAATAAATTGGAAGACCGATGCGTACATGCAAAAAGATATAAACATTATTTTTATTATTCGCAAGTGTATCAATAACAACAAAGGAGAAAGCAACAATAATACAAAAAAAGAAAGTGGAGGTAACATGTAAAAGGATCACAACGTAAAAATAATACTAAAAAATACAACTATAACTAGAGAGATTCAGTATATGCCAGAGCCGTAGTTGCTATGCATGATGCGCCGTATCAAGAGAGTACACCCACAATTCCAGCTCATTAGCAACTTGACCCTATCCCTTCCTAAGGAGCCATCATATCCATTGAAACACCGATAAAACCACATTCTTCCAAATAGCAATATAAGCCACTCCAACATTATTTTTCTGCTTCAAGTTGATTATTTTTATTTTCATTTGATTTTAAAATAAAGGATCTCATTCTTTTTATGAAAAAGAGAATGAGAGGGAACAAAAAATTGGGGTTAGCTCCATTTCTGTCCCGCAGCCACGGAAATCTTTAGTAAAAGGCGAAAGATTTATACGTGTATGATCACAAGACAGGAGCAACAAAGAAAAATACGACATGTTCACAAAAAGGGTGCCCTTTTATAGTTTTTTACCTTTATAACTGAGTTTAAATCCCCATGAGAAAAAAAAAATATCGATCTTCTGCATACGGGAACTCGGGCCCCGAAATGAAGCTTAGGGTTGGTTGAGAAAATGAAGCGGATCGAGAATTATTTTTTTCTCACCTCATTTTTTTTTTTTTGCCTTGATCCCATCCATCCCTATAGTTATTGACACTTTTTTGAAACGAGATTTCACCTCCCCCCTTCGGTCCTCCCGACTTGATCTGATTCCGACCTGTCAAATGGGAAAGCGGTTAAAATTGGTCTCTCTTCAGCTTTCAATCAAACAATGTATGCATTTCACATCATATGGATATATCATTCGTACACGGAAGCCGGGTAGCTTTTACCGAAAAGCTTGATCAGGAATGTATTACCTACCAGATAGCTTTGTAGTAATCAAAAGAAAAAAAATCGAATTGGGAGACCGAAAAAAATCCCGTGGTTTGACACACTGATATCCCGCCTTTTCTATTTTTCCATTTGATTAGTATTATTTTTATGTGGGGGCAATATGTTTAGCACCAATCAAGAAAAGCCTACAAAGCAAGGTGTAAAATCGACCAAACAGAAGTTTTTTTGGACCTATGATAAAGTAATATTTAGAATGGTGGGGCACTAGCAGTGTAGATTCACATGCATATATGCCACCCATATCATCTCTCCCATTTGAAGTTTTTTTTTTTACTTCTTTTAGCCGAATCAAAAAATCGGGGACTTTGGCGGACTTTCATATTATTACTCATATGGCAACTTCAGATTGGTTTGATCATCGGGTTTGTATATTTTTTATTTGTGCTGATTATGACGGTTTTAGTCAAGTCAAATCTTTGTGCCAGTTGCTTTTTCTGCTGCAGCTGCTGCTGTTTCTGTTGTTGCTGAGAAAAGGCTAAACATATCAACCATCGATCCAATTGGCTATTCCCTCCACTACTCCTTGATATCGCACATTGGGCACGTAGGGTTGGAATCCCACTGCCATTTTTATTGAAGCCCCTCGTTTTTCATTGGCTGATAAAATATTTTACCGATTTCGGTCATTTAAATTAAAAAACTTTTTTTATATTCTTTTGTCCTTTTTTTTTCGCTCACTCTCTTTCTTCTCTGTTCTCCTTCATCCACTCCCCTCTCTCTTCTCCCCTTTTTTTTTTATTCGATACCTTGATCAATATGGAAGTCGCTTTGATGCAAGCAAAGAAATCGTGTCCTTTTATTCACATCACACCTACCTCTACTTTAAAACGACTCTCCGCCAATGCTGCTGCTTCTGGTAATGGCTTGATGCGAAAGGCTCAACAATGCCCAGTCATGAGCCAAGCCATGGGTGCTCAAGCTCGCCCTCTCTCTACCTCATCTGCTGTTGCCCAATCTCCCTCCAAGGTGGTCAAAGCTGAAGGTAAAAAAAAACCTCCACTCATCTGATCTATCAAAAAAAAAAAAACCTGTCCCACTAACACCTGACTTGCCTTTGATAAAAAAAAATAGTCCGTGCTACTCCTACAACCGCCACTACTACTACCACTCCAGTGACTCACCATTCCAAGACCAAACACTTTGACTATGAAGGTTTTTATCAGCATGAATTGGAAAAGAAACATCAGGACAAAAGTTATCGTTATTTCAATAACATCAACCGCCTTGCTCAGAAATTCCCTCGTGCTCACACTGCCCGCGTTGAAGATGAAGTGACTGTCTGGTGTGCCAATGACTACCTTGGGATGGGTCGGAATCCTGTCTTGACAGAAACCATGAAGTAAGTTTGTTCGTTTTGGGCGGTGCCTCCGCACACACACACACACATATATATATATATATATATATATATATATCGATTTGAATGTAGTTATCCTTACACCATTCTTTTTTTTTGGGGGGTATTCTTTAGACGTACATTGGATCGTTATGGTGCTGGTGCTGGTGGTACTCGCAACATTGCCGGCAACGCCGACCTCCACTTACGACTTGAATCCGAACTGGCTGATTTGCATCACAAGGAAGGTGCGTTAGTGTTTTCGTCATGCTATGTGGCTAACGATGCGACATTGGCCACGGTCGCTGGGAAATTACCTGGGTGTGTGATCTTCTCGGATGCTCTGAACCATGCGTCGATGATCCAAGGGGTGCGTCATTCTGGTGCGCAAAAGAAAATTTTCCGTCACAACGACATGGCCCATTTGGAACAACTCTTGCAATCGGTGGATCCCTCGGTACCCAAGATCATTGCATTTGAATCGGTGTACTCCATGTGTGGCTCGATCGGACCCATCCGTGAGATTGTGGACCTGGCCAAAAAATACGGTGCGATCACGTTTTTGGACGAAGTGCATGCCGTGGGTATGTATGGACCCAGAGGTGCTGGTGTGGCCGAACATTTGGACTATGACCTCAATGCATCGCAGCCCACCATGGGGAATGGCAGTGTGATGGACGAAATTGATATTATCACTGGTACGTTGGGCAAAGCTTATGGTGTGGTGGGTGGTTATATTGCTGGGTCTGCGTTGTTCGTCGATATGGTGCGATCCTATGCTCCCGGGTTTATTTTCACCACCTCTTTACCCCCTGCCGTGGTCTCTGGTGCGCTTGAATCCGTCAAGTACCTCAAGGATTCCTCAAGCGAACGCGAAATGCAACAACTCAACACCCGTGATGTGAAAGCCCGCCTTGGTGATTTGGGCATCCCTGTGGTCCCCAACCCTTCCCATATCGTCCCTGTCTTGCTCGGTGATGCCGCAGCCGCCAAGTTGGCCTCCGATGAATTGCTCTCGAACCATGGGATTTATGTCCAAAGTATCAACTACCCTACCGTCCCCCAAGGTGAAGAACGACTCCGCATCACCCCTACCCCAGGTCATAATGCAAACATGATCGATCATCTCGTCGATTCCTTGGAAACTATCTGGAACCGTTACGATTTCAAGCGTGTCACCGATTGGACTGCTCAAGGTGGTTGTGCCGGCGTTGGTGTCCAAAACGCCCCCGAACCTACTCCCATGTGGACAAACAAACAACTTGGTTTGGATGATGATGATAGCAATAACAACAACATCAGCAACAAGGTTATGGAAGAAAAGGTTGTTCGTTCCGGTGCTTCTATTATTTAGATAGCAGTTGGTATTTCTCTTCTTTATTATAGTATTATTTTGCCTCTCTCTGTCCCTTATTTATAAAACTTCTTTTTTTGGCGTTATTTATGCAATAAAATTTTATTTGTGCCTCTTATACTTTTTGTTGACTCCTAGTTTTGAATTTGTTGATAATTGTGAATGCGTGGGTTTCACGGGTATGATGCCAGCGTGTTGGTATGAATTTGAGTGATAGTATACTGTGTTGTGTTTTATAGCCTGTCATCAAATGGTGTTAAGGGCCGATGATATAAAATGGAGCATATTATACAGCTGGAAGGGGGGGATTTAAATTGGTGTGGCAATGGTAAATAGGTAATAAAGTGCGAAGAGATGGAATTTGTGAAATCGATCTAAATCGATTCATGGATATTGGCTTATATCACTTCTTGTGTCAAAAGGGTTCTCTGGGTTAGAGTAGAAAAAAAAAAAAAAAAAAAAAAAAAAGAGGATACTTGGTGTCAACTGGGCGACCGGTATACTTAACATCAGTTATGAAAATAATGAGGTTTTACATCCATAATATAAAAAGGGCATCTATCAAAGGTCATTATTTCATGTTAACCAGCCCTGATCTGTGGATACGGAATGAGAAGCTGAAAAGTGCAAATAAAGTCAGATAAAAATGGCAAAGATAGACAAAAAGAATATGTCTATGATTCAATGTGTATTATTGCTTTTATTTATTTAAAGAAGGGAAGGAAAAGAAAATAGATGACTGATATGTACAACTACAGTGATATGATGAGTAAATACAACTAATTGCAATATATATATATATATATGTATGCGAGCAATTCTAACATTGTCCATATTTATTGTTCAGGGTGAAGATCTGGATGTGGAAGAATGACAAACTATTCTAAAGTGAAAGAGGTAAACTGCACTAGATAATATTGCTTCATATGAGTGAAAAATCATCACATTGCCGACATTGGATGGTGGGGAGTTGCTGTGAAAAGAAGAACGAGAGCCACTATACCGTATATGTTGAACGTGGTGGTGGGTGATGCTGTCAAGAGAAGAGGAACTCTATGCTGTTTTTGCCGAAAGGTAGACAGGCGCTTTAAAACTAAGAAAGAACCACCATGCCATTGGTGCTGATTCGCAGTGGTTTTTGTGAAAAAAAAAAAGGAGGGGAAAGATATATTCACCATGCTCACAGGCAATTTCCAAACCCGCCCACGTGAATATTTATTTACGCCCAATTTTTTTTTTTTTTTTTTTTCGCTCTCTTTCTTTCCTTTTCCTTTTTCATTCTTTCTTTAATTCTTCACAATTATGGCGCCAATGGGATTATGTTGGGCTTAGATTAGTGTCAGGACTAGTTTAAAAGCGTTTGCAGCTCAGGGATTATAACATGCATGGGGAAACCCTTTCATTTTGAATTCAGGATTTGGAACCACCATTTATTGGCTTTTGGTAGTCCTCATTAGCTTAGCTTAGTATTCGTTTGTTCATAGTTTACATCTACATATACATATAATATATCTCTTTTTACTTACCTTAATAAAAAATGTTCCAAATCCTTGTACAAAACAAAACTCTTTGTACCGGCACCCCTTAAAATTAGCTTTGTTTGTTGTTGTCTTTCACTACAGTATATCACTTTTGTTTTTTTTATGCCTTGAATAGTATATTAGATCCTTTTTTACAGTTGTTCCTTTATATTGGTGTTGATCAATCCCCAGATCTCACTCTTTTCTCCCTCATGCTATCTCCATTACACCCCTTGTTATAGTGAATCCCAAACCTTTAGTTTAGTATTTACCGTATGCTTCAATAAAATATGCCCTTTTTATTAACTATACCCTGACACATTAAATACTATGCAAAGTTGTTACTGTGCCTGTTTTGCTAGTTTCATACCATAATACTGCTTTCTAGTATCCTCTCCCCTCTAGAACTACTTTTCCCACAGAGCTCCAATGACTGTTTGTCAGGCCTGGATTATATATTATGAATGGTGACTCTATTCCTGTTCAATCGATTATATGTATATAATCTCCTCTGTATAGTACGACACACTAATATATTTTCCCTAGCTTTCTGGCTCGCAGACTGTCATTATAAATAAATAGAGCCTCATGAGTTCTCTTTTTTTTTTTGAGACGCTTGACTACATCCCATCACCACCGTGTTTCTATTGTCGTCCCATCATTGTCAATTTTCTTTCGATAAATCATAGATAACAACATATATCAAACTAGCATAAAAGCAATATTTGCCTGTAACATTTTTCATTCAATGCCTCAAAAGAATACAAAATATACAACACTCTCCCCCCCCTTGCGTCACAACCAGCACCAAAACGCTCACTTTATTCATCTAAAAACCCACATATGACCTTATCAGAAAAAATATCGTTAATTTGAATTTGATTGGTATGAATGATAGAGTAGGAAGGAATAGAGAAGGTGTGAAAAATTAGTCATGATGGGGGGAGCTAGAAAGCAGGTCTTTGATCGGCCGCGCGCAAAACAGCTTACAATGGCGTCTTTTATCACTATACTATAGGTCAGAGGATGCCTTATAAAAAGAATATATTTTATTGAGGCAGAATTGGCAGATCCTAAAACTAATGAAGGGGGTTCATTCCAACAAAGAATTTAACCGGAAGGGCTCTATTGGAGGTGCTATGAGGGAGACTATTCTGAGGTTTTGAATAAAGATTAATACTATTCTAAAGGAATGGGTGTAAAATGGGGTCTTGGATGTTGTAAAAGGGGGTGACTTTTTTTTTTTATATATTGAAACACAACAAACGATCAAAACACTCATCAAACGGGATTGATTGCAAGTAAAACAAAGGAATCTATTGTTCAATACTTAAGAGACATTAATGAGACATATTTCATTGAAGCAAGTAAAAAGGGACTTAGTTTATTCATTTATAGATACAACCTATGGACAAGCTAACACTAAACTAAGCTAATGAAGGCTCCAAAACGCCAACTAATGGTGTCTTCAGATCCTACATCCAAAATGAAAGGGAGCCCCCATGCATCTTGTAATCCCTGAGATTAAACCACTTCTAAACTAGTCCTATACAATTTTTATATCCAAAAAAATCCCATACAAGTTGATTGATGAAGAAAAAATAAAGTGATCAAAAAGAAAGAGAGCAGAAAAATATAAATACGCGGGAGAGAGAAAATAAAAATATTTCACGTGTGCGGGTTTCCAATTTTCACACACACCCTGAAATCACAATTCAACATATGTATCAAAATAGAATGGATATCTGGACAATTGAAGTAATTGTAAAAAATAATTATGTTTATTGCAGCAATGCTAAAAATAAAATAAAAAAATATTAAAAGAAAGGCGGAAAAGAAATAAGTAAAACGGGATCTCATGTCCTGCCTTTGAAACCTAGGAATGATGGAGCGCACCTCAGATGGAGTTGTAATTGGCCTGCTGGACCTCAATGTGCCTCAACTGTAGGGATTCAGTCTGTTTGCTATTTATGGTAGTTATCACTAATCGTTACAAGAATGATAAATCATACATAAATCATAAGAAAGTGATACATCGAAATCTCGTATCTTAATGATACTCTATTAAAATTGATTGATGGTTCATCGCAAACAGAGTATTCACGAAGTAGCAAAGTAATAAGTATCATAAGGATAACTAGCGAGAAATCAAAAGAGTACCATACAAAGGTATATCATACATCAATTGTGGATATCGTCAGCAACAACACCACCGTCACCAATGACATGGCAGCAATATCATTGCCGAAATTTTTGACATTAATCAATCGATATACTGGGGCTGAATAATACTTAAAGTTATAGATCGTCCACATCTTAAGAAAAAATAAAATGCCATCAATACATTTGAAAAATGTATTTTTCAAGCTCTGACATCCAAAAACTATATTCAAGGATAATCAAAGCAGCTTATTCAACCTATAAAATTATAAAAACCACTCTGTTACAAGCTTCCTTTCAAATTTAGCCGTAATAGTATCAAATGTCGAGGATCGGCCTGAGTCCGCTCCCAACAACAACATCAACAACATCAACATCGACAACATCAACATCAATAAGCTCCTTAAGTTTTTGTTTATTGTTACACATTACCCCGGCGTCTTTTTCAAATGTCGTATTTTTACACTGACGTCTTTTTTCAGTCCGTTTTTAAATTTTATTTATATATATATATTCCAACTTTTTTTCAATTTTCTTTTTCTTTAGTTATTTATTTTATATATTTATCTCAATCTTTTTTATATAAAATTCAGTATAAAGGTTTTAACCACCAAATCACTGTCTTATTTTTATTTGTTTCTATCGTCTATATAGAAACTTTCTTTAATTTTTTGTGACTACAAGTCCTCTTTTTTATCTTTACTGTGTGTTATACACTTATTTTTATTGAACCAACAAAGGTCAATACTTTTCCTTTTTATTTTATTTTACTCTTTCAAGTTTATTTATTATAAACTTTCACTACAGTTGGACTTTATCTACAAAAGTTCTGGTGCTCACTACTATCAAGTCTATTTTGTCCGATTCAGGAACAAGATATTTCAAATTCCGCCCAAGGAACAAATTTATTTTCAAGCTCTAAACAAGCAAAAGCTATACTAAAGGATAACTCAAGACATCCTATTCATCCCAGAAAAACATAAAAAAAACCTACAAAACACAATCCAGTTGGACTAAAATAACTGTCAGCGATGACTTCAGTCTAGAAAATTATTTGATATCGATGAATTGCTCAACTGGGCTCAAAATTAAGGATTGTTTTGTGACTCTGCTGGGTCGTTTATTTTTGTTTTTGACCCCTTCTTTTTCTCCGTTGTTTTTGCAACTTTTTTTTATTCTTTTTTCATCTTTTTTTAGCTTTTTTTAGCTTCTTTTTATCCTTTTTTAACGTTTTTTTTATCATTTTTTAACTTCTTTTCGTCCTTTTTTTATCGTTTTTAGTTCTTTTTATTGTTTTTAACTGGGAATTCATTCCCAGTTGTTTAAAGAAAAGGTATAAATAGGAAGAAATTCCTATTTGTACTCTTCTTCTTCAGTTAATTTTTATTTTTAAATTCTCTCAATAAAAGGTTTTTTTAAAACCAATCTCAAGTCTTAGTACTTTTATTTGTTTGGCAGTGCTATATATCTTCATATATACACTATTGATTTACTATATTGAACCCTACTGGTCAATATTTTTTATTTTTTTTCCAAGTTTATTTCTTATAAACTTCTTTCAAGTTGGACTTTATCTATAAAAGTTCTGGTGCTCACTACTTACTACCAATAACATATCTGGTACTTTTACGTATATCAAATAAAATATTTGGTGCTTTCTATTTTCAAGACTACAAGTCAAGTAAACAAAAAGTACATTTCAAATTCCGATTCAGGGAAAACATTTTTTTGACCCTCACTACCAAACTATTGCAAATCCATTCAAGCAACAACTAGCAAACACTTATACACTAACCATTTGGTGTAAATTATAACTGGAACTTAACAAAAAGGTTAACTTTTCTTCGTTGCGGTTCATATAAACTTAACAAACCACATATAATTGGTACACACTTTTATTATATAAACTCAAAAATAGCCGTAACATATTTGGTGCTCACTACAGGGGATATCAAAAAAAAAAATTTTAAACAAATAAACTGAAAATCATCAAGAACAATTCAAACATGGATCAAGAACACACTGTGTTGGCAAGCTCACCCGAGCAAAATCTTAAAGGACTCAAGCCCCGTGTAATCACCTTTTCCGCTAAGGAAGGTGAAGACTTCCGACAATTCAAAAACTATTGGATAACTACTTTGCGTTGACAAATATTGGCTCTGATGACCGCAAGGTTATTATACTTAATTCTCTTTATATGGAGAAGCTGAAGCTTTCATGGAAGACTGGTATGACTCACTTAAGGAACCAATTTCATACCATAAAGCAATGGAAACATTAAAAAGCAATATATTACAAGTGAACTGATTCAACAATATAACTTCGCTTATAATGACACAGTTCAAGAGGCAGACGAAAGACCCCAAACCTATTACACTCGATTGAGAACAGCCGCAAAATTGGCTGAAAGTACCGATGAAGCAGTATTACTGAATAGATTCAGAACAGGTTTGCTTGCTCCCATTAGAGCACATTGTTTAGCCTTTGGAGCTACCACTTTAACTGAATGGAAAAAACATTCCGAAGATTGGTGGAAGGCTTATCGATCAGAAAATCAAAATCAAGTTGGAGTAAAAAGCAATTTCAAAAAAATGAAGACTTTTGATTTTGCAAGGAGTGTACCTATGGTACATCCTACCAATTTAAACGTTATGGAATCTGCAGGAGTTGATGAGGAAGAAGGATTCATGGAGAAACTTGCATCTCTGGTAGCCGAAAAAATGAAGACCGGAAGCAATATCATGAACGAAAAATCAAAAACAGAAAAACCACAAGAGACAGTAAATTTAAAGGAAACCATTCGTGAAGTCTTACGAGAAGAAAGAAATCATGAACAAAATTATCAACAAAATCGATATCAAGGAAATCGGTATAATAGATATCAAGGACAATCAAATAGAAACCACCAATTTGGAAATCAAAGACAGAATGATTATCGACCCCGTGAAAATGGATATCATCAAAGGAACAATGAAACCTATCCCCAAGCTCCTCAAGGAGAACAACAAAACCATCAACCTTCAAAAAACTTCAACAGCCAATTGTAAATGATGGTCAATTGGCTTCTCAACATCAAAAATCCATCAACGTACAAAATCACAATATAAATGTACATCCAACAAAAAACAATCTGAAATCACAAGATGATTTGAATATTTTATTAATGGAAGACGAAGAAGAATATCCAAAGCGAATGAAACAAGATTTTTATGTAGCTGCGGCAAATCGATCAAACAAACCACCGGAAGTCAAATCAGCAAACGTCCCAGATAGAAAAACCATTGCAAAGCCTGCAGAAAAAAAAAGGGGAAATAAAAACATTATACAACATCAGGATCAAATAATTCAAGAAATCAAAAAAAATATTCCACAACAAATGGAAATAGAAATGGATCCAGAAATCGGGAATCAATTTTACAAGTCACCCCTGAAAACCAAGACACTCCTAAAAACCATGATAAAAAACCTGGAAAAAATCGAAGAAAGTACTCACCACCACAAATTGAATACGATATTGTGAGAGATGTACTTCAACAAAAAGCAAGTATAGAAATCGGCGACTTGTTAAAAATAGCTCCTCCACTCAGGTATAAATTGATAAATGCATGTAGGAAACAGAGGCACAAGCGAATTCTTTTGGAGGATGCTGAAAACGATATCATAATGAATACCATGGAAGAAAACGATGTAATCACCACGGCTGTTTATGCTGAATTTCAAATTGGAGACAAAAAAATAAAGGGACTAGTTGACTGCGGCGCTTCCAGGTCATGCATGTCAAGAAGCATGATGAAAGCTTTGGATCTAGAAATAGATGCACCTTCAAACAGTGTATTTACACTCGGGAATGGGAACAAACAACCCACTCTTGGAATGATACAAGACGTACCTGTAAATGTAGGAAATGAAATCATCATACCATCAAATATAGAAGTAATTCCAAGGTGTCCCGCACATTTTATCTTGGGAAATAATTGGTTGAGCCATGCGCAAGCAATTATCGACTTCAAAACAGGGTATTTAAAATTAACTTACAAGCGGAACAGACATAAAATACCTATAACTTTTGTCAAACCAACAGACAAAAAGGTTATACCAATAAAAACAAGTCATGTACAATACAGGCAAAATGAAGAGGAAGCTAGCTGGTCTCAAGATGAATCCGAGGATAGTTTAACAGATGAAGAAACTGAACCAGAAGAATGGGAGCATGATGAAAAATCTGAATCAGAATCTGAATCAGAAACAGATGAAGACCTTTATATAATGGATTGTCAAGATCAAAATATAATGGTAACAGAAAATAGAATAGAAAATACACTAACAATTTCCACACAGGATCCTGGTTTAACTATACCACCTTATGCAGCATGTTGCATTACTTTAAATCCCGACAATCATGAGGCATCATATACATATCAACCATTAGTAGACTTAATAGCCAGCCCCAGTAAAGAAAATACAATAAAAATCATCAATCAAACGGAAGACGACATGATGATACCTCCTGAACAGACAATTGGAGAATTTCGTAGTCAAGTCTTAACCACTGGAAATCAAGACATAGTGGAGTATTTTGCCTACGAACTAAAAATTGGAACTCTGAAGAACCATTCCAATCTATTTTTGAAAATGACGATGGGGAACAAATAAAATTGGATCCAAATATAGAAGGAAAACTACAAATGGGTGACATAACCACGGAACAAAAAAGAAAATTTTACAAATTGATTCAACATTACCAAGATATATTTGATTGGAATAATGATAAAATGGGATTAACAAAATTGACGGAGCATGAAATTGTGCTGGAAAAGGAAGTCACCCCTATACGGCATAGGCCATATCGCATAAGTCCAGAAGAATCAGAACATTTAAAAAATGAATTGGACAAGTTATGTAAATTGGGAATTATAAAACCATCAAATACGCCATACACTTCACCTATCATTTTGGTTAAAAAGAAAAACGGTGAATATCGGATGGTCGTTGATTATCGAAAATTAAATCTACAAACCAGGGATGATCCTTATCCACTACCAAGAATAGACGATTTAATAGATGAGCTAGGCGACTCACAAATTTCTCAGCCTTAGATTTAAGATCAGGATTTCACCAAGTCCCACTAAAAGAAAATAGCAAGCACTTGACAGGTTTTACGACAAAATTCGGAGTTTACGAATATATTACCTTACCCATGGGATTGAAGGGATCGCCAGCCTGTTTCCAAAGATTAATAGACTTATGTTACCAAAGTTTATTACATAAGTGTCTCGTCGCATTCATAGATGACTTAAATGTGCATTCAAAAAATAACGATCAGCACCTATTGGATTTGGAACAACTATTTCGATTCACCAGAAAGGGAGGATTAGTCTTCAATGTAGAAAAATGTACATTCTTTAGAACAGAAATCAAGTTCTTGGGATACATAATTACCAACGAAGGAATAAAGACCGATAACGAGAAGATCAAGAAAGTGAAGGATTATCCAATACCAACGACAGTCAAGCAAGTTCGAGGATTTATTGGTTTAACTTCATACTACAGACGATTTATAAAAGATTTCGCCAAAATAGCAAGACCATTACACAATCAAACGAAGAATGAAAGAAAAAAATGGGGAATAGAGGAAACTGAATCTTTCGAAACCTTGAAGGAAAAGCTCACCACAGCTCCAATATTGAAAAGACCCAACTTTGAAACGGAATTTTTTGTTCACTGCGATGGAAGTAAATTAGGTTTAGGAGCAATATTAAGCCAGTACGATGAGGAAGGAAAAGAACATCCCATAATATTCTCAAGTAGAGGATTACGACCAGCAGAAAAAAATTATGGAGCAAGTAAATTGGAATGTTTAGCGCTAGTATTTGCCGTACAACAATTTAGACCCTACCTGCTTGGGGAAAAATTTACAGTGATTACGGATCACCAACCCCTGAAATGGATTATTGAGTCTCCAAAGATAACTGGTATTGTGGCAAGATGGGTTCAATATTTAACAGACTATAAATTTGAACTACGGTATAAATCGGGAAAGCTACATCAAGCAGTCGATTTTATGAGTAGACTCGGATACTAATATGCTAGCTTATCAAAAAAAAAAAAATGCAAGCTTATAAAAAAAAAAAAAAAAAAAAAAAAAAAAAAAAAAAAAAAAAAAAAAATGCAAGCTTATCAAAAAAAAAAAATGCAAGCTTATCAAAAAAAAAAGAGGGTAGGATGGAAATTGACGCAGGAGAACCAAAATAACAACAATACAACAATGGATATACAACAGATCGACAATTTAAAAGAATACCTCACCAATCTAAAGTTACCTCTAAATATCACAAAGAAGGAACGGAACTTCATACTCCGAAATTCAAACAAATTCATAGTAAAAGAAAATCAACTATATTTTTACAATATACATCAACAAACACTACGACAAGTGTTAAATCCGGATCAAGCGAAGGAAGCAATGTACATGCACCATCAACATCCTTTAGGAGGACATATGGGATATCACAATACATTGTTCAAGATAACAAATACTTACTACTGGCCCTCAATGGCTAAAGATGTGCAGGACTACGTGAAAAAATGTAAACGCTGTCAAACTGCAGGACCAAAACCCCTCAACGAACTTTTGAATCCCATACCTGTCAAATCAAAACCATTTCACCAATGGGCGATTGACGTGAAGCATGTACCAACATCCAAAAATGGATTTAGATACATTGTCGCCGCAATCGACTATCTTACGAAATGGGTAGAAGCCAAAGCACTAAAATATCAAACCTCAGCAGAAATCGCTTTATTTATTTACGACATAATTACACGATTTGGAACAATGCACATTTTAATAACCGACAATGGGAAACCAATGATCAGTAAATTGATTCACTCAGTTTGTTTTCAATACAATATACACCATAAAACTATTACAGTGGGAAACTCCCAAGCAAATGGATTAATCGAACGATTAAATTCAACCTTAGGATCCCTTATAAAAAAATTAGATAAGAATGAAAAACCAAATTGGGATGAATATTTGCCAGCAGCACTTTTCGCATATCGAACCATTAAACAAGCATCGACCGGTTATTCACCATTCTATCTCACATATGGGCATGAATGTAGAACGCCCTATGATAACCAAATGCAAGAACCTTTGAAGATAGATAATGCATCTTTTCAACGACAATGGAACATCCGAGCAAATACGGAGGTGAAAACTTTGGAAAGAGTAAGGGAGGATGCAGCGGAAATGATAAAGAAATCTCAAGAGAGTCAAAGAAAAGCTGTAGAAAAAAAAGTAATGGCAGTACATAGACAATGGAAACCACCATTTAAACTAGGAGATATGGTGACCTTATACACAGGTATCAAACCAAACTCATGGTCTGGAAAAATTTCTGATAATTGGGAAGGACTATATATAATACACCAGGTTCACAAAAAGGGAACTTACACTATCAAAGAATATAATACTGATAATGCACAAGTGAAAGTCATGCATGGAAATCGATTGAAGCTTTATCATGTACCTGATGTATTCTACAACAATCAAGCTCTAAAAGCATGGGGATCCCATTTATACTAACAAAAAAAAAAAAAAAAAAAAAAAAAATTTCATATAAAAAGAAACACATTTTCAACATTTCAAAAAAAAATATATATATACATACTTATATACACAAAACTCTTTATTTCACCATGCAATCAAACTGGAGCCACACTGAACAAGACATGGAGCTGTACTTAAGCACCATGGCGAAGGAACACTTCAATACCTTTTTGAATTATCAATTTGCCGAGAAACAGGCAAATTGGGCCAAAGAAAATACCCTGACAACATACCTGGTGCCAACTATTCTCGACCTTATACACCATAAATTAAATAAACCAACCAACTTGGAGGAACGAAGGATGTATTTGACCAAAGCCGGTACCATGGTCAGAAGACAATTAAAAATTTTAGGTGATCGAAGGAGCATCACCAATGTATGGAAGAAAGTCAAAGCTAAGGATACATGGCTCAATCTGGGCCAGATTGAAGCGGGGCCGGCGCATGTCAGCGATGACTTCAGTCTAGAAAAATTATTTGATATCGATGAATTGCTCAACTGGGCTCAAAATTAAGGATTGTTTTGTGACTCTGCTGGGTCGTTTATTTTTGTTTTTTGACCCCTTCTTTTTCTCCGTTGTTTTTTGCAACTTTTTTTTATTCTTTTTTTCATCTTTTTTTAGCTTTTTTTTAGCTTCTTTTTTATCCTTTTTTTTAACGTTTTTTATCATTTTTTTAACTTCTTTTTCGTCCTTTTTTTTATCGTTTTTTAGTTCTTTTTTATTGTTTATTAACTGGGAATTCATTCCCAGTTGTTTAAAGAAAATGTATAAATAGGAAGAAATTCCTATTTGTACTCTTCTTCTTCAGTTAATTTTTATTTATAAATTCTCTCAATAAAAGGTTTTTTTTTAAAACCAATCTCAAGTCTTAGTACTTTTATTTTGTTTGGCAGTGCTATATATCTTCATATATACACTATTGATTTACTATATTGAACCCTACTGGTCAATATCTTTTATTTTTTTCAAGTTTATTTCTTATAAACTTCTTTCAAGTTGGACTTTATCTATAAAAGTTCTGGTGCTCACTACTTACTACCAATAACATATCTGGTACTTTTTACTTATATCAAATAAAACATTTGGTGCTCTCTATTTTTCAAGACTACAAGTCAAGTAAACAAAAAAGTACATTTCAAATTCCGATTCAGGGGAAAACATTTTTTGACCCTCACTACCAAATCCATTCAAGCAACAACTAGCAAACACTTATACACTACCCATTTGGTGTAAAATATAACTGAAATTCAACAAAAAGGTTAACTTTTCTTCGTTGCGGTTCATATAAACTAAACAAACCACTGTCAGCGATGACTTCAGTCTAGAAAAATTATTTGATATCGATGAATTGCTCAACTGGGCTCAAAATTAAGGATTGTTTTGTGACTCTGCTGGGTCGTTTATTTTTGTTTTTTGACCCCTTCTTTTTCTCCGTTGTTTTTTGCAACTTTTTTTTATTCTTTTTTTCATCTTTTTTTTAGCTTTTTTTTAGCTTCTTTTTTATCCTTTTTTTAACGTTTTTTTTATCATTTTTTTAACTTCTTTTTCGTCCTTTTTTTATCGTTTTTTAGTTCTTTTTTATTGTTTTTTAACTGGGAATTCATTCCCAGTTGTTTAAAGAAAAGGTATAAATAGGAAGAAATTCCTATTTGTACTCTTCTTCTTCAGTTAATTTTTATTTATAAATTCTCTCAATAAAAGGTTTTTTTTTAAAACCAATCTCAAGTCTTAGTACTTTTATTTTGTTTGGCAGTGCTATATATCTTCATATATACACTATTGATTTACTATATTGAACCCTACTGGTCAATATCTTTTATTTTTTTCAAGTTTATTTCTTATAAACTTCTTTCAAGTTGGACTTTATCTATAAAAGTTCTGGTGCTCACTACTTACTACCAATAACATATCTGGTACTTTTTACTTATATCAAATAAAACATTTGGTGCTCTCTATTTTTCAAGACTACAAGTCAAGTAAACAAAAAAGTACATTTCAAATTCCGATTCAGGGGAAAACATTTTTTGACCCTCACTACCAAATCCATTCAAGCAACAACTAGCAAACACTTATACACTACCCATTTGGTGTAAAATATAACTGAAATTCAACAAAAAGGTTAACTTTTCTTCGTTGCGGTTCATATAAACTAAACAAACCACATATATTTGGTACACACTTTTATTTTATTAACTCAAAAATAGCCGTAACATATTTGGTGCTCACTACAGGGGATATCAAAAAAAAAAAATTTTAAACAAATAAACTGAAAATCATCAAGAACAATTCAAACATGGATCAAGAACACACTGTGTTGGCAAGCTCACCCGAGCAAAATCTTAAGGGACTCAAGCCCCGTGTAATCACCTTTTCCGCTAAGGAAGGTGAAGACTTCCGACAATTCAAAAAACTATTGGATAACTACTTTGCGTTGACAAATATTGGCTCTGATGACCGCAAGGTTATTATACTTAATTCTCTTTTATATGGAGAAGCTGAAGCTTTCATGGAAGACTGGTATGACTCACTTAAGGAACCAATTTCATACCATAAAGCAATGGAAACATTAAAAAAGCAATATATTACAAGTGAACTGATTCAACAGTATAACTTCGCTTATAATGACACAGTTCAAGAGGCAGACGAAAGACCCCAAACCTATTACACTCGATTGAGAACAGCCGCAAAATTGGCTGAAAGTACCGATGAAGCAGTATTACTGAATAGATTCAGAACAGGTTTGCTTGCTCCCATTAGAGCACATTGTTTAGCCTTTGGAGCTACCACTTTAACTGAATGGAAAAAACATTCCGAAGATTGGTGGAAGGCTTATCGATCAGAAAATCAAAATCAAGTTGGAGTAAAAAGCAATTTCAAAAAAATGAAGACTTTTGATTTTGCAAGGAGTGTACCTATGGTACATCCTACCAATTTAAACGTTATGGAATCTGCAGGAGTTGATGAGGAAGAAGGATTCATGGAGAAACTTGCATCTCTGGTAGCCGAAAAAATGAAGACCGGAAGCAATATCATGAACGAAAAATCAAAAACAGAAAAACCACAAGAGATAGTAAATTTAAAGGAAACCATTCGTGAAGTCTTACGAGAAGAAAGAAATCATGAACAAAATTATCAACAAAATCGATATCAAGGAAATCGGTATAATAGATATCAAGGACAATCAAATGGAAACCACCAATTTGGAAATCAAAGACAGAATGATTATCGACCCCGTGAAAATGGATATCATCAAAGGAACAATGAAACCTATCCCCAAGCTCCTCAAGGAGAACAACAAAACCATCAACCTTCAAAAAACTTCAACAGCCAATTGTAAATGATGGTCAATTGGCTTCTCAACATCAAAAATCCATCAACGTACAAAATCACAATATAAATGTACATCCAACAAAAAACAATCTGAAATCACAAGATGATTTGAATATTTTATTAATGGAAGACGAAGAAGAATATCCAAAGCGAATGAAACAAGATTTTTATGTAGCTGCGGCAAATCGATCAAACAAACCACCGGAAGTCAAATCAGCAAACGTCCCAGATAGAAAAACCATTGCAAAGCCTGCAGAAAAAAAAAGGGGAAATAAAAACATTATACAACATCAGGATCAAATAATTCAAGAAATCAAAAAAATATTCCACAACAAATGGAAATAGAAATGGATCCAGAAATCGGGGAATCAATTTTACAAGTCACCCCTGAAAACCAAGACACTCCTAAAAACCATGATAAAAAACCTGGAAAAAATCGAAGAAAGTACTCACCACCACAAATTGAATACGATATTGTGAGAGATGTACTTCAACAAAAAGCAAGTATAGAAATCGGCGACTTGTTAAAAATAGCTCCTCCACTCAGGTATAAATTGATAAATGCATGCAGGAAACAGAGGCACAAGCGAATTCTTTTGGAGGATGCTGAAAACGATATCATAATGAATACCATGGAAGAAAACGATGTAATCACCACGGCTGTTTATGCTGAATTTCAAATTGGAGACAAAAAAATAAAGGGACTAGTTGACTGCGGCGCTTCCAGGTCATGCATGTCAAGAAGCATGATGAAAGCTTTGGATCTAGAAATAGATGCACCTTCAAACAGTGTATTTACACTCGGGAATGGGAACAAACAACCCACTCTTGGAATGATACAAGACGTACCTGTAAATGTAGGAAATGAAATCATCATACCATCAAATATAGAAGTAATTCCAAGGTGTCCCGCACATTTTATCTTGGGAAATAATTGGTTGAGCCATGCGCAAGCAATTATCGACTTCAAAACAGGGTATTTAAAATTAACTTACAAGCGGAACAGACATAAAATACCTATAACTTTTGTCAAACCAACAGACAAAAAGGTTATACCAATAAAAACAAGTCATGTACAATACAGGCAAAATGAAGAGGAAGCTAGCTGGTCTCAAGATGAATCCGAGGATAGTTTAACAGATGAAGAAACTGAACCAGAAGAATGGGAGCATGATGAAAAATCTGAATCAGAATCTGAATCAGAAACAGATGAAGACCTTTATATAATGGATTGTCAAGATCAAAATATAATGGTAACAGAAAATAGAATAGAAAATACACTAACAATTTCCACACAGGATCCTGGTTTAACTATACCACCTTATGCAGCATGTTGCATTACTTTAAATCCCGACAATCATGAGGCATCATATACATATCAACCATTAGTAGACTTAATAGCCAGCCCCAGTAAAGAAATACAATAAAAATCATCAATCAAACGGAAGACGACATGATGATACCTCCTGAACAGACAATTGGAGAATTTCGTAGTCAAGTCTTAACCACTGGAAATCAAGACATAGTGGAGTATTTTGCCTACGAACTAAAAAATTGGAACTCTGAAGAACCATTCCAATCTATTTTTGAAAATGACGATGGGGAACAAATAAAATTGGATCCAAATATAGAAGGAAAACTACAAATGGGTGACATAACCACGGAACAAAAAAGAAAATTTTACAAATTGATTCAACATTACCAAGATATATTTGATTGGAATAATGATAAAATGGGATTAACAAAATTGACGGAGCATGAAATTGTGCTGGAAAAGGAAGTCACCCCTATACGGCATAGGCCATATCGCATAAGTCCAGAAGAATCAGAACATTTAAAAAATGAATTGGACAAGTTATGTAAATTGGGAATTATAAAACCATCAAATACGCCATACACTTCACCTATCATTTTGGTTAAAAAGAAAAACGGTGAATATCGGATGGTCGTTGATTATCGAAAATTAAATCTACAAACCAGGGATGATCCTTATCCACTACCAAGAATAGACGATTTAATAGATGAGCTAGGCGATTCACAAATCTTCTCAGCCTTAGATTTAAGATCAGGATTTCACCAAGTCCCACTAAAAGAAAATAGCAAGCACTTGACAGGTTTTACGACAAAATTCGGAGTTTACGAATATATTACCTTACCCATGGGATTGAAGGGATCGCCAGCCTGTTTCCAAAGATTAATAGACTTATGTTACCAAAGTTTATTACATAAGTGTCTCGTCGCATTCATAGATGACTTAAATGTGCATTCAAAAAATAACGATCAGCACCTATTGGATTTGGAACAACTATTTCGATTCACCAGAAAGGGAGGATTAGTCTTCAATGTAGAAAAATGTACATTCTTTAGAACAGAAATCAAGTTCTTGGGATACATAATTACCAACGAAGGAATAAAGACCGATAACGAGAAGATCAAGAAAGTGAAGGATTATCCAATACCAACGACAGTCAAGCAAGTTCGAGGATTTATTGGTTTAACTTCATACTACAGACGATTTATAAAAGATTTCGCAAAAATAGCAAGACCATTACACAATCAAACGAAGAATGAAAGAAAAAAATGGGGAATAGAGGAAACTGAATCTTTCGAAACCTTGAAGGAAAAGCTCACCACAGCTCCAATATTGAAAAGACCCAACTTTGAAACGGAATTTTTTGTTCACTGCGATGGAAGTAAATTAGGTTTAGGAGCAATATTAAGCCAGTACGATGAGGAAGGAAAAGAACATCCCATAATATTCTCAAGTAGAGGATTACGACCAGCAGAAAAAAATTATGGAGCAAGTAAATTGGAATGTTTAGCGCTAGTATTTGCCGTACAACAATTTAGACCCTACCTGCTTGGGGAAAAATTTACAGTGATTACGGATCACCAACCCCTGAAATGGATTATTGAGTCTCCAAAGATAACTGGTATTGTGGCAAGATGGGTTCAATATTTAACAGACTATAAATTTGAACTACGGTATAAATCGGGAAAGCTACATCAAGCAGTCGATTTTATGAGTAGACTCGGATACTAATATGCTAGCTTATCAAAAAAAAAAAAAATGCAAGCTTATAAAAAAAAAAAAAAAAAAAAAAAAAAAAAAAAAAAAAAAAAAAAAAAAAAAAAAAAAAAAAAATGCAAGCTTATCAAAAAAAAAAAATGCAAGCTTATCAAAAAAAAAAGAGGGTAGGATGGAAATTGACGCAGGAGAACCAAAATAACAACAATACAACAATGGATATACAACAGATCGACAATTTAAAAGAATACCTCACCAATCTAAAGTTACCTCTAAATATCACAAAGAAGGAACGGAACTTCCTACTCCGAAATTCAAACAAATTCATAGTAAAAGAAAATCAACTATATTTTTACAATATACATCAACAAACACTACGACAAGTGTTAAATCCGGATCAAGCGAAGGAAGCAATGTACATGCACCATCAACATCCTTTAGGAGGACATATGGGATATCACAATACATTGTTCAAGATAACAAATACTTACTACTGGCCCTCAATGGCTAAAGATGTGCAGGATTACGTGAAAAAATGTAAACGCTGTCAAACTGCAGGTCCAAAACCCTTTAACGAACTTTTGAATCCCATACCTGTCAAATCAAAACCATTTCACCAATGGGCGATTGATGTAAAGCATGTACCAACATCCAAAAATGGATTTAGATACATTGTAGCAGCAATCGACTATCTTACGAAATGGGTAGAAGCCAAAGCACTAAAATATCAAACCTCAGCAGAAATCGCTTTATTTATTTACGACATAATTACACGATTTGGAACAATGCACATTTTAATAACCGACAATGGGAAACCAATGATCAGTAAATTGATTCACTCAGTTTGTTTTCAATACAATATACACCATAAAACTATTACAGTGGGAAATTCCCAAGCAAATGGATTAATCGAACGACTAAATTCAACCTTAGGATCCCTTATAAAAAAATTAGATAAGAATGAAAAACCAAATTGGGATGAATATTTGCCAGCAGCACTTTTCGCATATCGAACCATTAAACAAGCATCAACCGGTTATTCACCATTCTATCTCACATATGGGCATGAATGTAGAACGCCCTATGATAACCAAATGCAAGAACCTTTGAGGATAGATAATGCATCCTTTCAACGACAATGGAACATCCGAGCAAATACGGAGGTGAAAACTTTGGAAAGAGTAAGGGAAGATGCAGCGGAAATGATAAAGAAATCACAAGAGAGTCAAAGAAAAGCTGTAGAAAAAAAAGTAATGGCAGTACATAGACAGTGGAAACCACCATTCAAACTAGGAGATATGGTGACCTTATACACAGGTATCAAACCAAACTCATGGTCTGGAAAAATTTCTGATAATTGGGAAGGACTATATATAATACACCAGGTTCACAAAAAGGGAACATACACTATCAAAGAATATAATACTGATAATGCACAAGTAAAAGTCATGCACGGAAATCGATTGAAGCTTTATCATGTACCTGATGTATTCTACAATAACCAAGCTCTAAAAGCATGGGGATCCCATTTATACTAACAAAAAAAAAAAAAAAAAAAAAAAAAAAAATTTTATATAAAAAGAGACACATTTTTAACCCTCGAAAACGATACTCACAATAACCACAAAACCTTTTTATAAAAAACATCCCAACATGCAATCCAACTGGAACCATACCTCTGAAGACATGGAGTTATACTTAAGTACCATGACAAGAGAACATTTTAACACCTTCCTGGAGTACCAATTTACAGAAAAGCAAGCCAATTGGGCTAAAGAAAAGTGCTTACTAACGTACCTGGTACCAACATTACTGGACCTTATACACCATAAGCTGAACAAGCCAGACACCATGGAAGAAAGAAGAACATATCTAACGAAAGCCGGCACCATGGTCAGGAGACAACTGAAGAATCTAGGTGATCGCAGAAGTATAACGAATGTATGGAAGAAGGTCAAGGTCAAGGACACATGGCTCAATCTGGGCCAGATTGAAGCGGGGCCGGCGCATGTCAGCGATGACTTCAGTCTAGAAAAATTATTTGATATCGATGAATTGCTCAACTGGGCTCAAAATTAAGGATTGTTTTGTGACTCTGCTGGGTCGTTTATTTTTGTTTTTTGACCCCTTCTTTTTCTCCGTTGTTTTTTGCAACTTTTTTTTATTCTTTTTTTCATCTTTTTTTAGCTTTTTTTTAGCTTCTTTTTTATCCTTTTTTTAACGTTTTTTTTTATCATTTTTTTAACTTCTTTTTCGTCCTTTTTTTTATCGTTTTTTAGTTCTTTTTTATTGTTTTTTAACTGGGAATTCATTCCCAGTTGTTTAAAGAAAAGGTATAAATAGGAAGAAATTCCTATTTGTACTCTTCTTCTTCAGTTAATTTTTATTTATAAATTCTCTCAATAAAAGGTTTTTTTTTAAAACCAATCTCAAGTCTTAGTACTTTTATTTTGTTTGGCAGTGCTATATATCTTCATATATACACTATTGATTTACTATATTGAACCCTACTGGTCAATATCTTTTATTTTTTTCAAGTTTATTTCTTATAAACTTCTTTCAAGTTGGACTTTATCTATAAAAGTTCTGGTGCTCACTACTTACTACCAATAACATATCTGGTACTTTTTACTTATATCAAATAAAACATTTGGTGCTCTCTATTTTTCAAGACTACAAGTCAAGTAAACAAAAAAGTACATTTCAAATTCCGATTCAGGGGAAAACATTTTTTGACCCTCACTACCAAATCCATTCAAGCAACAACTAGCAAACACTTATACACTACCCATTTGGTGTAAAATATAACTGAAATTCAACAAAAAGGTTAACTTTTCTTCGTTGCGGTTCATATAAACTAAACAAACCACATATATTTGGTACACACTTTTATTTTATTAACTCAAAAATAGCCGTAACACCACATATATTTGGTACACACTTTTATTTTATTAACTCAAAAATAGCCGTAACACATCTCAATACCAACTCTAGCGGTTACAAACATCAAAACTTGCCACAACGCCCTCAAAAATGAAAAAAATAATATGCATATAAATACAAAAATATTGGTGACTGGGAGATTCGAACTCCCGCCTCAGATTGAGACCGCAACTTGAGTGCGGCGCCTTAGACCAACTCGGCCAAATCACCCTTTCTGATTGTGAAATTGGGAACTTCTATATGAGCCCAATTGTTAATTCCAGCCAATCAGAGCTCTTCTTTAGTTAGCATACAGGTATTTTCCCTTTTTTTGTGTTTGTGACCCCTGACTAGAAGTACATAGCTTCTTTATCACTTGTAGCAACTTTATTTTATTTATATATTTTTTGGACATGAATGACTGTCTTTATTTTTTTTTGTTTATCAGTGTGTGAATTTGAAATTGAATAAAAAAACAATCTTTTCCCTTTACTTAATTTTTTTTTAGTTGACTCAATTGACGAGTTTTTCGTTACATCGACGTAACATGAAAGGTCAGTTTGTAGGTAATAGAAATAGCAGACTCAGGGGTTTACTTCCAAAAGGGGTAATCTGTTTAATACTTTAGCTTAGAGTAGGTTAGTAAAGTATTCAAAGATAGTTACAAGTAGATTTAGATGTGGAATATAAGTTGTCTTTATTGAAGAATAAAATATATAGATATTTATACTATTTCGTCTTTATCGTTATTTAAAATGGGGAACTAATAGGAATAAAGGTTATTAAAGAAATATATAAACTATACTATAACTTCTATACATTCATATAATTGGGTCAACAAACAGTGCTTTTTTATTTAAACGTAATAGTAATGATAATATTACGATCAATAATACCAATAAATAATAAGAAAATACAACTAATACCAACAATACTACAAAGTAGAGAAGAGACACTACAAACTACATCCTACATACCGCATACTGCATACTAGGTACATACTACGTGCTACTAAATAGCTTCCGAGGGAGCTTCCTCCAACAGAAGCAAATATAGGCCGTTATCATATCGTACGCTGCAACATCATTCAGTATGAAGCAGGGGAAATTGTGCTATAAGAGAATAGTATGAGTGTACTGTTTGTAGAAGGCAATGTTTTGTTTGTGCAATTACCTTACATCTTGGGAAATATCTGTAATGATGTACGAAGGAAACCGAGTCTTATCTAAAGAAAAACCAACTTCGGTCTATGAGAAAAAAGGATATGTAAAACTTAGTTTTGTGAAAAAGCGACACGAATGATGTTTCACCATCCAGCTTTCTTACCTTCTAGTTATTCTTCACAAAAGATGACAAAACCAATGTGCAGCTCTAAAGAAAAAAAAAGACAAGTGTTAAGTGAGAATGCCTTTTTTTTTTTTTTTTGGAGGGGGGGTGTTCGCCATTCAGAGGGTTACCGGGATGTAAACAGAAATGAAGAAAAGGAAGACAAGAGCATTGTACAGCTCTAAAGGATAAAAAGACAGAAGTGGTAAGTGAGAATGCTTTTTTTTGGGGGGGATGGTTCTTCATTCAGATGCTTACCAGGATGTATACATAGATGAAGAAAAGAGACAAACAAACATCATCAGTTAGAATGGTTCATAGCAGCTACCTATTCAAAAAAACAAAAGATAAATGTATACAGTATAAGGTACTTTTTTATTGACATTGGTCCAGCTATTATCAAAAAACAAAACACCTTACAAGAAATCCATGATGACTAGGGTGATGATAAAACAAAAAAAAACAAAAGGAAGAATAGGCAACATAAAAAATAAGAATAAAATAAATAAATAAAAAAATATGGCGGGGATTAAATCATCGGGCTACTGTGAGGAAGATGACAAGAGTAATTTGTAATCCCAGATGGTTGTGTTGGGAGAACGAGATGCTTAATACTGTGTGTAGCTTGTTTTTGTCAGTGACCATTCCAACAACATTAATGATTTTCGCAACATTAACAAATAGCGCCCGTGCATGATGGATGACCTTATTGATGCCCCCAAAACGGAAACAAATATTCATCAATGCGTCTTCCATGGACCACACCTTTGAGGGCCGCACCGCCGCTAGTATGTGATTTCGATTAGAGTCTACCACTTCAACATGAAATATTACCATTGCAAAGAAACTATATAAATAAAGCAAAGAAGTAAGATACAATACATATAATCATTACACAATAGACATTTATCTGCGATAATCATAATGACGAATGAACACCAAGTCGGTCCACGAATAAGAGCATCCATTCTACCAGAGAAATAGTATGAACTTCTGTGGGGTTTCCTTCCCGAAAAAACCAGCAACAACAGCAACAAAAGCACCAAAAAAAACGACCAAGAACAACAGTGTTGTATACCGACAGATTCACCCATCATCCATTTATCCATCCACCATATATCTTTTCATATATATACATATATATTTAACCCTAAACTTAATCCTATACCTTGGTTCATGCACATGCGGTCATTCTATAATACGTAATTCAGACCCCGAATCACCCTCTGCCTCAAGAAGGAATGACATATAAAAACGGGATCTCTACGAAGGATCACTAAAAGGGATCCCTAAGAGGGATTTCTAAGAGGGATTTCTAAGAGGGATTTCTAAGAGGAATGTCCAAGAAGAATGCCTAAGAGGAATGTCTAAGAAGAATGTCTAGGAGGGATTTCTAAGAGGGATCTGCAAACTTTTAATGACGTTTAATCACACATCATTGAATTAGAGACAAGTTTTATTGAAGTAAAGTCAAGTTTTATTGAAGCATAGATACTGTATGATTTATTGAAGAAAAGTGACAAACTAAGCTAATACGACACCCCAAGATTCTAGAATCAAAATGAAAGGCTTTCCCCTCGTCTCTTGCAATCCCATTTCTAAAACCCTTCTAAACTATTTCTAAACAAAAAACAGCGAACATATGTTGGCTCATTCCCGTTGACTTGTCTTTTTTTTTTTTTTTTTGGATTTGCGCTCCCATTTTTTTTTTTTGGATCAACAATCCAGACTGCCGGCGGCGGCGGTTGAATTCACCCCCATCTGGCTTTACAGCCTGCAAAATCCAATTAACCTGCAATATACTCTTCTTCGCTTTATATAAAACGAACTACGAAACCGTTCAACTTCAAATTTTCCATGCATCTTTAGAAATATTATACAATCATTTTTTGCCACCAAACCAACCATCCATCTCTCATACAATTAATTGCACAATGCTCTAAAGTTTACGCCTATAAGCTCACAGCTAAAGCCTACAGCCATAATAACCGCCTCTACATTATTGCCCACCATTCAACCACACACATACTTGGACATCCACGTTTGCTTGGATCCGCTTTCTAGTCACATACTCCTTCTACTCATACCATTTTTTTTTTTTTTTTTCCCCATCCAATATCCCCATACACACACAGAAATACCCCGCCATACCGCTAAAAAAACATAGAAATCCGCTAAAAAAGCGCCGGGAGAGACGCGGCTACGCCGCGCTTTTGCCCAAAGAAGCCAGAGGGCAGTGCGAGCGGAGCCCAAAATTTTTTACCGCTTTAAGCTCCGAAACCTGTGTAATGGTCGATTTTGTTTTGACTGTTCCTTCCTTCGTTTTTGGCATGACTCAAATTTCATTAAAATTATGATTGGAAATCTTGCAATTTTTGGAATGTTTAAATATTTATCAAACTCATTAGAGGTATCTTCGGTATAGTGATGTAGATGATTATATTTGTTTGGTACACGTTCATAGATGGTCTAACAATATTAGAATATTTTAATGGACGGAAATTAAAGGGCTGAATAGTATTTCTAATTTTAGTAATTGATATGTAACAGTTGTTCTTTTTAATAAAATGATATAGATTATCATTTCACAAGATAGTTAAATATATGCATGGACTAGTGGTAAAACACAATATATATTATTGGTTTTTTTGGTTACTGCATGCATGCACATGCGATCATTCAATAATAAGTAATTCAGACCCCGAATCACCCACTACACAATTTGCTATCATATTCATCAGCCCTATTTACATGCTCACAGACCATCACATTAATATAAATACGACAATACATTTGAATAGAGATAAAAAGTCATCCACAAGTTTTACAATACTTTATAACAAATCCCATTTATTTAATGATATAATAAACAGCAGCAACAAATACATCAGCAAAAGAAGTAGAGGCGAGAACAGCAACAGGATAAATAAAGGAAGCAGCAGCACCAACGTCGATGATCGAGTCACAATTGAAGATGGCGATTTTGAGGATATTGAGCGTGAGCTCGAATTCTTGTAAGTGACATCACAATTAAAATTACAAATGTTTACCGATTTTATACAAAGTTATTTTATATTATATTATTCTCATAGCAACGACCCCAATGATGCAAAAACTCCACCAGCTCCATTCTCACCCAGTGAATAGGATGGCGTTGAAATAATGGCTCCCCTTGAAGCATCAATCGCCAAACGCAGAAAGTTAGATAGAAATTAAACCCCGCAGACTTTCATTTTTTTTTTATTTCTTTTCCTTCTGTTATAAAATTCCTCTCTTTCCTTCTATTCCGTCTATTGGATTTTTTTTTTTTTGACCTTCATCTCTTTTATTATTCACTGTACATTCTCGACTTTTTTTTTTTTTTTACTTCAGTGCTCATCGTCATCTCCTCTTCACACTAGTGAACTTGACTCCCATTATTTTGGTGCGTACATCATTCCTATCATCTGCCCCTTCATCTTAGTATCCTCTTCATCTCTTATATGTTATTATATATTGTCTTTTATTTTACTATTACTGTCTATTTTACCACCTTATCACCGCAATAAAGAAAATCACATTTGAAAAAAAATAAAAAATTATGTACATTGTTTTTGTGGAACACGTATGTTTTTTTTTTGTTAAATATATTATTCTTTGAGGGATATGTGTTGTTTATCTATTGTAGGGTATGCGTTGATTCACTTTTGTAGGATATAGTAGTGTCGTACTGTGGAAGCGAAATACTCACAATATACATGTTGTATTTGTGAATACTCGTATGAACGGGGAAGAGGGGGAGGGGGTTTGTATAAAGGTGACCCATACAATATCTTCATCTATTGCCTGATTGGGGAATCTTTGTAAAAATATACATCAATTGAATCTTCCGTTGACATAGGCAATATGATCATCACTAGTAAATCAAAATGTATCAACTTCAATCTAACTTGAATCAATTTCAATCACTGTATCAAACTGGATTAATTACAGGCGATGCTTTTAATTCAGATTGATTAACCGATTTTTTTTTTTTTTTCACTGTGTAGAAAATCTGTGGGACCTCTAGCTCGGTTACCATCTGAAATGGTTGTAAGAACAAAGACAAAAGGAAATAAGTGATACAATTGATATGGTTTTTATTTAATTGATAAAATGTCAAATCTTTTTATAATAAAATAAACGCTCTGGCGCTCCGCTGGAGCTTTTGGAAATCTTTCGATTTACTGGGTGTCACAGTTTTTTATTAAAGTGTGGGTTTCGATGGGATAGGATTAAAGCCTCCGCCATTTCGCATTTTGGTGGGCAGCCCCTTGGGGCCCAACCGTCGGGCTCAGTGCGTCGTCAATGGGTTTTTTGTGTGCTGAAATAATAGCTTACTTGAAATGCGTCGGAGAGATTAGAGTTTGATTATGTAGTGGTTGCAACTGCCTTTCCACTGGAAGATAAAACTAATTATGCTATATGGTAATTATGGCGATTGCCCGTTTATTTAATTTTTATTTGCAGTTCCCTAATTTTTTGACATAAAAAGAAAAGCTGGATGATTCAGGCTCCGCATTTTGCTTTCTATTTTTTTTTTTGGTCCCCTTTTTTTCCCCTCTCTTTTGCTTTCTTTTTTATTTTTTTTCCTTCATGATAGTCTGAATGATATGATGGCAAGGCTCATTGGGGAACTGGTGATCTAGGATTAGTGTTAGAACTTGAATTAGGGGCGTTTTAAAAAACGCAAAACAAACATCATGGGGAAACGCTTTCATTTTGGATGAAGGATTTGGGAACGACAGTAGAATAGCACTCATTAGTTTAGTAATAGTTTGTCATCGTTTATATCTACGACTGAATAAATATGTTCTTTTTATTATATTTAGTATCTCTGTTGTACGTTTACATTATGAGCTTCATTGAATTGTATTACATATGCATAGAAAAAAAAAAAAAGTGCGTCTATATATATATATATATATAAGGGATGTGTTTGTGTGAAAAAACAGCTATTACAGTGTATTTTATTGTGGTGGGGTATATTGAAGAACAAAGTTGAGAATAATATTAATTATGTAGCCACTGGGTGGCAAGGGGTTTCTGAAGTGTGGGTTTTGATGAAAGACTCTGTGATTTGGCACTATGGGTGGGCAGCGATGGAGAAAAAAAAGGATAGACGGCTCCTATGGTGGGCAGCGCCTTGGGAACCAACGGACGTTTGCTCAGGGCTCTGTCTGAAAAAGAGAGTCGGAGGGACAAAGAAGCGGAAATTAAAGTTAGTTAGCTGAGTTTCCTTACGGTCCATTTTCTTTTTAATATATAAAAATGAAGATATTTGTGGAGCATAATAACGGTATCTTTGAGACTACGGATAATTGAGGCTGTGTGCTATCTGATGTGTTGAATGACAAGTGTGAGAATAAGTGGGGAATTCAGGGGTAAAAAATAGAATGAAGAGATAAGGCGGATATACAAATGATGATTGTATAGATACTTTGATGTAAATATTGCTAATCAGTAGGGCTCTTAACAATACCTAAATGAGGAGTATTGGTATTGAACAATACCATGTTAGCGGGATTAGCAATACCAAAACCTTAGCGGGACGGTACCCCTTATAAGTATTGGTATTGATCAATACCTCTTAGCGGGATTAGCAATACCAATACCTTAGCGGGACGGTACCACTTCTAAGTATTGGTATTGATCGATACCTCTTAGCGGGATTAGCAATACCAAAACTTTAGCGGGACGGTACCACTTCTAAGTATTGGTATTGATCAATACCTCTTAGCGGGATTAGCAATACCAAAACTTTAGCGGGATGGTACCACTAATAACTATTAGTATTGAGCAATACATGTTGCTGTGACAAACAATAAAAAAAAAAGCGACGTTGTTGATATGTTGTATAAATAATAATGTCTAATTTATTTCGAGTAAAAAAAAATAAAACAATCTAAAATCTAAAGAGGGGGTTGTTTCAAGTGAGCTACGCGTAGGAGGAATAATAAAGCTATGTAAACGAATGTTCATCATCAGTAGGACTCTTAACAATTCCTAAGTGAGGAGTATAGGTATTGAAAAATACCATGTTAGCGTGATTAGCAATATTAATTCCTTACCGGGACGGTACCATCAGTAGGTATTGGTATTGATCAATACCTCTTATCGGGATTAGCAATACCAAAACCTTAGCGAGACGATACCACTAATAGGTATTGGTATTGATCAATACCTCTTAGCGGGATTAGCAATACCAAAACCTTAGGGGGACGGTACCACTAATAGGTATTGGTATTGATCAATACCTCTTAGCGGGATTAGCAATACCAAAACCTTAGGGGGACGGTACCACCAATAAAAGTTGGTATTGATCAATACCTCTTAGCGGGATTAGCAATACCAAAACCTTAGCGAGACAATACCGCCAGTAGGTATTGGTATTGATCGGTACCAGGTATTGAGGACTTTTTCTCAATACCATAATCGGGACGGGACCAAATTAAGAGCCCTACTAATCAGGAACCAGGAATACGACACCATCGCTGTTTTAGCATAACATTTAGTTATTTATTAGATTATCTTATGTATTCTTCATAAAAGGGAAGGCTTTTCTTTCTCGAAAGTCTTTTTTAAAAAAAAACGAAAAATCCTATAACGCTCTACTTCCCGTCCCAACATATCTTATCTACTATCTCTGTTATTATTCTATTTGCTATTAGTTTTGATCAGTATTTTGATTATTTTATCTCTTTGGCTTTCACCCGCTAACACCATACGTATCAGAAATGAAACGTAACTTGGATGTAATTGAAGCAGAACCGTACATTTAACATATGACTTGTCATTGTCCCAGTGACCGCTCTTCTTCTATTATTTATATTATTTTATTTGACAGCTGAATAAAACACATCTTTATCTTGACTTATATATTGATCGCAGATGTTGAATTTGCTGTTTCCGATTTTTATATTTTGATTTGTTGAATATCGTAATACCGATTAATACGATTTTGTACCTCTTTGCCGACAACCCCACATCAACTTAAGTACCACACGTATCAGAAAATTTTGAATTGCACAGTTTAACATCATATATCGTAAATTTTGCCGGATAATAGTTGCGCCGATTTTTTTTTTACCGGCCACAGTTGTTTTTCGTTGCATAGTTGATGAATGTATTAATATACAGGTCAAGCGAATTGCTTGAGACATTCAAACATGTAAGATAGCTGCTCTTGGTAGGAGTTGATTTGATGTAAATTTGATTGGGAACGAGTTTCCAATTTTCCATTTACTGACATATTCAAATCCCGCGACTTTTTTTTTTCCCTCTCTAGTGGCGCTTGAATGCATATAAAAATACAAAAGAATTTTTTTTTATCTTTATAATTTTTATTATTATTTCAAGAAACAATGGCGATCGAAAAAAAAAGACCCCGTGGTTTGAAAAGTAGCGCTGCTTCTAACAAATCATCAACCAAGAAAGCCAAAACCGACGTTGATGAAAATGGTATCCATGAAAACGCGCAAACTGTTGTGATCGACAAGGTGGTTGAAGAAGGGGATGAAGTTGGTGAAGCTGCTGCCATCTTTGAAGATGCTGTAGCAAAACTTGGTAAGAGTACTATAATATAAGGATTAATAGCGAACGCAGTATCACTAAAACGTGTGCGCGTGTGTCTATTTGTTTGTTTGCGATGTATCTAAACAATATGTTGTTGTTTTTTGTTTATAGAAAAGAACCCAACAGAAGCTTTGGCTCTGTTACGCGGCACCATTCATGAATCGGATCGTATTTTGCGCGCATGGACATCGGATGCACCTCTTCCACTTTTATTCTACTACACTTATGGTTCCGCCTTATTTGAACTGGGCCGATTGGCGGAAGACGAAGAATTTGAACAATTTCTGGAAGCTGCTGAGGAACGTATTCAGGATGGATTTGATCATTACTCACAGGAAAAGAAACAAGGTGATGGTGATGATAGTGATGTAAAGGCTGAACAGGAAGTGGTCAGTAAGATGAATATCACCATGGGCAAGATTTGGCTTACGAAGGTAATTGACAAGTAAAAAGTAAGACGGGAGTCATACTAATGATATTCTTTGGATCAGGCTATGATATTAGTGGATGTAGACACCAAAGAAATTCCTGATATGGCGATGAAAGCTTTGGACACTATTGATAAGGCTTGTAGAGACTCTACGATACCAACAATGTCATTACTGGATCTTGCTAGTATTGCTCAGACTCATGGCGACCTCTACTCTATTTTGGAACTACGAAATAAGTTCACTCAATGGTCTGAAGACATATTTCAGCGTATTGTTAAAAGTAAATAACGAAATAGAACACCAGTGATGATGATGATTAGGGACTGATTCCTGGTTATATTTTTTTTTTTTTTTTTTTTGTGTTTTAGATGACCCTGATAATGCTCGCGCTATATCTCAACTTGGTCTTTCTCGGTTATCGCTAGCCAATTATTGGTTGGATCGTATGGATGAAATGGAAGATGAAGATGACAAGCAAGAAGATCAAACGGAACCAACAACGGAAGAGCGAAATGCCTTGGACGCTATTCTTGAAGGTAAGCCAGTAGCGAAAAAAATAAAAAAAATTGGGCTTGAAAATTATCTTCTGACCACTGACTCAAGTAAATGTATATATATTAATATAGCCAAGAAATATTTTATCGACGCACAGACCGTACTAGAAAAGAAGGGCGCACTCACGCCACAAAGCTACACTGATTTGGCCGAAACGTATTTGAACGAAGCCAACTTGACTTCTGCCCCTGAACAGCAAACGACACTTTACGAACAAGTTATCAAATGCATCGATCAAGCGAAATCTCTTGCTGGTGACGATTCGGATTATAGCCTACCTGAAGGATTGGAGATCTTTTTGGAAGAATGGAATAATAGCAAACAAGACTAGATTTAGTAAGAGTTGATTAGTTTATCTTGATTTAGATTTTTTATTTTTGCAATATCATGATCTTTGAATAAAATATAGATATTTTTGCCAAAAAGAGAAACCTGTCTTGCGATTTTAAAGGGGCGCTACATCCATTCCTAATTTTTTTTTCTTTCCCACTCTTTTCTTTATCTTTTCATTCTTTTTTATTCCATACCTTCTTTTTTTTTTAAATTCATATGGCGAATCAAGAACGGGAACCTCTTTTGAATAGTGAAAGGGTCAATGATGACGATGATGACCAACAGCATCAACAACAACAACCTCCTTCATCGGAAAATTCCCGGCACTTCGTTCAACTGGAAAATCGACTTCAGAATGGTCGTTTTACCTCACTTGAAAAACTATTGTTTGTAGTCTCCATCTTTTTATTCATTTTCCTGGCTGTGTTTGTTGGGCTATACACACGACGTATTTATGACGATCATGGCGACTATTCCCCTTCACCCAATCCACCACATCATGACAACAAAACTACGGTAAGTCGGTTTTATATTCTTTTCGTCATCTCACATGTAACACTAACAACTCCTCTGTACATATCTGCGTGATCTAGCCTCTTTGTTTGACTCCGGAATGTGTTTTAACTGCTGCTGAAGTACTTCAAGATATTGATCTGACGGTAGACCCCTGTGAAGACTTTTACGCATATTCTTGTAAGTTACAATCTCTCCCGCCAGCTCCTATATCATCAACTAAAACATTATTCTCACCAACAATTTTTGTACTTTTGTTTTATTATGGGGGGGGGCAACAATCATTTACTGCTACTATTTTATCACAGGCAACAATTGGCAACAACATCACAATATTCCTGAAGGCAAATCGGCTATTGGATCTTTCGACTCGCTTGCGACGGCAAACAAAGAAGTACTCCGTGGACTTTTATCGCACGACTTTGAATCCTTCTATGAGCAAATATATGCTGGCGAAACACAAGACAATTTGCCTGACCCTGTGAAACTAGTGGATAAACAAAACTTTGGCATGGTGAAAAATATGTACGATTCATGCATGAACGAAGCGGTGATTGATACCAAGGGCGCCGAACCTCTTTTACCTCTTCTCAAGGAAATCCATGACCTTTATCCTGGTGATGATGCTGATACTCCCATTACTAAGAGTTTGACTCGCGCTATTGCGACTCTTATAAAGAATGATGTGAATCCTTTGTTTGATCTCTTTATCGATTCGGTAAGTAATATGTGTGCGTGAATGAAGCATGTTGGTTATAACTATACTCATGTTTGTTTTTTATATAGGACGCTACCCACCCTGAAAACAATGCGCTTCAAGTGATGCAGTCTGGCCTAACGCTACCTTCGAAGGAATATTACAAGAACGACGAGATCACCGAGGCGATGCACGAAACAGTGGCGGAAACCATGGATCTCGTATTTGCAGGAACAAAGGACTTTGGTTGGAGTAAGAAGCGGGCCGATGAAACAGCGAAGCTTGTGGTGGCATTTGAAAAAAAGTTGGCCTCGATCAGTGACGACTACGAAGACTTGATGGACCCTGTCGCTACTTACAACCCTCGCACATTATCTCAACTCACCAAACTATCACCAAATATCGATTGGGATTTATTGATTTCTTATTTGCAACCCAGCGCTTCGCCTCATCAGGATTCCATCATTGTCACTTCGCCCACTTTTATCGCCAATGTCTCAACGGAATTGCTGGAAAAATCATCGCCCGATGCTATCTGGACTTACTTGACATGGCGGACGATTCGCGGCTATGTGAACGCCCTTGGAGAAGATTTGCGGAAACCAAGTGACAGACTTTTGGCCAAGATTCAAGGCACCAACGCCAAGGTGACGCAGCCTCGATGGGAAACTTGTTTGCAGCAGGTAGATAATTCCTTGGGTTTTATGGCCGGACGATTGTTTGTGCAGCAAAAATTTGGTGGCAATGCTAAGGAACGTGCGGATGATTTTATCAACTCTATCAAACAAGTCTTTGTGGATCGGCTACCTGACTTGGAATGGCTAGATGATGCTACAAGGGCAAAGGCTGTGCAAAAGGTAAATAGAAGAAACGGGAGAAGGGGAGGGGGAATTGTCTGTTGGAACATGGAATCATTCTTCCTTACTAATCATATGTTCGGGGTTTCTCTCTTTTTAGGTGGATAAGCTTATCAGTAAAATCGGATATCCTACCAAGACACCCAATATTATGTCTCCCGTCTCTCTATCTGAATACTACTCTGGCTTACACGTATCTGCCGACGATTACTTTAAAAACTTCCAAGCGAGCCGTCAATTTGATGTCAAGAAGGAATGGCAAAAAGTAGGAACAGAAACTGACAAGTCTCAATGGCTCATGAATCCTCAAGAAGTGAATGCATATTACAACCCTACCATCAACGAGGTAAGCTTTTTTATTCAAGCTTATACATGTCGTGTCTATTATACATATGGCGCACTATATTGATATTTACATTTTGATTTTATTTAGATTGTTTTCCCAGCTGGTATTTTACAAAATCCTTTCTTTAGCGGTGCCTATCCTGGTAAGTCATGAACTAAAAGTAATACGAAATAAAGTAGAAATACTAATCAAACGTGGTTGAATTTTACTAGATTATTTGAACTATGGTGGTATCGGTGTAGTCGTTGGACATGAACTCACAGTAAGTGATCCTTATCCTTACCATGACGAAATAAGCCTCTCATACTTGAATCATTCTTTTTGTTTTAGCACGGATTTGATAGTATGGGACGCCATTATGACGGTAACGGACGACTGGTAGAATGGTGGACCAACTCAACATCGGCGGCATTTGATGAAAAGGCTGATTGTTTTGTAAAGCAATATTCCAACTTCACCATGGATGCTGGCCATGGGGAAAAGATCCACGTGAAAGGCAAACAAACTCTTGGGGAAAACTTGGCTGACAATGGAGGTTTGGGCGAAGCGTATTTGGCATGGAAGCAACGGTATGATAGTGATCGCCAATGCAAGAAGTACAACAATCAGCGTCTTCCTGGCCTGGATGATTTGACACCCAACAAGCTCTTCTTTGTGAATTTTGGACGAGTTTGGTGTAACAAAATGACCGAAGAACGGGCGAAGCAAAGGGTAAGTCAAAGAAATAAAAAAGCAAGGAAAGTTAGACTTGAAGAACTTCATTTTTATTATGATCCTGTAATAGGTATTGACGGATGAACATTCTCCTCCCAAGTGGCGTGTCAATGGTGCGGTGCAAAACTCACAACATTTCGCTGAAGTGTTCCAATGTCCATCTGGCAGTCCAATGAATCCAAAGCACAAATGTGAATTATGGTGATCTTAGTTATAGTTATAGTTATAATTATAGTTGGTTAGTTATAGTTTGTTTTTTTTTTTTGTTTTTTTTTTCAAAAATCGTATCACAATAAAGAAAATTATGCAGGAATTTTGAATTGGGATGATTTAAAATATTATTTATGGGCTTCATTGTATGTGTGTGTCTGCGTGTTTTTAGAATAGGGAGCGGTGATCGGGGAGAAAGGGAAAACCAACCAAAAAACACGTTTTCTTGATTTCCCAACCATGACGGATAGCTTTTTATGCTTGTCTACGTTGAATTGAAGTTGATGATGGTGATGGGATCTACTGGAAGAGGACTCCTTCAAACAGTAAAATGCAATACAATACAGTACAATGTGGTTACAGTACAGCAGTATGAAATATAAAAAAGGGGGTAAAAGAGGATCGATGATCTAGAAGGAGGATGCATAAGAAAATAATTTCAATCCAATGATTGTAGTTGCATAATTTTCCAACCTCGTGTTGACATGGTAACCATCAACAACCAAAAAAACTTTGTCTCACGTTTTAGGAATTATATTCAGTCTCCTCTCTTTCTTGTCCCCCTATTTTTAGGATTTCGGTGTGTGTTTTTGTGTGTTATTTTTTTTTCTGTCCTTTCTTCCTTTCTTCACCCGTCGGTCGTGCATTTTTTTTTATTTTTCCCTTATCCCTCCCCTCCTCCTCCTCCTCCTCTCCCTCTTTTTTTTTTCTTGCTCCAAACAACAATAGCAATAAACAACAAGATTGTAAAAAAAAAACCACCTTTCTTCTTTCTTCCTTTCAATTCATTCAAACACTTACAATGGATACATTATTACCACCTACTGAAGAAGCCACATACCCTTTACCCTCTCCACGGGATTTATTATTTTCATCTCCTCAACAGCAACAACAACAACAGCAGCAACAGCAACAACAAAGGCAAGAATCTCCTGTGGACAGTATGATGATTGACGAACCTTACGAAACTGAAGATATCCCACCCTTGTCAACCTGTGGTAAGAACGGATGGCTTTAACCTTTTGCAATAGATGATGTGAACTAATAAGCTTTTGTTTACATAGCAACTGACAAACCACAATTACCATCTATCAATAATATGCAACCTTATTCACCTATTCCCCACTCTCATTCTCATACCACAGCAACTGCAACTACTAATACCACTCCTACTACTTCTCATCATGGCCCTCCTGCTTCTGAAGAATACCTTCGACATCGTATGTCTGATATGTCTATGACTTCCCAGCCTTCCGCTGTTGGTGGTGGTGGTGCTTCCATGGGACGCTCTAGTAGCAACAGTAACAATCATACACATTCGATGTCTCCAGCCAATGGTCCGGTCGCAAGCAACAATTTATCCCCTTTAGAACCTAGCCATTATGATGCCAACAGTTTGACTTCTTCCATGTCTCGAAGAGGATCCATGGTTACCAACAATCAACAGAATGATTATCGACGCCCTTCTATTACTGAACTCAACAGTTTACCCCTCCCCACTGCCTCGGCAAGTGCAAGTCGGCGCGAGTCGGTGGCTACCGAATATGATTATCATTCCTCTCGATCCCCTTCCCCCTCCCCTTTCAAACAACAACAACAGCAATATCATCAACAGCGATCTTTGGATTCCGATTACCATTCAAACCAAGGCCCACCTCCTTCATATGATCCATTTTATCGTCGCCATTCTATTGCTACTGCTGAGCCAACGTATTCTTCATCAAGCCGTCTTCCTTCCAAGCAACGACGTAAGTTTTGTAGATTCTATTGTTTTTGTATATTGTTTACTCATCATTGTCACTGTTTATAGCATTCAGGTTCCCCGCAACTATTCACGAATCACCCAATGGCGCTTATTCTGCACCATCAAGTCCACCTGAAACGATACCACCCACTGCTATCGATGGTCATGCCGGCGGTGAAGGAGGAGGCGGTGGTGCTAATGGCAGCAGTGATCTCGGAACACTGAAACATCTTCGCACTCATGGTATGCGTCACGGGGCAAGCGATCATCAAGCCAATCATTATACAACATCTTCCCCATATCAGCAGCAACAACAACAGCAACAGCAGCAACGACTCCATCATGGCCATCCTTATGCAAGTGGCTACTCCCGTCGGCGGTCGATTTTAAATGACGAAGATACTCCTTCTTTGGCACGCCGTGCATCCATGCCTGTGGTGACAATGGGACGAGCTCCAGCATCATCGGGCATCCTTCATCATCCACATGCTCCCACTCCTCCTCATCATCATCCCTCTCCTCTTCATCACCACCATCAAAAGCTTGCCTCTTCAAACTTGGGAAATGATTCTCATTATCGTGACACCAGCGCTACCTCCAACCCCAACACCGCTCCTACCACGACAACTGCAACAACGTCAGCAGATGATGATGATGATCAAGACAAGGCTAGGAAATCCGAAACACCTTATTCAAGAAGCCCTGAATTACGAGTCAGTCACAAACTTGCCGAACGTAAACGACGAAAGGAAATGAAGGAATTGTTTGATGAACTGCGTGACTCGCTTCCAGTGGAAAAAAACATGAAAACATCCAAATGGGAAATATTATCAAAAGGTATAGAATTGAATTGAAAAAGATGCAACTGACTGATTCACTGACTCTATTTATTTTCTTTTAGCTGTGGAATACATCTCTGCTTTGAAACGTCGTGATTTTGAAAAGGAAAATGAAGTGAATAGTTTACGACATGAATTGGCAATGATTAAACGGGAACGAAGGTGAGAAAGGAGGAGCAAGGTCCAAAAAAAGGAGAGCGATGACTGATTTGACTCTTTTTTTTTTTCTTTTCTTCTTTAGTGGAAATTACGGGACGTTGCCTTACTGATATGCCAAGCTGGACCCACTTACCTAGTCTTGCCTTTGTCACCCATGATTCTATACCCCCCTCCACTCCCCTCCCTCTCCCCTTTTTTATGTTCCTTGTCTTCCCTTTCTTTTCTCCCCACTTTTTTTTATCCTTTTTTATGTAAAACGCATGATTTCTCTTGATATCGAAAGAAACCTTTTTTTCTAATATTATATCGGATTCACCCACTTCGTCACTCCTTTAGTATAATTCCCTATCTCTTAGTTTTTTTTTTTACTCTACCATATTTATTTGTATTCATTGGATGTCCCTCAATAAAAAAAAAACTTGTTGAATTGAAACAACTGTGTGTGTGCCTATAGAGTATGTGTGTTCCTGAGCGCCTATAAATTTTTTTTCCCTTTTTTATTTTTTTTTTTGTTAATATTTATGTATGTGTGGGATATATTAATTACAAATTATCTTCTCCACCGCTTGTATACATTTATATCGTGTATCATGCCTGATTCATATACAGGTTTTTTTTTTGTCATTGCATGTTCCACAAGTCTTTGATTTACTTACCTCACCATGTGACCTATGATTCATGCATCCCATCTTATGCGGACACGCCCAAAAAAGCACATGATGTTTGCATGGAAAAGTATTGGCGTCTTCCATTCTATTTTTTATATTTTATTTATATTCATTAGTTACTATAAACCTGACATCTATTCATTTGGTATTTAAACGCCGACCGAACCGCTTTGACAACAAAGGCTGTATAAACATAGACACATCGTGGCATTTTATGATCCAGGTAAAACAGAACATGATCCCGAGCATTCTATTTTTTTATAATAGTTGACAATAAGCGGCCTTTAAAAACATACATTAATATGTAACTCGAAAAACTCCTGACTGCAGTATTGAGGATACTCAAAAAAAAAAACAAGACCAGAGACAGAACCATATCATATATTTTAATAGTGATCCGGGTTTTATTTTTATTTTTATAAATACATCGCGATAAAATAGATAGATCGAAAGGTATAGTCTAGATCTTTTAGCTTTGATTTGCTGAACCCGGCGCAGTTTTTAAGAGAAATAAGGATCGACCTGGCGTTCAATCGCCGCTATATACCCAAGAAAAGACCGTTCTTTTTGGCTGATCTGTCAAATTTATAAAATTCGGAGTATACACCTTAACCATCGATCGAGATGATTGATTTAACAAGTTATTATTATTAGTTGTACAATATATTTCATATTTGAATTGATAAATATAACATCATTGTGATGCCAAGAAGTGAGCGATAATTAGAAAGAAAAAGAACAAGAAAAGACTGGGTTTAACACGTACAACCGTGAAGAAGTTGAAAGAAATAAAAATAAAATCGGTGACTGGCTATATTTATATCCATTGGTATAAAATGAAATCACAAATGAACTTTTTTTTGATAGGTAGCACAGCAACATTACGGGCATAAATCACGTGTAAGCTAGGTTAATTCATTTCCCAAATAAAAAAAAAAGGCGAGGAAATCAAAAAAAGCAAAGGGTCGTTTGTAATTATATATTAAATCAACACCATTGGCCCATAATGGCATTTTACCTCGACAATTTTATTAACAAAAGCTTATCTATCAAAAACAAAAAGATGTGATTTTTTTTCATGCCAGAGAAGTGTCAGCGGATATCGGATTTTCAAAAAAAGTGCGAACCTTTTTTTTATTCTGTTACAGGAAGGGGGCAATGACTTTTACCTTTGTACCATGTTTATCCAAACTATAGGGAGTAATGGGAGAAAAGTTTCTATATATCAAGCAATGTCAACGTGTATTTTCTTCCTTATTCCATCCACAAAAACAAGGTGTATCAAAAAAGATGGATCATAACCTATAATTATCTTTTTGCATGATTTGCCAATAAAACGTATCTTATTTTACTATACTGCCGGGCATTCAATCCTATTTTATTTTATTCTTTTTTATTCTTTGGTACACAAAAAAAAAAAAATCGATCCAGAGTCACAAGGCACACTATAGACTAGTTGAACCAAAAAAAAATATAAAAAGCCTTTTTCTTTTTTGACTCCTTTCTTTTTCTTTTTTCTTTCCTCTCCTTTTTATTATTATTATTACTTTGCATTCTCACATTTTTTCTTTCTTCTTTTACTACGTCTAATAACTTTATATTCATTCATCATGTCAGCTGAAAACACTAAAACCGAATCACCTGTTGTCGATCCCGCCACCACCACTAACACCACCACAGAAGCTGAATCAACCACCACAGCTCCTGTTGAACAAGTCAAGAAGGATGATGAAGCTTCATCTGCTCCTGCTGAAGCATCCGCTGAACAACCCAAGGAAACCGAAGAAGCTGCTGCCACTGCTGCTGAAGCCAACCCCGCTACCGAAGAAGATCAATCCAATCAAGATGACAAAAAGGATGAAACCAAGCCCACACCTACTCCTTCCCGATCTGGTACCAAGCGTTTATCTCTCTTCTTGAGCAAGGCTAAAAAGTCTCTTGTGCCTGAAAAGGATGAAAAGAAACCTACTTCCCCCGTTGCCGCTGGCGCTGAATCCAAGGCCTTACCTGAAGAACCTACTGCTGCCACCACTGAAGAAGAAACCACCCAAACTAAGGAAGAACAAGAAACTCCTGCCGCTACTGAAGCTGAACCTACTACCACTGAAACTGCTGCGGAACCTACTGCCTCTACCTCTGAAGATAAGCAAGAAAAGCGCAAATCCAACTTCTTGAATGGCTTCTTCAAAAAGGTAAGTTTGAATCTTCGGTTTAATTTAATGTGGAACATTAAATCACTTTAGCACTCACACCTTCCGTTTTTTTTTTCAGGTTTCTACTCCTACCAAGGAAGACAAGGAAAAGGAAATCAAGACTGATGACGTTGCTGAAGGTAAAAAAAAAAAAAAAAAAGAACTCCCCGAAATAAAAACATGTATTGTATACATGTTGACTCACTTTTTATATATATATATATATATTTAGAAGCTGCTCCTAAAGAAGAAACTCCTGCTGCTGAAACTGCTGCTGCCACTACTGAAGAACAGGCTCCTGAAGAACAAACTACTCCTGAAGCATCCGCTGCTGCCGATGCCTCGGCTCCTGCTGTGCCACCCAAGGATGCTACCACCAAGACCAAGGAAACCAACGTTGTGGATCAAATCAAGCGTCATTCTCTTGTCAACAAATGGTTTGGTAAGAAGGAAAAGGCTACCAAAGAAGAACCTGCCACCACTACCACCTCTGATGCCGCCCCTGTCATCCCTGAACCTGCTGCTACTGAACCTATCACTACTGAAGATGCTGCTCCTGCTGCTGAACCTGCGGTTGCTGAAGTTGCTGCCACTGAAGGTAAGTCACTGGAAAAAAGAATATCAATGGCGTTAGACCGACGGGTACAATGTGTCACCTGTATCCTCATTCACATTATTGTGTTTGTGTGTGCACTGGGTGTTTCTGTGTACCGATGAAATCATTCCCTATCGGATAACTCATTCCATCTCTTTGTTTTTTTCTTATTTGATATAGAATCAGCTCCCAAGGAAGACACCCAAGAAGAAGAAGCTGCTGTTGCCGCTGCTCCTGCTGAAGCCCCCAAGGAAGAATCTACCGCCACTCAAGAAAAGCCTGCCCGAACTGGCTCTCCTTTGGGCCGTCGATTAACTCAAATGCTCCGTGGTTTCCCTAAGAAAGATAAGAAGGAAAAGAAGGAAAAGACTGCTGCTGTCAAGGAAGAAGAAACTGCCGCTGCTCCCAAGGAAGAAGAAACTACTGCTGCTCCCAAGGAAGAAGAAACTGCCGCTGCTCCCAAGGAAGAAGAAGCTGCTCCCAAGGAACAAGAAGAACCCAAGGTCGAAACCCCTGTTGTTGCTGCTCCTACTGTGCAAGCCACTGCTTAAGTGAATACCTCTCCATTGTCCTTTGATCACTAGTTCTTTATTTTTTATTTGCAACTTCCCCCTCCCATTGTGTGCGTGTGTGCGTGTCTGATTTGTTTGCCTACTATATTATTATTACTACTATTATTATTATTATTCTTACATATTACTCTTTACTTTTTTTTTTTACCCCCCTTCACCCTTCATCGTACTCTATACAAATTTAGTTTTTTAATTCAAAAATGTCCTTTTATATATTTTTTATACTTCTTTAATTGTGATGATATTTTTTCTTCCCCTTTCTTTATTAGCAATCCTTTTTATTATTATTATTAATCTTCATTCAAATAAAAAAAACTGATTCCTTCTATATGCTTTGTTATGTATAATGTATGTCTGTCGATAGATTATGTGCGTGTGTACGGAATGGATGGTGAGAGGAGATATGCAATGTAGGATAAATGGCGGGACGGAGATCTATGTGGTGTGTGAAAAATAAGGCGATTTTTTTTTTTTACCTGGATCGCACAGCTGATCTTTTTTGTCATTGACATATGTACTCCGCTTGAAAACTGACTGAAATAAACTATGATTAGTGGGATCATCCGGCCCCTTTGTATTTAATTAAAAATGGTTGCACTAGTAATAAGACATATACATTACATGAAAAAGTACCCTATCATCAAATTATATAAATGCAACCTGACCAATATTAAGGAAGAAATGTGTCCTACAGAGCTTTTTGTTTTTGAAAAAAAAAAGGCTCTGGAAAGATCGTCATGGTGAAAAACAATAAGTACATGCATTTTGTTTCAAATCAATCAATCAACCAATATATTCTACATATAATGTGACCATCGTTATCATCATCACCTGTACCACTAATGTATAAATTTTGAATAAAAGATATGTACATTTTTATTAGATTGAAAAAAAAAGTGATACTAGAGGTACTAATGAGGGAAGCAAAGCAATGATGATAAAAAAAAATGATAAGGAAAAGTGTAGAGCATAATACTAACTAAAAGGGAGGTGAGGAAAAAGAGCATCTAAAATTAAACTGCTTGACGGAATACAACCTTGCCTTGACTTCTAAATTGTAAAATTTCTCGTCGACCTAGAATACCAAGAGCACGTAAAATGGCAGCTTCTGAATAGCCTTGTTGAAGGAAATCATTCTTGATCTTGACTACAGGGGCTTGAGACCCAATTGGCAATCGACGTTGGATTTCATGTTCAATGGATTGTACTTCAGCCATCACTTCATTGCGAGTCATGCCATCGGCTAAAAGGATTAAAGCAATCAAAAAAAAAAAAAAAAAAAAAAAAAAAAAAGATGAGCGATACATTCACACACACCTTCACACGCAAGTCGCCTCCCTTTTTCTCCCACTTACCACCACCGCTTTGCACAGCATCCATCGTCGAATACTTGAATAGTCGAATCGCTTCTTCCACATGTTGCTCGTTGGCTATAGGAGATAAGGTCATTTTGGCCAAAGACTCAGATATACGAATAATAGCTTCCAATTGTCTAATATGCAATGTATCACAAGAAATATCAGCTGTCATCTATCTAGCGGCTTTTTTTTTTTTTTTTTTTGTGTCTGTTTTTTTATATGTATGTATGTACCTGATAGTAATTGGGATTGAAGAGCGTACTTGAGTTTCTCGTTCAGATTCCTTAACTTCTTTTCGAATGGCTACAAAGTGACTACTGAGCTTTTGGGCAGCTTCTGGTGTCAGGCGAGGGGCACATTTCCTAATAACAATAACAAAAAAAAAAAAAAAAAAAAAAAAAAGAAGGAGGGGTTCAGCAATGAGGTTTAATATATATCTGTATATTCACACACACGTATACAATAAGAAAAAGTACTTACGCTTTACAGTAGTTGATATAAGCTTTCATTTTTTCCAAATCAATATCACCCATGGCAGTGTCTTGAATTTGTCGGTCCATGTGAACGTTGAGGACATGCTTGGCAATAGACTATCATATAATAATAATAAAAACAATTCATGTGAGTCATCTCCCACGGCACCCACCCCTCCGTCCGTTATCTTTTCAACTTTTTTTTTCCTTATACTTACAACGTCCCGTGCTTCATTGTGTTCATCCTTTACAATAAAGATCATATCAAAACGTGACAAGATGGTTGTTTGGAAATCGATGTTCTAATTGCCCAAAATGAAGGAAAGCATGACATCAGCGAATGACATTCCAATAGAAATCCGTTTTTTTTTTCGACTTACTTCACCAGGGGTTTTCATATCATCATATCGACCAAATACGGGATTGGCAGCGGCAAGAACAGATGTTCTAGAATTGAGGATAGTGGTGATACCGGCTTTGGCAATAGAGATGGTTTGTTGTTCCATAGCTTCGTGAATGGCCACACGATCTTCGTCCCGCATTTTGTCAAATTCATCAATACATACCACACCACCATCTGCCAACACCATCGCCCCACCTTCGAGGTAAAAGTCACGCTAATGTTCCAACCCATAAAAAAAAAAATAGAAAGGAAGTCAATATACACAAGGCCCACTATTTCTCGTTTATCCACCATGTTTCTTTGCTGTCCTTCAACTTACAGTGCTTGGGTCACGAATTACAGATGCAGTCAAACCTGCAGCACTACTTCCTTTCCCAGAGGTATACACTGCAATTGGCGCCACTTTTTCCACAAATTTGAGTAATTGAGATTTGGCTGTACCGGGGTCACCCAAGAGCAACACACTAATATCACCACGAAGACGCATACCATCTGGAAGCACCTTTTTGGATCCACCAAATAATAAACATGCAATGGCCTTTTTGATATCTACCATTGAGATCATCGCTCGCATGTCAGCATATTTATTTATTCTCAACTTTTTCCCTCTTTTTTTTTTTTTTTTTTTTTTTTTTTACCTTTGTTTCCAAAAATCGAAGGTGCAATGCTTGATGCGAATGTTTCAAAAAGATCAGGCTGACGTGACATGCGGATATATTCTTCTTCTTCACTGTCAGTAAACACAGCACGACCACGGTTGCTATTATGTTGATCCAGTTGAAGTCCCACAACACGAATGTAGGGTGTGCGGACAGCTGCTGCACCTGTCGATTTCTATTCAAAATAAAATGTAATCCTGTGAGTGAATAAGCTGCATCACTTCCCCTCCCCCCTCTCTCCCCTTTGCGCTAATCCTATCGATTTTTTCTTTTTTCGTAATATGAACGTACCGCTGCTTTGTTTTGATAAATCGAATAAATACCCATAATCACGGTACGCATACCAGGCACAACACGGTTCGTAAGCCATCTAACGAAAAAAAAACCCATATGCGAAGTCAATACCATATTGTCTCTCTCTCTCCCTTATTCCGTCACTTTGTATATCTAATTACCTATCAGCATTTAAGATGGTGTGACGAGGAAGATCACCCACAGGAACCATATCAGGGGCTTCCTGAAGTTTGAGGACTTGGGAATCTACAAAACTACATTTGTCGTGCACAATCACATAAGGATCCATAGGACATGTGGGTTTCATATCATTATTCGCAGCAGGACTGGAAAGAAAGAAAAATATTTGGGCCAGTCAGAACAATGGGTTGTTGTTGTTGTTGTTAGTTTTCAATTAGGAGACGGCAACTTACGCATCGCACACTCTTGGTAGAGTGATACCCGAGAATCCAGCATTCACAGGCACAACCTTGGTATGACGGCAAGAGCGACACATGATATTGACATAGGTTGCTCGGGAACTGAGAGTAGATGCACCAATAACGATACCGGGGATACGGACAAGTTTACCAATATAAGTTGACTAAATAAAGACACCTTTGCGTTGAGTATCCCAATCTCCATCAAGACTATGCCCCATCTCCTCCCTCCTTCCAACTTTTGCACTTACATTCAAATCGCGGATCTGGATCACATTGGCATCGGATGTAAGTGTAACTTGACAATCAGGCACATCAGAATCATCAATGGTGCCAGGAGTTGCAAACAAAATACGCTTGGCGCTTTCCTTCACTGCTATTTCAAACTACATATAATATACGTGGGAGGGGGGTTGGAAACAAGATTAGTAAAAATAAAGAAAATATCGGGTGTGTGTATATTTCAAAGAAAATCGTTTCCTACGTACCAAGGGCAAGTGTTCGGCTGGAGAATTGGTCAGTTTGTTCGCGAGATCGGCATTGTAGTTGATCAAGTGGCTCATATCGACTTGAAGATAGTACTGCTTTAATAAAAGATGTTCATGGAGTTGGTCTCTGTAAAACAAAAACAAAAACACAAAAAAAGGAAAGAGGTTTTAGTGAGCGAAGTGAGTTGAATGATCACTATAGGCCATGATGACTTATGATTACCTATAAACAAAACTGTTGCCCAGTCGAAAGTTTTGGATGAATTCAAGGTACAAGGACTTCAATTCTGAGCGAGAGTTGACATGTTCTTCACCAGGTAGGACACTTGTTGAGTAAATTTGTCCACGATCCCAGCCTGCACTAGCCATAATGTAAAGTATATGTTTTTTTTTCTTTCTGAAAAACGAGTAAGAAACAAAAAAAAAAAAAGTTCCTCGCGTGTTCGCGATTGAATTTTTTCGTGCAGCTTTGTGACGGCCCTGAATTCTCCACTGTGGTTGCAGCTCCGATGACAGAAGCAGTTAACAGGGAAGTGAGTTTTGGGTAAGTTCTATAATTCCAACTGACTAAAACAAATAAATAGACAACTACTAGCTTCAAATAAGCTTTAATTGGGAGTCTAGAGTTGAAAATATAAAAGCTTCAAAGACGGGGTGAGTTGGTGGAAAAAGTGGGCGTTGGCCTAATAAAACAGGTTTTTAGACCACATACCATTAACGGAGCACGTAGACCACTAGTATAAAATCTTGGATGTGATAGTCTAACTAAAAATCCTTCCCTCTACCATGATATGTGTTCAAAAAAAAAAAAAAAAAAGGGATTTTCATGAAAACATCAGAACCCGTGATTTCATCAGATAAAAAGCAGGACATATAATGGACACAGGTAGACCAAGCCATACGTACAATCAAATGAAAACGGTATAAACTAAAAGTATGTTTATTTGAATATACAATATAAAAAAAAAGAGTAATGAAGAACTCTATATATACTAAACTAACTACTATTTTCGTTTTTTGATCCCTGAGGTATGGGTGGTTTGCACCTTCTTGTTACGTAGGTAATAGTATTCCAAAAAGTCACGCTTGTCATTCAAATCAAGATTGGTTTTTCGAAGACGGCCCAAGTTCCCAAGCGCCAACAAAAATTGATCTCCTACAAGGTCCTCCGATCCAGCAAGAGCAGCCAAATCCGCAGTGTTGACAGATCGATCCGTTGAACACGGCGCTTCCTCATCCAATAAAAACCTGACCCGTAATGTGTTGGAAAACTATAAAAGAAAAAAGATAAGGGTTTTGTTGGTAAGTATTATGATATTGATATGTATATGTATATATATATATATATATATTCAAGTACATCCATTGGGAGTTTTCATTTCCCGTATAGTATGGTCAATCAACCGACTTACCTGAGAGCACAACGATAGAAAGTGGAAAAACTGATATCCAACAGTGTAGGTAGGAGGCATATAGCTGTATTCGTATTTAAAGGTCATGACATGGAATCGACCATCACGATCAGTAGGGTTGAATTCGTTGAAGAGAGGGGCACTAAATTTGAGCAAAGCGCGGCCATTGGATGTGGTGGCTTCTGGGAAGACGACGACGGGACCCGATTTCTTTTCCTTGGCCAATGCCGAGAGTTCCTTGAGGGTGTATAAATCCTTTTCATCTACGCCAGCTTCTTTCGGTGTCAGTGGAGGTGTCAGTACACAAGATCGAATCGCTTGCCATAATGAGAGTTTGCGTACCTTGTTGACCGAAGGGATGATTTGAGTGAATATAGGATTAAATCTAGTATTATAAAGAAACCACAAATACTATGAGTTTGCTATATATATACACTCGTCTTCCATGCATATGCCTCCAGTCATCCACACACACATACACCATATTGATTACTTACCGAAGAGTCAGGTAGATGACTTCAATATAGGAGGTCCAGTTTGTAACGATGATATCGCCGGATTTTGCGTTCAGGGAAGGTGACTTGGATGCCTTGTTACGTCTGTATCGAAACAGGAAGAAAAAGACCTTTAGCATACAATAGATATAAGTTTCACCATATCAAACTTACCCTTTTCGTATGGAGACAGGTTCAGACTTGATATAAAAGAAGCCAGTAAAGAAAAGGATCAATCTTAGGCAAATTGAAGAGAATGTCCTTTTCCATATACCCTGCAAAGGACCTAATGGCATCTAACAAAGAGTGCTTTGTGTTAATCATCATGGATGACAAAGAGATAGAGGGAGAGAATATAAAACAATCGCAATCGATCATCAAGTTCTTTTGTTTTACCAGTAGAGTTCCCAATACCGGCACCAAAATAAGATAAAGCAGGCCAGTAACCACCACCAACGCAAACTTCAGAATACCTTGGACAGGACCTACGATGTAGTGGATTACATTGGACAAGGAAAAGAGCAAACTTGTTTCCGTACGTGGAGGCTACAAAAAAAAAAAAATCGAAGAGGGGGGGGAAGGGGCGATTAGCGATGGGCAAGCTGTTGTTCAGTGTTCTGTTTCTTACCACAGGAGGAAGGTATGGCTGAATACCTGTAGAGGGATCCTATAATACAGACAAGAGTGAGTACAAAGTGTAGTAAATATATACCAAGCGAATTGAATATTACCCTCCAACGAGAATATTTTTCCATGATGGATAGAAAGAAAGAAGGGAAAGGAAGTTTCGCGTTGGTTGCCAGTGAAAATGAATATTTGAAAATCCGCCGGCCATGTGCAAAATGAATACCCAAATGTCGGATAAAATAATATGGGTGCCATGTGTTCAAAAAATTGTTTTTATTCTATAGAATGAATATAAGTGATATGTCTAAAGGAAGGAGGGATGGGGAGATAATATAAAACGCAGTACTAGGTTTATATATGTTTGGGGGATGATAATAATATAAATGAAAATAATAATAATAAACTAATGATTGAAGGGAAGTAGGTGGGGGGGGAGCATAAAAATTCTATCTACTGTTTCTAATCGCTATCCGTATCAGGTTCCTTTTCACCACCTTCGATGATCCACTTGAGATGACGTGCACGACGACGGTCTTCTTGTTTCTTGATATCATTTCTGGTCTTCTTCTTCTTTTTGCTAAGCTTGGCTTTGACCTTTTCATCATCCACTTGCTTTTCGTCATCCACGGCAATTTTACCAGAGCGATCCAATTGACCAGCTTCCAATTTCCAGGTTTCAGGACAAAGCGCACTGACAAATTCTTGCGAGTGAGAAATCATCACCACCGCACCTTCCCAGTTCTTGATAGCGTTGGCAAGACCACCCAAAGATTCACGATCCAAGAAATTGGTAGGTTCATCCAATATCAACATGTGAGAGTTGTTCCACATAGCAGCTGCAATCACCACCTTGACCTTTTGCCCACCAGATAATTCGCCCAGTTTGCTGTATTGTGCGATATCAGGATCCAAACCGACATCTAAAGTTGAAAAAAGAAAACGTCGCAGTCAATACACCGCTTTGATTGTTCCTTTACTTGATTTTTTTTTTCGTTTTTATCTTACCCATATAATGTTGACGAATGGCAGGTACAGTCAAGTCACGGTACATAAGACCTTCACGAGATGCTTCCTTGTCATCAAATTGTTGAACCATCTTTTGGAACCCAAGTTCAAGGAGTTTTTCACGAGAAAGCCAAGTGTTATGCTTATGAAGCAAGTTTTTCCATTTGACTTCATATTGGAAGGTCTTCTTGAGCTTGGCACGACCCAACAAAGTCTAATAATAGTAAAAGAGAAAGAAAGAAAGTATGTGTGAGACATAGATTATCGTACAAGTGGTTTCCTCATTTTTTATTTTATTCCTCTACTTACTTCGATTTGTCGCTTGTCACCATTGATTTCAATATGCTTTTCCATTTGCGCCTTTTCATCATCGGTCCATTGACGGGTTTCCTTTTCCAAAACTTCCTTGTCTTCACCGGTGGAATAACGCCATTGTAAATAATCCATGGGAGTCTTTTCCAAATGTTGTTCTAAATGATGGAAGGCGTGTTGTGCAACATAACCAATACGCAAAGCAGGGTGACGCCAGACAGTACCAGTTTGAGGGATGGATTCACCGGTAAGGAGCTTGATCATGGTTGTTTTACCTAAAATAAGAAGGAGAAACCGTCGTTAAAATCCTGTGTCCGCCCCCAATATGCACAAATCTATTTTTCTACTATGTCGTTCTTACCAGCACCATTAGGCCCAATGACCGCCACACGGGACGAGAGAGATAAAGATGCAGAAGCATTGAACAAAGAGGGACGAGCAGCACCATCATATGTGTAGGTACAATCAGTGATTTTCAAAATGGCCTTGGTGTTGCTTCGAACACCAGACAAAACTGAGGGCTTGGGGAAAGAGAATTCAATGGTGGAAGCGTCGAGGGTATAGTAAGTACGAGCAGCAGGGTAAACTTCAACGAACCTATAAATCATTGTAAATTTGTTAATATAAAAAACAACCAAACAATCCAATCCATTCTTTCTTTTCACTTACTTGGAGAGATTACCAGCATATAAGCGCAACTTCCTCTTTTCATAATGCAAGATTTGAGTACAGACATTGTCCAAGAATCCAGAGTCGTGAGAAACGATGAGACAAGTGACTTGAGATTGACTGTTGAGGTAGTCTTCCAACCATTTGATATTGTATACATCCAAGTGATTGGTAGGTTCATCCAGCAATAAGATATCAGCCTTGGTAAGCATAGCACGGGCAAGTTCCACCTTCATTTTCCAACCACCCGAGAATGTGTTGACAGCATGAGACAAACGAGAATCGTCAAAACCAACAGATCGAAGAGATTCTTCAATTTCATCCCTAGGCACACCTTGCAAGTGATGATCAGCAGCAACATAGTCCACCACATTCAAAGAAGTATCAGCACCTTGCACTGTATAATCCACAAAGGCCGTTCGCACTTGATCTTGAGACGGGAAGCCTTCGACCTTGCCTTGATGAATAGCACGCATCAATGTTGATTTGCCTGCACCATTTGTACCACACAAACCATAACGTTGACCACGATGCAGCTTGAGCTTTGTATGGTTCAGTAAGAGACGGGTACCGTAAGCCAAAGAGAAATCGTCCACACGGCAAATTTCTTCACCTTCTTGATGATCAAAGGCATCAGCATCGTCGGTAGCACCACTACGTTCCTTCCACAGACTATGCAATTGTTCAAAAATAGCGGCACTAACGGCAGGCACATCTTCAGTCACCAAAATAGTGTTCAAATAAACAGATAAGAGCTTGGACCATTTTTCAGAGGCAAACATTTCTTGACGGATACAGTCAGCACAAAGGACACCAATAAAGTTCAAGACAGGGTTGTAGAAAGAGTCCAAAAAGAATTGCACCTTCTTCACTTGGGCTTTGACAGTATCCACAGTTTCATCCAAAGAAACACCAGAGAGTTGTTTGTCCTGTTCATCCTTTTCCAAATGACCACCAGCATCAATCAAAGTTTGTTTTGCTTTGCCAGCCAAGGCACGAATTTCCGGGAATGCAGCACCTTCCGCTTGACGGTCCACACCAGGGTAAAGTTGAGGCAAGAATTGAGCAGCAGTACGAGGATCACGCACCAACTTACACAGATTGTCAATAATGATCACAGTTTGACGCAACAACAAGGTGGATCGTTCGTTCAAGGCACGGGTCAATAAAGGCACCATGATAGCGAGGGTAGGACCATTGACTTCGGCGACAAAAGTCGTACTTGCCAATTTTTCAATGGTGGCAGGGACATGTGTAGGATCACCCATACAAAGCACCAAATCCTTGATGTGACGTTCAATATCAGGGTTGCCACCTACAGCACACACAGCACGCATGGTTCGTTGAGCTTCGGAAGCAACCTCATTCTTCGTATCAGACAAACAATTGGACACCACAGGAATGATATCAGGCAAGAGTTCACCAACTTGTTCAGAGGCCCGTTCAGTGAATCGCTTGAGCAACTTGAGCGCACCAACCTTGGTTTGCCATTTTTTGGACACATTTGACTTTTCACCTGAAGCAGAGATTGCAGTACCCATACCTTCATACAACAATGGAAGCACCAAACGAGCAGATTCAGCAGGAGCAAGATCAACCACAGCTCTAGCAGCTTGTTCAGCAGCATCTTGCACAACTTGACCCTTATCAGCATAGAGATCCAAGAATAAGACCAAGTATTTCAACAAGACAGGCACCACAGGTTCCTTGACAACTTCAGCCAAAGCATTGAATCCAATAAGTCCACTTTCTCTTTCCATTCCAGACTTTTTGTTCTTGGCACTGGCTTCCAGTTTTTGTAAAATGTTGTGATGCTTCAACATGATAATACCACGGCTACGGACTTCCTTGGCAAGATCACGAGCAGCTTGATCGACTTCTTCGCTAGTAGGAGCAGTGTTGAGTTTGCTCAATAGATCGCTGACCAAAATGGCCACATCATCAGTTGCCATTGTTGTGTTATTAAAGAGGGGGAAAAGGGGGGAGGGCGAGAGAAGAGAGGGGTGGTTCGTAAGATGAAGGAAGAAAAAAAGGAAAATGAAAAAAAAATTTAAAAGGAAAGACAGAAAAAAAAAAAAAAAAAAGGAGATGAAAGCGGGAATTCAAAAAAGATTTTTCCAGCCACCATTGGTTTTTGGCTTTGCCGAATCAAAAAAAACGATGTTCGTCAATTGTGATCTGGCTTTGACCAATGTTATGCAACATATTTCACCTTGACTAGCTCTGATAATAAAACTGTGCACATATATTATTTCTACTTTTGAAACATACTTCATAAGATTTTTTTTGTCTTCTTTTACCTTTTTTGAAAATTGAAACTATTTGCTCGGTTTTTTTTTTTGCCTTTATGATATATATTTATTTTACATTCCTTTTGGTCGAGCAAGCGGAGTCACATGTCAAAACTTTTTTTTTGTACAAAGGTGGGTTCGTATATTTTTTTTTTTTGGTTGTTTTGCGTTCTCACCAGTCTTTTTCACTTCTTTTTCTTTTTTTTTTTTCCTAATTTTTTATTATCTATTAGACTATGGTATCACAAGTTACCCAAATTATTATCGCCGTTCTTATTATTCCCTGCATACCACTTCTCATCTATGTCATTGGTATCCTGATTCCTGAAAGTCATATTGTATCCCGCACCATCACCTACAAAACTCGACCTGAACGACTCTGGCAGCTTTTGACGGATGTTCAACAATACCCAACATGGCGGCCTAAACTTGAAACAGTTTCCATCGACAGCACTACACCAGCAACTCTCGATGAAGGTAAACGCGTTGTCTTTGTCGAACATTCCAAACGCCATCGTCGTACTGTCATTTTACACGTTGAACAGCAGCCTATGAAAACGATGCTCAGGGTTTTAGAAGAACGTATCACTACTGCCGTCAGTCTACGATCACCTGTCCCTACTCGACCTCATGTTCCTACGTTTTCAGGCTCATGGACCTTTGAACTCAAATACCACAATCAAAAATTAAGACGGAGTAGCAGTAGCAACAGTAGTAGTGGTAGTGGTAGTACTAGCAACAACAGCAGTGATGATGCCAACAATACCAACACAACCGATGTCCAACTGAAAATCACTGAACAGGGTGTGATCAAAAAACCTTTAGTACGTTTATCCAACATGCTACTTTTCGGCTATCACCGGCGCATTGATCGATTTATGAAGGATTTGGAAAAACGGATTGAACAAGACCACCAACAATTAACCGATAACGACGATGATGACGACGACCAAGACAAGGCTCTTTTGGATAAGGACTATAGCAACACATCAAGTACAACAACTGGGGATGGGCACACTACCATTGATGAGAATGACAAAACGGATCGGCCGCAGTTCAAGTCAGCCGACAACTCTGCCTTTTGTAACGAGACGTATCAGCAGGCGACAACGGCAGAAGCAACCCTCTCATTACTGACCAATGATTTACTCAACAAAGACCTCGATGGTACTGGATTGAATCAAGACGATCAAAGCAACGGTTCAAGAATGGTCACTGGACAACGACAATCTACATTAACAAAATCGTCATCAACAAAGGTATTGGACAAGGACTGGGATCTGGTGAGTGAAATCTACGAACGACAGAAAGCATGATCTTACAAGCAGTTCCAGTGTAGTATTAGTTTTACTTTTTTTTTATCCTATTTTATTTTACATCTACCCAATACCCCATTTTTACCACGTATATTTTTTTCTTGTGACTCCATCATTCCCTATTACAGTATTACCCCCTTCTCGACTTGCCCCATTATTATTAGTTTACACTTATTTATTATATATCTTTTTTTTTTTTTTTTTACATTATACGTACATTATATTTCTGAATAAAAATCAATAAAAAATTGCCGATGCAGTCTCTTATTTATCTTTTGGAATGGGTGAAATTGTCTAGAGTATTCATATTTGATGGAATCTAACCCTTTCCATTTCTTTTTTCATTGTTTGCGTGCAGGATCATTGTGTTTGATATGATTTTTTTATTTAGTCGATCTCTTTGAATTGTAGTTTGTGGTGGTAGTCTGTCAGTGTCATTGTATACAGTGAATTCGACTTTACAAAAAGGGCGGACAATAGGCTCTGCCAAGAAAAAACCTCAATCTCAAATTATGCGATGCTCTTTGAATGACTAGTGAAAAAGATTCTGGTCATGTGAGTCAAAACTCGAATCAACCGAGAGGCCAGATTTCAAATCGTTTCCTGCTGTAATCATTTTCTATTGTCATACGTTTCAGCTCCGACCAATAGATAAAAGACTCAGGATGCTCACCATTCGGGGGGGGGAATATTGTTGAAGTGTAGATTTTGATGGCATGAACTTGAACACCTTCACAATTTTTCACTTATGTAGGCGTTCATCCTGCCTTGATCAACCCATCATACTTACCGTTTCGTCGATTATCTGCCTTTTTTTGTGAGCAGATAAAGATATGAACAAATTCATCTGAGGACCTAACCGACTTCCATTAAAACGGGTTATGCTTTTTTTTTTTAATTATAACATACGCAATGAAAAAATTAGCTGGATATATATGATAAGAGTAGGTATGCCAAATATAGTAGAGGCTATAATATTCCATAGGAAAGAGTACGCTCACTGTAGAACCTATGTCCGTTGGCATGAATGACCCGAATAAGAACACATTTTATATTGACCGGACTAGAACTGTCAACAAGCCGCTAGGACGCCAAGGGGAAGTAGTAAAGGTAGGTAATCTAAAAAGCAGGTTTTTAATAGCATATTAATACAGCTATCACAATAGCGACATTGCTCACTAATAATGGGTCAGAGAGGATGGTTCATAAAAAGGCATATTTTATTGCAAGACAAATGGTATATACTAAACTAAGCCTACGGGGTTCATTATAACAAGGAATGTATTGAAGGTAGAATAAGCGAAACTATGAGGAAAACCTGGAGAATGGGTAAACACTTATCTAATGAGACTAATGGAAAAAGGGATCTATATACTAGGTAAAAGAAAAACTAGCAGGACAACTGTTATTGAATCGCAACAACTGTTAACACTAATCAAAAGGGTGATGGTAACAAATAACAGCGATCTATTGCTCAAGACATGGGAAAGACTAATGGTACATTTTTCAGTAAAGCAAGTAAAAAGAGACATATTTTATTCAGATGTAGGTACAAGGTATGCGCAAACTAACACTAAACTAAGCTAATGAAAGCTACTAAAAGTAAACTAATGGTGCTCCAAAATCCTGAATCCAAAATGAAAGGGTTTCCCCATGCATCTTGTAATCCCTGAGCTGAAATCCCTTCTAAACTAGACCTGACACTATTCTAAGTCGACCATAACCTCAATGAAGTCAAAATGATGAAGAAAAAAGAAAGGACGAAAAAAAAAATGGAAAGATAATAATACCCACGTGTGCGGGATTTGAAATGTGCTTTTTTGGTCTTTGAGGTTTGTAGCTTGTGATTTTTTTCAGTGGATATAAAATGGAACCCCTTTTTTTTGCTTCTCTTTTTTCCAACATCAGCATCATACAGCAACGTAAACAAGTTGATTTTATTTTTACTACGGCCAACACCATTCAGTATCGGTGGTCGTGCTGACTCAATCTTCATTTTACAGTAGCCAGCATCAGCAACGCCTTGCATCTGTCTTCTTTTTAAAGCAATCGCCCTCCGTTCAACAGTGACTCCCACCTATCACAGTAAAAATAGACAAAATGATGACTCTGTCTTTTTTACAGCAACCAAATCACTCAACTGTGGCGGTATGAGGGCTCTCTCTTCTCAGGAAAAAAATAAATTTGGATGGGCAAGAAGTAACTTATGACATTGAAAAAAAAAAAATTCAGGCGGCCATAAAATAATATTGAGACAAGGATGAAATAATTGGAAAAAAAAAAGGTACGTTAGCACTCATTTTAATGAATCAACCTTCGCCAGACTGACAGCATGGTAGTTTTCCTCTCACACCGTCTTTGAACTAAATAAGGAGCAACATGGCACAGTTTAGTCACCCCCCCATCTCTCAATGTAGAATAAATTAGTTTACCCCACTCACCCTTTTATTGTACTGCACTGTAGAATAGCTTGTCACTCGCCGTAGAATTGGCCTACCCTTTTAGTTTACATTTTCGCTTTATTTTATTGACTTATATCTAATAAAAATAAAGGCCATAGGTAGAAAGTAGGTCCTTCAAATTAATAGTTTTTTCAAGTCTGCCATTTTTTAGCAGATCAAACATTGCGTATTCCTCGTGGCATCAGTCAGAACCCACACCGAGCCCAACCTCTACAAGTCATCGCCGGTTTGAATTAGTGCTCTTCTTGATATCTTCCCATTAAATCTATTCCGGAATCACACCTGCACCAGAGCTATTCCCTCATTTCACATTCACCAAAAGGTCTCTTTTTTGTTTAGACATTATATGGTTAATTTGGGCAAAAAAAAAAAATAAGAGATCTTGGTAGACAAAAAAAAAAAAAAAAACAAAAAAAAAAAAGGTCCATAATGTATCTCTACTGTTTCCAAATTTATCGATGTCGATTGGAGAGAAAAAAATGGTTCCAATTTTCCATTTTTTGGGGAGTGCATATCTAGCCCAAATGTACATCCACGGACGTCAAGGTGACGTGTAATCGTGAGGGGAGATTTTTGGAAACGGGGTAGTTAGATCATGAAAAAAAAAAAAAAACTTTTTTTTTAAAAAAAAAAAAAAAAAATCGGAGGGAGTGCCATTTTTCGCTGACAACGAGTTGAAACTAAATTGTAGCTACAAAAACAACATTATCCCCGCCATACTACTCTATACAATTCACTGAAGGGCAAAGTGAGGCAAAATCGTCAAATTCCATACCATTAAAAATCTCACTTCAAAGAAAAAAAAAAAAAAAAAGGAAACTGACATCTAGTATATCAAAGGCTTTTAAAAATTCCAGCAGAGAGCCAGAGCATTTATTACATAATATAGTAAACATAATGCACTGTGGATTGGCAAAATAAATGTAGCCAGTGACAAACTATTCCACAGTGAAAAATGGGAGACAAGGTATTCTACAAGTCATGTCTAAGCGATTAGTCTATAGTAAAAGGGGTAAACTATGGTATTCCAAGCTGTTTGATATTGAGTCCAAAATCATTATGTTGTCTGTGTAACATGGTGTTGGTTGCTTTGATAAGAGGAGGGTTTTTGTAAAGAGGAGGGATAACTATGGTGACTAGAGTCGATGGCTTGAAGCAGAAGAGAATACCGCCACGTTGCCTTTGTTGAATGGTTGTGTTGGTGCTTTTAAAAGAAGAGAATGCCCATGCTCAATGACAGAGTTGATGTTATGAGAATAATAAACAACAATACTGCCACTGTTAACTGATGGAAGTTGCCGTAAAAAAAGAAAGCATCCTGTTGTTAAAATTTTATAGTGTTTATGTCGTATAAAAAGAGAAGCAAAAAAAAGGGGTTCCATTTTATATCTACTGTAAAAAATCACAAGCCATAAACCTCAAAGACCAAAAAAAAAAAAAACACATTTCAAATCCCGCACACGTGGGTATTATTATCTTTCCAAAAAAAAAATTTCGCTCTTTCTTTTTTCTTCATCATTTTGACTTCATTGAGGTTATGGTCGACTTAGAATAGTGTCAGGTCTAGTTTAGAAGGGATTTCAGCTCAGGGATTACAAGATGCATGGGGAAACCCTTTCATTTTGGATTCAGGATTTTGGAGCACCATTAGTTTACTTTTAGTAGCTTTCATTAGCTTAGTTTAGTGTTAGTTTGCGCATACCTTGTACCTACATCTGAATAAAATATGTCTCTTTTTACTTGCTTTACTGAAAAATGTACCATTAGTCTTTCCCATGTCTTGAGCAATAGATCGCTGTTATTTGTTACCATCACCCTTTTGATTAGTGTTAACAGTTGTTGCGATTCAAAAACAGATGTCCTGCTAGTTTTTCTTTTACCTAGTATATAGATCCCTTTTTCCATTAGTCCCTTTGTATAAGTGTTACCCATTCTCTAGATCTCCTCATAGTCTCACTCATTCTACCATCAATATGCTCCTTGCTGCAGTGAACTTCGTCCGTTTTCCTATCATAAGCTTACCTTATAGTTTAGTAATATTACTTTCCCCTAGTACTTCAGCAATCTACTGGCCTTTTAATATTGAATGTCGGGCGTTTACTACTCGATTGAGCATATTAATTAACCAAGACTGTGCAGTTGGATATATCCGCCGCCTTAGACCGTTCCCTGCTAGTCTTATGGTTAATGCTCCTTAGAGCCCAAGTCAAGATGAAACGTAGCTCTAGTACTGCTCTACCGTTCCTATCGATAAACCTAGACTGGATCATCAGCGTATCTTTCGAAAATAGATTTGACATACTCTAGGGAGTCAGTTTATAGTTTTGATTGCAAACTGTAGAATGAATGAAAATGAACGTATAAATGACCTGCGATAGTTGATAATGTAAGTTCTCTTCGCCTCTTTTTTTTTCTTTTTACTTTACGTTGCTGATATTCACCATCTAACGCTTGATATTCCTTTTATTAATGTTGCGGAATAAGGGAGCTGACCTTCAGAAACTATATTCAAGAAAAAGCTTGTAATAAACGTGTCAACATTGCAACGCCCAGAGATCTCAATACAACAGCGGAAATGGAAAAGACAAAAACAATAACTCGAACACTGACCAAGTTTGCGGAAAAGTCCAATGGGATTGTTTGTTCAAACTAAATGCTGGGTAAGAAAATATTATGATTATTCAGTCAAACGACTCTCTCTCTCTCTCTCTCTCTTCTTACTTACTTTTCAATGTTCATGATAGAATATATTCCACTTTCTTTCGGGAGGGGGAGGGAGGCTACTGGAATTCACGATGCGATGGGCGAAAACCAAGTTGCAAGGTCTGGATCAAAGCACACAAACGAGCAGTTAGTATAGTATTGGAAACAACCTATCGGCGACTGATCCAAGTGAAGATGGGTGGTAACCTGGTTCAGTTGGTGGTACATGCTGAAGCACAACAAAAATTGGATGCTCAAATCAGATCGACGATGAATGAATGACCGGTTGCCTCGATGAATGTATGACTGATTATTGGTTTTTTAGTATAGATTAGTTTTATTTATTAGATATTGATATCATATGATACATGTTTATATTCTTCTCTCGTATTGTTTTTATGAATAAAGCTTGATTATTATTTATTGACTTATATGGTTGCGTGAAAATCATGTTGTACATGCTGGTTGATGGTGGTGGATAGGGGAAAACAAGAGGGGCACCAAAAAAGGTAATTACTCTGTTTTTTTTTTTTTTTTTTTTTTTTTTGTAAAGTAGGATAAATGTTTAGTATTCAACAGATCAAGATGATATGATATCAGATTGGTGCGTCCTATCGGTCCGTTTATCCTGTGGTAGTGCAACTTCGAGTATACCTTTCTCCACAAAATTACCATTAGCTGACTTTTAATGAACTTTGTGGTCTATAATTCTCATCAAAAGTTTAAATTTAAAGTTATTAGCTACAAAAAAAAACAAATGCTTGGTATATCATATCGTAGTTGTTATTTTTCAATCTACCCCAGCTTTGAGCTACATTCACCTATCTTAAAAAGGGATCGTCATATTAAACACGGATACTCAATCATCAACAAGAGCGATCATCCATGTCATTATGATTTTCCCTTTCGTTACTTTTGTTCTGGGATAGATTTTTTTGAAACCTTGAAACTAAGGACGCCTGACTTTGAGAATTTCTTTTTGGTCAAATTTAACCATCCTTTCAAAGCCAGCTTAAACCAAAAAAATAGGATCCCGATATATTTGATGACAATAAAGAACGATTATTATTTCCTTTCTTCAACACCTTCTCTTTCTTTCTTTCTCCTATTTTACACCATTTTGTCTATGATCATCACCATCATCATCATTGACCGCTCAGAATTATCATCACTACTATCATTATAACGCATTTTCTCCACTTGTAATTCGTATCACACAGACAAATAAAAAAAAAGAAAAAGGAATAATAATATGGATCAAGGCAATCCGGAGGTTGAAACTGATTTTCTTCTTTATACCCGAGAACAATTCCTCACACTAAGGCGAGCAACCATAGCCACATCGATCATCGCACTCGTCGCATCACTTATTGTACTGTGTAGCTTTTTATATTTATGGCTGATGGATCGAAAACGGGCCAATCGCATATCACTGCGGTGCGTCGTGATAGCCTGTGCAGCCAATGGCGTGGATTCGATCATGAATTTATCCATGTCGTTTGTGGAAGGACCACAGAGTTTTTGTCGTGCTGGGGGTATCATCAGTAATATCTCTCGACTCACCAGTGCATCATTTTTAGCCATTGTTGGTATCAACCTGGTATTGATTTTTGTTATCAATGTGAAACGACGGGATTTGTTGGAATATTTTTATTATCCTTCTGTCATTCTCTATGTCTTGGTGTGTACAGTAGTGTCAGTATATAAAGCTGTCACTGCTGAGAATGTTCCTCAGCCTCATGATACTTGTTGGTAAGATGAACATTATTCTTAAATATTTGAGTTACCGACAATCGTTTGACTTTTTTTTTTTCTTCTTTCACCCTTCTTTTTTTTTCAGGTACCTGACGTACATTATTCAACGTTCCTATGCCATCTTCTCTTGGGTAAGAGTGAAACGACTACTTTTTTTTTTTTTTTTTTATTTTCTATCGTTACCCTCATCATTGACTCACTTTTATTTTATGCACCTTGTAGATGTGGTACTATGGTTTTCTATTCTTTATCAACATCTTGGCAGGGATCTCTTCTGCTATTGCATTATACAAACTGATTCATGAACAACGGGCTCTGCGGAAAAACATCGACAACACTACATATATGGGTGAAGCAAGCACGAACCAGATAGGAAGTCGAATTCAACGAAGACATTCCGCCATTTTGTCTAAAGTTGTCACACGGTGTATTATTTACCCATTAAGTAAGTTTGTGTCAGACGCGTGATTTGGACCAAAACACTCATTTTCTTTTTTTCTATGTGTGTGTGTATGTGTGCCATAGTACCGTTATTGGTGAATATTTGGGGATTTGGAATACAAATGATGATGACCGTTAGCAACAGTCCACCTCCATTTATCTTGGCCATGTTCGATACAGTCTTTGCTTGTCTAGAAGGTATCTTATTTTTTTTACTTGGATTAGTTATGCAAAACGGAGGGAAGGCGGGGACTGCATATTCCTAATCTTTGCTTTCTTTTATTTATGTATGTAGGTTTTTTTGTTCTTATTGTCTTTTTTACGGATCCTGCTTTGACAGCATTTCTCGATGATCGATTGCAGTACTGGCGCAAAATATATGTTGAAGAGTATCATCTGGTTGAAATCCGAAACGACTCCTCGACCGAAGCGGAAAAGAAGGAAGAGAAAACGCATACTCTCTATATCATGCCCCCGGTGGATGCTCTGCGTGGTGAAAACGCCGCCAAATGGGATTCTGCCGTCATTCACGCCAATGCAACCTCAAGATATTCAGGAACCACCCACAGCAGCGTACCAATGCGACGAATTGGCATTCCACCCTCATCACTAGCCCAGCTCTCTTCGCACTACAATGTTCGTCAATTATCATTTTGCACCCTTCCAACCACCACCACTTCCTCCTCTGATGCTGGTAAAACGACAGCTAATGACGATCAGCCCTCACCAACAATCCAACAATTGCCTACTGTGAATTTTGACACCGGGATTCGTTCTCTTTCCGCTCACTCCCAGGAGAACGTCATTCATGTTGTCTTTATTCCTTACAAGTCTGCCCTTTGGGCTCGTGTCTGCCATCATATCTTGTCTCGCTTGGCCTCTGGTCTGTTTTCTCCATCATCTTCGCGATCTGCACCCCGGTCATCATCTACCATTGAATTGCGGTCATATGCAAACCCTCCGCCACTTGAGCCACCACTGGATTCTACTAGTGACAACGGCAACATCGACGATAATGCGCCTGAAGGTCTTCAAGGTGAATCAAAAGAACGATATAGAATATCTGTGTCCGATCAAACGTGCCATCTTTAGATTAGCTTTGGTTGTTATTCCTATTTATTATGTACCTTCTTATTCCCTCTATGTTATTTTTTACTCTTCTTAATATATATATATATATATATATATTACTCTCACTCTTAGTACTAGTCCTTATATTTATTTTATCCTCCCCTTCCCCTTATAATATTTATATGTCACCAATTTTTTATGTAGCAAATAATATCCATATATTACATTTTCCTTTCTTTTCTGTAAATATCTCCAATAAAAGAATATTCCCATTGTTCCCCTTTGTTTTTTGCAATTTTAATTGAACTGTCTGTGTTTGTCTTTTTATTTCTTATTATGATACAATGATTGTCATGGTACTTTAATGAAATTGCTAACGATATATACATATTACGATACTTGGCAATATGTAAGTGTTTTGGCCACGTAATGAAGGCAAAGATATAAAGGATCAAAATCATGTGGTTAGCAGGTTGGGGTTTACAAAAAGAAAATAGGGCATTTGAAGTTGGTGTGGATTTGGCCGAGGGCTCGATGAATTGCGCTTCGATCATCGTATTTTTAAGAGTTCATTGCTGCTTCTTTATTATTATCATTTTATGTATATACGCGTCCTTCAATATTCTTTTTTTTTTCACGCGTTCACAACGATCATATTTTAAAACCATTCAGTGAAATCCCTCCTGTCTCAATTTTTTGAAGCCCTGTATGATAGACGGAGCGCTGTAGGCATGACGGTTGGCCAAAGTTGCCGATACATAGCCTTTTTTATTCCCGCACACACACGACAAACATATAAATATACCAGCTTTTTTTTTTCTACATATACATGTCGTGTGGGTATACTCCTCATTCGACAAGACTGTAGTCTAAACATATGAGAGACGATTTAAAAAAGTGAAAAGACAAGACATATTTTTATTAACATGCAGAGATAAACTATGACAACTAAGCTAAGCTAATCCAATAATATTACTGTGACACTTATATAAAAGTGATGTATCCAGGGGTGTGTGGGGAAAGGGGAAATGGGTGTAGAGTATATAGGGACAGGTGGGTGTCATGTATGTAGTAAAATAAACATATTGTAAGACAAGATAGGGCTAGCTATTCTACAGAGAGTTGCAAACTAATCTACAATGAGTAGGATAAATTAAACTATACTGGATCACACCATGGTTGGCCCAAAGCCATCATTTAGAAAGAACCACCGTATTTCCAAAGCTAAATGGTGGTGGATGCTTTGAAAAGACGACAGAGTCACGATGCTGCGGATGCTGACAGCAGTAAGAGGAAGAGAGTGTCACTTCGTCGTCGTTGTTGAATGGCGGCGGTTACTATCATGAGACGTACGCTACTATCTTGTTGGTGATTTATGGTGCTGACTGTTGTAAAAAATTGAAAGCGAAAAATTAAAAAAAGGTCGGGGGGTGTCCTATTTTGTATCGACAAAAAAAAAAAAAGGTAAGAGGATGGAAAATTTTATACAAAAAAAAAAGACGATGGAAAATGTTCAAATCCCGCCCACGTGGAATTTACTTACTCCCAATTTTTTTTTCCCTCTCTCTCGCTTTTTCTTTTCATTTTCATTTTTTCATTCTTTTTTTTTTCTTCACAATTATTTTCTCTAGGTAACTTGTTGGACTTAAATTAGTGTTAGGACTAGTTTATCTGGAGTTTCAGCTCAGGGATTGCAAGATGCATGGGGAAACCCGTTCATTTTGGATCTAGGATCTGAGAACACCATTAGTTTGCTTTTTGGAGTCTCGATCAGCTTAGTTTAATGTTAGCTTGTCCATAGATTGTATCTATATTTGAATAAAGTGTATCTCTTTTTATTTGTGTAAATGAAAAAGTCTCGTTAGTCTCTCTCATGTCTTGTGCAATAGATCTTGTTTTCATTATAATAATACCCTGAGATTTGTGTTAACAATTATTACGATTCAATAAAAGCGATCCCTTTAGTTTTTCTCATTCCGTTTACTGTACAGTGTATTGGTTCTCTTTTTACAAGCTTCCTTTTATATTAGTGTTGAACGTTCTCCATATCTCACAGTAGTCTGATGCAAACATCATTAGATCTCTTGTTACAATGGACCCCTCTTCTTTGATATTAATATATACTAATAAGCTTTAATAAAGTGTGACTTTTTATTGACTACATATATGACTTATTAAATAATAAACAAAGCTGTTATTGTTGTTGTTTTATGAGTGTTCTATTATCCACCTACTTTCTAGCTCACCCACTATGATTATTTTCAACCTGACTTGGCGACTGATTGGCAGTTCAAGTTCATTTGATAGGAGAGATGTTGTTATTCCTGTTCGTCCATTCATACCAATTAGTCAATACTGTACTGTCAGCGTAGCATTTACCATGCCCTAACTACTATATGCATCCAGTTTGTCATTTATTTATATTTCGCATGTGGCAACGTGAAGCCTCAAACTCGATTCAGTTGACCCATAGGGGACACTTACCTGGGTGAAAAATAGCAGGGAGACGTGTCTCATTCCATCGAAAATCCAATTCAGCAGCTTCCCCATCTGGCATTCAGTATGACATATCATGTTTTTAAGGTGTAAGTGAGAATGCCCAGAGACTTGTCTTGCATAATACAAAATATTGCAATTAACAGATCTACTTGAAGTTCTCACTGAACTGCACTGTTAATTTATTTATTTTTTCAGATAGAAAAAATACGTGTTTGTTTTTGACATTTGTATACAAATCTTGATGACTGTTGTTGTGATAATGATTATGATGGATGACAGAACATTTTACGAACCCATTCCCTTTTTCCATTTTTGGCAGAAATTGAGCCCCCCCCGTGATTTTGCCTATCACAAATGCAGTGACCAAAAGATATTGGGCATTCAATGGTCTAAACTGAGACGTTGCTGCCTTTTTTATTTAAACGAATATGGCGACAAGATAAGAAAAAGTTGATCATGAGAATACTCCCCGTTCAATTCGTGATGACTTTTTATTTTTAAGATGATTCAGCTATAATACTATAATGCAAGTGAATTTCATTGATGGTGATGATGCTTCTTTGTGTTACATAATTCATCTTTGATCCTTTACAAACTTTGGATGATTAGATAAACGGATCTTCAAGCAAAAGTTTGTCCACTGTGCTCAAAATAATACAAAATGCAGACCATTCCATACTAGATATTGACAATGATGAAAAAACGGTATAGCTTGGTTGGTATTTTTTTTTTTTTGAGTGTGTATTGGGTTTATAAAAACAGTAAGCTTAATAGCGGCATTTAAATTTCCCATGAGGTGAAAAACGATGCCCGTTATATAAAATATGCAGGTCAAAGTAATACACGTACCTGAAATCAAAACATAAAGTTTTCTTCTAATTGAATTTATATTGAATTGTGATTGTTTCTCTTCCAAGAGGAATATTCCCTTTTCTCTTTTTATTCTGCATCATCTGCTAAAAGGGAAAAAAGGCTCATGATCAGTTAAGGTTTTGATTTAATTGCCGATGGTGTTCGAAATTTTTTATGTATTATTGTATAAACTTTTTCTGGATGATCCCACTTTGTTTCATACAAAAAAAAAAAAAAAAAGCAACGTATGGTACCCTATTTTTATCCTTGCCATTATCGTTCACATCATCACTAATATACTTTTTAAAGAGATAAGAGAAGAAAATGGGATAGCTAAGAAATAGAAGGGTACAATCGAGATTTTTGTAGTATAAAATGCCAAGAAAAGTAACCACGTTCCACACAGTCATTGCCTTTTTTCTAATTTCATTAAAATTTTATTTCAAGGATCGATGACTTGGAAAGAAGAAAAATGATCGACGACAGAAATTTGATCGCTAGTGCTTGATGACTCTATTTTTACTTATGCCAACTTTGCTAAATAGAACAGGCCAGTATTAGGTACTTAGAACATTCTCTCTGTTGAAAAACTTATATACACTTGTTGAGTAAATGAAAGTCAAGTAAAAGATTTTAATCATCATTCGTTTTTTTTTTTTTATTTTTTTTTATTTTTTTTTATTTTTTAGGTGAGATGATATAATGAAAAAAGGATCTGCGGAAGTTCGCTGAGCTGGGAATGGACGAAGATCTTTTACTATTGGCTGGACCTAAATTGACTGGTGGCTCACACACCAAACTCGATTTAGGCTAAACTGCATTTGAATTCACGAACGAATAAAAAAAAAGGAGAAACAAGCAAATTTCTCTCTCTTTTCTTTTTTCTTTTACTTATTTTTCCCACTATTACTTTTCTGCATTCTTTACTTATTTGTACATGTCCGGTCCTTCACAGCAACGACTTCAACAACAACAGCATGTTGCTGCTGCCGCTGCCGCTGCCGCTGCTGCAGGATTCTACCCCTCGACAGATTACTTCCAAGAAGATAAATCACTAATGTCAGCACCTCCAACCTCAGTTTACTGTGACCAGCAAATGACAATTCCTCCACATTCCGATACCGAACAAGAAATGGCTGATGCTGTTGCTGCCTTTTCTACAACCTCATTACCACCTTTGTCTCAATTGCTCCCTTCATCAAAACCAGGGCAACAACAACAACAACAACAACAACAACAGCAACAACAACAACAACAGCAACAGCAACAACGATCAGCCTCTCTTGTCTCAGCAACGTCGGCAGCATCCACTCAGGACACCAATGGAGAGAGCGCTCTGTCAGCCACCACTGAACAGCCTTCCCCTTATTCGCACTCCAATAATAATACTGACACAGCCAGTACCAACACTTTATCAACAACCACACCTGCCATCACCAGCCGTCCTTCAACAATGTATCAACCTTCACCAACGGTACCTTCTCATCCAAAAATCCCATCCTCTCATCCTGACATGTATTATCGACCACCTGTGACAACATCATCTGTACCAGTTACCACTACTACAGCTACAGGCGCAAGCGATCGATACTACCTGACCATGCCCCCTACTTATCATCCAACAACAACTGGTGTGGTGCCTTCTGCTGTTGCTGCTGAAAGCGTCAACACTATTGCTTTTCATACTGGTGTAGCTCCATCATCAACAGCGCCTCCATCCATCATGTCAACTCAATCACCATATACACAACATGTACCTTCAACAGCAAGGTTTAGCCATCATCCTCCCCCTCCTCTACATTCTCACCAGCATCATCACCATCACCATCAGCATCTTCCTTCACCACCCACTTCCTACGATCAATATTCAATGGAACAACCACAAAGTCAAAAGGTCTTCTCATTTGTATCACTACCTGGAGTAAATCAAAAGAAACGACCTCGACGAAAATATAATGAAGTAGAACGACTTTATCATTGTAATCATTTTGGGTGCACCAAGTCTTATGGTACTTTGAATCATCTCAACGCTCACGTACAAATGCAAAATCATGTAAGAAAAAAAAAGAACTCTATTTACTTGATCAAACACATTATAACTCGATTTTTGCTTCATATAGGGACCAAAACGACATCCGTCTGAATTCAAAGAACTTCGTAAAATGTGGCGAAAACAAAAACGTGAAAGTCAAGGGAAAAACAAGAAGAATGGAACGAATACAACTAATACAGTCACAAGCACCACTGCCACCACCGCCACATCGGAACAGAAACAACTACCACAAGATCAACATCATCAGCAACGTGTGCAAGGTCATCAGCATGTACAACCACCACCACCATTACCATTAATGTCGTCCCACCACCATTCGGCGCCATCCATGCTTCATCACCCTTTACCTCCGCCTCCACCTTTACCAACTGGTATGTATCCACCCCCACCCCCATCAAACCATTGGATGGCTGCCGGTGTACCCCCTCCACCCCCTCCGCCAGTTCCTCATTCCAACTTAATGCATCCTCATCATCCTCATCATCATCCTCATCATCATCATCAGCAACAACAACATGCCGCTGCCGCTGCTGCTGCTGCCGCTGGATTTTCCACAAATACCATCAACTACTAGTGATTTGTGTGCATATGTAGGATCTTCTATTATCATTTTTATCATCTTATCATCATCCGCTATTCTTCTTTACCTCTCTTTCTTTCTCCTCCGTCCATTTCAATCCTCTTTTTTATATGATCCTGTATATACGACTTTATTGTTATTTTTATTATTATTATTGTTACTCCATTATCTCCTTATTTAGTATTAGGTGTAGTTTTGGATACTTTTGTTATATTTTATTATTATCATGATGGATCGATCGATTGTTGACTATGTGTTTTATTTTGCCTTTGTATTATGTTTTTTATATGACTATCTTCTCTCCCAATAAAATTGTTTTTTTTTATTTTCATCATTACTATGGTTGTAAGATTGCTGCCGTTTGTATCTAAGTCTTTTTGATATGATAATATTTATTGATCAAATTGAATGAATAGTGGTTTTTGAGTTACAATTTATCTGTGACTCTCTTCTTCAAACAAATATCTATATATATACATATATATTATTATATGAATGACCCCAAAGGAAGATCGACTTGTATTTTTTTTTTTTTTTTTTTTTTTTTTTTTTGATTGTCGGGTGTGCAAGGGTTCGTTTTTATTGCGTTAGAACCATTTTGAAATTGACAATCACTTTCATGTTAAAATAAATGCGAAGTAAAAGGTTACACACAGACCCGTTCTTCGCTTGTACGACTGTTCATGCAAAAAGTAAAAAAAGGTCCATCTTTTGGGGATGAAGAGTAAGCGGGATTTTTTTTTCTGGGTGGATGGATCTCAATGATTAGCACTGGAATAGAAAAAAAGGGAACCGATTAGTTAGTTGTATTAAATCTAATAATATAGATAGGGATTTTGTGAATTATAACACCGTGGCAAGCTAAGTGTCATCCAGCACTAAAAAAGGGGGTACTCGACATCAGTGAGATAACATACACTGAAAATAGCTCAAGCCCATTTCAAGTCGGGTGATAGACGTAAACGTATATTAAATAGTGTAGTCTGGTTCTTTTTTTATTTTTTTATCTCAGATTGGGATAGAACATCGATACAATATAGCGCACTGGACATCATATTTATATTATATTAAAAAAAAAAATTGGCAGGTCCATGATAGAATTAAAGGAGAATGAGAGAACCCTATTTTGTGCCTTTGGCATTTTCGTAGATTAATCCCTCCACCCCTTTGGAAAATTTTTTTAATTCCCCCAATCTTTCAAAAATAAATACACAGTGGCAACAATGACCCCAAAGCAAAAAAGGATGGATTAGCCTATCAACTATTAGAAAGTAACACTGTCGTTGGGGCAATCCTTCCCGTCGATAGGTGGGGTCTGGTGTAATTTCAAACACCGCACTCAACAATTTTTTTTAAAACCCAAACTTAAGGGCTTTTCATGTTTTTTGTGTTTTCCCTTCTTTACCTCCTTTCCAACCTTCCCCTCTTCTTCATCTACCCCCTTCCCCTTTGAGTGAAAAAAAAAGGAATTCACTTCTCTTTTCTTCTTCTTTTTTTTATTTTTATTTACTGCTTCCTATTTTATTTATTGTGCCGCATCTCTACAACAGTTGATTATTGACAACACGCATCTCTATACATATTACAACATACACACATGGTTGATCATAAAAGTTTACCAAGTCACTTTTTAGGTACGTATGCAAAAGGAAGGGGAACATCATATAGTAGAAGTGATATTCATTAACACTTTGTTACTACATTGTATAGGTGGAAATTCTGTAGAAAAGGCCCCTCAAGATCCTGTCAAGGATTTCGTCGAAGCTCATGAAGGTCACACTGTCATCTCCAAGGTATTGATTGCAAACAATGGTATGGCTGCTATGAAGGAAATTCGATCCGTACGCAAATGGGCTTATGAAACCTTTGGCAATGAACGGGCGATTGAATTCACTGTGATGGCTACTCCTGAAGATTTGAAGGCAAACGCGGAATATATTCGTATGGCTGACAACTATGTCGAAGTACCTGGTGGATCCAACAACAACAATTATGCCAACGTGGACTTGATTGTGGACGTGGCTGAACGTACTGCTGTACATGCTGTGTGGGCTGGTTGGTAAGTTGAAACAAAAAAAAAAGTGGGATGGGGGAGGATATGGTGATGACGACGGCGGCGGTGGCGGCAAAAGGGATGTGACATGCCACTATATTGTTTGTTAATCTTAAAATTTTTTTGTTATTGTTTTAGGGGTCATGCTTCCGAAAATCCTCGCTTACCTGAAATGTTGGCCAAATCCAAATACAAGTGTCTCTTTATTGGTCCTCCTGCTTCGGCAATGCGTTCCTTGGGTGACAAAATCTCTTCTACTATTGTTGCTCAAAGTGCCGACGTACCAACAATGGGCTGGAGTGGTGATGGTGTCACTGATACAAAATTGGATGACAATGGTCACGTCATTGTTCCTGATGCTGCTTATTCTTCTGCTTGTGTCAAGACTGCTGAAGAAGGTTTGGCTTCGGCTGAAAAAATTGGTTATCCTGTCATGATCAAGGCTTCGGAAGGTGGTGGTGGTAAAGGTATTCGAAAGGTGGACGATGCTTCAACATTCAAACAATCATTCCATCAAGTCCAAGGTGAAATTCCTGGCTCTCCTATCTTTATCATGAAGCTTGCTGGTAATGCGCGCCATTTGGAAGTGCAATTGTTGGCTGATCAATACGGCAACGCTATCAGTTTGTTTGGTCGTGATTGCTCTGTACAACGTCGTCATCAAAAGATTATTGAAGAAGCTCCTGTTACTATTGCCAAACCTGAAATCTTCGAACAAATGGAAAAGGCTGCTGTCCGTCTTGGAAAATTGGTGGGTTACGTCTCCGCTGGTACTGTCGAATATCTTTACAGCCATTATGATGAAAAATTCTACTTTTTGGAATTGAATCCTCGTCTTCAAGTCGAACATCCTACCACTGAAATGGTTTCTGGTGTCAATTTGCCTGCTGCTCAACTTCAAATTGCTATGGGTATTCCTATGCATCGTATCCGTGATATCCGTGTCTTGTATGGTGTCCAACCCAACAGCTCTTCAGAAATCGACTTCGATTTGGAAAACCCTACCTCTCTGCAATCCCATCGTCGCCCTGTCCCCAAAGGCCATGTCATTGCTGTTCGTATCACTGCTGAAAATCCCGATGCTGGGTTCAAACCTTCCGGTGGTATCATGCAAGAACTCAATTTCCGATCTAGTACGAACGTATGGGGTTACTTCTCTGTGGTCTCTTCTGGTGCTATGCATGAATATGCCGATTCTCAATTTGGTCACATCTTCGCCTATGGTGAAAACCGTCAGCAATCTCGAAAGAACATGGTTATTGCTTTGAAGGAACTCTCCATTCGCGGTGATTTCAGAACTACTGTGGAATACATCATTCGACTTTTGGAAACACCCGACTTTGCCGACAACACCATCAACACTGGTTGGTTGGATATGCTTATCTCAAAGAAATTGACTGCTGAACGCCCTGACACCATGCTTGCTGTATTCTGCGGTGCTGTTACCAAAGCTCACATGGCATCTGAAGAATGCTGGCAACAATTCAAATTGTCTCTGGAAAAGGGTCAAGTGCCTAGCAAGGAAACATTGAAGACCGTCTTTACCGTTGACTTTATCTACGAAAACGTCCGCTACAACTTCACCGTTACTCGTTCTGCTCCTGGCATCTATGCTCTTTATTTGAACGGTACAAAGACTCAAGTCGGTGTGCGTGATCTTTCTGATGGTGGTCTCTTGGTGTCTTTGAACGGCCGCTCTCATACTACTTACTCCCGCGAAGAAGTGCAAGCTACTCGCTTGATGATTGATGGCAAGACTTGTTTGTTGGAAAAGGAAAGCGATCCTACTCAATTGCGTTCTCCCTCTCCTGGTAAATTGGTCAGCTTATTACTTGAAAATGGTGATCATATCAAATCTGGCGAAGCTTATGCTGAAATCGAGGTAAATACACGGGTGGGGGGTTTTAGCATACTTGAAAGGGGAGATGAAGGGAAAGTGATTTATGGCTTCAACTAACAATATTATAATCTTTAGGTCATGAAAATGTACATGCCTCTGGTGGCCTCAGAAGATGGTCACGTCCAATTTATCAAACAAGTTGGCGCTACTCTTGAAGCTGGTGATATTATTGGTATTTTGTCTTTGGACGATCCTAGTCGTGTCAAACATGCTTTGCCTTTCACTGGTAAGGTGCCTACTTATGGTCCTCCTCATATTGTCGGTGACAAGCCCCATCAACGCTTCTCCGCTACAAAGAATGTGTTGGAATATGTTTTACAAGGATATGACAACCAAGCTTTGATCCAAACTGTGGTCAAGGATTTGTCTGCTATTTTGCGCGATCCTGAACTTCCTTACTCTGAAATGAACGCCATCATGTCTGTATTATCTGGCCGTATTCCTCAACGCTTGGAACAACAATTACATGCCTATGTCGAACAATCTCATGGTGCTCAAAAGGAATTCCCTGCTCACGAACTCAACCAATTGATCGAATCTTTTGCCCGCGACAATTTGACTACCCAATCCGAAGCAAACGCATTCAAGACAAGCGTCGCTCCTATCGTCGATATCACCAACCGTTACAGCAAAGGATTGAAGCAACATGAATATGCGGTGTATGTGGATTTGATGGAACAATATTATGATGTGGAAGTCCTCTTCAGAAGCCAAAACCGTGATGAAGAAGTCATTTTATCGCTTCGTGATCAAAACAAGGACGATTTAGAGAAGGTACTTGGTATTATTTTGTCTCATGCCAAGGTGAATATCAAAAACAACTTGGTGCTCATGCTCTTGGACATTGTTTATCCCTCTACTTCCGCCGATGCCTTGGACAAATGCTTCTTGCCCATCTTGAAACGTCTCTCAGAAATCGATAGCCGTGCTACTCAAAAGGTGACTCTCAAAGCTCGCGAATACCTCATCCTCTGTCAACTTCCATCCTACGAAGAACGTCAAGCCCAAATGTACAACATCCTCAAGTCTTCTGTCACTGAAAGCGTTTATGGTGGAGGCTCAGAATATCGTACCCCAAGCTATGATGCATTCAAAGATTTGATTGATACCAAGTTCAATGTCTTTGATGTCCTCCCCAACTTCTTCTACCATGAAGATAGCTATATTGCTTTGGCCGCTTTGGAAGTGTATTGCCGTCGCTCCTACCATGCTTACAAGATCTTGGACGTGGCTTACAACTTGGAACACCAACCTTACATTATCGCCTGGAAGTTCTTGCTTCAATCTGCTGTTGGACTTGGTGACTCAAACAAGCGTATTGCTTCTTACTCTGATTTGACCTTCTTATTGAACAAGACTGAAGAAGAACCTGTGCGTACTGGTGCCATGACTGCTGTACACTCTTTGGATGACCTCCAAGCTCAATTGCCTCGCATTTTGTCTGCCTTTGAAGAAGAACCTTTACCCCCTATGATGCAACACAAGGTCAGCGAATCAAAGGAACAACGTATGGAAAACATTTTGAATATTGCTGTCCGTGCTGATGCCAATGATGTCGATGGCGCCAACTACTGGAGACCCAAGATTGCTAGCTTGATCAGTGCTCACACTGCTGAATTCCGTAAGGCCAACCTTCGTCGTATTACCGTGGTCGTCTGTCGTGCCAACCAATGGCCCGATTACTATACTTTCCGTGAAGGTCAAGACTACTTGGAAGATGAAACGATTCGACACATTGAACCCGCTATGGCCTATCAATTGGAATTGGCTCGCTTATCCAACTTTGACATCAAGCCTTGCTTCATTGAAAACCGTCAAATGCATGTCTACTATGCTGTGGCCAAGGAAAATCCTTCTGACTGCCGCTTCTTTATTCGTGCTTTGGTCCGCCCTGGCCGTGTCAAGAACTCCATGCGCACTGCCGATTATCTCATCTCCGAAAGCGATCGTCTCTTGAATGACATTTTGGATACGTTGGAAATCGTTAGTCACGAATACAAGAACTCTGACTGCAACCATCTCTTCATCAACTTCATTCCTACCTTTGCTATCGAAGCTGACGAAGTCGAACATGCTCTCAAGGACTTTGTGGACCGTCATGGTAAGCGTCTCTGGAAATTACGTGTCACTGGTGCCGAAATTCGATTCAACATTCAATCAAAACGTCCTGATGCCCCTATCATTCCTTTACGATTCACTGTGGACAACGTCTCTGGATTTATTCTCAAGGTGGATGTGTACCAAGAAGTCAAGACTGAAAAGAGTGGATGGGTATTGAAATCTGTTGGCAAGATCCCAGGTTCCATGCACATGCAACCTTTATCTATCCCTCACCCTACCAAGGAATGGCTCCAACCTCGTCGTTACAAGGCTCATCTTATGGGTACTACCTATGTGTATGACTTCCCTGAATTATTCCGTCAAGCCGTCAACAACCAATGGGCTCAAGCCATGAAGAACGACGCCTCTCTCAAACTTCCCAACCAAGTGGTTGAAGCCAAGGAATTGGTATTGGACGAAGACAACAACTTGCAAGAAATTGATCGTGCTCCTGGTACAAACACTGTGGGTATGGTGGCCTGGTTATTGACTCTCCGTACTCCCGACTATCCTCGTGGTCGTCGTGTTGTCGCCATTGCTAACGATATCACTTTCAAGATTGGCTCCTTCGGTGTGCAAGAAGATATGGTATTCTACAAGGCCTCTGAATATGCTCGTGAAATGGGTCTTCCTCGTGTTTACCTCTCTGCTAACTCTGGTGCCCGTATTGGTCTTGCTGATGAACTCATTAGCCGCTTCCATGCCGCCTGGAAGGATGAATCCAACCCCTCTCAAGGTTTCAACTACTTGTATCTTTTACCTGAAGAATATGAAAACATTGTCCACAGCGGTGATGCCAAGAGCGTTTTGGTCGAAGAAATCGAAGAAGCTGGTGAAAAGCGATTCCGCATTACTGATGTTATTGGTCATACTGATGGATTGGGTGTGGAAAACTTGCGTGGTTCTGGTTTGATTGCTGGTGCCACTTCTCGTGCTTACGATGATATCTTCACCATTACTTTGGTCACATGTCGATCTGTTGGTATCGGTGCTTATTTGGTCCGTCTTGGTCAACGTACAGTCCAAAATGAAGGTCAACCTATTATTTTGACTGGTGCTCCCGCTTTGAACAAGGTGCTCGGTCGTGAAGTTTATACATCCAACTTGCAACTTGGTGGTACTCAAATCATGTACAAGAATGGTGTTTCTCACTTGACTGCCGAAAACGATTTGGAAGGTATTGTCAAGATCACCCAATGGTTGTCCTATGTCCCTGAATTCCGTGGTGCTCCTGTCACAATGCGTCTTGGTGCTGACCCTGTCGATCGTGAAATCGAATACATGCCTCCCAAGGGCCCCTCCGATCCTCGCTTCTTCTTGACTGGTAAGAACGAAAACGGTAAGTGGCTCAGCGGTTTCTTCGATCATGGCTCCTTTGTCGAAACTCTCAGTGGATGGGCTCGTACTGTTGTTGTCGGTCGCGCTCGCCTCGGTGGTATCCCCATGGGTGTTGTTGCTGTCGAAACTCGTACTGTGGAAAACATTGTCCCTGCTGATCCCGCCAACGCTGATTCTCAAGAACAAGTCTTCATGGAAGCTGGTGGTGTTTGGTTCCCTAATTCTGCGTACAAGACTGCTCAAGCCATCAACGACTTTAACAAGGGTGAACAATTGCCATTGATTATCTTTGCTAACTGGCGTGGTTTCTCTGGTGGTCAACGTGATATGTACCACGAAGTCCTCAAGTACGGTGCTCAAATCGTCGATGCTCTTAGCAATTACAAGCAACCTGTCTTTGTGTATGTGGTGCCCAATGGTGAACTCCGTGGTGGTGCCTGGGTGGTGGTTGACCCTACTATCAACGAAGACTACATGGAAATGTATGCTGATGTGCAAGCTCGTGGTGGTGTGCTGGAACCTGAAGGTATTGTTGAAATCAAGTATCGCCGTCCTCAACTCTTGGCTACCATGGAACGCCTTGATCCTACTTATGCCGATCTTAAGCGTCAACTCAACGAACTCTTGGGTGCTGAAGATTCGGAAAAGAAGACCGAACTCAAGCAAAAGGTGGAAGCCCGTGAACAAGAACTTTTGCCTGTGTACCAACAAATTGCCATTCAATTTGCCGACTTGCATGACCGTGCTGGACGTATGGAAGCTAAGGGTGTGATCCGAAAGCCTTTGGAATGGAGATACGCTCGTCGATACTTCTACTGGCGTGTACGTCGTAGATTGATGGAAGAATACACCTACCGCAAGATGGTGGACGCCAACAGTCGACTCTCACGAAAGGAAATGCAAACCTTATTACAACAATGGTATCACTCTGATGTTAGCGATGCTACTACGGAATCATATCAAAGCAACGACCAAGGTGTGGCTGACTGGCTTGACAAGCGTGGTGACCTCATTGATCAACGTGTTGCCAAACTCAAGTCTGACAGCTGTTCGGAACAAATTGTATCATTGGGTGCTGTTGATCAAGACGCTGTGGTGGAAGGATTCAGCAAATTGTTGGAAGGATTATCGGTGGATGAACAAAAGGAAATCTTACGGAAATTGACCACTCGGTTTTAGTTGATGTTTGATGTTTGAAGATTATGTCCCCCCTCCCTTACCCCATCTTTTTTTATCCTACTTTGACACAATACACCCTCACACTCTCCCTTTACACGCATGCTATATAGTCTTAGTCTTTTATTTTTTATTTTTTAAACACCCTCTTTTAAAAATTTTATATTTATTGCTCCCCTTTTTTTAACATTTTATATCTTGTTTTGTACATCCTTTTTATTTTATTATTTACATATTACAAATAAACGTTTCTTAAAACTTACCTGCGTGTGTCTTCGTTTTTTTTTTTTTTTTTTTTTTTTTTTTTTTTATGCCTTCTGTGAAGGATCGGAAAAGAGATCCAGGGCATGTTGGTAAAATACACTTGGTTTTGGTTAGAAGGTGAGTTGTAGGCGTTAGATATTGGCGATTCTTTTTGCTCCATTTAGTGCAGGGATAGCCATAAGCGTTTTTTAACTGGATGTTTGAGTGATACTTTTGATATTAAGTGACCGAAGATTGTCGATCAATCGCGGAGACTCTAGAGGGGAGGGCAGGAATAGTCTTAGTGGGTGATATAAAATTCATCTGTTTGATATGAGACTCATAGAATAAACATAATAGCGACTTTGCACGTCATATACTAGGTCAGAGGATGGATTATAAGAAGAGCATACTTTATTGAAGCATATAGGGTAAATACTAAACTAAGAGCCGGGGTTCATGGTAAGAAGAGATCGTTGGGGAGATGACATGAGAGTGACTAGGAGATCTGAGGAATCATCAGCACTAATCTTGAAGGGCGATTATAAAAGGGAAGCTAATATGCTGTACAGTACAAGGAATGAGAAGACTAAATGAATATCGTTTATTGAGAAATATAACAATTGTCAAGACTAATCCAAGTGTATGATGTTAATGTAATTGATCTATTGCGCATGACATTAGGGAGACCAATAGGACATTTTTCATTGAAGCAAGTAAAAAAAAAATACGCATTATTCAAATATCAATACAATCTATGGGCAAACTAATACCAACTAAGCTAATGAAGGCCCCAAAAAGCCAATTAATGATGGTTCTAAATACTAAATCCAAAATGAAAGGGTTTCCCCATGCATATTGCAATCCCTGAGCTCAAAATACTTCTAAACTAATCTGCAACTATTTCAAGTCTCAACATGATCCTATAGAGTCTGCAATTGTTAACGAAAAAAATAAATTGAAAGAAAGAAAGAGAAAGTGGGAGAGAGAGAGGGAGGAAAAAATAAATAAATAGGAGTAAATAAACTTTCACGTGGGCGGAAGTTGAAAGAATTTATTTTACTTTTTTTATTTTTTGAAAACTCATGAGGTGATGGATACCTAAAAGGAAGCCTTCTTTCTATTCGTTTTTTTATTTTATACAACTATCAATACCATACCGCACCATCAATATCGTGGTTCTATTCTCATAGTAATAAAAGCAGCATTTCAACTTTTACAGCATAGTGGCTCCTTCTTCCTTTGACAGCAGTCATTATCGGCATGTTGGGGGGTCTGTATTTCTTTTGAAGCAGCCAACACCACTCGGCATTATCAGCATTGCGGGTCTCTTCTAATGATGATTTTGGGCTCAACATGGAGCATATTTGATCAAGTTTAGTTTGCCACTTCACTGTAGAATTGTTTACCATTTTACGTAGAATAGCTTACCCTCTTTGATGAACTGGTTTGCCCTAAGTTATGTTTATTTTACAAAACGATACACCCACCCTTCACTTTGCACACTCACTCACACTACTTTATATTTGGGTATGAGCCATGGTACCATCATTATACTAATTTAGTTTAATTATCACAATTTATATCTACATAAAATATGATTTGTTTTTTTTCTTTTATATCATCTCATTCGTACGTAATGTCTGTTTTGTCAAATAAATTCACCAACTATGTACAGTACATGTCTGTGTTAAAAAAATATTGGCATGTGTGTTTGTGCGCAAAAAAAGAAAAAAGAAAAAGAAGACAATAATTTAATCAATATACATAACAATTGGATTTTAATGGATAGTTTATTGATAAAAAACAAGCAAACAAACACATAGACATATAACTAGCTAACTATCTATAATAAAAATACTGAATCATAAAACTACCAAGCAACCACCCTCATTGCAGATAATTTCAAATCAAGCTTTGTAGGCCCTGTACAGTTCAAGACCTTGTTCGCTATCAGCATGAATATTCAATGGAGTGCCCGCACCAATAAAGTAGACATAGCCTTCTTTGAGACAGAAGTCGGATTCAGTTTTCAAAGCTTCACCTGTCAGTTGACCAGCACCTCGAGCGACAAGTAAAATACTAGGTCCTTGAATCGATGGGTGTTTTTCGTCTTGATTTGCGTCGAGTTTGGTAAGAATCACCGAGAATTCATTGATAGGAGGGTCATATAACAAGGAACGCGAGCCATAAGGCACAGGATTCATTTTTTGGGATTCGGCCGAGCCATAGCGATAAGTCAGCATTTCCACCAACACATTGACATCTTTGAATTTTGGGGTCAGTCCTGCACGAACCACATTATCACTGGTTGCCATACATTCCACACAATCTATCCAACAAAAAAGAAAAAAAAAAAGGGTTAGTTGATGGTATGTAAAAAAGACAAAAAAAAAAAGAGGCATTGGTTTCATCTTGCAATAATGCATTTTACTTACCACCAGATAAGTAGGCATGAGGTTCGTTCGCTCCTAAAAAGATAGCTTGTCCAGGTGCCATTACCACATAGTTCAGCAATAAAGCGGAGAAAACACCAACATCACCACCGGGGTATTGCTGATCCAAACGTAACACAAGTTGATCAAGCTCGTCGAGTTCCGATGCAGGTGATTGCGAGAGGCGACAAGTCAACGTCTTCAAAAGTCGAGACACGTCCTCTTCAGAGCTCGTCATCATCGAGGAAAAAAGCTGTTTGAGCACATGCTTGTTGTTGTCTTCATTACTGGTATTATCTGCTACAGTGCTGATAAAGTTGTGGGTAATCTGAGGGCCAACGAGTTCTCCAAATTCTGGGTATTTTTCAAGGTGCTGAGTGATTTCGTTCAAGGGTCGGAAGCCGCATAATGCTTCAAATGGTGTCAAAGCAAGGGCCATTTCGGGCTAAAAAGGCAAACAAAAAAAAATACCACAAAGGAGTGAGTGAGGATGCACATATAAAATTTATACATACTTCTATTATATAATAAAATAGCACCGTACCTTGTGGTTGGGGTCCTGTAAACGGAAGATTGAAAAAAGAAGAGAAAAACAAATGTTAGATATTATGTCATTAATATTGTATGTACAAAGCTTACCTTATATATAGAAGGAACGTCCTTAAAAAGACGTGCACCTAGAACTTTGTCGGGATGAGCTTGTATGGAGAGAGCCTTGCGAATGGAGAGAATTTTGAAGAGGAATGGTAGGTCACCGTCAAATTCGTCATGAATGGCCTGTGTAGAAAGATGGGGGTTGTTTTCGATAAGGGATTTCAAGGACGTTTGGTCATCAGTAGCGGTGTTTCCTATGACAATAGAAGGAGCATTGGGATGTGTTCCCATCCACAGTTCAGCATAAGGTTTAGACGGATCCACTGGCGCACCAGATTGACTTGCAAAATGAGCGACTTTGGATTCACTGCCCAGTTTTCCCCAGTCATAAGATTGGGTTTTACATTGTAAGCGATAGATGGCAGGTTGAGACATAGAGCTGGGTCAAAATTTAAGAAATAAAACGTAAGATAAAGATGAGAAGATATAATAAAAAAAAAAGTGGTGAGCGTTCCTTTATACAGAAATTGACAGGGATTTGTAATTCCGAAAATGGAGTAGATTTTTTTTCGCAACGTGGACGATCATTTTGTCAACCCGTAAAATTGGGGAGACAGGATATTTTTAGTTCAATTAAAGAGAAGTAGTAGATCATAATATCATATATTTTCATGGCCCAAAATAATTATTTTTTAGCTAACAATCACTCTATTTCTGCGTTAAATGGAAAATGCAGTATATTTCTTCACCGCCACCAAAAAAATAGCAAATGCGCTTGTTTGATTGCCTGATTATGTGCATACACATAAAACATACAAAACCATCCAGATATCACCTCCAACAATGCGTTCTTTTTTCGAAATTGGCCGCAATGATTTGAAATCGTAAATCTATTGATGAAAAATAATATGAAATGCCGATCAAACTGTTGCTGCATTGATTTGCCTTTTATACAGGTTCCTATTCTATACCGCTCGTCCTAGAGAAGTTAATAAGCAGGTCATTCACTATTGTTTAGAGTGTAGCGAATAAAGACGTCATATCCCGTGGATTATTAAAAACAACAAAGTGGCCATTTATCCGTAGGACATACCAGATTCTTGTTATGCCAATTTTTCTTAAAAATTATTGGTCCATGTTTTACTGTAGTGCATGAAGTTCACTAAGATATAGCAGCACAAAAATCAAGTTTGTCACGAAGGCTTTATTTTTTATCATACTGTATGAAATTTAGCATTGTGGAACCTGTATATAATATGAGCTAATAAACCAGTAAATATCAAAAAAAGTTAGGTGAGCAGTAGACAACAGAATATATTTTGTATAAACGTTCAATATAGGATAGTGAACGGCCAAAAAAAAAAAAAAAAAGAATTCCCTAAATTGTCGCGTCACTCTGGAAAGTAAAAGATGGGCGGCGTTTGAATACGAAACAAATCCGTCTATCGTGAGCGTCATTTTTTGGCCCAAACATATTTTGCCTCCTTTTTTTTTCTTTCTTTCTTCCCACCAACACCAACAGGTATTTACTATTTCTACCCCATTGACGTTAGTTTATACCTAACTCTTTTTTTTTCTTTTTTTTTGTAATATACTTCTAGATTATATCACAATGACCTCTGTCCGAGCCTTAAATGATGATGAAGTCTTCAACGAAATGAAAAAGATGGTAAGCCTTTTTTCTTCTGGAAGAGAACGACCTGTTAAATATACTAACAACTTCCCTTATCATTTGTATATATTTAGGTGGCTTTCATCAAGCAAGAAGCTTTAGAAAAGGCTCGCGAAATCAAAGTCAAGGTAAAGAAAAGAAATAGGAGCTGCCACTAGTCATGTTTCCTTTACTCAGTATCAACTCTTTTTATCCATCTCTTGTTGTTTTTAGGCTGACGAAGAATTTAACATTGAAAAGGTAAGACAGATGTAATAAATAGGAAGGGTTTGCTGTACGCATATCAACTAACAATATCATCGCAACTTAATTTTGAATATGTAGGCCAAGATTGTCCGTCAAGAATCGCTCAACATTGAAGCTGTTTTTGAACGCAAGATCAAGCAAGCCGAAGTACAAAAGCGAATGTAAGCGATATACAAAGGAAAAGAGATATGACAACGACAAGCGATATGCTCATCCTCTAATTTTTTTCTTGAACTGTCAATACTCTCTCTCTCTCTTTCTTTCTCTATTTGCCACAGCTCTCAATCCAACCATATCAACAAAGCTCGTCTTCGTACTTTGCAACAACGTGAACAAGTGTTGGATGCATTATTCGAAGAAACCAGAAACCGTACTCAATCTCTCTCTTCCAACGACTCTAGCTACGGTGAATTATTGAATAAATTGGTCCTCCAAGGTGCTTATACGCTGATGGAATCTGATATTGTTGTCCGTTGTCGCCAGGAAGATGTTGATAAAGTCGAAATCGCTGCCAAGGAAGCCAAGGAACAATTTGAAAATACTCTCAAGACTTCTTTGAACATCACTATTGGTGACGACTATTTGCCATCATCCAAGTAAGCTTTGCTGGGAAGGATGGGTTACAAATAGATTGCGTGACATTCATTCATTCATGTTGTATATATATATTTTTTTTTAGTGCTGGTGGTGTTATCTTGACAGGTTTGAAAGGCAAGATCGTTGTCGACAATACCCTCGAAGCTCGTTTGGAAATCGTCAAGGAAGATGTAAGCAAGAAGAAAAGAGATGTTTGGTTATATAGTGGTATACTGAATTTTATTTTTATTTGTATGTAGATGCTTCCTCAACTCCGGGTTATTCTCTTTGGTCATTCTCCTAATAGAAAATTCTTCAATTAGATTAGCTAGTTTACTGCCCTCCCCACTATATACATTTAGTTATCTTCCCCCCCCCCTTTCCCTCTTCTTTTATGTACCCCGTTTGTTATTTGTTTTGTTTTTTGATATACAATGTGTACGTATGGACGTAGCATACCCTTCTTTTCGCCTTCCCCAACACCCTCTTCTTTTAACAAATAAAGTCAAAACCTGGTACAATTACATCGAGATTTTTGATATTGTGTGTCAACCGCGTGCTAAATGTGCTGGCCAAAAAAAAAAAAAGGACAAACATAGTATGGGTGAATATGGGTTTTATTGTGTACAAAAAAAAAAAAAAAGATCAGTGCTAAGACTAGGTGTATACCACATATATATCATTTGACATCTGATGTTTGCTGATGTAGGTGAGTTTTATTGTGCACTGAGAAATAAAGGAAATAATGTGATTTTATATTGTAGCGCCAAAAAAAAGGCTAGTGTGTAATTGGTAAATTATATATGACAACTGTGATTTTTATTGTGGCAAACAAAAAAGGGGACATGTTTGGTGATTATGTAGTAGTAAAAGAATGGGTAATAAAATATACAAGAGGAGGGGGAAAGTGGAGTCAAAAAAATACTAAAGTATGGTTTACTATATACAAATGGACGACTAACTACAGTGGTGTGTTTGTTACTTCGAAATGATCATGCACAGTATGGCATAAAGTAAGCGGGTTGACTTGGTTTCATCATCGAGAGATCATTCAGTAGCACAGATAGATCACCGTCTATACCATCCATTTCCAAGTCGGATTCCAGCAAACGGGCATTTTCTACCTGATATTGATCCCGGTGCTGACTTTGTCGTTGTGTTGGTTTGAAGGTTTCTTTATTTTGGTGATTTTCTTTCCGGAGTGAAGAATGGTATAAAGAAGAATCGTTGTCGGATTGGGCTTCACATTTTGTACTTGGTGGAACTTTGCTGGTGGTATTATCAAAAGCCATAGTAGAAATACTGCTTTCTAGAAAAAGTGGTGTGGAAGAAAAAGAAAAAAGAAGTGTCAGGCTGCCAAGTGACGGTGATTGAAATATGTCGTTTTTTTTTACGCTGGTGACTTACGAGACTTCTAGGGTGAATCTTTTCTCTCTCAAGTGGCAGGCGGCGGAGTTCCCTTAAAACAGTGAGAGATGGGGGCAAAACGAAATAAACCTTCTTTCTTTTCACTATCGGCAAATGGCTAGAGTAAGTGAAATACGAAGCATCACAAAATGATAAAACGATTCAAGGGCAGAGATGAAGGATGGATATTCGACAAAAATGAATGAATTATATATAATGATGGATGGATGGGTGTGATATACATGGATTATGAATGGATGGGTAGATGGTGATATATGTGTGATTCATAGATGAATGTTCCACATTGATAAACTCATTCATTCAATTTTTTTTTTTTTTTTACAACAGTTCCACGAATATCAAGTGGTTGGTCGCAAGCTCCCTTCCGAGCAAGACCGTACCCCCAAGCTTTACCGCATGCGTATCTTTGCTCCTAACGATGTTGTAGCCAAGTCTCGTTTCTGGTACTTTTTGGCCAAGCTCCGCAAGGTCAAGAAGACTGCTGGTGAAATCGTTTCCGTCAACGAAGTAAATAATTTTTCACTTATTGTAATTAAATAGGAATTGAACTGACCAGTGCTTTTACTTTTGTGTGTGTGTGTGTGTTTGTATGTATTTATAGATCTTCGAAAAGCGCCCTGAACAAATCAAGAACTTCGGTGTCTGGCTTCGTTACGATTCTCGCTCCGGTACCCACAACATGTACAAGGAATATCGTGGTATGTCCCGTGTTGAAGCTGTCGGTACTTGTTACCAAGATATGGCTGCTCGTCATCGCTCTCGTTTCGGTAACATTCAAATCATCCGCGTAAGTTTTTGTAAAAGAGGTTATGATCAAGGTCACACTATAGTTGGTATGGCATGGATGATTAAAGTTTGTATTGTTTGATCTACAGGTTGCCGAAGTTGCTGTGGCTGATGTCCGTCGTCAATACATCAAGCAATTGTTGACTCCCAAGCTCGCCTTCCCCTTGCCTCACCGTCTCCAACGTGTCCAAAAGGCCAACCGCTCTCTCTTCCAAGCCAAGCGTCCTTCCACTTTCTACTAGATTTTTATCATTTGATTTTATTCACTTTTACATTACCCCTCTTCAGTCTGTTTTTTTTTAGTGATAGCTTTATTTGACTAGAGTTTTAGTTTAGTGTAGTATATTTGGACCTACGTGCATGAATAAAAAAAAATTCAGGTTTTTTGAAATTGTTTTTTATTGGTGTATATTCATAGGACTTTCTATTTTTTTTATTTTTTTTTACATGTAATATATATCATATGTCTTGTTTCATATTTTGAGGGGCAAATTGTCTTTGTGATTATTTTTTAATTGGATCGGTTTAAGCACGCCATGTTAAGGGATTATTAGATTAGATTCAAATGGTACCATTGACGGACCAGCTTTGTCAATTTTTTTTTTTCTAGAAATATAAATTGGGTGCTTTTTCTTTCTAATTTTTAGTTCCTCTTTTTTCGTTTTTACATTCATATTATATTTTATTCTCCTTTATCATGCTTGTAGTCAGTGATCATCAAGCAAATCAATCCAAGTCGTCGGCAACTTCATCATCGCATCTTACCCCTGATGATATTGAACAAACCATGGTTGCGGCTGATCTAGATGGGCGTACAATTAGAAACAATACAGTTGGGCCAAGGCAATGGTTAGGGGAAAATGCCAGGGAGTTAGCCTCTTATGTAGCTGACTTACGACCAGTAGATCATGCCTTTTTAGATGTACTACCGAACCTACATGTAGTGACAGATGATTATGTCCATACACCTGTGGAAACCACTTTTAATTGGGATCAAGTAGCAGCGCAACTGGGTGATTGGGAAGGTGATTGGTTTATTGTAGCCTTTCGCAGTGTAAGAAAAGCCACAGCAAACAATTCTTTACTGTTTGAAGCAGACGCCAGGGCACAAGAGGAAGCCATTCATAGTGGTGGACTATTAAAGGTATAGATCATTTTTTTTATTGGCAACATTTATTGTTGTATCATTGCCAACTAATTTTTTTTTTTTTTTTTTTCCTGTGTAGTACTGGTTTGGTGATTTAAATCAACATCGAGAATGTTTAGCCATGTGCATTTGGATCAATCGTGATTATGCTCAAAAAGCAACCCATAAACCGCTTCATATTGAGGCCGCCCGACTAGCAGGGCAGATGTATGATACGTATACGTTAGAAAGATATAGATTAGTAAAAAAGGCTGATGAATCCAAATTTGAAATCACTGCACTACCCTTTTCCACACCACATCCTTCATTTTAATATTATAGAAATCATTCATTGTTCATTGTTAAAAAAAATCAATAAAACTCCGACTTTTGCTTAAAAAATCTCATCTTTACTTCTCTCTTTCCTTTTTTTTTTATTTTGTATCACGACTTTTAATGTCAATATTTGCACGGAAATGGCCACTTGTGTCTATTCTCACTGGTGCTTGCTTTCTCTATGCTCAACAAACTCAACACACGGTCTTTTTACGCCAGCACTCGAAAACACACCCTTCCCATGAAAAAAGGACTACCTCAGCGATCTTTCTTCCTTTACCAAACAAATGCCGTCAGACATTTTTATTCTCGGCGCTTTTTCCGACAGCAGTCTTGGAATCCAGTAAAGATCTTCCGCAAGTCATCAAAACTAACGACAACACTGAAGATAATGGTATTATTGAACAATCCAAGGCGAATTTTTTGGAACTCCAAGATCAATTTGTACGTATCATTCTGACCAACGTGCCATTGGTAGAAGACTTCCAGCACATGAACGCTGCTGATCTACGTGGAGCTTTGACCAACCTCTGGGATACAATGACCATGGCTGACATTATTGATTCTATAAAAGACGTGAAGGACACTGTTGCCAATCCTGAATTGAAACAAGACGCTTCGGTCAGGTAAGTCAAAGTAACGGTGGTGGTGGTGGTGGTGGTTAAGTGTCGGGGAAATAACAAGGTTCCCTTTTGATTGTGATGCATAGATTTGGCCCTGGTTTGGCACAAGAAGAACAAGATTTTTTGCGCAAACGGATGGAATACCAACGGATTGCGTTTGCCTCTTTCATCGGTGTTGATCCTCTTGATGTTGAGATCGAAGATATTCCAATCATCTCAGTGGCGTCAAGGTAACTAAAACAAACAGTATTATTATATCCTCTATTATATCTCATATCCTCGTATCTCGTAAAAATAGTGGAGGTGGTTACCGTGCGATGTTGGGTTTGACAGGCTATCTCAAAGCCATGAAGGATTCGGGGGCACTTGACTGTGTTACTTATATTGCAGGTATGTCACTGGACATCAACAGTTTAAAAGTTACCATTGACACTTTTTCTTTTATCTATTTATAGCTATATCTGGATCCTGCTGGGCCTTATCATTGTATTACAGCGTGCTTACAAATTGTGACCCGGACATCTTGATTGATCATTTGAAATTGCGCGTAGGAACTCATATTGGCAACGTTTCCCATGTCTTGTCGCTTGCAGCTGCCTCAACTCAAAATGCGACATTACTGCTACAAGGCATTGGCCAGCGCTATCTTCAGCAAAGCTCGGTCAGTTTGGTGGATCTTTTTGGTTCGTTAATTGGGGCCACATTGTACACACGAACCACTGTTAAAGCTTATAACGACCCCGACAACGACGACGAAGATATCCCCAAGGAGGAAATTCTATTAGCCAAGAAAGATATGAAGCTATCAAGTCAACGCCAATTTTTCAGTGATGGATCTCAGCCGATGCCAATCTACTGTGTGGTGCGACAAGACCTGGAAGACAAATTTCAAGACAAACTGGAAAAAGCTCAAGATGAAGCCAATAACAAGGAACTCACACCTGAACAGTTGAAAGAACTCGTCAAAAATACTGCTGCAACTGAGAACAAAGCCGATGGTGGTGATGATGATGATGGATCGCATATGTATCAATGGTTTGAATTTACTGCCTATGAATTTGGATCAGATGAAGTTGACGGTAAGAAAAAAGAAGTACAAATGATATCAGATATTATTCATTTACCAATTGACTTTCCTCTTTTTTTTCGCAGCTTGGATCCCTATGTGGGCATTTGGTCGGAAGTTTAGCAATGGAGTGAACACAGAACGACTACCTGAACAAAGATTGGATAGTTTACTGGGGTAATGGATCAAATGAAAAAAAGGGGAGGGGAGGGGAAGGGTTTGGAAGACGACAAATTGACTCAGCTTGTGCCCAATCTTTAATTTTTATGATAGTATGTTTGGGTCTGCTTTTGCTGCCAGTGTGGTACATTTTTATCAAGAAATACGTAGCTTTTTACCAACATCCTCTTTACACATGGCCGATGAAACTATTGGACGGTACCAAAAGTCACTTTCTATTTATCATCCCATCTCTCCTGCTGTCTATCCCAACCCATTTTACACCTTTGCAGAAAAGAAACCTAGTGATGACCAACACCGTGATCTGTTCACTTCTGAACCTTTCTACAGCCTTATGGATGCCGGAATGGACAACAACATCCCTTTCTATCCTCTGATCAGTCAGCGCAAGGCCGATATTATCTTGGCGGTGGATCTCAGTGCAGACATTCAGACAGCGCCTCACTTTGAACGTGCAGAAGGTTATGTGAAACGTCGTGGAATTGATGGATGGCCTGTTGGTGCGGGGTGGCCGAAAGAACAGATCAGCGATACTATTAAGAACATTGATCAAGAACCTACCGAACTTGTAGCATCACTCGGCGAACAGCAACAACAACAACAACAACAACAACAACAAAGAGATGACCAAGAAAATGAAGGGAAGAATCAGTCGACGGAAAACAACCAGCAACAACAAAATGACAAAGAAATGACAGCAGTTGATGACATGGAACAACCCTCTGAGATGACACACATCAGTAGCACTAGCAGCAGCAACAACAAACAGCGGTATGCGCTTGGTCCATGCACTGTTTTCCCAGCGACGACGACGACAACCATGACGACGAATGCTGACACGGGTGATGATGGACGTCGACTGATCACACTGGTTTATTTTCCGTTTATTGGCAACGACAATTATGATCCGGATTTTGACCCGCAGATGGCAGACTTTTGTGCGACATGGAATTTTATGTACGAACCTGATCAAGTTGAAAAAGTGGTAGGTCTGGCTCAGGCAAATTGGAATGACAATACCGACCAAGTAAGGGCCGTGTTCCGTGCAGTATGGGAACGCAAACGACGACTACGACTACGACAGCGTGACTCGGAAAACTCGGGCAATCTGTTTATGTATCCATAGAACCGAACTGACCCTTCCCCCTCCTTTTTTTTTTTTTTTTTTGATCTTCACCTCCTCCCATCCCTTTTTATTATTCATTTTTAATATTATTATAGTCGTCTTATTAGATAGATTGTGTACATATTTTTATAGTCTTGTTATTATCAAGCCATCTTTTACAATTGCTTTTCTTTTTACATCCTATTAGATATTAATATATATATTATTATTCTCCTCCATATTTTTTTTAAGAATAAAGTCCTTTAGCTCACCTAGGAGCCTTTGAAATGAAAATGGTTTATAGAAATAGAAAGACAGTACTGGGTTTAGAAAAATTGGACTTAGGGCAACAAATGTTTATGGGGGGTATAGATGGGTATGTGGAAGTGATAAGTAATAAGGATATGGTGAGCCGAGGAGGTCTATGTATTGATGAAAATATCATTGTATGATCAGGCAGTGTAGTTGGATTTGGGCTTGGGTCTCACGGAAAATGCAAAGGATTTTTTTTATTTTTTTTATTTTTTACTTGAAAATAAAATAGTTAACCAGAAAATATCATTGCAAAGGTGAAAGCAGAACATTGAGGGATTGGTTGGTTGTTTATGATATATGAAATTGGCCGGTTGTAGCTGAGCGTTAAACCCAGATGATGACCAAAAAAAAAAAAAAAAAAAGACAGACGGGTGAATTAAATGGGGCCATCGCTACCTACTTTTTTTATGCGCCCTTCACTCCAATGCATTAAAAAGTGCTGTACATATGATAGATGGAGCATTGAAAACGACAGTGTGTCATAGTTGCCTCATGTCTAGCCATTTTTTCGCACATGCGCATGCATTGTACAATATGGGGCATGCCCATCCGACGAAAAAACCAAACGCATGAGATATAACGTAAATCCAAGACAAGATGTGAAAGACAAAATATGTCTATTTTATTCAGATGGAGATATACGCTATGACAGCTAAACTAAACCATACTTAATTAATTAATGAACCCTATATCTGACCCAATTAATAGTAAAAAGTGTAGTATTGTGCTGTTTTGTGTGTATCATATCAAACGATTGTTCTCAAATAAATCTACTATGAATACCTTGCCCGATGTCCTAGGAGCTGGTTGGCAGGATTAAATCACTTACTATCAAACATAACCACATTTCTAAACTACCAATCTTATGAATGAATCAAAAACAAATAATATAAAGTATATATATAGTTCTTTATTTGTGAAAAATAGTGCATATGTATAAAAATGATAATTGGCTACTACTAAAATCTAGTAAAACTAGCAACTAAAAACTAAAACGGACTAACAATACTGACTCACAATCAATGTTCAATATCTTCCCAGTCGCGCCCCTTTACATTGGCGAGTTGATCATCAGTGAGTGCTTGTCCACTGGTAAAGTATCCAGAGGCAATCTTGGCATCGATCTCGACTCTAATAGAGTAGAAAAAAAAGGGGGGGGGATGAGGCAAACTCAATACAGGATATTTTGAGAGCACAACTGATATCCCATTTTGTCAACATTTTTCTTACCTTGAGTCAGCTGGAATCAACTCTTCAGGAATTGGCACACGTTCAATGATCGATATTCCAGAGTCCACAATGGCGTCATGTTTCTATCAAAGTTTATCATAATCAAGATAAGTTAAAAGCGTAAATAAAAAGATGTACAATTCGAAGCAACTTACCATATTTGACATTGACTGCATGTATCGGCAAGAAGAGATAGATAGATATATCGATTAGTACAAATTGTCATCCAATTCCATATTTTGTTATTCTATATTGTTATTATCTTACCATCATTCTGTCTATCTTCTTGATACCAAGCCAATGTAGCACGTCAGGCATCAATGCTTGGAAACGCATGTCTTTGACTCCAGCAATGCATTCAGTGCGCAAGAAATAATGATCGGCTGTGTCACCACCTGCTTGTCGTTTACCTGGGTATGATACGAAGGATAAAGTTAAAAAAAAAAAGTCGAGTGGGTGACTCCCGTCTTATATATATATGCTATCAAGGGAAATTAAATAAATACATAAGCAACTTACGGGCATTGTAAACAAGGTACTTTGTCACTTCACCAAGAGCTCGTCCCTCCTTTCGGACTATGTATATATGATAAACGCTGTCATTAGTACCAGAGCATTTGCCCATTTTATGCTGTTCAAATAACTTACAGTAAACAATAACCCCGACACCTCCTTGCTGGGCTTGCTTGACACATTCTTCAATGCCATAAATCAGATAAGGACGACAGGTACAAATATCACTACCTAAAAGAAGTAAAACAAAAAAAAAATGTCAGTGAACCTTTTTTTCAAAATATGTCCAGTTCAATTTCAAATGTCTATAGTTTCAAACCAGTTACTTACCAAAAACGTCAGATCCATTACATTCATCATGTACCCGGAGGGTCAACTTCTTGGAACTATCTATTTAATTTTATTTTCAAAAAATACAAGCCTTTAATTAGTACACTGTCACTTCAATCCAAAGATCTCCTGTACCCCATAACCAACATTTGGTTATCATAATGTAACTTACCTGTAATATATGCAGGGTTTCCAAATATATAAACGCTGATTCCACCAATAGGAGGCAAGAATACCTTAAGGTCGGGACGAGTGATCAGTTCAGGGTACATACCACCCGTATCTTCACTAAAAACACATTATAAAATCGATATATGAGAAAAAGAACATTGTGATAAAAGGGGAGAGAGAGAGAGACTTACAAAAGAGCACGACGTAACAATCCTTCTTCAATGCCAAAGCGAGCAGCTACCCCAGGGAGATACCAAACAGGTTCCACAGCAGCCTTTGAGACGGCAAGATCACCACGAGAATTGACGACAATCTTGCCATCCACTATCAAGTTGCCATTCTGTACATTCATTTCCATTTCGGCCATTGTCATATGAGCGCGAGTCACTGCAATCGTTGGTCGGACGTCGAGACCTTTTTCATATTCAGCCTTGAAGACAGTAGGAGCCAGGTGACCCCAAGGATCAAGAGACACAATCTTAGTAGGGTCAAACCATTGCGCGTTGGGGAGCACATCAAAGGTAGGTTCAGTCATTTCAAAGTTGGGACGGTGGTTGTTTGGAAGATCGCCAATCGCCACGGCGAGTGCGCGGTAAATGCAGTAAGAACCTCCATAAGCACCGATGGCGTTCCTATAGATTTGTAAACAATAATAACGTAAACAAACAAAAGAAGAAGAAGAAGAAAAAAAACATCGATTGAAGTATATGTGGAATGAATACGTTTACCTTTTCTTGATACTTTCTGCGTGACGCGAGGCAATTACAGGACCACGTTCCTTGGCTTCTTTTGCACCCCACGTTAGAGGTTCAGGACGGACACCATGTTGACTTGGATAAGCTATAGATAGTTGCGTGTGTATAAGTTATAATAGAAAGTCAGTCCCTTATCACTTGCGTTTAACGTTTTAATTTCCCACGATATTTTAAATGAAAACTTACTAGTAAGAATAACACGTTGAGGGTAAAGAGATGAGATCTCGGAGGACTTGGATGGTTCGACCTTGGATGCTGTACTGGATGCTGGTGACGCACTTTCTGTTGGGGAAGAAGGATTTTGGTTTAAGAGCTTACTGACCTATAAAGATATAAAAGGTAGTCAATGAGAAGATTCATAAAAGTCAAGTGATTTATTCGTGGTACTGTACCTTGTCAGTCAATTGTTGTTGGTCTTTACGCATTGCTTCCATGGAGGTCAATATGTCTTGAGCAACGCTATCGGGAATAGTCATTATATTTTTGATAGAAAAAAAAAAAAGAAAAAGAAAGATAGAGAATAAAAAAGAGGATGAAAATGAGAAAAAAAAGGGGGGAAAGGGTGCCATTTTTATGCACTGCTGATTCGAGCACGTGCGGGATTTCAAAAATGACCATTTCATAAAAAGCACAGTACTTTGAAAATACTCACTGGTTCTCGGGAAGGGGTAAAAGAGGGGGGAGATAACGTTTCGCTATTTAATCGCTCTCTTTTTCTCTTTTCTTATTTTTATTTTTTTATTTTTTCACACACACACAAATATTACATATTTTTTACATCATGACCGGCTCCGTTCACATTAGTCAACATCCAATTGTTGCTACCAAGTTATCTCAGCTACGCGAAGCTTCGCAATCACCAAAAGAAACAAGAAACATAGTCCATGACTTGTCTACCTTGTTAAGTTATGAAGCTTCCAGTGACTTACCTTTGTCGCGTGAAAAAACTGTAAGTGACATACAATTTATTATTGCTATTATTGTTGTTTTTGCTTTTCTCTCACGTATTATTAAACTTCACGGCTGAAACCAACTTGTTCTATCATACATAGCTCGTATCACCTTATGGTCCCTTTCAAGCAGCTGAATTGAAGCAAAGGGTTGCTCTTGTACCCGTTTTACGTTCGGGTCTCAGCTTGGTGGATGGTAAGTGACATTGACAACAACAACAATATTAGAACCGGGGCATGATGAAAAATTGTGCGTGCTTAAACTAACCTTCCTCATTTTTGAATCTTATTAGGATTCTTGGCTAGTTTTCCTGAAGCACCAATTTTACACTTGGGTCTCTACAGAGAAAAGGTAAGACAAAGAAAAATGGGACTCGTTAAAATACCAAAAACTCGGATTAGCACTGACCAATAGCGATATCGTTTGTTTTTTATAGGTATCTTTACAGCCAGTGGAATATTACAATAAACTTCCTGAAAATCCCAATGTCGACTTATGCTATGTCTTGGATCCAGTGGTGGCAACAGGTAATAAAAAAAAAACAACTGCAAACGATTGGAACGGTATTAACTCTTCACTTTAGGTAATACTGCGGTGGCTACTGTCAACATGTTGAAGGAATGGGGGATACCCGGTGAGCATATCAAATTTGTCGGCATTCTGGGCGTAAGTCAAAGCACAACAAAAACAAACGCATTATCTTTGTCAACATTCTCATCTGCCTTTTTTTTTTATTTTTTTTTTTTTTTAATATCATAGTCCCAACCGGGTGTGGCTCACTTACAAAAAGAACATCCTGAAATTCAAATTTATCTTGCAGGCGTAGATGAAAGTTTGGATGGAAATGGGTAAGGAGGCGCTTATAATGAGTTTTCATGATAGGTAATGTACTAACAACTTTTTGTTTTAGGTTTATTCGTCCTGGTTTGGGCGACATTGGGGACCGATTGATGAACACTGCGTTTTAATTTTTGAAATTGGGCGTTTTACTCTACAAGGCTAGCATTACATAGTTTTATTTAGTTTTTTTCTTTTTTTCTTTGTCGTATTGAATAAAGTCCTTTGATATGTGTTATCAATATTATTATCTTCTTTATCTTTGTCGCTGATTGAATATGCTGAACACTAATCTGGGGTCTGATTGCATTGCATGAAAAAAGGGGAATTTGGTGTGATTGATCGGTCATCAATAGCGATTTTTCTCCTTTACATGTCATCTTTATCTTCACATATAAAGACATATATATGAAATAAATACTTTCTTGTTAAAAATTTCATTGAAGAAATGTTGATAAGCGTTTTATTATTATTCATTTTCTTACTAGGCGCCGTTGAGCCGGGTAAGCGGAGTTTTGTGGCAATCGGCATATGTACTATCAACGATATAATTTTTACTCACCCACCACTTTTTTTAAAATTATATCGTAGTACCGTTTACTACTCAGTGTTGGGAACGACTCAATGGAAAAAATAATCTTATAAAAGACGGTCAGCTGAACCAAATCAACGAACTAGATGGCGGGTGGGTGACACGACAAAAGGATGACTGGATATACTATCGACCACAATACGGTAAGTAAATGGTAAAACTCGGGGGGGAGTTGATTCATGTATGACAGAACTAATCTTTATCATAACTTTTATTTTGTGCTATATAGTCAATGTATCCCACTCTAACTATCTTGTTTCAATTGCTGCCGGTAATGCCTTACTCTTTTTTTAAGATTTGACGTACCTGAATTATACCCAAAACTTTATTTCTCACACACATATCCTGTCTGTCTTGTTTCTGCGGCTAGTCGGCGGATGTACCGGACAAAACAGATACAAGCCTTCAAGCTTCATTTACTTGGACGATGGTGAAAGCTTTAATACAACAGGAAATAAACTGACTTCCGTTGCTAATGCGCCATTAACCCAAACGATATCTGTTGAAACCACTTATATGCGATACTTTGTTAACGATAAAGCTATGGTCGGGATTTAAAAAACAATGAACAACTGATGGAACCAGCTAATATTTTTTTCTTTCTCCTTTTTCCAACAAAAAGAACCTCTCTTTTTTACCTTCATGGGAAATTCCTGACAAAACTGCTGTTCTTTACGAAGTCTCCTTTGATCGCGCCATTGTTGTGTCATATCAATTTCACGATTCTAATGGAAACAATGTTGGCAACTTATCTACTGGTGTCATCCGAAACTCAATTGAAATCCCTGACATCACTCTACCTCCTTTAACTCGGCATATTGCAAGTAGAAAAAAAAAAATCAAACTATCTCTTTCTTATTCATCTTCTTACAGTTTTTTTTTTTTTTTTTTCACGCTGCCACTCCCCAGGTTATTTCAATTTATGGATCAAGAGCGTTCCCGCCGTGTCTCTCGTATGTCTATGCCGGCCTGTATGTTGACAAAGAGGCGTCTACCTTGTATAAAACATGTGCAACTTGTAAGTAGAAAATAGAAAATATCAAACATACAAACGGTGCTACCGAATACTAACATATGTTTCATACTTTATGTACTTCAAGTAACAACAGCATTTCAATACCTATCACTGGGAAATTTCTTTATGGTACCGATGGTCTTTGCTATTATGGCTTGGCTAACTGATTTTACCTTCCCTCCGTAAGTAAATAGAAGTCATTTAGTTGTATGTTATATTCATGCTGATTAATATATATATATATATTCTGATTTGTAGACCAACGCGATTCCTCTGTCGCCAGCCCTCTCACGCAGTGCTTCTGTGTATATTCCTTATGATAGGTATTCACGGAAAAAGGAAACCATCAATACGGAACAAAGACACGAGCATGGCTCATGCGTTGCGGTTTTTTCTTTTTAGGGTCTTTTATATTTACTGAAGCTTGGAATATCATCAACAGTCAATCAAGCATCTTCCATGAATGGCTACCAAGGGCAGCGAAAATCATTGGTAAGATAAAAAAAAATATTAGTATCCATCACATATTTTACATATTATAATGCTGTATCATCTCTTTTATTTATTGTTTAGAACTGTTTTTGTCCTTTTTCTTGTATGCGGTCTACTTTTATCCGGTAATGATAGGACGTTGACTCTATGGATACCGAAAAACATGGCCTATAATCACTTTTTTTGTTTTATAGCTTTTCCTATGCTACCATGCCAGCATCAATTCAAGATTAGCCAATATTTTTGGTAAGTGATATCGTTTCTAGTACCAATAGTGATATAACTTGCAGTGATTCATATATTTCATTCTTTGTTATAGGCTGTTACTGTGTGATTGTTCTCTTTGGCTTGAGGGTGACTGTGGATCTCCCTTCTTATGTTATTACCTATGCCCGAGACACTCCATTTTTAGTTCTTAATGCTATCAATGTCCTTCCTACTTTGGTTGCCAATTTTGTTGTCGTCACTTATTTTATAACACGGTCTATTACTTTCCAATCATGCGATATTTGCCGTTTAGAATTCCTACAGGTCAAGGATATTGAAGAAACATATGTAAGACGATTGATGAAAATGAATCGCTTGAACACAAAGGTAAAGAAGAACAAAAATGGGACGCATACAGAATTTTATATATACTCATACTAATTGTATTTGTATATATATGTTTGTGAAGCGCAAGGTGCCTGTGTATTGGTTGCAACGCCTCAAAATCATCTGGGAACAATGTACTTGGATAAATTTGACCGATATTAGATACTATCGCCGCATGTGGAAGATCTGGGGTCGGAAATTGATTGGTACCAACAAATATATTCGGTAACAGCAGCAAAAAGAATAAGGCTTTGGGATCAACGTCAGTTTACACATGCGCTCACTCATTTTATTAATTGTTTATAGAGTGCCGTATCCTGTCAAAATATCTCTTTCGATTCTGTTGTTTTGCATGGGACAGCTTGTATGAAATAGAAAAAATGAGAAGTTAGACCAAACAGGAAGCATATTGACATTTTCTTCCTTATCTATGTAATAGATTCCTGTGTTATTGATTCAACTTGTTGGCGTTGGTGGTTACGTTCCTACTCACATCTGCTTTTGGTCCCCTTACCTTGCTCAATTACAATACAATCCAGACCCTATGGCGTTTGCCGTCAAAACATTTATGCTCATGAAAATTGCTGTCTACCTTACTGTACTTGGCGCTGGCGGATGTAAGTTTATTATTTATGGACGTGAACTATAAATTACTTAAAATACATTATTGTTTTTAGTTGCCATGATCTATACATTGGGTATCTTCCGACGGGTGAACAAAGACATTCTCAATATTCGACGTGGAAACTATGCCCTCTTCAAAGGAAAAAAAGATAATGAGTATGCTGATTTTATTGATAGATAGATATATAATGCGTATGTACTCACCACTTTTTCTTATATTTGTATAGTATTGACTTGGACGATGCTCTTCGCTTTTTGGGTGTGTGTATTGGGTTTGGTAAGCTCCACTTCCTCAAACTGAGAAACTACAACTGAAAGTCGTGAGCTCATCCTGTCTTTTCCTTCTTTGATTTCGTTTAATCTAAACTAGGATTTACCGGCATGCTGTACTTTATGCTGGAAATTGCCGTTATCGGTACCTTTATTGTGATGGTTATTCAGCTAGAACGAGCTAGGGATACAATTCTCAGTCATCTTGGATATGGTAAACTTGGCAAAAAAAATAAAAAAATAAAAAAAAAAATTGAAAGCTATCTCTGATGACTCAATCAAGTCCCTTCCATTTGTTTTTGTTAAATTATAGGTGCTTTCTTTGCCAGCTTTTTCATTGCTTTGGTTGTACAAATGATTCAAAAACGTATTACTCGGATTCTCTTTTTGAGCAACGGTACTCATTTTGGAATAAAAAATCGATCCCCTTTGTTGCATTACTGGTATTTCATGATGTTCACTTCCATGACACGGGCATTGACATCGTACGTCTTGCGCACACTCAAACTACTTTTCCGGTACCCTTTATTCAGCGTCCGGGTAGATCGAAATGCCGAAACGTGGAGTGTACGACGTGGCGATGGCGGCTTTGTTGGCTACTGTGGGATGGTAAGTCTTGACCCTTTCTTTTTTTTAATACAAACGGACACATGTATACCTCTTACTGACAATGTCTTCTTCTCACTTATATAATACGTGATGTGGAAAGCTAAAGGCGGAAAACCAATTCAACAATCCAGTGATGTTGGTATTTATAGGGTGTATCCTACATTTGTCAGTCAGCAAAAAGCATCCCCACAAAGGCCTCTGTCGTATACATCAAATGAAGATCAAATTGGACGTGGAAAAAACTGTCTCTCATTCCCATCACCAGTCAACTCAACGTCATACATCACTGTCTTCTCGACGAGCCAGAAATCGTTGGTTCCTGGCAGTCACCCTGCTCAACAACCCATTGGTAAGATTTATAGTACATGCAACAAATAAAACGTGGATATGATATCTAACTTTTTACTATCATTGTAAATCTTTTTTAGTTACAACGATCAAGAATCCGAAGTCAAGCCATTATTTCTCGTGGTTAGTTTTAGATTAGCATCGCTATTTTGTCGTTGGTAGTTATTAGTAACTCTCTTATTTTATTATAATAAATATTACTGCTGCCTTACTTTTTGTACCGCAAACGACATCTGTTTCGACGTTTAGTGTCCTTTTATGTTATGCTTTACTGTCTTCGCTTTTGAAATGATGGGAATATGATATAGAATGTATGATGTGGTACGATAATTATGGATCAGAAGAATGGGTCACAATAAGAAAATTTCAGAGTGGTATGTGTCAAGCAGTATCAGTGAGTGCTCCTTCATGGGAAAAAAGACTATCATGTTGATGACGTTGCATGGTGTCTATTTTGTACAAAGGAAATGCAAAAAAAAGATCTTCTAGAAACCGGTGTCACTAATACAACACTCACAAGCATACCATAATAATGGCACTGCAAATAATATAATAAGCCAGAGGATGAGTAATAAAAAGAGTATACTTTATTTCAGCATGTTAGATAAATACTGGACTAAGAGTGTGGGTTTCATTTTGACGAGGATCTGACGGGAATAGCATGAAGGAGACTACTTTAAGATTTGAAAAAAGATAAATACAAATATAAGGAACTGTTGTAAAATGGGTGCATATATAATGTATAAGGCATGTGAAAGACTAAAGTGTGTCTTTTGTTCTTTTTTTTAAAAAAAATTGAAACACAACATCGGTCGATCCTAATCAAACACGATTGTTTGCTAGTAAAAAATGGAGAAACTAATGGGACATATTTCATTGAGAATAATAAAAAGAGACATATTTTTATTTAGTTTTAGTTACAAACTATGAAAAAACTAACAATAAACTAAGCGAAGGAAGGCTCCAAAAGTCAACTAGTGGTGGTCCCAAATCCTAAATCCAAATGAAAGGGCTTCCCCATGCGTCTTGTAATCCCTTAGCTGAAAACCCTTCTAATCTAGTCCTAACACTATTCCAAGTCCAACATGACCCCATAGAAGTTGAATGATGAAGAAAAAAATGTGGGAAAAAAAAAATTAAAAAGGGAGGCGAAAAAATAAAAAAAATACAGGAGAGAAAAATAAATATTTCACGTGGGCGGGATTTGAAATGTTCTTTTTTTGTCTCTAGTGAGGATCTGGTTTGCGTTTTTTGTGTCCATTGCCAGAGGATGCAAAAAAGGACATCCCCATTTTTTTTTTCCTATATAAACATTTTTGAACATCACCCTACGCACCGTATCTCTCCTCTCATAGCAATAATCGGCGACTTTGTGTCGTTGTGGGGCTTCTTTATATAGTAGCAACCAGCTCCACTTGATACCACAGTAAGCTGTCATACGTAGTTCAGTCTATTTTATTTTATTTTTGTTCAAAAGAAAAGAGCCAACAATATTTACAATGACCGTCTGGTAACTCCCTTTTCTTTTTCTGTTTTTGCAGAATCCCTCATCTTTCTGCATAGACAACACGGTTGTTCCCTTCTCATTCTTAGCACTTGACATGGAGTGACTCGGCCCAACTTAATTTACTCCCTCCACATTAGAATGGTTGCCCGGCTGTAGAGCTATTTGATCCCTTAGTTATGTTTACTATATTCCACAATAAAAAATATATCTTTATTTGCCTTGATAGCTCCAATAGTTCAAATCGGGTATCTTGTTTTTACATTGCATAAAAACATCTCTGTCTAAATATGGTCTGATATGCCAGCATATGATAATACCTCTCTCCTTACTTTCTCTCGAAGTCTGAATCTCCTCCTCTTGCAGTATTTTATGATACTATGAAGAAAATAAAGTCTACAGAGCATGATAGTACAAAAAAAAAAAAAAAAAAGAGAGAGAAGGCGAAAGAATCATGCGGTATCAAGAAAACGTCAAAGATGCACTCACAGAGTATAATTTCAAAAACGGACTAAATGTCATATAATATGCCCACCCAACAAGCTTTTTTTTTTTTTTTTTGGGTAATTGACCCCTCCCCAATCAAAAGCGGGATGTGAAAATGAAATATTGGAGGCAGGGGCCTGGTTTTCCTGGATTATGTCAGATGGGCCACAACCACGCCTGTCTTTGTGTGAGATCTTCATGAATGAACAATTTCTTTTTTCTTTTGCACAATGATGTATTACCGAAAAGAGTCGGTCCGTGCAATTCCCTCGGAAGCAACATTACCATAATCAAAACTAGTGTTTTTTGTAAATTGGACATCAATATGATGTTGCTCCCCAATTTTTTTTTATGAGACACTAGTACCCATATTGCTCCAACGCAATGGAAAGATTCAAATTTGCTTCCGATCCATTTTGCCGAAATACATAAAAAAGCACAAAAATTAAAAAACGTGACAATTAAAACCACCACAAAAGCCATTTCATAAATGCCCACATTCATACTGTCATCCGCTCAAAATAAAAACAAGTCCCAAACATACATAAACAATCAAGTCAAGTGTAATTTTTTTATTTTTATTTTTCATTGGTTCAATTAGGACAAAAAAAAAAAAAAAAGAATAACATAAAACAAAAATATGACAACGGGGGAGTGATAGATAAACACACTATACTAAACTAAGAATTAACTCGATTGGTACATAGCTAACTATCTTGGTGAGGGGATAAATCGTACAATTGTGATTGTTGGTCGAGAATTTGCTGATTCAGAGATTCCATCCGTTGGCGAAGATGATCGAGACGACTGTAAATATGATGATTATGTGATTTATCAAAATATGAATGTGGTAAAAGAGCTTCGTATGAACTATCAAACAATCCGTCATAGTGATTTGATTGTTGCTGCTGCTGTTCCAGTTGGGCGCCTAATCGAGCCCATTTCCGAATCATCCATGCACTGTGTAAGAGTAGGAGTAAGACGACAATGGTTTTCCAAGAAGAAAAGATAGATAAATGCTGATGATGATCTTTGTTGTGATGATGATGATGATGGTGGTGACGATGGTGTATTCGTCCTGAGGAACTGGGAGAGGCTGCGGATGAAGAGTCGTCATCGCTGATTGTTGCGTCGGTGTCTGTGCTGCAGTCGTCATCGTCGTCATCGCTATTCTCGTCCGATGTCGTCGACCACCCATCCACTAATGAAGCAGATTCCAATTGTTGAGGTTTGTGTATTGCCCATAGTGACATCAGTTGTTGATATGCTGCTTCACGAAAGATAAATGAAGCAAAGGTATGCTATTAGTACAAGTAATTGAGGTGAGTCAAAAGGTTCGTGGGTATGTATTGGGTTAGTCATAATCACTTACCTTTGCATGTTGGGTATTAATTTGAATGCCATTGGGTATGATCATTGCCGTCATTTTTCGTTCAATCAGGATGATTTCATTATATTCTATGACCAGCTTTTTCGTTGGATAAAAAAAAACCACATAAGGTTTGGTTAATTTCAGGAAGGAGGAAAAGAAAAGCGCCAGCGTATGAGTGCGTAGCCGTGTCACAACAATCCTTATTTTCCCAGTACTTTTCATATGACAGATATCTTTTGTACTTACGTTGGTGATCCAGCCAAATATATTGGCGTGAAAACAGACATAATTTTCGGATAGATAAAGATGCCCTTGTAATAGGATATCTCGATGAAGTGCACATTTATAAACTGTTAAAGCAGAAAAATCAAAGTCGAATTAACGAATCGCAAGGGGAACTGCTTTTTTTATACACTTACTTTCAAGTAAACGATCGTGATCGGGGACACTTTTGAAGAGAGCATGGAAGTAAGCATTGTCTTTTGGTGAAGCTAAGGCACAGTTTTCAGGTAAGGAAGTGGAGTTCGGTGGTTTCATAGATGACAACGTTGAGCTGGACATTGTGTTGGTCAAAGGATCGTATTCCTCATCTTCCTCATCTGCCGGACTGGATACTGGATCCGATACGGCGGAATTGGTAAGACTGTCTTCTTCTTGTTGTTGTTGTTGTTGTTGTTGTAGCAGTGATTGTGACATTTTGCTCGGCACAGGAGTACCAGATTCTTCTAGTGGCATTCAAGGGGATAAATATTATATGGTATAATAATAGATAAAATAGATGGGGGAGTGAAGGGGTAGGGGAATATAGACGTGTATAAGTGAATGGAACGTCAGTGAGAGTTAATAGAAAAGCAAGAGAGGGACGAGGAAAAGAGAGATAAAAGAACAAAAATGGGGAACTGAGCGCAAAACGTAGAAAAAAATCAATATGCGGGATTTGAAAAATGCATACAGGATGACATTTTTTTCTGGGCAAAAAAGGTCGGTTCTTTTAACCACTTCTGTGTCGCTTTTTCTCTTTTTTATTGTTTTTGTTTTTAGTAAACTGATCTATCAAATACGTCATGGTAAGATATACCTATATTTATATGCCTCTCGCTCACGTATCACTTGGTTGTTTATACTTACTTTTCACTTTCATAGTTCAACAACGACTTTGACGATGATGAGCCATTCTCCACTGCCAACTTTTTCAACGGTGGAGTGGGTGGTTTAGGTGGTCGTCATCCTTTTGCTCCTTTGGTCAATCCTAATCGACAATTCACCGAGTTTTATCGTTGCTTCCCTATCGCTATGATGCAAAGTGGGAGCGAAAGGGAAAACGTCAACTATGGTGGGAAAAGTAAGTGATTGGCTTTTTGTTCTGTTTTTGAAGAATATGGATCAAAATGACACCTAATACGAACTTGCTTCGTTTTTATATAGTCATATTACCTCAATCTGCTTTGGAAAAATTGTGTAAGTAGTGTGCGTCAAATGAGAAGGGATCTTGGATTTACTCGCTACTAACTTTTTTTTTCTTGTTTATATGAAGCACAACTCAATATATCCTATCCCATGCTTTTCCGTTTGATCAATCCTCCTCAAAATAAGCATACTCATGCTGGTGTCTTGGAATTCATCGCTGAAGAAGGTAGAGCCTATCTACCTCAATGGGTAAGACACTGAATACATAGGCGGAGACGAATATATGGATGGGAAGGACTAGCGACGTGACGTGTTAAAACTGAACCTTTTCTTTATTCTATTAGATGATGCAATCTCTTGATTTGGAACCGGGGCAACTTTTGGAAGTGAAGAATACAACATTACCTTTGGGCTCTTTTGTTAAGATTCAACCACAATCAACAGATTTTTTGGATATCAGTGATCCAAAGGCAGTGTAAGACAACTGGGAGAGGGGAGTTGGCTGATAGATATCGTCGGAATAAAAAATTAACTGGTTTTCTTTTATGTCTATAGATTGGAAAATGCCCTTCGCAACTTCTCAACACTTACTTTGGGTGACACCATTCAAATCAACTATAATGACAAGATATACGAAATTACTGTGCTGAATGTCAAGCCACAATTTGAAGAACACGCAGGTATATCCATTGTAGAAACTGACCTGGAGGTGGACTTTGCTCCTCCTGTTGGTTATGTAGAGCCGTCAAGACCGGTTGCCACTCCCTCTTCAATGGTAAGATCAAGTATAAATGGGTATCTTTCTTACTGTATGATGACTGATTATTATTATTATTATTATTATTATTATTATTATTATTATTTTGAAATCAGAGCCAAATGGTTATCGACGATCATTTGACACCTTCTGACAAATCGGGCTTTGCAGCTTTCCATGGATCTGGACAATCACTACGTGGCAAAGGGAAAGAGTAAGTCGTGGAAATGTAGCATATGAAGTTTGATCAAGCGAATTCACCATTTCTTGTTTATAGCGTGCAAAGAACTACTGACTCGGATTCGACCACCTCCAGCTCCACAGTATTCGATAGCAACGATGATGGGCCTTTGAATCTTCCCTTTGGACAACTTTATTTTGGTTATCCTGTGATTCCTCCCAAAGACAAAAGTGACAAGAAAGACGACACATCAAACGCCTTTTCTGGAGCTGGACAATCATTGCGTGGAAAGAAATCGAACAACAGCAAGAACTCTTCCCGATGAAGATGGATATCCCCCTCACTTTTTTATACATATACGCACTATCATATATTTTGACCCCAAATGCACACACACCCATATATATTGATCATCCCCATTGTTTTTACATTCCCAGTTTTACTTTACTCAGATATATACTTGCACAGCACTTCTTTTTTATACTTGTCTTTGAATTTTGATTTTATGGGTTATTGATATTGAATAAACCTGATTTTTTTAATACATATTATTCATCGTCTAATGTTGTTACTACATATCATGATAGTGTCCTTTTTTTTTTTTTTTGTGGTGCGTAAAGTCAAGGATGGTGTGAGGTGATTAATAATGACAGAAGATAAGATGTGGACACAGATTGGGATGAATGACTTCAGCCGTGGGCGTGTTGATATGGGTCCTGAAGCACCTTGTGTGCGCTGTGTGATGAAAGAGTAATTACTAAGGTGATATTTTATCAACTATGTTATTTGTAATATCATTCACGTTCTATTTACTGTCAAAGTTTAAATAAAAGTCGGGATAAACAATTTGTTCTTGGCGTCGATCTTTTGAAAACAAGCCTTGCATGAATCAGGTACCCCCCCGTGTATCTTTTTTTTTCTTAGCATTAATATATGCTGTGGTCATACTCATTTCCAATTTTTCTACTGATATTTATATGGTAATATGACATGTCATCAGGTTTCTTTATGGGTGGAGAAGAAAATCAACTTTAAGGAGCGACCTAGGTTTTAACAGCAGGGATATTCGTTTACTGTTAGCCTATTTTTAGAGCCTATCAGAGACAAACAAACAAATTGGTGATTGGTGCTTTTTGACGTCAGTTAAACCCCCCTTTCTTCCATGCCAAGAGGTTCATCTGCTCCAAAGTATATTCTATCGTTTCATCAAAAATGGTATAAATACCCATCATCATCACCGCCATCTTGTCTTGTCCATTATACAAAATATTTTATCAAACAAAACACAATCAAGAAAATGCCTTACGAAAAATTACGATTTTATGAAGATGCCAACAGACATCCTCATCTAAGCCAAATCAATACCCTTGTCAAGGATGTCAAAGAAGCTCTAAAAGAAACTGTTAAATCTGCAGGCATATCTCACGACCCGCATGAAAAGCGTCCTCAAGATGGCAAAACCAACCCTATGGAATAATTTCAAGCATATATTCATACTTTGAAATCTGTCGGTGGCTTTAGTGTCAAGTGGTGCTCTTTTTTTATTTTTTATATTATGTATATATGATATCTTTGTATGGATAGCTTCATCATTTCATTGACGTGTAAATAAATATTCTCTTGTTTTTATCATACAATTCACTTGAACATTTCAGTAAAACAATATCTGCTACAGTACGCTCATTTGAGAAAATTCAGGTACCAATGGAAGTCTAACAAATTTCAAGGCAATATCGCCTTTAGTTTTTTAAGGTAAGCTAAAAAGGCATGCCCCTCAAGTCACTGCAAGCGCAGGAGAACGACTCCAGGATGTGATCGCTACTGTCATCATAATGCCGCTGGGCGTGGATTCTAAAGCTCATATGAGGAGTTTTAAATGTTTTGGTGAATGTCCTTACGACTTGCTGTCTTTTTTTTTTTTTTTTTTTTTTTTTTTTTTTTTTTTTTTTGTTGCTCTTTCAATTCTCCCCCTCTCAATACACGCATATGGTGAATGCATCCCTTTTCCCTTCATTATGAACAAAAAATCCAACAATGGCTCCTCTGGATCAAAAATGGTAATGAAATAAATAGAAGTGAATAAACGATTACAGCATTTGGCTGATTTGTACTCACCTCCATACTTTTACTTACTTTTAGTTTAGTCAACAAGACAAGGAAATGGGGTTTCAGCTTCTTCTATCACCCAAGGCTTCTGTCAATGTACTTTCTCCATTAGTAGCTCACGAATCAACTCATTTATACCCCAAGCTGGCAGGCTCTAATTGGACTTGCTATATCACTGGGGATGTCATTCGACTAGGTCGAACACCTGAACACACACCATCTTCGAACAGCAGCAAGATCGCAGTAGACGTGGATTTTTGTGGCAACAAACAAGTATCAAGACGTCATGCGGATATCAAATTCAACACCAAAAAGAATTACTGGGAGCTACGCGTTTACGGTCGTATCGGTGTAAAAGTCAACCATAATCTTATTACAAAGAAACAACACCCCGTGCCGTTAACTGCAATGTAAGCTCAGTGCGAGGTGGGAAAAATTATATGGTGGTGCTATACTAACCTAGTTTTGATATTTATGATAGGGCCTATCTTGACATTGGAGGAAATGGCTTTGTTTTCGTATTACCTGATCACACTGATGGCTTACCTGGAAAAGGCGACACAGAACAAACGACGACGGCTCCAGCATCTACTTCGGAAAAGGCACCACCCCCTCCAACTACTACTCGACCAGATGCAACATTGGAAAATGAAAAGAACGATCAACTAATTACCGTCATTGTAGATGTACTGAAGTCACTCGACGCGAAAACCTTGGACCTTACTACTCAACAAATTTTCAAAGGCGTCATTCAACTGTGTCGAAAAAAATCATTGGATTCTAATGAATATACCATGGTAATGCCTGTGTCAAAATCTCTGTAATTGTACTCAGACTTATTGATTTACTTTGTATTTTGTCTACATGTAATAGGATGCAGTTCTACGGGCGTTGGTTTTTGATTCCCGGTTCAAGGTGGTGAAGGAGTGCTTGGATATGACAGCAGAACAATCTGACAAGGTCCGCTGGTGCTGGGAGCAACCTCATTTCCCTTCTCAAACAACAACAGCATCTGCAACATCATCTTACGATACATCGAATTCTGAAGCTTGGTCTTATGACGTGATGGACGGAAGTGATCATCCTACTGTCGAAACAAACGAGAATTTATCAACAACAACAGAAACACTAACCCCGATTGATTCTGGACCTTGGCCACTATCCAACATTTCCGACGCAACATCAAGCAGGATTAAACCGTCACCATCATCCTCATCAACAGCAACAATGCCAACAGCAGCAACAGCAACTCCACTATCTGTGTCAACGCCAGCAACAAACATAGCCAGTCCGGCCTTATCATCTGGATATCCTGCAGCTGAAAATGAAACTAATCTCCCCATCATGACAACTACACCTCTCTCACAAACTACTAGTACCACAGTACCCTCCATCATGTCATCATCTATCAACCGATCTCTAGGAGAACGAACTCTTTCAACTTTTTCATTCACATCGAACATGGACGACGGACCAATCTCATTGTCATCTCAGACTGACCCAGGGGAGGCACCCGAACCATCCGGTAGAACAGCATGGACGCCATTAGAACTTTATCATGTCTCTGCCTTCCCTGATCAACATGCTGCCTTTCCTGGATATTCCCGTGGCCTCAGCCTATTTCATATGTACTCAAGTATCATGGCGACACCTCAACAACACGGTATGAATATGAATGAAACATCCTCTTCTTCTATTCCTTGCACATTATTCCCTAGAACACCGGGTGATGATGATGATGATCTCGAAGACTTTGATTTGACTTGCTTTAATCGAAAACGAAAGCGAAAACTACACTCGATTTCAGGTAAATGCTTTTAATTTTTTTTTATTTTTCTATTTTGTGGTTACGATTGGAATGTCTCAACTCTTTTTTGGAACTCCAAATAGATCACGAAGATCGTACTCTTTGGACAAGATTTCGTACGACTGTATTCAGGGACCATCCTTGAACCTATTTATATTATGTTATCGATGGATGGGATGGATGATTGGGTGATGGAACAAAAGAAAAAGGCGTGGTCTTTGCTGTTAGAACCTGTTGATTTAGTCTTAGTTTAGTTTAGTTATTATTTGGATACAATTACAATCACTCTTATTTCGCTTCCCCTACACTCTCTCCATTTGCACGCATTAGCTTGTCCTTTGTTATATACAATTTATATTTGAAATAAAACCTATTTTGAATCATCATTGTCTTGCTGTAACCTGAAAATTTAGCCCCATGATTTATTTCTCCAAGAAGATTGGGTATTATGGGGTGGGGGGTTTTTTTGTGTTTTTTTTTTTTTTTTTGTGAACAAGGAAATTGCTTTATCGGAACCACCATCGATTAGTCAAACGTTTATTATTATTATTATTATCATTTGTGGCTCGTGATGCTTCGAATTATGAAAAGGTACCCAGTCTTCTCCTGTCTATTAGCTATCATGGGAAGAAGTAATGATGTCTCTCTTTATCTACCTCCCTTTCTTGCTTTTTCTTTTTCCATCTGCTTTCTCACTTTTTTTTTTTTTTTTTTTTTCATTCTATTATTGTTTTGTTTGATGACATTATTTTGAGTTTATCAGGTTCCGGTGGTCGCTAAATTGTAAACAACACATTAGTGTTTTATGCAAAATACCATACAAAGCTGCTACATAGTATTATATAAATATACATTACATCCACATTACACATATCAAATTGGGGAGGCACCGTGCTCTCTAATAAATGAAATGTGTACACAAGTAGAAAGTAGGTATCATAAACATCAGCTGGTTCACACGAAAGAGAGAACCACAAAGTCTAATGATAAACTTCTTGTCATATGGCCTTATGACGAAGATGTTCAAAATAGTATGGATGTAGTACAGATTCCAAATTCTGGAGGGAGCTCTGACATTTGCTTCTCCTGTCTCTCTCTCTTTTTTTTTTTTTTTTTTTTTACCGGACTCACTTGGTTTCTACCCGACCGTATTGTCCAAAGAAATTGAGCGACGGTTAAATTCAATCTCAGCTTCGAGCATGATATATTTTTGTTCCCCTGTTTTTTCTTTTCGCTCTCTTTCTCTTCTTTTTCTTTTCTTTAAAATCCCTCACAAAGAAACTTATATTTGTGCCTTTTTTTTTTTTTTTTTTTTTTTTTTGTATGATGCAAACAATTGATTCCTTAACTGCCGAAAAGGTTGCTCATTATTTACCTTTTGCTGGTCATGTCCCGAACATTTCTGGAAGAATCATCAATGTCACTCACCAGATCCCATACAACATTCTCAAGTCTCATGATCATCGACCTGATATCATCCCATTGTCACCGCCTCAATCACCGCCACGAACATCCAGCACTACGTCTGTCACTTCTTCAAAGCTCAACGTAACAACAAACTTGAACGACAAAGATCAACAAGAACAAGCAACTCAAGGTGGTAGTGGCGGCGGTGGTAATATATCGGCGTCTGTGTCCTCTTTCTTACACCAACAGCAACAACAGCAAGAAAATGACTCTGTGGCTGCCGCTCCTGTCTCCAAGTTAGCTCGTCATCATTATCGAGGTCATACTTTACGTGCCAAGTTCCATGCTGCTGATTGGACAGTGGTGCAACGCCGTGGTCATGCTGCTCTTTATGCCGGTGTGCAAAGCTTGTCCAAAGACTATGAAACAATCCATATTGGCTGGACGGGGCCGATCCGAGTCAAAGGAACTAAACAAGATGTGCGTCATATCTATCAAGAAGACAAGTCGAAATTGGAAAAACTGTTGTGGGATACTGATCACATTATACCGATCTTTTTGGATAAAAAATCACATGGTCACTATGAAGGATACTGCAAAGAAGGTAAAATGATCTGGTGGATGGAAGCGGTTTATAGTCACATATATTATATATACACTGTTTAATTTGCTTACTCCTTTTATTTATATCATATGTATTTTGTATATAGTTCTCTGGCCATTATTCCATTATATTGTGTGGGCCAATGCTACTGATGGTCGTTCTGAAAAACAATTCTGGGCTGATTATATCGATGTCAATCAACAATTTGCAAATACCGTTATCGCTAACTATCAGAAGGGTGATATTAGTAAGTAAACCTATGCATGAAAGGATGTAAAACTTTATTCAATAGTGATTGTAACTAACCTTCTCCTTAATCTTTCTTTTTTTTTTCGCTAGTTTGTGTCCACGATTATCATCTTTTATTAGTACCGGAAATGATCCGAGCCAAACTACCGAATGCTGTCATTGGTCTATTTTTCCATGCTACCATGCCTAGTTCCGAAATTCTGCGGTGCCTCACAACTCGCAACGATATATTGCGTGGGATGCTTGGCAGTACATTGGTTGGATTCCAGGTATAAAAGTAGTGGGCGGTTTTGAATGTCAGCAGTTAATATAAAATGACTCACTCTATTCTTCGGTAGACCTATTCTTATGCTCGGCACTTCATCTCCTCCTGTACACGCGTTCTGGGCTGCGAATCGACGCAAGTAGGTGTCAATCACAATGGTCATATGGTGGCAGTAGGTGCTTTTCCCATTGGTATTGACTCTGATCGTGTCCATTCGTATTGCAAACAGCCCGGGGTGGAACCAAAAATAGCGGCTATTCGGGAAATGTATGCTGGAAAGAAGATCGTTATCGGACGAGACAAATTGGATTCGACAAAAGGTGTTTTACAAAAATTGCATGCCTTTGAACAATTTTTACATCGATACCCGGAATGGAAAAACAAGGTGGTACTGATCCAGGTGGCTACTCCTACGTATGGCGATCATGGCAAACTGGAAACAAAAATCTCGGAAGCAGTCAGTCATATCAACAGTACTTTTGGTTCTTTGGAATTTACGCCAGTACATTATTACCATCAAGACGTCGATCGTGAGGAATATTATGCACTCCTGTCGGTGGCGGATGCTGGACTGATTACTTGTATTCGCGACGGCATGAACACCACCTCGTTTGAATTTATCATCTGTCAACACAAATCGCATAGTCCTCTTATTCTGTCTGAATTCGCTGGAACAGCCGGATCGCTCAGTGCTGCCATGTTGGTCAATCCCTGGGACTACGCTGGAGTGGCAAAGGCTATTAACGACGCCCTGAAAATGTCTCCTGAAGATAAATGGACAAGGCATGAGGTAAATCAACGTAGCGGAAGGGCGATATTGTGTTACCGATTATAAGCTAATCTTGGAATGGGGGTTATTTTATTTTTCAATTGAATATAGCAACTTTACAAGCATGTCACTAGTCATACCGCTTCTTTCTGGGCTCACTCTTTTGTCAACCAACTAGTCAGTATCAGTGAACAACAAAACCTGCAATCTCATGCAACGCCTGCGCTCGATGTCAACTCTTTGATTGTAAAATATGGTGAAACTGAAAAGCGGTTGATGTTTTTTGATTATGATGTAAGTTGAATATAATAATTATCTTCAAGGAACAACAGAGCTGATCTTTCTTTTCTTCTTGTAGGGTACTTTGACTCCGATCGTCTCTACCCCTAGTGAAGCAAAACCATCACCTGATATGTTAAAATGTTTACAAGCTCTCTGTGATGACCCGCGAAACATAGTATGGGTAGTATCTGGGCGGGATCAAAACACTTTGGATGAATGGCTCGGTGGTGTACGCGGTCTTGGGTTTTCTGCAGAGCATGGATGTTATATGAAACAGCCTTACAGTCAAGAATGGAGTAGTATTGTGGATGATGTTGACATGACCTGGAAGCAAGATGTGGCGGAAATCTTCAATTATTACACCGAACGTACCCAAGGAAGTTTTATCGAAAGCAAGAAATCATCCATTACTTGGCATTATCGAACTGCCGATGCCACGTTTGGGTAAGTTTCTTTTCTTACAAAAACAAAAAGATATCCACCTGAAGGAAGGAGGGGAAGGGGATGAGCGACTGGGAACGATGGTTATACTGATTGCTTTTTTGTTTTGATTTGTTTTGATTTGTTTTTGTTTTTAGTGAATTTCAAGCCAAGGAATGTCAGAACCATTTGGAAAATGCCATTGTGTCCAAGCTACCAGTGGAAATTCTGGTAGGAAAGAAAAACTTGGAAGTGCGGCCAATGTCAATCAACAAGGGGGAAATCGTCAAGCGAATACTATCTCAACATGCGGATGTGGGTTTGGTGATCTGTGCTGGCGACGACAAGACCGATGAAGATATGTTTAGAATGTTAAGTGCAGCCTATCATGCGTCCCTCCATCAAAAGTCATTCAAAGAATCAGCTGTGTTACCAACATCACCCACTGAAGTGACCGCCTCTCAATTACCTTCACCCCCACCGAGACCAAGAACCGCTCGCTCTTCGTCAGTTGCCTTCTCTCCGACGCTACCTTCCACATGGTCCGAGATGAACATGTCTCTCTACTCTATCACTGTGGGTCCGCCCGAAAAGAAAACCTTGGCAAATTGGCATGTACGATCAAGCTATGATGTTGTCGATTGCTTAAAGGAGTTAGTTTTGGCCAATCCTTCGAAGACTGGTATCCTTCGTTAGACACACCGATCTTTTTTTTTTATTTTTTTTTATTTTTTGGTAGTCGTTTAAATTATATCCCTTTTTATATATTTATATCTTTGAATTCTTATGGTTCTCAATAAAGAAACACTTTTGATCCTTTTTGTGATTTAATATCCTTCATTATTTTTCTTTTGTGTGTGCGTATGTGTGTATATCAAAATTTGGAAATGGGGAAATATCATACAAAATCGTTTTTGGACAATTGCCTTCCTTTTTCGATTAGGTTAACCAACTCAATTTTATGGCAACAGCAAGATTGGATTGATTTTATCATAGTGTATACCACACCAGATGTCCGGAATAAATTAGGGTGTGGGTTGATGGACAGCAATACATGTCTGATGTGATAAACCATTTATTGACTGTATAACACATAAGGAGTCCTTACCTTAAAAAAATGCTAGCGATGGAAAATGAAACAAAGAGTTGTACAAGATGAAGGTGACTGAACCAGCTCCTTTATATATATAGATAGATTACCTCCAAAATCGAGCTTATTTGGGCATCTTCTTTATAGACGTATCAACAAGTTGCATTAGTCACTAGGATCAGTTTATTGGACCCATGATTTACCAAACTGTAGAAACAAGTTGGAATGGCCAGTGTGAATGAAAAGTCGGCTACTTTGGGTTTTGTATTATCAATGACGGGATGAATTTTTACCTACAAATCTCCGCATTTTTTTTTATTTGATTTATATATGATCTCATTACCTCCCATTGAAGCAGTTATCATTAGTATTAGTATCGTTTTAAAATAGAGAAATAAAGGAAATCATTTAAAATGTGCATTTGATATCGCATTGTATTGCTTTTATGGAAAAATATTCAAATCTACGTGTGTGCTTTCAGTTGTTAAATATTTTAGTATCACGATAAAGCTGACTGAGCGAAAATCATTGTTTGGCCGCCAACGTTAAAATGCGGGGGATGGAAATATTTAGCGGAGGGCATGTGATTTTTACGAAGTTTTTATTCAGCCATTTATTTTCTTGACAGCCAGATTTTTTTTTTTTTTCTTCTTTCTTCTTCTTTTCTTCTTCTTTTCTTTTTAACCGAACCTTCATTATATTTTATCATCATGTTACGATCCACTATCCGCACTGCTGGCTTGGCTGCCCGCTCTATTCCCAAGAGGTAAGTCAGAATAAAGTATGTCATTGAATGGATAGGCAACTGGCGCGAAAAATAAATAGGAACCACAACACTGACACACTGTTTTTTTTTTATGTTTTTTTTTTTTCTCACCATCTTCTACGTATTAAGAACTTTCACCCAATCTGCTATTGCTCGGTCTGCAATCCCTGCTTCCCTTCACACCTTCACTGAAGAAGAATTGATGTTGAAGGATGCTGGTAAGTATTCCCACGACTGATGTGTGAAATGTGCGAACTGCCTTCACAAGGTACTAACTTGTTTTTACTATCTAGTCAGTCGGTTTGCTCAAGATGTCGTCAAGCCCAAGGTTTTGGAAATGGATGAAACTGAAACGATGCACAAAAGTGTTTTGGATGGTCTCTTCGAACAAGGTGTAAGTAGAAGACGTACTTGGTTAGCGTGCGTTACCGACGTACACACGATATTTATATGACTAACACGGCCGGTACGTTTGTTTTGTTATCAACTAGCTGATGGGTGTTGAAACTGAAGAAGAATACGACGGCGCAAACTGCTCTTTCACCTCTGCTATCATCACCATTGAAGAACTCGCCAAGGTCGACCCTTCTGTTAGTGTATTGTGTGACGTTCAGGTAAGTGTTATAAAGCGATACTACTGCTGATGGTATGAATATGTGTTCTCACATTTCTTTCTTTTCCTTTTTTTTTTCTGTAATAAGAACACCTTGGTTGGTACTCTTGTTCGTAAATACGGTAATGCCGATGTCAAGCAGCGTTATCTCCCTAGATTGGCCACCAATACTATTGGTTCTTTCTGTCTTTCCGAATCTGGATCTGGCACCGACGCCTTTGCTCTCCAAACTCGTGCTGAAGATAAGGGTGATCATTACTTGTTGAACGGTTCAAAGATGTGGATTACTAACTCTGGTGAAGCTGACATCTTTTTGGTCTTTGCTAATACGTAAGTGGGGTAGTCAATTCGGGAAAAATTCGGTGGTCAGGTCATTTTCTTACTAGGTGTCTGTCTCTCTATATAGTGACTTCTCCAAGGGCTACAAAGGTATTACTTGCTTCGTTGTAGACAAGTCCATGGGTGTCGAAGTTGCAAAGAAGGAAAGCAAGGTACGATATGAAATACAAACTCCTGATGAAAAAAAAAGCATTGAAACTTATATTATGTGGTTTTTTATTACATTTTAGTTGGGTATCCGCGCTTCTTCTACTTGTGTGCTCAACTTTGACGATATCAAGGTGCCTAAAGAAAACGTCCTTGGTGAAATTGGTAAAGGATACAAGTATGCCATTGAAATTTTGAATGAAGGTCGTATTGGTATTGCTGCTCAAATGATTGGTCTTGCTCAAGGTTGTTATGATATTGCCATGCCCTATATGTTTGAACGCAAGCAATTCAATACTCGTATTGGCGATTTCCAAGGAATGCAACATCAATATGCTCAAAGTAAGTACGGGAATCATATCAGGGGTTCTTACATCAGGTTATTGACCTTTTCCAATTAATATAGTTGCTACTGAACTTGAAGCTGCTCGTCTCTTGACTTACAACGCTGCTCGTCTCAAGGAAGAAGGTAAGAGCTTTATCAAGGAAGCTGCGATGGCAAAACTTTACTCCTCTCAAGTGGCTGAAAAGGCTGCTAGCAAGGCCATTGAATGGTGCGGTGGTGTTGGCTTCACTAAGGAACTTGGTGTTGAAAAATTCTACCGTGATGCCAAGATCGGTGCTATCTATGAAGGTAAGTTTTGATATAGCATTGTTATGTAGATGTATGCCTTCAGTTATTGATCATTGTTTTTTGTTTATCATCTTCAGGTACAAGCAATATCCAATTACAAACTATTGCCAAGTTGATCGGCCAGCAATACAACTAGATATATTTACCCTTCCCTTCCTCATGTAAACCCTCCTTTCTTCTCCCACTTCCCATTTAGTACTACTTATTTGTTTATGAACCCTTTATGCATGTCAAATAAAAAAAAAATATGTATGCTTTGTATATTGTCTTTTGTCTTTTTATCAAAATCGCAATTCAACCACCGATTCTTGTGTCAAGTCTTTTTTCATTCCACCAATAAATACATGACGTCGAACTACTCGGGCTCAGACAGAGAAAGCGGGGCTTTAATATTTGCAAGCGTGTACACTTGAATTTACTTCTTTTTTTTTTTTCTTTTCCTTCTCTTTTCTCTTTTCTTGTTTTTTTTTGTTTTTTTTTTTTTTTTTAATTTACATTTGTTTTTTGCCTCCCCTTTTTCTCTTGTTACATACTTAAAGGACGTAAGTGCACACAAGTCTCAATACTACTATTATCTTGGTTTCTTTTACGTGTTTTCCTCAGCGACTATAAAAGACGAAAGCTCCAAACGTGTCATCATCATCCTTTTACTAACCCATCCTATTGTTATACGTAGGGTCGAAAATTCCATAATGGCAGAACAACCATTACCTATCCAATTCCACGAACATGCTCAGGTAATTTTTATTTTTATTTTGGTGGCAAAAAAGTTATAACTAGTCTTTGTTGAGGATGCCAAGGATACACGGTATTTTAGGTGTTTATTTCCTACAAGAAACCCTTGAAGGACAGTCATATGCTTTTAGCTGTTTTTCTTTCTTGTAGTGGACAAGTACCCAAATTTTTATTCAATATACTAACTATCATTTATTTTATTTATAGCTCACTTCGCTTGGTGTGAATTTGGCAAGCATTGCCTTCAACACTCTTACTATGGAATCTGATCGCTTTATCTGTGTTCGTGAAAATATCAATGGCACCAATCAAGTCGTCATCATTGACCTGCATAACAACAACGAATTAATGCGACGACCTATCTCGGCAGACTCTGTTATCATGCATCCTGCTTCCAAGGTCATGGCTTTGAAAGGTAAAATATTTCGTGGGGGGGACCATTGATATTGGACAAAAAACTATATACTGATTAATTAATTTTCCTTCTCTGAATTCAGCTGGTCGAACATTACAGGTTTTCAATTTGGAAATGAAATCCAAACTCAAGTCTTACACCATGAATGAAGATGTTGTGTTTTGGAAGTGGACAAATCTGAATACTTTGGGTTTGGTCACAAACGCTGCTGTTTATCATTGGTCTATTGAAGGTGATTCTGCTCCTCAAAAGGTTTTTGATCGACATGCCAACTTGACCGATACACAAATTATCAACTACCGTGTCTCTGGCGATGGAAAATGGATGGTATTGATTGGTATCTCCGGCCATAATGGTCGTGTTGTTGGTGCTATGCAATTGTACTCTAAGGAACGTGGTGTCAGTCAACCCATCGAAGGACATGCCGCCTCCTTCGCTGAACTCAAGTTGGATGGCGCACAATCCCCGACCAAGTTGTTTGCTTTTGCCGTACGATCTGCAACAGGTGCTGCCAAGGTAAAATGATACTCGTCACTGACTGTAGATAATGTAAAATTAATTTTCTTTTTGTTTTTGACTTCGATTTTAGTTACAAATCATTGAAGTGGATCATCAAGAAGGCAATCCTCCTTTCCAAAAGAAGGCCGTTGAAGTCTTTTTCCCTCCTGATGCTGCAAATGATTTCCCTGTGTCTATGCAAGTCAGCAAGAAGTTCGGTATTATCTATCTGGTGACGAAAATGGGTTATATTCATCTTTATGATTTAGAATCCGGTGCTTGTATTTACATGAACCGCATTTCTGCTGATACTATCTTCGTCACTGCTGATCGCGAGGAAACTGGCGGTATTATTGGTGTCAACAAGAAGGGACAGGTAAAAGGAAATAGTAGAAAATAAAAGCGCTCAATGATGGATAGTGTCTATGAATATGTTTTTACTCACGTTTACTTTCCCTTTTTATTTTGTTAGGTTCTTTCTGTGTCTTTGGACGAAAATGTGATCATTCCTTATATTCTCAACACTCTTAACAACACTCAACTTGCACTCGCACTTGCATCCCGTGGTGGACTACCTGGTGCCGATGATCTATATGTCAGTCGATTCACTGAACTGTTCAACTCTGGAAACTACAACGAAGCTGCCAAGGTTGCTGCCAACTCCCCTCGTGGTATCCTCCGTACAACCCAGACCATCGACCGATTCAGACAACTTGCCGCTACACCAAATCAACTATCACCTATTCTTCAATACTTTGGAATCTTGTTAGAAAAGGGTAGTCTCAACAAATACGAATCTCTTGAACTCGCCAAACCCATTCTCTTACAAAACCGTAAACCTCTTTTGGAAAAGTGGCTCAAGGAAGATAAGTTGGAATGCAGCGAAGAATTAGGTGACTTTGTCAAGCAGCACGACTCGGTTTTGGCCCTCTCTGTTTACCTCCGTGCCAATGTTCCCAACAAGGTGGTGCTCTGCTTTGCTGAAAACAAGCAATATGACAAGATCCTTGCTTACGCCAAAACGGTCGGTTTCACTCCTGATTACTCATCTTTACTCTACAACATTGCTCGAACGGATGCTGACAAAGCGGCCGATTTTGCTACTGCTTTGGTGAACGATGAAAATGGTCCCTTGATTGAACCAGAAAAGGTAAGCATACTGAAAAGAAGGGCAATGGATATATAGTGAAAGCTAAATCTATTCCGTATTTTATTCATGTTAGGTCGTTGATGTTTTCCAATCTCAAAACATGATCCAACAAGCTACCTCTTTCCTTTTGGACTACCTCAAGAACAACCGCGAAGAAGATGCTGCATTACAAACCCGTGTCTTGGAAATGAATTTGATCCACGCCCCTCAAGTTGCGGATGCCATTTTGGGTACTGGTATGCTAACTCAATACGATCGTGTTTTGGTTGGTACCTTGTGCGAAAAGGCCGGTCTTTATCAACGTGTAAGTTTGTTCTTTTATAGATTGACCAGTCACTCGTCAATGCTGAAATATATTCCTTTTTTTAATAGGCTCTGGAACACTTCACTGATATTCATGACATCAAACGTATCATTCCTCAAACTCACTTGTTGGCTGCTGAATGGTTGGTGGATTACTTTGGTACTCTCTCTGTGGACCAAACTTTGGAATGTTTGAAAGAAATGCTCAATGGTAACCTTCGTCAAAACCTTCAAGTGGTCGTGCAAGTGGCTATCAAGTACTCTGAACAGCTCCAACCTCACAATTTGATTGAGATGTTTGAATCTTATAAAAGCAATGAAGGTAAAAGGAAGAGTGACAAAGAGGGCATTGTGAAAAAGGGTGACTGATACTGACATACTGTTATTATTATTTGTTTATTTGATTAGGTTTATACTATTATCTCGGCTCCATTGTCAACGTCAGTCAAGATCCTCTGGTACACTTCAAATACATCCAAGCTGCTTGTCGCACTGGAAATATCCGTGAAGCTGAACGTATCTGTCGTGAAAGCAACTACTATGATGCTGAAAAAGTCAAGAATTTCTTGAAGGTGAGAGGGAAAAAAAACAATGGCTTGCATGACTCTGTACTCACAAATCTTCTACAAATATATATAAATAGGAAGCCAAGCTTAGTGACCAACTTCCCTTGATTATTGTTTGTGATCGATTCAACTTCGTCCATGATCTGGTGCTCTACCTTTACCACAACAACTTGCAATCATTTATCGAAGTGTATGTACAAAAAGTCAACCCTGCCCGTACTCCTGAAGTTATTGGCGGATTGTTGGATGTGGGATGTGATGAAGATGTGATCAAAAACTTGCTCATGTCCGTCCGTGGTGATTTGTCTGTCGGAAAGCTGTGCGAAGAAGTCGAAGAACGTAATCGCCTCAAGCTCCTTTTGCCTTGGTTGAACTTGCGCGTTACTGAAGGCAGTCAAGATCCCGATGTCTACAATTCCTTGGCGAAAATTTACATCGACACCAATAACAACCCTGAACCATTCCTTAAGGAAAACGAAGTAAGTGGAAAGAGATGGAAGATTGAAGAATGCGTTTATAATGATACTGACTACTGTCCTACTTGCTGTTTATGTGTAGTTCTATAATCCTCGCATCGTTGGTAAATACTGTGAAAAGCGTGATCCTTATTTGGCCTTCATCTGTTATCAAAAGGGTCAATGTGATTATGAACTCATCCACGTCACCAATGAAAACTCGATGTTCAAGCATCAAGCTCGCTATCTCGTGAAACGCCGTGATCAAGAATTGTGGGCCTTTGTCTTACAAGAAAACAATGAACATCGCCGTGATGTGGTTGATCAGGTAAAAAAAAAAAAAAAATAGGTTCGTGAAAAATGGAGAAAATTAACTGATCCATATTGCTGTTTTTAGATTGTCGCTTCTGCATTACCCGAATGTACCGATCCTGATGATGTTTCCGCTGCCGTGAAAGCATTCATGGCCGCCAACTTACCCAATGAATTGATTGAACTTTTGGAAAAGATTGTATTGGAAAGTAGTGCATTTAACGACAACAAAACCTTGCAAAATCTCCTCATCTTTACTGCTGTTAAGGTAAAAAATAAAAATGAGAAAGAAGGTACTTAATAGCATTTTGCAAATATTAGACGACTAATGTTTTTTTTTTTTCTTATTACTTCCTTGTTTACAGGCCGACGCCACCCGTGTGATGGACTACATTTCCCGATTGGACAACTATGATGCATCTGATGTGGCTGAAGTATGTATTGGTGAAGATCTCTTTGAAGAAGCGTTTACTATCTACAAGAACAACAATGTCAATGCCAATGCTGTGGATGTCTTGATTGAAAAGATCAACGATTTGGATCGTGCTTATGAATTTGCCAACCGCTGTGATCAACCTGAAGTATGGAGCAAGCTCGCTAAAGCCCAATTGACCAACATGCATGTGAAGGAAGCTATCGGTAAGACGTTTTTTTATTTGCGAACTATATGTACATGTGAAGTTTTTTATACGTTTCAACTGACTGTATTCGTTTTCTGTAGATTCTTATATCCGTGCCAATGATGCATCCAATTACATTGAAATCTCTCGAAATGCCGCTATCGATAGCAAGTATGAAGATTTGGTCCGGTATTTGCAAATGGCTCGCAAGCAATCTCGTGAACCTTTTATTGAAACTGAATTGTTGTATGCTTATGCGAAGACTGATCGATTGGCCGACTTGGAAGACTTTATATCCTCTCCTAATATTGCCCAAATTCAAGAAGTTGGTGACCGATGCTACCACGAACATCTTTTAGATGCCGCCAGAATTCTTTATAGCAGTATCTCTAATCATGCCTGTTTGGCCTCCACGTTGGTGTTGTTGAAGGATTATCAAGCCGCAGTGGATTGTGCTCGTAAGGCCAACAGTACCAAGGTGTGGAAGGAAGTGAATGCTGAATGTATCCGCCAAAACGAATTCCGCCTTGCCCAAATGTGTGGTCTCCATATCATTGTTCATGCTGAAGAATTGGACAATCTAGTCAAGACTTACGAAGCCAATGGTTACTTTGATGAATTGATTCAATTATTGGAAGCTGGTCTTGGTTTGGAACGTGCACACATGGGTATGTTTACCGAACTTGCCATTTTGTATGCCAAGTATGCCCCTGAAAAGATGATGGAGCATCTTCGTCTGTTTGTCTCTCGCGTCAATATACCAAAGGTGATTCGTGCCTGTACCGACTCTCATCTCTGGCGTGAATTGGTGTTCTTGTATGTCCATTATGATGAATTCGACAATGCTGTGACTTCGATGATGGATCATGCCTCGGATGCTTGGGAACACTCTGCCTTCAAGGATATCATTGTTAAAGTGTCCAACATGGAAATTTACTACAAAGCCCTCCGATTCTACCTGAATGAACATCCTCTTCTTCTCAGTGACCTCTTGGCTGTATTGGTATCTCGCATCAACCATACTCGTGTGGTCCAAATCTTTGAAAAATCTGACAACATTCCTTTGATCAAACCCTATTTGTTGTCTGTGCAAGAAGTAAGTCAAATAATTATATGCCAAAGTTACTTTTTACTTGGTCACTCAGTTTATTTGTATTTATTTGTAGGTAAATAACAAGGCGATCAACTCTGCTTTGAACGAATTGTTTATTGAAGAAGAAGACTTTGATGCGCTCCGTGAGTCAGTGGACCGTTATGACCATTTTGATCCTATTGATATTGCTCAACGACTTGAAAAACATGAACTATTGGAATTCCGAAGAATTGCCGCCCATTTGTACAAACGCAACCGTCGCTGGCGCCAATCCATTGCTCTCTCCAAGCAAGACCGTCTATTCAAGGATGCTATGGAAACGGCGGCTGAATCTAAAGATCGTGAAGTGGCTGAAGAATTACTACAATACTTTATTGAAGTTGGAAAACGGGAATGCTTCTCAGCAATGCTTTACACATGTTACGACCTTATGCGCCCGGATGTTGTGATGGAATTGGCCTGGCGTCATCAATTGACTGACTTTGCTATGCCCTACATGCTGAATACTATGAAAGAACAATTCAACAAGGTGGAACTTTTGGACAAGGAAGTCAAGGAACTCAAGGAAAAGCAATCAAACCAGGAACAACAAGAAGAAAACAGTAAGAGTGATGATAAAAGAGGTAGCTGGTATATTATTAATTCGTATGATTAACTCACTTTTTTTTTTACATGATGTATAGCTCCTGTTATGCCTGCTATTACCGGGGGCGCGTTTGGAAACTTACGGATCGGCATGTGAAATTGATCATTGTCCCTTTGGTAGTTGTTTAGATTAGTGTTGTTATTATTTTATCTTTTGTTTTTTTAGATGTCCAAAAACTATTCAATTCGTGCTTGTTACTATTTCTTCGTTCCCCTTCTCCCCTATTCCTTTATTCTTATTTTATGGCTCCTTATTCATTTATTTTTCTACGTTAGTACCCCTTTTTTTATGTCCAATAAATAAACATTTCAACCTCTACTTGTTTGTATTGTCTGCCATTTCTTCCTTTTTTACTTTTCTTACCTGTATGTATGCGTGGTATATTTGTGTTTTTCTATGAAAGAAGAGGATCACCACTAGCTAATTTGGTGTTATCAAGGCGGAGCGTTTAATTAAAAAAGGATGTCTATATTGTTTAACCAACCAAGATAGGAAGTGAGATGCTAGTGCTGACGATGCAGAAGTCTTGGCGGGCTCTCGAAAAAAAAAAAAAAATTTAGTTAATGGAATCCACTGTCAAAGTCCTCCTTTTTATTGAAACACATCGTAATTATGCACTTTGCAAGGTCCGACAATAAATTTTCATCATCATTCATCAGCAATCATCATCAGCCAGAAAATTTCATACCCTATCATTTAACTTTACTTCTCTCAATGAAGTAATATCTTGCACTTTTTCTTTGATTATTTTTGGTTTTGCTTGTCATATGGCTAGGACGATCCTCCAGACTCTATTTTTTGATGGTATTTAAACCCCGCAACTGAAATAATTGGTCATTTTTGTTATTAAAGTGCAGATATCAACGGCCCGAGCTAATATACCAGTTAGAATGCATAAATTTGCAAAAACCTATCTTTCTATATCATAGATCATTTTTAGCCTAGTAGAAGAATGATCATGAATGATAATGATGAACACTGATTTTTTCCTTTTTTTTTACGTGAGCATGAGAAATGGTGTTTCCTTTAGATTAGTTACATTCTAATCGATCGTCGTTTTTCTCCTGATCTGTATGATAGATGGTATGATACTGAGAAACAGGGAAACTGGGAAAAGTACAATGCGTTGATCAGATACTTGATTTATACTATTTAGAGTTCAGATACCTTCATTTGGATGGATGAGGGGAAGAAGGAGGTTGTAAAACAAGCCATGTTCACACGAACCTTGGGCAAAATAAGATAATCACAGATCAAGTAATTCTTTCTCATGTGATTCCCGTCCCATTCACAAACTTACCAGAATCAAATAAAGATATGTTTGTGAAATGAAGAATATCTCGTGTTTGCATGATTTGGCATGCTTCTAATAGCAAATCCAAATACACGGGTATATAACCAACCGTCTTCTTTTTTTTCATATTAACTATACTTTCAATCGCAGTCTAGTTCTGCCTAGTTGCCAACACTTAATATATTTTCATTCGTCAGCTATGTTTATTTGAAACACCGTCTGCTCTAAAATAAAAACTTATCCAGCGATAAATCTCGGTTACATAAAGTATTAGGAAAAGAAGTTGTTTTTAGTTCAAGTTTCCATTCCGAGTACTACCTAACTATGGCTAGACAATCATTAGCGCAATTCTCATTACATAGCAGAAAGGTAACTTTAAAAAAAAAGTTGTATTCCTTGTGGGAAACTTTTTACGCCTTTTCCGTTAGTCAGTGAACACAACAGTTTTATTTCCCGCTAATATTTCCATAGGTAGGGTTTCATTCCACATCTGTACCTGAAAATAAAGACAAAAAAAAATATATCAGACGGCCAATTAAACATTCTCCCTTCTCTTTCGCTCTTAATTTTTTTTTCTTCTGCATTCTTTTTTATTCTTCACTCTTTCTCTCTCTGTCTTTTTTTTTTTTTTACATTTTACGTATCTATATTACAGCACCAATTTACATTACGATGCCTAGTGTGGCCGATACGCAACGAAGACAAACCAACCCCAATTCTTCTCTTGGAATAATCTCCCCACTCTCAATGGGATTCCCTCTGAATGTTGAGACAACTGAACGAAGGCGGCATCGCAAAGATCAAGATGCGGAAAAGAAACGAGTTTCACCTGACGATGTTACTTCATTCCGACCAACTCTTACTGGAATCCATAGTCATATCATCTGGCAGCATGCAACCTTGAAAGGCTACCTCACCAAACACATTCCTCCAGTGTTTTCCTTTACCCGAAACCGAAAACGACGTTTCGTCATCTTAGCGGATCGGTTTTTGTACGCCTTCAAGACTGACACACCGACTGACAAATATCGTGAATTTTTTGAACTTGGACCCAATACTCAAGCATTTGTGACGGATCGTATGGCGAATACTCTATATTGTATTGAAATTCGAAAACCCGGTGCCGATGACTCTTCGACATGGTATTTACAGGCGGAAGATGCGGAAGGCATGAAGATGTGGCTGGAACGACTGAAAAAGACAATCCAATACATGGTTGATCACAAGGATGACAAGGGACCCATCACCAACGACAAGTTACATTCTGTCCACTCTGCAGAGCATTTATTTTTTCTTCATGGTGGCATGGATCATCCGCATAGCTGCAACAACGACATGGACAACAACAAACCCGAGCATACAAACGATTCCAACAGCATTTATGGTACGTCCTCTGAAAATAGCAGCAGCAGCAACGTCATCAATACTACACCTCGATCAAGTCAATACGAAATCGATCCCCGATGGCGGCACAGTGACTACACGAACTGGACAGATCCTGGCTCGATGTCCACCACTAGCCCACCTATGTCTCCTACCGCCTTGACCATGACTGGCAGTCTCTCATCATCCTCTGCGTCCACTCCATCTCCATTTGGCCACCCTCAGCAACTCTATTTTGGCAATACTGGTAATATGAACAGCAACATGCACAGGAATGACAGTATGCGATCTAGTATGTCCAATGATGATTATATGCCCTCAGTTAGAATGAATTCTATTCGATCCCTTCATTCGCCTGGCCTGCCTGAAGTCTTGCCTCCACAGCTCCCTCCTCCCACGTCAAAACTCCCGCCCCCACCCCCTCACATGTAGTTTAGCTAGTCATTAGCACCCCCTCCCCTCCCTCCCCCCAGTCACTCTCATCCCACACACCCTTTTTGTATAGTCTCCTTGTTTCAGTATTCTTAGTCTTCAATATACTGATGTATTTGTATTTTTTTTTTTTCATTGGTTGTCCTACTAACACATTCACCTATCATTTATACTTCCTTATATATACATTCACATTCCCGTCCTTCCAAATTTATTATCATCGTCTCAACGCCTTCAATAAAATATTCTATTATACCCTTTTCGTTGATTATGCCTATTACTTTGACAGTGCTATATGTAGTATAAAAAAAAAGAAAAAAAAAAGGGTAGACATTTAGGGGGGGACAAGTGTCGGCTAAACTATTTAGATATGGTTTGAAACGGAGTGCCTTTTTTTTGTCAAGGGGCAGGTGCTCGGTTTAGGTGGGATTAAAACGGGGGGGCGCAGGGAGGAGAATTGATTCTGTGTGGTCGAATAGGATCAAGCGGAATTATTTGTATCGAGGGGCGGGCGGAGAAGATTCGAAAGGTTTGATCGTTTTCCGCATAATTTTAGTAGGGCCTTGGGGGGAGCAAGCGGACCAAGTATGTTGGACTGTGAAAGTTCGAACTCGATCCGAAATTTCTGTGTAAAATGACCACAGATCAAGATAAAATAGATACACATTAAGGCCGTGGATGATGGCCGGTGGGTGAGCTAGGTGCGAAAAAAGAAAGGAAAGTTCTAGATATTTTTTTGGGGGAAGGGTAAATAGAACACTGGCTGTCAACCAGTAAACATGGCACATTTCATACGCGGATTACATAAACGAGTCAACTGTACTGGTTTCTTGCAAGGAGGGGGGATGATGTGGGGTGACTGACATTGGCACCAACTTCCACCTCATAATTTCTTCTCTCCTGCATTCTAGACTACTGAATTTTACATAGCCTTTTTTTTTTTTTTTTTTTTTTTTTTTTTTTTTTTTTTTTTTTTTTTTTTTTTTTTTTTTTTTTTTTTTTTTTTTTTTTTTTTTTTTTTTTTTTACTCCAGGGATAGCCAGGGCGTTTAAATTATATGGTTTTATGGGTGGAAGATTAATTTTGAATGTTGGAATAATAGTGGGCAGCACAGCATTAAAATTCCGCTCATCTGAATTTTTTTTTTGATTTCACCCTTTTCTCTTTTTCCACTCTCTCGCTCTTTCTTTTATTTTCTTTTTTCTTTCTTCATTGTTTCTGCGCCATCCAACTTCTATGGGTTATTTTGTACTTAGATTAGTATCAAGTCTAGTTTAGAAGCGTTTTCAGCTCAGAGATTACAAGATGCATGGGGAAGCCCTTTCATTTTGGATGTAGGATCTGAAGGCTCTATTAGTTGGCTTTTTGGAGCCTTCATTAGCTTAGTTTAGTGTTAGCTTGTCCATAGTTTGTATCTATATCTGAATAAAACATATCTATTTTTACTTGCTTCAATGAAATATGTCTCATTAGTCTCTTTCATGTCTTGTGAAATAGATCCCTTTTTTTTTTTACTATCGTCAACCTTTTTTATTAGTGTTGACCGTTGTTTTAAAGACAAATATCCCATTAGTCCTTCTCATGTCTTGTACTTTATACTAGCTCCCGTTTTACAATTGTCCGTTTAGACTAGCATTGATCGTTCTTCAAATCTCCCATTAATCTCTACTATATTATCTGCAATGGTTTCCTTGACACATTGAACTCCTCGTCTTTAGTTTTAGTATCCACCAATATGGTCAGTAAATATGTCATTTTATTAACTCACCCATCGGATAATGAATAATACCGCTATTGCAGTTTTCTTGTAAATATCTTACCAGCACTTGCTTTCTAATTCACCCACTATAACTACTTGCCCCTTCCCCATTACTGACACAAAAAAAACCCATGCATTATTTGGTGGTTATTTCTTTATCACCTGAAAACATTTTATGATGCATAGGTTAGGAACTGTTGAATACATTTGTTGAGTATATATAGAGTTTTTTTATTGTAGACAAATCATAAGACAATGTAAACTATAAAAGTGACCTATTTTACGGCGAGTGAAATACTATTCTATAGCAGAGATGACAAACAAACTAGGCCACGAAAGCATGGGAAGAATACCAGCACCGGTTCAGAATAGTGGGAGATGCCGCCGTTAGGAGAGAAAACCTCGATGCCACTACAGTTGAGTGCCATGAGATGTTGTGAAAACGGACAGTGTCGCCATGCCGCCAACGTTGAATGATGGATGTTTTTGTAAAAAAAAAAAAAAAAAAAAAAAAAAGAGAGAGAAGAGAACCACCTTGTTGATGGTATTGCATAGTATTAACATCGAACAAGAGAAAAAGCATAAAATGGAGGGTTTCCTTATTTGTAGCGAACAAAAAGCTCGCTTGCAAGAGTGACGACAAAAGCTATTTCCAGTTCCGCCCACGTGCTTTTTTATTTTCCGCCCCTTTCTCTCTTTCTTCCCTTTTTTTTTTTTGTCTTCCTTTTATTTCTTCGTGATCAACTTCTTCAGATTATGTTGGACTTAGAATTGTATTAGGGTTAGTTTAGAAGGGGTTTCAGATCAGGGATTACAAGATGCATGGGGAAACCATTTCATTTTGGATGTAGAATCTGGGGACACCATTAGTTTGCTTGTTGGAGTCTTCAGTAGCTTAGTTTCGTGTTAGCTTGTCCATAGTTTTTATCCATATTGAATAAAACATGTTTCTTTTTACACACTTCAATAAAAAATAACCATTAGTCTCTTCCGTATCTCGTGGAATTGTTCCTTTTTTACTACCCCCCTTCGATTAATGTTGACATTTGTTATGCTTCAACAAAAGATACACTTTTAGTATTTCTTATATCATGTATTGTAATTCACTGTACGGCGTATTGAATCCCTTTTTCCTATTATTCCTTCAGATTAGTATTGCCCATTCTTCAAATCTTTATTTAGTCCCCATCATTCTTCCTGCTACGAGTGACGTACTACCATGAACTCCTTTCCTTCAGTTCAGCATTAATTATATTCCTTCAATAAAATACGCACCTTCTAATATCCATCCTGTAACCCATTTGCTGTAATAGTATCGAAGCCGTTGTTGTGACAATTTGGGAAAGTCCTAACAAATACCTGGTTGATAACTCACCCACTATAGCTACATTCCTCCTCATGAAGCCCGAGCGGCTGTTTGACAGTCTCAATTTACTTGATATGAAGTATGAGCCTATCCCGCTCTGAAAATGTTGAATTCCTGTTTGAAACTAGCTGAGTAGCGGGTAGAACCATGTTGGGTGGTTATGGTACGGCAAGATCGACATTACCACACTGAATGTTACTTGGAATCTTATTGATTTCTGATCATACATATATACATGCACTTTTTTTTTGGGGGGGTTCATTGCGGGGAGAGTCGAAATGACATTTTTGCGGGTTGGGTGGGTTTCATATTTTCTAAAAAGACGATCCATCCCTATGACTTCCATTCCACGACAAGAAATTAAAGAAAACTTCGCTAACTATAGTACCCTATGCAAATTATTTTGGCTTTTTCTATTATAAATGAATTGTCATGTGCAACAGTTCACTTTCCTTCGTACATCGACTGGAAACATTTGCAATGCCTCTTTTTTTTTTGTATTTCCGCTGCTAGCCGCATAAACTTGCAAAGGGCAAGCGGTAAAATATTGATTGTCCGCTGAGAATTGCCTCATGACTTTTTGATGGTCAGTTGACAATTTTTCCCTATTCCTTTTTCTCTTTGTTGACTTTGCTTTTTATTTCATTTAAAAAAACCTCCCATAGTGTTGCTCTTGCATTCAATCTATCTCATTTGTTGTGTGTTGATCAAAACATACTGAATCTATTCTGATGGAGTCAAGTTATATAGGTGGATTAGATGGCAGTGACCCTCTTGGCAAAGGTAACAATGACGCTTATCTCCTTTAAACCCCCATTTTTTCTCCCCTTGCCAACATTGATATACATTTTATTTATTGTATTACTTTTAGCGGTAATATGGTCAAGAACTGATGAAGATGCTGATCAGTTAAGTGAGCATTTGCATCAACAAGAACAGGAACAGGTGCCCTTTTCACCTCTCCCTACCCGCTCTTCAACTACTACTACAACGACGACAACAACGGAGGATACAGAAACAACTACCTGGGAAGAAATGGCTTTGGATGGCAATACCGATGGACCGACATGTTTTCATATTCTCTACACAGGTCATGGTTCACCTCCTACCAAGTCCAAAGTGCGTCAGGCTTTGGCTCAGACCATGTCGACTTACTTTACAACCATTCAGCAGCACCACCAGAGACGAATTTGGAGACAGCAGCAACAGCAACAAAACCCGGCAAAAAGCTTACCTCAGCATCGGTTTAATGTGGTTACGTCTGAAACGCTGGACACGGACACATATGAAGATAATGGTTTGTCCTTATGGGAAACAGATGCTACTTGGACCCTTCCCTCGATGTCCATTCTACTTCCCTTGACTGCGGGCGAGATCTCTGATCATGATTATAGTGATGGCGGTGATGACGGCTCTTTGTTTGCGCACTATCTTCCTCAAACCTTATATTCCGACCTGTTACCTCAACTGGAAGCTGACAACTGCAAGAACATGATGAATCCTCCGATTGATTTGGTGATCTACTTTTGTAATCAACGGCGTGGACCCTTGGAGCAAGACTTTGCGGCACTCTCCAAATTGCAGCTCCCAGTGCTACCTCTCATTATTGATTCTTCTCCCTCTTCTCAACCTGCAATGCCTATACCTGTACCATCGACTTCGGACCCTGATTATCCACCTTCATTATCTTCATCCTTCTCCTCATCCTCATCTCAACTAGTCACCATTCAAGCAAAGCCATTGGCAGACACGTCCCCTTCACCATCGCCACCACCACAACAGCAATATTTATCTTCCTGGATATCACTACGAAACACTATAGCAACATACCTACAACAATATCATATCCATTGCTTCAACATCACGGAAATACACCCGGAGGTACCTGGATTTATCACAAATGCTTCGAACCAATGCTGTCCTTATGGAAATCCGTCCTCTATGTGTCATATCATGTCAGCGGATGAAATCATGCATGTGGATCAATTTACAAGTCTCGATACTCGGGTCACGTACAAACTGATGAACAATGTCCGCAAATACAACGAAAAATGGAATCAAGTAAAGCAGCACAATCAACATCGACGGCACCGATGGTATTGGTTTTTGCGACATGGCTTCGCTGGACTTCGATGGCAATGGGTATTACTACTGTCACTGATGGTGTTTGGATTGACGGCATTAGGGGCACTTCAATGGATGCACATGTTGACATGGACCAGATCTGGCGAAGGAAGAAATTTTACCGATGGGGATGCTCCTTTGACATCTTCTCGAAATGCCTTTGATGGAAACAAGGTGGTGGTGGTGATGATGGAGGAAGCAGAAGAAGAGGAGAAGAAAAAAAAGGAAATGGGTCATTGTCCCTTATCGGAATTACCCCATATGATGATGGCGTCTGGCTATGAATACCCTGATGCAGATATGTACCACCACTTCACCCTGAAAATTACGGCAAACTCATTGGATATGGATATGGATATGGACATGGACATGGACATGGACCTGGACATGGATTCGGACGATGCTGATGAAAGGGGGAAGGACCATCGTAGTGGAAGAGCAAGAAAAGGAGCAAAGCAAGTACCAGTGATGAATCAAGCTCAATTGGTATGGGATCAAGGAGGTGTATGGACATTGACTAAAACCGATTGGACTGCTCATGTACCTTCTCCTTGCAAGATGAACTGGGACACGGACATGAACCTTACTCTCTGGATCGACATGAACGGCGGTGGACATTGGCAAAGGACGACGCATCAGTTTACCCTTGCATGGGCACCTTGCAATCAGCATCAGCATCAGCATCAGCATCAGCATCAGCATCAACAAGAACGCCTACATCAACGCCAATTCGAACACACTTATTACCCTCATGATGGTGATGATGATGGGATGAAAAGCAGTGGATTCAGAAGTGACGATGAAATGGATGGATCAACATCTTATTTTGCCTTAACTCCTTATCAACATGATGTTTTGCGCGAATGGTGGTTACAACTGAAAACCTGGACGGAAAATGGTATACATAATTTAGCTACCGGGGCGAAAAAATTACTGACGTTGAAGGATAGTTTATATGTTTATCTTATGCAATGAAATAAAAACCAATGATATATGATATGTTTTAGTGTATATATATGTATATCTTTACCTGCCTTGTTTGTATATGTGTGATTGTGTGTTTGTCTGTGGGTGTATATGCGAAGGGGGGAAGGCATGGGATGCTTCGGTATATTATACCGGGGTATAAATTGTTGGAAGTCTTATACGGAAAAATTGAACGTGGGATGACTTGAAGCTTGTGGGGGGGGAAGGGGGGGCTGATCTAGTGCTATTGTTTCCCTTTTTTTTTTTTTTTTTTTTTTTTGTCTCTGTCAAGTTATAGCTCCGCTCTTGAAGAATTGACATAAAAGTACATTTGTATGATAGATGCATAATAGGAAGGGAAGGTGGTGGCAAGCATGAAAAATGGGAGAAAAGATAAAAAAAAGGGGGCGGAGTCTTGGATATTGATAGAAAAGGGGAGTGAGGGGATGGGGGGTTTGAATTTGAGGATCACCTTCATTTTATCTGACGTTTTTTTTTATAGGCATCTTTGTCAGCGCTCCTCTTTATTTATACTGTATATTTATATAGATATTTATGTGTATATTTGTCCACTTTCCTCTTTCTATTTTTTCCCTCTACACCCTCCTTTTTAATCATCTTATTATATGCCTTCCCTTTTTTTTTTTTTGCCCCTGTTTATCCCTTAATTATTATTATTATTTTCGGGGGAACCTTCTATAAAATGGGTTCTTTTTTTCTTTCTTCGTTTTATTGTCATATCTTCCTTTCGATCATTTTCTTATTATTATTTTTCAAATCCACATCTACCTTTTTCATAATAAATAAGCATGGCAACTGTGACACCCTCTATTCCAGACAATCAAAACAATCACAAGGATGAAGCCATTCGAAAGCGTACACGCGCAACCGCCGAACAGTTGACGGTGTTAGAAGATACATTTGCGGTGAATGTCAGTCCAAATAGCAAATTACGCAAACAATTGGCCGACCAACTTAAAATGACTGATCGATCTATTCAAATATGGTTCCAAAATCGCCGGGCAAAAGTGAAGCACATGCAAAAACGTGCTCAATTACAGATGCATCAAGCCAGCATGCGTGCGCAATTGTACCATTATCAACAGCAACATTATTACCTGCAACAGCATTATGCCCCTCACCAACGCGCTCATAGTCTGGACTCTTACAAATATCATCGATCTACTGCTGCTGCCAATGCCACCGCAACTTCTTTATCAACTATAAGTGAGCCTGGGTTGATTAACCAACAACGACAAAGTGTGCCTCCTCCTTCTCTACCTTATGCCGAAATGGTGGATTTACACCCCGACCCGTGGGCAATTTCAGGTACAGATTTTTTTATTTTATTTTTTTGGCTCTCGCTCCTCCTGACTGATTTATTTTCTTTTTTAATTTTATACAGATGATACCACCATTAACCCAACCCATCTGAATGTTGACTCATACAACTTGGGACTCAGTATCTCGTCACTTAGTATTGGACGCTGGCACCGACTCAAGATGCAACCAAAGGATCTGGAATGTGTTTACAAACCAGATCGACAGTTACTTTGCTGGAACATTGTGGATGGCATTCATCACTTTCGAATGGAAATACCTGTAGCAAGCATTCAACAAATGGCCTACTCATCTCCCTCATCTCTCTTTAATGGCAGTGGTAGTATGGAAGCTTCGGTAGCAGCAGCGGCAACCGTGATGGGTGAATTGCACTTGGACCTTTACTACTCGCCTTTGTTTTATATGAAGCATCAGCAGGAGTGGATCTCGTGCAGCGACTTTACTGAACATCAACAAGCATCCCAAGTGCTACATCATACACTAAAGGGTATTGGAATGACGCTGTGGCAAGAACTTTCGACATTGATGGCCACCTGTCCTGAAACCCAGCAATGGATCCAATTGATTTCTTCTCCTTCTTCATGCAGTAGTGTTAGTAGCGGTGGCAGTGCCTCTTCTTTTACTGATGGTATGACAACAACTGACCTTAGTACAAATGCCAATTCCATCGATTATCATCAGCCATTACCTGCTTCTTTACCAATGACATCATCATCACCTGCCTTGGCTTCAACAGCAACAGCTACTACTACTGCTGCTGAATCTATCTTGGCTACCACTACAAAATGTGACAATCCTTTTGCAACTGCAGCAACAACCGAATTTTTGGTGGATCCTTTATTGATGGACCCTTCACTCTGGTCTTCTGCTAATGGTTTTATGATTTCCTAGTTTATTGTAGCTACTTTTCTTTAGTGCCCTATCCACTTTTTCTTTTTGCATTTTTACTCCCCATCCCTATCCCTATCATATTCATCTCTCTCTCTCTCTCTTTTTTTTTTTTTTTATTTCTTATTTTCATTTTTCCTGCAATGGTAGTTTTCCACTCCTTTTTATTATTATTTATTTTACTTTATGATTTTATCCACTCTACTCCTCCAATCTTATGATAGTTTACCCCGGGCTTATGCCTTGTAGTATAGTCACATTTTACTTTTTCATTTTATTTTATTTGCTTGTCTGATTGTTATAATAAATAATAATAAAAAAATCTCATGATGGAAATTCCATTATCATATCATATCAATCAATATCTATCGAATCTTGTCACACTTTTTTATTGTTGGGTAGGGAAAAAAAAAAAAAAAATGGGATAAATCGCAGCAGCCTAATTGAATTTTCGGGAATCACATATTACATCACACATATAAACCTTAAAGGTCATATTCCGATCTTTTGGATATAAAAAAAGTCTAATTTTTTTTTTATTCAATACATTGGGATAGCATAAAATAAAATAAAATAAAATAAGGGAAATGGGGGTGGAAGAGAGTAAAAGACTAAACTAGTGAAGAGGGGAAAGGGGAAAGATAATTTATTCTACTTTTGCTTGTTGTTCCCGAGCCACATTATATTCCACGCGTTTCCGAGCCTTCAATGCTTCCTGTACACAGGCCACTTGTTCATGCTGTCGTGCATGTTGAATTGATTGTTGATACATTTGAATTGCCTTGTCTTTTTCTTGCATTTGCTACAATAAATAATAATAATAATAAAAAAAAAAAGGATGGGTATATATGATAGGATGGAAAAGGGAGGGGGGTTCTCTTTCAACAAATCCTTACTTCAAAAATCATGCCCAAATTAAACAACAGGATACCACACGATTCGTCACACACTTGTTGATCCTTGTTCAATTTGCCAGTGTTTGGATTTTGAGCCAAGGAGATCCCCTTTTCAGCCCACACCTTTGCTTCGTTGAATGCATTGATGGCCACATATGATTCCGCTAAATTGTTCATCAGCACTGTAGATTCGCAATTCTCCATCCCCCTGAGCGTCAATGCACGAAGATACAAATGAATTGCATAACTAGTAATATAGATAAAATGTAAGAAAATGACAAAAGACAATCCGCCCACCTGTCTCTACATGAATCAACCTACACTTCCTCCTTCTTTTTTTTTCGTAACATTACAAAACTTACGAGTATCTTTTTCTAGAAGCATAAAATTGACCCAAAGTCGCTAAAGCAATCCCCACATCATTGGAAGTCAACCATGCAGGTAAATGAGCTTGATCAAAGAGAGCCACCTTGTCATCATGAGGAGAAGTATCACCGTACGCATTGGAAGTTGAGGAGGGACCCGTCGAGGTTGCCAATAAGTGTTCCACAGCTGTCACATAATACTTTTCCGCTTCATCATCACGATGCAGTTCTGCATTGATATCTCCCAATTTCAAGCATAAGCCCACGACCTTTTTCTGTTCTGTCACCGGTAAAGCTTTCCAGTCGCGTGTAAAAATCTCCTGGTCAGAAGGCTTAATAGTGGTAGCGGTAGTGGTGGTGGTGTCGATCGATGTGTCATTATCGTCAAAGTGGGGTGTGTTTTCCATGCCCAACATATGTCGAAGCGCCATGACTAACACTTTTCTTGCTTCAGGTCGTCGTCCCAATCGGTCCAATAACGTACCCCATTGAATCAAGATTCCCGTCATTGGAGCGCCATCCAGTTCCATTTCGTTCTTTGGTTGGAGAGCTTCTTCAAATGCTTGCTGGAAATATGGCAGCGCCAAGCCAGGATCTTTGCGTTCATAATACAATGCTTTGCGGAGTGGAGTGCGGACAGCCGTAGGGTATTTTTGTATATCAGATGTAAAATGGTCGTAGAGTCCAACACCAAGGCAGACGAGCCCAAGCCCTATCATAGCCAATGGCACAGGGGGGATGCGAAAGGGTTTTGAAGTAGAAGAGGATGAAGAAGATCGTCTTGAAGCCGACGATGATGAGATCATGCGTTGTTGTAAAAAGGTGACAGGGCTCTTCTTTGGAACCATCATGATCCCCTTTAATGGTTGCTGTCTTATCGCTTTCGTTCCATTGGTGGTTGCTGAAGGGAGAGCTACCAAACGACGAGTAGCACGTAAAAACATGGTGGGTTGACAGCTGCAAAAAAAAAAAAAAAAAAAGAAAAAAAAAGGAAATGAAATAGCGCAAGGTTCGCGCTTTTCATGGGTTCCTAAAAAAACAAAAACATTTATATCCCGATCGATCGCTAGAACCTGCCTATAGTATCCCGCCCAATTTATGCCTGAAATGCAGATATCTTCATCTTCTCAAGTATTTACCTTCTGTCGCTTCATTTTGTTCCAGATTTTTCAGAAAACCACTCCTCAACTGTACTGTACTGTGCGTACCGTACGTTGTCATGAACAAGAGAATGTCATTTTTCTGTCAAATGCGCCCTTCACTACTTTTTTTTTTATGAGTTCACCGCGGTAATTTTCTAAATGCATTCGATGCATCTCTCTTAACTTTATTTTTGAAAATCCAGTACCGTACAGTAAACAGAACGCTGAGCATGGTGATTAGGCTTAACCCTTTCATTTTTTCACATTCACACCGATTTTTTTTTCTCTACACGCACATGTACGAATACTCATTGGACAATACAAAGTAAACATATCAGAGATTATATAAAAGTAAAAAGACAAGGCATGTTTTATTTAGATGTAGATATAAACTATGACAGCAAAACTGACCTATTCTAATAATAATACTATGGTACTTATTCTAAGTGTGAGGCGATCAAGGTGGCTGAGTGTAGAGTGTGCCCGGTGGCATTGACCTGCCTTTCAAATTCAGCACTTACCTAGTTTTTATGCCAATTAGTTTATTTCCCTTAATCTTCCTTTTCCTCATACCATACTTTTCCCATTTTTAAGTTCGTTCTACTTTCTCCCCGCCATTTGGCTATTCTTTATTATTCAATCGTTATACCGTCAATATATTCTATTGGTATGTTTATAATCTTTTTATATATATTATCAATAAAGGCATTAATGCCTCCAACAGGCGGATAATAGTCAATTTTTTTTCAGATCAGTCTCTCACTACAATTTTTTCAAATGCCGACCTCGTGAATCTTTATTTACTTCCAATCTCCCCCGTCCTCTTCTTTTTTTTCTGTCTTCATTTTTTCTGCGCCATTCAACTTTTATGGGATTATTTTGGACTTAGATTAGTGTCAGGTCTACTTTAGAAGCGTTTTCAGCTCAGGGATTACAAGATGCATAGGGAAACCCTTTCATTTTGGATTCTGGATTTGGGACCACCATTAGTGTGCTTTTTGGAGCCTTCACTAGCTTAGTTTAGTTTTAGTTTGCCCATAGTTTGAATCTATATTGAATAAAATATGCCTCTTTTTAAATACTTCAATGAAAAATGCCCCATTAATCTCTCTTGTGCACTAGATGCCGTTTTTACTTCCATTATCCCTTTTGCTGACCTTTGTTGCGCTTCAATAAAATATCTTTCTTCAGTTTGTTTCATACTTTGTGCAGTGATTGTACAGTATTTTAGATCCGCTTTTACATTTTTCTCGTTAGATTAAAGTTGATCATTCTTCAGATCTTCTATTAGTCTCCCTCATGCTATGTCCAATAGATCCCCTTTTATCATGCACCCCACCCTTTTAATTTAATATTGGCCATATCTCTTTAATAAAGCATGTTTTTTATATGTAATTCCCTAACCCATTATCTAATAAGAACTATGGCTGTTTTATGAGTGCCTGCCCTACCAAACATCTGTTTTCTAGCGTACCCATCATGATTAATTTTCCCCAAGATTCCCAGTGATTGGTTGGAAGTCTTAGTCTCAGTTGATTTGAAATAGGGACGTATAGTGTTAGACCAATCATATTAATGAGTCTAGCTTCATGTCACCATTGTTGTGTTTCCTATAAAATTGTATAGCTTCCACAATGTTGAACACGCTACATATATATAGTAAAATCAAACTACGTCAAATACAATCGAGTGTCCATTAGGCCTGCAAGAAAGGCCCACCAAAGTAACAAATAATGGAGGTGTCAAAGTCTACATGACAGGTCGGCGTCACCGTGTCGCACAATAAATTACAAAATGGCGGGGATATCCAGTAGACCTTTTTTTTTTTTTGTTATTGTTGTTGTTGTTGCTGAAAGCCCAAGAATTCACTTTTATATTTCGAATTTGAGAGCTCAAAATGAGAATATCCCTAGTCTTAACCCAAGAACATGATATTATATGAGGTCCTCATAAATCATTCATTTTGAAACCCCGTCGCATGAAACTTGTTTCCTTGACAGTTCTTAATAGAAAGCTCATAAAAAAAAAATTAAATAGGGTGATCCAATCTCTATTTCTGTTTTTGATTCTTGATTCTATATCCTGCCATTGTATATCAACTTTTTTTCCCTAAAAACGTTAGACTGCGCCCGTCTACCATGGTCATCTACAAACCCATAGTCTACATAAACCCATTGTCATTTCCAAACCCCAATCAAAACAAATCATATAACAAAGAAAAATGTCCATAAACACACATATCATACATAATATAGTCGATAGAAGGATGTTTTTTTTATTGTCCTAAAATGCAAAATAATAACTAAGCTATAGACTACTACTAGTACTATCCAACATGGAAAAATCATGTACGAATGGGAGGTCGGGCGGTTGCCGACGGCTTTGGACGATTGATTTTCTGTTGATGCTGTGCCAGTAAGGAGCCGTCCATATCTTGAATCTTGATGGTGGGTAGATGTTCATGATCAAAGGAGATTTGAAGGGTGGGAGTATCCGAATGTGTTGAGATCAATGTCGGTGATGAGAATGGGGAGGATAATGGTGATGATGCTGAATATGTAACATTGTCGTTGGTACTACCGGTTGGAACGACAGGTCCCTCATCTAATTTGAAATCGTCAATACCATCCATGTCCACATCGTCGTCACCGTCCACCGTCGTTAATGCTCTTAGTAAATCGGAGGCCAGGATCGCTTTGTTGGGCGGTGATTCTGCGCGTGATTCCCAGTGATGACAAGGATCGCCTGGTGGTGATATGAGAAGATTTTTCCCAAGATCCGGCACCTGTAATGATAGTGTTGCTGGATCAGGGTTGATGGGATTGTGCTATGTAGGAGAAGTGAGTAGGTCAGTATGGATGAAGAAAAGAAAAAAAGAGACGCCCCAGTTTTTGTTTGCATTTTGACCCTTTGTTTTTTTTTTTTTACCTGACCAAAGTAGACTCGTATGTATTTTTCGGAGTAGGGTATCGAAGACGTTTCACGTATGTTTCTGCAAAGCTCAGCAATGTCATCGTCGCCATGGTCGATGCCTAATATCCGTGCCCTCTTAGTATCATTGTCCTTGATTTCAATCCAGTAAATCTTTGCTTCATCTACAGCATCCTTGGCGGTAATAGCACACGTTGTATCGACATAGATGACCATCACACGACCAAACCCTTTCATTGGAATAAATTGATGAACTTCGCCATACCTTGCGCATTCTTTTCGAAGATATTGAAGAGCTTGATCACCAACAAAGAAACTTGGTGGAATATTGGGAATAAGAAGGGTGTTGGTCGCAATAGAATTGGGCATGATATAACAAAAAAAAAAATTATGAAAAAGAGAGAAAAAGGCAAAACAAGCGAGGCTGCAGCCGTTTTATTGTTTTTGGGACTCCGTTGCGCCATCGAAAAAGAGAAACTTCAACAAGACATCCAGATTACATTGATATAAATAATAAAACAGGCATTGTTATATTTATTTATTAAATTAAAAAAAAATAGGATATTCATAAAGGTATAAATATGTGTGAGTGTGTTTATATATATATATATATATATATATATATATATTTCACCGGTCCAAAGACAAAAAAAAAAAAATCTAAATCGGCGGCGGGGGATTGGACGGTGAATCCTGTTGAATAGTGCTGAGAAGATGGGCACGTTTTCCGACTTTCTTCATCAATGTACCTTCAGCCTCTAATTCCTTTTTCAACAATAATTCACTGGCTATTCGTCGCTTGATTTCTTCGTCTTCTTCTTTTTTCTTCCTTTCTGCTTCTGCATCATTCGCTTCTGCCTCTGTTTGTTCGTTTGATATACTAGAGGACGATTTGACAATAGTGCTACAATGAGGCCATTCAGGCCGACGCATTCTCTGTCGGAAAGTATCAGCAATCAATAAAGCGTCTGTTGATGTCAATGGTGGATCGGATCGACTTGATATATTACTCATGCTTTGAATGGTCGGTGGCGGCGGCGGAGTTAAAGGTGAAAGGTCTGGGTAGGATGATGATACTGGTGGTGATGATGGATGATGATGGTGGGGGTCTATATCAGCGTGCTTGACTAACTGCTCCGAAGAAGACGCCATTGGATAGACTGTGCTGCTTTTTGCACTCAAATGTTCTATATGAAAAAATAAAAAATTCAAGGTTTAATTATTTTTTCAAGGCGAGCATATATACATCATCAGCAAAATATATATATATATATATATATATATATTTACCTAAATGACCCTTTTCATCAAATACTAATTTTCGGCGCCTAATCATTCGTCTCATCCATAGAGTGGCTAGACATCCTAATAGTAGCAAAAGACATCCAATTACTATAATAGGCGTCACCCAGTGAGGGACACCCTTTGAATTTGATGTGGATGGTGGTGAATTTGGACTAGATTGACTTGATGTCGATTCTAAGTTTGAGTGCAAATAAAAAAAGGAAAAGAAAAAAAATAGGAGAGGGAGACATCAGTACCAAAAATGACAGTGGTTGTCATTGTTAATATTCTACAGTACCTAGTATTGATAGGCGAACAGGTTGCGGCCAGGGGGAGTTTAAATTATTCATTTCATTTACAGGATTGACATCAGAGGAAACCAAGTAAAGTCTAGCATCATGAGGAGATGAATCGTGCAAATTCAAAACGGGATCAAACCACGAATCGTTGATCAAAATCGGGTATTCACCGGTATTACTTATATTGTGATAGCTCATCACATTAATTTTTTGATAATGCTCGACAAAATAGATATATATTGACAAAGATGGCTAATAAATAGCGAAAAGTGAGTTCGGCGGAGTGTTAATTGTCTTTTTTTTTTATGCATCGTGTTTTACCGAAGAGACATATGTTGGATAAGTTGGATTCCAAGTAGTCAAATAATATGTACCGTTTTGTTGCCAGGTGTCGCCTATCGCTGGGGAGCATACTGTATCTGCGTTGCCATTTTTACCGCAACTTGTACCTTGGAACGAAAAGGAAAGACAAAAAATAAACAGGTTAGTGTCGGGTTTTGAAATATTTCTGCAAAAAGAAAGTGAGATTCATACTCGGTTTTGATCCCCATGTTAAAGTGGGGCAGGTGATGAGTAACATCAAGAAACAATGCATTGATCTTTGCTGTTTCATTGAATACATGAACTGAGTGGATAGCTTCGTTTCGTTTTTTATACAACTCCCCGTCTTGTATATTAGGTCTATGGTTGTATTATGGAGATAGGGAATGGGAGGTAAGATGATTTTTGATTTGTCAAATAATGATTCGAAGGTTTGTCTTTTTTTTTTTTTTTTTTTACAAAAGGAATGAAGAATGAAATTGAACGAGATAAAAATGTAATAAAAGACAAAGAATAGAAAAACAAAAACAAAGAAGAGAAAAGCGTATGGAATCAAGAGAAAGGCAACGAGCTGTTGAATATAATTTTAAGGAGTTGTTTAAATTGAAGATGTGGGACCTATGTCCAGTATTCTAAAGGAGGATTTGGTTGGTTTTTTCTTCTTTCTTTTTGTGATTGGAACTCAATTCTCCTCGATTTCTCCTTTGAACAGGGAGAGACGACTAAGAATAAAAAGAAACTGAAAAAGTGATGAATTGATAATCCCATGTTAATGTCAATTATAGCTTGGTACAATAGCGTTTTTTCTCCTTTTCTATATATAAATATACAAATGAATCGATTGATTTATTTGATTGATTGATCATCTCTGGTAAATGACTTTTTCCATAATGCTGGGGATTTTTTTTGATCTGCCTTCATTTGGCTACTAATTTTAAATCCCGCCATTTGAAAAGTGGTTGTGACGTTGGTGAGGTTTTCAAAAAACAAGCCCCTGCCCAATTTCATTTCATTTTTCAATTTTTTTTTCTTCTCTCGTCTTTTGTCTACCCTACTCCTTTAAACCCATGTTTTCATCAGTGTTAAGAAAATCGGTAATACCACCACTGCAACACAACATCAAAGGACCACTGGACACCTAACGTTTATTATTATTGTTGTTATTATTATGTTTTAGCTTGCTACTGCAGCGGCTGGTGCTGTTGTTATTCAATCCACAACCACCATTCAAGCTGAAGAAAGTACTGCTACCTCTTCCAAGAACAACAGCAAGGTAAAAACAAACAAGAACACTGTTTGGTGAACTCTTTTTTTTTTTTTTTCTTGTCGCTGACTCTTTTTTTTCTTTTTTTTTGCTTTTATCCTTTTAGCTCAGCATCTACGACGAACCTGAACCAAAGCGAGTGGTTATCGAATCACCTACAAAACTCGAAGAACACGTCGCTTATGCTCAAAAATATGCCAACGAACGTTTGGATGAAGGGAAAGTACGTATAGGATTGATATGATGAAAAGGGACATGAGAAATGAAGAAGACATTTGGCCACTTAATGCTACCATATGCTGATCTACTTTATTATTAGGCACACGTCGATACCTTCCATGGTCATGTTCAATCCTTCGAAAACGACGTTCGAGGTACCTAGAAAAAGAAAAAGAAAAACCAATTGTTGTGTAGGGGGAGGGACAGGGGAGAGGAAGGAGGTGGATCCTTGTGCTAACTAGTAGCATACTAATCAATGCCCTTATGGTTGTTATTATTATTTATTATACTCCAGGTACTATCAACGAAATTGTGTCTGAAGACGAAGATATTCTTCCCAATGCGGTGTATATTGGTGTAGCAGCTTTGGCAGGAACCATCATTGCTCGTAACCGTAAGTGTGATAGTGCGATTATTATTATTATTATTTGTGCGTACTTGGTTACTCACATGTAATGTTTATAGGAAACATTGTGCTCCGTTTCTTGACTTCCACAGCCATGGCTACTGGTGCTTCCTTTTATTTACTTCCCAAGACAACTCACAACTTGGGTGTGCAATTGGAAAAGCTGGAACGTAAATACCCTGAACTTGGCAAAGCTCATGCCACCGCCAACGAAGCTGTCGATGATGTACGCAAGGAAGTGGATGCTGTCTTGCTCAAACTCCGTGGTCAATTGGATGAAGGAAAGGAAATGGTCAAAAAGCAAGTCAGCGAAGTAGATTCATTGGATGCCACTAAGAAAAAGGTTGAATCAATGTACTCCACTCGATCTAGTGTAAGTTGTGTGCCAAGTGGATGATTCATGTTTTATATATTTATTTTTACTCAACTCTTTTATTTCATCGTATTACCATTTTATACAGCCTGCTGTGGACGAAACTTTGAAGAAGGACTAAATAGATACAGTCCCCCTCCCCCACATTATCACTTCTCTTCCGCGCATCATTCATCACACAATTAGTTTATCTCCCTCCACCCCACCCCTTCCCTCATCACATTTGTTGTTGTATCCCCCATCAAATACTCACTTGACCCATTTATAGAAATTTTTTATTTGTGTATTGGAATGAATAATAAAGTATTGTTTTTTATTTATTGACTATTGACTATTGACTGCTGTATTTATTATGATGAAGTTCAGTATATTCCTTTATATTCGATTACAAAACATTTCTCCTGGATGTCAGGGGAAGTGGTTTTTGATGAAGCTAAACAGTCCCTCGTCATTTTCCATCAAATTAGATATATACAATATGTCCAATTTTGTGGAGGTTGTGGAGGTTGTGCTGGTGGTAGGGTGTAGGATTGATTGATAAAAAGGTAGATAGAGCATGAATAGGGCTACGCTTCATATCAGTGACTTAAGAGTAGTCAACCAGTCAACGGGTCATTAAAGATGTCACAAGTAGTTATAGGTATGCTAGAAAGCAGTGGAAAATGCTCTAAACCGGTGGCTGCATGCATAGTACGCCATAATCTTCTGTGCATGATTGGTCGAGCAGAAAAATGGCTATCTTTGCTCAAAGTAGCCATAGTAATTAAACTAGAGATTCACATGTTTGGTAGGGCACGCAAAGAAGCAGCTACAATAGCGGCATTTATCGCTATCCGATGGGTCGGACGATGGCTAATAAAGAGACATACTTTATTGGAAAACATTGGTTGAACAGTAAAACTAAAGGTGGGGGGAGGTTCATTCTAACATGGGATTCAATGGAAGGATATATTGGACGAAGCATGAGGGCGTTTGTGGAAATTTCTGGAGAATGATCAGGAATAATCTATAGTAAAGTTGTAAAAAGGATATCTAATATAGAATAAAGAACATGAGAATGACTAACAGAATGTCTTTGGCTAAAGCTCAACAACGTTCCACTCAAATCTAAGGAAGCGATGGGAAAAGGAATCCATTTCACAAGGCATGAAAGAGACTATTGGGTCATTCTTAATTGAAATATGTAAAAAGATACGTATTTTATTCAATTGTAGATACAAAACATAACAAACTAATACTAAACTAAGCTAATGGAGCTTCCAAAAAGCCGAACAACTAATGACAATCCCAAATCCTAGATCCAAAATGAAGGGTCCCCCATGCATGTTGTAATCCCTGAGATGAAAGTCCTTATAAACTAGTCCTAACACAACTTTAAGATCATCTTCACCTCCAAGAAGTTGAATGAGGAAGAAAAAAGTGAAGGGGAAAAAGAAAATGAAAAGAAAGAGAGCGAAAAAATAAAAAATGGGAGAAAATAAATATTCACGTGCACGGGATTTGAATGTTTTTTGGGAGTGTCTCAAAAGGCGAATACAAAAAGGAACCTCCCTTTCTTTTTTTTTTTCTCAACAATCAACATTATCAACTGGGTTGTTCTCTTCTATTGATGATATTTCTGACAAATGGGATAATTTGGCATACTTTAGCTACCCCACTTCCCTTAGAATAGTTTGTTACTATCATAGTATGGCCTGTCCTCTTTGAATTGATTAGACCGGTCCACCCGATGCCATGTTTATTCCACACATGACACCCCACACATCTCATCGTTATAGGTAGGTGTTAGCTTACTGTAATTAGATTACATAACATGGTTTGTTTGTTTGCTTGCCATAATTTATATAACATCTGAATAAAATATGTCTTGTCTTTTTGCTTTTACATCGTCTTTTATACGTTTAGTTTGTCCAGTCATCGTTGTCTTCATTTTGTGAAAAGAAAAAATATCCTAACCTCGTAACTATGCTTTTTTCACCTTCATCATAATCTCATATTACGTGCTTGAGCGTTTTATTATCAGATTAGATAAACTCCCATAGTATTCGTAGCTGAGACCCAATTTTTTTACATTCTAACTGAACTGCGCCATATTTTTATTTTTTGTATGTATCGTATTGGGAAAAATATACTTTTATTAATTGGAATATGTGATGCACTATTGATTGTTGACTATCATATTGACTACCATATATATATATATAATTTATTCAGCTAAAGGGGATATATGGTATTTTTATTGATTGGAATATATGGCGGGCTATTAAGTAAACAGAATACTAAACTACTATGCTAACTAAAATAGCTTTGGTGGCATCTAGCGACAGACTAATTGCTTCTATTCTTGATATACTGAGGAAGAAGACCTGTGTGTGAAAATTAAAGACGTGTCAGTACGCAATCGGCACAAATGTCAATCTCTTTATAAGCTTACGGTGGTAAATTTCTCTATCTCGGTCACTAAACACGCAAAAAACCACATGCTTGATCTAACCATAAAATAAAAATGAGGCTTGGTTTCTTGCAATTAATTGATATTGATGCTACATACCTGATCTGACGAGTCATTGACCAAAAAGTCACGTACTGCGGACAATGCAATACGAGCAGCACGTTCATGATCGAAACGTTGGACACCGGTACCTATGCATGGGAAAGCAATGCTTTCTTTTCTTTGCCCCACCAATTGTAACATACAATTTCGATAACAAGCTTTCAACTCTTCGTCATCACCATCGGAAGAGGGGACCGCAGTATGGATGATATCTACGCAGAAATCTCAAAGAAATAAATATTGTGGCGAAATATAAAAAATATACGAACTTACAGTTACAAGGAAGTCGATAACTTGGTGTCGTGATTGCATTCTATATGTATATATATAAAGAGGAGTGAGGTTCATACATGTTTATTTTTCGACTTGAGACTAATACATACACCATAATGAAGCACGGGTCGATGTTGTAAATCATTCACCAAAGATTCCCCAGCCGCTTTCAAAATCGCTGCGGACGCAGTTGGACCACCGACATTGCTGAGTCGTGGATTTGTTGGATTCACTACATAGATAATAAGCGAAAAACTTGATTAAATACATAGTGTCTATCAAAACAAATGAATAAAAGCAAAAACAAATATATTACAAACCTATGGCGTCAACTTGCAACTTGGTTATATCGTCCATACTACGTAGTAAGATATCCAAATAAAAAATGGTTAGAGAAACAAAGTATGTAACAAGCAGGAAAGACCACTGCTTATGTTTATTATGTCTACTTACACTATGGTCACCTTGTTTGAGGAGCCTGGCATGAATGCGGAAGGAAGATAGCCCATTGAGATAAATTGATATGATAAAAAACAAAAACGAAAGAGAGTAGAAAAAAATTCTTGTTCAAGGAAGAGTTTAAAATACTGGATTTGGTCGGAGTTGCTATTGTGTAACAAATTCAGGGCGCCAAAATTTCAGGAAATGAAAATTAGGCCACCACGGTTTTTGCTTCTTCTTTTGTTCTATTAACTATTACTTTATCTTGATGGCCCAGTTTTAATTCACTTCTTCTTGTTTCTCTGCTTTATTAAATATTTTGACATTTTAAACCATACTTCCCGTTCCATTTATACCAACTACCAAACCTTGGATCGTATATATCGACACTAATCCGTTTTATGAATGACCTGAAGAAACCTGGCAGTGGTCCTGAAAATGTAAAGCTTCCATTCACAATCACAACCTCTAATGCATATTCTTTCACTATGCTCAATACTCACTTAATATCTTTTTATTAGAGGCATAGCCGAAGACCCATGTGGCGCTCTCTCAAAGTTGTCACCAATGTAACCTCCCCAAAGAAAAAACATACACATAAACATTTTTATACTCATCCCTTTCCTTTTTTTTTCCCTGGCTTGCCATTAAGAAGGCTGTCATCCCAGTAGAAACTTCGAATCTTGAAAAAACAACAACAAATCCTCCTACTTCTTCGGCAAATATTGTACAATCTCGAGTACCAGACGAAGACTTTATCACTGCCACCACTAATGCCGCCGCCACCCCGAAACCAGCGTCGATCAAAACTATTGATTACAAAAAATCCCGCCTTTCCAGTTGGCTCAGTCAGCAATTTTACGAACACGAAGAACAAACTCATTACTCACCTTCATGGATCGATGACAGGGAACCAGCAACGATCTCCAACCTTTCACTCGTCTCTCATGCTTCTTCTGTTACTGGGCATGATCCTATCAATGGAAGGAAACGATCAGCAAGTGTACCAGATTCACCTTCTACTGCCATTCCATACTTTTTGTTACAACCGGTGGATCATCCTTTACCAACAAACAAAAGTACCCCTACACCACCGTTATCACCACCGCCAGTGGCAACAGGATTACCACCACCACAACAACAAAGTGTACCAAAAGCCTCAACCAAAATGATATATCCATCTTCATCAACATCATCAACTCTCTCTGATCATTCACCACTTACAACCCCTGCCATCATGGACGATCACTCCTTCGCTCACTCATTTGGCACGCTTCAATTACCCATTGCTACCACAAGTCATATCCAAGAAGAAAGTAACAACAGAATTGATCACGAAAACGATGACGACGACGACGATGATGATGATGATGATGAAACTTATACAACAGCTAGTGGATCGAATAGTTATTCAGGTGATATGGACAATAAACTGGACGAAAGCAATGTATTTCACATCAATCAGAACGGCAACAACGACAACGTCGACGAAATCAATGTCAGAAGTACCAATAATGACGACCACAATTCAATAGCACCGTTGGGCAATAGAGATATCGACGACAATGACGACGATGATGAGGATGGTGGAAACGGACAATACTGCAGTCCAAGGCTCAAGCATCGCACAAGTAGCATGCAGGCACTTCATGTCAATTCTGTTATGGACGCTATGGATCCTGATGTAGCTCAAGCTTTATTGGAATGGCGACGACAATCATTATTGAATGTTGACTGGTTTGACCTGTTTTCCGTCAAGTCTGAACTATGGCGATCGTCTACGCTCTTCCATCAATCTTCTCCTCTTCAGCAACTCGATCACATGACATCATCACACTCTTCCATTGCCACTAGCCTCATTAGTCTGGATTATAAAGGAGTACCTCTTGATAAGGCATTCCGGTAAGTTTCAATCATCACGACTGATTTTACACCCCTTGAAAATCGTACACTGACCTTTTTTTTTTTTTTTTTTTTTTTGTAGATCCTATAGTGACAAAATCGATTATGCAAAAGCTAGTGTTCTTGATATTGATCAGGCTCTCAAAGTGTTTGCTCAACTCTATTGGGAATGTAACCCGAACCCATTGTTTCGGTGTGCAGGTAAGGAAGACATAAGAGACACAGAAAGCAAAAAAGTTCACAAATAAGCTAATTGATGTTTTTTTTTATAGAATTGGTCTATATAGTCGTTCATTCACTCATGCTACTCTTAACAGATGTTCCTGCCAGTCAAGAACGTATAACAGCGGATGATTTTTGCGTTCACACCATCGATCTGATAGTGAGTCACCAAGCTTCGATCCCTATGTTGCTTTTTGATGTGGACGGCGAAAGTACTTGGCATCAATCCATGGTCGAATATTTGCAGGCAAAAAAAAAAAAAAAAAAAAAAAAAAAAAAAAAAAAAAAAAAAAAAAAGTGGTTATGAAAAAAGAAGTGTTATTGATCGACCCCACCTTTCATTTGTTCTACAGTCTTTGTACAAGTCTTTTAGTAGATCGAGCTTATTTCCATTGGATCAACCACACTTACCTAATGTCATTCTTTATTATCAACATCACAATCAACGAAAACAAGAAGATCAGTCCAATCAAGAACCTAGATTCAATGATCAACTAGAAGTAAGTTAAATTTGGGGTGGGGTATTGTTTAGGTGATGGGAAAATTTATATATTAAACTTTTTTTTTTTTGACAGACTGCATTCGATAATTTATTTATTAATCCAATTGAATCACAAGACAATCAACCAGTGGAGACACCAAAACAATCGACTTTGGCGCCAGCACAAAAGAAACAGAAGCAAATTCGACGACAACGACGACGATCAAAATCTCTCAATTCAACACCTTCATGGACTTCTGTACGACGAAGGGACACATATCGCACCAAAATTGGACCATACAAAGAAGGACCCCTCTCATGCCAACTGAATGGGGAAGAATGGAAGGTTTGCTGGGTTATTTTACATCATGGGCATCTCTATGTTTATCATCACAAGGATGGACGAGCGGCACATCCTATTCTCCATAACCCTCTGACCATGGCATCGCCAAGCTCTGTATCTTTGGAAACCAGCAGCAGAACCAAAATCAAGCAAAAATTTATGCATCATATTACTTCATCGAACACCGCCAACGCTACCAATATCTCTCCTGCTGCTAGTCAAGGTCAGCTGAAGAAAAAGGTAACACTAGAAAGTAGATTATCAGTGAAAATAAGGAAACTCACCATCAATCTTACTGCACCTTTTATGGGACGATTTTTTATGCATTGTTCTATATTTTTTTTTAGGAGCCATATCAAGTAGTGGATCTTTACCTTGGAAATGCATTTTGCGAAAAGAAGCATCCCTATGCTTTTCAGCTGCAATTGGTCAATGGCAATTCCTATATCTTTGATTGTGGATCAGAATCTCATGCCGCCTTGTGGATACAGGATTGTAATTATTGGGCTGCCAGGGAAACCAAAGTCGTATTATCCCGGGGGTTGTTAGTATCATCATCTTCACCCATAGTCAACGATTCTCCATTATCGTCTTGGAAACGTCCTCCTCCTCCTGCCGGTGCGAGTGTTTTGGACAAGAAGGGTCAACAAGAGGCTATCGATACTCATCTGCTTTGTTTACAATCAGAACTCAAGACTCTTCTCCAACAAGAATCTGGATCGACCACTCATCCTGCCTGGCATGACAAGAAAACATATTTAGAGTTAGAAATAAGAAAATACCGATGTTATCATCATAGTATTAATTAGTTAGTTAGTGTTGTTGGTTTTTTTTTTTTTGAAATAAAATAAATTTTATTCTTTTATCATATACACTTTTTTTTTTTGCCTTTTGGATTGTGTTACTTTGACTAATGAATCATAATCGTATGTACAATATCAGTTTGATGAAATATACAGTATATTATATTATGTTTGTCTCCTTTTTTATGTTGGGTTATATTTGTCGTTTTTTCTTTTTTTTTCACACGTCTCCGTATTTGGGCAAACACTTGCTCTTACAAAAAGAAAAAAAAGTGAACGTGACGAAAAATTGAATGTACCAAATCAGAAAATGTCAAAATTCCGTGCCCATAGGCTACTATGATTGGATAGCTAAACTGTTATCCCAGCATCTTTTTTTAAATAAATATTGTGTGGGAACACATGGTGAGAAAAAAATCCTCGCCGCTCCAATACATGTGATCCCGTAATTTGAACTGGCATGAGCAAAAACGCTGGACGAAAGTTTACAACTCCGTTGGCGGTAAAAATCGCCTTTCCGAGATTTTTGCTCACATTTCCTTCTCTTTCCGTTTCTTGTTACTTTTTTTTTTTTTCCTTTCCTTTCTTTCTTCATTACCACTCATTCATACGATGAATCCGCCATCACCTCAACAATCGCATGTGATATCACAACAAGTGTTTGGCTCCAGCAAGAAACTACAATTTATTGGCATCTCTCCTATGGATTCATTACTTACTGCTATTGATCACCAAGCTCAACAGACAACCAAATCCAGTCAACAAACAATGTCCATTGAATCACTTTTGGACTCGAATGGTGATACTTCCAATAAGCGTCGATACCCAACCGAAGACAACGGACAACCAATAAAAGATGCACGCCGGAAAACAGCAACAGCAACAGCGACTATTTCACAACCCTATTGGAAATCCTCTCAAATGACCACCATCACTTGCTACCATGCTTCTGTGGCACAAAAGTCCTATGGGGCTGAAAAGCGGTTTTTATGCCCTCCACCTGTTGTCCAATTCAAATCACCTCATACCGGAGACCTCTCATCGTCAACTCCCCCGTGTCAGCTGACAATGGCTGTGATGAGCGAAAATGGTGATAATGCATTAGAACAACATGCAGTTTTGGACGATAATCAATGCTCCTTCAAGTACCTTCATGTCACTGGAACTGCCAAGGCCAAGCAATTCTCTCTTCGTGTCAATATTGGCGGATCCACTACTACAACCAGCGATTCATCTGTCTCTTCCTTTTCCTCTTCCAACGGTACTTCACCATCATCATCACCATCATCATCACCCGCACCATCGTCACCTGGTGACTCCACTTCTCAATCACATATTCCCCCATATGCTACCTTCTCATCGAACCCCATCTCAATCATCTCCAAGCCATCCAAAAAGACAGCGAAGGCTCGAAATGTATCTACATGTATTCTCGCCAACAAACCTGTGTCCTTATTCAATCGCATCAACTCACAAACGGTACGAACCAAATATATGACTTCAGAAAACAATCAGCTATGCGCCAAAAACTCATCATGGTCACCTTTTGATATCATCATCCTCAATCAACCGCAACAATATCTCTCAAATCAACGACCTCAATCACCCAGCAACAGCAAAAACAACAGCAAGAACAGCAATGTGGTACCGTTGATTTATGGATCAGAATTGGTATTAAAGGATACTCGAACTGGTGTACGCTCTCATCCATTGGTGATCCGGAAAGTCGATAAAGGCCGTATTGTCCCTGGTGCTTATGGTCCCGTCAGCCAAATGCAAAAGGTGGCCTTACAACTAGTGACTTCTGCAACATCAACCACAGCCTCTTTACCTCGCTGCCAATCGTTGTATCTCAGTTCTGTCAGTGCTGCCGAAACGAACGGAGCGGGACTTGCACCGGCTCACCATCCTCATACTTCGTTTTTGGACTATGCTGCTTCTCGCATGGTACCTGATGGATTGGAAGCGTATGAGAAGGTGGACGATCATCTCTGCTGGACGATTGTGGGCATATCGACATTTGAATATAGCTTTTACGACACGCTATCATCAGAGGAAGAAAAACCAACATCAACATCAACATCAGCATCACCACCACCAACAGCTCATAGCCATCAACATCATGAATTTACCCCACCACCCACACTATCACCATCCACTTCTTCGTCATCATCATCAGCATCAGTATCATCCACTACCGTCACCACAGCATCTTCGTCCTCCTCCAATTCCATTTCCAAACGATGTATCACCCCGTTTCCAGCGCTGACATCGATTCAATACGATCCATCAACACATACATTGGACTTGATTGGACAACATCTGATGCGAGCAGTACCATCACCCAAACTTTTAGAATTCTGGCTCGGCTCACATCATGGCCCTTTACGAACGACACTGCAACCTCAACCCAAAGAGCCCCACCTGACCCATGTCCTGATCGATATTCCCTCAACACAAGATTTGATTGTGGCCAACCACGATCGTTTAGTCAACAATCAAGGCTCAAGTCATCGTACCCTGGAATTACCACTCATCATGGTGCGTGAGGACGGTGTGGTCTATCATTCTGGCAAGGCGCTGGTATGTGATATGCTGGTCAATAGCGATACGGGTCGTTGGTCGATTGCAGATATCAATCCAACCATATGAAAAACCACTCCCACCCCACTTCCCTCTTCTCTGTCTCTCCCTCCTTTTTAGTTTTTATAATTAGTTAGTTAGTTAGTTAGTTTTTTATGTGCCCCACCCACCCACCCACCCATCTCCACTCCCTCTTTTTAGTCTTGTTAGTATATGATGTCTCTCCTTATTTTTTTTTTTATCCTCATTATGTAAATAAAGCCTTTGTTTTTTTATTTTTATCATTATTAGTATTATTATTGATTCTTTTATATATAAATATATAAAATATGATACATGTAGCAGATGTTTTGTATATATGTCTTGTGTGTTGGATCGATTTTTAGTTGGTCTTTTTTTTTTTTTTTTTTTGTTATTATTATTATTGGGCCAGCTTGGATAAAAAAAAAAAAATGAGTGGATGAAAATCATCATGAATCATGCCGATGTCAGACCTCCCATTGGCCAACTGAGAAAGAAAAAAAAAGTGGTTTAACTTGTACACATGATGAAGCTCTTTTTAATTTATTTGCCATGCCGTTCCTCCCCGTGAGAAAATCGTGATTACCTTTTTATTTTCTCACGTTTTTGGAATGTATCAATTTGATTGTCTAATCAGAGCTTAGTGCGAGGCATTTTTATTTTTAAACAATCATTACATAGCGAAGCAACTACCTTTTTTTGTCATTCCATTTTTTTTTTTTTTGGCTCTTTTCTTCTTCTCTGTACCTGATGACGTTCCTCTTCTCTCAGTCTCTTGACCTCCCTCTTTTTTTTTTTTTCTCTCTCTCTTTTCTTATCATTATCAATCATCTTTATCCCGATCCATTTACTTCATACGGTCACTTGCACCTATGGTCCGTGCGCTTCTATTCTAAGCCTTCCGATTTTCTTTAAGACACACCTAGCGGGGATTCAAAGTGGCATTTTTACAGAATATGCTCTTTTTTTTTTTTTTTGGTGAAGTTCCTTTTATGGGAATCGTTGCCCTCACACTTTTTCTCTGTGAGTAAAGGCAGTGGAAGATCCATTTGGACTTTGAACCTGCAGTTAGAATATTTAAAACTGTAACGAAGTCGAATGTTGGGCTTGCAATTTCCCAAGACTCACATCCTATGTAATTTGTGGAGGACACAATGACGATACTGTATCAATGGGAAACGAAACTGTGTCGCTATTGCCGGTAAGATCGTTATTCAGATGTGTACAGCCACTCTAAATCTATCAAGACAGCTGCGTTTTGGAAATCCATTGCGTTTTCCCTTTTGTTTTTATTTTTCGTCGGAATGAGAGCTGCACTTCAGTGAAAGGCTCAGAAGCGATTTCAAAACCCGCCCACCTGATTTTTTTTTATTTTTGCCCTAATCTATTTTTTTCCGCTCTTTCTCTCTTTCATTTTTTTTTTTTCACCATTCAACTTGTATGGTGTTATGTTAGACTCAGATTAGTGTCAGGGCTGGTTTAGAAGGGTTTTCAGCTCAGGGATTACGCGATGCATGGGGAACCCCTTTCGTTTTGGATTCAGGATTTAGAACCACCATCGAGTAGTTTTTTGAAGTCTTCATTAGCTTAGTTTAGTATTAGTTTGTCCGTAGCATGTTTCTACATCTGAATAAAATATGTCTCTTTTTACTTGTTGCAACAGAACCTGTCCCATTAGTCTCTCTCTCATGTTTTATACAAGAGATCTCTTGGTACAATCGTTCATAAAGATTAGTATTGAGCGATGTTATTCTTCAATGAAGGGTACCTCTTTAGTCTTTCTCTTGCCTTGTTCTGTTCATTATATTATCTCCTATTTTACAACTGTCACTTTAAAACCGTGTGGCCATGATTTAGATATTACTTTCTTCATTCTCATGCTTCGCTCAGTAGATTCTTCCATTAAAGCCCTCGTTACAATAGATCCCCTTTTTTTTTATATATATCCATCGCCGCTTTAGATTAGTGTCAACAGCCGTTGTGCTTTAATAAAAAAAATACCCCTTTATAGTCTTTCTCATGTCTTGCACAGTATATATTAGATCTCATTTTACAACCAACCCTTTAGATTGGTATTGACCATTCTTTATATATCACTTTATTCTTTCTCATACTTCGTCAAATAGCTTCTTCCATTAAAGCTTTTGTTACAATAACCTCTTCCTTTCGTATTTGTATTACCAACATGTTTCGATAAAATATGCTTTTTTATTAACAATCTTTTGACCCATCGCTTAGTGAATAATGTTGTAATTGTAAGTGTCTTACGAAGCACTTGCTCTCTAATTCACTTTTCGTTCAGTGCCTCAGGAACTTAGTTAGGAGTCTTAGATCGTGTACTGTCAACAATAGCCATATTCCTGCTCAAGTCAATGATATATGAATTTAGATCTGCTGTGCATGTTTCCACCGCTATAAAGCATCTTATGCTGCTATCTAGCTTATCAATGACTACTTGGACCTCACTTGAAACCAAGTGACTGATTGATAGTTTTAGGTCACTTTATATTAAACGTGCTCGAGTCGAATTACCGCTCTGTTGTTCATGTTCATCGACCTAGGACGTGTCATCAGTGTAATCTTCGTTATACTGGATATATTGTATAGCATAGTTCCCGCTTAATATTATTATTATTATTATTATTATTACTATTATTTATTCCTTATTTATTTTGTATGTGATATATCTATAATCAAAACTAAAATAAAGGTGGTTTTCCAACTGACATCGGCTAAATCCAAGGGGCAAAATGACGGGGGAGGTTGTCTAATTTTATCGAAAATCATAATTTTTTTTTTTTTTTGGAACTGTAAGAATGTTTTCGAAATTGGATCAATGGATTAAGGTTTACTGTTCCTTTTTTTTTTTTTTTGCTGAACCGACCATAGTTGGCTGGCATTGAGGCATTGATATCTCTTGCACTTCCGTTTCTTCTACACTATTCAAAAAATACCCAAGATATTAGTGGCTTCACATGATATCATCTATTTTCAATTAACATACTTAATTGACAATTCTGTAATATGTATAGCACTATCTACAATATAGCCAGGAGAAAACAAAAAAGGGAAGGCGGTGATTTAAATCCTGTTGTGCGGTCAATGTGGCTCAAATTTCGCACTAATAATTGGATCTACCAATTTTTTTCTTCTTTCCCAATTTTTACGCTAAATTATATTTTTAGTGTGTCTTCTTTTCACTCTTTTTTTTTTATTGTTTCACCCCTTCCTCTCGTTTTTTTTTCTTCTTCTTATCCAAATACCACTATATATCTATCTATCTATTTATACTCTTTAACCAGTATATCATGATCAGTAGGCACGGCAAACCTCCAACTAAATCGCCAGAAACCCAATCGTCGTCATCTGCCAGCAATACCTTGCCAACTACAGCAGCAGTAGCAACACCTTCTATCTCGTCATCTTATCCAATCACTGCATCAATCTCATCACCATCCTCAAAAAAAGCACCACCACCACCTCCTTACACAGACCATATTCTCACCATGCCCTCTGATACTGCTTCTTCTACGCCTTTCGCCTCAGCAGTAACGGACCGTTCGGATATGCATAGACGGCGTCAAAAGCATCCGGATAGTCAACACCTGGACGACGACCACGACGATGATGGGGAGAACATGAACAGCTATGGCAATGGCAATGGCAACGAACATGCGCGTGGCTTCTCTTTACCTTATGACAAACGCCTTAAAGTGAAGCAACAAAAGGAAGAAGCAGCCAAGCGAAGCTCGAAACGTGATTGGTGGATCTCTCTTGGTCTCTTCTTTTGGGCCTTGTATATTCGTTTTTGGCATATATGGGAACCAAGCTCTGTTGTGTAAGTAGACAGAAAAATCGGACCGTCCTCACGCTTCTTCATGTTGATATCATGTGTTGAATCTTCTGTATTTTTTTTTTTTTTTTTTTTTTTTTTTTTTGGCGATCTAGATTCGATGAAGTCCATTTTGGTGGGTTTGCAAGCAAATATATCAAGACACGGTTTTTCATGGATGTCCATCCTCCGGTACGAACAATGATATATAGAATGTGGTTTAAAGAGATAGGATGATGGGTTTTGATTGATTGTGATATTGTTTTTTTTTTTTTTTAGCTGGCAAAAATGTTGATTGCGTTGGTGGCCAAACTCTCTGGATTCAATGGTGGATTCTCTTTCAAAATATAGGAGAGTAAGTGACTAAAAGTAAAGAAAATAAAGTGCCTACTTGGGATACTAACATCATCGTTTTTTTTTTTTTTTGTTTTGATTTACTTGATAATTCAAGTGAATATATAGAAGCTGGTGTGCCTTATATCCCAATGCGTAGTTTTTGTGCTTTGAACGGCGTCTTGGTTATTCCGATTGCCTATTGGACAATGCGCGGATGTGGTCATTCAATTTCTGCTGGTTTAGTAGCCGCATTGATGGTGTGTTATGGTAAGTAATATATATATATATATTAGCTATAGGTACTTATCAATAATAATCACGTATTTATATAGAAAATGGGCTTATTGCGAACAATCGACTCATCCTGCTAGATCCACCGTTATTATTCTTTACATCCATTACTGCTTTGATGTGGGTTAATTTCAAAAATCAAGAGCGAAGGTAAGAGAAAACGGTCGTAGTTGACGTATGATGAAGGAAAAAACGCAAACGATATATATTTATATATATATATATTTCAATATTATACATGTTAGACCTTTCCAATTCTGGTGGTGGTCTTGGCTGATCTTGACTGGACTTGGTCTGGGTTTGACGGTTAGTTGCAAATGGGTTGGACTGTTTACTATCGCCACCATTGGTGTGTCTACTTTGATCAACTTATGGAAAATTTGGGGTGACACTCGGGTTTCTTATGTAAGTTTTTAATTTCCCTCAGGGTCCATTTGATAGAAATAAGTTTTGGTCTCACCATTTCTCACTCACTCTGTTAAACAGGATCGTTTCTTCCAACATTTTGGTGCTAGGGCGATATGCTTGATTGTCATACCTATCACAATATATATGATCATGTTTGGCATTCATTTTGTTACCTTACCTAATTCTGGTGAAGGTGATGGATTCATGTCGCCAGAATTTCAACAAACTCTTGATGGCAATTCAATGATGGACTCCCCTGTTGGTAAGCTACAGTGTTAAAGGGTTAAATATATTTATTTAGCACGCTCACCGTACTCATTTTTATGACCTCTCCTGTTTAGATATTGTTTATGGCTCTCAAGTATATATTCGTCATCAAGCATCTCATGGTGGCTATCTCCACTCGCACGACCATGATTATCCTACAGGAAGCAAACGTAAGTCCAGCAGTACTTTTGCAATAATCAACCATAGCTCATCATTGTTCTTTCTATCTCCCTTTTATTTATAAAAAGAGCAACAAGTGACACTTTATCCACACCGTGACAACAACAATTGGTGGGTTATCAACAAACAAGACACCGATCAAATCAATGGAATTGAATATATCAAGAATGGTGATATTGTCCGTCTGAAACACAATGATTCTTCGAAACGCCTACACAGCCACAACCATCGACCACCCATAACTGATAAAGCCTCTCACAATGAAGTCAGGTAAACAAAAAAAAAAAAAAGGAAAGCAACAAATCATAATATTTTAACAATGGGGGCGGGTTATATTTAGTGCTTATGGATTCATTGACTTTGGAGGCGATGCGAACGACCTTTGGCGTGTGGAAATTACCGGCCATGACAAATATGATCCTGTGTCCAAAGACCGACTCCGGACAATTCATAGCAAGTTTCGACTGGTACATGTCAATGAAAACTGCGCGCTCTTCTCTCACAACGTGAAACTACCAGACTGGGGATGGGGACAACAAGAAGTGACTTGTAATAAAGAGGGCAAGGATCCAAAAGCGGTTTGGTCTATTGAATCCACCACCAATGATATCCGTAAGTTTTACTTGAAAAAAAAAAAGCATGCATCCGATACTGCACTATAGGATTATTCCTGATCCGACGCTTTTATATATTTATATATTTGTATACATATTTAGTGGGACCAAATGCGGAAAAGATCAAATATCGAAAACCAGGCTTCATCAGCAAGTTTTTGGAATTGAATCAAGTCATGTGGGAAGTCAACCAAGGTTTGACTCAAACTCATACTTATCAATCTCGTCCAGGTAAGCCTTTGGGCAAAATACATACATATATATATATATATATATATGAAAAAAAGGAATGTGGAATGACTTTTGGGCAGGCTAGTAGTGAGAGAGAAATTAAAAAGATCATCATCATTATCATCATCATCACGCTTGCAGAGTGTAACCTTTGGGACGGACATTGAAAATAAAATTAATTCACTTTTGTTTTTATAGGTGATTGGCCTTTCCTTCGCCGTGGTATAAATTTTTGGGGAAAACACTACAAACATATCTACTTGCTGGGGAATCCAGTGATCTATTGGGCATCAACTTTGTCAATTGGATGCTATGTTGTATTAAAACTGGTCTTTTTATTGCTGGACAAAAGAGGCTGTAAGGCGAATTTCAAAGGTAAGATCCCAGTGTCATATGATTGGAGTGGGTAAAGATTAGCTTTGGGAGGAACCAGAAAAAAAAAATATTAATTTTAGCAATTTTTTTTTTAGGACTTCGACCGTTATATGAAAATTCAGCAGGCTTCTTTGTGATTGGCTGGTTTTTCCATTACTTCCCCTTCTTTTTAATGGGACGACAACTGTTTCTACATCATTATATGCCAGCATTGTATTTCAGTATTTTGACCTTCTCTGTTGGATTTGATTTGGTGACAATGCGTCTGATTCAACGAAAACGGCTGTTGGTTGGGTTTGGTTGGATATTGGTGGTCATTTATATTTATCGCTGTTTCATCCCTTTAACCTATGGTGAACCATGGACAAAAGCATTATGTGAAGGAGCAAAATGGCGATCAACGTGGGATTTCGATTGCGGCGTGTAAGTATATGTATATATATGTATAAAAAAGAGTGGGCTTATGATGATTGATGAAACCAAATTGGACAAGGCTCATGATAGGAGTAACAAACGATTGTTTCTAGTAGATCTAATTGAAACCATTTTTGTTCATTTTATAGATTCCATGAAAATATGACTGACTACGCAGATCATCAAACCAACGCTCTTGGCGGAGCATTCAACAAATTCCAAAATGCCTTCAAGAGCTACATAGCCAAGGATGACAATCGCGAAATGGCAGCAGAAGCAGCAGATGCGGTGAACATGGTCTCAGATGGGATAACAGAAACACCTTCTATTGGCATGAATGGCGCAGATTTAGATTAGCTTTGAACCCCTTTATTGATTATAAGAAGTCCTTTAGCTTGTAGATCTAGTAGTGATAATTCCCTTTTATTGCCCTTCGAATGAATTACTTTTGTTTTACTGTCATGCCTTTTACCATAAAGGTTTTGATGTATTTTGTGTGGAAAAATCAAGTGCTCTCCATCATTCAATTAGGCTTTTTGTACCACTCATATTTGAACTTTATTAAATCAGGATTTTGTATTTCAAATCCCGATCAAATCACTTTCCTTCAACCCATTTTTTTTTGGGTCTTCCTTTTCCCCTTTTCTTTTTACTTTTCCTTTCCTTTCCTTTTTATTTTTTATATTTCTGGAAATCCCAACCCCACCACACTCGCATTTATTCTATTTCTATCTATCCCATACCTTTCCTTTATTCTTTATTTGCCGTAATCACTTCCCCATGTTGACCAAGTTTGCAACGTTACTTGTTGTTGCAGCCTCGGGTCTCGGACTTGTCAATTCTCGTACGTGAACAGCAGCAGAAAATTTGAAAAAGCAGAAATACAAACAAAACGCACAGACAACTGTAATGCACGACTCACTCATATGACCTTGTTTTCTTTTTTATGAAAATAGAAAATACAAGCACTCAATGTGTCCAATATCCTGGTGATGGCATCTGCGCGGTAAAACAACAAAGATAGTAACACGAAAGGAGAAGATACACTAAAACAAACATATGTATTTATTTGATGAATGTAGAAATATATCACCACACCTATTTACTCACCACTGGGCGTCAATGTCACCGACCAACAATACCTTGCAGCCTTACCAAAATTAAATCAAACGATGGGTGAAATCGATCCCAGCTGTGTTGACACTTACTACCGTTATGCATGTTCATCCACCTATCCACTATGTAGTACAGGTGGAGGTAATATATATACTCATATACGTACATTAAAAAAAGGGAACTGACGCTTTATTTATTCTCCTTTGTATATTATAGGTCAAACTACGCTATTAGCCGGGTGTCTATCTACTTGTCAAGATGTCAAACGAGCCTGTGGATTACTATTTACGCTCACCAACCAGACACAGCTTTTACCTGATTGTACTGCAACTTCACCTATTACAAAAGCCCCACTTCAATCCGATGACAGTTGCAATCTTATTCCACCCACCGGTAAGACAAGAACAGAAAAAACAAAAAAACAAAGTGACCGTATCACTGATCTTTTTTTGATTTTTTTTTTTTTTTTGTAGTCGACAACCAACATAGCGGGCTCAACATCTCAGCTCTTCCCGCTGACACAGTGCTTGCTACGTGTCCTGCGCCTTTTATTGTTGATCCTATCGCACAAAAAGACCCAAAAAAGTCCAGCAATCCTATCAGTTGTCGGTTTGGATGCTGTGTCCCTTGCCCGTACCAAAATTTCGTAAGTCTCATTCGAACGATAATGTCATTTTTAGCTTTGTTTTTACTTACAGTTAGGAAAAATGTATTGCTTTATTGTAGGTTTACAATCAAGGTTGGCCGGAACATGCCTTTTTTGCCACTGATATTGTCCGATCCGTCTCTGCTGTAGCTGTGTTCTTTATCATGTTCAGTTACTTTGTGTTGCCTGACAAACGAAGGCAAGCAAAACATTATTCACAGAGAATTGTATATTTATAAGTGTCCATGACGACTAACTTGAAATATTTCTCTTTTTTAGACATCCTTCGTTATTGATCTTGAATTTCTCTGTAGCCGTCTTTTTGTTTAGTTTTGTGGCGTTCTTCTCGGTGGGTGACCCCAAAAGACTCCAATGTGCGGACGAAGTCAATGCTAGTACTCAAGATACAAATACTCTCTGTGCTGCCCAAGGTGCCATTCTTATGTTTTCCTCGCTTGCTACTGTACTCTGGTGCTGTGCCTTAATTATCAATGTAAGCCATATTGACAAAATGTACATGTTTCTAGTCATTTTCTCTAATGAAAATGTATTTTGTGATTCTTTGAACGCCTCTTTAGCTCCATCTTCACACCGTTTGGTCGTCCAACTTCTTCACCAATCGATACTTTTTATTGCATCTCTTCTGTTGGGGTGTTCCAGCTGCTTTTATGGCCACTGCTTTAGGCATGAAACAGATTCAATATGAATTCGCAAATTTGTGTCTTGTATCTTTGGATCAAATCTTCAACCTCTTCTTTTATCCCATGGCGGCGATCGTCTGTCCTAGCTTTGTCCTTCATATTTGTACCTTTTTATATATTGCCAGGGTAAGCTACAATTACAAACAAACACATTATTATGTAGACGTCAAGAATAAAATCTCATCTTCTTTTATTTTTATTTTTTTTCCTAATAGATTGCTGTGCGCGAAGGAATTGAATCTGACATGTCACAATCTGCATCCAATGCATCGATGGGTCGAGCCCAACGTGCCGTCAGACACAAACATGTCATTCAAGCTGTCCACATCCAATGGCGTGCTCTTCTTTTGGCCATTATTGCATGTGTCACTGTCTTGTTTTATTGGGTGAGTCGGAGGGATGCGAGAGAAAGAGAGAGAACCCAATTCATGAAACAGCAGATACTAATGTCACTGAATTTTTTTTAATAGATCTTTTACTTTACACAAATTCGACGAGTGAGTGATCTCAAGGATGATACCACCATTCTTGACAATTGGCTCCAATGTATGATTACTCCGGGAAATACGCAGAATTCATGTGTCAGTATTGTTAGTGGTCATTTGCCTCCATTTGGTTTGATGGTCGCTGCCGAAGCGTTGGTCAGTGTTATTGGTATCTGGGTTTTGTAAGTAAATCTTTTTGTTCTTTGTTCTTTTTGTCATGTAGTAGTCGGTTACTTACCCCCCTTCTGTCTTTATTTACTCATAGCCTCATTTTCGCCAAGCGATCCATCTTTATTGAATGGAATGATTTGATATACAACATCCGTGTTTATTTGGGCGGTCGTGGACGTGCTGAAAAGCATGGAGAGCAATTCTTCCAACTTTGATCCATCCCCATTCCCCCTCCTCCATTCTCTCTCAACTATCACACTGTAATTTTACATCCCCCATTTCCACCACGTGTTATCTTTGACATCTGATTGATTCCATGTACTTTTTATTTCAGTTAGTTTATTTAGTTTAAATACATATTATTTTATTTTATCCCGTCCTTATTATCAATCCTATTTTTGCATATTTTATCCATTCAAGTTCAATAAAAATACAAACCTATTTATCACTGTCTATACTATGGTGTCATATACTGAATTCTGTTTTATGTTAAAAAGATTTATGACCTAAAGTACAATGACATGCGGCATAATCCTCTTGTGTAAATTATTATGCCACGTTTCCATTGAATACCTTTCATTTTTGGCTAATAAAAATTGACAAAACCATCCTTATCCCCTAGTATACACTCACATACTTCTTAAAAATTTTTCGGCACAATATTGGGTGCACAACGCATGCATTTTCCTTCCCCAATCGCATATTGCCCCAATATGTTACCGGACTCCAAAATCATGCATATCAAAAATCACACAGTTCAATCATTACATACGCAAAATACTGAATACAATCGATCATTGCATACGCAAAACACTGAATACAGTAAACACAAAAAAGGCTTTTTTCAAATGAATACAATAAAAATATGTGATGACTTTATTTCAAAATGACAATATGTATAGAAAAAAAAAATAAAAAAAAATTATTAACAATTAATTGGTATGACATATATACTACTATAACTACACTATCTACAAAGCCAGCTTGGTATCAAGGATCTCCATCACTTAAGGTACATTACAAAAACATTTCCATCAAGTTCTTGTTGATTCCCTTCTTGCTGTTGTTCGTGGTTTCAAGTTCAAAGAATGACCAATCAAAGCGCAGGAGATGAACAAAATACTCAATTCCACAACTATAGCATAAACACATCCATAAGCTATCGTTTTCGATGTATTCAAAAGCGTCTATGAATATAAAAAAACACACACACAAAAGAAAAGTGGAATTTAATTAAGGATTCAATGGTGGTTTGCCTTGTGCTCGCTCGTCCTTTCACTTACAGCATAAGAAGCTCCGTAATGTGATATCACCACCCAGGCCACTTTCGCCCAGCCAGTCCATGTGCGACTAGAATATCCTTCAAAGGCAATCGTCATCCATGTTATATGCAACAATGAAAATAAACTTGTTGTCACCGCTAATCATAATAATAATAAACAAAACAAACAAAAATGAGTGGATTGATAAAGTCATATAGAGGAATTGGGGTTTACCTGATATCAAAAAGACACTTGCACTGGGGCAAGAAGGGCACATAATGACACCTGGACCAATTGATTCCACCAAACTTGATATATAGCTTACTAAAGACGTGGTCAATGCATAACCATAACCAGCCACTATTTTTTTTTTTTTAAAAAAAAAGAGGAGAGAAACAGCAAAAAAAAAAACATCAGTCATGGGGATGTGAAGGGAAGGGGAGAATGGGAAGTATGTTCTGGTCAGTGTGACTTTCTCCCAGCAAACTTACCAAAACCAAATTCAAGTTTGTTGTACGGCGATCTGGGATACTTTGCCACCATGTTCAGCCCAGCTTCAGCGCGTTGAATCAGCAAAAAGTAGCACCATCGCAAGAGTTCCTGGATGCCAACGCTATAAATGATGCTGATGGCATGCGTTGACTGGACCGTTTTGGCCAAAAACCATATCACACTTGACAATAGTAAAGCAATCAGGCAAAAAAAGGCACTAGTAAAATATATATATATATAATCCGAGTAAGTCATTAGACATACCATGAACGAACTATCATCATCATATTAAGGGAGAGGAGAAGGTGGGGGTGATTTTTACCTTGCCACCGTTAGCAAAACATGTTGTGCACTAAGAGCAATATATAGAAAAAATATGGATAAAATAGGACCGTAAGCCACAAGCAGACAGCCAAAGAAGGTATACAATGACATCAAAATTTCAAAAAAGAAAAATGAAGGTGACAAAACGAAAAAGAAAATCAATAGAAAAGGGGAACAATTTTTCAGCAGATTCAAATACCGCTTTCAGGTGAGTATTGGGGAAATCAAGAGAGCCAGTCTCAGACTAGTTTATTAATTTTATACTACAAGTATATGCAAGTAAAAAGTATGTGCGTGTGTGTTGAAGGGAAGCTGAAAAGATAATAGATTAAGAGAATATGTATAAAAAAAGGATGGGAAGAGAAGGTGGAGGGGGAAAAGGATCTAAAATCCATATCTATAAAGCTAAAAGGGAGAGACATCCTACAAACAGAAACCATCTTGTGACATGGGAGGTTGGCCAGGTACCATAGGAAGTGTCACATTGTATCCAGTTTGATGCCCTTTGTTCGATCGCTGTTGTTGTTGTTGTTGTTGCTGCAGCGTATCCATCATATTGATATTATTGTTTGTTGAAGGCGGCGGCATGGTTACTTGAGACATGGAGTCACCTAATTGCATAAATTGTGACGGAGGCTGCTGTTGCTGTTGCTGCTGCTGCTGCTGCTGTTGCAAAGGTAATGCTGTTAGTGCTTGGAATGCTAGGGGATCAAATAATGACTGTGCTGAATCGATGATGGATTGGTCAATCATTTGTTCATTGCGCATGGACGAGGTTGTAATATTCGAACCAGGCTGCAATAAAAACTGTGGTAAAGCCATTCCTTCTTCAAACGGGTAAGGGTGGTGCTGAGCCGACTGTGGGTCTGAAGAAGATGTTGCTGCGGTAAATGCGACTGGAGGTGGTGGTTTGAGATTACTGTTGTTGGTATCCAAAGTGCTATTCGCAAGTTCGTTTTCTTTCGCTTTTTCATCTTCATGTAATTTAAGGTGTTTCTTGAGGGATCGAGCATGGTAGTATGCCTTTTCGCAGCCAGTAATATGGCAAATGAAAGGCCGAACAGTAGAATGAGTTTTGATGTGCCTATTGAAAAAAAAAAAAAAAGATTGTATGCATTTAGCCATCGATTACTTGATTCCGTTCATAAGGTGTGTGCACTTTACGTTGTTAAAGAATCAAGCCGAGAAAACCGTTTTTCACATCCTATTAAAAAGAGACAATTGGTCATTACTCATCGTCATCAGCTTTTCCCAAGTCTTTCATATATCATCTCCCTTTCATTTTCTTACCAGGTTTGTCGCAAACAAAAGGCCGTTCCCCTAAATGATAATGATAATAATAATAAACAGTTAGTTTCCTTGTAGACCAGTGATCTTTTTCCTTTGATGTTACGTACCAGTGTGTACACGAAGATGGTTGCAAATCTTGTGTCGTTTCGTAAATGGCTTGTGGCTTCGTCGGCAATTTTCCCATTCACATCGATAAAGAGGCTAGATCATAAAATCAGTAAGTATCATTGTCCTAAACATCATCTCCGGATCGACGGTTGTTTCTTCTTTCCAGATTATTGTTTACCTTTCCACCACCAACATGAGCACTGACAATATGATCCGTCAAGTCACGCACGCCGACTCGAATGGTTCCGCAGTTCTTCCATAGGCATTTCATTTCCGTCTTATCATCACTGGTTGGGTTGATTTCGGCTCCACTTGATATACTTTCCACTTCGTCGTCGTCGTCATCGTCGTCGTCGCCGCCGCCCGTTTTGGAGTTGGGTTTCCCAAGGGTGTCTTCGGTTGGTATCTCGTTGTTGCTTACCGTCGAAGAGTTATTGTTGTTGCTGTTGTTATTGCTATTGTTGTTATTGTTGTTGTTGGTCTTGGGATGTTTGGCACTCTGTGGTTTCCTTTGTTCGAGTTGCTGCTGCAGATCCAAACGCTCATTTTCCAAAAAGACTAACCGTTCAACCATTTCTTCCCGAGTCATATGATCAAAAGAAGCGACAGTAAATGGTAACGGTTTAGGTGGTAGTATTGCAGATGCTGATTCTGGTGCTGGTGTTGGTATTTTCGGTTGTTGTGATGCTTGTTGTATGGCGGCGGTGTCATTTTTTGGCTTTTTCGTTTGTGGTGTGTCAGATTCTTTTGACGTTGTTGCTGAGCTGTCCTGGTGTGATCGCTTACTATTGCTAGTGTCACTTCTGATTTGTTGATTGGGTGTCTTGTGATAATTTGATGACGCAGATGATGGTGCAAGCTTTTGTTGTTTTGGTGGGCTCGTTGAATTCTGATTCCCTTGCTGATCTGAGGGCATAAATGAAGACGAAGGTAAATTTGATCCGCTGACAGGTAAAGAGTATTCATGTAATTGTCGAGATTGTCGTATGATTTGATCTTGATGTTCTGTCGGTTTCGGATCACTGTTCTGCTGCTGAAGAAGTCGTTGTTCATTGTTATTGGGGTCACCAAATGCATCGAGGGTGCTATTGCCCTGTTCCCAGTAAATAGGTTCATGTGGAGAGCTTTGTGTACTTTCAGTTCGATTGCCCATGTCCCTCGTTACCTAGAAAAAAAAAAGAAAGCAAATATATATATGAGTATACAAAGGAACAGTGAGGGCAATACTCTTTAATTGTTCTTACCATTTGAGATTGGGCAGGGTGTTGCAGCCGTGAAGTTTGTTGTGAAGTATCTACAGCTTGTGTTGATGTTGGTGATGAAGTTGAAAGACCAATTAGCTCTTGATATAACGGTGGAGTTGAGGTAGCAGATGGGATACCCAGAGATGTCGGTGAGTTTAGTTGCTTGACAGCTGATGAGAGTGGTGATGAAGATGACGAAGGTGTGCCGATAGATTCAGCGAGTCGCAAGTCGTAATGTTGTTGAATCATATCCCAAGTGTGTTGATTATGAGCGCCTGTTGTGATATGTTGCGAAATAGGGAAAGCTGGTACCATGTTCTTGCTGCTGTTTTCGCTAGAGAAGCCCATATGTTGCTGTGATTGATACATTCCGGGACCTTTCGATAATGATGTTGCTGGGCTAATGCGAGTAAACTGATCCGTAGTTGATTGAGGCATGAATTGGAAAGTGTTGTCAGTGGTCGGAGGTAACTGCGGATTGATTGATGTGGTGGTAGCTGTATTCAGAGATGAAGATGGCAAAGTTCCAGCCAGATATGTGTGATTATTCATTTCAAAAGTAAAAGAGTGAGGATCAAGGCAAGGGTAAAGATGTTGTACAAATTTGGAAAGAATAAAAGTATAATATAAGAATCAAGTGCAACAATATCTCCCTTTGTTCCTCACAAAATATATAAACAAATCTACAAGGGGGGTCTTTTTTGATGGAGTATAACAAAAAATAAAATAAAACGAAAGAAAAGGTACGAGAACCAACAAAAATGAAACAATTTCTGTTATCGGAGATTGTATATTTCCAAAAATCAATCATTCGTCGAGTTTGAGAGATCCCCAAACACCACAGTAGCTCAACAAGAAAAATGTTGAAATACCAATAAAGTTTCCACCCCTTCCAAACAGTCCGCTGCCCGCGTTCCCCTTTCCCCTTTCCCAATTGTTATAAGTTCAAATAATCTTTTCTTTTATTTCAAAATGTGAATAATAATAATAATAAATAGTGATAGATAGTAAAAATTTCTAAAAACAAACGCTATTTCTACTAGGGGGATGCAGTTATCTAAACTAACTAACCTACTATATACTAAAATTTCCAATCATCCGGAATAGTTTCCGCCCACCTGAATTTGTTCACCAAAGTCTTGCTGTACACCTTTTCCATGGGAACTTGATACGATCGGCACCACGCCACAATAATACGAGGATCAATATAGTTCATTTTCGACGTTCCCAATGAGATTTCCTTGTTTTCTTCTTTGTCCGTCGCTTGTATCTTGGTTGCATTGATCCGTTCATTCAATTTTTCGATTTTCGCCAGCAGTTTCTCGACCGTCATGTTACTTGGTACTTCCACCTTGCCCGTTTTGCGTTCCTTGTCCAGTTGAACCTTAAGCTGATCCACCTTTTTAAGCTTTTCTTGTAGTTCCGATTCCGGTTGTAGTGCTGTTCCCTCTGCCTTGAGCTTGTCGTTTTGTTTGTCGAACCGCGTCTTGGCTTTTTCGCGTTCCTTTTCTATGGTTTCAATATCGTATGCTTCGATCCATTCATCATCCAAATCAGATTCATCTTCCGCCAGCTCCGGTCGTTTCTTTTTGATGGATGAATCTAATGCAAAGAGTTGTTTTCGAAGTTTCCTACGTTGATATTTGATTGCGCGGATCTATAATATATATATATATATATATATAATCAGATCGCTGCTGAAAACAATAAAAACAATACGACTATTTTTTATTTTATTTTTTGTATGATTAACTTACCCTATCCGCAATTTTCAGCATTTGTTGACCATGAGATTTGGATGCAGCACGTTGATGGTTACAAAGTACAGCCACCTCCCGGTTCGCCCGGTTGAAGGAGAGGATTTTGTCGGGTATGGAGTCGTCAGCATTGGTCAATTTGTCTAGTTGTTGTTGGCATGTAAAGGAAGCGTTGTATGTACGGAACACTTTGGCAGATAAACCAGGCATGTAGCTATTCAGATGTTTGTTGAGTCCGGTAGTCTATGGGGAACAAAGTTTGATTTCGTACCACAGATGAGCATTAGGTAGTTTTATGGATGGCTTTTTTTTTTTTTTTTTTTTTTTGTATTACCGTCAGTCGATCAAAAATGGCATTACCAGGTCCCACTTGTTTTTGGAAGAGTTTGAGATTCTTGAAGATTTGATGATCCACTTGGACAGAGTTTTCATATCGGATAGAGTCTTTACCAAGAAAATCAAAATGCACCGTATTGGGATGTTCCAAAGTGATGTGTTCATAGCGCAACGAACAACAACCTACAGTGTCAGCTTCTTCGTCGCCCTTTTCATTGCCCGCTCTAAGTGCCAACCGGTCAATCAAATACATAGCAGTAGCCCGTTGTCGAGTTTCGGTGAGTTTGTCCTTGAGATCATTAGTATAATTTGCTCGAATCTTGTCTACATGACCCTAAAATTATAATATTAGTCATTAAATCACTATATTTTTTACTCCTGCCTACCAGAGTAATTATTTACCTTGAGTTCCCGAGCCTTATCAAATTTCTTCATATCGCTTTGTCCTTTCCAAGATGAATTGGCTGCCAAAAACACATATTTGGATGTATCATTGATGTTTTCTTTCCAAGTAGCCAACCAAGTTGCTTGTTGATCATGGACAATTTTCCCCCATTTGTGACCAGGAAGAGTAGGTGGAATTGGGCTTTCTTTCGCCAGGTTAAGAGTGACTTGTTCAGGATAGACACGTAGCTATGTATCATCAAAAAAAAAAAAAAAATACAAAGTAAACATAAAGTTATACTGTATTTGGTTTGCACATGGGTTACCTTTAATCTACCAGTCTTTGGGTGGTCACCACGGCCTCGGAATAGACCAGGCGGTTCAATTCGGAAGTTGCCAATTTGCTCTTTTCGTCCATCCACAGTTGCAAATAAGAAGGGTTCTTCCAATTTTGATCGTTCTTCCTTGATTTTCTATAATAGATATAATTAACAGTCAAGTTAAATCTTGAGTGGCGGATACATGTCATCGCGGCTTACCAATTTTTCTTCCTTTGTCATTTGTTTCTTTCGTTCCTTGTCCATTTCAAACTTTTCCCACATAGGTCGGAAGTCACATTTTTCAAAACTGGTCAATTTGGGATTCTGTAAAAAAAAAAAAAAAAAAAAAAAAAAAAAAAAAAAAGTAACAAGCGGTCAGCCAGTTTGTTTGTTTCCTTATCAAATTTTAGTTTTCTTACCTTAGGACTTTGGGCCAATACTTTTTGAAAATCGTTGAAGAAATTCTTTTGAAAGGTAGGATTTTTCCCATGATCGGTTTCCAATAACGCGGCAAAAAAGCTTGCGACTTCTTCAGCTTCAGGGGTCAACTTGATAGGTTTGCCATCATATTTCATAGGGATACCATGAGGGACATATTCCGGAGGAAAGAGGACACCATAGTGAGCGAGCTCCGTCCATCGTACGCTGTCGTCGTCTTGGTCATTATCGCCAGCACGTCGTTCCATTTCTTGTTCCCACCATCTGTACACCTCAGCTTCCTCGGCGGCCTTGGCTTCCATTTTCAATTTTTTGCTGTTGGGTGTGCCAGGTTCGGACTTGACTGCGGGGACTGCACGCTTAAGAGCTTTGGGTTGTGCTACCTAGAGTAATTGAATTAGTGGATGGTTATCATATATGCCATCGGGAGTTTTTTTTTTTTTTTTTTCTAGAAGGAAGGAGGACAGGAAAGGGGACGTGAATATTCCGTATCAAATTATTACCTTTGGTGCCTTTGGTGCCTTGGGTTGCTTGTTCAATTGCTTCTTCTGTTTTCTCGCCTTGAGTTTAGATACAATAACGTCAAACAGGAAATCCAGTATCATTGTGAACCATAGAAGAGAGAAAGCGATGAAGAAGAAAAAAAAGTGAGTCGAAAACTCTACAACCTTATATCAAATACACATAGTCACAATTAACAAATTCTTACCAAAGGAATATCGTCTTCATCGTCACTACTTTCTTCCTTGATGGCAGGTTTTGATGCCGCTTGTCGCTTGGCCAACGGAATATCGTCGTCATCATCGTCACTTTCAGCAGTCGGTCTTTTGTTCTTGAGGTCCTTGCGCTGTGAAAGAGGAATGTCATCGTCGTCATCGTCGCTGTCATCGTCTTCGGGGATAGTAGAGGAGCTTCGAGCTTGTGAAGGATCTGGTGTAATGTCATTAATGGCTCTAGGGTCTGAGAGGAGAGTGGGGCCTAAAAAGAATCCAATGTCGCAGGAGTGTTAAAAAAGAGCATATGAAGGATAAAAAGAATACCAGCTTACCTTTTGTTTTTAACATAGTACCATTTCTTTGGGACAGGGGAATGTCGTCTTCAGAGTCGGACATGCTAGAGAAATAAGGATAAAAAGAATGTAAAACAAAGAAAAAAGGGAAAAAGAAAAATGTAAATCGTTCTTAGCAATAATACCCCAGATAGTCGGCGATTCAATCAAAATAGTCCCGTTTTGATACTTCTTCCGAAGCATTGGATAATAATACAAATTGCATTTATTTGATGATAAAGGTAATTCAATTCAATAATAAACAGAGATAGAGGTATATAAATAAATATTTCATAAATAGTTTCAAAACTAAGTAAATAAGCTAATGAGGAATCTTGTCCATAAGAAATAAAAAGAGAGAAGACGATGCTAATTCTAGATGTAGATCAAATTTGGAGTCATATTTGTTACGGAGAAAGTCATATTGTGTTGTCGTTGATGTTCAAGAACCATTGCCTTCTTCGAATCGCGTGTGTAAAAAGGTATTCCAATCGTCCATTTCCATGCTGCTAGGTACAGACCAAAATGGATTGTCGGGCTGATTTCGAACAAGCGAATGGACAGGACCAGAGCGCAAGTCGTCAGATCTAGGCTGTACACCATCGTCGGGTTGTTCATTTGGTTGCGGGACAAATGGAGATGTATCAGATAATAGTTTGGACCTGGTTGTGTTCTGATGTTGTTCTTGTTCTACCATGAATCCAGTGCTTGATAATCCAAAGATAAAATTTTGCGGAAGCCCTGCGGCTGCATAGTCGAGTAGCTGTGGTTGATTGGTCGGAAAGGTGTTGGCGAATTGGCTCGAGCTGGATAATTTATCGATGGGTGTAAACATCTGTTCAATACCCTGTCCAAATTGTTGTAACGAATTCGGATCTGATTCCAACTGCGAATGAGTATCAAGAAACGGTGCTAGAAGAAGAGTCCGTAATGACATAATTTAATGCAATATTAGCGACAATGTATTTGTATCTCATTTCTTTCTTCTTTTCTTGTTACCTTGAATATCATCTTGCTCGAAGGACGAACACAAACCGTTGATCCAATTTTCATTTGCTAGTGAGATAGGAGTGGAGTAGGAATCGACTGACTCATCATTATGTTGTTGGATAGAATTTGGTATTGTTTGAGCGTCGCTGGTAGAGCTACTGGTTGATTTTCCAGCTATCATTTCAGTCACGCCTGTGGAATCAGAGGAATTGCAACTGTCAGTTTCGATGTTATTGTGTGGAGTCGACGGTGTGACCTCGTTTCCTTGAGTCGAATCGTATGGGATGCCATGATGATCGTCATCTGAGGGTGTATTATCCACAGGAATATCGGCTATACGAGTCAGCTGCAAGAGTATCTGGTGAATTTGAGACGCCTTTGTGGAGAATTTTGATATACTTTGAATCACACGGATAGCCTTGACAAGTTGAGTTTTTGCGACGTCTGAGACAACACTATCTGAGTTGAGAGCTGTATGTCCATGGATCACCGAAGCAGTAAACACATGATAGATGGCAAAATTCCAAGATACCAATATAAAGTCCCGAAATTTTAAGGAGGACGCAACATCTACACACCGCGTTGCAGCAGATATGCAAATAGAGAGAGACGATTCAGATAAGTTCGTGGTTGGTTTTCCCTGTCGTACGATGAACGGTCGGTGTAGTAAGATCAGTAATGTACAGTACGCCAGGTACAACGAGACTGAAGGCAAGAAGAAAATAGGTGCAAGTTTAGCACACAGTGTTCATACAATCCGGATGTAATTTTCATATATGCTTACCAGAAATCGAGGGTAATGGCGATTTTCGGCAGGAGTCGAGTTTTTGAAGATTGGTTCCACTAAGTTGTAAGGTAGGAGGGAGTGCCGTCCGCCAATTAGATAACGCCTTGTCTAAATCAGCAACTCTAATATCACTTCCATACATAGCACCATGTTTCTTCGCCTGTGGACTATATATATCTTGAAGAATGCGACCCAGTATTTCCGACAGTTTCGCCATCTGCACAAAAAGTTGGTACATTGGAATTTTTCCCATCTTCACATTTCTGGCAATTGACTGATCCAAGGACGGAAACCTTAATTGTTGATCATCACCCATTCCATCGGAAGCGACATCCATAACTTCTTCCCAAGGAGCACTTTCGCTAGGATAATCTTGATCACAATCCTAGTTATACCGTTTAAAATAGTAAACAATCAGTATACAGAGTTCTTTGTTTTTTTAGTTTTTTTTTTTTTACTTTTTAATAGAAAATCCTTACTTCATCTGAAATAGTTTGTGGTTTTCCTGTTGATGCCGACGCCCATTTATCCATAATGTACACAGCCCACCAAACACGACATCGAGTTTGCTTTTCATCTTCAGGAATATCCAAAGTTTCACTTGAGCGGTGTAGTCCTAAATCTTGAGCCTATTTCCAAAGTAGGATAAATGTAAAGTGAGTAATATAATTTTCCTGCAGCATAAAAAAAAGAATTAGAGCATACCATTCGGACAGCTGTAGCACAAAGAAGCCAATCATAGGATATACCACTTTCTGTACTGGCGCGATGATTTTGTTCAATAAGGATGGCTTGCACAGTCGTTATGCTTGGTGCATAAACGCCTTGAATGTATTTCCTCAGTCTATCATAAAGCATTTCAGATCCACCTTCAGGCATTTCCCTTCTACCACCGAAGTCCTTGTATAGGGTATCCAGTACAGAATCCGCATCATCAAGTATTTGACATTTTTCTATGTGACGCATAGCAGCACCATGCATGGCATTTAATAAAGGGGGAGATGGATAATCACTAGCAAGACCACGGTATTGATTCAAGAATAGCGTTTTGTTGACAACCGGTAGACCAGGATGAATGTAGGTAAAATAGCTAGACATAGAGAGGCCCACCCAAAACAAAAAAAAAAAAAAAGTGTAAGTATATTTTTACCTTTTTCATTGATTTCTACTATCAACTTACATTTTTAACAATTGGTCACTTGTAGTTTTCATAATGCCAGACACCCTCCAAAGCCAATCATCCATGCCAAGTATAGGTTCCCCAGGCTTCAATATACCAGTATCCTCCAGCAAAAGTTGATTCGGTGTACGTCCCTTCGTGTCCTCTTCTCCATCAAACAGCATCAAGTTTTTGCCACTGCGCCGTATTCTAATTTTTATGGTGGACGTCAAGCGTTCATCTTCCAGGTTGAATTTCTCGGAAAGGAATTGCAGTGCGCCACCGTCTTCCACATGATGTGCTTGACTTACATCGATGGTTTGGGTTTTTCGTAAGTGCTGTTGATTTTCATCATGGCTTGCTAAGGTCGTCATGGCTGTACCATCACCAGACGATGTTGATTTTGTTATCAGATTGGGTGTTGGCTGGTCTGTTGTTGGAGGTGAAGATGATGTCGTGGTTGCATGGTTCGTTGCTGATCTATTCAAAAGAGTTTCCAGTCGTTTCAATCGATTGTTCAGTTCCTCCTTATAACTAGGCAATAATGATAGTAATTATAACAATAATAAAAAAGAAGTCAAAATTTTTCCATGTCATGCAGTACTTCGTATTCATAGTTTGTGAATGCCTTACCCTTTCGGTGGGCCACGTTTTTTTGCGCTATAATGGTGATAATGTTAGTTGAGATTCCGTTGTCGTTGTGTGTTTTCCCAATTTGGAATTCCTGCCCTACCTTTGATTGTAAGTACACTCTATATTATTTGTCCAGCAGCTCTTACAAGTTCTTCCTAAGTCAGTGCCAATACACCTGATTTTCTTGCGTCTACACATATCACTAAAGAATAAATAATGAGCGTTTCGAAAAATAGAAGCCTGATCGTGCTTCAAAGTTTTTGACTTACCATGCACGTATATTCCGTTGACTCTTTACTTCGCGACTGTTTTCAATTGGGAATTCAAAAAGCTGTGAATGGAATGGCTGACTATCGGTTGCTGCGATGGGTGGTAATTGAGGATAAGGTTTTGGTTGTAAATGTCGTTTCTTGGGTGCTTGTTCGTGAGGCCGGAAATAGTGCGACTGCGGCTGGTATGAAGGACTGACGAACGATGTCTTTGGATTAGAGTGTTCATTTTGTATTGTATTGGAGGACATGATCGTTTTTATGAATCCTTTGTCTCAAAAATACAGGATAAGGTGGAAACCGGGAAAGAGAAGGATATGATTTTTTTTGGGTGGGCAATTTGTTTTGCCTTTTTTTAAAATGCCGATTTTTTCTGCTGTAAAACAATTTTATAGTAGAAAACGCTATGAGGTGCCGAATTTTATAAGACGTAATTTTTTTTTATTGATATCATTTTTACAACAATTTTATGAATGCAGAATTTGTATCCGCTAATAATTAATGTGATGGTTGGCTGTCGTATACCTAAGAATTACTGTCAATTGATCACTTTGCCATTGTTGCGGGACTTGGCACATTCTCCCGGAAGGCAATGTTGTGCTATATTTGAAGACAGTTCAAAAACCGGTACAATCATGATTGGTGGTTACATTGTTGTTGATGCGAAGTTTTATGACTTACACAATAGTCATATGGTCATGTATTCCACATTAAAACTGCATCGCTTAGCGTTTTTTCCTGTCCGAAGGAAATTTATTCCTCTTCAAAATTTCTTCTCGCATTCTGGTGGCTTTACTGTAATATGCAAAATTAATTCCCAATCGTGGCAGTCCAAAAATTCCACGCGAAAATGCTTTTAAATCAAAGACTACTGTGAAAATACCTTGACGAATGATTCTTAGGGAAAGTTCTTTATATATTTTACATCCATCAAAAATGGGTTTTCAGATTTTTTCTCAGATGATAGACATGTACTATTTTTGGGCAGCAGCTTTTTAATTTAACAAGGGAGCTATATCTGTTTGGCATTAAGCGGGGACTGAATTTCCTGTGCTTTTTTGGGGGATTGAATTGGACAGACAGTTGGTCTGTTCTTTTTTCTTTTTTCTCATGGCTAACTCTACAAACTATAATACCGTGATTCTCGACATCGAAGGCACTATTACACCTATTGCATTTGTAAATGAAGTATTGGTAAGTACTCACTATCATTTGATCTGTAGTATGGGTATTTGATCAACCTTTACTAATTTATGCTATTCTTTTCTCTAGTTTCCTTACGTCACTGGCGGAATCGATGCTTTCTTAGATAGAGCTTGGGGAACTTCTGACCTCGAACACCATATCCAGCTACTACGTGAGCAGGTAAAATTTAACATATCCGGAGAATGATATATAGTGCTTACATTTTATGGTGGTGATGCTGGTGCTTTATTTTTGTATAGGCTGAAAAGGACGTCGTTGCCGGGGTAGAAGGTGCGTTATTGATCCCTACTACATGGTAAGTTGTCCATTTTACAATTAATTAAGCTGAAAAAGATAATAATTTCATGCCTTTAATTTTGACACTGCAGTACAACTGAAAATATCAAGGCGGCAGTGAAACAAAACGTCAAGTGGCAAATGGCGTCAGACAGAAAAATTGGGGCCTTAAAGTCATTTCAAGGCTTCATGTGGAAAGAAGGCTATGAATCTGGGGAAATTCTGGGAATGTAAGTGGATAATAACTGCCAAGACAGATTAACTTGTTATGATACTCAATCTCTTCTATTTATTATATATTTGATAGTGTGTACGATGATGTAGTTCCTGCGCTACAAAAGTGGCAATCTGAAGGCAAAAAGATATACATTTATTCCTCTGGAAGTGTACCTGCGCAAAAATTATTGATCAGCCATACAAAACAAGGTGATCTATCTAAGGTAAGAAAATAATTATGTAAACACAATATTCATCAAGTATTAATATATTTTTTGACTGGATATTTGAAAGTACTTTTCTGGCTACTTTGATACATCCGTAGGTCCCAAGGTCGAAAAGGAATCCTACATGAACATTGCCAAGGCACTTGGAATAAGTGATAAAAAATCCATACTTTTTGTGACAGACAATATACATGAAATCTATGCGGCAGACCAAGCAGGACTCCAGGTGGCGATTGCCAATCGGCCCGGAAATGCTCCCCTTGGTTTGGTGGATCCATCGTTTAAAGTAGTTACGACCTTTGATTCCTTTTAGTTTTTATTGTGTTAGCGTATACATTGACCTCAATAAAATCTATCATATATATTTTGTATCATACGGTAAATGAACCTATTGTAGTTTGTTAGGATGATTTATGAAACTCGGTTGCTATATTTGTGCTATTTGGAGAAATGCGAAGTGCGGGGTTCTATACTGTGACCTATGCTGATGGCAATGGGATGTGAATGCTGTAATGGCGAAAGGAATCAAGTACTGGGTAAGATAGGACAAAGGGAGTTGGAGACTAGTGATGATGGTGCCAGGACAATATGTGTGATGAACTCAATTTTTAAGCAATCAATTCAATTCTTCAAGTGGAAATCTCCATTCAATACCTTTGATAAATAGGGTTGTGATTCTAGAGTTTCATTATACATATGCATCATAAGAAAAAAAACCAAAATCTAAGAGGGACATATCTCAAGATACCTTCACATTGCATTCCCAATTCAAAAAAAAAAAAAAAAAAAAAAAAAAAAAAAAAAAAAAAAAAACCAGCCAGAAAGAAAGGATTTCATGAGATTTAGTAAAAACTTCAGATTCGTGTCAATTAATATCTAGCAAATTTCCTTTTCATCAAACCTTTCGAGTGCGCTTCAATAATCATGTTCTATGAGCTCATCTGTGCTTAGTTTATTGTGCGTCCTTCATAGAATTTTGTTAAATACACTAGAGACCAGCAGTAACGGTATCAACCGGGAAGTGAAATTGCATTGCTTTTGTAATATATTTATTAGTATTTGTGTAGCCATGCTATATCTAGCATAATAACTCTCATCTGTAACCTTTCATTGAGATTTTTTCATTGAACTGGAGAAGTCCTTTTTTTTTTTGTGCAGTTCATAGAGAGGATACAGAAGGCTTTTCAAATCCCGCCCACGTGGAATATTTATTTTCTCTCTGCCTTGTGTTATTTTTTCGGCCCTCTTTCTTTTTGATTATTTTTTTTCCCGTCATTTTTTCTTCACCATTCGACTTTTTTGAGGTTATGTTGGCTTAGAATAGTGTCAGGACTAGTTTAGAAGTCTTTTCAGTTCAGGGATTACAACATGCATGGGGAAACCCTTTCATTTTGGATTCAGGATTTGGAACTACCATTAGTTGGCTTTTTGGAACCTTCATTGTTATAGTTTAGTGCTATTTTGTCCATAGTTTGTATCTACATCTGGATAAAATATGTATATGTTTACTTGCTTTAAGAAAAATGAAAAATATTCCATTAATCACTTTCATGCCTTGTGCAATTGATTTCTTTTTTATAACCATCACAGCTTTTGATTAGTGTTGAACGCGATTGAGCTTCAATAAAATATATTCGTTTATAGTCTTTCTCATAATTTATGTTGTATATTATATTAGCTTAGCTCCCATTATACATTTGTTTATTTAGATTAGTGTTGACCACTCTTCAACTTTCACATTAGTCTCCCCTCAAGTGTCCTCTACTAGATCCTTCCATTGAATCCCTTTTGTTACAATGAACCCTTTGCCTTTAGTTTTAGAATCTACCAATATGATTCAATAAAAATTTTTTTTTTATTAACCGTGTATCTGACCCAATATGAAAAGCTATTTTTGTAGGTGTTTTGTGATTGTCCTTTCAATTGTTTACTTTCTAGTTCACCCACTATGACAACTATTCCTCTGGAGACCCAAGATCTGCCAAACTGTCATAAATCGCTTACTGTTAAAGAAGGCCATATTTCTGCTCGATCAAATAAATGTATCTAGGTCTTGTTGTAGTTTAACTACCACTATAGATTCCTTCCCGCCGCTTTCTGGCTTATTCCACGACTACTTTTTCCCCATCCCTCATAAACCTAGAGACTGCCGATTAGTTCAAGGTGACACTAACCTAAGCCCTGTTCTCATCCTACCGTTTATATTAATCAACCTAGACCGTAACATCAGCATAGCGTCCACTAGATAGGATATACTGACTATATCCAGCTTGTTTTTTTTTTGTGGTATTTAACCCCGCCTCGCCAAACTGTTGTCGTTGAGTCCCAAAGAACCTGTACTAAATTGCAATTAGCGAAGACACCTAATCACCCCATCAAAACCCACACTTCAGTGACCTTTCCCGACCCCTCCTCTCCTAACTGCCGGTAGATAATTTTTTTTGGAAGTGTAGGAAAAAGACAGCTTTAAAAAAACGAGACGGTACCTGAAAACGAAAAAAAACCGGCACTAGTTTGATTATATCTGACACGTTTCTTTTTCTGGTGGATCTGATTTGTTCTAACTGACACCGTATGTTTATTTAAAACCAACATATAATAAATTACCAGAGCTAGCATCTTTTGCCGTTGTACTGGTCCTTGAGTGTATTCTGAGAAGCTATTCGGTACCGTAAACCTTCTATTTCAATTTGTTTCAAACATAAAATCACTTTTTTTTTTGTTTTTCAGAAGTTACGTCATTTATTTTATTCAAGAAAAAAAAACAATAAAAAACCATATGTTCAAGAGGTAATAAATAAATAACTAAACTAAGGGTAAAAGGGGAGATAATCTAACAAATACCAGGGGCGAGCTTGACTTCCAAGCTATGTACTTCACCATCAGCATCTTGTACGGGTTCAGCATCACCGACCTTGTATTGGGCAATGTTCTTGTGCAAAGCACTGTGGGAGTGTTCATCCTTGACAGCACTAGCGGAAAAAAGAAAGAGTGAGCAATAAATCTTCAATGCAATGTATTTTCACGGACCAAGAAATTGCTAATCGGTTTTGCTTACCGGTGAATTTCGACAGTCTTTCTGTCAATGGCATCCAGTGCCTTCATAGCCGCAACCAAATCACGGATCAACAGTTCACAACGAGATCGAGAAAAGTCTTCACGTACGACCACACGCAAAAGCTTTTTGTGTTCCAATTTAGGAGCCATGGTATAAGCAGGGACAATCCAGCCTCTTTCACGTAACTTGGCAGACAAATCAAACTGTATCACATAATAAACTGGTGAGTTCCCTTGTCTTTTTTTTTTTTTTCCTCACTTGTTTCACGACTTTTCTTACCTCGTCAAAGTGTTGATCTCCCTTGAGACTGAAGGCCACCAAAGGCAATCCCTTTCCTTCTCCTTCACTAAGGATTTCAAACCGACCACTAGCACGAAGGCACTCGGCAAGGTGATCAGCAGTGTTGGTCAAATTGGTCATGATCTTGGTGAAACCACTCTTGCCCAAACGAATCAAGACATAGTATTGAGCGATCACATGAGCAGCACCCTTACTAAAGTTGAGAGTGAAGGAAGCCTTAAAAAAACAAGGACAGTTAAATATAATTCTAACAATTTCCTTATCCGAGTATCATATGAGCTTACCTGGTCACTACCGAGATAGTTGATGTTGAAAATCAAATCCTTGGGGAGATATTCAGGGCTTCTCCAGACAGCCCAACCGACACCAGCGTAGGTAAGACCGTATTTGTGACCAGAGACGTTGATGGAAACAACACGGGGTAAACGGAAATCCCTATATATAATAACCAGAAAAAAAAATAATGAGACCGGTACACTATGTATGAAGTGATATTATTCACACTTACCATTCCAAGTCAGGGTTTACGAAAGGAGCGACGAAACCACCGCTACATAAAAAAGAAGCAGTTAAGTAAAACGAAGTGAATACCCCAATAACACACCTACCTGGCAGCGTCAACGTGAATACCAATATCCCAGCCCTTTTCAGCGCACTTCTTATCGAGGAGCTCATTCACTTTCTTGACATCTTCGTAGTGGCCAGTGTACTAGTAGCAACAAAAAGAAGAAAAACCAGCACATTGAATAAACAGGTCTTGATGGACAAAATACTGAAAATACTTACAGTAGAACCGAGAATGACACAAATCTATAAAATAAAAAGGAGAAACATTAGTACTCAGTACGTAAAAAGATAGAATACAAAAAAAAACAAGAATACTTACACCAATAGTGTTTTCATCAGCCATTTCCACAGCCTTGACAGGATCCAAGCACAACACACCTTCGGTGCAGTCGACTTCACGAGATTCCACTTCAAGGTATCTAATAGTGCCAATGAAATAAATTAGATCAGCTTTGCAGTAATTTTTTTCCCCTTTAAACAAACAATCGGCACTTACCTAGTAGCCTTGTGCCATGCCACTTGTTGGTTACTACCCAAGATCAAGTTGGGGTTGTCAGTGGGAAGACCCTTAGCCTTACGAGCAAGTTGCCATCTACGCTTCATAGCCAAAGTGGAAAGAATAATGGCTTCACTTGAACCAACGGTACTGCAACCCAAGGCTTCGGTCTTGGAGTCGTGCATAGGAGCATTGAAGAGACGAGCAATCATGTTGACGCAACGGTTCTATGATCAAATAAAGAATAATAACACGATAAGAAATACATTCACAATAATGGTACGGGTCTTCCGGTATTATCTTCTCTTACACAGATTTCAGCACTACTGGCATATTCATCATGATCAATGAAGTTCTTGGCAATGTTTTCTATGAGACACCAAAAAAAAAAAAAAAAAAAAAAAAAAGTTTGTCAAAGACACTCTACCATGATATTATTGTATAGCAATCCTCTTCATATCTTACCGGCCATCAATTTTTCGGCTTCTTCTTCCATATAAGTGGTGACAAAGGTAGCCAAGTTGAGAGCAGGGTTACCATCCAGTTGGAGTTCATCCTTCACCAAACGGTAGGCCATGTCTACGTTGAATAAAACATCCATTGTTAGTGTCTTCAAGCTTCACTTTCCTGTATCACTGTGCTTTGTTTGTTGAAAATAAAGGTACTCACTTGAGGGCATTTCTTCCTAAGTGACAGTATAATATAAAAGAGCGTTAGCGACACGAGAAGAGATGTAATATAAATAAATATGAGGGTATGTTACTTACTTCGGGCATATCATAGCTATCAGGTATAATGAGGAACGTTAATGGGAGAAAAGGTAAGCACACCATCACAAAACTACCTGAATGTATTTTCAAACTTACCGAGGGATGTCATTTGCGGCCCAGCGAGTACCATAAACTGAGGTGTTCACGGTGTCGGCGTGATGAGCACCATTGCTGTTTGTTTCCTTGATACGGGCTGTTATGCGGAGCGCATTTAAAAAAAAGAAGGTGAGATAAGTACCAGCAAACGTGCTCTGTCAACATACATATCATGAGTTTATATTTATACCTTCAGAGACTGCGTTTGATAAAAAGACCATTTTTCCACCAGATAGATTGAGTTAATTAACGAAGGAAGAGAGAAAAAAAAAAAAAAGAAGGCACTTTTATATCATTTTATTGTCAGGTGGGTCGACAGTTGAGGCTAGGACCTGCAACGTTCCCAATATAGAAGTGAAGTCTAAAATCCTCTAGTGGCGCTGATTTAATCAATTCCCATCTAGTGGAGCTAATAAAGCGAAAAGGCGCAAAAAGAGATTGGATTGAAATGCCGGTTGTTAAATTTACCTTTCGAGGCAAATTTATTTTTATGATCAGCATACACTACAATACAAGAGGGGTTTTTTTTTATTGATGTAATGTCTGGACCTGTATGGAATTCCCGAACGAGTTTCTTCACTCCCGATGCTGTCATATCGTAATAAACGTTTTTCCATCACTTTCATTTATTTGTTCCTATAACTTGTGTACACAATGTATGCTTCTGTAACAATAATAACAATAATATCGGTTCAGTAGGTAGCTCAAAAAAAACAAAAGGTTATCGTTTATATCTGTGTAACCATCCTAAGACACAGTTCTTTGTATTTCTTGCACCTCATTTATCTTTTTTTCCCAGACTCCCAGACTTTTTATGTCCTTCAAATTAAAGCGTGAATGAAAATAGCAGGAAGAGTTATAGTATCATCCTCTTTTGTTCTTTCTTTTTCAGTCTTACTATGCTCGCGTAACACGATCTTCGTCTTCATTATTTCTTTAATTATCAAGTATAAGAAATAAATGACTTTTGTATCAAAATCCAGAGTTATTGGTAATATCAGGGGCAGTAGTATTAACCGATATTTATTTTCATGGTGGTTATCGACAAATAATTTAAAGACCGCTTCGCTTGTCTTGATGGATTTAGAAAGACATGAAATAAAATGTGGTCGTGTACTACTTGGACTTTATGCCTTTTTTTATTATCTCTGGCTAATATATCGGAGGAGAAGGGTCAGTGCCGCTCTACGAAAAAAAAATGCCAAGAGTGCGAAACCTAAAACATAGTAAATATTATGCTCGCTGGCCTGTTGACAAAAATAGTCAATCGGGACTAGTCATTTTCCCACTCAGCATTGGGCATTCGAAAATCCAACAGTATCCTTTATCCGGTCAGTTATCGTCATTAGGCATCGTCATCAACGTATATACGACAGGGTACAGTTTCCTCGAAATCATCAACTAATACCTATTATACAACTATATTTTCAAAAACCTTGTCCTGTGACCACCTCTGTTCCCAGCATCAATCAATAATAAATAATCACTAAACTATAATATACATTTTGCTAAAAATGGTACCCCCCATTCAAATCCATTTATTCCCGTTTCATTTTCTCCAATCAACTACAAGAATAGAATCATACATAATTTTGACTTTTTATTAACATATTCATGTAAACACACACAAAAGAAAAAAAAAAAAAAAAGACAAAAACAATAATAATATTAAATCATGTAAATAAACTAAACTAAACTAAATAGCATACTTGTCAGAGATCAAAGGGTTTTGAATAAACTATATATATCACCAAAAAAAGAAGTCAGTACACTCATATTTTCATCATCATCAGCACCCCATCATATAGTAGTTTATTACCTCTACCCAGTAACCATCAGGGTCAGCAATAAAAGCAATGTTTTTCATCTTTCCATCAGTCAAGCGTTTGACGAATTTAACGTTGAGTTTCTCCGCACGTTCACAGGCAGCTTCGATGTCGTCCACAAGGAGCGCAATATGGCCGAATCCTTTGCTTTCCGCGTCGTTTCCAGTGCAGTATTTAAAGTCGGCCTGGTTTTCGGTACCCCAGTTACTATATGTCCATATGTCGATTCGATAAGCAAACCACTGTCTTTATAAGCATACATTGAACATACTTCTTCTTTTTTTTACTTACTGAGTCAATTCCAATACACCGGAGCTTGTGAAGACCATTCGTTTCCTTTCCTTTTCTGTTTCAGGGACATTATCAGTATAAACGAAGAAGTAAACAGTAAACTTCCCACTTTCGAAGTCCTCCTTGTAGATATTTCTATATGAATATATATTGATATAAAAGTAAGCCACTAAAACCAAAGGGACGGAGGGAAATTAACACCATGTCAAATATTCGCGCTATCTTACTTACTTCATTCCAAGTACTTTTTCGTAAAATTCAACAGAAGCTTTTGGATCCTTGACACGGATCATGGTGTGATTGTAAACATATTTTGAAGGATCAGTTGCCATGGCGAGAATAAGCAGTAAATAATAACGGAGAACAGAATAGAAAGATATGTGAGAAGATTTTATATCTTAATTTCAAAGTCCGGCGAACGAAAAACCTCCTTTGCATGAATTGCATTTCATTCAAAAACCGTATGATCTGTTTAACTATGGGCTGTTTTTGATTAGTGCAGATGAGATTATCACTACCATTACCATCGTGATTGTTCCTCTTTAGTCCTATCTCTGGATCACATCGGATATGCACCATCATACCAATTACATTTGTCAAATAACGCATTGATTTTCCAGCATATAATACAGTTCGCCCTTTTATATCACTCATCAATGACTTTTTTTTTTTTTTACTGATAACATATTGCAACATATTATAGATATTTAAACTATTTATGACTATTAATAATCATTCATTCTACCCAATCCATATCTTCTCAGTCCACCGAGAAGTAAAAACATAAAAATAAAAATAACAATAGTGGACTACAATAATACAACAATATATATGATAGTATAAAAATAGTATTTTATTGAATCAAGTGGACATAAAGACTAATATGCTAAACTGTACTAATATAAAAAATAAAGCTAATCTATATAACTGCATTAAAACCCATGCCATCACATGACCAAGCCATAAAAAGCCGTCTATTCTTCCCTGTCAAGTTGCTGTCTCATCGCATTTGGCTTGTAAATCCTGTCATAAGTATCCCGTCGCATACCCAGTCGTCTCCGAATTGATTTTTCATAATTGATGCGCCGCTTGTTCTGCCTGACACCACTTTGGCCGGGCTGTACATTGGCAGGGTCTACCGTAACGTCGAATTGGCCAATGTTGTTGTGAATTTCGTATCCATTGATAAAATCCTTGGGTAAAATGGCTTTCTTGTTTTCTACTTTGAGATGCGTCAGCCCAATCACAAGACCGTCCGCGCATAAAATATGAAGATGGTCAGTTTTGTTGTCCAGCATAAAGCTACCAGGTGGGTGTTCATCAACGTCACCGCTGAGTCGATAGAAAGGTGAGTCTGATGGTAGGTAGATGTTGTAGAGTTGCACGGCGAACTGCTTTTGTTTGACTTTCAGAGACCTTTTGATTCTAGAGAAGGTAAATGATGTTCGTAAGGGCATCTATATAAAATGAATAAAAAAAAAATAGAAAAAAAAAAACAAAATCAGCACATATGCATTGGTTTTGGTCAGGGAACCCGAATCCCTGTGTTCTCTCTTGTCCATCATCCATTTCTTACTTGTTCACCAATCGCACGACTAAGTTGATCAATTTGCCATGACGCCATTGCATTGAAATCGAGATCAGCCCATTCCTTCTTTATCTTGTTTGCCTTGGTCACTTTTGAGAGATCTTGAACCTTTGCATCTTTCTATGAGTATATAAAATGAAAAAGAAAAGCATGACTGAGAAAATCTTTCGGTTGTCAATCAATGCAATCAGTGATTTCGTTTTACCTTGCATTGATCAAAGTTTTTGAGTGTATCCACCAGTAAGTCACTTCCAACCTCAGCCAAAAATTGAGAAAGGTCCTTGTAATTAACATTGTTATCCGTCGATAAATCCACTGTTGCTTGAGCCAAGATGCGACCAGCATCAAACTCTTTGTCATCCAATTCTTGTACCGTCACGCCCGTTTCGCTCTCCCCTTGCAGAATGGTGTGTTGAATAGGTGCAGCTCCACGGAACTTGGGAAGTAATGAAGGATGAACGTTGATAGCACCGTAACGGAAAGATGATATGATATGAGGTGGAATAAAATAGCCAAAGGATACCACAACGCCGAGATCGTAAGGTGCATTGTCCTTGTTGTTGTCATTAGTGAATGTCCAGTGATCCAGTGTCTTCTCCGAAGCTGGTGTATGTTGAACGGGGACGTTGTAAAGTGCTGCTAATCCTTTGGTTGGACCTATTCATCACGGTAAGAAACACACACCCCATCCATATTCAGTTAGAGCCAGTTTTTATAACTACTAGTTCTCGATCTTACTTGGAGTGAGAGTTTGCAGTTTCCTGCCAGTGCGACGATCAGGGGGACAAACAAGGCCCAAAGAGCTAATACAACCATTTCGTCTATCTAATTGCAATACCAAAATTGAACGTTAGTTGAGCCATGATTTGTCACTACTATTCCATTGCTTACTTTTTTCTTGAATAAGAGCCTTGAGATGGGTGGCGGCAAATCCGTCAGTACCAAAGAATAAGATTCGAAAGGGTTGACGGCTTCTAGAGGTTGTGGAAGAAATGTACCTACACCGATACTAACAGACAAGAATAAATAACACAACTTCTCAGTGGCGTAAGCGCGGAAACTTACAAGGGGTGATACTTGGAAACAATTTCGTCCAACGTAGGTAGTGAAAAGTGTCATAAAAAAAGAAGATTGAAGAAACGAAAAAAAAAAAGAAAACAAGCATGTTTAAAATTCATTCAAACGCCGCAATAGACAAAGAACTCAAACCAGCCAAATTTAGAGAATCATATTAGTTAGAGAATCGTATTTTATATTTAGACAAAGCAAGGCAGCAAAGAAAGTATTTTCTTATACATATACAGTGTAGATGATGAACAAAAATAGAAACATATTCTTTTTCTTCTAATTTTTAGCAAACCGTTTGTGATTTGCGCGTTTTTTAAAAAAGGACAATCTCTCTCATATACAACAGCAACTTAGATCAATATGACGCTTTTAGGTACATTATCAGTAATAATTTAATTCTTCCATTGTACTGAAAATATGAGAATTGATCATTCTAATGTATGGATGATCTCTACCGCATACAGAATATTTTTCATACTCCATCTTGCTTTACATGCATGTTTTTGCTTCTATATTAACCAAAAATTTTATTTATGTTACTTTGTTTGTGAATATTTTATGCTTCCAGGAGTACAATTATTTGATTTCTTCTAAAATTTAATATGAAATCAAGCTGACAGACCATTCCATGGCATACCACACCAAAAATTATATTATGATTGAATTGATGATATATATATTTCTGAAAGTCAAATTTTGATTTATTGATACATACATTGAGATGTGCTTGCAGAAACCATAGTTGTATGATAACATACTGTCAGGACCGCACTTATCATAAAGTGTAGACCAAAGAAAAGAAAGCCACTTACCCACATGTTAGTTTCTCGTACAACAAGAAAAGGGATATATAAAAAACAACTCTATCACAGGTGTCTAATATGAACGCCTTTTGTTTGTTTTGTTTTTCTTTTTGTTTTTTTCCATCGTTGGGCACCCTCACGGACTTTCTACGTCCATAAATATCTAAAAGTGAAAGTTCAAGTTACACTGATTTCTGATAAGACCCCATTTTTTTCATTCATTCTTCCATTTCTTTTTAACTTTGCTCCCCCCACTTTTTTTTCCTTTTCTTTTTTTTTTTTTTTTTTTTTTTTTTTTCTTTCCTTCTTTCTTTTTTACTTTTTCACCAAGCAATTTCAACCCACACAATCCCTCATTCAGCCCTTCTTTGATTGCCATTTCTTTATATTTTATTGAATTCACTGGTAATAGCATCATTCAATCACTCCTACTTGACTTGATCGAGCTGGTACTTTTTGACCGTTGAAAGTGACTCGCGCAACACACCCCTTGACTGAAAACTCCCTGCCTATACCACCACCGCAAAAACTCATATACTTCCTCTAACAATTGTGATATTTTGACATCAGCAAGAGTCAACAACACTACAGCCTTATTATCTCTTATCTTTACTTAGTGTAGTCAGTATTATACATACACAAGACTACCACCTTTACTCTCTCTTATCTCTTCACAACTATTGACTGCACAAGTACTATTACCATATTCAACAAAATGGCCGAAACGTTCCATGGATATATCGATACAACACAAGACGTCCTATTGATATTTGAAGGGTGTAGACGTGGTCTTCTTCCCAGAGTCAACCGACGGTTACAAGAAAAGGAACGCAAACTTATTCAATCTGGCTCTGTATTTGTATTTGATGAAAGGGAATCAGGTAAAATGAAAAATAAAATGCAATGTGATGATGGGGTTGGTGGATGTTTGTTTTCAGGGGAATACAAAGGGGAAATGGTTTAGTGAGTTAGTGTCAATAGCTGGAAAAGTGCGAAAGGGAAAAAGTGGCACCACGTGAATTGGGGCAAAGAAGGGGGGATGGAATCGAACAAAAAAAAAAAAAAATCTGTGTGGCAAAAATCAACCTTATTCAATAGAACTAACTCTTCTTTTTTTCTTCTGACATTACAAAAATAGGCGTGAAACGATGGACAGATGGATTGGTATGGAGCCCATCACGTATTCTCGGCAACTTTTTGATTTATCGCGAATTGGAAAAACGCAATGGTGAAAAACGCATGTCCATTAGTGATCATCGTCAACGCAGTTATAGCATGGATATCTCTTCGACAGTTGCAGCCGCTGGCCGTGGATATTTACCTGATCGGGTCAAGGAAAAACGCTTGGTGGGTAGTTTGTCGGAGATCTACAACTTTCGACCGGATGGCCTTATCAAGAAAACTATGTCCATTGTAGTCAACGGTAGCACGCAGCATTTGATCTCTTATTACCATCCCCAAGATATTATTGAAAACAAATTACGAACGCCATCCTCTGTGCCTGAATTAACAAGCTTGGAAATCTCTCCTGAATTATTGGTCAAACAGAACTTCCGAACCCCTCCATTTGTCGAACCTTCCTATGATCGAGCTGCTGAGAATGGCACCGCTGCTGGCTTGCCAATGCGTCACCATCACAACCAACAACAATATAGGCCACCGCCATCAGCAGCTCAACAATATCAGCACCAAGAACCGACAATGACAGAAAGGAATACACAGCCTAGTGACACTAGTTCGACAACGACATCTATCTCTGGGGCACCATTACGTAGCATGTCGGTTGGCTCGCTGAATTCCTTGCGGCAGGAATCTTTACTTTACACTGATCAGAATGCCACCACCATCGACGGCATCATCGGTTATGATTCATACAATCACAGTAACGCCACCGCACCTGCAGAAAACAGTCATGGTGACAAATCATCTCGAATGTATCCGCTCTACTTTCAACAGAATCAGCACCAAAATCGACAACAAGAACAACAGCAGCAGCAGCAGCATCAGCAACAGCAACAACAGCAACATTCACCTCATATACAGCAACAAATCCACCCATACTCACCTACACATGCCGCTCCTATGGGCAATTCCAACGCAGTACCATCTGTGTATTCATTAACGCCTTCTCCAAATGGTATTCGTTATGGTAATCATCCTCATCAACCACACGAGGAGCAACAGAGATATACAACGTCACCCAATCCACAACTGGGCCATCTGCTTAACCCGGTCTATCCGTTGAACTCTCCCACCGTCAGCACCAATACCACTACTACCACTTTGGATCACAATGACGCTAGCTCTACTGGCATTCCCCACGATATGCAAGTCAAAATGGAATCGATGGATCAGCCTATCTTTTATGGAAATCGCACATCTCCTTTATCAACGGCTCATACATCAAGGCTAATATGATTTTAGGTGCTACAATGTCATTGTTAGGCTATTTATTTATGTTATTTATTTGTTAGTTTGCTTTTTTTTTTTTTTTACTCCATTCTTGTATAGTTTATTTACTCCCTTCCTCCTTCCATTCTTTTATGCTTTCCTTTTATATATATATATATTGAACGAATAAAATCTTATTATATATAATATAGAATTATATTATACTCTCTTGTCTCTTTATTGTTTGTTTAATATAGGTACATATAAGCGTAGTGTAGAATGTCATCTCAAAAAAATAAAGGAGCAAGTCTGGTATTCCCTGGTAGCACTTTAATTCTCGCCACTGATTGGTTAGATGTGCTTTGGTTTTGACTTTTCCCATCATAAGGATTTTTTTTACCCCCTATTTTAAACCACCGCTTTTTTTTTGCCCTATATTTTTCTTTGCCCTCTTTTCCCTTTCTTTTTTCTCTTTATCAAGAAAAACCCAATTCCTCTATTTTTATTTTTTTGAAATACTATACAAACAAGAACACAACATGGCTACTGTAAGTACAATATTCCATATGAAAACCAACAACACCAGCAACCACACTCCGCTCATATTTCTAGTCTTATCGATATGACGAATGATGATGAAACTCATCCACCCATCCACTCATCCCTCCCTCTTTATCACTCCCCACCCCTTCAGATGATATCGTTTTTGTTTCTAACTGACTTCATTATTATTAATAATATTATTATATATAGGAACGCGAAGATAAGGTAAGCAAGCACACAAACGACAGTGATAGATACACATACAAGTCAATAGTGGAGCATATTCACACATTGTACACTATTTCATGTATAGGTTTTTATGGCCAAGATTGCTGAACAAGCTGAACGATACGATGGTAAGGAAGAGCTATCCAAAGTTGTAATATTAAGATTTTGTGCATGGTTCTTATCAATGTTTTCTCACGTGTGTATATATTCTTTATCTTATGTATCAATAGAAATGGTCTCTCATATGAAAGATGTCGCCAAGGTAAGTTCCTAAAAACCCTTTTTTCCCCTCCCCCTCTTACGTGTATAAAAAAGGGATTTTTTTAAGGGGGTAGTGCTCTGTTTCGTATGATGATGATGATGATGATGATATATTAAGCACTAATAATCTTTCTTTTATCTATGAATCACTTGTAGTTGGGTGTTGACCTCACAGTCGAAGAACGTAACCTGTTATCTGTGGCTTACAAGAACGTGATTGGTGCTCGCCGTGCATCCTGGCGTATTGTGTCATCTATTGAACAAAAGGAAGAAAGCAAAGGCCATGAATCTCAAGTCCCGAAGATCAAGGAATACCGAAACAAGATTGAAAAGGAACTCTATGAAGTGTGTGGTGATATTTTGGCTTTGTTGACCGATTTCCTGATCCCCAATGCCAAAGATGGTGAAGCCAAGGTATTCTACCACAAGATGTAAGTTTTACACAAAAAACAACAACAACAAATGATTGGAGGAGGACTGTTGTTTTACGTACCTTATGATTAATATGTATGCATACAATTTTTTTTTTATGTTTGAACTTTATTTAGGAAAGGTGATTATCATCGTTATGTTGCTGAATATGCCACTGGTGAAGAACGCAAGGAAGCTGCTACTGCTGCCCATGAAGCTTACAAATCTGCTACTGACATTGCTCAAATTGAATTGGCTACCACGCATCCTATCCGTCTTGGTCTTGCTTTGAACTTCTCTGTGTTTTACTATGAAATCTTGAACTCACCTGACCGTGCCTGTCACTTGGCTAAACAAGCCTTCGATGACGCCATTGCTGAATTGGATACTCTTAGTGAAGAATCTTACAAGGACTCGACTCTTATCATGCAATTGTTGAGAGACAATTTGACCCTCTGGACTTCTGATCTTCAAGAAGGTAAGAATCATCAGTTATAGAGGAAATAAAAGGAGTCTCAGGGTCATCAGGATGAAAAGGTTCGTTATTGACAATCATTACAATTTATATATATATAATCTTATAGAAAGCGACAAGTCTGACAAGAAGCCTGAAGAAGAGTCTCAAGAGTAGATTACTATATAGCACAACTATCCCTTTAGTCATTAGCTATCCCCCCGCCCCTTTTTTTTTTACTTACAAGTATTGCTGTCTTGAATAAATATACTTTTGTCCTTACTTTTTGTTGACTTATTAGTGATAAAGACATTACCTTGTATTTTGCTTTTGGGCGTGGTCCTCACTTTTTTTCTTTTTAAATGCCTTTTTTTTTTTTTTTTTTTTGTCGTGGGTCCGGTAACGTAAATTGTGGCGTCGGTTGAGCTAGGGAAAATTAAGTTCAAGTAGGGATTAGCTGAATATATGGCACTGTGTAGAATAAAAAGAAACGCGGAGCTATTCGATGAAATCAATGGGGGATTCCGTTTTGGACGATATATGACAAGCACCCCAGAAAATGATATTCCGATAAATCGTATGAAATTCGATTTATTTATAAACTGAGCTTGTTAGGGGGAAAACACGAAAGCTTTGAAACTTAGATACGCGTCCTGTTAATCTTTTTTTTTTCTTGACTTGTGATACTTGATTTGATCGGGAAACAAAGAGTACATCAAGCTATGTAAGCACACCACTTCAATCCATGATCTAATACCGATATCCTCTATCATATTGCTTTTTTGTCATTTTCCAATACCCAATGCATATCTCTCTCCGTGATTTAATCTCCATAGCAGTCTACTTCACGTACCGTAGTTTCAAAGTACGTCTACCTCTTTTCCTGAATATATGCCACATTTGCTGCGTCGGATATGTATTCAATTTCCCTTTTAGCACCGCATGATGCAGTTCAGCAGGAACGTAAAAAAAAAAAAAGGAGGACTCTAACAGAAAATGCAATTATAAGGATACCCTTTTTACTTGAATGAAAAAAAGAAATCTTGGGCATTTGAATCTCGCTGGTTTTGGCTGAGGGGAGGGGTCCAGGGATTGCAATATCAAGATGCTTACCAGAAAATAAGAGATGTGTATCTATGTACGGTGAGTGACAAGCTATTCAACAGTACATTACAGTACAGTACAGTGACGGTCTTAATAAAATCAGGCCAAATCTCACCACTTTGACTGTAAAAAATAATAAATCGCAAGCCAATCCTGGCGAGAGAACAAAAAATAGCAATTGAAATCCCGGCCACGTGAATATTTATTCTCCTTCCTCCGTTTTTATTTTTCGCTCTTTTTCTTTCATTTTCTTCTTTCTTCATCAATTTTCTTCGCCATTCAACTTCTATGGGGTTATTTCGGACTTCGAATAGTATTAGAACTAGTTTAGAAGGATTTTCAAAACAGGGTTTACAAGATGCATGGGGAAACCATTTCATTTTGGATCTAGGATTTGGGATCGCCTTTAATTAGCTTTTTGGAGTTTTCATTAGCTTAGTTTAGTGCTAGTTTCTCCATAGTTTGTACCCATACTTGAATAAAACATGTATACTTTTACTTGATATAATGAAAAATATCCTATTAGTCTCTCACATGTCTTATGCAGTAGATCCCATTTTATGGTCATCACCCTCATTTGATTAGTGTTGGCCATTGTTGTGATTTAATAAAAGAGATTATAGCGATTCTCATGTCTTATACAATATATCAGACCCTATTTTATAGTTGACCCTTTAGATTAACATTGACCATTCTTCGAATCTCACAGTCGTGTCCTTCCTGTTTTCCCCAATAGATCTTCCCATCACGCCCATTGCTACAATGAACTCTTCATCTTTAGTTTTATTACATATAAAAATGTATCAATATGCTACAATAAAATGGAATTTTTGCTACTTATTCATTCTCTGGCTATCTGATAAGAAACGTATTGTGTTGTAGCTATTTTGTGAGCATCCTATCAATACCTGCTCTTTAATTCGCCCACTACGACGTCTTTTCCCATCATGCACCAATAACTAATTTTCAGTGTTAGACCACTTACTATCAAAGATAGTCATATTTCTGTTCTATAGATTATATTAATCCATATTGTGCTGTACATATAGCTGCCGCCATGCAGCACCTTGCACTACTTTTTAGCTTATCTATGACTACTTTCTCCCGCCCCCGCTGAAGCCGGACGACTAGTTTACAGTTCAAAGTCATCTAACATGAAACGCAACCATATTCCCGTTCAACCATTGATATTAACCAACCTAGACTACACTACCGACATAATTTCCACCTAACTTCACGTGCTGTGTAGATCCACCTCGCTATTTGTTTTGTTTTGTTTTGTCTTTTTTTTTTTGGATGTGATATAGTAAGTAATAAGAAGAAAAGAAGTTCCAGACTGAATCAAACCCCATCAAAAAGCACACTTCAACAACCTTTCCCTTGACACCCAGTGCGGTACAGTAGATCAATTCCTCAGAAGCGTAGAATCATCGAATTCTACACAAATCATTTTCGAAATCGTGAATACAAAATGAGAGTGTCCTGAGTCATACACTCTTAGACAGTTGCAAATATAAAAAAAAAAATTGCAACCATTGAGGTCAACTTTACATTCTTCCTGGACTGCACCATAGTCAAAAAAAAAAAAAAAAAAAGGACGGCCATCTATTTCAAATCGAAGAGACAATAAACAATTTTATTTGGGATAAAGAGCAGAATAAAAGAGCAAATGGCATAAATAAAAATAAAACGACAAAAAGTAAAGAACAATATATAATATATTTATCGATACTAAAACCGAAGCTAACTAAAATCCGCCGGGCATTCCCATTCCCATTCCACCACCTCCACCACCCATGGGCATTCCAGGAGCTCCGCCACCCGATGGATCAACCGAATCAACAATCATACATTCGCTTGTAGACAAAAGAGATGAGACACCACTTGCATTGATGATACAAACTTTGACCACAGACGTTGGATCTATGGATAAATGGAAAGAGACCGTGAAAAAAAAAAAAACAAAAAAAATACCCTCAGTAATCACACTATGCATGAAATCCGTATCTAGCATTCCACCTACCAATAATACCGCTTGCAATCATATCCTTGAATTCGTCACAAGATGCATCATAGCCCCAGTTAGGATTGTCGATATGAGTATCCAAGAGTTTACCAGCGACCACTGAGCCTTCACCACCAGCGTTCTCAACAATAGTTCGACAAGGACGTTGGATAGCTTGACGGATGATATTGATGCCCAGCTGCTGGTCAAAGTTCGCCCCCTTCAATGGTTCAAGTGCCTTGGACGCCTTCAGCAGAGCCACACCACCACCAGGAACAATGCCTTCCTTCACAGCCGCACGGGTAGCACAAAGCGCATCATCAAAACGGTCTTTTTTTTCGCCGACTTCCACCTCCGAGGCGCCACCCACCTTGATGACGGCGACACCGCCAGATAGCTTTGCCAAACGTTCATGCAGTTTTTCCTTTTCGTATTCCGATGTCGAGCTGTCGTCCATCAAGTTCCGAATTTCCTCACAGCGTTGATTGATCACGTCCTTGGAGCCAGCACCGTTCAGAATAATGGTATCTTCTTTGGTTATCGTCACCGAGCCTGTTGTACCAAATAAATCTGGTGTCGCTTTGTCCAACTTGATATCCAGTTCGTCGTTGAAAACCACACTGTTTGTGAGAACACCGATATCACCCAGAATAGATTTGCGGTTGTCGCCAAACCCAGGTGCCTTGACACAGGCCACTTGCAATTGTCCGCGGAGTTTGTTGAGTATACATGCCGCGAGTGCTTCACCATCCACATCTTCAGCCACCACCAAGAGAGGTCGACGTTGCGTGGCTGCTGCTTCCATTGCAGGGAGTATATCAGATAAGAGCGAGATTTTCTTTTCACAGAGAAGGATCATAGGACTTTCGAATTCCACTTTTTGCGTTTTGGTGTCGGTGATAAAGTATGGCGATGTAAAGCCTCGGTCGAATCGCATCCCCTCTGTCACGTCCAGTTCGTCTTCAATTGTATTTCCAGCCTTGACAGTAATGACGCCTTCCCGTCCAACACGCTCCATGGCCTGGGCAATCATACCACCCACATTCTTGTCACCATTTGCAGAGATAGTAGCGACCTGCATATACACATAGAAAAGGGTGAGATTTTTTTTTTTTTTACCACATCACCACCACCCTCCCTTTTTGATTTTTCAATATCTATCCATTCAAACTTACCTGCGATATTTCAGCCGAAGTTGTTATTGTCTTTGTATTCTTTTCCAGGTATTCGATCACAGCATCCACAGCTAGTTGGGATCCACGACGAAGGTCAAGAGGATTGCATCCAGCAGCGACATTTTGATACCTTCAGTAAAGATAGCACGCGCCAAAACCGTGGCAGTCGTTGTTCCATCACCTGCAATTTCATTGGTCTTGTTGGCAACATCCTGTACTAGTCTTTTGCACCATCGCCATGCAAAATAATAATAATAACAATAGATACAGTGAGTTGATATATAAATTTAGCTTTTTTTTTTTGTCATGGCAGTATGGTTTTCTAACACACAAGTATTTACCTAGCACCGAGATTTTCAAATTTATCCTCCAAAGTAATGGACTTGGCTACAGTAACGCCATCTTTTGTAATTTTCGGTGAGCCATAGGGTTGCTCAATCAAGACATTGCGACCCTTTGGACCCAAGGTGACATCAACAGACTTTGCCAAAATGTCCACACCACGGAGCAGAGCAGCACGCCCTTCCACACCAAACTTGAGTTCCTTGTGTGTAGAGTAGAGTCGATTTAATACACCCGTGGTTGATCGTTGAGCGCGAGTAGCCGTTCTTTGAAATGTAGCTGTAGCCAGACGATACATAGTGAGTGTGTTGAATTTTTTTTGTTTTCTAAATAAAAAAAACGGAAGCAAAAAAAAAAAGATCACACATTTTTTTGGTCGCCCCATTCGGGCTTTAAATGTTTTCTCGATCAAGCATATGTGTATTCTGTCAAAAAAAAAAAGCAGAGGATTGTTGTGCTTACTTTTTTATGTGGACCATCGATCCAATGGCTTTGTAACTACTTGATATATTTTGCCGCTGTTTTTTTACAATTAAAGTATGGCAAAAGTTATGATTCTCTGTATGACCTTGCTCGGTGCTTGAAATTGGTGTCCCAGCTTTGCATTGACTGTTCATCAGTGTAGGAGAAGACCCATGTTCAATAACTGGAATGTCTTGGGAATTTCACGTCATTTCACCCCCCCCCCACCTTTATCTCAACCTTATTATTCCTAAAATCTAGAATTTTCTTCCCACTTTCTTTCTACTCAAATGCACCAATTTTGATATTATTATTTTTTGTATCAGGTGGGTTAGAAGCGCCATTTAATATCAAACTGTAGGTCATCGATTTTCCTTCAATGCTCTCCACTTATCCTCATTTGCATCATTTGCCGTTTATTGAATCATATCAAAAATGCAATTTCCTAAATGAAAAACAGGTTAGCCTTGTACCAGTACCTTTACAAGTACCCAAGGTCTATTATTTTGTAGTCGATTCTAAGGCGAGCCACACTTAAAACGATGATGCTATTTTTAAACGCCGATGGTTTTGTATTCCGAAAAAAAAGGGAACCTACATTCGTTTTTATTTTTCCCATAACATATAAAAGAGTATGGCCCAACAATATATTAGGAGTTCAATGATTGAAAGGAAATATGCTAATAATTAATTTTATATTCTAGGGAAATAGTCACTATGATTAGCGATACACAACTCTCCTTTATTGCCAACTCCTTTGGTGTCTTCGCCATGATCCTTATTGTGGTATACCACTATATTGCTGTGAATGATAAAAAGTCCACCAAATCCAAGTAGACGGTGCTATTCAGTTTCTCTCTTTATTTTCTTGATGCAGCTATTTACAACCTTCAACACCTTTAGTTACCCACTCTCTTCTCACGAACCCAATAGCATAGATTACCCATCTGTCCTTTAGGTTTTTATACATATACGTGTTATTCCCCACCCCTCTCCCTCCCTTGCACTTTTCTTTTAAAATAAATTTATTATATCTCTTCTAACTCTTTCTCTGTATCTATTGCAGGTAAACAGTTTGGCTTGTGAACACTGGGCATGACGTGTCTATCTTGTATAGCCCTATACTAGTAAATATTGAAATCCCGCCTTTTTTTTTGTCCCTCTTCAAACCGTCTTTGTCAATAAATATAGTAGCACTGTGATTGGGTCTCCACCGGTTGGAAAAGGTAATTGAAAAAAACCAACGTGTCTTTCAGGTGTACTTGGTAAGATAATTATTTCCTTTTATCTTAGGATCTGGCCGAAGAAAGGTAACTGTTATATGTAATCACAAGGGAAGCCGGACGCGTCATTGTTATATCAATACCAAATTTGTCATTCATATAACATGTTTGGCTCCGCTACTTTCATAATAGCAAACGGACCCACAGTATATTTTGCATACACTGCCAAGCCAATCTATGTACTGTTTGCACCCAACGCGTCAACATTAACAAACTACAGGATTTCTGGAAGTTACCTCTCATTCAAACACTTACGCGCTCCCTTGGATTTAAGGTAGATTTTGAAACACCTGTCAGAAAACAAAAATCCCTTAAACTAACCTTACATTGCTGAGCAATTTTTTTTTTTTTTTCATATAGGCAATTGGCTCGCGATCCATCTCACAATGTGTTCCGTGTTCCCGCCAATCATTTCGTGGACCGAACTACAGGGACTGGCAGATCAACATCATGACCAAATAAAATCAGCAACAACGTGAATTTATGGTTTGACACAGTTGGACCTAGCGCCGTGGCTCGGTAGTCAGGTATATGTATATATATATATATATATATAGAAAGGAAATCAGACAAGGATGACTAATCGAAAATACTATCGCATAGATTGATGCATGTTTCGCCACCATCGCCGTTCCTTTTTGTTTGACACGATTTTTACCCACAAATCGCTCAATTTGGGAAATAGGTACCAAAAGGAATCATGGGCTGCAAAGTTAAGAGCTGACAATTTTTTTTTTCTATCTTAGAAAATGGCCATAGAGTGTGTGAGAAGCATATGGATGGCGTGGAAAAGTGTTGCAAAACGGAATTAACAACCGATTATGTGCCTGAAAAAGAAATCTTTCAATGACGAAATGATATCAAGACAAAGCAAATATTCATGACGGTAAAGGAAATAATAACAAAAGCGCGGAATTGTGTAACAAGCAACTAATTATTAAAACAACTTTATATCATTATTTTCTTTACTCTTAGCAGATGTACATCTGGTGCCAAATACAATCCTTTTGGTATACTTTGGCATTCCAGTATCGCTTCACAGAATGGTATAATGGAATGGTTACGTAAGTCGTAGTATGTGGAAAAAGAGGAAAGAAGTCGGGTTGGGTAGTTCTCAATACGAGTAAAAACTCCTTTTTATTGACAGTTCAGTCGGTGCATTATTGGTACAGCCCAGATTCGAATTGGATGGTGACAGCATTCGGGTTTTCTATCGGAATCAAATTCGCCTGGGAAACCATTGGGAAATGTGGATCAAGGTACCGTTTATTCAACCTCCTCTCCCACAGATTACATCAACAACAATGACGGACGAATGATGAAATGGCAAGTCACTGTAATTTAGACTACTTCGCTTTTTGTGGAAACTTAACTAAAAAACCCTGTTTTTATTTTCTTTCATATGTAGGTATTACCATGATCACTGATTGACATGGTGATTCGCAAAACACGGAACCCCTTTAAAAATCAGTGGATCTTTTAGTGATGATATCCCTTTGACGCATCTCCCTCCTCTCCTCAACATCCACTCACTAACAGTACTTCATGCCTACTCTTATTCCCTTAGTATAGAACGATTTATGTTTATATGCATGTATTTAGTTTAGCTTATACTAGCTTATTGAAAACAATAAAAATCACGCTTTTCTTATTTTGACCCATGATATCTACCATTTTGAACTGTTTTATGTTTTTTATGGAAGAAGTTGATTCTGCCAAATGAAGTAAACATGAATCTAGAAGCGCGTAGAAAGATATCCTTACGTCAAGATCATCACTTGATCAGAAAGTTAATGCGCTTTTTTTTTTCAGCTAAGGGAAATTCCTATGATGTCATTTCAAGAGATTTGCAAAAAGGCTTTCTATTTTGATTGCAGATGAACTGGTAGATGATATCCAGACGCACTCGCCGCCTATTTTTTAGAACGCAGCAAATGTCGCCAAACTCTTGATCAAATCCTAGGCACTGGATTAAAAATATCCCTCCCTTTTTTAATTTTCCTTTCATTCTTTCTTTCTTTCTTTCTCTCTTTTTTCCCTTTCCCCCCTTTCCCTCTTTGTCTATCTTTTCTTCTTATTTTTGTAGTTTTCTTCCCATTTCCCTTTTATATTCTATACGGAAGTTCATTCTACTGATTTATATTTTCACATATATCTTGGACACAACGACCACCCATTGGACAAAAGAAAATACAAGACATCAAGGTAATATATATCGCTAACGCTTACTTTATGTACAAAAAATGGACTGCTCACCTTTTTGTTTTAATTTTATTATTATTATTATTATTATTATTATTTTTGTCATTATTGCCGTATTGAACTAATCGCGAATCCGTTTACGTGCTACCGCTTTATTCGTATAAACAGCTACCAACAGGGGAAGCGAATAGCTCTGATCATCTCAACGTTAGCCACAGCATCTTCAGTTATCTACCATTGGAATCCCTTTTTTTCTCTGTTACAATCAAGATTGTCCTACGATATCTTCCGACGAACTTAATTGTTTTGCGCCTTTTAACAACAACAGCACACAGCACATACAGTACCCACTGCATTCTCAGCACTGCTCTAACATCCCGTCTCTCGCCACAACAAAAAGAGCAATATTGAATTAAAGGTATGCGGAAAATATGACGTGAAACTTACATGACGAACAAACTCAAACTCTATTTTCTTTTTTTGTGCAGCACTCCGTTGCACTCAAGCATGGACGGTGTATGGATAACATGAACAAGGGTTTTAACACAATTAACGACAACAGTGGAAACAACAGCAACAACCGCGCACAGACCAGCTGTATTAACAACAACAAGAACACCATCGAACAAGCAAATGTCGCCCATCGTATCAAACGTGAACCCCTCGCAGGTGATACCACTCATATCAGCGAATCCCCTCCACCACCTTCATCACCCCCGCCTACATCTTCTGTCTCAAAGACAAATGACAACAATTTCACTATAGCATCATCATCATCATCATCATCACTACCTCCTACATCACCGACATCTATATCTGAACCCAATCATGCTCAATTATCATTGTCTTCTACGTCGTCTTCCTCATCATCACCGATATCGACCGAATTATCTGCATCCCATATGATAACACCTTCACCTAATGCTGTCGATCATAACAGGTAATATATATACATTAAAAAAAAAGCATGACCACAGCATTTCCTCCCTGGTACCATTGTTGATTTTGATTTTTTTATTCATATATTATTCATGACTCAGAAAAGGCAAAATGAAAGCTATTGAAAGCGACTCCTCCTCTTCAATATCTCTCTCCTCAAACAGCAATAATAGCAGCAGCAACAACAGCAGCAGCAACAGCAACAACAACAATAACAGCAACAACAACAACAACAACAATAACAACAACAACAACAACAACAACAACAACAACAACAACAACAACAACAACAACAACAACAACAACAACAACAATAGCAACAATAATAACAACAACAGGACCCAGGCTGCCTTTGTCAACAAGCTTTACAAGTAAATTACAAAAGAATGATTTGGAATGGAAAGAATTTGAAAATATTTACTCTTTAAAATAGAATGTTAGAGGATCAGTCGATTCAACAGTTGATTAGTTGGTCCGAAAATGGCGACCTTTTTAGTGTAGCCAATCCAACTGCATTCTCCAAACTGGTTCTGCCGCAATACTTCAAGCACAACAATTGGCAAAGCTTTGTCCGTCAACTCAATAGTAAGTAAATAACTCCATTTATTAAATTCAATACTGTCTTTATGGTTTAGATTAACCTTATTTATGTATATATATATATATATATGTGTGTGTATATATGTACGTATATTTATAGTGTATGGCTTCCACAAGGTGAACGACATGATCCATTCTAATTTGACCAGCGAATGTCAGAAATGGGAATTCCGCCATCAAAACTTCCGACGCGGAGCTGTGGAAGAACTACAAAATATCAAGAGAAAGAGTGCCAAATCCCATCATCAATACCTAGCGGCAGCAATGCCAACATCGTCTGTCTCGACTTCTTCTATGGGCCGTCTTTTACTGGGCAGTGGTCATCTTCAGCAACAGTCGAAATACCAACATCAATCCAGAAGCAGTACCAATCGATCGAATCAACTCGACGAGAATTACGTGAACGATCCCTCGTCAATGGATCTCCAACCAAATCCTATCTATCAACATGTCATCCGATTGGAAGACCGTATCAGTCAAATATCACAATCTCATGAATCCCTCAAGAGCGAAACAGATGAACTCAAATTACTTTTGACAAAGCAACAAACAGTAAGTTTGCTCTTCCTTTTTTCGATTGAATTGAACATGTTGTATGATACTGACTCTGCGTTTTTACTTGACCTTTTTTTTATTTTTCTATTAGGCCATGCAAGATATCACTGATCTATTGTATACCTTGACGAAAAATGACAGCAAAATCACAAATATAGAAATAGGTAAGTCTAAATGAAATACCGTAAAATAGTACAACTTGGTCGCCCTTACTAATATATATACATATATTTGTGGGTTGCTGTTATTTAAACAACAATGGTTATGTAGTTGAAAATATCAGGAATTATGTCAACAACATTTACGATTCAATGAATAGTGACATACAATACGGGGATGATATGGATTATGAATACACTTCATCGAAGAAAAGGCTGGAGGAAAACTGGGGTACCGCTATTACCTCCCAATCACCGACCGCACCCCTTCCACCGAATTCATCGACCAATTCAGATGTTGATACTATGGGCTCACGAAAATCATCACTGTTTCCCAACGAAAATGACACCCACCGAAACACCAGAAGTACCACCGTCATCACCAGTAATAGTGATAGTGGCAGCAATAGCAGTAATAGTAACAACAACAATAGCAACAACAAAAGTACCACCACCACCACTAGTAGTAGTAGTAGTAGTAGCAATAGTGGCAATAATAGCAATAGTAGCAACAGTAACAGCAGCGGAAAAAAGGACAGCATCCCCATTTCATCCATCTTATCACCAAATTACCCAGCAAGACGAAAACAAGACGATTTGCAACAATCTTCGTCAACGCCAGGAAACGTGAATCTCAACCGCTTACCTTCCATTGACGCTGTTTATATGGGACCGTATCCATCTGACCAACACCAACGGCATCATCATCATCCTCGTCATCATCACCAACCCCATCAACGACAACCTTATCCATCTTCTCCATCCACAGCATTATTGTCGAATTCAGCGCCTCCTAAGGTAGATTATGAACGCCCCATACAATCCTTACCGCCAATACAACAAATTCAATCGTATCTGGACGTCAACGACTCATCATTCGACGATAGTATCATATGCACCGCTGAAAGTGGCTCGGAAGACATCGTATCCACAGAACCAAAACAAGGTAGCGAAAAAGAAAAGGGACTAGGATGATATGGATAATTTTTTTTCTGATTCTGGTTAAAATTTGGTTTGATAGAAACTAGAACCACCTCACCGTATTTAGGACTCGGAAAAAAATCAGCGCTATTAAATCCTTGGTTGAACCGTTCGCCGCCTCGTGATGATGGTAAAATATCAACAAGAAAAAAGAAAACAGTAATAGATCGACGTTATACTGCTGAACACTGACATTTCCTTTTTTTGATATTTGATAGGCAAAAATCCTGAACCAAAACGAAAATGTACCGAGCGCTAGGCTCAAGATGGGCAGGCAGTCATTCTCATTATAGGCTTAGTTACACTTGTCTCCCCCCGTCTTCACTTCCTTCATAGTCCCTATTTTTTTTGACTTTTTTCATTCGAAGTAGATTTTTATTTTGTTTATCCTTTATATATCTTATCAGTGAGGGGATTTTATTATTTACATATTTTGTATCATGATTCTTTCTATTAGTTTAATGTTTTTACTAGTTTATATAATCAGCCATAGCTCTCTCTCTTCTCTCTCGTGTCCTTTTTTTTCATTTTTTTTTTTTTTTTTTTTTTTTTGTAAATAAAAACAAATTCCATTCGAACAAATACATATTTATATATATAGATATTGATCCTTTGTTTACCACACACACACACACACACATAAAAACACCTGCTGTTTGATTTGATCTTCCTGCGTTAATAAAGTCTAGTCTGTTTCTCAAATGTGGATATGATATGCCGAATGATACTTTGACACTCGACTTTTTTTTTTGATATATCAGCTCTCCATATCTTCTCCATTAACAATGCAACGCCATTTCCATTAATCAAGTCCCGCTTGCTGTAGAACTAGCGAGCTTCATGAATAAGCAGATAGGCTCAGAATGACCACGTAGTGTATACCCCACTCAATCCCGCCCAATTAAATTGTACCATAGTATATTTCCTCTTTTCCCATTCAGAGTCCACGTTTTAGATCAACTAACTTCCCTCCTTCCATATATACATGCACACACACATATACACAATCACCTTTTCTATTGGCTTTATGTAGTAGAGACTCACGATAAATATATCAATAGGAGAACGAAATTCTATCTTTATTGTGGAAAACATCATTATTCTGATGTCGTATTTATCTAGACAGCGGCCACCTACAAACTTCTTTTTTTTTTCAGACATGCAGTTCGTGAGACTATAGAAAATATTTCAAATCCCGCCCACCTGATTTTTATTTTTGCTCTTTTCCAAGTTTTTTTTTTTTTCTTTGTTTCAATTTCCCTCGCCATTCAACATATTTGAGGTTATGGCGATCATAGATTAGTGTCAGGAATAGTTTAGAAGGGTTTCCAGTTCAGGGATTACAAGATGCATGGGGAAACCCTTTTATTTGGATTCAAGATATGGGAACCACCTTTAGTTGGTTTTGGGAACCTCCATTAGCGAAACTTAGCTTAGTGTTAGATTGCGCATAGTTTGTATATACACCTAAATAAAATAAAGTATTTTTTACTTGCCTCTATGACAAAATGTATCACTAGTCTCTATCATTTCTTTATACTGTACAAGAGACTCTTTTTTTACCATCTCCCATTTAGATTGATGTTGATAATTGTTACATTTCAATAAAAATATATCCATTGATAGTATATTTCATGCCTTATTTACATTGTACTGTAACTGTATATCAAATCCATTTTACAATCGTCTCTTTAGGTTTATGTTGCCCATTCTTCAGATAATCCCCAATAGTCACCCTTATACTCCTAGTAGATCCCTTGTATTATGTTTTTGATGTATGTTGCTGACGTGAGTTATGCCTGAGTGTGTGCGTATGCATTTCGTCAATCAATTCTATTGTTTTTGCAGTCTTCTGCCAGTGTTTAGGGCTCCCCCGACGACGATATCGGGCAAAATGGGAACTATTAGTGTATATTTTTAAGTGAGGAGTATGATTTTCTCGGCATTAAACTAAAAGCGGCTGTTTTTGAGCGGGCTAGTTAGTTAACTACACAAAAAAAAATTGTGTGTTTTCCAGAATTAGGTCACTGATTGGAGCATATTGACCATTGGTGCCAATTCTGATTGTGAAAATGCGAGATCTTTCAAAAACATCATGTCCTTTTTTTTTTTTTTTTTTTTTTTTTTGCGCAAAATACGTTGTCAATACAGGCAGAATGACCCTAGATCCTGTATTACCCCCAATGCACCGCCTGAGAGGTTTTTTAACGACCAAGGTTCCTTGTTTACGTTTAGCTTTCTACCACTCCCAGCTCTCTTGACTCATATGAAATGCTCTCTTGGACCTACACTAACTTTACACCAAAAGCTCAAAACGCTATCTCTCACTTATATAAAGAGGGAGCCGCCCAAATTTGCATCCGCCAAAAAAAAAAAAAAAAAGCCCCATCGCAATTCAAATTGATACCAATAATCAATGTGTTCATCATTAATGTGGGCGCCTACATACAGTATATTGACAGTACATCTGATATTTAGCTATGTAAAGGCACTTGTTGTGGCAGCTAGATGAATTATGATAAATCACGCCCGATACTATATCTACTGAATAAACTTGCATATATTGTCATCTTATTTATGCCAAGTTTACATCATGGTTTGTGTTTTATAAAACAATGTCATACTTTATTATAAAAAAAAAATGAATATCGTAATAATGGCGTAGCTTCTAAGTAAAGTGTGTATTTATACTAAACAGAAAAAATCAACTATGACTGATATGGATATGGACGTGTATGTGGATATGTGTGAGGGAAGAGGGGAGAATAAATGGAATACTAATAAAACAAATGCGGATTGTGTGGAACTGGATAATGAAATAAGATTTTTTTTTGGGGGGGGGATTTACTACTACAATTGAATTCGAGATTTCCAGAAGTTCAGACGCTGTTGCCAATTTTTGTACATGTCATGCGGTTGCAGATCCTCTTCGGTGATTTTCGAGCCAAGGACAGTGTACTGAGAAGCCAGATAGGACCATGTGCGATTGGAGATGATGACAAGATCAAAGGTATGAGGAGAAGACGGACTGAAGCTGATGGATGGTCGTATTGCTCCGTGACGGTGTCGCCATTGGTCGGCATCGATAGGTATCACTGGTGGGATGGAGGTCCAGCCTTCTACAAAGAGTTCCCAGCTGACAATCCATTGCGCAGGAATAAAACAAAATCCGTGTGGATCCATAATGATATTCTTCGGCGTGTCCTTCCAGCGTAGATACCGCTCGCGTCTTCGTTTTTGTTGCAAGTCCTGCACCTGACGCTGCTTCCGTGGTGCCGGGTACATCTGTGGCAGCCATTGCTTCAATAGTTGTAATGTCTTGTATTGTTCTGCTGGATCGCTATCTATGCCACCTAGCTATTGTAATATGTATATAATAAGCGGTGTATGTGATCTGAGATTAGAGAATGATTTGCCCTTTACATCTAAGCTATGCGTTTGCTTACCCAGTCAATGCAAGCTTGACAAAACAATTCCGCTGTGTTTGCTTTCAAGAAAACACCATGCCGTGGATCATAGTGTTGCCGTGTATGTAGTCGAGAATGGCGTTCACATACTGTGGGTGAATCCCATATAAAAGAAAAAAGTCAATTTGAGAGGAAGACGAAAAAGATCTATAATTAAAGAGAGCTTACCAATTTTGTAGCAATTTGGATGGACACACATAAATAAATTTGAAACGCCGCGGACAGAACAATGTGAACAGCAGGCATTCTGCTGGTACTCTAACCCATCATCTGAATAACCAAAGCCATCCTTGTGTGTTTGGTCCCCTTGGTACAACGACAAAAGATCAAAAGGGAGACTTATGTTATTCTTATGAGAGATAATGGAAAGGTGACTACAGGGTAATCGACGACCGAATTTGCGTTGATATGTGTTCTGATACAAGGTTCTATAAAGTTGATCCGGGTGATTATAGTGTATGCCAAAATCCAACCGGCACAGACGCTTCCAAAGACTTTCCACCCCGTTCAAATAATAAAGAGACCGACTACAATTCGAAAAAGCGAGAATATCCTTGGCATTTAAATGTTCACATATACAAATCAATAAATCCACACTGCATAAATCCATCAACAGTAATAATAATCAAAAATGGAAAAAATAAAATAAAAAGAGGTTTTTTATTATATTAAAAAGAGAGAGAAGGAAATAAATAACTAACATTTGGGAATGATATCAAGTATAGGAGGTTTTTTTTATATATTTTATTTCATTTTAATGCGGAATAAAACACAAAAAGCTATGCTACAGAAAAATAAAAAGTATATAAAAAAAGTACTACACTGCCGTTTCACGCAAATTCCATTGATCCAAAAGCCAAAAGTTCGAAGGAGATACACATACACAAAGACTAGTCCAAACCCATTACTGTTTAGTCCATTCTACAAAACAAAGTGAAGGTCAAGACAACAATGAAGAAATTTCTCTCTCTTTTTTTACTTTCTTTTTGTTTTTTCTACCTAAATTCATCTGCATGAGTTTCATGATGACTTCGGTGGAGTACAATCGAACGGATTGCTGAGAATGTTCCTGTCTACTGTATTCCGTTGTCGCTGGTGACAGTGGTTCCATGGTATATTCTTGTTTGTCTTGATAGGACACTGCTGTTTGTTGTAATGACTGAATCAGCATGGCTGACAATCCATCCTGCTGTACAGAGGGAATGTGCTGAGGTGATGACGATGACGATATTGATGACGATGATGATGATAATGACGGTGCAATCAAATCCCTTTTGCCTGTTGATTCTTCACTGCTAGTCGTGTCAGATGGTACAGATATGGACGGATTCTCATTGTATTTGTTTGCTGGTGTTTCCATAGGTGCTGTAGTATAGGATACTGGCGATGTGATTGACGGTGGTCCAGTTGCTAGTACGCTCGGTGTCGTTATGAATGGAGAAGAGGGCATGGAAGGTGATGAGGTAGATGAGGACGGTGGTGTTGAAGCTGCTTTTGTTGCCATGGGATTTTCAGGAGGAGGAGTGACAGGAGATGCGTGTAATTTCTGTAATTGCTGTAAAAAGGTGGCCAGTTGCTGAGGGAGGGCATGGTCCCGGTCATCCGCTTCGTTTTTGATAGTTGCCTCCATCAGTCGTAAGCCTTCCATAAGTTTGAGTGACGATTCTGGAGGAATGGATCCCATGTTGTTGAGTAGCATTGATAAATATGCATCCTGCAATATCGGCAGGTGTCCCGAGTTTGCATCACTGGCAGATTTACGTGGTGACGGCGATTTTGGTGACTTTGATGATTTCGATGATTTCCCTGATAATGTTGATGTTGATAGTACGTCGTCCACCGCTTCCATTTGCCTTACTTTTCCTCTTCGTCTGCACTGTCGTTTCAAAAATTCGTTCTCAACCCATCGTCTTTTGGCTTCATTGTCCTCCCGCCCAAATAGGTTGTGTGCCCGTTTGTTCACCCGGCATCGTAGATCGTTGTCTTTGTCTATCCATGATAAAGAAAAAGAGTACTAAATCAGTCATGCACTCCCGTTACTTCAGATCACCAATATCAACTTACTCCTTTCTTCATTCTGTTCACGCCATCGCTTTTTCCTTTCCCTGTTATCTGCCCTCTAATTCATAAATAGTAATAAAAATAAAAAGTTGGTCAAGTTCGTGGATATATGTATATAGAGGGGAAGTCTTTACCTTTTCTTGCAATTGAGCGGAATCCGGCCTATCCTGCCCAACTTGGCCAGTAGAATCTGTCGTTAGCAGAAGTGGTTGTTTATGTCGTAATAACATTGGCGGTCCATGCTGGGTATAATACGACATCAATCCTTTCAACATGATATCATTTTCGCACTGATTTCCTGGTCCCGGTGTAGTTGGTGAGTGCTGGTTGTCAGGCTGGGTATGGTTTGCAGGCAACATCGCTACTTGGCTGAGATCAAAGTGGGGGGCCGGTCCTTGTGGTAAGTCTGCGAAGTCGGCAGGTGGCATAGCGTAATTGTTCCTGTTCATCGTGGTTGTTGTTGTTGTTGTTGTTGTTGTTGTCGGTGACGGTAGTATCGGTAGTGGCATATGGTTGTTAAAAGGCAAAGGAGTGTTGGGTACGATATCGTCAACACCGGGTAGGAAAGTCGAAGGTAGCGGAAATAAATTTGTGAGCGAGCTCTGTGGTATGTCGACACAAGGAGAAGAGCGTGCTGTTACGATCTCTTTAGAAGGAGCAGGTTGGAGATTCGCGGGGCGTGGTGCTATTTTGACAGTGGCCACTTGAGAAGTGTGGCACCGTCGAGAGGAAGATTTGCGTTGGTGATCGTCAATCACGTCGGTCTGTTGTTGTTTTCCACATGGTAGCGTTCCTGGGTCTTCCTGTTCTTGCTTGATTGTTGTTGTTACCAAGGAAACATCCAAATCTGACATACTTCAGTGAAGATCAAAGACCACGGCCAAAAAGTAAGTTCGAAAAAAGAAGAAAAAAAAAATAACTCAAAAAGCGAAAAAGGGCAAAAAACAAAGAATTTAATGGACCGAAATTGTCAACCACCGTCACAGTTTAAAATCACAGTGTCTGCATTAGCTTTAATTTTAAGTCAGCTGACAGTAGCTCTACTCTTGTGTATTTTTTCCTATTTTTTTTTCTTTCCTTTTTTTTTTTTTTTCTTCTTTCTCTTTATCCTTTGTATTTTTCCTTCTCGTCTTATCTATTTTATTTATTTACTTACAACAATATCTTATATACCCTAGTCTTGAAAAATACAATGAAGGCTTGGAGTTATCTTTCTTCGGGATTCACCAACATACCAATACCTTCAAATATTCAAAAACGACTATACAAATTTTTACTACGAAAAGCGATTGGACAATTCCTTGCAACTGATTTGGATGTAGACAACTTTGACATTGAACTATTGAATGGATCAGTGGAACTACGGGATTTGGAACTGAACCTTGACGTAAGTCACTCTTTAAAAGATATTGGTCCAGTGTCGTCATCTCATCTCATAATAATTAACCTTGTTTTGTTTTTATTGTCTGTCCTTTATTATTTATAATCTTAGGCTATCAATGATTTGCTTATCGACACTTCATTTATACTAGTCAAAGGACGGGCTGCTAGTATTAGCGCAAGCTTGCCTTGGTTCAATTGGAGTGGCGAAACAACTTTGAAGGTACAAGGTCTGAATTTGACTTTAAAGCCTACCTCTGAAAAACGAACTCGGCAAGGTAAATCATAAAGATATCATATACATTTGGTTTGGTTTGTTTAATACTCATGTGTAAATTGTTTTCTATATGTTAGCCTCTGAAAATGACGATGAAACATCACCTGTATTATCTTCTTCGCTCCATTTCGCTGATGACTTCTTAAAAACTGAGATGGAACCTGATCAGGATCAAGAACTTTACGAATCTATTCAACAGCTACAAGATCCCGAACAAACTGAATTGGACTATGGTGTTGGAGGATTACAAGTGCTTACTCGAGTGATCGATAAGATGCTGGCCAAAGTCAAGGTGGATATTATCGATACTGTCATTCATGTAATACACCCGTCAGCTGTTACTTTGGCAGGTGACTTTCATCGACCTGGTGGTGGCAACAAAGAATACTCACTCGATATTGAAATACCCAAGATCTCCTATTTTGACGAAACTCCCGGATTCTCTGATAACAACATTCCCAATCCAATATCAGTGCCCGCAGCAAATATGGTTGAGTCAAGCATACTGCTCCCTTCTTCTGGTGACGAAATTATCAAAATCATCACTATCACATCACCTAAAATATGGATTCGATCTTGCGACATACCCTCTATATACTCTCAGTCAACGAAAAGCGAAACAACTTTGGATACGAATGACACTTCAGATGATACCACCACCGATTTATCACAAACCGAATTTTACGATGCTAGTCAAGGCGACTCAAACCTATTCCAGCGAGGATCGTTGCATTCAAGCTACATGAGCGGATCAATCACACCAAAAGCATTCCCATCATCATCATCAACACACAACAATTCATACGAAGCACTGTTATTTACGACTATGGATAAGGACAACTGGTTACGACTGAAATTACGAACACCTTCGCCTTCTGATAACCAAACTGCACCAATACCGTCTTCAGAATCATCACCACCTACTAAAAACATTGATATCTATTTTAGCCATATCCGTACTATTATTACACCAAAACAAGTCGCATTTTTGTTGGATATCTTTGCAGCAACAAACAATCCCTCAGCGAATGATTTTACGCCAGCAACATCGACATTTGCTTCTGCTGCGACCTCGTCACGAAATAAACGGGCTTCAAATCTGGGCGAAGTGATCCGGGAACAAAGGCGACCATCATATACAGGCATGTCTCCTCCATCGGCGAACGCGAACGGACCTGCATATCATCGGGATCAAGACAAGCGGTCAAATCTCGGCTCTTCCTTCAAAATGGCGTCTGAACAATCTCCATCATCACCACCGGGTATCAAGATCAAGTTGCAAATACCACTTATGGAACACTTTTTTCTATACAATGAAATGCCTCCAACCTCTTCCTCATCAGCCATATGGTCATCAACAGCGGAGCCTCCTATTCGTGATACCAGTCATCTCAAATTATGGATTCACCAATGGATTATACGATTACAACAGTATCCCATCTCCAACACCAAAAGACCAGTCGACAGACGAAGACCTGATGGATTACGCCGATCGCCATTACCACGGATAGATACAACAACAGCAACAAACTCTAGACATCAACCAGCACTTTCGTCTGTTTTTGATATGCGGATACAAACCATGGGACTTGCCGAGTGGGTGACGCCTATACTCAATCATACTCCTGCGAAGGTTGATCCTGCGACATCATTCTTACCAGAAACATCATCACCATCATCTTCGGTCAAAATGAAATACAACTGCTACGTACCTATATTGGAATTCGATGACTCAATCGGGAATGAGTATGACGATACACAAGATTTTCCAGCATATATACACCAGTCATCTACACGACACCATGTTGGAAAAACTGGGCACATTGGCGGTAGTTCATGCAAAACCAAAAAGGATGTGATTCGGATTCGGTTAGAAAAGCGATCCTCCGTCAAACTTGATCACTTCAATGAAAGTAAGTAAAGCAAGTATGAGGGGGGGGTGGCTGAGGATAACTATGTGATGAGCGATTATTAATCATCTACTTCATCATTCTTTGTTATAGTGACTTCCTTTGACCAAGACCTCACCACTGATATACAGGCTATGAATTTGTTGCTGGATCCTAATATTGCCGATCGACTAGAAAACTATGCATATGTCTTCATTGACTACGCTAAAAACAGTCCAACAAAGCTTGATGTGAACGAAAATATCAGGTAAAGAGAGGCAGTGAGAGGGAGGGAGTGGGAAAACATTTTGGTGCGTTGTCAGGCTTCAGTTCACTCACATTATCTTTTATACATTTATATTTACAGTGCATCGGAACCGTCATTTGACCAGAAAATTTACGAAGACTTGGACAAAGGCGCAAAAGAACATCAACAAAGAATTCAAGCGAAAGTCCGGTTGGCATTTTTACGACTGATACTTTATGCTCCTGATATGAGTCAATCTAACACCAGGGATGAATTCAATGACAAGTTCCATGACGATATCCTCAGTGTTGATGTAAAGAAGATAACTGCTTGCTGGAATACAGGTAATTGTTATAGGATGCTATAAATGGTGTTTGACTTTCAGAAAAGTATGCTGACCCTCCTTGTATGTTTTTTATTTCATTAGACCTTCTGAAACATCAGCCTCAACGAGCTACTGTGGACTTGGATTCGATCAACGTGTTTTTGAAACAGGCTCATGGTAAGCCAAATAGAGAGCAGCGTGTTATCTTGGGTTGCATTACTCACAATGATTCACATTGGTTGCTACTTACATTAATATCATTTAGATCCTCTTACTCGGTGTTGGTTTAAAGCAAAAGGAAAACGGAATGGTGATTTGCTATCATCAGTTTCCCAGACTCCAAGCATGGAGATCACACTACGATCATCGGCTCCAGATACACCATATGCTCCTTCATCTGCAAGACCAGGTTATTTTGGCACTGGGTCGGATATACCAAGCAATTTATTTGAATACCTTAGTCGAAACGAATTCTATCACAGTGAAGAAAAAATACATGTGCCTGTTCAAGATCAAGCGGAATCTGCCATGGTATTCAAGCAACGGACAGTGGAAACTTCAGTAAGAAATGAGGAAGGACTGGGATTTCTCCACAGGTGACTGAAACTCACCGATTTTTTATAGACCTTTGTAATCAATTGCCATTTCCCTACGACGTACATGACTTTATCCAAACCAACATGGGACAAGGTGCAGATATTACAAAATGATTTACTTCTATGGCAGCCTAGAATTATTGCGCAATTAGAACAAGAACAAGATCGGACGGATACAAGCACAATTGGATCGTTGAATAGTGAACCTTTTAGAACCTCACCTCATATGCGATACTCTGACCTTGAATCCAGTCGTACCAGTATCCTCAGCCAAAGCCATGAAAGGCTCAATCGACCCCATGATACGCAGACCTCAAGTTTATTCTCTATCATTGCTGTGATGAGTGAAGGTAAAATAAAATAAGGGAGGGGAAGGGAAGCAACAAGAAGTGACTGAATTTATATTTTATTTATTATAGGAGTGTGGGATCTACATACCAACCCAACTGACAAGAATACACAGTCGACCTATCGCTTTCAATTCTCTGACTTCCGATATTTTGCGGTGATCAAACATTTGGGAATGGTAACAAAATATTAACATACAATTTGTTTGATCTTGTTATTCAAATGCACGCCTTTTTTTTTCTGTGGGATATAGAATGAAAATATTACAACGCTCGATATTGAAGATTTGACGTTGGACGACGTTGGCCATGGCATTCAACCGATCCCTCTGTTTCATAGGACACTACCCAAATCAATTCTGGTAAGTATTGTGAAAAAAATGGAAACATATTAATTAGCATGTACTAAAGCGATATATTTATTTTGACAATAGCCAAAACGAAACACTTCGCTTTTGTCCATATTCTCCCGGTTGACGACCATTCCTGAACTGAACAAGCAAAACAAGACAACTAGTGTGGTGGCATGCAATTTGTGTTGGAAATTTACACCGGATATATCTTTTCTGGAGAACTTGATTGGATTCCAAAAAGCACCTGATGATGTAAGGCAACCAAAACATATCACAAGGCACTGATTGACACTAACCGACTTATGTATTTGTAGTTAGTATTCATTGACCCGCCTACTCAGTATATTAAAGTCTACGCACACGTCCTTGACACATCTGTAGATTACAAGCCGCTATCAATACCCTCTCGTGCTGTCGTTGTTCTTGATAACATACAGGTAAGTCAAAAGGTTAGTTACGTTATCAGGTCAAATTGACTAACATCCTCATTTACAATTAGGTAGTCACCGATATATTGGCTGGGCAGCCTTTGGTGGACATCAAGACATTTATTCAATGCGTGGACGTTTTTTTGGTGGATGATATCAACGAATTGGATGGAAAACGTGTACAAGAAACGTCAAGAAGCTTAGATGCCAGGAACTATTGGTCGATGTATGGAATGTCAAGTGTTCTTACGTCTCGAAATTTGGAAACACAAGTGAAAGTCAAGTTGGATGAATTGTTGGCTGCCCCTGGTATTGAAGTGGCTATTCTGAATGACATTCTTACACTTGAAGGATGTGCCGACTCCTTTCAATCTCTCAACAATTTTATTACCTATGCAACAAATGATGGCGACCGTACGAAAGGATACTCAACAGACCAACCTAGCAGCAATACCACAACAAAGAAATCGTCAAAGCGAGCTCACACAACACTGATTAAAAGAAAGGAAGATATGCTTGCCAGTTTGGACGAAGACGCTTTCAAACACCGACAACGGCAACAACAGCAACAGAATCAACCATCATCATCAGCAGCAGCATCAACATCACAGTATTCACCAATGCCGACAGATCTTAAAATGGTGGAAGGATATTATTCTGGTACATCGTCATCAAAATCCAAGTCAACCGCATCGAACCCTACACTACGACCGAGAAAGCCTCGCCGCAAACGCTATCAGCAACAAAAACCGCCTGAGGACATCGTCAGGGTGCTTCTGAATGAAATACAAGAATTAGACATTGTGGAAAACTACTACGGCATTGACAACAAAAAGGTGGCTCGAAAACCTGCGGTGGATATCCGACGATCGACTGTTTCCCTTCGTGTTAAAGATGTGGATATTATATGGAAACTATACAGTGGGTATGACTGGTCTTATGTACGCTCTTCAATGGATTCTCCACCTCACCCGAATTCAGCTTCATCATCTTCGACGTCGACATCAAACACAGCAAGAAGAAGGCGCTCTTCAAGTCGACCCTCTTCAAACTCATCAAATCACCGTTTTCCTACGACTTACTCGAATACTATGGGCTTTGACGGATTTTCACGGAATACTGGCTCTTCCGATCTTCAATCACTTGGCAATCAACCACCTTCTCTGAACGACCGATCTCCATCACTTCCAGGACAACTACCCACCTACTCAGCAGACAGTGTTCCAAGCGGCAGTAGCTTCGATGATTATCGATATTCCCAACCCAGCAGCACAGACAGTCGAAGATCTTCCATTTCAAAGCACAGCAGCTCAGCACATCGGCGTCCCCAGCGACACGGTCGGACTACTGGATCAGCTGATATGGAACTCAGAATCGAAGGTATTTGTTTCGAACTGGATATCATGGTTCCTGAAGAACAGACATATTTACACTCTCATCTGGAAATCCGTGATATTGAAATTGCTGACAACATCAAAACATCGACCTGGGATACGTTTTTTGGAAGCATGCGATCAGACTCACCCTCATCTCTTCCTCGGGAAAGCGATTCATGTATGCTGATTGTGGATTTGATTGGCACCCGACCTGTTATTCAAGACACCACTGTGGAATACAGACTTCGAATCAAGACTTTACCTATGCGACTTTATATCGATCAAGACGCTTTGAACTTCCTGGTGAAGTTTTTCACCTTCAACCCTACTATCCTCCGGTCTTCTGCTGGTGCCAAATCCTCAACTTCATACTCCGATACGATGCCTGCCCATGATATCAATATCCACCAACACTACAACCTCCATCATCGCTATTCTTCTCCATATGGTGACGACAATGGGGGTGATAGGGCGTTTGAAGGAACTTCACATCAACCTCAGGATTACAAGGATGACGATATTTTTTTCCGTGAGTACATTTACCCTTTCTCTTTTTTGCTTTCAATAACTCATCCCCTTTTTGTTAAAAACCATTTATAGAAAGTGTGGAAATCCATCCTATTGATTTGAAAATTGACTACAAGCCCAAATACATCAATTACGACAATATCAAGGAAGGTCAATATGCAGAACTAGTCAATTTATTCCAACTTGAAGGCGCCAAGCTGAATCTAAGTGCGGTGAAATTGAACGGGATCAATGGGGTGCACAAGCTGCTGGACAGACTGTCACAGGAATGGTTACCTCATATCAAGAATACACAAGTACCTCATATGGTCTCAGGTGTATCGCCTATCAGGTCAATGGTAAACCTTGGTAGTGGTGTGGCAGATCTCATTCTCTTGCCCATTCAACAATATCGAAAAGACGGAAGGGTGATTAAAGGTCTTCAAAGAGGTACTCAGTCCTTTGCACGGTCGACGGCAATGGAAGTGGTCAAACTCAGTGCTCGCTTGGCATCGGGCACACAGGTGATATTGGAACATGCTGATGGGCTTTTATCTTCAGGTACCATGGCAGCAGCACGACAACATCAACAAAATCAACAACATCAACACCAACATCAACATCAACAACATCAACACCAACGGCACAATCATCGTCACGCCTCCCATGGTGGCAGCATGGACTCAAAAGACGACACTATCTCCTCCTCATCAGCAATCTCAACAGTCATTGGCAGTCGCACAAGCGAAGATATGGTGTTTATTTTTACTGACAAGAATCTGGACAAGGACGAAGATTGAACAAAAAAAAGCCTTTTTACTTTTTAGTTTACATTTTAGTATATAGTAGTTTTTTTATCTTGACTTTTTTTATTATTTTATTTTGTATACCATTTGTCTCAATAAAGCACATTCAACGTTTCACAAAATATGTATTTTTTTTGTTTTTATCGATCGTTGCGGAAAAGGGGGATGACACTTCTGTTGCATTCATATTAGGTTACGTACCACTATTTTTATAGTATTATAGTGCATTTCAGATAGAACGTAGAAACGCCTGTATCCTTTATGATAGGAATTTGCTTTACTCGACAATAAAACTTTTGTCCATGTAAAACGATAGTGATGATGAGGAAGAAAAAATTACGTTATTAGCGCGTTATTTATTTTGCATGAAAAAGGGATGTTTATGCGATAAATTAAAGACATTCCATTGCGCTTCAATCATACGCTCATCGATGCTTTTTTTTTATGCACCCTTAACCCTCTTTCTTGAATCATTCATCCATCATGACTATCTTTTTAAACCCATTCAAGAAATTTCTCTTAACCCCTATTTTTTTTTAAGGACAGTGCTGTATGCTACACTACAATAGACGGAGAGATGGTCACAATGGTTAGTCGAAGTCACCTCATACATAGCTAACCCTGTCCCGCTTTTTACACACATATATCAGCTTCTTTTTTTGTTCCCATGCACTGTCAAATGTGGGCATACCCTTTGACAAGACAAAATAAATGTGAGAGAGAAAAAGGACAAGAGTTTATTTTGCAGCAGTTTTTTATATGAATAATAACGGGGACACAAAGAATCATTATTGTATTGAAATAATCTGGGGCCGAAAGTATGTATTAAGATGATGAAAAAGAGAAATTTTTTGCACAGATACGTAGTTCCCCACAAAAACTGCCCTTTTTAGTATATTGCTGAGCGAGCCATGCTCGTCATTAAAAATTCCTGAATACAGACAATACACAGTAAAAACAATTAACAAATACTCGTCAGACGTAACTCAAACCAATAAAGAACATCAAGAGATCTATTTGGGGATAGCATGAAGAAGCTTATTGGGGGATCTGAAAAATGGTCAAAACCAGTTTCATAGGAACTAATGTAAAAAAGGATCTAATATACTGTAGAAGGAATGATAAGAGACTATTGCATCATTTTTTTATTGAAACAAGTAAAGAGAGACGTTTTTTATTCAAATATAGACACAAACTATAGACAAACTAACACTCAACTAAGCTATTGGAGGATCCTAAAAGCAACGAATTAATGGAGGTTCTAAATCTTAGATCCAAAATGAAAGGGTTTCCCCATGCATCTTGTAATCCCTGAGCTGGAACCCCTTCTAAACTAGTCCTAACACTAATCTAAGATCATCATAACCTCAAACAAGTTGAATGATGAAGAAAAAGAAACAAAAAAAAAAATGAAAATGAAGAAATTAAATATACTTGTGGTCGGGATGTAAAATATTTTATGTCGGTCGCTGTTCTGAATTTTTCAGTAACCACTTTCGTTTCGATGAAAAATATTCTAAAGACGGCTCCAAAAGACCACTGATTTGATATTATAACGCTACACTTATTAATATAGTAGTATTACCCACAATAATGATGTAATTTTTCTTTTCCATTGATATCGTTGTAGTGCGTGTCTATTGTACTGTAATATAATTGGCATTACTATATTTAGTGTTGGCTAAATATATATATATATATATTTTTTTCCATGAAACTATTTACAGTAATAAGATAAAACAGACTGATCAGCTATCCAAATGCATACATACTATATATATATATGTCCGTAAAAAAATGCCCCACTACCGAGTATTTTGCTTTTGGAGTCTTCACCATTTGTACTTTTGTAGGTTTCAGAGAACAACAATACACATTGTATACCACTACCAACCCGTTTTTCTCAGTCACTTGATCCGCTCGCCCCCTTCATTACAACCAATACATAATCATAGCCCCAAAAAGAGTTTTAATGAAGAGTCAATGCATTTATTAAAGAAGAATGATAATATAAATATGATAGACAACAAAAAAATGGTATAAAGTAAACAAAATTGTGATAATAGTAATGATATATGTACAGAGTGGTGCGTAGAAAAAAAGAAGAGTAGTACTAATACAATAACAATAATAATTAACCAGAGTAAACATCAACACCGTTCCAATTCGCTGTGGCCAAAGGACATTGATCAATAGAATCTTGATTGTTGCCCCACCAGGCAGGGAATGAGATATTTGAATACTGGAATGCGAAGAAGATGATAATAGCAGAGACAGCTACACCAGAATCCAGAGCAGCAGACAGCACATAGTTGTATTTTTTCCACCAGCCATTGTAGCGACGTTTGACAAAAAAGTTGAAGACAAAGCCAACCAAGGCGAAGGTAGTAGCACTTGTGGCAGGAGCAGGAGGGAGCGGCGCAGGGCCGAGCATTACCACGGGGATAGAAATATGTCGTACCCAAGAATTGGGGAAGCGGCGAGCCAGTAACCAAAAAGGAATAGGGAGTAAAAAGCCGATCAATAAAAAGTAGGGTAAAAAGGCGTACAAAGAAGTGGAAGCAAAGAATTTGCCGGGACCAATCAACCCCCAGATGACAGAAGAGGCGCCAAACAAGTTCATATTGGGACAAGTCCAAGGATATGCGGATTTGGAGCAAATACCATCAATGGCAGAAAGGAGGTAGTTTGTTGTGCCAAGTGATACAAAGGAAGCGATGATGGTTCCGACAATTTGGAATGTAAACATTTCGCGGGGAGGGATTTTCATATAATGACCAAGCTTCATATCTTGAGCAAAAAGAAGTGCCTGACGGAGAGAAATATAGCCATAAGTCTTGAAAATCATATTACCAATTGGATGTCCTGGGGCGATTGCACCATACACCCATTCAGTGATCATAGAGATGGTAGGAGATTGTGAGGTGATAGCGGTAACAATTCCAATAGGCAATAACCAGGCAAAAGCTAAGGCCACAGCAATAATCAAAGTCCACCAAGGCATGTCTGATGGATAGACGTAGATGGTTGCAAAACTAGCACCAAGAGTACACACAAAAAGAGTAGCATACCACCAACCTGGTACTTCATCATATCGATCCATCAGGCGAGCATGAATGTCATCCGAGTCTTGGCGAGCGCTTTTGAATCGGTTGTAAATATCCTTTCCATTATATAAGATAGTGTGAGTGACGATGGCACCTAATGCAGCAAGACCTTGACCATAGCAGACGGCAAAAAATCCGGTGATACGAATTGGAGAGTATTCTTCGTAGGCAGTGTCATTCAAAAATTGGTTTGGCGTCATTACACGTTGTCGATCGAATTCATTCCCCCAGATATCGTATTGGTTGGTGTTATAAAATGGGAATTTTTTGGCTTCCCAAACATTGGAGTAATAAACAATGGGCACCAAGATGTATATGAAGAAGATGAAACCAGCAAGCATGTTGGCTTCTACCACCCAAGGGATAGCTAAGGGCGAGGGATACCATGCAGTAATTGTTGACCAATCCAAGGTAAAGCTAGCAAGACCAAGACCGTTCAATCCACTACCCAATTGAGAAACTAACACCGAGTCTTTTTTGATCCAGCTATATATGAAATATAAATGTAAAATGTAAACCGTTATTAATATGGCCAATATTAATTTCACTTTTTCTGCGTGTCATTACCAAATCCATGAGATAGATGTCAAGACAGGGATGATGTATCCGGGGAAAAAGTACCATACAAAGGAGGCAATAAAAGCAATCAAAAAGAATTTGTTTCTTGACATCGAGAGACCAGATTGGGTTGCTTCAGCGTCTTTCACATCCTTAGGAACATCCCGATGCAAAGTATGGAATAGAGTTGCATTCACTAAATTAATAGGCCAGACCTACAGTTTTTTAATTGTATTTGTGAAAATAAAGAAGTTAGTACGAATTGGCATCTCAATGTACATACAAATCTAACTTACCATAGAAGCAGGTCGCACCAAATAGCGGCGCAATATACCAGCAAAGCCAAATCCAAGTAAACTAGTAGTAAGAACCAAAAGAATACCACCACCAAAGCCCCAGTCTTGATCATAATACTTCTTTTGGACCACAATGATATCAATAGCATCGAAAGAAGTTGCAGCAGCGTTCGCCATGACAGTGATGAGGACATGTTCTTTGACACCAAACGGTCCAGGATTCAAGTTGAAGTTAAATCGGCCCAAGCGGAATTCACGGTTTGGCAACACCTTCTCACTGAGTCTACCAACAGGAAAAGCTAGCAATTGGACCACAATCACCTTAATTGTTAAAGGATTAGCACGGAACCAAAAGAAACTAAGAAGGGAAGAAAAAAGCAAAAAAAAAAAAAAAAAAAAAAAAAAAAAAAGCTTAATTTTTGCGGAGAATCAATTGTTTTTATGTAAACCTTACTTGTTACTGAAAGAAATAGCACATGAGAAGACAATACCTAATAAAAATAAAATAAAAAAGGAAAAAACGAAAAGAAAAAAATAAGCCTATTGTAGAGTTTGGCTGTTTTGGTTTTTTATAGACTTACCCCAAAACCAAGCGCGAAAAGTAGCAGTAGGCAAGCTAGTATCATCAGTAGGAGGAATAGCAGCTCTGATTTCTTCAATAGGTGAGTCTTCAATGGAACCAGCGAATGACTCCGCCTTTTCAGTGAGGGTTGAATCAGAGAAGGTTTCTTTCATATGTGGATGTGGATCCACTTTTTCGGACATGGTGGATATTATTTGTTGTGTGTGGTGAAAGAGGGTTTATGGATAAAAATACAAAAAATAAACAAATGTAGTAGTAATGAACCAAATGAGAAAATCTAAAATATTGGGAGGGAAAAGAAAGGGTAGAAAAACAGGGATTGCTTATATATCACCAGATCTGACAAATATCACAAGAAATCGGCGGGATGTGAATCACGTCCTGTTTTAGACGTTTGGCCAATCACACCTAGCATTGGGCACAAGCACACCATATCCCTCAAATAAAATTGCTTTCTTCCCTACCAAGTTTAAACCCACTGACAAATTTTTTCAAGCTGCTTCACAGAGGTACTTCTGTAAACTTAATCTGATTGAAGGAATATTGCATCATTTTTATTCCAATGGTGAGTGCTTCTTTTTTTTTTTTTTGTCTTCTTTAAGCAAAATACCCTCGATCACACCATCTTCCACCCAAAACCTTATATTTTGCTAATTATCGATCCGATCATTATATCTACATTTTAGCTACAACAGCTAGTATTAGTTTATATGGTTAGAAGTAGAAGCTCTATTATGCACTCTACGTTTACCTCATGGAGGTGTTCCATGAATTTTTCGGGCGCGGTTGGATATTTTCCATATTTCTAACGCCATGGCGGGTGTGAGTCAATAAAATCGAAAGAAGAGAAAATACCATTTTCGGGGAAATCGTGTTTGGGACCCCTTTCCGATACCTTGGCTTGATTCCCGATTCCCGATCACGTATGCAGGGCTCTATATAGCGTGCTCATCATTGTTAGCAATGTTACCATTGAAGAGCGTAAAAAAAAAGACTTCTATTGTTGGAGTGTCTTTTGATCATAGTGGGAGTGTCCTGCCCTGGAAATGCTGACAAATGGCGGAGTGTACATTAGTTTTTGATGCTTTAACTGACTGTTCTATAAAAGGCAATGGAGTTTTTTTTATTTTTATTATTCTAATACAGTTTTTTTTAGCAGGACATCTGACCCTTTGCTCTATTTTATGGGAACGAAACCCCAAATGGAAAGAATGAGATCGAGAACTAGATGGTAATGGGAAAATGACAAGTTATTTTCAACTTAATATGTAAATACTATACATGTATCAAATAAAATTGATCCCACAGTAATTACTTTTTTACTTGAATGAGAAAATCATGATGTGTCGTACCATACTATATCAAAGAGAAGAGAAAAATATCATCAAATTTATACACATGGTATTGTCCGGTTTTAACTATAATATAATTTATATGGTGCGGCTCACTTATAATGTCAAATTTTAGGCATGACCCTAGAAAGCTGATAGTTTATTAAAAAACGGCCACCTCAAAAAAACAATGTATAAACATGATAATTCAGACCTTTAAGAACAAAACGTGTACATCAGTTTTTTTTTTTTATAAAAAAAGAAAAACTTATCAGCCTTCAAAAAAAGAAGACTTTGGCTGGCAGGACTACGATTTGAAACGTATCTGATGTACTAAAAGGAAAATGATATGTGCATTTTTATATGGACCGTAAGGAAACTCAGCTATCGTAACTTTAATTTTGCTCTTTTGGTGCTCTACCTTTTTTTCTGACCCACCGCTAACGCCCTGCCCACCATAGGAGCCGTCCACCCTTTTTTTTTTCAATCGCTGCCCACTCATAGTGCCAAATAGTCCATCCCATCCCATCAAAACCGTCAGAAAACCCCTGCCACCCAGTGACTACATAATTAATACTATGAACAACTTTGGTCTTCAATATACCCCACCACAACAAAATACACTGTAATAGCTGTATTTCACACAAACACATCCCTGAATTCTTTTCTGCGCACAAACTTATAGAGTTAGTAGAAGAAGTCTCCATAATACCAATCCATTTCTTTTTCATATATATATAGACACACTTTTTTTTTCTATGCATATGTAATACACATTCGATGAAGCTCATAGTGTAAACGTATAACAGAGAAACTAACTATAATAAAAAGAACATATTTATTCAGACGTAGATACAAATGATGACAAACTATTACTAAACTATTGAGTGCTAATCTACTGTCGTTCCCAAATCCTTCATCCAAAATGAAAGCGTTTCCCCATGATGTTTGTTTTGCGTTTTTGAAACGCTCCTAATTCAAGTTCTAAAACTAATCCTAGATCACCAGTACCCCAATGAGCCTTGCCAGCATGTCATTCAGACTATCATGAAGGAAAAAAGTAAAAAAGAAAGAAAAAGAGGGGAAAAAAATGGGGCCAAAAAAAATAGAAATCAAAATGCGGAGCCTGAATCATCCAGCTTTTTTTTTTATCTCAAAAAATGAAGGAAATGCAAATAAAAATTAAATGAAGGAGCAATCGCCATAATTACCATAGTGCATAATTCGTTTTATTTTCCAGTGGAAAAGCAGTTGCAATCCCTACATAATCAAGCTCTAATTTCTCTGACGCCTTTCAAGTAAGCTATTATTTCAGCACACAAAAAACCCTATTGACGACGCGCTGAGCGACGGTTGGGCCCCGTAGGGCTGCCCACCTTCGTGCGAAATGGCTGAGGCTCTAATCCCTTCATTTTTTTTTTCAGCCCGCAAAAAAAAAAAACCATTGCCGATGCGCTGAGCGCGACGGTCGGACCCCAAGGGGCTGCCCACCATAGTGCGAAATGGCGGAGGCCCTAATCCCTCCCTTTTTTTTTCAGCACACATAAAAAACCCATTGACAACGCGCTGAGCACGACGGTTGGGCCCAAGGGGCTGCCCCCCAAAGTGCGAAATGGCGGAGGCTTTAATCCTATCCCATCAAAACCCACACTTCAATAAAAAACTGTGACACGCAATAAATCGAAAGATTTCCAAAAGCTCCAGCGGAGCGCCAGAGCGTTTATTTTGTAAAACACCGCGAAAACTGTAAAATATTACACCACCGAAAACAAGGTAAAAAAATTTACCCCTGAATACCAGGTCCTGTTTTTTGCTCGTTCCCGCTCCGATATCAAACGTAGTTAGTAGATCATATTTTATTCAATATAGAATTTAAACTGTCGACAAACTAAAACTAGACTAAGCTAGAGTCCAAAAAACCTACTAATGGTGGCTATAAATCCTGAATCCAAAATGAAAGGGTTTCCCCACGCAACTTGTAATCCCTGAGCCGAAAACCCGTCTAAACTAGTCCTGACACTAATCTAAGCCCATCATAACCTCAAAGAAGTTGAATGGTGAAGAAAAAAAAATAAAAGAAAGGGGGAGCGGAAAAATAAAAATTGAGTAAATAAAACTTTCACGTGGGCGGCATTTGAATGTGTTTCTTTTGGTTTCGTGAGGATTTGGCTGCTTTTGATGTGCAAAGAAAAGGAAATCTCCCTTATTTTTTTCTTTTTCTTTTTTTTGCAGAAAAGATGGAGCAATTCGGTATAGTTTGTTTAACCCTGATACTTTACAATTATTTGTCACTCAACGAAGGATAGCTTACCACCTTTGATTGGACTAGCGTTTCTAATTCTATGTTTATTATTCAACAAGTTACCCCGCCCTTACCCCACCGTCCCAAACACTGTCCTGTACTGTACACTTAGACGGGTATCAGAATATTAATTAGTCTACATAGTATAGCTTAGTTGTTACAGCATATCTCTATCTGAATAAAATATGTCTTGCCTGTATATTTGACGTCGTCTTTCTGTGTTTAATTCGGCTTGTATGGGTATACTCGTATACTGTGCTCTACAGTGGAGTGCCTGTGCATGTTGAAAAAAAAAAGCTGATTTATTTGTCCAAAAAATGAAAAAGAAAAAGAAAGGGTTACGTATAAGGCTTTCAATGAGTGAAAGTGATATTCGGGTACGGTTCTTTACTATTGCCGTTTAAAATTGCACCTCCGAGGAAGTATGGTTTTCCCTTCCGAGACAGATTTAAATGCCGCACTCCCCTTTTTTCTTTTTCTTTTTTTTTCTGGTCTTCCACCTCTCCTCTATATCGCTCATGACTAAAGTGCAACTCATTCATCACCAAGAAACAGTAAAGGTGCCCTTGGATGCAACTACGCAAGTATCCCTACTTGAATTTATTCAACAAAAATGTCCACATTTATACGGCCCTGAAGCTTTCTTCCAGCAAACACCTTATCTCTTCAACGGCCACTTGCAAACAGGATATGCCTCAATTTACAAAGGTACACCAAGTATGGACGACATTACATATCAAAGAAAATATCTGAGGATGAAAGATGGTGGCCAGGTGGCCCTCGATTGGTTCCCTGGATTGCCCAATACTGCTTCAACGGACAATCAAGACGACAACTTGATCGATACACCTACCTTGGTTTGCTTACATGGTCTTACTGGAGGAAGTCATGAAAGTTACATTCGTGGTATCTTGGAAACTGTAAGTACAGAACCAATCCTTATCTCTTAATACACACCTGCAATAGTGATACTCAACTCTGGCTTTTGATTTATAGGTGACTGCAGCACCTTTTAACTACCAAAGTGTGGTGATCAATAGCCGTGGATGTGGAAAAAGCGAAGTGAAAACCCCTCAACTATATTGTGGAGCTCATACTGAAGATACCCGCGTCGCAATACAGCACATACGAAATCAATTGAAGCCTGGTACACCATTGATTGCGGTTGGGTTTTCCATGGGCGCCAATATCTTGGTGAATTATCTTGGTGAAGAAGAGGATCGTACGCCTTTGACAGCTGCCATATCTGTTGCTAATCCATTTGACTTTTCTTGGTAAGATATGTTCTGCAAGAGAAACGATTGATATATTACTGACATTTGACTTCATCTATATATATAGGTGCATTAATAATCTGGAGAAAGGAATATTTAGTCAAAAGGTGTACTCTACGACTATGGCAACTAGTTTGAAAAACCTATTTACAACGTAAGTTATATTTCTCATTCTTCTCCATGCTTCGATCATCTACTAATTTGTTTTTATACCTGTGCAGCCATAGAGAAATGTTGGCAAAAAATGAAAACGTGAACGAAGAGGAAGTGATGTCTGCAATAACCATACGACAATTCGATGACGCTTGCACAAGGAAAATGTTTGGCTATGCATCTGTGGATGATTACTATTTCGATGCAAGCTCATCAAGGAGAATCGAAAATGTGAAAATTCCTCTTTTATGTCTCAACGCATTGGATGATCCTATCTCCCATCATGAAGCTTTACCGATACAGCAAGTCCAATCCAACTCGAATGTCGTTCTTGCTCTTACTCCACATGGAGGTAAAAGAAACAAAACGCGGTGGCATAGTCAAAGTGAATGATTGCTCATATTACTATTCTTTTTTTTTTTTTTTTTTTTTTTTGTAGGGCACATTGGCTGGTTTGAATATATTCAGCAACCTTCACGTTGGATGAACAAGCCTTTGACTGAATTCATTACCGCTGTTTTCCAAGCTCATGACCAGCGGCCACTTATCTCATCATCGACAGCTCCTTCGGCAACACATGAAAAATATCATGAGTCAACATAGATTACCATCATATACAATACCCCGTTTATTAGTGCATCGCCCTCTCTTTCCTTTGAATAGACAATCCATTAGAATAAACAAATCAATAGTATAGATGCATCATTTGCCATTAGCCACATCATATGATAAATAAAAACCAATATATATATATACACATATTTATGCTTTCACTTTTATTTTGACTTCTTTGATATGTAAAAAAATTTGTCAATTAACAATATGAGACCATAAAATGAATAAAAACCAATATGCATAATATTCTTTTTCTATTTTTATTTCCTTGATATCAAAAATCAACTACCAAGACCATATTATACGATGAAGAAAAACTGAGATGACATTTTTTTTTTAATGTTTGATTTTTATTTTTAAAAGCAATATCGATAAAAGCTATCTACATGAATGGTGGTTTGATGGGAAAGATGGTAATAAAATATAAGAGGGGACAGCGTAAAAAATAAATAAATAGTAATGTATAATGATAAATATACTAATATGAATAAATATAAAAAATCATATAGAAAAATAATGAGGGAATGATAAAATAAAGTAGTGGAAAAGTAAAAGAGAGGATGGTGGGGAAAAAAAAGGCTACATCTACTATTGTCTAACGATAACCAACCGGGTTCCATTCTCAGTCTTTTGCCATACGTTGAGGTCACAGTAATTTCGAAGGGTTTCCTCCAACTGCGATTCAGTAAATCCTCTTGCAAGCACACTCTCCTTGACGGTGTTCATATGGAGTTCATCGCCATGCGCCATTCGAAGTTCGTTGACCGTATTGTAGATCATCGTCAAGAAGGTGTAATCGCGACCGCGTTGGTTTCGACCAGTGGTATCTACCAAGGATGCCTTGGATACATCAATCAATCGTAAAGCTTCATCAACATCAGACGTTTTGACCACATCGGAGAATCGGATACGAGCCACAGCTTGCGCCAAACGGATAATGCCCAGCAGTGTACGTGCGGATGCATAAGTGTATTGTTGTTCACGTTCTTCTTGTTCCTTATATTGACGACGGAGTCGGACATAAGCACTTGTCACATATCCAGATACTTCAGCGCTTAGAACTGGTCGTTTGGCACGAGCTTGAGCGACATAATGACTATGTGTAAATAAAAATCCCAACATGTACGTAAGTATTCAGTTTCATCTCTCAGTCCCCGCCACACCCATCTCTCTTTTTTCAGTATCTTACCGAATCACTTCAGGTTCTAAAACGTCGAAGTCTAATGCAGGATGTTGATTGTGTGTATGCACGTAGGTCACATGCTCCGCCAACATTCGATCCAATTCATCAGAAGGCTTATCCAGAATCAAATAAAGAATATCAAACCGAGATAATAAGGCAGCAGGCAAATTGATGTTTTGCGTGGGAGAGATACGAGTGTTGTAGCGACCATATAAAGGATTGGCAGCAGCCAGAATAGAAGTTCGTGCATTCAGCGTAGTGTTGATACCAGCCTTAGATATACTAATCGTTTGTTGTTCCATCACTTCATGAATAGCGGTTCGATCTGATTCGTCCATCTTGTCAAATTCATCAATACAACAAATACCGTTGTCAGCAAGCACAAGTGCACCACCCTCTATAGCATTATAATGAAAAAAAAAAGGTTTCGTGAGTCTTGTTTCTTTTTTCCGTCATCTTTTTTTTTTTTTGGGAGGGGAGGGAGGGGGAAGAGACTTACCAAGCATCATTTCGTCAGTCACTGGGTCACGCATAACAGCTGCCGTAAGACCAACACCAGAACTACCACGACCAGTAGTGTAAACACCACGAGGGGCTACTTTTCCAATAAACTTCAACAACTGGGACTTGGCTACACCAGGATCACCCATCAAACAAACATTGATATCACCACGAATTTTCATACCATCTCCTACAGTTTTGGACACACCGCCAACAAGAAGTAGCAAAAGCACCTTTTTGACATCATCGTGCCCGTAAATTTCAGGGGCGATACTTCGAGCAAGGTTGGAATAGATGTTGGGATCTTGTTGAAGCTGTTCCACTTTCTCGGCGTCTTCTTCGGATAATTCGATCTGGTCGTATTGTTTTTTCAATCGATAGACGTATTGTGCTTCCAAGTAAGTGTCTGTCAACAAACCGGCTTTGAGGGCTCGGAATCCGGTATAGGGCATAGGCAAGAAAATACCAGAGACATTGCAAACATCACCAGGCGTCAATTGGCGGCACATTGCACCATACATATGTACAGTCATTGTTCGAGGAATATGTCCCACAGGAACTTGATCCGTCTATAAACAACAAACCAACAGTTCATCAGTACCATTAAACTCCACCCTCTACGCCCCTTAAGCATTGGCCCCGCTCCTTCCCCCCCCTCCTACGCTTTCTGTGTCCCTCCCAGAACTTACCAATTCTTGGACTTTGACTTCTTGGAATGCCAAAAATTTAGAAGCACGAGTTTGCATATAGAGTTTACCACGGACATTGTTGTTTCTACAATCATCAGAGGGGCATTCAGTCAATGGCGTGAATTGGCGAGATTTGATTTCTTGGAAGATTTCATGGCCACAAGCATCACAGCTGTAGGTGTTGACTTGCAAAAATGGTTTGACGTCGGTGACACGGGTGACAATACCACGGAGGGTGACCAATTGACCTAATTGACTACCCTTGATATGACGGACAGCTAAGGCTTGATCCCCTGTCATGGGTTTGATGAATACTTCACTATAAAGAGTAATACACAATCACAAAAGGGATATTTAGAGGTGCATGAAATAAACCATGGTTTCTATTGCTGCGGGTTTATTTTGAGGGCGGAGGGTGGCATGTAGAGGGATGTTGATGTACTTACTAACGACGAGTCAGGGAAGGAGGGAATGCTTCTTCGGCGTCATCACCAGCACGATTTTCATCACGGATACGGCGTTGACTAATGATCACATCCAATACACTATCCTTGTAGCTGAGTTCCGGGTTGGTTGGTGTCATTGTTTTGAAGATATCGTCAATCACTTCACAAAGGAGTTGAATATAATGTTTGGTGTTCTTTCTAATATGCTGGACTGTGCGATATTGAGAATCTTCAAACTATATAATTGATGGTATTATGAGTCGAGAATGAGAAATCAAGTGTTGTTACGGTCAACATGTCAAGGCAAATATTCTTTCTGGGCTTACCTGCGCAAGATCGTCTAGCTCGAGGGTGATAACGGTCTCTTCCCTATCCAAAACTTTTTGCTACAAAGAACAAATGATTATCATTAGTATAGTCGAACACTTGTAGAACTTGCTTTCCATGAGATTACCAAGTTGGCCATATATTTGGGCTGTTGAATATCCATGTCCATATCATCACCATTGGGAACAGTACACTTGTAGTTTTTGAAGAAGGTGTCCAGAGCCTCTAAACAAGTTGAATAAATAAAATAATATGAAGAAAGGAGATGGAGAGGGGAAGGGCGTAGAGTTAATCATTCGTGTTCCTCTTCTATTATAATCGTGCCAAGGGAGTTACATACCTTTGTCTTCATCGTAGTTTACACCAACAACGTAGGGTAAAAGAGCCGACATGATAAAGTGGTATTGGAAATGGCTATGGTAAGGGAAAAGAACAAGAAAGGAAAACAAAAAAAATTGATTCGAGACACGTCTTAATTTAAAATTTTCGTACGTGTTTCCACTGTCACATGGTTTAAATTGCCGCCAAGAGTGGCAAAAAAAAGGGGTTCACTTTATTTTTTTTTTTTTTCGCACACAAAAACATAATTGAAAAGGAACTGATTAGAAAATATGTTCATTTTCAGGGGTAGGTTTAGCGTGGAGGCATTTGTTCCACTTCATGAGAATTTTGGGTAAATTTTGCAAAAACAGCACCAATCATTCGGTTAGTAAGGCTTTTGTATGATATTATGTGATATGTATATAGTTCATGACTTCGTGATTGACGACCAAGAGAAGGATAACAGGAAATTTTTAGATACAATATGTTCATATGTATAGTCAATATTGGATTAGGGCCAAAAAAAAATCAATTTTTTCGATTTTTTAATTTCGGTGGAGTTTTCGAATGGTATTGGATAGAGAATTGATTTTACATGTTATGTGTAAAATGGTTAGAGCGAGAGAGATAGTTCCTGAGAGTGTGCCGAGAAGGAAAAGCATCTTGTATATTCCTGGGACTGTATCAAGACAACCTGGGCCAAAAATGGTATATGTCGGGATTTTAATATTATTGTCAACAGCAACTGTCTTGAAGTTTATTCACTTTCAATTGAGACAGAGTATAAATAAATTAGGGTGGTAAGAAATATTTTTGGGAAGAAATAAAATTGAGACAGCAGCATGAGAATATTCAGTCTATTAACTTCAAATTGAGACGAGGGTAAAATAACTTTAGGCGGTGGTATAATAAAATTGGAATGGGGAAGGTAACTGATTTCGTTCCAGTATCTACCATTCGCTTTTCTGCTAGGACCACATGATTTGGAATCACCTAAATATATGATAGTTAATGTAGGTTCCTGGGGAGAGAATGCAGCTGCCCATCTAAATTTTTTTATTCTGAAAGTCTAAATAAATCTGCCTACGTCTTAATTTTATTTCAAAGCGCCCGAAAATTCTTTAAGCAGGTGTCTCAAAAAAAAAAAACCACTCATCTCAATTTTCAATCCCCCCTCGTCCAGAAAAATCCCACTTTGTCTGAATTGAAACTTCAAAAACTGTAATTGTAAACCCTTCCTTACACCCATATTAAAAAAAGTATATATTTAATGAGCTTGGGTAATTGCCAATGTGCCCTTTTATTGTGTTCCTGTTGCCCATAATCAGAATTGGCGTTGTAAAATACGGTCTTGACAGAAAAAAAAAAGCCCGTGACTGGAGCTCAACCCCCTCCCCTCAAATGCGGAGTATAAACGTATTTTTTTTTTAAAAAAAAATGGTTTTTATTGTTTTTGGTTCTTTTTTTACTCAACCGTCCCTCATTCACCATCATGGCATCGCCAGCAAGATTAACAGAACTAGCACAACTTTCCAGCAAAATCTTCGGTACTGTATACAATCCTACTGCAGCTAGAACCGGCAACAAAGTTTTACGGCAACGATTACTGGGTCCTTCCATGGTCCAGTATAATCCTACGCCATTGATTCATTTCCGTGATCTCAAAGCCCTTTACCCCGAACTTGGCTTGGTGGATATGGATGAAAAGGCTCGTTTGGATGAAATTAGTCGACGAAAGAGACGTGGGAAAGGTGCCCCTAAGAAAGGTAAAAGAAACAGAGAAACAGGCACTCATTGATATAGTAGATTTTGTTAATGCGTCTCATCGAGTTGATTCGTACCGTTTGCTTACCTCCCCCTCCTTTTTTCTTTTCTCTCTCTCTAGGTCAAGGAAAACGTGCTTCCAACAAAAAGAAATAGACTAGTGTTTTATAGTTTAGATTGTGTACAGTTACTCTTTAATAAAAGCAATATATTTTTTTTATTCCAATTTTTTGACAGGTCAAACAGTTTGCTGTGTGTATGTGTGTATGTGTGTATGTGTGTATGTGTGTATGTGTGTATGTGTGTATGTGTGTATGTGTGTATGTGTGTATGTGTGTATGTGTGTATGTGTGTATGTGTGTATGTGTGTATGTGTGTATGTGTGTATATGTATGATGATGTCGACAAGAAAATACTTCTCCTGATTGTGTATCGTAACATTTGCCCCAGTCGTCCATCGACTTTTTTTTCCCAAAACAACATTTTCTGTCGAGAACCTCACCTGCCTACCTGCCCTTTTTTTATTTTATTTTTTTGTGTGTGATTATTTTCTCCATGCCTTGAATATCGTACTAACATACTTCTGATATGATAAAGACTCACTCACCCCTGTCATCGTCGCCACCCACGTAGCCGCAAATTATAGTTTGTAGTCATACTACAGTCATCATGAAACCAAAAATATTATACCACTGCCATTGTCCAACATTTCAAATTTTCAATTGAAAAGCATGATCTTTTTTTTTGTATTTCTAGCATCCGCAGAGTGCCAGCGCGTTTTATTAAATATAACAACAGCTAACAAACAAACATCGATAATGATAATCGCCCATAAAAAATGATAATATAAAAACAAGAGGAAGAAAAATATATAAAAACTATAAACTATGATATATGTATATATGTATATATTTATGTAAAAACAATGTGAGGGGGAGGGAGGACAAAAAGAGGGCTAACCATGTAAAACATCTAATAACTACGACCAAACAACATGTAGTGTTTAGCATCTTGACCACAGGCAACACATTTGGTAATACCAGGAACAATAGGCTTGTCGGTAGGTTGTTGGAAAGGATTGCAAAGAGTTTTGGCGCCCATGGAAGGAGCACGTTCGTCTTCTTCTTCATCATCATCACTAAGATGGAGGGGGGAAAAAGTGATTAGAGGATTTACAAAAACATATACACTAGATGATACTTTTTAATTTCGTTGTTTTACTTACGTTCTAGCAGATCGTTCCTTGATATCGTCTTCACATTCCATACGGTCACACCAGGGCATCAAGATCAAGTTCTTGTTGTTCAAGGCAGGCACGAAATCTTCCCACTTTTCAACACGGATGATGGAAGCATCACGTTGGGCGGTAGCACGTTGAAGCATGTCGTTATGGATGGTTTCCAAAGTGTCCTTGACGCCAGATTCCAGATCAGCAACGGGGATGGTGAAGCGAACACCATTATCACGACGCACACAGGTAACTTGGTTCATTTGGATATCCTTGGGACCCAATTCAATACGCAAAGGAGTACCGCGGATTTCCCAGTGGTTGAATTTGAAGCCAGGAGTGTAGTTTTCACGGAGATCGCTCTTCACCTTGACACCAGCCTTCTTCAAACGTTTGGCGAGATCGTCACAGGCATCGTAAAGTTTGTTGGCATCGGCCTTGCTTGTCTTGGCAGTCAAACCACAGGGGATCACGACAGCTTGAGTCAAAGCCACACGAGGAGGAAGGACGAGACCCTTATCGTCACTGTGCACCATCACCATCACACCAATGGGGCGAGTAGACAGACCCCAGGAGTTTTGCCAGACGTGGAGTTTTTTGGGATCGCTGCTGTCGGAAGCAGGGTCTTCCACTACAATGTCAAACATCTTACTGAAGTTTTGACCCAAACAGTGAGAGGTACCACCTTGAATAGCACGGCCAGTAGTAGGAATAAAACCTTCCACGGTGGTTGTGAAGTAGCCACCGGCAAATCGTTCCTTTTCAGACTTAACACCCTTCACCACAGGCAAAGCCAACAAATCAGTATACACCTTTTCGTACAAGTCCAAGATTTCGTACACTTCTTCAGTAGCACCTTCTAAGGTCAAGTGAGCAGTGTGACCTTCTTGCCATAAGAATTCACGAGTACGGAGGAAAGGTTCTGTTTGTTTGTTTTTTAGAAAAAGTAACGATCGTTAGCATATGATCTATTATAATATAATATATAAATACTTACGAGGATTCTTGAATTCCCAACGGACAACGGAACACCATTGATTGATACGGAAAGGAAGATCACGGTGAGAGCGAATCCATTTAGCGAAGTAAGGATACATAACAGTTTCGGAAGTAGGACGGATAGCAATAGGTTCTTCAAGATCGCTTGAACCAGCCTTGGTCACCCAAGCAACTTCAGGAGCAAACCCTTCGATGTGGTCCTTTTCACGTTCGAGCACACGGTTGGAGACAAACATGGGGAAGTAAGTATCTTCAACACCCATTTCAGTAATAGCACCATCGAAGAAGTCTATGATCATCATCATAAAAAGAAAAATGTATTAGTATTGCGTATTTCTATCCTCCCCAATTATCATTGTTATTTTCTATTGTTAAACTTACTTGTAATTTCTTTCCAGACGTTGTAAGCAAGAGGACGAAGAATATAACAACCAGAGACATCATAGTAATCCAACATTTCACTCTTGGTCAGCACTTGTTGATACCATTTAGGGAAATCCACATTCTTTTTGGCTTCAATACCCATTTGATGACCTTCTTCCGCGGCACCAGCTAGGAAAACGCACAACAAAAAATAAGATTAGTATCGGCAAATATCACCACTCCATAGAGACATATGATCATGATTCTTTTAAATAGTTACCATCTTTCTTGGCTTCCTTCTTGGCCTTGGGTTTAGCACCACCAGCAGGAGCAGGAGCAGGTTTAGCAGCAGCTAAAGCCTTGAAATCAATTTCGACGAATTCTTTGTTGATAGAGGCCAAGTATTGCTTGAATTCATCCGCGCTAACGAAGACAGTCTTATCAGAGGCGGAAGGATGGAAGGCTAAAGTTTCAGTGGCAGGCAGGGCAAGGATTTCCGAATCAACCACAACATGAACCAAAGACAAATCAGCGACATTGGATAAGGCAAAGGGAGAGACTAAAACAAAACAGAAGACAATAATATGATATGTGATAAGTATACAGTTGATCTCCTCCTTCCCCGTCCCCGGTCCCGGAGGCTCCATATTCAATTTTATCCTTACCAGCATCCTTGGTAGTGGCAAAAGTATCCTTCAAGAGATCTTCATTAGCAAAACGACAATCTTTGAGGCCAAGTTTCTTTCCAATAGCGGTAGCGTTCGTTTCGGTAGCATCCAAAGCAATGACAACAACAGGTGTGGGGGCAGCAGATTTGGCAGTCTTTGGCTTCAAAATCAAGGTTTTGGTGACTTTGTAAGGTTGATCGACATTGAGAGTGTTCAAGGCAGCGATCCATGCTTTATTATCAGCCACAGCTTCATGAGACAAAGATTTGGGTGTAAAGGATAATTTTTCAAGAGAAGCAATCACTGATTCAAAGTTGGTCATGATGTGGGGTCAATTAAAGAAAAAAAAAAAGAGGGAAGGGGAAAGAAGACAAACAAAAAGGGGTGGGGGAGTATCAAACAAAAAAAAAAAAATTCTAAGGAAAAAAACACAGACAGCGGCATTTGAAAAACTTTATCCCAAAGAAGGTGGTGTCAAAATCTGATCGTTGGTTGGTTCCTTCCGTGGTGACATTCAAATAAACTATAAATTTCAAGAGTACCTTCTTGGGACAGCTTTGTTGTTGACTGAGTGTTTTTTGGACATGAGCCGAGAATATCGCAGGCCACATGCATTGCAAAGCCTATCATCAAATAAAGAAAAGAATAAAAAATGAAGTTTATTGGTCTGGATGAGTCACTATTATCGTATTTGACTGTACTTACGTTTTATGACCGGTCGGTCCTCTTCGCCACTCAGGACTGTCACTGGTTTTACACCTTACACATCGTTTGACTTGTTTTTGGTGCTGATACAAAGGTGGAGATACATAATATTGATGATGATGGTGATGACGATGTTGACGATGTTGGCGATGTTGAGGTGGTGGTTGTAGATGTGGATGACTATAATGCTGAGATTCTATTGGTGGTACGCTCGTGTTCGTGGACATTGAATAGCTGCCATTGATGTTGTTATTGTTGTTCGAGGTGATTGATGGTAATGAAATTTCTGGAAGTTTTCTATCATGAAATTAAAAGGCTGAGTTCACATAAAAAATTAATCGCATTTTCTCTTTCCCCTCTTTTTTATATACCTGTAGTCAGATAAGTGAGGAAGATCAATAGCGCCCTGGGCATCGCAGTCTCTGGTTGATCGATGATGTTGGAATGGTCTAGTTGATGTATGTTGATTAATCTGGAATGAGTAGAATATAATACACCCATATGAGATGACGATCCGTTCCAGCTGACAATGGGATGGGGATGTAGAGTCCGCCTGTATAGTAGATGATGCATTGGTTGATGACGGTGAAACGGGATAAGGAATGACAGACTGTGAATGGATATGTTGCATACAGGAGGACTTATAAATACTGGGATGATATTGATGGGTTTGTTGTGCAGATGAGGCTGATGATGATGATTCCTGTAATAATAGTGATGATGGAGAAGATGATGTGGAATGCTGTCCATCTTCAGGATTATAATATTGATCAGAAGGGGGCCAAGATAACAATCGTCGTTTGCTGCATTTGTCGTACAGTTGAAGTACCCGATCCACTGTGTCGCTGCTATTGTCATTGTTGGTACTGCTACTGTTGGATGTGGGGGCGGTGACAAAGGCACTCCCTAATGGCTGATAAGCCTGCAATGTGGTCAGAAGACGTCCGGCATCCTAATGCGGTAATAAACAGAAACAAGATATAGAAAGTATAATTAATATGATGATCCATCTTTTGTTTGAATTCAATTGCTATTTCATCCAGGATCGGGTTTTCTCTGCATGAATCTTAATTTAGCACTGTATATGAATTTTTTTTTCATGCTTACTTACTTTTGGAGTAAAATAGGATTCACCGCATGTGGAATGCTTTTGGCAATTATCTATAAAAAGAGTAAGTGCGGTTACTGTATAGATCACAATAACAACCAAATAACTTCCATTGACTATCTGTCTTGTACTTGCCTTGATTGTGGAAGAAAGCCAAGACAACTCCTTCGGTTACAATATACATCACCATGTCAACTATATCCCATGTGGAAACCTGCAATATATCAAAACGACAGAATAAGATTCAGGAACGCACGTTAGTAATAAACAACAGAAAGCACTGTCCATCTTTTTTTTTCGAGGGGTTGGGGGCGGAAGTCTCCTTACCTTGTCATCATCGAGTTGAAAAGGATATCCACTTTTGGCAATGGAAGCAAAGGACCGTAATCGACACCTGATATCGAAGAAATGGTAACGTATTAGTACAATCATTGGATCTAATACTAGTTTTTTTCTATTACAAGATTTTACCTTGTCACAGCCCCAGCTAGTGTTTTGCGTTGTAAAAAGGTAGACAAGTCTTGTTTCGCCAGTAGCCTTTCGTCAGGGTGAATAAAATCCAATAATGAATGGTGTAAAAGTAAGTTTTCTATAGTTGTGTCACTTCCAGAAAATACCGTCCGTGACCCCATAGTAGGAGATACATGTATAAAGTCTAGATTCTGGAGTGACAATAAGGACCAAAAGCAAGTTGCATCTGCCATTCATACCAGTATTGGTCCAAAATAACAAAAGAAGGGGTATGTGTATAAATATATCAGTATTGGGTATATGGTCTAAAGGTATATCTAGCTATATCAAGGGTAGTAAACAAAAGGAATGATGTTGAAAGGCGAAAGAAAAAGAAGAACAACAAAAAAAAAAAAAGTAAGGGAAGAATTTTTTTTCCTGCAATCAAATCAAACACCGATATTCGAGGAGACCAAAGGGGAAACAATTGACCAAACTGCCGGTCAAGGAGGTAATTGCTTGATGAATTTTTTTTTTTTTTTTTCACTATCAAAAATAAATAGTTGGATCATATCAATAATAATCCATGTTATCATATGCGAGCGTATATGGGAAGTACAACATTTGATATTCCACACCATTTATTCCTTGATCCAGTCAAATTTTCATTATCATGCCAATCTTTTTTTTTTCTTTTGCGCCAAGTGAGGGTCATCGATATTCTGAGAAGACGATCCTTATTAAACTTTAACATACTTATTTTATTAAAAAAGTCACAAAAAAAGAAGACATTACATATAAAACAAATCAAAATATAAAGCAAGATATTTTATTATGAATAACATATAAAAGAGGGAAGGGGATAGAGAGGAAGAGAAGGGAGTGGGAGGAGGACATCAATAAAAGGAGGATATTGAAGAGGAGTAGGAGGATAAATAATAATAATAAAGAGTATATAATATGTAATATATATAAAAGGGAAAATGGAGTCTAATTTATTCTATTGTACCAGCCAAAAGTCATCTAGTCGTCGTTCCTGTATCACCAAGTTGCGTCCATGCTTGTCAGTTGCTTGTCGATTGCTCATAGCCATATCTGAAGAACGGGAGTGTCTTGAGTGTCCAAATACATTATCCAATAAACGCAGAGGAAGATCCTCTGGTTGATGCCGAAGCTGTGATCCAACTTGTTCCGCTACTTCCATTTCATCGTCATCATCACCGACGTCGCCATTATCCGGGCCGTCATCATTGTCATCATTCTCCATAGCTGTCATCATTGTCATATAATCAGGTAAGCGTTCACCATCTCGAGCCACATTTTGATATGTTGGAAGTGCGTCGGGAGTTTGATTGGCTACATGAATGCGTTCAGTAAGGTGGATAGGAAGTCCAAGACAAATAGGTGGTGATTTGATTGACTGATGATGGCCGTTCGATTCGTCATAGCGGGTATAAATCATGATGCGTATAAAATGTCGTACAGTGAGGAAAGGTGATTCCAAAGAGTAGTTGAGATCGTCCCGCTTTACATAAGTGTTGTTTTTGTCTTGTATCGTTGATTTGAACGTATCCTTTTTAATAGTATATAATGGAAAGCTGAATTGAATGGTGTTGCCTAAAGGAGGATGAAGATACGTTGAAGGGACGTTGGGACAAACGGTAAGATGTCGTCGTGATTGATCACTAATGAAGTAATAGTAACAATAATGAATGTAATATATGAATCAATGAATTAGTTAGTCAAGATGAACTTTATATTGGTTCCCTTGTCCCGTTCCCCCGCCCCCTTACCTTCCGCCATCATAATAGTTTTCTTCTTGTAATACATCGACTTGAATCATATCCACCAAGAGTTGATCATTTAATGATTTCAGAACGCCATCAAATTCAATATCGGTTTCCAAGCACGCCCATTTCGGTACCTTGAATTCCCATGTTAAGGAGCCGATTCGTTTTCCCCGCATCGTACACCGAGGCACTCGATAGCCAGCCACCAGCCCATTAGCAATATCCTTTGGCATCAAAGTCTTGTGTATTGTGATCGCCCGTTCAATTTCGACATGCTTTGCGAATTTAGCCATTGGCATGATTTTCGCTGATACTGTATAATTGACATTCATGTATTCGTTTTGGTAACTTGAGCAAACATAGCCAGGAATCGTTATTTCAAAGCCTATATATTTAAAAAAAAAATTCTAAGGAAGTCAGTATATACATAAACGTTCTTCAATGTTCACTATCTATTTATACTTTACCTAGATCAGTCACTCCACTTGGAATAGTTCCATTTTGTAACAAAATATGCTTTGATTTCCGAAGTGTTTTTCCAGCATGCATCCGACTGGCCAAAAAGGAATGTGTAAGGGGATCCCGCCAATGTAGTTGACTCAGTCCTTTGAAGCGTATTTCCACCATGGATAGGTTCATTGGCTGTGAAGTGACGATACGTAGTTTTCCACGAAGTTTTTGTCGTTTCGGGAAGGTTGAGTGTTTATCGTTGGGGCGAGGGCCATAGAATTCAACTTGGTTGGGGAATTCAAGATCAACGGCAATAATCTTTTTCGTCATACAAGATGAAGTGAACGGGAAAAAGGAGGTAAAAATATTGAAAGAGTGTTGGACAATGGTATAGTTTTATAAGGGAATATATAAAGGTGGAGTATATATTTAGATCAGATTAACAACGAAAAATAAGGGTGTAGAAGGTAAAGTAAGGAAAAAAAGAGCAAAAAAAAAGTGGAGATAAATAAAAGGGACACTTACTTTTCGCAGTTTATTTTCATACTCCGAATTAGTGTGTTGTACAATGAATATCACTTGTAGGCTTGTTGGTGACCCCTTTATTGTTAATATTATATTTTTACGACTGCTTGATAATGTTAGTTTTAAAATAATATCAACAATCAATGTTATTCCTTTAATAAATTATACAAATCTTTTTAGTGCAATCACTCATTCTCTGCTTGGCAGTTTTGTTGCTCTTTCAAGTGCCTTTCCACGCATAGAATATTTTAATTCCCGCTCTGTTTTTTTGTTATTTTTTTTTGGTAATAATTTCATATCTCATTTTTTCCCTTGTCCTCTCTTTTTTTTATTTTTGTACTCCCACCTCCCTTTCATTTTCTTCCTATACATTGACTTACTTACATTAACCACCAGTATGGATATGGATATGGGTATGGGTACTGATGATGGACATCATGAACATCAAGAAACGTCGGCACCAAGTGGTCATGGCCATAGTCATGACTTGGATCCTGCTCTCTTTGAAGAATTTGCTGCCACTTCTGAACCACTTGGCACTATTATGATTCTACATATCTTTTGTATGGTTGTAGGTAAGTTTCACCCGTCTACTTCTACTATTTTATACATATATGAATTACTTACACGCTGATAACTCAAAAAACAAACATTTTATTCCTTAGCGTTTGGTATTCTTTATCCTATTGGTATGGTTTTGGGTCTAAGCAAAAATAGGTGGCACGTTCCTGTTCAAATATTGGCAACTGCTATCTTTATTGCCGGGTATTTTTTAGCCCATGCTCATGATGGACGAAATTATGTAAGATATATTTTCCTTTCAACTGACGCATATATCACACTCATCAACTTTGCTTGCTAAAAAAACCAACAGGAACCACACATTGCTCATCGATGGTTTGCTACCATTGTGATATGGGTCGTTAGTATTCAATTTGGTGCGGGGGTTTACTTGAAGTTGCACATGGAAAAAGGCATTCATGGTCGTATTCGGAAATGGTTTGTTCGCCTCCACAAGATCTTGGGCGCATCTATTCCCGTAGTTGGCTATGTCCAGATTATGTTGGGAGTCATTGCTACACTTGGATTTTGTTATGCAGGTAAAGCTTTCAAAAAGCGAAAATGTTGCCTCTGCCTTCTTCATTCACACACATTACATTTTCTTTTCAGATCATACTGGCCAATGTTTGGCGCATTTCATTATGGGATCTTCCTTCGCTGCGTATGGGATCTTATTGCTACTTTCTTTACGTGTGGGTGGTCCTTGGCTACTACGACGAGGCACGAGCCCTGAATGGTACGATAGCTGGGTCATCATGTTATGGGGTATTGTCAACACGTTTACTGAACACAGGTAAAAAAAAAATCGTCTTGGGTAGTTAGTTGTTTTATATAGAATTGATTGGGAGATTATCCCAGTATATTGAAGGATATAGTAACTAATGCTGTTTTTATTTTCATAGATGGGGTAGCTCATGGAGTCATGGTGATTATCAGCACACGTCAATGGGAATTATTTGGTGGGTAGCCGGATTACTTGGTATTCTTCTCAGTCGGAAAGGCAAACGTACTGTGGTTCCTTCTATTCTCATTATATTGACCGCCGTTGCTTTCCAAGGTCACGCTCAACATGTACCCAACAGTGGTCAAATACATTCTTATTTTGGCTATATGCTAATGGCGGGTGGCCTTTCTCGAATCATTGAAATATGTTTTATTTGGAAGGAAGGGGACTTTACCATCAACCCATGGCAATATATTCCTCCTTTGGTAAGGTTTTAAGCCAGGCAATCCAATGCAGATCTTATTTTTTTAAAAAAAAAGGTTACTAATGAGCTTGTACTTTTTTATTATCTAACTACTTTATATCATAGACATTACTACTGGCTGGATTTTTATTCATGGGATCAACCGAAGAACAACTCAAGCTACTGTCTACTTTAATGATTGATGTCAGTTCTTACAGCAATGTGTTACTTTCATTTGGATTTGTGGTGTTCATGTTTGCCTTTGTCCTTATTATGCTTTGGGAACGTCTGACAGGTTACGGTTCCGACTATCAATATACAGAAGCTCCCTCTGGATTTGATTTGCTGGAGCAACAACCCAAGATCGGCGTACAAACAACAACCATAGCAGCCGTGATGATGAGGATGAAGACGACGATGACGATGATAGTGATGATCGGCACTTGTTGGACAACGACTTTTTACATGACGAAGATGCTGAAGTTCTGGAACTCAAGCCCACCCATAGGGTATAGATAGCGTACCATCAAATCCCCCACCCCTTTTTTCCCCTCACATCATTATGCCCCCCACACTGTATATTAGATTAATATTATCTTTTTTTCTTCAATGAAATAAATATTCTCATTTTTTAATGACAGACTTTTGGATTTTGATTGATTTTATGATTGTTATGGGTGAACGGATGTGATCTTTGTGTTGTTACTGTGTATTATTATCCTTTATCAGATTTACGATTGGTCACTGTTTTATTTATGTTTTGTTTGTTTGTATGTTTTGGTCTACCAGAACTCGTGCCCGAATTTGGAATGCTCGCCGAAATATTATTACGCGCTCTTTTTTTTTTTTTGTGAATTCTCGGGTCCAACTTGATAGTTATTTTTATGTCCATCCAACTGTGCAATGAATGTGAATGATATGGTGCTTGCTAGGCATTATACTTTGCAGTAATAACAAGATGAAAAAAAAAATACACCTGAACGGCGCGGAGTGTGAAAATGTACCGGGAGAATAGCTCTTTCGCTAGAAAGGTCACACAAGGTACAAAAATGCATCGGTTCGCCAAGGCACACTCCGTTTTTGAGTTCATTGCAAAGATAGACAATCGGATTTTCTTTTGAAACAGGAATGATGAAACTTGTCAACCAAGGAAAATAACAATAAAAAGAACCTCCGGACGCCCTAGTCATTCGATATCATACAGTGAAATATATACTGGACGCCATACTCTTGGCACAAGCCGAGTTGTTTGTTGTTCAAGCATCCTGATTAAGGTATTCGACAGCTATTCTTGTTACTGGGGTTTGCTTCAGCAGGTATTGTAACTAAAAATAAACCTCAATGGTCATCATACCAGCGTTTTTTATTTTAGTCCTCTTTTTATTAGTACTAGTGTAGTGGGGCCCCAGCTCCATTTTGCATGCAATGATGATATTGGCAGTGGTGAGTGTACACAATTACTATATGCGGATTCGCTGATGCATTGATCACCTCATCCGTTTTTTTTTTACAGAAATTGTATAAATACCGTAGCTTCGATGGTATCCGTACTTTTTTTTTATTCAAACATACAAAATAATTCAAAATGATGATGATTAAATACGTTTTGTTCGCTTTGGTTGCTCTTTTCAACTGCTTGGTCTATGCTCAACAACCCATTGTCAGCATTACGGCGCCACTTCAAAATGCCAGCTTTACTGCTGGTGGAAAATTGGTGGTTTCTTGGTAAGAACACGTCCCACTCATATCCAAAATGCGTATGGAAGGAATATTTATTTATAATTTTTTTTTTATTGTACAGGATTAACCCTCAGGTGGATTCAATTTCCCAAATCCAACTTAGCCACGGTAGTCCACAAGCACTCCAACCTATTACCGTGATTGCTAATAATGTCGATGCCAAAAGTGGTTCATATAGTTGGGACATTCCATCAAATTTGACTACTGGAAATGATTGTAAGTAACAGCAGCGGTGCCTTAAAAAATGGTTTTGTTATAATTATTCCTTTGTTTTACATAGATGCTTTGGTATTGGGAACCTCACCAAACCTTGCCTACACCGGTCAATTCACCATCAAAGGCGCTGAAGGAGGCTCTGCGTCTTCTGCCCCAGCGCAATCAGCCTAAGCCCTTACAAAAATTTATCACTTTATCCCCTTGCTATTACAAACTAGTTTATTTCTACAAGAGTCAATAAAATCAATTATCCCATCCAACGAACCATTTTCCTGCATCACTTCACATTTGCGATTTATCGCACAACCCACAAAAAAAAAAAAAAAATCCAACCCATGCACAAAAAGAAAGTTTTGGGCTTGTAGAAAAATATGTTTTACCGAATATCCGGCAGTGATAACCAGTGTGGACAAAAATAGACCTTTTCCCCCTTGCTCTTTTTCTTTTCTTTTAACTCTCTTTTTTATTCATTGTTTGACCGCAGTCTTCTTACTTGATTTGAACGTCGACACTGGGGGTGTTTTATGAAGACTGTACGCCGTTGAATGTAAGAAATAGAATAGTAGAAGACGACCAGAATGAAAATGGAGCGTACTGATAGGGTATCATTCGTTTTATAGATTGACGATCTTAGTATGTCTGAATTTGTTATTTGACTCACAGGCGCTTTTTATTGAACAAGATCCTACACCTTTGGGAATGTAAGACAGAGCATGAATGAGAAGGCGACTATGTTGAAAGTGGAGCTTGCTAATAATCTTTCTCTCTCCCTCTTTTTGAATTCGGCCAGTCTTGTGTTGATGATGCTGACCTTGTTTTGACTTTGGATCTGACAACGATGGTGGTGTTTTTTTTTTTATCTTGATCATCTCAATCATCTCACTGGCCAGGGTTTTTGTGGTGGTGTGTGTTGGGTGTTGTCCGAACGTCTTATGTTCCTTTGCAGGTTCAAGTAGGTGGGGCTTGTGGGGGGATGTAAGGTCGTTGAATGCTGCTGCTGTGATTTGCGAGGATGGCCTTTTTATCTCTGGATAATCTGGGGTAATCCGGATGATGGATGATAGATGATGATTGTTTTACTGAGCTGGAGATGTGCTTGGTATATAACAATCAGATGTTGTCCTAAGGCGCATGGGGGGTCCGTTAGAGTGCGTTCCACACCTGGTCACAGCAGTAAGGGGCAACATTAGTTGGTATTGGTTTAGTCACGTTCGCATGGGGGTTGCATCTTTGGTCGGCCTATCCTGCGTTCTCTCTGGCTATTCAGTCCTTGGGCAAGGCGCCAATATTTTAACGTAGCACATACGTCAATTGGACATCACTGGACTCTGTACTGTGGTATGGTTGTGATGGTTTTATTTCTTTTGCTGGTTACTGTGTGATGGTGACGCACAATACAAGGTAAACATGAATAAAAACATATTGTCTCTATTCCCTAACTTTAGTCCTCACACATGCTATCTTTTTTTTTTTTTTTGGTGTGTGTTTTTTATGTAGCAAACTCGTTTTATTTCTTTCCTTCTGAAAAAGGTAAGTGCCTTTCCCCACAAACATTTAAACACCGCACACATACTGCCCCTTTTTTTTAGGACATCAATTTCGTTGGCAAACTCATTCGAGCGAAGATGAATTTGGATTAGTGTTAGAACTGGAATTAGAGGTACTTCGGGAAGTGCAATACAAACACTATGGGAAAGCCCTTTCATTTGGATCTGTGATTTTGGATCATCAGTGGATTAGCCTTGGAATTTGAATCTGGGGTGTTTTGAAAAATGCAATACAAGCAACATGGGGAAATCCTTTCATTTTGGATTTGTGATTTGTTTTGGACCACCATTGGATTAGACTTGGAATTCGAATTAAGGGCAATTTGAAAAGAGCAATACAATAAACATGGTGAAACCCTTTCATTTTGGAATCATGATTGCGAACCACCATTAGAATAATCTTCATCTTAGAATAGTGTTATGAATTTTATCGTATTGGTTTAGTGTTAGTTTCATATATTAATATTTCTATATCTCAATAAAATATGTCATGTCGCTTTTATTTTTATCATTAGTCTCTCTCATGCCTTATACTTCAGGTCCACTTTTTCATCACCCTCCCCTCCCCTTCATTAAATTATTTCTGACCATCCCGAGAAATGTTAATGTTTATACTTCAATAAAAAATACCTTCTTTTTTTCTTAGTGAACTTTCGTCCCTCTCGCACTTCCATCCTTCTTGAACTTTCGTCCCTTCATGTGCAAAAAAAAAAAAAAAAAAAAAAAAAAAAAAAAAAAAAAAAATTACTAAATTCCTGCTTTACCATCAGCATTCTCTTTAATGTCTTATTAGATAATATAGCAATGAACCTGCTGCTAGCTACATCTTCTTACAGCTACTCTCAGACTGTGTTCACGGCCAAGAATCATTATCAACCCAATTTCAGAAAAAATATTTGCAACCACACAGTTCAAACGTATCCATTGAATACGATATAATCAAAGAGGTCATCTTGGTTCTAGTGGATGAGTAACAAAGTGAATGGGACAAAAGTTTTAATAAGATATTTATCAAGTCAGTGATGTATAATCCAGCGCCCAAAACTCCTATAACCCGTTTAATAATTATATCATCATTCGCATGGTCATCCAAACCCGCACACAAAATAATATCAACTAAACTACAACTACAGCATGCATAATGAAATTGAATATGTTTATTTGTATTTTGATTCAATGTATAACAATAAAAAATAACAACTACGACTAATACTGCATGTGATTGGAAACGTAATATGACTAATACTATGTGGAAGTGATTGGGTGCTTATCTACAAAAATATGTTATTGGAGAGGAAGGGAAGAGTAAATCAAATGGAGGACATATTTCAGCACCGAAATAGTAGTAAATAGATACAGCTTTTCCATTTTGCATATCATGACCATCTGTACGTTGTTTTGAAGCGATACCAATGCTGATTACACATTTTGACGAAGTCAGAAGCAGGTATCGTATGGTTTTCATCTATCTATTTCAAAGTATCCATGAAGCTTTTGGAAATCAGATTCGCTACGAATTGGCTGTTGTGACTGGGTCAGATGAGCAGATGCAAGTTGAAGGCATAGAGAGCGACCATCAATACATCCCTAATAGAATGATAAAAGCAAAATGGTTATGTCCAAAGCATTATCACCACACCCATTTTATGAGCCCCACTCCCTCCTTCGTTACCTTCTTTCATAGACACACTGATCAAATGATGACAGGAGCTTGTTTTTCAATTTCGTTGATAAACATCCGTCCTATTCTTGATTCACACCGTTCCGATTCGCCACCACGATACCTCTAAAGTGCGACCACCAACCCGTTGTCCGTTTATCCTTGTAGTGCAATGTTGATATTTCCACTATAGGTAAAGGAAATTCCTGGATATCCCGTCCCACAGACAAGAGTGCAGTAAACCAAAGGGGCACCGTATGTGCTTTGCAATATCCAAATACCAGTACGCCAAATAAAGTTTGGTGCCAAAAAGTCAAAAGTAGGCTTACCTCCATCGCTGAATGATGCTAATCCAAGTAAATAACTATGGGTCAGTAAAGTGATATCATTTTGCATTTACATGTCTGATCAGTCCAGCATTCGCTCTAACATACCATGCCATGTTAAGCGACCTGAATAGAAATATCACATGTTTAAGAGGGCAGTCCAAATTTCGTCCACACATTGGAGTAGGCTATAATAGTTGTAAAGCGAGAAGTCCATGCCTACATATTTTCAACTTTTGAGTCAACAGCCTTGCATATCATCACCAACATACAGTTTCCAAGTCGTAAGGATATCTATGGAAGGGATCAACTGCTGGCAAATGCCAAGGGTGCGCGATTCCATTGGCGGGGGAGGGTTTCTTTGTTGGAGGGTGGATGGAGTAACTTTCGTTGATGATTGTCTCGGTGAAGTTGATTGCTTGGTTCAGATATATATTCCAGAGGTTGCTTACAATATTCATGTGTTTGGACGACTCCGTGTTAGGCATTCTATTAGGCACGTGTACTAAGTGTATCAAGAAGACGTGTGTCGTTAGTACTGTAAATATATATATATATATATATATATATATATATTCACGAGGTCGCTTACCTTCCTCTTCACTTCCTTGCTACGCAAATAAAAGAAAAAATACACATGGACTTTTCAGGTCTCTTGATTAAAAATGTGTATCAAAAAGAAAATAAATAAATAAAAAAAAAAAAAAACTCCTTTTTTTTGGACAGCGGGAATTCAAACCGTTCATTGTGTCTAATAAAGGATCTACAAAAAGCAGTCGACCTTCCAAAATTCAAATCGAAACATATATGTGGTTTTAGAAAACTAATTTATTGATTTATTGAACGAAAAAATATATCGAGATAATAATAATAATAAGAGTTTCATACTAAGCATTGGTCATTCGAATTGATTTATTTGCCAAGAGTACCAGCAGCAATTTCAGCACCACTCAAGGTGACTTCGAAGACCTTGGCCCAGTCAACACCGGTGGCGTGCAAGAAAGTACAGGCCTTCTTCTTGCTAGCGTGACAGCACTTGATGAACTTGGTGTTCATGCCACGGGAAGTTTGCCACTTGCGGTCAATGATGGCGTCCTTGCCAGTAACATAGTACTTGTAACCAGAGCTGTGACCACAGTTGTAGGTAGGGGATTGGGAACCGTTCGAACAAGAGTTGGAACAGTAGTTGTAGCGCCAGGTGGTCTTACCGAAAACGCAGAGAGCCAATTGCAAAAGGACAAGAGCAAACAAGAAAACCTTCATATTTGAATATAATATTTTGTTGATAATAATAATAAAAAAACCAGAAGCTGGAACCGCTTGCTTTTATATTAAAAATTTTACCACTCAGGTCGATTTGAAAGCATGTGTTCCTATTTTGGTAACCATCGCATCTCAGCCTTCCCTAATTTTAAACTAGTAACGTAATAAAGCGTCGGTTGTACCCGGTAATTTCAATACCATTACCAGCTAGACAAAAAAAGACCAAGGGAAAAAAAAGAAAGAGAATTAAAAAAAAAATGACATTGATCTCGCTACATAGCCACGTTATGAAATTTTTATAATTCATAAACCCTTTTCTTCAGTATTGTTGGTAAACTGATGCAAAACTAACGAGTTACTGTTATATTAAATTTTGGAGGTTTAGCTTATTTCCTTAATTCAGAAGCCCCGATCAATCAAAACACCTGTCAGATTATTAACTTTCTTTTATTGATATCATACTACTATCATCAGCTTATACTTTCAGCTCTCCTTTTTTCAACAGTTATGTAAAATGTAACACAAGATCACCATGGCACAGCCACAGTCATATTCCATAAACTACAGCACTGCCACAATGTGCAATATTACAGAATTGCAAACTACACATTTCCAAATGTTGAAAAAAAGGTGATGTAAAATGGCGACAGCACAGCCCCTACGCGTATGACTTTCTGCTTTTTCCGTTGGACTAAAACGAATGGTACAACTTCGTTCATCACACAGACCAATTTCAGTGGAGAGGCGCATTTCTCACAGCCACTGAGTTTAATTTACTTGTGCAACTCGCATGTAAGATTCGGGGAAAATGGCAAGTAAAGCCACTATTTTTTTTCTTTTTTTGCAGAT